>OU860789.1:2707436-4061154 GCA_917862395.2 Heliconius sara | reverse complement strand
TTTAACACTAGGTTCCCTTTGCTTACCCTTCTATAAAAAGTCCCGTTTAAAAGAGTCACTTTAAAATATAATTCTAACTAAAAAAATACTCACTGATCAAAATGTATATCCATATTGACATTAGTATTATTATTAAGATCAGCATTTAAGTTGAGGCTATACGCTTTCCCACTAACGGCGACTTCTCCATATGCGGTGAAATTTTGATCGGAAAGCAATAAATATCTAACTAAAGTTTTATATGTATCTTCATTGTATTCACCCTGGAAATAAAAAATATATTATTATGTATTTTTTTAGTTAAATTTTGGTCAGTCGAGTTTTAAATAAATAAGCAGTTTCACGGTGTATCCCGCACACAGCAGTGTAGGCAGAGTTCCCCACTTTCCTCCGAATTTTGAAGGCATTGCATGTTGAGTGGCAGAAGTCAACGCCGCGCTTTGTTTCGACACCTTAGTGAAGAAATGGAAATATAAATTTAAATTAATATTTCATTTCATCGAGTGGGGATCGAACCCGCAACCAGTCGCGTTTACAAGACGCGGTTACAAAGTTACACTTTGTGCCTCTGCGCCACGACCGGTCTCAAGTTTCTTATATATCAAATTTCTTACATATCATTTATTATGATAATAACGTAAAAAAGTCGTAAGAGGGGTAAACTGCAAATCAACATAGCGTCTGAGGCGGTGAGTTCTCCACTCAATACCCAAAGTGGGTAGAAGGAAGGGAACGAATAATGTGTTCACAATTGATTCCCATCTGCCGACCTATTTGCCACATAGATACAGTGGAAACCAATTAACTGAAAAATCTTTAAAAAAATATATTAAATATACAAACCTCAGCTATAAAAGTTATCTGTCTATTGTCTTGTGTGAATTTCGCATCAAGTGCAATATCCTTGAAATGACTGGAATTAATCAACACTTTCAGTCTATGAGACGCTAAGTTTGTTTTGGATTGATCTTGATATACTGCGTCGATGTTGAAGTCCACTCCAGTAAACCATACACCCATTGCATTTACCTGTTTATTGAAAATATAAAATTGAGGAAAATACAAAATTTTGTCATAAATGGAAAACACAAATTACAGGGTAAAGCTAAAAACCACAAAAATAAAAATAACATTTTTAGCTTAAAATAAAAAAACTTGTATATAGTAAAGCTTCCTATTAAAGAAGAAATATTGGACTTGAATTGCCTAAGTAAAATTTGAAGTCAATAATTATTGATATTAAATATATTCTAAAAGCATATAATATAAGCATATAACAAGGCCAGTCGGGGCGCAGCGGCAAGAAGTGTGGCTGTAAAGCCGACTAGTTGTGAGTTCGATCCCCACTCGAGGATAAGAAATATTTACTTAAATTTATATTTCCATTTCTTCGCTCTGGTGTCGAGGCTAAGCGCGGCGTTGAGTTCTGCCACTCAACACGCAATGCCTCCAGAATCCGGCAGAAAGTGGGAGAAGGAAGCGTCTTAACACTAGGTTCCCTCTGCCTACCCTGCTGTGTGCGGGACAGCGTGACAGCGTGAAACTGTTTTTTTTACATAATAATGACTCCAAAGTAAATGACTTCTTTATTACAAAAAAATGATTGAATTGACGATAGAATTAATAAAAACCAACCTGAAACTCGTTAGGCCTCTTCTCGTGTAACTTAGCCTTCACAGAACACGGGTGTAAAGTTGGTAAAGTAACGTTTAGTTCAGCGTCCGCGTACAGTTGTGTCCCTGGCGGTGCGAACAGATATCCCGAGATAAGTATCTCGCGAGATTTTGGATTGAAATTTAATAATGCCATTGCTGAATATTTCGGCCCCGTCTGTAAAAATAATAATTAGATATCATTATTCCTATTATATTATAAGAATTTTAATAATATTCATTTCTTCGGGCTTGCATAAATGTTATTAACTATAATTTGTTTGATAGTAGGTTGGTGCAAAAGTTCGTGTGTAAGATGAAAAATAATAGTTTTACGCGCCAATTAATAACAAAAATAATAACAATTATTCCTCGAAGTACAACCCATCATTGTCTACTACTTTTTGCCATAGGTCCAACTTTTCCAATTTGTTCGAAGTACCAAGAAGCAGGCTTTGTATCAAAAAAATTCAATCTTGAGCACGAACATGTATTATTAAAAAAATACTATCCAATAGTTATTATTTTTGAGGCATAAAGCAAGTGACACCGTATAACAAGTGTTTGTCTTAGATGATCGAATAATAGTTTAAATATGTACTTACTTGATCAAATTGTAATTTTAACAGAACTGGCCTTGGTCTTGTCAAAGACAATTGTGTATCTAATTTCAAGCCATTCATTTTATCGATGCGTCGGAAAGCGAATGTAAACGCTGGATCTGAGCTTAAAGCTTTCGAGGCACTCACATTGAAAGCAATGTCGATGTGACTTTGAGTTTTCTAAAACATTTAGAATAATAAAAGTGTGTATACAACAAATGAGTTAATTGAAAAAAATATATATGAAATAATAATCAGTATTTTTATTGTTTTTAAATTAGTATTAAAAAACAAACTATATTAATAGTTATAATTTCTATAGAGTAGGAATGTGTGATGACTTCATTTGGACCTGACAGGATAAAAGCTGATACAAACTATAGGTTCAGATACCACTCACGCACATTCATTCATATTAAAAATATTAATAAGTAAATATAAACGGTATATTGCATTAGGTACTAATATTACTTATAGATAAGTATATAAGATAAGTATTAATAAAAAAATATAATGCAATTTTATATTTTTTTAACTTCGCGCTTTATCTCACATATAGCAGGGTAGGCAGTGGGGACCTAATGTTAAGTAACTCCGTCCCTATGAAGACTGCCATTACCCGCTATCCGCCGAATTCTCGAGGTTGCATTGCATGTTGATTGATAGAACGCAACGTTGAGCTTTGCCTCCTCTTTTAAATATAATAAAGAAATGAAAATATTTAATATTTCATTCCCTTCACTGGGAATTAAACCCACAACAATTTCGTTTACATTTACATTCTTGTGCCATTGGACCACCAAGGCCTCAAATATATTAGTATAATATAAAGGAGATAAGATACAATATTCCGGGATTTCCCAACATGCTTGCTATATACAATAATTTTCAATGACTAATGTATGTAAGTTATTAGCTATAAAAATTTTCAATTTGGATGTCTGTTAAATAAGGATAAATATTTTTTGTATAATCTACTTCAAATGGTACAGATAATTAAATTAAACTTAGAACAGAAATAATACATTGAATTCTCTATGTGATTATGAAAATTTATAAAACTTATATTAAAAAGGATTTATTAAAACAATTTAATCGTAAATTTTATGTTTTGTTATGTATTGAATATTTTATTTAAAATTATTTTAAAGATAAATGACGCAGACCTGCAATAAGTTTTACTTTTTTATTATTGATTTTATTTATGAAAAATCTATTTAAAAATAAAGTTATTAAAATTTTTACATTATTTAAATTAAATTAAAGAGGATCGAAAATCTATATTACAAATAAATATCTTTAATGCACATTTTTTTCTGTACTGCACTTCTAGAATAAAAGTATTGTAAATGATGATTTTGTTAAATCCTTACCTTAAAACCTTACCTTAACAAGTTTTATTTAGGATTCTCATATGATTTCACGGAAATTCAATACTTTGGAACTAGGCCCTATTAATTTTACTGGTGCATATCGCACCCGCAATGCATTAATGTCACCGTATATTCTACTATTACCATGTGAAAGAGTTAAAATGACCACAAAAACCATCTACGTTCTAATCATATTTATTGATTGTCTATTATTCCCTAAATTTTGAGCTTTGTGTTTTTTAATAGTATATAGAGAACATGCAAAAAATATTACATAAAACCATTTTCCAAATAAACATGCCTTGAAGCCATGCGAGTTTATACTATTATATTAGAGAAGGGTTGAAAGAAATGAATGAAACAAATATGTGAATTTTATTCCTTATTCATTTAAATAACAACATTTACAACAACATTGTTAAATAATATTAACTGTTTCTTAAATTATAGGTATAAATAAAAATGATCTAATTTGCCTGGTTATATTGAAATTATACATTAATAGAGAAACAGTTAATATTACACCTTAAGATAAGACAACACAGCAAATAAATAAATAAATAAATACAAAACATAAAGTCATACACAAACAAATATCAAATAAAACGGTACTATGATATGTCCCAATACCAATATATCAAATATAAAACTCACCACGTTCCTTAGTATTGCAAAGAAATCGTACATCGGATAAGCTGTAAATTCCATAGACAATTCTCCATATAAATCGTGTCTATAGGCCATCGGTCTTTCGGTATAAAGACCATCGATTTTGATAGTTTGCTTTGGATTCCCATAGAATTGGTAATCTAGTTGTAGTTTAGTTCCGTGTGTAGGACCATTTATAGTATAGTATCCTAGGAGTCGACTGGCTAACTGCTTTGTTTGGAAATCGGCTGTTATGTCCCATTGTGTGATGCCGCCTTTAGTTTTTACCTTTACACTGCCTAAAATATTTGGATTCTTGGCAATAGTCAAGTCAAGTAGTTTGATTTTATTACGCTACTACAAAAGTATTTTTAACGTTTTTTTTATGTTTTCCAACTTTTGCAAAACTTGACAGACAGGAAAAACTTAGAATGTCGTGATACTCTATTCTCAACTTTTAATTCTCTAAGCTTTTCGACAAATGATCAAATTTAAGACATTACGTATTTTTCAGTGGAACTTAACAACGAGGTTGGTCTTTAATAGAGATTGGAAATTAAATAAAAGAATTTTTCGAGTATACGTACTCGAAAACTTGTGTGCCCACTGCGTCACAATACGACTTAGGTCATTTATTACAGATATAGCTACTTATTTTTTTAATATATCAAGTTGGCATAATTTCTGATACTTATACCCTAACGTAATATTATACTTTACGCACTGTTCAAAATATGCTATTGTAAAGTACTTTAAAAGTGATTAAAAATAGAAAAAAAAACCACATACCAGACAATTCAGCAATCTTCACATCATTAATAACCCAATAGGCATGTGGCAGCCATACAAAACCGTACTTTATATCATGTCGTTTTATCGCCATTACTGTGTCGAATTGCTTATTTCCGTCCACATCTAGACTTGCTTCTACGGATTTGTCGTATGGATAGTTTTTATACAAAGCTTTAGCTTTAATTGTACTTTCTGATGATTGTAGAGTTAAAGATGCTGTGCTAGGAATGCGTTTAGAGATGCTAAGTAACGCATTTAGCATTCGTTTTTCCTAAAAAAAGGTTATATTTGTATTAGAGAAAGCGCGGCGTTGAGTTCCGCCACTCTACACGCAATGTCTCAAAAAGTGGGAACTGAAGTGTCCTGAAGAAAGATCTTAGACTTACCTTGCTATTAGGGGTGTCAAACGAGAATCCTAATACGTCAGTAGTTTCATTTCTTTCCCATTTGTATTGGAAGGCGTAAGTTTTGGCCGAAGGATCTGCTTTCTCTAAAGACACTATATACTTGGCGGGTCCGCTCATTAGGAAATATGGTGCGTTTCTAAGATTGGTCATGTTCGGGAACTAAAAAAAATAAAGTATTAAGTATTTTTAAAACTGTTATTCCACACTATGTAAAAGCAAAATATTTTAAAAGCATCAAGACTCGAACCGGCCTGGATACTAATTATGCTTTTTTTTATGTCTTGACTTGCCTGACCATTGTAAATTTATAACTATTACCAATACTTTGTACATAACTATATTTTATAAATATTTAATCTTAAGCTCTGCCGTTCCGCCACTCAAAAAGCAGTCTTAAAAATTGTGCAGTGCGTGGGGAACGGAGTGTTTTATCACTAGTTTTCCTCTACGTACCATGATATATTCGGGATGCAACGTGCAAAGATTATAAAAAAAAACGTACCTGATAAGCAGCACACACTTTAATTCCAATAGCTTTATCAAAAGTCGTCCAGCTACAGGTATTTTGTTCTATTCTATTCTTGTTCAGACCTTGTTGTGGTAACTCTTGGTCTCCGTGTAGTATGAGGAGTTCGGATCTGTTTAATTTGTATGAAAAATATCATGTTTCTGTATGTTTATGTTATTAAAGTATACATAGAAAATATATATATGTATTTTTAATCTATAAAAAAGCCTTTTACACTGAAAACCAAACAAATTACTCACTTAGCTGCGAAAATCTCTTGTTTATCTCTAGGCAGAGATAAATCTAAGCGTAGAAGTCCGATACCACGTATAGATAACTTGGCTTCCAAAGCGGTGGCTGTATATAATCTGGAAGAAAGCCTTATTCCACTGGCAGCTAATGAACCTGCTGATACACTCATTGTAGCTGCTATGTTTACCGCTACACTGGAATTTAATAAAACATATATTTTTTTAATATTTTTTGTGTATAAGCACAGGGAACAGTGTTAAGACACTCCGTTCTCGGTTCCGCCGAATATTCGAGGCCTGGTATGTTGAGTGATGGAACTCAACGCCCAGTAATTATATTAAACATTAATAACAATTTAAAAAAAAATCTATTTAATTCTTATATTTTTAACCAAGCTCCAAATAACTTTTTAACAAATAAAAAAAAACAAGCAAACATCATACCTAGGCCGTATTTTTCCTTCAAAATCCAGGTTACCAGATTCAGTATATTTATCTACCACTGTTCCCGACATTTTCGTGTCAACGTAACTTGTTCCCATTAAGTTCATATTTAATGGAAGACCACATCCCGTTGGAACCGAAAACGTCGTGTCTAGGAATAACGATGCTTTATTGTACGATATTTCCTGCAAAATAAAAAAAATAAGTTAGCAACAATAGTTGTAACTAATGTATACAGATTTTATTTTAGGGTAGGGTAGGGCAGAGGGAACCCAGTATTAAGACTCTGCAATCCTCACGAACCTTTAGACCACATGTTGAGAGGCGGAACTCAACTTATAGAGACAGGAAACAAAAATAAAAGAATCCTTGACAGGGACATAAACTAACAATCGCCGAGGTCGCAGTCAGATGCTGTTTGTAGATTTCGAGTCATTAAGGCAGCAATAAATGTTTCAATAATGTATTTCTTGACATTGCATCTTGTTTGAGGAGCTTTTTTAATTTTTTTCAATTTTTGTAGTCATATATTTCCACAAAATATATTTTAAGTGTAAACTAAATTCTTTGGTAGTACAACAAATGTGTTACGATTATGACCAAAACATTTTACATATGAAAAAATAAAATTTAACTGAACTCTTCATTTATAAAGAAAATTTCCTCACCTTTCCTGATAAAATTTCTAGTATTCGTAACTTCGGATTCAGCCTTTCCAACGACTTTTTTATTTCCTCATCCCCTTCCGCACTCCAAAACGAGATTTCATTTCCAAAAACCTTAAATCCCAATTCAGCCATTGGATATCGATGTTTTAAAGCATTATTTTTATATCCGAGATTATCGACCTTTTCTTGGACTTCGTCAGCTTCGTTTGTAGATCGTAGAAAACGTAGTTTATTCACTTTTTCCCGTAATTTGTTTTTACTTAAGGGACCATTGTTGCTAAACAGATTTTCGAAATATCTTTCAAAACCTTCACCTCGGGCCTTAATCTAAAATTATATATTACAATTTTACATATAGATACATGTGTCATGTTTTAGACAATAAATAAATATATAAAGAGTAAAATAAAAAAAATATCAAGAACTAAAATTTTGTTTATTAATTTTTAGTTTTTGTTTTTTATGTTCTATTATTCATATCCATGAAATACCTTGTCAGCAAATAAGTAAAAGTCTTTTTTTTAGCTTCACGCTGCATCCCGCATGTAGCAGGGTAAGCAGAGGGAGTCAATAATTAAGATATTTCGCCCCCTAGTTTTCACTGAATTCTGAAGAATTCAAGATCACAGGGAACAAATTTAAATATTAAATATTTCATTACTCCAGTGGGTATCGAACCCACTTTTCGTGATTACAATCACACGCCGGCCATCACTAGCCACTGTGAACGTTGTTATTTTACTGAAATACTTTCTGATATGAAACATTTTTTCTCAATTTTTAAATATAATATATAAACACACACATATATTTATCAAAACATATATTAACTAATCAATTGCACAACCTACCTCCAACAAATTAATAGATTCTCCAAACATGTCCACAGTGAGATTGAGAGACACCGACCTCGGTATGTACGAGTCGGGGGAAAATATGACATTGGCTTCATAATTACCACCTTTTAAAGAATAAATAAAATTAAAGTACATTGATTAAGTACAGTGGCAGTGAACGATAAAACAATAATGCTATAAAATTATTTAATTTAATTCTAGCTTAAAATTACAATACAAAATGGTGACATTTGCTCAGAGTCAGCCAGAGTGCAGTAGAATACAGAAGGGAATTTAATTAAAGTTCAAATCATGTAAAAAAACGATTTTTTCAAAAGAATAATAATATTTTTATGATATTACTCACCAGCATTATACTGATCAAAGAAAACACTCTGTTCATAATTTCTCGAGAACATTCTAAAATCGGGATTATCCTCTAATTGCGGCATTGTGTTGCCCGAGAGCAGGCCTTGTATCTCCACACGAGAGGGCAGAGAGGATTGACCGAGATTGTTTAGATGACTCCATACGAATGTTGCCACTGTAAATTAAATAAATGTTTGGTTATAATTTATCTGTACTAGTATCGTAAGGCTGAAGAATTTGTTTCGTTGAATGCGCTAATCTTAGCAACTACTGGTTTGAATTGAAAAATATTTTTGTATTGTATAATTCATTTATTGAGGAAGGCTCTTTTTGATGTCACCTGCTATAGTTAGAATATACAGTAATAAAGTTATATTTAAAAGTTTCAAGACCTCTAACTCACGTCCATTATTATAGCAATTATTATTAACATTTCAACGGCGTTAAATCGGATATATAAAATCTAAACATATATGCTTACTAACCTTGATTAACTTTTTCGTTTTTTAAAGTGAGGAATATCTTTCTAATAGTACTGAGATTGGGACATTTCATCATTTGTAGGTAAGACGCAATACGAACTTCAACATCGACTAAGCTAGCTCTATACGTTTCTAGAAAATATTCTCTGAAATATAAAAGGAGTAATAATCAATATTAAACAACACAAAACAATGCAGCCAATAATTTCCATTGTATAAGTTATTTTAAATTTACAATATACATTTTGATATTTGAGACTTCTTAAATTAATTATATAATTTAAATATAAAAATTACATGATAAATATGTTTGGAACAAACTCAAAAAACCCAGGTGTAACTTTTTATAACTATTTTTTTTATGCAATTAACCATTTACAAGAACCGCCTAGTTACATAAAAATATCTAAAGGCTCCAAAGAGATTCAACAATTGTTCTTCGTTAAGAAGGTTGTGCGAACGGAGAAGTATGACATTTGGCACAACTACAGTTTATATAGAGAAGTGCAAAATAAAATATATAAAACTCAGAATATATATATATATATATATATGACACACACTACCCTCCTTTATACTTCAAATTCCTTACCTAGTTTCATCACAGGGCGTACGTCTAAAAGCGTCAATGGCCACCAGTCTAATTGATACTGGCATAGCAGAGTTATCTATGGTACTTAGCAATGTATCACTGATTTCTTGTTTAAATCCTCCGATATTACCCAAAGCTTTTATAGCTATTACCAACTGTAACAAACGTTCTTATGCATAAATTGATAATTAAAAATATCAAAGTGAAGCGGTAAAGCATCGGATAGGAAGCATGACGGTTGTGGCTTCGATTCCCACTCGGGAGAATTACTTATTTCATTTCCTTCCTTGTAGTAAGACAAAGTGGGACAGATAAAATTTTCAAATAAAAGCTGAAAATGTGATTATGAGATGAAGCTACTTTTTTTTTATAAGAGAGGAATGGATTTTTAAATTATCATTGTAATATAATTTTAAAATTCTAATTTTCATATGCGCGAATATATTCGGTTTAAAGATTTAATAAGAATAAGAGACTTTATTCTCATATCGACAAAGTCAAAATATGAAAGGAAATCAAAAACATTAGATAATATTAACAGACACAAGCGAATAAACAATCAGTAAATATGAAGTGAACATAAAATTATAAAAAAAAATAATAATATATAATAATTTATATTCTTAATATAAGCTTTTATTAGTACACGTGAGTTAGACTTACCCCATCTCTGTCACTCCTTTCACTTGGAACTCCTTTTTCAACTATACCAACGATAATATTGTAAAACTCTGTTATTATTTTTATTGGAATTTCTTCTTCACAACAATCTCGAACTGAAAAATAATAAATAAACATTTGAATACAGTATCAACTTAAGAGTTAACATAAGGTTTATAGTGCTTTTATATTCAAATATAACTCAATAGTAAAGAGGCGACAAGAAATATGTATGATTGTAAGCGTGACGATTGTGGGTTCGATGTCCACTTGAGGGAATTAATTATTTCCATTTTATTGCTCTGGTAAAAGACAACAACAAGTGAGGTGTAGAGTTTTACCATTCAACACGCAATGTCTCTGTGCGTGGGGATGGGAATGTCTTAACACTAGGCCCATTGTCTTTAGTCTAGTATAACTACTAGACTTAGTTAGTAGGGGTTATCCTACTATGCGGGAATCTAAAACAAGATGATGACACTCACGCGATTTGCCACTGTGTTTGCAGTAAGAATGTAACATGGAGGACACTGTGAAACTGATCACTTTGTCATTTTTCTGTTTTTCTAGAAGCTCTAACATACTTTGTAACATTTCTTTCTTGGGACTGAAAACACACAATTATTTAAATAAAAAAAAACATTCTCTTCATACAAGAGGCCGTCGTCAACGTGATCATACGCGTGCGACTGTGGGAAACCTGATTTGTGGGTTCAATTCTCACTCGACAGAATGGAATATAAATATATTTTCATTACCTCAGTCTTGAAATGACGGCGTTGAGATCCGCCATTCAACACGCAATGTCTCAAAAATTCGGCAAAAGTTGGGAAAAGGAAGTACTTAATGGCGATGGAATGTCTTAACACTAGGTTCTCCTCACGTTCCCTTTGCCTCCCCTGCTATATGTCGGATACAGGTGAGCTTTTAATACGAGATTTCGTGAAGCAGTGGGACAAAACGTGACTGTAAACGCGATGGTTTTGGATTAGATTTCCATTTGAAGGAATGAATTATTTTCATTTCCTCGCTCTGGTAATAAGACAAAAGCGCGGCATTGAGGCCATTCACAAAATTGACTACGATAGGAACAAAGTTTCCTGTTATGCGGGAAAAACGTGAAGCTGTATGAATTCTACTCTTGTGATCTAATTATTCTAAATAATTATAGATTTTAAATGTATACCATTAGTATTTCACAGACTTTTTTGTATTTTTATTAAAAATCTAAATTATATTATTTATTACATTAATTTTCCTCTCATTAACAATTAAAATTCAATAGATACGTTAATAACACTATGAATTTTTATTTTTTACTTTATTAAATCAAAAAAAAATAAAATGTAAACTAAACTAAATCTACCTACCGTGGTATCATTGCCATCGACATAAGCCACTCATGTCTAATGTCTTTGTTCACTTCATTATTTAGTATCATGTTCTTGATCAGCTCCACTGACCCCGTGCTCGCTATATATGGCAGTGCGTCTAATATGTGCTTTCTATGGGCAAAATATTGAGAAATTTAAAGACATTCATAACCTTTTTTAAGATATTAATAACAATAAAAAATATATATTGACGCCAGTCGTGGCGCAGCGGCACGAAGTGTGACTGTAAAACCGACTGGTTGTGGGTTCGATGTCCAATCGAGGAGATGAAATATTTACTTAAATTTCCATTTCTTCGCTCTGGTGTCGAGGCTAACCGCGGCGTTGAGTTCTGCCACTTAACACGCAATGTATCCAGGATTCGGTTGACAGTGGCGAACGTAGTGTCTAAAACACTAGGTTCCCTCTGCCTACTTTGCTATGTGCGGGATACAGCGTGAAGCTGATTTAAAAAAAATATTATTAGGAAAGGTATGAAAATTTTGTACGTAATTTGACCACTAAGACATACGTTGGCATTTATTTTAAAAAGTTTAGCACCTCAATCAAGATCAAACCACCAACGCAACAAGAGATACGGTCATAGAACTCGCGCAAATAATTAAAATGGAATCCATTACACTTAATCTGATAGATACGAGCGATATTTTACACATATTTTCTTTCGATTTCAAACGGCAATTTATTGAGCACGTTTGATATTAATGGTGCTAAATTAACATTATTACCTAAAATTAACATTTATTAATTAAAATAAACATATTGAATGATGAATGAATGAAAATAGATTGTATGTGTTGTCTGTATTTTAAAACAAATTTAAATTAGCAAAAAAACCGTGTATACTGAAACAATTTAAAAATCAGATTGTTATTATTACGCTTATTGGTCGTAGCGTAGAATAAACATGGTCTGCCTCAATAAATTCATTGTCGAACACAAAAATAAATTTCAATTAGGACCAAAAATAAGTATATTATATGGTTAAAGATAACCATTATATAATATTAATACTCACGAAGCTCCATCGCACAAGGTGGGCGCCCTCGCCAGCAGCTGCGCTAGCGCGGGGTGGTGCAGCTTGCGGGCGGCACGCACCAGCCTGCCCCACAGACCCACCGTGGACCCGCTGTCCATGTTGTCATCTACGGATGACGCTTGGTCATCGGAATTGGGCTTTACTCTGAAATTTTAATTTAAATTGTAAAATGCGACGTAATATATTTTCCCGCATAGGAGGGTAAACAGTGGAAAACTTGAGGTTAATGCTGTTAGGCTTTTATAGCGACATCAGGTGGGTACGGAAAAGGCTCTGTTCCTGAGAAATTGCAAGCACTACGTGGCTAGACCATGCGACCGATGCGTTCCCTGGAGCAAGGCAGTGTCTAATTGTAAATGTAATGATTGTAAGTTCGATGCTCACTGGGAGTAAATTATTCTCATTTTCTGCTTCGCAGCTTTCAGTTTCATAAGCCAAAAAGAAAATTTAAGATTTCAGGCGGTAAGTAAAATGTTATGATACTAGATTTCTATTTCTCTGCTTATGACACTAAAAAGGACAATATGTAACTGAAAAAAAAAAAAAAAACTTACAAGCATAACAGTTTTAATACATCTCTAGCAGATTTTAATTCACCAGTATCTGATCTTCCATATGGAGAGTGATGATGAAGTATGTTCGACCTTTTTTGTATGACCGTCCAAGCTGTAAGTTAAATATAACTTTATCAAACAGAAAATTGTTTAACATTTAAATAAATAATGAAACAAAGAAATTGTAAAAGTATCGTTTTTATGTTTTGGTCATAATTACAAAAATAATATTTATTATAGAGAACTAACAACATCATAAATATATTTAATTCATAGATATCATAGAAGTGATTCTGGCTGTACACTCGATGGTTTAGGGTTTGAATTCTGTTAGAAATTATGATTATATATAAATTATTTTGACTTTAAAATGATCTGCTCAAAAGTCGTCATTTAATACTTGTTTCTAGCTACCTTACATACCACATGAAGAAAATATATGTATGATACTATTATTTTTAGTTTTAATTTCTACTTTATGCTGTATTCTCTAATTTCGTTTCTATTCTAGTGTTAAGACACTCGATTACCCACACACTGTCAAATTTTCGAGATATTGTGTGCCATGCTCTTGTAAACCAGAGTGAAGGAATGAAAAATTTTCAAATCCACAAGAGGGAATCGAAATCGAACACTGTAGTGTTTACGATCATACGTTGTACTGCTGTACAATAGTAGCTGCAAATTAAAAAAAAATACTTACCTTTGTTTTCAGTATAAATAGTATCAGTTCCAGTCTTATTAACTTCTTTTATCAATGTCAAATCTTGTATAACAGTGGTCATAGCACCAGAGTTCTTCCCCGAGAAGGGCTCAAATAAATGTCTCTCTTTACAATTAACCGTTTTGTAAATGTGATGGTCTACTGATATTCGACATTTGCTTTCCGATTTGAGAACTGGCCATGTTTGAAATTTCTGCAAAAAAATTATAAGATAATATGTTTTTGTTTATACATTTACATTTTGTTATTTATGATACTTAAAACATATTGTAAATATGTATTTTCAGTACTTATTCTTAACAGAACAGATAAAAGTGCGGAAGTTAAAGTTAAGCTTCCATCTTGCGTGGCATAGAAGTGTAAATATAGAAAACATAACATGTCAACAAAAGGCAAATGGCTCAATAAAGTGTCTAGATATCATTTTAAAATAGATTATTTTTTATAAGTTAGCTTTAATTTTTACAACTGATAAGTGCGTTATCAAGGATATCAGTACTTTTTTTAACTTCGTGTTTTGAATGTAAAACAAATAAAAAAAACAAAATGCCCCCAATGTTAATAAATGACATTGTCTGCTTACTAATCAAATTTCGTGTTCAGTTACGGCTCTCAACACTGCACTTTTTTATGAAAGCAGGAAAAAGAAAATAGTTCATTGTCTCTACAAACTACGCTTTTATATTCAGATGTTGTTGCAATACACCACAATGATTTATTTAAGAAATTAATTAGATTTTTACTTACACTTTGAAAATCATATCTCACAGTTTGCAATATGGACATATATTTGTACCTGTCTGTACATTTAGATAGATCTCTTGTTTTCACTAGAATGAGACTAGTATTCTCTTGTCCTCTCACTATGTAGTCTACATTACATGTCCCATGAATATCTTGCTATTAATAATAATAGTAAATTATATATTAATGATATTTTTATATTAAGTATAGGCATGAAGATGATAAATAGTAAAGGCATGAGATGAGATGATATAGTAAAAATCATTAAAATTATGTATTTAATTGTAATCAATTAAAACTTTATTAATGACATCAACAAGATACATTTTGACTTAGATTAATAATTATTAAGAAAAAATACAATTATATTTTTTATGTTCTGAAATTTAAATCAAAATGTAAACTATTTATCAAAATGTAAATTATATTCTCAATAAATGCTTTACCTACCTCAACTCCTTTGAAATTGATGTCAAATCTCTTCATGCTATTCTGAAAGAGGGATAGTATGGCTCTTTTAAAGTTAAGAACCCAATCTTCTTCCAATTCATTTGGACAAATTTCAGATATGATTCCATCATGGAATGAAAACCTGAAATTGTGTAAGGAAATTTTTAGTAGATTTTTCTTATTATGAATATGTAAAATGTAAAAATTATATTTATTAATAATTATAAATGAAGAACTAAACTGAACAAAATTAAAATAGTAGTAGTAAACTAATAAAGCCAAAGTTCTGAATAAGATAATTTGATTTAAGTTTTTAGTGATTATAATTATAAAATTGATACCTGAGGTCATGCAATGATACAGCATGAATGAATTTTTCAGCTCTTTCGACAGGATAATTCTCATCTTGATCTAATACCACAACATCAGCTAGCTGCAGCAATCCTTCACATGGTTTAATAAATTGTATTACGACCTGTGAATTATATATTTTTTTTATTTGTCTGAATTTATAATTGTATATTATAACATTTAGAATTTTTATTTCGGATATATTACTCACTTCAGCTTTAACGTCTAAAGTGGAACGATTATTGCTTGAGCCGGCAAAGTAAGTTTCCACATTCACTTTATATTCATAGTGATATATTATTGGTGTTAAGTACTTAAATTTTTCAGAATCTGTGAAATATAATAAGACGTTTTTTATTATGGACTCAAAACATGATGTGTTATTTATTTAAATACGTATATGTATTTATTGAATTATCAAATTTTGTTTGTTTACAAAACAATAACAACATGACAGAAGTGAAGGATGCGCATCCCATCATTTGTGACAATGACATTTCATAAATCCACAGATAACCATAAACACATTGATCACGACTAACGTGACCATTCGGCACAAAATGGAATGGAACAACAATTTATTTATTTTAGTTAAGTATAATAATAAATTATGGTAAAAACATATTTTAGAATAGTGGAAAAAGGTAAAATTGTTTCGCGTTTTGTTACAAACAAAAAGTCCCCAAGTAGCGTTATCTTTCAAATATTCTCTCTATAAAAAAAACAAATATTTTAATATCGTAAAAAATCGCTATATAACTACTTCCCTGTCGTGCGCGTTGCTCTATAGTTCAATACGATATAACAAAGTTTAATTTATTTATTAACAGTCTTCGGACTAGTCGAGTATTGATAAAAAGTGTTAATAAAAAAATGAATTAAAATAAAACTTACCTGCACATGTCGGTGGTCCACAAATGTATGGATCTTTCAACGAATCTGAAATTTAAAACGAGAATTTTTTTATTTATTTATAATTAAATAAAAGAAACTAAATCAAATCAGCTTTCGCTGTATCCTGTACACAACAAAGTAGGCAGACGTAACCTAGTATTAAGACTACGTTCCCCACTTTCTGCCGAACTTTTTAAGGCATTGCATGTTAAGTGGCGGAACTCAACGCTGGGCTTTTGCCTAAGATGGTGACAGAAAGAAGAAACGAATCTATTAAGTAATAATAATTCGTACCCTTGAGGTTCGAACCCAAAACAAAGTTATGTAAATTATTACTATGGTTTGGTTGCTGTTTGTAGATCTATAACATTACACTAACTGATAATTTTAGAGAGCATTTTCATAATTTAAAGAAAAATCTTTTTTAAATTATTTTCTTTAACAACGTTAAATAAACAAGATCTTAAATTTCATATGTTAGGCGATCATTAGCTCCACTTGGACCCGCATCATTTATCCATCTATACTAATATTATAAAGAGGTAAGATTTGTATTTTTGTATGTTTGTATGTATGTATGTATGTATGTGTGTATGTTTGTAGAGTTTTCACACAAAAACTACCGGGCCGATTTAAATAATTTTTTCACTATTGGAAAGCTGCATCTTTACTGACCAGCATAGGCTATATTACATTTCCAAAAAAATAGAGATCCCTAATAGAAATGCAATAATGTAAACCAAGGTGTGAAAAAATTGATCTTAATAATTCTATCATCGCGTGCGCTGCGAAAACTATTGATGATATAACAAAACAATGTTCTACAGTATTATAGAGCACATCAATATCTATAAAAAAGTCCGCGATAGCATATGTCTAACTACTGTAGTTATGACAATATAATCATTTTTTTATATTTTATACGTTAACAAAAGTGCCGACAATAATCAAACCATATTGTTCATACCTCTGCATCAATCCTTATCCCATGAAATGATATTTTATGAAAGATAATTTCAATACCTGTAAAATACTTTTTGAATTAATAAGATCGGACATCCCATTCAAAAGATATAACGAATTTAAAAATATAAATCTAAAGAAAATTATGTAATAATAAAAAATGCGTAGTGTGTGCCGTGTGGCCTCGCGCACCGTGGCGAGTACCTCTGCGGGTGTGGGGGGGATTTGTATCGATACCACTTAAATTATTAAGACAGTCCATTAGATTTTTTGTTTTTTTTTTATGGAAAGGACAAGGCAAACGAGCGTTTGGATCACCTGATGGTAAATGACTACCGCCGCCCGCGGCCCCGTGCAACACCAGAGGAGTTACAGGTTCGTTGCCCGCCTTTAAGGTGGGTTGGGCTCCGGAGCCCGGCATTACCTGATGCGAAACGCAGTGGCATAAAGCCACTACTTCACGCCGGTTTTTAATGCTGGGGGTGGTAATGATCCAGTGGAATCTGCCCAGTCGCCTCTTACGACACCACCAGCACTAGGATTAAATAGACCCGATAAGGAAAATTCTTTTACAATTACACGATTAACGTGTAAAAAAGTACCAAAAAAACCTTATATCGCCTACGTTGTGGAAATTATTGACAATAGCGCAAAGTGATGTACTGCAATTTTATAGAAGACATCAATATCTAATATATATATTTATATTTTAGATGCCTATATATATATATATATATATATATATATATATACTTTAGATATGTATATGTATGTATATAATTAATAGTTTTAAACTTTGCATACAAAGTTATCCCGTAAGTAGTATATAATTTTTTTCAATTATTGTTACCAGCATAGTGTATTGATACTAATGTGGTATCTATATTTTTATATATATATATTTATATTTTTTCTACCCTTAGTGTTTTTTCAGGTGGAAAACATAGACACTTTTTTTTATTTGATAAAATATTTTATTCACCATAAAAATGTTGGTAGTTTTTATAATTCTAATATAATTAAACAACTTTCTAAAATGATCTTTCCTTGCATGTGTTGTAATAACTATGAGGAGCTATTAAACAAAACAATACATTCTCATTTTTATAAATATATTGTATGTTATTACATTAAAACTAGCGGTCGCGGAGCAACTTCGCCTGCTTATTAGCACCCTTAGGGGTGAATTTTAAAAAAAACCACGAAACGTGTTAATAAAAATAAATCAGCTTCACGCTGTATCCCGCACACTGCAGGGTAGGCAGAGGGAACGTAGTGAAAGACAATCCGTTCCCCACTTTCTGCCGAATTCCGGAGGCATTGCGTGTTAAGTGGCAGAACTCAACGCCGCACTTTGCCTCGACACCAGAGCGAAGAAATGGAAATATAAATTTAAGTAAATATTTCATCTCCTCGAGTGGGGATCGAACCCACAACCAGTCGGTTTACAGTCACACTTTGTGCCGCTGCGCCACGACCGGCCTCTGTTACTCTGTACGAAACGTGTTCATTACAATATTTTTAACAGTCTGAATTTAAGTTTTTATAAAAATCGGTGGCGATTTAAAGATTTTTCCATATAAACTTTCAACCCAGTATTTGAACTCTTACGGGATGAATTCTAAAAACCATGAAACACGCGTTCAATGAAATATTTTAAAGAGTCTGACTTTCAAATTTTATAAAAATCGGTGCTGTTTTAAAAAAAAATTAATACAAACTTTCAAGTAATTCCCTGTATCGAAACAAACAAATAATTCACAAATGTGGTGAAGCCGCGAGTTGGTTGCTATAGTTTATAAAAGTTTATATTGGGTTTAGATGGATCACGTGGGGATATCAATACATTTTAATCATTGGCACGTAGGTACGTTACATTCATTTACAGTACATATATTTCTCAATATATATTTCTCAAGAGAACTTAATCAAAACTTTGTATATAAAAAAATAGATGAAATAATCAAGTTAAGGAAGTGCCAAATATGTTTTATGAATCAATCTTAATGTTATATTCAAAACAAATGAATACTTGAAACGTATTAATAAATTTAATTAATTTTATTAATACGTTTAATATAACGTTATAACGTTAAATATATTTACTTATTATAGTTAAAGAATAAAAAGTGTGAAGAGGAATGTGTGATTATCTATAGACTATATTATTCTACATAATATCATAAAACAACAGATTTAAACAGTACATATAAAGGTATCCTCCTACAGTATAATTATTTTCAACCAACATTTTTAAACTTTTAATTTTGAACATTTTGAATATTTTCGCGTCATTATGACGAAAAATTTAGACAAAATATTCAAATGTTTTTTTTATTTAAAAAAAAAATTATTAACGATAAGAATGTTGGTAGTTTCTCAAAAGGTATAAGAATTTAAAAAATGCCCGAAATATGCTCTCTTCGCAAGTGTTGTAATAATAATAATAATTCTATTCACTAAAAAATCACTATAGATATTATATAGTCAATTATATAATGTTTTTATCAGTACCACTTTAAATGAAACCATAGTTTTAACTATAAAAGCCTAATACAATTAAAAAGTACTATAAAAGCCTAATACAATTAAAAAAATGGAAGGAAAAAGTTATTTTTTCATACAAAGTAAATTTTAGGTATTATCGTTGATATTAAAATAAAACGCTATTTGTCATTAAAGACGCAAACATACGAGTCGTAGGTATTGGCGGCAAAGTTCAAAGTTGCTTAACTTTTAGTAATATTTTGTAGTAGTATGTGATTGCGTTATTGGTATCTGCATAGATGCGTAACTGCGTCACAGGAAATACAGGTTTAGATCCTACGTGTAAACTGCTGAGGTATCTTGATTAATTTCTTTAGGTATGGGTTTAATAAACTATTATATTTTTAATTATTTTTATATAATAATAGTTTATCCTATATACTCCCCGTAAAGGGTGCGCTGAAGCTTCCATTCTGTATGAATATTAAAGACCGTCGCGGCGTAGGGGCACAAAATTGTGCCAGTGACGTGACGTTATGGGTTCGATTCCCACTTGGAGGATTGAATTGAAATTTAATCATATATTCATTTCACGTCAGTCATATATCATACGCAGTATCTTAACACTTAAGTTCCCTCTATCTTCCCTGCTATAGGCTGGATACAGCGTGAATCTGGTTTTAATTTTGTGTGAACCGATTAAAATAAAACTAATACTAAATATTTAAAGGAAGTTAGCCAAATTACAAAACTGCACTTAAATCGGTTAAGCATCGCATCGATTATCGTGAACGCAGAGATAAACAAACAAACTGATCAAGTTCTATTAAATATTTAAATGTCCATAATAATATTTTTTCTAATATATCTTCCACGTACAGACACCGATGACTTAGGATTTTATTGTAAGTATCGATATAACTATAACTATATAGTTATAACTACAATTTATCCTAAAGACTCCATAAGGCAAAAGTTTAAAGATATTAATATATTGACAGTTGCATCTCTCTTATGGGAGGTACGAAAATGCCACCTAAGGTTTTAATAATTTTCACATTAGAAATCTCAAGTTCATTGCAAGCATACATTATAGGTATATTGAAACATAAATATAATTTTAGTGTATTAAGTAAATCATTCTGTGGTTAAAGCGTGCGAAGCCGCGAGCGGGTCGCTAGTAAAGGATAAATTGATTTAGCTGCAATTTACACAGTAGTGGACGAGTTTCGTTTTAGCAAAGATTAGGAGTTAAAATAAACTGCTTTGGAGCGTTATATTTGATTTTAATAAATGAAAACTAATGAAATATGTTGGTAATAAAATAATTGTTATAGTTAGTTATTTGTAAAAAAAATTTGCTTCACGCTGTATCCCGCACACAGCAGGTTAGGCAGAGGGAACCTAGTGTTAAGACACTCTGTTTCCCATTCTGAATTCTGGAGGCATTACGTGTTGAGTGGCTGAACTCAATTCCGCGCTTAGCCTTGACACCAGAGCGAAGAAATGGAAATATAAATTTAAGTAAATATTTCATCTCCTCGAGTGGGGATCGAATCCATAATCAGTCGGTATCACTTGCAGCCGCTGCGCCACGACTGACCTCTAGTTATTTGTAATTAAATTATTTAAAGTTTTGTCGATATGTGCTCATGATTGAAAGATAATTAAAAGAAAAATATTTATTTTGTATATTATTTCATATTTATTTTGTATTGTTCTTTATTATTTGAATTGAAAATATATAACCTGTAAACTTATTCTAGTTTAGTTGAAATGTAATTAATATTTATAATGTGTCTTTTCTGTCGCTGTCGCTTACACACAAAATGGAACGCAACGTACATACATTAGCCAATGATAAAAAAGGAACGAGAAACAAACAAAAGTAAATATTTATTGGCCAAAGCAGAGTTGCAGAAAATTAACCTTCCAACTTTATGTATAGAAAAACGGAATGGTCGTTTTCTATCCGAAAATTCTGGAGATGTTTATCTCACCCTTGTCACAAAGGATCAGTTCGGTGTTAGTTACTCGAGTGAAAGGATAACTGTTACGCAACGCTAACCCGAAACAGAGAAAACGAGCGTTTAGTACGGGATTACGCCCGGCACCGGGATCGTTTGTATGACAATCACGTAAACTAGGTCTTGTTTTTACGTTTGAGCTAAATGTAACATTCAAATTTATTCACAAATACAAATTCTTAAAATGTTAAAAATAGTAACATTGCTGAGGCCTTCGTGGCGAAGTAGCCCAAGTTTGGATATTTAAAGGGGGTATTTTTATGTAATTTTTATAATATTTCCATTTCTTCGCTCTGATAAAGAGCGGCGTTAAGTTCCGTCAATCTGCACGCAATGTCTGATTTTCCTTATTGATTTAATATAAAGAAATCGACAATGATAACTAAAAATATCAAGTATGTAATTGTGATGTGGTATTAAATGGTACCTACTAGAATGAAATACTGAAAAAGGATAGTAGGTACGTCACTATTACATTATTCACATCTCAATTCCCTGGTAATCTCAGAGTAGACAACGGTAAAGATTAATGGTAAAAATGTATTCAACACTAGTTAGAGTTCTACAAAGATATAAAGAATTCATCGTCGGTTTGCTTCTGTGTCACGTATCACGTGTAATATATTATCTATATAGTAGCGTCTCGTCGGCGGCTTCGCCTGTTTGATCTCTACATTTTTTTTGGTTCACGCTGTATGCCACGTATAACAGGTTAGGCGGAGGGAACCTGGGAACTTAGTAATAAGATACTCCGTTTACATTATGACACTTTCGTCTCCCACTTTCTTCCGCATTCTGAAGGCATTGCGTGTTAAGTGGCAATGACAGAACTCAACGCCGCGCTTTGTCTCCATGCCAGAGCGAGGAGATGAAAATATTAAATATTTCGTTTCCTCAAGTGGAGACCGAACCCACAACCTGTAGCGTTTACAGTCACACGCTTGTTGTGTCGTCGCGCCACGACTGGACTCAATTATTTATTTAATATTATTGCAAGTAAGTATTAGGGCAAGTGTGTGACTGTAAAGCTAGGGTTGTGTTGCGTTCGATCCCCACTCAAGGGAAAAAAATATTATTTATGAATATTTTCATTTCTTCGCTCTGGCATCCAAAAGTCGAGCGTTGAGTTCCGCTACTCGACCTACCCTGCGAAATACCCTGTGTGTGGGATGCAGCGTGCAGTTAATATAATCCAAATCTTGTAATTAAGAACCATAAAATTATAACGTATTCGGTAAATAGGTACCTATGCAATAAAAGTTGAATATTTTATTTAATAGCTTACAATAATTTAACTTGATCACCCTCGCGTGTATTTACCAGAATGATAAAACACTGAAATGTGTTTTGTTCAGTATTACTCGTTATAAAAAAATATTTTATTTTTTTGAAATAAAAATTATATTAAATATTAAAAAGCAACACAATAATAATAATATATATTTTATTGGTTTCTATACTTATGTTATTAATTATTATATTATCTATAACTACTTGTACTTATTTAAACACTGTACGTTCTTTCACGGCAATATTTGTTACACATCATATTTACATATTCTCTTTTGCAATATACTCAATACTCAGATATCTAAAGTAGGTATTTAAATTAAAAGTAAGAAGACGTACCTCTCGTAGGTACAAAATATTGCTATTACACTATGTTTTGCACCAACAAAAAATATACATGCAAGCTTGACGCCAACTTGAGCCAGTCGTGGCTGTGGATTTGATTACCACTCGAGGAAATGAAATATTTATTTTTCTCATTTCCTCCCTCTGGTCAGGTACCGAGGCATTGCACACGCAATGCCTCCAGAATTAAGTAAAAATTGGGAATGCAGAGTGTTTTAACACTAGGCCTCCTTTGCCTACCCCGCTATCTGCGGGATCCAGCGTGAAGTAAAAAAAAATAAGCACACTTGCAAAATTCCGCTCTGAATCCGAAAAGAATTTTTAGAAAAATTCGTTGAATATAATTTAACAAACATGTATTGCACAAATATGAATATCTTGTGCTGTCGTACGGAAATCCACGCTGAATGCGGAATGATTGAGTATTGAGAGCCGACGACACGGAATAATCACCCTAGTGCAAGGAGTAACAATAAAATACTATTCAATCTACGTACTCCTGAGTCCTGTGTGCTTTTTAGGGTTCCGTACATTTTAAGGAAAAAAGGGAATCCTTATAAGATCACTCTGTTGTCCTTCTGTCTGTCTGTTGTCTGTCAAGACCCTTTATCTTAGGAACGCTTGGAGATTACGAGTTGAAATTCAAACTATATACTCAGATCAACGGTCCCGTGATTTCCTGATAAAAAACATATCTCTTTTATTTACTTAGAAAAAAGATATGGCTGTTTATATAGCTAACAACGCGAATTTCGACACTATAAACGGAATCAAAATTAATAAGGTACTTCTGGTTGACCTAGAATTATGAAATTTGGCAGCTAGCATCTATAGGTAGTACTAGCTCATGAACACATACATATATTTATGGTTAAATCCTAAAAAATAACAGCCATAAAAGGGCAAAAGTTGGTATTAAAGCCGTTAGTTCAAGTGAGGTATCCAATGAAAGGGGTATGTCTGAGCTAAGCCTGAATTGCAGAAAAAGCCCGAGACCGTAAATTTTAGTACGGAACCCTCCCTCGGTGGGCGAGCCCGACTCGCGTTTGTTCGATTTTTAATATAAGGAAACGTTTAAAATAGAAGAGTGTAAAAGTAATAATAATATATTTTATTGTACACCACATAACAGAGGGAAAGGAAACAAAACACACGCAACAATCCTCTGGGTTTTAACTACATATCATGTATGAGTAGTTTAGCAAAAAAAAGACCAGTCAACGAGTGCGACGGTAAGCGCGACAGGCTGTGGGTCCGATTTGCATTCGAGGAAGTAAAATTAGATCATTAATTATTTACATTTTCTTTTTACAATTCAGCTAAAAGTACGGAAGTGTCTTAATGGGTACGGAGTGTCTTAACACTAGGTTCCTAGGTTACCCCTACCTACTCTGCTATGTGCGGGATACAACAAAAAGCTAAAAAAATGTTTTTGTTAAATTATCCCTTTAAAATCATTAGTTTTGTTAACTTGTTAGTAATAAACAATACATAGAACGTATCGGCTCATGTTGTTAATTTGTTATCAATTTTTCACTTCCATAATGATTCTGTGAAATCGTTAATGTTTTTGTTATGTATTTGTAATGGTTATCATTTTAACTTTACTGAACATTTTAGGGAATTTAACTAACTTTCATAGCAATTAAGTTATGATATACATGCACAATTGTTTTCATGTAGTAGTAAGTCATGAATACATCATTAGATGTGTAAACTAAATTCCTAATAAATTGATATTTAAAATAAAAACATTAATTAAATCCTGCCGTGGCACAAGGGCAGAAACGTGTGACTGTAATCGCGACAGGCTGGGTTTCAATTCCCACTCGAGGAAATGAAATATTTTTTATTATTTTTCATTTCTTCGCTTTGGTGTCGAAGGAAAGCGCGGCGTTGAGCTCCGCCACTCAACACACAATGTCTCCAGAATTTGGCGAAGAGTGGGACGCGGAGTGTCTTAACATTAAGGCCCCCTCTGCTTACCCTGCCACATGCGGGATACAGCCTTAATAAAAATAAGATAATTACCAATATTTGAAAAATGGTTTATGCATAATAAATAAAATTAACTACTTACAACAGCGATTTTTTAAACATTGCTTATCCACAATTAGGAAGGAAAAAAGAAAAAAGTTTACTTTCGTTCGTATAGTATTACGTACTCTACGTACGTTCATATGGCTTAGTGATCAGACCGCCTGGTGGTTTTCCAGGGGGCGCGGGTTGGAGTCCCGCTACGTTCAAATTTGGATATATTTTCTAAATAAATATTTTACTAGAGCAATTTTGCACTAAATAATGGATGTAATTGTAAAATCGAATATAAATCTGAATAAACAATTTAATTGCACGCCTCATGTGCATAGTTGATGTCTGTTTAACCTAATTTATGTCAGTTATCTGTATCTCGTAATATTTGCACCGGATATTGGTTGAACTGTGACATACTGGCATCATGGAACCATTTTATATGCCTAGTTTATTTTCTGTGTTTATTTATTCATTTTTTTTTACGATTTTGTGTGTCAGATCTGTCGAACGAATGGGTGATGAAAGAATGGCAAAAAAGATTTAAGGTGGAAAATTGAGTGGTGAGAGAGGTAGGGGGAGACCTCGGTTGACCTTCGAAAACTCTGTATCAAAGATACTGGAAGAATTGTCACGTAAAAGCACGAGGACTCCCCGGAGGGCATGTATGAAGAGAGTTTGATGACAGTGGACGAGCCGAAAGAGGTATGTAGAGAGCTTAGCGTTTGGCGCTCCGTTCTCTCTGACTACCCCGCTAGGGATAAAGCGCGAATCATTTTGATCAGTTTTTTGTGGTCTTAGTCGGAATAAAAGTAATATAATTTTTAGCACGAAAGTTTTAGGTAACAAAAATGTCATTGTTAATTGGTTATCTAATAAGACAGAAACAGTACGTAGTAAAATATCTAAGTAGGCGTAGGCTAAACTCAACGCCGTGTTTTGACTTCTTACTGAGAACAAGCCAAACAAATATCATGCTCCGTGTCAATGGGAATTAAACCCACAGTCAGTTAAAAACCGCTCATCGACGCTGTACCGCTGGGCCACGACGTTTTCTATATATGTTGATTAATAAATGTGTAAATTATGTACTCATTTGAAAATAAATACATATTTTTATATACGAGACACAGTTTTTTGACCAATTATGAAGATGAGATGATGGTAAATAAAATGGCAGACATTAAATATACAATAAAGTATGACATTTAAAAAAAACTTGACAAGGGCTGCGGTATAAATTGTTGTATTATCTTGTCCAGCAAAAGTATATAAATGATGGCAAAAATGTATTTTTTGCTACAAATTCTATATAATAAAATTGAATATCATCCATATTCATGTATGTCCATAAAATGAACGAAACGAACAAATCTTGGAAAAAAGCCACTTGATGTATTAAATAATAATATATTTTACTTTGTTGCTTCGTTTTAAGACAACTGAGTATATGTGTGGGTATACTATAAAATGTTCAATTTAATACATTTTTTTTTTAAGATAAAATATTATTTTTTCATAACAGTTTATAGTAAAAACGTTATCAGCTTTATGAATCAACGAATTATGAACGTAAACTTTGGGTATTGACCTTAGCAAGTTGACCCCCACTTCAAAATATTCGTAAGATAACAATATCTATTACGTACTTGTTTAATTTTCTTTGAAAGTGTACTTGGTTAGAAATAAAGTAGAACAATTAATTTATAATTAAATAGTCAGCGCATAGTCTAGAGATGTTTTCTGGGGGCAATGGCTTTGAACTGATATGTTCGTGTAAATGTTACTTTTTTAATTTTTTGGGGTTAAATTTTATGTAAGTGACATTTCTGTGTCACCACCTTTTTACTCCCATATTAGTTCTTCATTTAGAAGTAAAATTCTAAGCATTTCTCATAGAGTTTAAAGTTTACTATCTGAAATATAGTAAACTTTAAACTCTATGAGAAAATTTCAAAGATGAACACATTTCTGTGAAATTTGTGCGTTTTATTTATATTGTTTCTTTATTTTATATTATTTTACTAACCATCTTTTTCTTCTGACAGTTCGTGCTATAATGAGAATAAGTAAACTTTCTGCCATGCGCACAACGCGTATTACACTCGCAGTGCAGTAGCACTAACTAATTTTGAGTTTAATTCTAAGGACAATCAAGTTTGAGTGCAGATAAAACTTTAACTTAAACTTAAACTCAAAATTATTTATTTAGCCATATTTACCTCAAATTTCACTGAATTATAGTAAAGATACAATTGTTTCGTAACAATAAGTGGTTTATTGAAATAACTATTTAAGATAGAATTTAAATATTTAGAAAATATGTTATAGTATTATTACTTAATAAGAATCACTTTGGGGTTAACCAAACTTAATTATAATTAGTCAAACAGATAGCACAGAAAGTAACTAATCATTGAGTAAATAAACGAGTAAATAAATATTACCACAGAACTAACAATTGCTTCCTTGAATTATTATTCATAATACATTTATAAATTCAAATAAACTATTTATCTTAAATATCCAGTGATCAAAAAGACGTTTGTGGCTTAAACGACATCAAAGTCAGTATATATTCTGAACAAAATATAAACCATCGAGAAATGCAATGCAAGACCGCGTTTACACACGTGTTACCTCACGAGCATGCATCATCAAAATGAATATCTGATCTCAAAAACACAAGATTAAATATATAATAAAGGCAAAATAAAATAAAAAGCACATACTCCCCGACGCACGAGCACTTGCAACGAACAGACACACAAATATCACACACCAATTCATTTTGTCGGTCACAAATCAACCGCCATTGTACGCGATTCGCACGTCGCACATCAAATGACGAAAATCTCATCCAATATCGGGGGTCGTTGTGGGGTCAAAGTAAATAACACTATCGCGTTTTATCTTTTACTGAGCAGTTTTCAATGGAGTTTTGTATAATTTGTAATGAATATAGTTTAATGAGTAAACATAGTTATCGAGGGTCCACGGGCACGGAGTACGGGCGACGCGGCGGGAAGGAAACTATGGATCGAGTTGCGGCGGACTCGGGCCTAATGTGAATGTGTTTTGTTTTACGATAATGCTGTATTGGGATTTTTTTAATGCTTAGTAGGTATTATGTTCATTTTATATATAAAATTATATAGTAGAGGTGACATATTAATGATGCAGTCATAGTTGCATTTAAATATTTTTTTTTGAATTCTACCACTCAACACCCAATACCTCCAGAATCCGGCAGAAAGTGGGGAACGGAGTGTCTAGCCCCTGCGCGCAGGGGCACAAAGTGTGACTGTAAATCGACTGGTTGTGGGTCGATCCCCATTCGAGGAGATGAAATATTTACTTAAACTCTGGTGTCGAGACAAAGCGCGGCGTTGAGTTCTGCCACTCAACACGCAATGCCTCCAGAATTCGGCAGAAAGTGGGAAACGGAGTGTCTTAACATTAGGTTCCCTCTGCCTACCCTGCTGTATGCGGGATACAGCGTGAAGCTTAAACAGATAAAAAAACAATGTTTTAAATAAATGTGAAGTTATTGCTTTCTTTATAGGTTTTGGTATCTTCATAAATTATCACTACAATAAGAAACAATAATATTAATCAAGTATGTTGCTGGTAAAGTACATTGTAAAGTATCCAGGTGTGAATTATTTACAAGAAACATGAGTTTGTAATCAAAATGTAAATACCTAACGCTTTGCCTTTATAAATTGAAGCATTCATAAAATTAAATGTAATACTTACTTAATATAAAAATGTAAAGTCTTGAAATGTAAAATATCATTTTTTATGTATTTTGTGTAAACTTTTATTTATTTATGTAGTTCTAGATTATATCAGAATAGTCAAATTGGCCACTTGAAGGATTTATTGGACACTTAAAAGAAATATGTATAGATATACCTATAGAAACTGCTTGTATATAAGTTCTTAGTCTAGTTAGATAAAAAAAATATTGATTATAATTTTTCATTTCAAACTAAAAAAATATTTAAAATAAATAAATTAAATCAGCTTCACGTAGTATCCCGCACACAGCAGGGTAGGCAGAGGGAACAGTGCTAATACACTCCGTTCCCCACTTTCTTCTGATTCTGGAGGCTTTGCGTGTTGAGTGGCAGCGCCGCGCTTTGCCTTGACACCAGAGTTTAAGTAAATATTTCATCTCCTCGAATGGGGATCGACCCACAACCAATCGATTTACAGTCACACTTCTACACACAGATTGAGGCGCAGTTGAGCCATGACTGGCCTCAATATGTTTAAGTTGCAACGAAAATCTATTTCAAACATTTTATTTACACAAAAGAAATGAAATTGAGATAAATATATAAAAAATTGAACATACTGATATTCGAACTCGTGCCTCTTGAAAATTCTCCATTCACACCAGGCGATGGAGCAATGAATTGAGAAGGTACATAATATTATAATGGCGCCTTATCATTTCTACTTAGCAATGTTGCAAATTGAACAGTTCCATACCGATAGACAATATTAATGTTAACTAAGCGGAAGGATCATTCCTCAGAGCCAGTGCATTGGAAGCGTTCGATCGGATAATATTGTAGAAGCGCCAGTAGACAAAGAAAGGCACAGTTAGTTAGAAATTCAAACACAAAGATACAATCGACTGTTTAGAATAGGGAAGAGTTTCGAAAGGACAAATTTGCTATTTCTTTTTAGTGTTACTCAATTTGATAAATAACTTTTTTGTTTATTTCTGATGCTTATTTTAAAGATATCATGTGTGGAATGCAATCTAACGCCTCATTTTATTTTATAATACTCCAGAACTATCTCGCACAATAGAGTTAGTACTAATAGCATTTATTTGGCTTAATTACCTACATCTTATTATAAAGCTTCACGCCGTATCTCGCACACCGCAGGAAAGAAAGAACCTACCAAGTGTGAAAGCACTCCGTTCCCCACTTTCCGTCTAATAACAGAGGCATTGCGTGCTGAGTGGAGGAACCCAAAGCCGAGCTTTGCATCGACGTCAGAGCGAAGAAATGAAAATATAAATTTAAATATATATATCATTTACTCGAGTAGGAATCGAATCCATAACCAGCTGCGTTCACACCCACATTTGCGTCTGCTATTATTACTTACATATTTATACAACAGTAAATAAATTCATTTCAAGCATAATATTAATCCGCAAACAGTATTTTAGGCTAATTTATGTTGCCTGTGCGTATTTCGAATAGTCAACTATAGAACAGTGGGTGATATGAAAAGCAAAGGTAAAGCTTAATATTCAAAATCGCCATAGATAATTCAGCATTCAGTAAATTCCAATATCATAACCCTTTGCAGCGTTTCCGTGTATTGTTAATTGATATTGAATATTAATTAAATGGTATTGTCATTTAATCTATACCTTTTCTTGATCAAGGACCACTTTTATATCATTCTTAGCAGGTAGCAGGGACCACTATGCAGTAGGTATAGTAAAAATAATTTACCACTGAGTTATTTATTATACTTAAAAACAACTGGCTGGCCTTCAATAATTAATGTTAAATCTTTTTTAAAAATTGTAATATAATTATTTACTGCTAATTTATTGATATTGAAGTGCGCTGTATGCTAGCAGATATGAAAATATAATTCTGTTAACAAAAACGCCTTATATTATAGCAATTATGATTCTTAAATATTGTAAATTATTTTTATCTCCTTAAACTATAAAATGTAATATTTTACATTTACAGGTACCAAATGAAAACTAGTAAATTACAGTCAAAAACAAGTAAAGTACAGTTTAAATTGTATATTTCATTATGAATTTGTAAAACCGAGGGAACACAGTATTTATATTACTCTTTTTTTCCAGTTTTCGCCTATTCTTAAAGCTTTCTTACAATCGTTCATATTCTATATAAACATCATGGGCGTAGGAAGGGGGGGAGCCGAGTGTAGCCCAGAATAGTCGGGTGCTGCCCACCCCAGAAATTTTACTTACAACAAAATTTGACCGAAACAAAATGTAAAATAAACAGTATTTACACGAACATTCAGGAAATCTAAGCAAAAAACATTCGATAATAAAAAACAAAATATATATATCAAATATCAATATCAAATATCAGCTGCTATATTCCGCATACAGTTGGGTAGGCGGAGGGAACCTAGTGTTAAGGTACTCCGTTGCCCTCTTCCTGCCGATGTTTTCGAGGCATTTCGTGTTAATTGCCGGAACTCAACGGTGAGCTTCTTACTTTGGCGCCAGAGCGAAGAAAATATTAAAGAAATAATAACTAATTACTTAGAGTGGGGATCGAGCCCACAGCCGTCGCGTTGCAGTCAACGCCTTGTGCCCCTGCGCCACGATGGCCTTACGAGTTCACATAGTAGTAAAATAACTATTATATCAATTTAACTCGTGTATATCCTGTTAATGAGTTCTAATTAACAATGTCAGAAACAAATCTCTTCATAGAATAATATAATCACCATTCAGTATGCAGCAAACAGCATTCACCCTACGTTTCGAGTCCTGATTGTTTTGCTAGCGTTTATTCATTAGCTTGGTGTGGATATGACCCACATGCGAAGAAAATGCTAAAGCATTTTAAAATTTAATTTTTATTTTATATTTCATTTACAACATTTATGTGGTTTGCTGTTTATGTGTGATGGTGGGGACAAGTTCCATTTAATCACATTCTTGTATTGTTAATGTAAGTATTTTTATTATTTCTAGCTCCAATTAGATGTAACTGCCGTATAAGTCTCTATATTCCTACCGCAAAGTTTATAGAAACAAGAATAGGAAGTATTGAGAATATTTAAATTTAACATTTTTACAGTAAGCTACCCTAGCCTCAAGCCGAAGGTTTGTGAATATAAAAAAATCTTAATTAAAACTACTCAATCAATTACAGGAATATGTCGTGATAATAAGTTACATTATCTGTCAGATATCTCTACATTAAGATCTTTTATCGTCGCATATTTTAGGGTTGGCAAAATTCAATCGAATGACGCTTATAAAAGCGTCAAAGTTAAAAAGTTGAAAAAATTATAATAATCTAAATAAAGAGTTAATTATATACCTTTACATTGTATATCTTATTTTAGTAAATTTTACTTTTAACGTTACCATGTATCGCAAAAATTTCGAGGTATTCTGTTTTTGAGTGGAGCCCACAACTACCGCGATTGCAGTCACACCCTTGCGTCACCGGGTCACGACGGCTTCATTTATATGAAAGAATATATTTATAAAAAAAAAACGAAGGAAGAGGATGTCACGGTGAAAATGAAGAATGTGCTCAGCTGGTTTGAGCACGGCGAACGAATGAGTCATGATAGAAAGGTAAAAAAGATTTATGATACAAAAGTGAGTGGTAAGAGAGGTAGAAGGAGACCTCGGTTGATCTTCGAAATCATAATCAAACAATCAAAGATACTGGAGAAAGGTCACGTAAAAAAACATGAGGACCACCGGAGGACATGTATGAAGAGGTTGATGACAGTGGACGAGGCGAAAGAGATATGTAGAGACCGTAGCGTTTGGCGCTCCGTTCTCTCTGACTACCCCGTTAGGGATAAGGCATGAAGTTAAGTTAAGTTAAGTTAAGTTAAGTTAAGTTAAGTTAAGTTAAGTTAAGTTAAGTTAAGTTAAGTTAAGTTAAGTTAAGTTAAGTTAAGTTAAGTTAAATATGAAAGAATACAAATAAAATATTATAGTATACTTATAAAATATTTTTTTTTCTGTCGTAATTAGTGTACACCATTTGACACAATTGAAATAAATAGAACATTAATCAATTTCAATGGTAAAGTGGCCAGTCACAACGGGGTACCAGCCAATACTTGGATCTTAAGGGTCTCGTAAAGTGGTTGTGAAGTAAATAAAAATTGACACATGCTGTGACGCGTTGGTGGTGTAGCTAATGAAAATGTAATGTAAATAGATTTATTTCTTTTATTTTACCTTTATATATATTTTTTTTAGCTGTATCTTCTAGCTGTATCTCGCATGGGGAGGCAGAGGGAGTTTAGTGTTAAGTGTTAAGAAATTCCGCTCCCCACTTTCTGCCTAATTGTAGAGGCATTGCGTGTTGAGTGGCTAAACTCATCTCCACGGTTTCCCTTGACTTATGAAAATATTAAATATTTCATTTCCTCGAGTGAGAATCGAACTCACAACCTGTCGCAGTTACAGTCACACATTCGTGCCCCTGCACTACGACTGCCCTCATGTATGTAATTAATTTGATAATTATATGATTATTTTAGCAAATTTCTGTAGAAAATCTAAATACCAACTAAGGGGTTGAAAAAGCAATATATTCTACAATGGGAAAGGCAGAGGAACAATAATGTGTAAATAATGTGAACTGTTTAGTAACTAGCATATATTGATTTACTTAAACGCATTTAACGGAGTTTCCAGCCACTCAAAGCGTAAAGGAACATTAGCGCAATCCAACCTGGACATCTAATTAGGGAGCCGAGTGCGGCGACGATTCCATTACGAATGTATGAAGCAGGCCAAGACGTGGCTTGCAAACACACGACCCACCGTACAATGCTCCTTCCATCCCAACCGGTGACCACCCCCGAGCGACCCCTGCACATTAGTCATATCCACTGTGCAACAAGTTGCATATATGAGCCCCAGGGTGTCAACGTAAATCGGACAAAGTAACCACTAGCACTTGCACAGCAAAAAGTCAAAACGTGTGGGACTGCAGACGAACTCGTTTCTCCATACATGGCTCTCCTCGACAAGTCGCTTCCCAACGCACCACCACATAATATTGTTAGCCGCCGCCGATAGCTTTTTATGCCCGATGCATTATTCGATACTCATTTAAAATTCTAAAATGAGCTTATAAAGAGAACTCGCCATTTCCGAGCGGTCCCCTGCTGTCGGTGGTCGTCCAGATCGGTACATTGAAACGTTAAGACGAGTTTATTTGTGTTTTATTACTCGAAATATATTACGCAAAATCGCTTTGGGAGGTAGCGTCGGCGATAGCGCCCACGCGAAAATCGCGGGGGCGACCGCTAGAGGCTTCACGCATTCAAAGGTGCGCGCGCGACGACGCACACGCGCCTATATACGCTTTTTTTGAACTAAAAAAAATACAACCGAAATCGCGACCGGTTTATACTCTGTGCAGTGTTCCATAGATAAGGATAGGCCCGAAGGACTCGTAGGTCCGGCTAGTGTTGTCGATGACACGAATTTCGTGATCGATGGTTATGAATGGAGTTCGATGTGACGTCATGCCTAGTGTTGTGACTGTGCGCCGAGCCTTGGAGCGTTCATTTATTGACAATGCGTGATCATTAGACTGGAAAGGTGAGTGAAGTGACTTATTTGTTGGGGCAACACCGAGCCACCGTCATTTGTTAGAGGGCTAACAAGCTGTAGTTAGTGGCTATTAACATTAATGGACCACTGAATTAGTCTTAATATACAGACAACCATACATTAAAAACATCTTATTGTTTGTTGTTAAGCTTAACTGTAATTAATCGATGGGTTTCTTTTGTAAATACACGTGGCTTTTAAAAATGTATGAATAAAACTTACATATTTTATATAGATAGATATCAGTCTAAAATATTCTGTTAAGTAATAAAGTACAGATGGTATCGTGGGCGGCTAACTAGTTAGACCTACGAGGTTTCTTCATAACATATTATAATGAGACGTGTACAAATATTATAATGAACTTAAATAATACGATAAATTTCAATTGAGATAAAATACACAAAAATGGTATATTTGAAGAAATTCTACAGAGTATGTTTGCATATATATCAATAATAATCAAGGATACCTATCAAAAGTTGATAAGTTAAAAATAAATACCCTATATTTACATACATCTTAATATGGAAAGTATCTTAAAAGCCAATTTTCTATAAATTGTTCTATTTGACAGCAACAACCTGCCGTTTCACAGGTAGGTACTTGTTAGTGGTACATATCTACGTATTACTTCAATTCTGTTTCCATGTATATGGTACACACATGCAAACAAAATATTTGAATGAAAGCGTGGGTGAGCAGACCGAATGTCGCGACATTTTGAAATTGGCTTTGTAATTTTACTCTTAAATATTATTCACCTTTACTACTTAGTCGATAAGGTTTAATTTTGTCGGACCTGCTTAATATTAACTAATTTTCAAATTATTCAACCATATTGTAGCTTAAATGGGTTCCCATTCAGAGTTGTACATTAAAGAGGTTCTATGAAGAATCCATGAAGGTTATTATATTAAAAAAAAAGGTACTATTTATATAGTATTGTCAAAGTAAACCTTCTAAGTACGTTCTGGGTTTCAACTGACTATTAAGGTTCCATCCCAGGTTCCATCTCATAGAGAAAGGTCATATTATAATTGTTCGACTATAAAACATTTAGGGAAGATTCACACTATAGTGCTGGTCGTAGTTAGTTCTCGGTCGTTGGACCGGAACGACAGAAGGAATGTTCTCATTGTTAGTTAGTTAGATATCTTTAACAGTTAGGAAACGGAGTGTCTAACCACTAGGTTCACTCTGCTTACCCTGTAGTGTGTGGGACACAAAGTGAAGCTGATTCAATATCTTTCACAGGCTGAGATCAGTGTAAATTCTCCCTTACTTCTTATGTAATCTGTAGAGCGATGCCTTGTTCCATCTACTTTTACATCATATAGGTTATAGGCTGCATAATTTTCAGCATGTCAATATTATCGATCACATTTTGCACCGCGTTCGCCAAGACTTGATCATTATTTCGATATAAATTTACTTTGGACTCCGTTGTGTTTCTCTACGTTTGTACCATAAGCTCCTTTCCAGGAAAAACTTACAAATATTATTGCTTTAGAATTAAAAGTGATATTTTTAGCACGATTTTTTTATTTGAATCGATTATATTTTATATAATCGATCTCTACTCTATCGATATTCTCAAATGTATGCTATATACCTTAATATTGTATATTAATACTACAATTGTTATTGGCAGGTGTGTCGTATACCGTAAGGCAAGGCCAACGTTATGCTAGTCTTATCACTTCGTTAACGAAAACGTTAGAAATTGAAATCTGCCTATTATTTATACACATGTATATTTAAAAGAAAAATATAATATGTTTACCGAACTACCATAATTATTCAATAAACAAGTATACCATGTTGTATTCTTTGAACATTGAACCTGTAATAACATCAAATATGCACACGTAAATACTTTAGTTTGGTTCTTTAGGCGGGTTCGTTCAGTTTTTGCATACATCTTTAATAATTTCCCTTTCAGATTTTTCCTAAATGTCATGTCGAATTATGGAAATTGGTATTTATTCACGTAATGCTCTAGTAAATTGTAATAATTCACATACGTGTATAAATTAAGGTCGTCGTCGTCGTCTGACTGTAAATGTTAAATGTCGTAAGTTCGATTACCACTAGGAGGAATAGATTTTTTTCTTTTCTCGTTCGTTGTGAGAATTTAGAGTGCGGCGGTGAGTAAAACGAGTGGGGACGGGCGGTGAGTGGGGACGAAGCAACTTAAATATTAAAAATATTGCCTCTGCCATGCTATATGCGGGAAACAGCTAAAAAGAGCTGAAGTCATTCAGTTTGTCAAATAGTACTTATTTACATTTATATTTTCATTTCTTCGCTCTGGTGTCGAGGCAAAGCGCGGCGTTTAGTTGCGCCACTCAACATGCAATGCCTCTAGAAATCGGCGAAAAGTGGGGAATGGAGTGTCTTAAGACGAGGTTCCCTCTGCCTACCCTGCTGTTTGCGGGATGCAGCGAAGCTGATTTATTTATTAAATAGTTGTTCAATAAAACGATCATATTTTTTTTGCTTAGAGAATAAAGTTGAAAAATAGTAACACGCAATAGTTTTTCCACTTTTAATATAGGTACCTATATCCGAAAGTATCTATTAATATTTTTTGTACATTTAGAAAATCTGACTGGATAACATAAATATGCATTTCAATTTCTTTTGTTAAGATATTAATATTATATAAATTAAAATTAAATCAGCTTCACGTTGTATCCCGCACACAGCAGGGTAGGCAGAGGGAACATTGTGTTAAAACACTCCGTTCCCCACTTTCTGCCGAATTCTGGAGGCATTGCGTGTTGAGTGGCAGAACTCAACGCCACGCTTAGCCTCGACACCAGAGCGAAGAAATGGAAATATAAATTTAAGTAAATATTTCATCTCCTCGAGTGGGGATCCAACCCACAACCAGTCGGTTTTACAGTCACACTTCGTACCACTGCGCCACGACTGGCCTCTAACATTATATAAATTATAAAAAATAAATATCAAAGTTCAATAAACTTTGATATTTATTTTTTATTATAATTTTCAAATGTTTCCACGGGTTAATTAGGCAAATGTAGGGTACTTCTACCCACTACAGAATGTCTGTAAGTAGGCGGAAAGTGAACAACGAAGTGAGGTATTGCAAGATGCAATAAATACTTAATTACAATTAAAAGATACTAGAGAACGCTGTGGCGCAGGGACACGAGCGTGTGACTGTTACGCGACGATTGTGGGTTCGATTGCCACTCGTGGGAATTAATTATTATTCATTAGTATTTTAATTTACTCACGCTGGCACCAAGACAAGAGCGTGGCGTTAATTACCGCAAAGCTATGAAAATTGTGCGGAAAGTATAGAATAGAGTGTCTTAACGGAATATCCATCCGTGATCCAGAGTGAAAGCTGAACAAAAATTAACTTAGGTAGAAAAGAATTGTTTCAATAAAATTAAAACTTTGCCCTTTTGTTAAAAAGTTCTATTTAAGTAATATTCCAACGATACCTCTATATTCACTTTGATGGGACTCATTATATCTCAGGAACAACTGCTTCGAATTGAACCATTCTTTTTGTGTTGAATAATCCATTTATAAAATTACCGGGGTCCCATACGCGGCTTCCTCCTCGTACCACCTAGAATTCTTTTATTATGCTACATTTACCAACAGATTGATAATATCTTAATTTATAGCTTCAATATTTTTTCATAATTCTGAGAAATAGCAAGCACTATGTGGCTATTTGAGAGGATGTCGTCGGCGGTAAGGCAAGAGCCTAAGCTTGAACAGAGCGTTAAACTATTTTAAGTTCACATTTTCTTGAAAATTATACGTCCTATAATGATATTATGATGATAACATAACTTCTGCACGTAAGTATCAATATGTTTGTTGAATAGTAAACAGTGAAATATCACCTTGCAATTTGCAATTAACTATAAACAAACGGACATACTCTTCCGCTTTATTATATTAGTATAGATAGCGTTAATTGTTTCAATGTAATCCATTGTACTTACGGTGGAACTCACCTCGGACCCTTTGAACGTGTCATGTGTTATACACAACTTTCATTCGACTGCATTTAAGAGCTACCACATACTTCGTGTATGTGAACTAAATCACTATTTATTTATGAATTTATTTACTATATATTATAAGTTATACATATTATGGCGAAAAATATTTTCGGTATAGAAAATCCATAAAATAATTTTCTGGAATGGAAAATTGTTTCACAGTTTGCAGAATGTGTAAGAAGTTCGTTATCTCCGCGTCTTTTGTTTTCGATAAAGTTTGGAAAAGGTCCAGAGAGTCGGGACACATTTTCTAGTTGGGTGACGTGAAGTGACAAGGTAAAGAGATTGGGTTTCATTTAATTTATATATTATATTATTCTTAGAACTTTGCTTTTTACTATCTTATTTAACTAATATTAGAACTGTGAAAGTTTGTGAGGATGTAAGGATCGATGTTTGTTCGACTTTCACGTGAAAACTACTGAACGGATTTAAATTATTTTTTACAGTATTATAGCTTATAAATAAGAATAACTTATAATTTTCATAAATATAACTCTTTTTCAGTAGTCTAAGAGTACTTAAAGAGAATATTAATAAACTTTTTTTTGATGTCCTGTTTTTAAACTTATAAAATTTCAATAATATTAATGATTGAAAATAAAAAAAAATAGTAAATAAATCATAGCAAACTGCCATGAAAAACAATACAAGGTTTGATATTCACATTTAGTAATCTAGTTATATTTCAAAGTGACAAAGCTAATTGGAAATAGAACTCGAGCGAAACCGCAAACAGCGAACATCTAGGTGATAATAATTATAAAACCATCTTGTACTATTAATGTTCTAGATATAAGTAATTTCACGCCATCGTAGCGCAGCTCGTTCGTTGTGTAGTATACGAGGTGGTTGCACACAGCAGGATATGCAGAGGGAATCTAGTGTTAAGACACTCCCCCATTATCCGAGGAATTCTGGAGTAATTGGGTGTTGAGTGGCGGAACTCAACGCCGTAGCACCAGACCGAAAAAAATTAAAATATTAAATAGTATCATTTCCTCGAGTAGGAATCGAACCCACAATCTGTCACGTCTTCCGTCACACTTTGTGCTCCTGCGCCACGACTCTCCTCATTAAACTGTTATGTAAAAAGTCGACTTACAAAGGGGTTTATTAAATGTAAACGCTAATAATATTTCAAAAGTGGCAAAGATCACCAGCTATTTAGGAACCTTATCGTTTTGGTATCCTTTGATAAAGCAGTGAGCGCTTTTTGTAACAAAGGATATATTCCATAAGCCAGTTTAGTGTTCCAACAAGTTTGTGTATGAAGTATGGCCCATTAAAATTTTAGGGATAACCCTTATACTGAGTGGACTTCTCGACTTATAATTATTAGAACTAATGAGTATTTTAGAGTATGTTATAATGAGTTTAATTTTTAATTTTCCAGTCTTTCGGGTTCAAGATTTTGTACCTCGTCTGTTGAATTCGGGCAGGCTATGACTGTGATAGTGGGTTCAAATTACTATGGAAAAAAGTTCCACTACTCCGCACACAATGTTTTGAATATAGGGTGGAAAGTAGAGAACTTACTGTTTTGGCATCTTAATGTGGCCTATAATTTTCGATAGTTCACCTCCAAAAAATAGTAAAATTGTGTTAAGTACACGCACACATGTGTATATAATATAGTATTCATTTAACAATATTATTATTCAGCAATATCCAAAAAAAATAAAAATAGTTTCAGATATCAATTACAAGTAATTTTGTTAATAATATGTAATTCCAAAGATAAAAATAAATCAGCTTCACGCTGTATCCCGCACACAGCAGGGTAGGCAAAGGGAGTAGTGTTAAGACACTCCGTTCCCCATTTTCCGCCCAATTCTGGACTTCCAAAGGAATCCAAAGAATCCGAATTCCAAAGAGTAATTACGATAATAAAGCAAAACAATGTACTTTGCAAAAAAAGTATTGCCAAAAAATAATTTATTACTCAAGGTAGTCTGTCAAGTCCTTCGAAGCGATGTCAGGTCGCCTCGTCGAGTTATTTAGAGTTCCAAAATGCAAGATATCCTTGGAACAATTATTTGTGTTGGAATTTGATGCGTCCTCTAGATACGGCCGTACGAGGAACGCGAGGATGTTAAACCCGCGCATATCATCACGTTAGGGTTTTTGCCATCCGTGGCATAATGTCTAATAATATACAGCATTTAAATTAATTTAGCTAACATTTTAGGTAATTTGTACATTTTTTAGGTAAGTTTTTTATGAACTCTATGTAAATCTGGGATCGGATTGGGTTGTGGCGCAACAGCACAAGCGTGTTTCCTGACTGACTGACTGGTTGTGGGTTCGAATTTAACTCGACGGAATTAAATATTTAGTATTTTCAATTTTTCGTTGAGCACGGCGTTGCGCTACTCTACTCAATACGCAACGCCACTCAAGAATTCAAGAAGCGGAGTGTTTTAACACTGGGCTCCCACTCCACACGCGGTATACAGCGTGAAGATGAAAAATAAATGTAAATATCATCATTTGTGTTACACTTACTTAAAGTTACGCGTGAGCTGAAAGTAGGTTACTTAGGAATGAGTGCTCATTATCATAATAAACACACGTCTTCTGGTCGTATCTTTTACGGCTCTACGCAGCGAGGTACTATCGACACAACACAGCTGTAAGCCACGTTGCGTTCTTTTGCATTTGCCTGTTTTTGAAATATTGTATTATACTTTCTCTCAGAAACAGCGATGATTATGATTTTATTGAACCTATGTTTAGCTTTACACTGCTTTCCTGATGTAGCAGGCTATGCTGAGATAACCTAGTGTTAGATACTCCGTTCCCCACAATCAGCGAATTTTCGAGGCATTGCGTGCTAAGTAGCGGAACTCAACGCCACGTTTGCTTTAAGAAAGCCAGAGCGAAGAAATTAAATTATTCTTTAATTAACTTTTGCCCGAATAATGAAAGTTCATCGATGTAGCTAGTTAAAAGAAAACATCAAAAAATATCTCTATTTTTAGGATATTATAGCAAAATTAAAGATTCTAAAGAAAAAATGCAACAATCCCACGTTTCGTATTGCAGTTGCATTGAATATTCTAAACGATCCCATCAAATGTGTCGCTAGTCCATATCGGGGTTACCGGATGGCCCATTGTTTAGCAGCATCGGTAAGGCCTGACCCGTACGCGTATATAAACGCCATTCTTTGTTGTTTTACTGGTTTTATTGTTCGCAGTTGAATTGGAAATTCTCATCTATGTTTTTTTTACATCGATGTAATGTTGCGTTGCGTTCGTTTCTATAGTAGTGTTGTGTTTGTATTGTTGTCTTTACGCATTCTCTGTTTATAAAGACAATGTCGATAGAAATAGAAAGAAATCTAATCAGAACTCTGATTGTTTTCAAATTGTAGTCTTACGACCCTTAATTTAATGTTGCTTCTACAGTCTATATACTTGTAAATTCCAATAAATATATATAAAAAGTTAGTCTGTCTAATATTTTAACTTATTTTTATAAAATTTCAGTCTAGGCCAGTCGTGGCGCAGTTGTAAAAGCATGCGACTGTAAATTCGACAACTTAAGGGTTCGTTTCTCACTCGAGGAAATTAAATATTTAATATTTTGATACCCTCGTTCTGGTAACGAGGCAAATTCCTTTAGTAGTAATTGATGGCCTCGCCACCGCACCGCGATGGCCTCAGATGGGGGATACAGGGTGAAGCTAACAACATATATAATTATATTGCTAAAAATAGTACGCAGATAAATGCCATGTTTATTCAACGATCTTGGAAATAGTGATTGAATTAAGTTTTTCAATATTTCATATATAATTATGTTAGTACAGGTGGATTTTCCCAACTTTTACTTAAAAAAAAAAACAATTGTTAAAACTTGGGTAACAGAATATCAGAGAAAATATAACAAACATATATTTTGAATAAATTTTGGCTTACAGCTTATATAATAAATATTCTTGTTTTAGTGGAAAACAAAATTTTATAATACAAAACAAAAGTTGTCAATAATTGATTGCTACAAGCAATGCACGCTTTATACTTGAATTTTATGCTATACTGTCTCGATATTTTGTTATACCGCTATAAATGTATCGTTGTGGACGAACATACTCGTATACACTGTATTTAAGATTTGTCTTCGAAATTTTAGAAGTCGTTGAAGATGAGTCAAGAAATATATTTGTGTTCAGTTGCGAGGGTTAGGAGTATAAATATATTTTGTGGGGGATTTTATTTAGGCTTAAGTTTAAGATTTCAAGATGTATGGTGAAACTAGTGTTAGAACACTCTGTTCCTCTTTCAAAAAAATATCGAGACATTACATGTTAAACGAAGAAACTTGAAACCGCGCTATGTCTTGTTATCAGAGCGAAGAAATGAAAATATAAATGTAAATAAATATGTCATTTCCTCGAGTGGGGATCGAACCCAGAACCAATCGATTTTACAGTCACACTTTGTGCTCACCATCCCACGACTGGCCTCAATAATTAATTATGATGGATGGCTAGAAGAAAATACACAAATGTATGTTCAGTTGTCTATGTAAAAAAATCCCGGAGACCATTCCTTTGTAGTTTTTTAAAATCAAATCTTTAAAGTTAACGGTCCCTTGGAGCACAAATATAATAAGCTTGAAGGTAAGCTCAATCAAAAGATACGTATACTCGTATGTAGTTTATTTATGCACCGTTTTTCTTGCATTTTATAAGTTGATTAACTTTTAAAAGTTTTACCTTCTGCCTGTTGATCTACAATCATGAAATTGGTACTGAGCCCTCGGTGGGCGAGGCGGCTCCCACCTGGCCGGTTTTTGTTTGTACCTATTCAATTCAAAAAATTCTTCGTGGATCGCGTAAAATAAGCTATTTTCTCCGGAAGTTCGAATGATATCTTTTATATATAATCGGATTGTAGACCCTCGCGACTTTGAATATTTTTAAAATATTTTTTTCTTTCGAACAACACCAATGTCGATATTTCAAAAAAAAATTAAATTAAGATTTCGTACAAAAAAATATAATTCGATTCGATTTCGATAAGTATTCATAGAAAAATATAAAACTGAAAACTTGATTCCCTTTGTTTTACTGAAAAATCTCTTAATTATAAATCTTTAAAAATTTCATGTATTCAAATAAAAAAAAAACAAAAATTTAACACGTTAGATATAAATATCGATATAATGAATTATATCGTTATAAAATTTCATGGTTCGTTCGCGTGGGTTTCCTATATGGAATCACGTTAAAATGAGTCATCAGTTGATTCATCATATAAATAAAAAAGCACTATAAAACCTAGAAATACGAAATAATAAATAATATTTTTATTTTTTATATATAGAATTTAAAAAAATAGAAAAAAGTATTATTTTTATATTTTTCTATTAATATTCATCGAACTAACGATACCACATAAAATGGATATAAATATTAATCTTTATTATGTTTCATAAATGAATATTTACTAATTACAATTTTTCTGACCCCATTTATAAGTCTTGTCAATAAAATAAATGCGTTGGCGAAATTTAAGGCCGCCCTCTTTCCGGATGGGTTTCCCACTCTGGCACGATAGTTTCGACAATAAAATATCAATAACAGATCAGTTTCCTTTGTTCAAAGTCCAAATTAAAAATATTATCCATAACATTGCTTTAAAATCCAATCAAAATACTTAAACTAAATAGTTAAAAAAATATCAAATAAAAAATATTTGTATAAATAAAACATCATTATACCCGTTTAAAATACTAAACAAAATGAAATCTCCCACTTATAAACAATTTACAGCATTCCAAATCCATTTCACTTGTACACAAATCTGATAACGACAATCAATTACTATTTAGTCCCATCCCAATTCTTGGTATAAAGTTTTATAGCTAACTGGGAAATATCGCTATATTTTTTTCTCGCACACTGTGGGAACCTGGGAACCTAATGTTAAGACACTCCATTCCCATTACGACACTTCCGTTACCCCTTTTCCACCGAATTCTACAGGCAGTACGTGTTGTGTGACGGAACTCAACGCCGCGTTTTGCCTCTGGAAATCTTTGCTGTTTAGAAATAAATATTTGATTACTTGATAGCAGTGGCTAATTCTATTTTATTTTTTTTATTTACATTAAATCACGTTTGAGATAATATTTAATAAAATAAAACCAAAAGTACCATTATGATATTTAAATATTGTATTTATATGCTGTACGACTTACTTAAAAAAATCATAATTATTACATTTATTATCTTTTCACTAAAAAAAAATTGAATTCAAACGGAAGTAGCATTATAGCATTGTTATAGCATACGATCAGTGAGACACTTACCTATCATCCAATCTCGAAGATAAACATTAAACCGTATCTAATATATGCGTATCACCTGCTTAAGAAAGTAGTCCAACGGATGATATTTTAACGCCCACCGTAAATTTTAATTAAAAACCTGATGTCTGACTATAGGGAGATAGTAAAATTATTTATGCTTCTGCTCTTGCATTGTAAAATGTTAAAAGTGTGAAATAACTGTGTAATATACTAGTGTACTGTGGGAACTAGTGGGCTTACTTATTTAAACGTAACTTAGTTGGAACTTTTGCTTGAATATTTTCTACGTTTTGAAGTTCAGGTTTATTATTTTTATATGAATGAGCTTAAAAGGTGTTTAAGTTCTTTATTTCATAATAAGATCTTTTGATTCGCTTTTTTTAAAAGATGTACTATTTTGATAGACGTAGTCTGTGACAACGTCAAAAAAAAAAATTATCAAATACATAAAAATGTAAAAATAGTAAATATATTGCCTGCAGCTGAAATTTTGTTTTTTTGATTGCTGAGACAACAGCTATAAGATATTTCACACAGGAAGTTCGAGAATGCTAAGGGGTTTTTTTATTCACTTGTAGTCTATTATTCATAAAAATATATTAATAATTTTAAAAATATAACGATTTTATATTATTAATAAAAAAATTACTCCAAGAAAAGAACATCTTTTTATTTTTATCTTGTTATCTTATATCACCGTTCTCCTTAAGCTTCCTAGATACAAACCGTACCGCTAATAGTGTAGTGTTGTAACCAAATCAACGCAACACAACGACGTCAACAGTGATGGATGACGGTGCACCCACAGACTTAATGTAAATTAGCCATCGGCTAGAAGATCGTTTTAGATAAGAATATAGATGTTGAAGTACAGATATATGTAAGAGTCTTAATAAGAAAACGTTAATGAAATCTAATTAATAATTATAATATATCAAGAAAGGTAAAGCGGGGCGTTGAGTTCCACCAGTCAACCACCACCACTCAAAAGTGGGGAACAGAGTGTCTTAACACTATGTTATCTGCCCTACACTACGGTGTGCATTTTACTATTTTCATCCTTATCTTTAAATAAAGAGATTTTCTCTGCAAATGAACTAAGGATAACTAACGTAGTTACTTCATTTAGTAAAACGACTCATCAAATGTATTTTTGAGTCTCAGTTTTACTATAAAGTTCTTAATAGTGAAATTGAAATTTCTTAATAGTGAAATAATTCCAATTTTTTTATAAGATTTCATTAACCTTAAAATAAAAGACAGGCCCTTATTTTCTCAGTTTTGTTTAGACTAGTAACTAATTATTGTTTTTTCATTATTATATTGTATTTATATTAGATATTTTATGAAATTTTGTTCAAAACGCCTTGGCCTGGTTTATACGATCTTTTATTGAAACTTATTTAGAAAATAAATAAAATAACTTTTTTTGCCAGCCTAATGTTAGCCTATACATTAAATAAAATTCATATGAATTTTTTTGGAACATGCAATAGAAAAGTAGAAAGTATCAACGATGTTAATATAATATAGAAAGTTAATAGTAAAATATGGTTTCCGTTGTGCTACGGAATCACGATAAATACAAGATCCTGTTGAGCGAGCTTGTGAAAAACCCCATAAACTTTGTTTACGATCGAAGTAGTACAACTTAATGTAAATATGAAGATTTTATATAATTTAAAACACGACGACACGCACTTAATTTCTGTTAAATATCAAACCTTTATTTCTAATTATTATAGTATTTTTTACGACAGTTAAGATACACTTATGTTTTTTGGACATATGATAAGCAATAATCTTTATGTAGCGGAAATTTGCAAAAACCTCGCAACAGAGATGTTAGCAACATACATAGGTGGTAACAAGCATATAAGAATTTCGACGTAGCTCGATGAAAACTCTCTCGAAAGGCTTGGTTGGTCAGAGCGCTTGGCCGACTTTCAATAGGCGCGGGTTCAAATCTCGCTATGTTTAAATTTTTATATGTTTTCTAAAAAGTTTTAAATGAAATATTCCAGATACACACCAATTTGCTAATTGTGATATAATTACATATATTTCTAATAATAAACTTATTTTAACATTTCCTTAATAGTACAGTAAAGGAAGCTAATTTAATACTTTAATCTATGAATTCACTGCAATTATTATTTGTTATAATTATTTATTATATTTATATATTGAAAATTTCTATTTTTTTTATATCTGCTGTATTCATTTTATTGAGGCTTGGGGGTACAAGCGTGTAAATGTAAATATGACAGATTATGATTTCGATTCATTTCTACGCTCTGGGAAAAAGGCAAAGCGCGGCGTTCAATTCCATCACTCAACACCCAATGTCTGAAAAATTCAGAAGAAATTGGGGAACGGAGTGTCGTAACTCTAGGTACCCTCTGCCTACCCTGCTACATGCGAAAAAAGAACACCTTTATTTAAAACTACAATACAAAAGATAAGCATAAACAACAACGATTAGATCGCTTTCATCTGGAAACACGCGTGGCGGGAGGCGAGCGGCGGCGGTTCTGTGTGTAATTATTATTAATTTGCATGAATTCATGTGATTCGAAGCCCGACCACACTCGATTGACGCCCACAACGGCTAAACAATAGCCGTGGGCACGGCGTCGATAGAACTAGATATGACCTAATATTGAGTTTTCCGCATTTGTATCTATCTATCTATGTATGTAGAAGAATTACGGTACAGATGGATAATGCTTCGACTGTGTTTGGTGATTTTTTTTAAATATATGAGAAAACAAAATATATTAGTCATTCACAAAGTTTATCTACTTCTTTAGTATACTAGTATGTTTATTTTGTAATGTTTTTCATGATGAAACTATTAATTATGTATTAGTATAATTTTATGTATTTTTATTGCACAAAATACATAAGAGAAAATACAATGACAACTTGGTTTATGACAGTGGACTTATGTCTAGATATCTCCACCAGCCGTCCCGTGGAAGTGGATACGGAATAATGAAAAATATATAGTGAAAAAGATAAAAAATATATTAAAAAATCAATAAAACAAAAATGGCATGTTACAATATATTCATAAATAAACATTAACGAAAGTAAACATATTGCATGTCATTATTTTATTTTATGCATCCCGCATATAGGAGGGTGGACGGTACCTAGTATTACACTCCATTTCCTATTTTCTGCCGAATCCATCTCCATTTCCTATTTTTGCCGCTTAGCGTCGGGTTTTTCCTTTGTTACTAATTAGAAGTGAAGAGATGAAAAAAATTGATAAATAATAATTAATTCCCTCGAGTGGAAATCGAACCCATAACTGTCGCGTTACAGTCACACGTTTGTGCTCCTGCGCCACATCACATCCGTAGGGTATTTTATATAAAATTTAATAATAAGCATCTAAGAGAAAAACTCAACAGTAATATTATGAAACAAGGTAGAACAGACGTTAACGAAGCATGCGGCAATCTGACACTTCCTGCAATTTGATAACTTGTATTTGAATGAAATAGCATAAACTAGAACGCATTTGAATAGAATGCAGCGTCGTTTTGTGACGACGACGACGATGTGCGATCGTTATAAGAGAAGAAATACTTAAAATTGGTTATTTTTTTTTATGTACCAGAGACTTTTTTGTTTTGCTCACTTGAATTTATTTTTTTATTACCGCTAAAGTAGTCGGTTGAGTAATAATCGAACTCACAACATTCGCGATTACATTTAGACAGTGTAATACTGAGCCACAACTGCCGGTATACTAAATATTTTTATTTTTTTTAATTTCAGTGTTAGTTTGTCAATTTTTTTAATTTTAATTAAACATAGGATTACTTTGTGAATTCTGAATCGTTCCCCACTTTTGATTTATCTTTTGATATATTCCGATTCTTTATTAAAAAAAGTTAATTAATATGAACACATTGATTTTATATTATTGCATTTGAAAGCTGTGACCACAAATAATTAACGTCGTACCATAGTAAACGACGCAATCTTAAGTTCAGATTAAAAGTAGAACTGACAAATAGTAAAGAGTTAATTAGAATAATAAATTATATAATTATTAAAAATTTATGAGTTAAGTCATGACACACACACTCACACACATTTTAAAATTATTAATAACCAGTTGGAGTTTTAGTTACATGATAAGTTGTTTTATGTTGAAATTCATTCTTTTTTCTTGTACCGATTAGTCAATGTTAACAAATTTTATGAAAGTTAACATTATTTATAAATTCTGGAATAGGAGAGTGAAATAGATTTAGAGATTAAGTTTACAAATGTAACTAAGAATTGGTGAGAAAAATAAAAAAAAAACATTAGAAATAAAAAAAAAACTTTTCACTTTTTTCCGTATAGCAGGCCAGGCAGAGAAAACTTAGTGTTAAGACACTTTACTTTCGGTTTAACTATCGAAACACCGTGTGTTAAATTATTTAATCAAAGTCACACATTGTCTACAAAATTTCAGCACAATATAAATATAATTTTAATTTTTTTATATCTTTTTCCCCGATATAGCTTTTTGCTTTCTATCTTATTACATATAAAATAGCCCTAAGTTAAAATATTAAAGGCAACATATGCTAAAACGACGTCTTACGCAACACTAAAAAGGTTAACTTAGCATATTTAAAAGATACCGCCCACCCATCTAAGACAATGGCGTGTGTTGCCTACGTTTATGAGCATACGAAATCTAGCGTTATCACGATGATATGATCTGATGATTTATTAAAATAATGGTCGTGAGAAATTTAAAAGAATTTGAACTTGTTATACAAATACTTTCCTATTTCCTTTATATGTATTAGCAAGCGTGTGACTGTAAATGCAGGTTGACAGGTCGTGGGTTCGATTTCGACTTGAGGAAATGAAATATTTAATTTGGAAACATTAAATATTTTTATTATACATATATTTGTTCGCTTTGGTGCCGAGTCAAAGCGCAGTGTTGAGTTTCGCCACTCGCCACGCAATGCTTCAAGAATTCGGTGAAGCAAAAAAAAAAGAAAATTTATTAACAGGACATACATTATGTTAATGGAATTAATATTTTGTTGTACTTACTCGTAATTTACTTATTTTTTTTTAAATGAAATGTGCAGTAATTGCTGGTAAACAAATAAACATATAAATGACGACATAGCGCGGTGTTTAAATCCGCCACCCACTCGCGTAATATTCCAAATTCGATCGGAAAACGGATAATAGATTGACTTTACATTAGGTTCTCTTTAGCAGAAGAAAATTAACATAACCTAAAATTGATGTATGTCAAATTCCTTCGAAATTTGTTCGGTAGTTACTGTGGGATAAAGTGATAAACACACATTTAAAACTTAATACTTATTTATCATGTTAATATGATAATTAATAACAAATAGTTAATAACTTAGCTTCTTAACGATGTATTATATTCTCGTTGTCATTAATAACTTAGGCTAAAGAGGGCGTATCAAGATGTAATATAAAACATATTTTAATTTACGATAGATGTTGATTTTTTTGTGTAATATTTTTGTTTTTCTACGTAGAACACAACTTGGGTACGTCAAATACGAAGTTAAAAATTCTGAATAATTCGTATTAATAAAGCAGGTTTCTTTTGCCCCAGAATATGACAGGACAGAGGGAGGAGGAGGGACAGAGGTTGAATCTACAACCGTCGCGTTTACGGTTATGCTTTGCCACTGTACCACGACTAAAATTATTGATTGATTGAAGACTAAGACAAGACTTGAAACAATATTTTGACTCTCTTATATATACAACCTTCTTCTTCGAAGTCTTTTATAATATACAACCTTCTATATCACTATTTCTGCTATATATATTATTAACAGACTTGAAGAGCCATTTACTTGAACATTTTCAAAATATAATATTTGGATAATTAGTAAAATGAATATTATTATTTTTAAATTCACATTGTATACCCCTAGCAAACTCGACAGAAGGAACCTGGGAATCTAGTATTAGAACATAGTTTTTTAATGGGAATCAATACTTCTGCTCCTCCCTTTCCGCCGAATTATGGATCCATTGCGTGTTGAACTAAAATAGTTTTTTTAATCAATATTATATTTAATTTAAAACACCGACTTTGTCATATATTATTGAAAGATAATCGCAAAACACCAATAATAACACCAAATGCGACATTTTCAAACGTACTGATAAATAAAGCAAAACGTATAGCACTTAAATACTTGGCGCGACGTGAGATGAGTGGGTCGAGTATCGTTTAAGCCTGGGAGAAGCGATCATTTGCTCAGTAATTATAAAATTTTTTCAGCTTCATTTCATTAGGTAGTAGAGTCGCGCCAAGTATGTTAAGACACTGGACACAGGAGGCTTTGCGTGTTGAACGGCGGAACTCAAGGTGGCGCTTTGCATCGACACCAGAGCGAAGAAATGAAAATAATGAATATCTCACTTCCTCGAGAGGAATCAAACCCACAACCTCGTCGTGCTTACAGGCCGCTTACACGACTGACCTCAAATAAAATAATTATAGTTGTATATCAATTTTTATAATCACAAGACAAATAATAAACTATTATACACAAAAAATGTTAAGTATTGTATGTACGAATCATCATCCCTATAATGGCTGTCAATTAACAACTGTAGCAATAGTAACTCTTATTAAAGAAACATGTATAGTACGATTTTTTATACAGACTATCGACGTACAGTCAGACGAAACTGATATTTGTACGAAACCAGTTTTAAAACAATAATTTTATGTGAAATTTATCGTTATTTGGTGTCGCGTCTCTTCAATGAATTTTCAAAGAGAATTCATTTATAATTCCAAATATAATAAATTGTTATTTAGCGCTATAAGCATTCGCTGTTATTGGTTTTGAGAGGTTATATATTTTAAATTCAATAAATATGAAAAGTAAACGTTTTTGTTTGTTTAACTGTAAATATATAATATATATTTTTTAAATCAATGAATAAACTTTATATTTGGGACGTGAATGTCATAACGCCTCTTTTATTTTCACATTATTGCGGGTTTGCCAAAAAAAAGAGATTTTTTACTATATAAAAGACGGGTTTGGTTCACGGTGGTATAAGGTAAAAACAATATACAAATAATTAATGTAAACAATACACAGGGCAGTAGTGGCGCAGAGTCAGAAGCGTGTGACTGTAGACTCGAGGAACTGACATATACTCGTATAATACTATCAGTTCCTCGCTCTGATAAAAAGTCGAAGCGCGGCGTTGAGTTCCGCCAATTGTTTCCAGAATTTGAAGGTAAATTGGGGAACGGAAGTGTCTTAACACTAGCTTCCCAGGTTCCCTCTGACTACCATGCTATATGTGGGATATAGCGTGAAGCTAAAAAAGACGAATCTTTTTTTTTTTTTTTTTATGGAAAATAAAATATGGCGACATACAAATTCACAGTCGCTTCCTCTTATAAATGCAATACCATTCTAAAATATCATTCAATGGCATACTTGTGTTCTTAGTTTCCATAGCCCACGCGCTCGTGGGCGTCGCTACCGACGTAGCTCCATAAAAACGAGAAACATTCAAAGCAATATAAAATTTTACGCCTTTACAATAACAACTATTTTGCTATGAATATATTTTTTGTTTTGTTAAATATGCTTTGCAGTAGGATATTTGTTTAACGGTGAAGATGTGGAGTATGTGGCTATGTGACATGTAGGTGGTAATTTAGTGGAATATTACAATATGTTTTATTTTGATAGAATTTTTTTATTTAAACACTTAAGATATATAGACTCTATTATACGCATAATTGAACACGCTGGTTCACATTATATTTAAAAGACAAATTATTAAATGTTATTTTTCAGTTTGAATATTGTGTGCGGTGTTAAATTCCGGGACAAAGAAGAAGAAAGTTATTTTTATTATTTCATACAGATTAGCGTGTTAAACAGACCTTATCAAAACTTACCTAAAAATGGGGAAAATACTAACATGATTTTCGTCATAAATAAAATATTATAACATTTTCACATCGCATTCAAAACTTGATATAATTAAAACTCCATTGTATATTTGGTTCATGGAAATTAGCTCACAAAACTTCTAATGAAAAACGCACGTATGCGTATTTAAAATATTATTATAGAGGCACAACCGTGCTATAAACGTGACAGCTTATGTATTCGATGAACACTAGGAAATGACATATTTAATATTTCCATTTCTTCGCTCCAGTATTAAGGCAATGCGCGGCGTTGATTCCTCTGGAAAGTAGAGAGCGGAGTGTCTTAACACTAGGCTCCCTCTGCCTATCTTGCTTCATGCGGGATACAGCGTTAAGCTAAAAAAAAAATGTTATATACATATTTGCTTCACACTGCCGTTCCCTCTACATTCAAACTGTACTCTGTACTCTATGAACTGAATGCTATTTTGACGTTTCAAAAGAGCTTATGAAAGCCTACTTGAATAATACATATTGCAAGCTCTTTGGGATTTTAATTTAAAGCTTCGGCACATTATTCCCGTGTACGTATAATGTATTTGAATTTCATAACGAACTGAACAGTTTAATTAATGGTGAAAAGAATATTAAATTTTTATCAAAAAGTTTAATAATATAAGCGCTTTTATGTGATTTGTAGCAGAGAATCATTGCGGCATATTGGTACAGTATCTAAGCGTAAATACGATGGTTGTAAGTTCGATCTGCCCTTATGCAAATGAATTTTTGTCATTTCTTTGGTCCTGCAAGGCACAGTGAGTCGTTTATACTCAACATGACAACGCGACGACAGACTTTACTACTTTTGTAGTCCTTTCTATGTTAATCACTAACATTCATTCATCAACATCATCAATACATCAATTAGATATTAAATCATCGCAGTTTATTCTGTTAAAGCATAATATATATAATTAGAACATTCTCTCTCTATGGTCTCCGTTAAATTTATCATTTTATTATTATTAAATAACTCTAACAACACTGTAAAGAAACAGTGTATTTCCAATATGCACAATTTTTATTCACATAGGAAATACGATGTTCGATCGTCGATAATTGTACATAACAAATAATTAAACTTCAATTTATAAATTGTAAATAGTAATTATACATTTATTTTATATATTGTATATATGTTACATATGAAAAAGTAATTCAATTGGTCCTAGTTTAAAATAAAACATAAACTGTACCCGCTTCCGATAGGATAATTGATTTTAATATTGAAAGTGAAACGTATCGCTGTTAGTTTCATTCTAGTTATATCCAAGCCGCTGTTGAAATACTATACAATGTCATAAATGTTATGGAAAACAGAAATTTACTCTATAAATAATTATTATAATAGGAAAATTACAATTTCATTGCAACGTTTACTTGCCCTTTTGCTGTGAACGCATACAATAAGGACGTTAAACGTTGTTAACAGTTAATCCATGCCATCGCTGCACTGTTAATTAGGCTATAAAGACTCGATTCCAATCTAGTTCATTAAAAATATAATTATTATATGAACTGAGTTTATATTTGTTTTGTACTTATCTTTTAAGATCGATAATTAAAAGATAAATATAGATAAATATTTAACCGGAAAACGGAGTGCCTTAGCATTAGGTTCTCTGTCTCGTCATTCTCATATAATATATGGGAGAAGGCGTGAATCTGAAGAGATATAAATTCAAATTCTTATGTTATGTAGTTCAATCAGACCAAAGTAGATATAGGAGACAAAAAATATAAATATGTGAGCTTACATCAACGATTGATCAAAAGAAACCACGGAGACAGAACAAGAAGTGCTTAGACAAAGCCAAGTTGAAACCTCTACATATGGTTACGTATCCGACATTGAAAACGAACAACATTAATTTTGATTTCACATCCAATTTTGGCATTGAAAGGTTGATCTTTTTGCTATATTTTCAAGGTATCCGATAAACAAAGAGCTTCGTTAGCGGCCGGAGTCCTGGAATGGTCGGTATTAATGGAAAAAAGTATCGCCAATCAATCTGATGTCAACGACACATGGATGTGGGAATCCGGCTGGATACAGCATTGTCAGCTTTTTGCGGTACAATACCGCCGTTTTGTAGACGCACTTGGACTGTGCAGAAGGACATCGTGTATTTAAAGAATAGCCTATAATACTAACTCGTTTAAATCTTTTTTTTAAATGCTATTATAATTTTTGTTTACTTATTTTTTAATTTGAATTATTAATGAGCATGCTGAATTATAATTGATCTGAACTGTATATCGAATAACTTAGTTTTTATTTTAGAAAATTATCAAATGGTTGCTTTGTGCTATAAATATTTTAAAAATGGTATCTGATATTTAGGTAGCGTGACGGTTGGTTATCAGTATTTAAACAATAGTGTGATCAAATTACTTAGATAAGGACCTCTTGTTTAATAAGCGTAAATTCTCAAGCAAAGCAGAACTTTTATTTCCAGCTTCACGCTGTGTCCCGCATATAGCAGGGGAGGCTGAGGAAGCATAATGTTAAGATACTCCAGTCTCCATTTTCTGCCGATTTTCCAGAATAGCATTGTTATTGTGCAAAATTGCATCATACAAATTGAACATGTATGTTTCAATGTAAAAAATAACAAATCAATTCTTATGCATATTATGTATTTCGATATATTTTTATATTATAGTTTATAAATATTGGTTAAAAACTAATCTTTTAAAATTATAATAAAAAATTAATTTAATTAAACCCACAACCAGTCGGTTTTGCAGTCACACTTCGTGCCGCTGCGCTACGACTGGCCTCATTTTCCTGTTCTGGTATATAAAGGGTTGCATTGAGTTCAACATATCATTTAAATTTTCTATTTATTTTCTTCTTTCGTTTTAACGAATATAATGCTAGCGACACCACAACTCAACGAACACATATTTAAGCCGGAAGTATCATTTTAACAGCTACATTTATCTCCTTGTATGGCCGTGGACGCTATAAAGTTTTCCCATACGCTATAAATAAAAGGCAATCAATGGGAACCCACGCGAATAGAATATTGTTCTAAGTGTAATCGTTTAAATGGTAATGACGCGACTTTCCCATAGGAGACCATAAAACTGTATACAACAATGGAGTGTTTTCTTAGTAAATTTCTTGGAAATAGGAAAATTGTTTTTATTTTTAAATGAGGTGATTTTTTGTACTAGATTAAATATTTAAACAGCGTATTGTAAATTGTATATAATAGAATCTTGTAATGAGGCTATTAACTGTTTTCAAAATATGCCAATTAAAAAAAATCCTAAAGAGCCCAAAATTTTTTGGAAGTCAAAAAAGATATACTTACACATATTATTTTTACATTTTTATTTAATTTTTATTGATACTTTATTTTTTTGTTTTAATATTAATATTTATTCTATTTGTTAATTCTTTAAAGTATTGACTTAATTGTAAATGATAGGTTCATTTAAAATTATGTCGTACTGAGTGTTTACCACCAGGTACGAAACTAAATATCAACCTAAGTTCAGTACAATTGGAAGTATACTATCTTACAAATATAATAACGCCTGTACTTAAAATATTGTGTAGTGAAATTTAGATTTGAATTTACCCCGAGTGATCACAGAACTCGGCACCCATATAGAACTCCCATTGTTTTGTCGGTGACAACGACGGAATTAACATTTAACTTGGCTCTCATTTTACATTTATGTTTTTGACGGGATTTCTATTATTACGCTCCCGTCCTTCAAAAGTTTTGTTGCATATATGGTAATTTACTCACATGTTTGTGCCAACTGGAACACTGAGAATTATTTACTTATTTTTGAGTTGTAGATTTAATATATTGTAAAAATCAATGCCACTGTTGCGTATTTCAATATTCCGAACGTTCTGGGTTCGATTCTGTACACATATAAATTATTCTCTATACGGAACCTTTTACGTTAAGGGTTTAATTCGACTTTGGCTCTCTAATTTAACATTGATTTCGACGCACAGAGGGCCAGAATCCTGAAAGCCTGACGACAATAATTTTGACACTCTCGCTAATTGAATGGAGGGATTATATTAATAATTAATTTGATATCATAATCTAATTTAAGTGTATTTACTTAGAATTTAATTATGTATGTACATAATAATGTTTATTTTAAATTCATTAAGGAGTGGTGTTCATTTTTTTTATGGTAAATATAGTTTTAATATATATAACGTTAAGATTGTCAGTTTCTTTTAACTAGAATCAAATATAATAGAATAGCGGAAAGTAAGAAAGAAAAGTAAGTGAAAAGAAATGATGCATCTCTCCATGTCTCCTTTTCGTTTACACAATGAATTGTTTGTTCAGTGGCGACATCTAACGCACCTTTAGCGTACTATGTAGGTATCTGTTTATTCGAAATCTCAACGTTATTTTCTTTTTATTATTCCAACTTCACGTTTCAACCCGTTATATGTTAGGCAAGAAAAATAAACCTATTGTTACACGTTTTTTTTCCTTCAAGCGTGCGCTCGAATTGGAGACAGTTGCGTGCTAATGTACTGAGCTTTGCCTACCGAAAGCCTAAACTTCGAGTGCAAATCAAATCCACAGTATTTGCGGTTTTAGTCAAACATTTAATTTTTGCTTTAAAATATACTTACAAAGTAAAACAATCTCACCTCTCGTATGTAACGGGTACTATTCAATATTACATTTCGGGAACTGGCAAAACTATTCAATCCATCTCAACCGTGCATTATGAACGAATCTCATCAGCTCGGCTATGAAAATAAAACTGCATCTAACCGCGTTCGAGCAATATCCGGGGCCTTTGGAAATGTAACGGCACACCAAGAAGTTCAGTTGATATACCTAGTAGAATATTAAACATTGAAATTTACTTTTAATTCAATGCGATATGAGTATAATAGAATAAAGCTTAAAACTAAAGTTTTTCTTTTAAAATTGAAGTGTTCTTATTTCAATTGTATCAGCTTCACGCTGTATCCCGCATACAGCAGGGTCGGCAGAGGGAACCAGTGTTTAGACACTCCGTTCCCCACTTTCTGCCGAATTCCGGAGGTGTTGCGTGTTGAGTGGCAGAACTCAACCCCGCGCTTAGCCTCGACACCAGAGCGAAGAAATGGAAATATAAATTTAAGTAAATATTTCATCCTCGAGTGGGTATCGACTCTGCAACCAGTCGCTTTTACAGTCACACTTCGTGCCGCTGCGCCTCGACTGGCCTCAATTGTAGTGACGGTAATAATTTTTTTTTCTTAGCTTTACGCTGTATCTCGAATATACCAGGGTAGGCAGGTAAACCTAGTGTTGAGATACTCCGTTCACTACTTTCCGCTGAATTCTGGAGCTGTTGATTGGCGGAACTTAACGCCGCAAGTAGTAGTAAGTATAACGTATAAGATTTTAGTTCTATCGGTATAATTGTACATAAAATTGATTTCCATCAGAATAAAAAATGAACGTTTGATTCTATAACATAACCTTTTTCTGCTATTTTTAACCTTAAGAAATTATTATATTCGTATTTCATATTTTAAAGTTTTGTGGTATTTTATTTATGGTAATGTCCTATAAGTGACATAAGAGACGGAGGTACTACGGCCGTTTACGCAAACTGCTTGTTATTAAGGCAACTTTCACACTGATCTGGGGTCACTTATGCGTGTGACCTTTTCCAAGGTTTAGAGGTCATGTTAAGAAGTCAATCCCGATTGTAGACTGTGTGATCAACCAATTCGTTATAGGCAATCTACCTCCTGTATTATTTTAATTTCTCATTATTATTCAAAAACTAATATTATTAATATAAGTAGAGCTGTCGTGTCGCAACAGCAGCGTCTGATTGTAAGTTCGATGATTGTGGGTTCGATTCCCATTCGAGTATGACCAATTTATAAAATGGAATGTTATTAAAATTTTTGAACTATTTTTATTTCCCTGCTCTGGTAAGAACGCAAAATGTGACGTAGATTTTCAAAATAGTTTTTGACTTCGAATAAGTCCGTATTTATAAGCCGCTCTAAGATTGATCTTGAGAGCGACATTAAGATGCCGTTTGCATTTGTCGTTTGTATTTTTATAACAATTTATATTTAAAATTATAAAATTTATTTCTCTTATCTAATAATAGTAAATATTGTTATCGAGTTATATCGAATACGATTTCCGTACGTCTTTCCAATGTATGAAATAACCTAATCATATTCTTCGCATAAATCACTTAGAATTTTCCCTGAATGTGAATCAAGGAGCCTGGCGTTGGAAGTGCAAACATCGTTTGTTTATACTCATCAGCCATTCCATCGAATTCACAAATTCAATTGGTGATTTTTGTGAAAAATTAAAAAAATCGCTTTTCAAATGTTAACGAAACGTTAGTTTAGTTTGTTCAGGGCTAAATTGTAAAAAGCAATTTCAATTTCCAATTTAATTCTTTTACAATAATCGAAATTACTTTTATATTTTTGTTACATTGATTTTTCTTCCTTTTCTTCTTATTTCTAATATTAGCTTTGTAACTTCCATCCATGACCCTTAACCAATATTGAACATTAGATTGACAATCATAAACTGAGCAGTTCATAGTCTTCCCTTTCGTCACGATTTTGCCTTTTAGATAATGGAATTTAACTCCGCAGTTTCTTTAAATAGACCAGGGAAATAACCAAACCGGCCGACCAGGGATCCTTTATATCCCATTTTGCCATAGTTTATTTAAATAAAGCCTTGATATTCTCACGAATTACAATCGATACTACGACCAACGCGCTTAGAGTCGAAAACCTCTATTTATAGTCGTTATTTAAAATTAAAAAAAAATATTATATATATATATATAAGTATGTATCCCGCACACAGTAGGGTAGGACAGGGAGCCTAAAGTTAAGACATTCCGTTCCCAATTCTCCGCCGAATTCTGCAGGCATTGCGTGTTGAGAGGCGGAATTCAACGCTGTCCCGACACCAGAGCGAAGAAATGAAAAAAATAACTTAATTAAATATTTAATTTCCTCGAGTGCGGTTCGAACCCACAAACAGACGGGCCGTACAGTCAGTTATACGCTTGTGACCCCGCGCCACGACTGGCCTGCCTTTATTTCAAACAATATAATATGTTTTCCTTATCAGTCACCGATAACATAGTATGTCGATACTACCTAAATTATTTTAATATTTTTACACAATAGATGACATAATATCGTTTTAATTTATAACGTAATCTGATGGTTATATCCGTAACACACGATTGGGCTTAATTAAGCCAGTAATAATGAACCTACAATAGGCTTTTTGCGCTTCATTATAGAATGTTGACATCATTTTTGTCGTTAATAATTAATTATAATTTATATGCATTTATTTTAAAGTTTGTTGTGTGGATTTATTCTGCAAATATCAATTAGTCTTCGCTAATTGCCGTTAAACATTAAATATTGTTGTTTTACGGGTGACATGTTCATATGCCGGTGCTGTGATCATAGTTAATATGATGTAAAGGCATTTTTATTATTAGTTAGAATAGAATAGAATAGAATAGAAATAGCTTTTATTAATAAACTTAAATCAGCTTCATGCTGTATCTCGCACATAGCAGGGTAGGCAGAGGGAGCCTAGTATTAACACACTCCGTTCCCCACTTTCTGCTAAATTCTGGAGGCATTGTGTGAGTGGCAGAACTCAACGCCGCCCTTTGCCTTGACACCAGAGCGAAGAAATGAAAATATAAATGTAAATAAATATTACATTTCCTCGACTGGGGATCGATACCACAACTACTCGATTTTACAGTCACACTATATACACCTGGCCTCTGAACTTAAGTGGTTAACAATATATAATAAGGTACTTATATCTAGACCTCGGTAAATAGTTTGTTTTGCGTTTTAGTATATCCTTCCACTCTTGACGATCACGTGCTTTCCTCGTCTATGTTTCTCCCACTGATGCTTTTATGTCGTCTTATCATCTCCATAGTGGTCGTTCTCTTTTCTGTTTTCTATCCCTTGGATACCACTTTGTGACGTCGTTTCCATTTTTCTAAACTACTCAAAATAATATACCACTCTTATTTTACTGTGTATGTTACGTCTATTATGATAGTCTTTTCCTTTTGGATTTGAATGAGAATTTATCTTTTTTCCCTATATACATACTTCTGTCCATGTTATATTTACATATTTTTAGTATTTGAATATTTTTATTAGTAAGGGCCCATGTAATGGCAAGAATTGTACGCTTGTCTTTTTTCTTTTATTGGTATATATGTATTTCTGAAAGTTTCTTTTAAGGATATTATTAGGAGGAGAATAAGAAGGGAATAAGAGCAAAGCCGTGGTAAGCAGCGGCAAAAGAAACAGCGGTTCTAACCAAAATTTCAGTTTAGTCAATATATCAATTTAAACATACTCAGTTTGAAATATTGATATTAAAAAAAATATTGAAAAATACTTTTATATTCTAGAAGAAGTACAGAAATCTATTAAAACAAAGTTAAGGTAATAATATATGAAAGTAAAGTAAAGAAAAGGTATGAACACGAGAAGAGAGATTATAAGTTTTTGAATTTTATTCTCTATTTATCATAATATTTCGTAAATGTAAGGTAAATTTAACTAAGCCAAACTGAGCCCACGCGTTGTCAAGTAAACTTCGATAGACATAAGTTTTAAAAGTGGTAAGCGCCTGTACGTTGAAATATAGCAATATTGCATATATTTCGTTAAGCAAAACTAAATAGGTCAGGCGGTACATGGAAGTTACAATATTACATAGAGTTAGATTAGAGAGAGTATATAATAAATATTACATAGAGTTGATTGGTCTAGTTTGTACTTAAGTTATATTTAGATATTAAAATATAATATGAGGATTTTGTGGTGTAGCAGATGGAGAGCAATTGTAAGCAATGGATTCTAATTACTAACAGAACGTTCGTGGCTCAATTTGTTAATTCAATCAGACAAAAATATATTTTTCTATTTTTATATTTCTAACTATAGGGGATAGTGATTTCTAGGATGAAAAAGTATGGATGCTCTTCCGTTTTTGGAACTTTTTTGTTACTATATTACTCCACTTTCATTGATAATAAAGTGATATAATATAGCCTACATCCTACGTCGATGGATGGACTATGAAACACAAGAAGAATTTTTGAATGTGAACCAGTATTTCTTGGGCTTAGCGCGTTAAACCTAGTAAACTTCCACTTTATGATATAGATTATTGTAGGTTCGTGTTAATATGTCTTTGCACAGGAATCAAATCTACAACCTCACACATTAAAAGAAGTGACTTTACATTCACATTATAAACCTGTATAAGTTTACAGTTTTACCATCCACTGTTCCATATGGGCAAATATCAATTTTAACAAACTTAGTGCATATTGTAAGTTATAACATCGTTATATTGCATGTTTCGAACATCTTAGAGCTATACTCGTATGCAGACTATATAGCAAAGTGCCTTTGCTAATCCCGTTGAAAAGGGAACCGTTATTATTTAATCCGACTTACTGGATATATTATTACCAAATAGATACTACATTCGGCGTGTATTCGATTAATTCGTATGTAGTGTTTGTCATACAACTTAAAAGTACTTACTTGATAAATATTTTTTAACAATTTAAGGAATATAGAATTTTATTTAAATTGTTTTAAAAAAAGCGCGGCGTTGAGCTACGACATTTAAATTGGGCAGGAACGGAATGTCATAACTCTAGGTTTACTCTATGCAGGCAAGAGCGTGAAGCTGCTATAGATTTTTCTTCGGCATCGTTGCTCAGTTAGCCAGTCTCTTTAACTGTGATATTATATGCTTACACTACATAGTTATAGGTTCTTTTATGAACATCAAAAAATATTTGTTTTCTTATATTCTTTAATGATCATATATCAAATCAAATATCATTAAAAACATAAATATTTTTGTCCATCTATGCCTGCGTTTACTTTTGGCGTTGTTGTTAGCACACACATACCACTTTTGGTGTCAAAAATGGACGGAAAAGATTGAGAGTGCAAAAATGAAAATGATGTGAAACATAGCATATAAAAATCACTTTCACGTCACTATAGAGACGTTGTTGTATTTTGAGTGAACTCAACCGGTATAGAATCCACTACGACAATTAACAATCGTACAAGTAATTCTATGTTTAGAAAAAATCAAATTCGCATTTTTTTCATTCAAACAGACTTTTGCATTTTCAACAGCCGAACGAATATGACGAATTAAAACGAAATATTTTTCAATGCAATTTATTTGTTCTTACAAATAAAACGTACAAATATAGAAAACTTTATACTCTACTGTCACTTGTCCTAGAATGTAAATGATCTTATTATCTAAGTATGTCACTCGAAGGTGAAGCTCCTAAAAATAAAATATTGAATAGGGGATAAATCATATTTTACGTATAGTATTGCTATCATTTTTGTCATATCGAAAATCGTAAATTAATGTATTTTATATTAAATAAATCCATCATTTAGTAATGTAATCATGAAATATATAAACAATTATAATAAAAATAATTTTATTCTCCGTAACTGCTAGAAATAATTGAACCCCTAGTCATGTACTCACTTAACCTACAAACAGTATTGGTTACGAACTAAATGTAAAATGCAAAAATGCTTAAAATTTAAATTCGTTTACAAAAATGACATAATTAGCATCTAGATAGGTCGGGCAGGCTCTTCTCTTTGCAGTAGGCGTACGAAGCGGGCCAGGCTTTGAAACCGACTCGGTCGTAGATACGTTTCGCGCAACGTACGTCGTCAGCCAGATCCTCGTTTAGGAGATCTGAAACATTGAATGTTTTACAAAGTAAATTTCAAATCAGAAATTCGCGCAGAGGGACCGCCAATTAGAATTTGCGATGGCCGGCAACTTCTCGGATATCGTTGTTGTTGACTTAACAAATAGTCCTGGTTCCGGAATCCTCCATTCCGGAAAATTATGAAACGGGAGAGTTTGTGAGGATTGATGATTCTTCATGATAAAACTGTTCAGTAGTAGTAGTTTACAGTAATATTGTTTCCCGTTTCCGTTTCCCTATTAAAATTTTTACAGCGCTTAAATTTTTAAGGTTCTGATCATAATATGTTCAAGTTATCAATTACTAAAACCGTTCAAGTCATATAAAACTATCTTAAATGTTTAATTTTCATGTATTTATTATTTTTATTTCAGTCCATTAGGTTAAATTATATCACTTTTATAATATGTTCCATAATTTTCTTTGGAATAATTCTACATTCACTCGAGCATTTATTAAAGTCAAGAGTAAGCGGAAACCTGTATTTAGCAGATGCCAGTGTGAAATAATAACTCCGGGAAGGCATTAATTAAATTAGTAATGTATTTGTACCTTCACACTTCATACTGCAGTGGCCTCCTTTTCTACCCTTCTTGCACCATTCCTTGTTGTTTATCTGGATAAAGATTTATTGTTTTATAAATATAATGTACATTTTTATAATTTAGTCTTAATAATTATTTTTATAATTTAATAATATAATGAGGCTAGTCGCGGTGCAGCGGCACAAAATGTGACTGCATAAGGAAACTAAGGGAAATTAACTATTTATTTACATTTATATTTTCATTTCTTCGCTCTGGTGTCGAGGCAAAGCGCGGCGTTGAGTTCTGCCACCCAACACGCAATGCCTCCAGAACGCGGCGGAAAGTGGAGAACGGAGTGTCTTAACACTAGGTTCCTTACCCTGCTGTGTGCGGGATTGGTGTAGTGGCATAAGCGTGTGACAGTAAACGCGTCGTTTATAGGTTGGATTCTTACTAGGGGCAGTGAAATATTGTCATTACCCCGCTCTGGTAACAAGGCAAAGCGCGACGTTGAGTTTCGCCACTCAATGGCCTCTCCGCCAGTTCGGCGACATGTGGGGAACGGAGTGTATCTTAATCATTCCAAAAAGTAGAAAACAAAGTGTTTTAACACTAGATTCCTTTTGCCTATTTTATGTTATTATCTAATTCCCAATTTTATATTTCTTATAAAAAAAAATCATTCAATGGTAATTTTATATTGCTCCGCAAAATTTAATGACAGAGCAACGGTTCGTTAGTCTTTTCTTTGTTTTATATTTCAATTAATGTTGAAATATCATATATTGGCTGATTCTTTTATTCTTATATTCTTTTTTGTTCAGTGGAACAAGGAATTTCGGCATACCTGCTAATGACTTTGTTTAGATGTATTTTGTTGTATAGATATGAATGTATAGATATTAATTTCTTGTTGCGTACTGATAACCCAAGAGCCAATAATAGTCCGACCTTGGTTATTTTATAAAGCTTAATAGTTTCTGTGCGCATACACCCACCACTGGTGAGTGCTATCAGGGAATATGGAGGTTGGGTGGTGGTTACTTGGGCAGTTATTAGGTAACTAAGATGTAAAAAATTGTACTTAACTTGTTTAAATTATATTAATTAGACTTAGTTGAAAGATGGTTATAACTCCTAGCTGGCTAAGACACTCTCAAATCCTATAAAATATGAGGAGCAAATAATATTTTTTACTCTGAAGTATATTAGATTCGTAGGCGCTTATAATTTAAAGGCAAAACGCGGCGTAAAGTTCCGCCACTGAACATTAAATGCGTCTATGGCGGATAGTGAGGGAAAACGAACTCAATGTCTTAACACACCTAGTTGCTCCGCCTATCATGCTAGGTGCGGGATAGCGTGAAGCTGATTTTTTTACTTAGTCTATTTCTTTAATAAGATAATGGACGTAAAAATATTTATCGCGTATTAACTAACATATTCTCATAACTTTTTTTTCAAATGATAGATGACATAGTATGAAAAAGGTGACAAATTGATTAATTACTCACGGACAACATGTAAAACAAAAACACTTCTTATAATAAAATTACATTTTGTCATAATGTTTTTTTCAGTTTTACGCTTTATCCTGCAATATATAAATAAGTTGGCTATAGATCTAGTGTTGAAACATCTTATTTTCCATTTTTCGTCCGAGTTAGTAACACTGTATTGAATTACAAATCTCAATGCCGCTTTATTGGATTTTTCCCCCTAAGTGAATAAATCGAACCCATAATCGGCGGGACCATCCGTCCCGCTGCGTCACGACGGTTCCAATAATTTATATAAAATCAAAATGATATTCTAGAAAATTTCTTAAAAATATTTATTTAGGCCTAACAGCTACTATTAACTAAAAACACATTTTCCTTACGAGAGCAGGGAAATGATAACAATCCATTCTAGCAAGTTTGATTCGAACTAAAAACCTCCGTGTTTATATGCCGACGATGTACAGTGGTACACACTGTGCCACCATGGCGTCTTGTGACGAAATTTACACGAAAATATATTGGAAACTTTAAAAATCCTATTCTACGGAAAAGTTCTTTAATAAATTGTCACGTAAGAGTCTTAAAGAAAAAGGGAGTTGGAAAAAAACTGGCATTAGGGAAGCGACAGACCATTCTTGAGATGCAATAAAAGAAAAAGATAGTTCATAGAAGTGCGCGTCCTTTTGTCGCCCGGTTAGCGATTCCTTACAAATATCTACTCGAGTAACAAATTGCAATTTATTGTAATTTTAATATAAACTCGGGCTCTGTTTTTATATAAACTTAGAAGTAGACTTTATATAAATTGATAAATAAAATTGAATAAATCAGCTTCACGCTGTATCCCGCACACAGCAAGGTAGGCAGAGGAACCTAGTGTTAAGACACTCCGTTCCCCACTTTCTGCCGAATTCTGCAGGAATTGCGTGTTCAGTGTCAGAACTCAACGCTGCACTTTGCCTCGACACCAGAGCGAAAAAATGGAAATATACATTTAAGTAAATATTTCGTCACCTCGAGTGGGGATCGAACCCACAACCGTTTTCAACCCACAGTCGGTTTTACAGTCACACTTTGTGCCGCTGCACCACGACTGGACTTAATAAAATATATAAATTGATATTTAGTACAATTTTTGATTAGAATTAATTAAATTATAATTAATTTCTGTACACAGCAGAGCACTTATTACTGAAGTATGTACAAATAATTAAAACATATACGAATATGGAACATATATTAATTAGTTTTGTGGAGTTATTTCATTATAACAAATAAATAAAGGATTATATTCCCTTATACCACAAAAATTATAATTAACTAAAAGTGGACGATAAATCTAAAATAATGTTATATAATACAGTGTTTTAAAACATAAACGTATCACTATATAAATGCGACAGTTGTGGGTCCAATTTTACTTGAACGATATGCTTTCTTCGTCCTGGTAACAACACAAAGCGTGGCGTTGAGTTACGCCTGCATGCCATGAATATGCAAATAACCGAAACATTAGGTGATGCGTGGGAAATGAAGTATCCGAGTACTGGGTTTCCTCACTCTACCGAGCTATATACGGGATAAAGCGAAGATGAACCTAAAAAACATAAATATCCCTGAAAATATAATTAATTTTGTAATAAATAAATAAATGCTAAACCAACCAATAGTAATAGTCGAAAGGCAAAAGAGCAAAAAGGAGCGTACTCTTGCCTTGCTTTGATCAAGCAGTGACATTTATTCGACACAAGAGCCTTGTTTCCGTCGTCAGATTGAGACTGCGTCTTACGATCGGAACTGTCATTTCAAGATGCGATTGAATTTCAGAAAAATATTGACGTCTCGTACTTGTAGTAGAGAAACTAAAGCTGGCTGGCTTAAATTTTTTTAAATATTTTTTATTCAGTTTCACGCTTTACCCCGCATAGCAGCCGCCAGGGTAAGCTGAAAGAACTTAGTATAAACACTTTTTTGTTCGAGTCACACCAGTAATATAAAACGTGGAGTAGAGTAAATACAATGTCGTTGTTGTTGTTCTTTCTATGGCATCACATCACCAATGTCACGTTGAATGGAGAACAGACCAAACGCAGTGTCTCAAAATTCCAAATATTAATAATAATGTTCCTAATATTAATAGTAATATTCCCAATAAATTGTTGAACTAAGGGCAGATTTACCGATATAATTAAACTGATGAAAAATAAATATGTTATTTATTGGTTTTGCTAACCATTGTTGCTTATATGAATTACTAGTAGGCGCGCGCAGCTCTGCCCGCATATTTGAGCCCTTAGGGGTGAATTCTAAAAAAAACCACGATTTTTAATGAGTCCTCAATACGTTCTCTTATATATTATATACTGAAAACGACGTGAAAAGGTTTTTTTTATGTATTTCTCATTTATTTTGTGAAAATAGAAATTAACTGTATGTGAAATGAAGCACAAAATTAACTAAATCTATAATTTATTGGCATATAATAATAAAAGTACAGTGAACCTGCAGACGATCGTTTGAGTAAAAATCCTTGAATTTTCTCAAAGAGACAAAAGTTTAAGCTGTCTTTTGTCTGGGATCAATCTGCATTTTACATTAAAACATTTTTAAGGACCAAAGTTTTGTAGCTTCATTTACTTTTATATTATTAATATAAATATCATAAGTTATTACGTTATAAGTATATAATAGTATTTGAGGTCAATCAAGGCAAACAAGCTTGTGACTGAAAACGCGTCATGTTGTGGGTTCGACATCCACTCGAGGAAATTTAATATTTCATATTTTCATTTTTTCGCTCTGGTGCCTTCCGCCACTCAACAAAAAACTCTGGATTCAGCGGAAAGTGAGCTGCGGAGTGTCTTAACACTAGTTTCTCTATGCCTATCCTGCTAGTCAAGTTGAAAAAAAAAGATTATAAGGAAGTACATAATAATATTACAGAGAAGCCAGTCGCGGCGCAGGGGCAAAAAGTGTGACTGTAAAATCGACTGGTTGTGGGTTCGATCCCCACACGAGAAAATAAAATATTTATTTACATTTATATTTTCATTTCTTCGCTCTAGTGTCGAGGAAAAGCGCGGTGTTGAGTTCCGCCACTCAACACGCAATGCCTCCAGAACTTGGCGGAAAGTGGGGAACGAAGTGTCTTAATACTAGATTCCCTCTCCCTACCGTGCTGTGTGCGGGATTTGATTTTTTTACTTAATAATATGAATTAATTAAAACACGTAGGTAGATTAATGATAATTTAAATGAGAGTTTGGTGATTTTTGTGTGAAAAACGACTGTCGCTCATTAAATCTCGGGACCGCTGTATTAATCGCTTCACCGCAGAAGCTGGCATTATTTCATGTTTATGACAATCAAAGGGAAGAAAGGCGTTTGTGTCATTTTGATTGCAATTAAACATTTTACAATTCTAATAAACTCTCCTGTTTCCGGTGATTTCTGAAGGCATTGTGTGATGAGTGGCGGAACACAACGCCGTGATTTTTGCCATGACCAGAGCGAAGAATTTTCTTGAGTGGGAATTTCACCCTCAACCTGTCGCGATTAGTCCACACGCTTTCGCCACTGCGCCACAACTGTCCTCTTTTGGTTTTACAATTCTGATTTTAGATAAATATCAACACTACACGAGATTCATTATTCATTTTCCGTTTCCTTCGAAGAAAAATTAGTTTTAGGGTAAATTTGCATAGTTATTTAACTTTTCGTACAACATTTCGTTTTTTTTTTTAGTTTTTCGCTTGTTAGGCTTACAACAACGTTATAGTCGTTGTCGTGGATCATTATATATTCACGTCACGTCCAACTTCATATATAAAAAAGGCAATTAACCATAATATTTCATTTTGACGAAAAAACTGTCCGATACGCATTTCTCCATTAGGGTCGCTATAAAAATGTAAATTTCAGAATACACCGCACTGCATTTTATATTTAGTCAGCAAACACGTTTTTAATTAATTCGCTTATTTATTTGGCCATTGACGGTAGGTGCTCTGGTTCTGGTATTACTATTACAGAGTATTACCAGATATGTGCTTGATTGAGTGTGATTCTGATGGAATGTTGTTGCTTACGGTGTTTGTTGTAAACAGTTTGCTTGAACGTTTTTTAATTATTTTTGCTTACATTTACGAAAAAAAATGAAATATAAAAAATGCTTTTAAATACATCGTTGTTAATATAACGAGGGGTAAATATTTAAAACAAGATGATAGTTTATTATACTTTCAGAGTATACTTTACATAATAAAAAAAACAAAACATCAAAAACATTCTTTCATAGGGAGTAGGGAACCGAATCTAGTTATTGTTGGGAGCACTAGGCTCCCTCTGCCCACCCTATATAACAGCATCCTATATAGCAGCTACGCGGCCAACTTATATAGCAGCATTATAGGTACAATGTAGTATGGTTTTAAGCAAAAAAAATATCTATCAATAATACTGCTAACACTACACGTTAACGCTATACCACAACATATTTTCATAATTTAAAAAATATATTTTCAATACCTTTCGATATTAATAATGTTTTAATTTAACATAAACCCATCTCTTGCAAGAAAGAAAAACAACTCCATGCATGCAACAAATTTTCTTAAAACTAATATTAAAATATATTTTACCGTCTTATATGCGGTATAGAAGCTTAAAGCAAAATGAAGCTCTTTACGAATAGAAAACATATGTAAGGGTAAATTGAGATTAGAAATCTTAGAAAGCGAGCGGAGTATGGCAGGATCGGTGAACTCTATTTACCTACTTACCCATCAGATGCTTATCACATCGATTTGTATAAATGTTTGAGTTAAGCTTTTAGGGTGTCATTTAAAATAAAAAAAATAATAATTAAAACAAATATACAGATAAAGAAGAATGATACAGATTATAATATTAGAAAGTAATAATTTATATTTAAATCTCTAGTATGTGCATCTTCTTAAAAACATTCATTTCTATGAATCCAAAGAACAATCACAACACTAGTTTCTTTACCTTCCACCTATTTTTACAAGCACTGTGTATTAAGTGAATGTCACGTTTCATTTTGCTAGAATATATATATATATATATATTGTTTGTGGTATTCTAGTATTGTGTGTTGCAAAGCAGCAAAACTCAGCGTCGTTTGTCTTTTTACTAGAGCGAAGAGGAAGAGAGAAGAGGGCCGCTACGCCACGATAGTTTTTACAAGTAATATAAAGATATGTGAATGATATTTAAATCATTAAATACAGAGTTTATTAAAATGCATTCGAAAATAAAAATACATATTTCGCCAAATGTAAAAAGTATTAAGTAAGCAAATATTTACAAAATATTACAGGCACTATTAAGGCAGTCTTGGGTAAAAGCTAACTAATATCGTAATCGAAACAGCGTTTTAATATACATATTTCCAATAAATAAATGAAAAATTTCCGGAAAATATTTCAAATAATAATTTTCAACCTAGATCATATCTCAAATAGATATTTCCATCTGAAATCCAATAACATAATCTTAGGTTCCATTCAGATTGTAAACATTAGGACGGGACCGGATTAGCAATCTCGGAAAGTATTAGATCGCGACGTTATTTACCGACCGCCTCGACTGGTTTCAATCGTGCGATTTGCACACAGGACGTATTTAGTATTGGGATGTCGAACGTGTACACTTGGCTTTACTTACTGTTGATTTTTATTCAAAGTTGCTTAGTTTTGAAATTTCTGTTAAAGTTAAAATATGCATAAATACATAATTTTAAGTTTATTTTCCCTTAAACTATTTTTGAATTCCAAAACAAAAGGCATTAACATATCTCTAATACTACGTTTACTCCATAGCATACATACCATACTAACTATCAAAAATAATATCACTTCTTTTTCCAATTACTTTCTGTTCTCCCACTACAGACAAACTAATTTTTTATATATAAACCAATGAAGACATATCGTATACGATCCGCCTCTTTGCAGACACCGCAATTGAGATTTCCTTGGTGATTGAAAACGTAAGTACATGTCTGTTCCCTATATCGATGCGGGTTTATCTACTGCTAGTGAAGTACGCAGGTCGATGATTAATGAAGTTAAACTGTGAAAGTATGAAATAAAAAAAAAAACATTATAAGGCAATTAATGTATGTTCCTTTTTTTTGCTGAAATTAATATATACATAAATAATGACATTTCTATACTCACGGTATAATTAGCATTGTCTTAAAAATTGAGATTGTGATATAACAAAAAACTAAAATATTTATATGTAGATTTAATAATCTGTGAGAGATTTAATAAATGAGATTTCTTAAGTATGACAGTTCCTGTTACGCAGAAGTGTGTTTTATATTACATAGCGTGTCTATTACAAAAGCTGAAACTTTTACTGAAAACATAACATTTTTTTTAATTCAAAAATTAAATCATAGATATACACATATGTACATATTAATGTTTCTTGTATTATTATCTTCAAGCGACTGCATCGTCACGCTGTTTTTACATAAATAAAGGAAAGTTATATAATAAGAATAATATGGAAATGATGACTCAGCTCTATATGGGATATCTTAACCTTTTAGGTTGATTGCTATAGAACCCTAAAATGTTGCATGGCTTAGCTGTTTTATGTTTTATTTTACATGAGACCTCCTATAAATGCGTGGTGGGTTTGAAATCGATCTACATATAGGAAATATACCGTTTGTAATGTTCTATAGTTAACAGAAACTTTATTTGCGTATTAGCTGATAAAAGCAAGTATTTTTTTTTCGCGTTTATATTGTCACTTCATGAGTGTCTCCTATTTATCATCATCTACAATTTTAAAATTTGTTTTCAATCAATCACTGCATCGTGTATTGTATTATTAAATTGCAATACTAAATACTATATCGATAATTTAGGACATGTCTATTCGATTTTCAATGAGCATAGACGAATGGTATAGAATTGATGGGTGCTAGTAACGACTTCACTTGGCCACAATACAAATCTACTTAATTTGAGTGCACTGTGTATTTGTTTGTTTGTGCTCTGTTTTTTAAAATATCGATGACATGAAACAATAGTCTTGAGGAAACGCTCAAACGCGCCAAAAAAAAATGGTAGCATCTTGCTTTTTTTTATACTTCAATTATGATGAGAATTAATGTTTATTTTATAACTTTAATAGAGTCGGCAGACAGAACCAGGGAATCTAGTGTTAAGACACTCTGTTATCGTTAAGAGACATCCTTACTCAATTTTCCACCGATTTATCCTTTCCGATTTTTTTAAGTAGCGGATCTGAACGCTGCGCTTTGCCTTACCACAATTACGAGGTAATGAAATATAAAATATTTCATTCCCTCGAGTGGAATTCAAAGTTTGTGACATTGATTTCCACTCGCGATTTCCGTCGCGTTTAATTCTAATAAATACCATGAGAGAGAGAACAAGAATTAGATTTTCTTTAATTATATAGATGCCAAATATAAGTTGAGTCTTTTTTTTAAAATTAAATTTGATTAATTACACAATTATAAGCACGTACTGCCGCTACAGCTGTCCACTTTTACACGCTCCACTGTACGCAACCAAGATCGACATCAAATTGAAAAGAAACCATCACCTTCAGACATACATTAATATATTTTTTAATTTTACTCTTTTTCTTGCATAGTACGCTGAGAGAATCTAGTGTCATGACACTCTGATCTCCGCTTGCTGTCCGAAATCGTTGCACGGTATGTGGTAAAACTTAACACGTCGTTTTTTTAAAAAAAAGCGGAAAAAGGAATTTAGCAGGGGAAACCTAATGTTAAGACACTCCGTTATCCGTTCTCCGTTTTCGAGAAATGTATATCATTTAAATATAAGCATTTGTCAGAATGAAGATTGAACCCACAACTTGCATGTTTTTAAAATCATAGGTTATCTCATTGCGCCACGATCGCTGCCACACATTTAGATGTATCATGATAAAACATTCTTGTATTTGTGAAGTCCAGTGGATTGCGGAATAGTTAATTGCAGTTAGTTACCCGACCCGCCCTGGTTTTGTTTAGGGTAACTAAATTATACAGTCAAGTACAAATACTATAAGTTAAGCCAGCTTTACAGGCGCAGCTGCTCAAGAGCTTAGCTCAGAATGCAGCTTCTATACTAAATACCAGTATAACACGGTGTAGATATGGAGATTCATTCGAGAATTTGAATTTCTGTTCAGTTTTTTTCAAAATAATGAAAATTGTTTAAAGCTTGTTTATAAAGTGAATGATAAACAAATGAATATCACAGATATTTTTAATGACAAACTTATACCCTATCCGATTTTTGTTTGACAGTCAAAGACGTATCTATGCTACTTTTATCAGTCTCCATATTATTAAAAATTGACTGAATGAATGTTCGATTTAAAATAATAATACTAGCTTTTACCTGCAGCTTCGCCCACATGAACTTAGAAATGTATCAAATATCATACACACAAATGAGTTGTGTATGACATATGATACATTTTTAAGGGCGGGAAGTGATTCAGAAAATAGGTATAGTTAGTTCCCTCAAAATGAATGAGTAGCTTATACTTTTTATGACCATTTGTGATATAATAAAGCTTGAAGCCTTTCGCAGTAAATTTTCATACAGCCAAACATTTTTAAAATTTTAACCAATACTTCCCGAGATTAGCGCGTTCAACCATACAAACCATTCAATTTTATATATTAGTACAGAAAACATTAATATTTCTTGTACAATACAATTACAAATCTAATTTCCAGCTGTAAATTGCAAATAGCAGGAACTAAAATTGTGACCGAATATAACGTTATTCTCGAATCGAAGACGGTAACAAAGGGTCCTTTGGCCGCGAGGTCGCTGCACTGGCCCACTTCCATCTAAATTAACACGGTGAATCTGCCCATAATGCGTTTCATCCGTTTGAGTACCGTCAGAGTTTGATAATGTAATATATAACCTAGGTATACTAAACATACGTTACAAATAGAAAATATATATTTAAATATTCTTAATAAAAATAATTCAAATAGATAGAAAAGGATGCACATTACAATAAACGTCAAACACGTAATTTTAGTGACGTAGCTCAACGTTGCACTTTTGCCTCATTACCAGAACGATGTAGTGAAAATATTAAATATTTCATTTTCTCGATTGGGAATCGAACCCACAACTTGTCGTGCTTACAAGCCTATACCCCTGCGTGACGACGACTTGGAACAATAATACGATAATATTACAATTTCTTGAAATTTTTGACAAACTATTTATCAACGTCGAGCCAATAGAGGTAATGGAACTTTATAGAGCAAGTTTTTCGTGTTGTATTTTTCGGTCTGTAAGCGCGACGGTTCGCTTTCCAGTCAACAAAAATAGTTATTTTCATTTATCGGCTTCGATAACAAGACACACCAAAAAGTTCTACTTAAGTTTAGCTTAGCTTTTAGTGATTTAAAAAAAAAGTCCAATTTTTTTTCACATTGCCGCAAAAAGCATATTATTATAAACGGTTTTCCAATTTAAATTGCCACATAAAATGTTTAAAACTCCAATACGACTCTATAAAGAATCGTATTGAATTTTTAGTCGTATACGTGTTGACAGTATACATATAAATACTCCAACCATTCCCCAGGACAATTAGCGTCATTTGTCACGGGTTGTAAAATTTTAAATAGGATCGTTTTTGCTAACGCTACAGGATGAGTATTATCTGGATGGTCTGATTGTTATATCTATTTTATTACTGGAGTGCGGTCGCAGCGGGACAGGTTGGACTAGGAATTGTCGACAGTTCTATTTAGATTTAACTGTTGGATTATGGCTGTTGAACTTAGTGCCAATTACTATAGTTTTAATCATTATGTAATATATATTAAATATAATGTTAGTATTAGCATTACTATTATTAATAATTCGTCGTCGTGGTGTAGTGGGACAGTAAATGTGATAAAAATAGGTTTGGTTTCTTGTAATTGATTAAATTATTAAATTATTACCTATTCTGCCAGTCTGGTATTATTATAAATTATAGTCAATTTCTCATTCGATTATTTTTTTCTATAAGTTTTAGATTAATTTATAAAAGAACAAAATATTGTTAAAAATATATATTTATAGAAATATGTTCAAATATATTTTTTTAGCCTTACACCTTATGCCCTCTAAAACAACAACCAACAAACGTTCTATTCCTTGTTAAAAAGCTTCCGTTTTCCACTTTCCGCATAATTATTGAGAGTACACTTTGCCTCGTCACTCATTTCCGCGATTGGGAATTGAATCTATAACCGTCGCATGTCGAGTGGCGCGCCTGTGCCACGACGACCTCAATACATCTTCAATAAGCAATTACTTATGTACCAGTGCGTCATATCGTACAGAAGCTAGTATTCAATACAAAAAAAATATCACCCAAAAATATACATAAATAAGTGATTATTATATTATAAGTGATTAAAAAAGAAATTTATTTGAACAAACACATCATTTTTCCGGGAAAATGACAATTTGATTGATATGAGAATAGGTTTTAAATGGAAACATTTGTAGGCGAACATTCGTAAAATTCAATCAATCATTTTTGTTACGCATTGAGAGTTCACTGTATAGTGTTTTATTATTGACAATTTGTTTTTCAAAGATTTCTTGTATATGACATGAGCTGGTTTTGTTTTAGACATTCTACGAGTAGAGACAGCCTATTGTTACAATTCACCTTTTCTTGTTTTCACCAAATTTAGAGGCATTGTGTGTTGTGTGGCGTAGCTCAACGCCGCTTTGCATCGACACCAGAGCGAAGAAATTAAAATATTAAATATTTCAATTCCTTGAGTGAGAATCGAACCTACAACCTGTCGCGTCTGAAGTTACATAATAAATGATCTCCATGCGCCACGACTGGAGATCTAGATTACATGATATTCTTTTGATATTTAATATAATAATTTCCTCGCCGCGTAATCACACACAAAGAAGGGGAAATTTACAATACAAGTAAAGGAAAAAATCGGGGAAGAAAAAATTTATAGATACAATCATAAAAAATATATTACAAGCTTGTAGTTCATTTCGCCACAAAATAGTGCATATATCCGCCAACTTAAGTTTGTCAACTTTGTAAGTTATGCTTTCCGAATGGGTAGTTAGGTCAACACATACAATGTATTAATTGGCAAGGAAGCCTCGGTTGGCGATATGACTCATCATTTAACTAGTTTTTTTAAATTAAAACATGACTATTAGCGTACGTTAACTGTAAACACGATGATTACGGATTTAGTATCTTGGACTTGGACTTCCGGACGTTGAGGACCGCTACTCAAAATGTTATGTCCCGAAAACGGTGGCAAAAGAATGTCTGGAAACATCCTATGCGAGAAAGAGTTCAAAAGCTGCTTTTTATTATTTAAAGGGTATACCCCATAAGTCCCCAAAATATTTAAAACAAAACACGAACAACTGTCATGTCTCCAACATGAAAACACAATGTGTCTTAGAATTTGCATCAAACTGTCAATACCGCAACGTTTTTTTCCCCAATAGCACCCGGCGTTAGAAAGTGAGTAATAAATAAACAAGGATTACTCGCAGCTTAGCGCCGGCCTGAAATATATTCGAGATTAAATTTTGTATGGCACCCGTGAATCAATACTTGTAATCTGGCGTGCGTCGTTTGTTAGACGTCACATTCCACAGTGATTAGCGCTAAATCATGCGAGCGTTTCGCGAGTTTGCATATATCGTTTAAAATTTCATAGTTCAAACTGACAAATCGTCAGTTTGTACTGGTTTCGTCTGATTTAGATTTTTTATTATTTTTTTTGTAGGTTAACACTCATTACCAGAGCGAGAAATTTAAAATTTTTAATATTTATTTACCTCGAATGGGAATTGAATCTACAGACTGTCGCGTTTACAGTCGCACGCTTGCGCTCCTGCGCTAGCGTGCGCTAGTGGCCTTAATTTTGTATATAATTTTATTAGAACTATAATTTAAACATACTTTTTGAATATTTGTATTGAATTATTATTAAAATTAATTTAGATGTAATGCAGTGAAGACATCATTCATCCACTCATTTATATGGATTTGGCATTACTGACCCGTTACAGTTAGTAACTTAAAAAGTACTACACAGACTGTGATGAAACTTTATTATATATGTATGTATAACATTAATCATTGCCAACATGTAAGGTATAATTTATGTTGAAGGCCTAATATGAAATCCTATTAACTCTTCTGGTCTATAAAAAATATTAATATAATTTCACAAGCATCATTGTATCGTTAACGAGTGGCAAATGCAAGTGGTAAGTGTGGCAAGGGTCATAAATGGTCATGCCAACGAAGTAGCGGCACGCTAGCAATAATAAATAAAAAATAAAAATGTCGGAATAGGTAACGTGCCATAATAAAAATATTCGTTATTGATGACAATTTAATTAATCATCTTCACAATAAAATTGGGATTTTCTGATGGGTGTAATATTTGACGTTAGTTTTTGGTATGCGGCGGTAAGTTATCCACCCACTTCGCTCCACTTTCCGACAGTATCACTCATCAAGATACTGCTGGCAATCGTGGGTGGTTTCAAACGTTATATTGTGTATTAATGAGACACTAAAACAATTATATTATAAACAGCATATTCAATTAAAATTATAAAATTATTAATAATAGCTGTCACTGACAACTGTCACTTCGTTATTAATATGTGAGTCATTACTGCCCTGATTCCAAGTTGAAATTGAATTTAGCAAAATATTTCAAAACCAATGTGTTCATAGAAAATCAAGCGTAAAGCTCCGCACCTCACATCATCTTTACTCAGAGTAAGCGAAATATAGAGAAAGTAGTGATAGACCACTACGCTTCCTTTGCTTACCACTACTACTACCCAGCCATATTACATATTCCCACATGTGAACTGTGACCCTACACCGTGAACCTGAAAAAAAAAATATTCATCGTTTCTTAGAATTGGCTGTATGTAGACTGTACCACAGTTCTAACATTTGTGTTTAGTACACACGAACTCTGAAGAGAGCATGAATTAATCAGGACGTTTGCATTTCCTTTGGATACATCTAAATGTATGAGAAAATGCTATATATATTTGTCGTTGTTAACTATTTCGTTGATTGCCTCATTCTATCTCGAGATTTACTTGTGAATTGAATAGAATAGAAATGTGAACATTATGAAAATATGGATGTATGGATATAGAACGAAGTCTATAGCTACATATATTCATTTATGAAGCTTTTTTGTTGTAAGAATCGAAATTTACTCAGTTTGATTAATTAAAATCAAATCCTCATTTTCCGCCCAGTTTTGGAGGCATTGCGTGTTGAGTGACGGAACTCAACGCCGGGCTTTGCCTCGACACCAGAGCAAAGCAATAGAATTATATAAATATTTCATTTCCTCTAGTGAGACATTCTTTGTGTCCTAAGGCCCCGATACTTTGATGAAGATTTTATTCTTAATTAGATTTTTTTTATAAATAATATGAAAACAAGAAACAAAAATATTTAATTTTATAAAAACAAACTTAATAATAAAATTTGTTCATTTTATTATTTAAATCGGCTCGGCTAAATGCCGCCAAAAAGGTACCTATTTTACTACCAATAAAATTCAAAACTTTTACCAAAATGGATCAAAATGGAAATGGTCACCAAATTATGTTTTCTAAAGTATTAGTAAATAAATTAATTTTTTTATATTATTGACTGTCATAAAAATATATGGACGCCTTTAAAATTGACTTCATACTAAATATTGTCATGACTTTATACTAAATAGTAAATATCATATTGTACGATAGTAGGGTAGGTAGAGGGAACTTACTGTTAATGTTCCGTACTCCGTTCCCCAATTTCATCTGAATTATTCGGGGCATTGCGTGTTGAGTGGCGGAACTTAACGCCGGGCTTTTGCCTTGGTGGCAGAGCAAAGTAATGAAAATATTCAAAAATGATAATTTATTTCCCCGAGTGGGGATCAAAACCCACAACCGCTGCGTTACTGTCACACCCTTTTGGTCTAACTTTTGGCTGAGTAGAAGGCGTGCTTTCATTTCTTGTTGCTAATAGATCTTTTGTTACTCATTGCCCCCTATAATTTAATACTTTCTTTCGTGGGGCAGCTAGGTCAATATTAAGGATTTTTGGTATCGGAATGAATATTTGAAATGGTGACTTGTCCGCTCTTGTATTGCTGGCTTGATCTATTGAGGGATCGACAGAACGAGTTCTTTCATGAAAATGCAGCATTGCGTTGTGGTTTTCATTAGTGAAACCAAAAGCTCCCATACTTAGGCTTGGGCTAGGAGTAACAGAATAAGTTTAGGTGTTAGGGGCATTGCCACTTCAGCCAAGCGTTTTATTCGACCCACTAAATGTTCTTCTTGTTCTGGTGTTAAAGTGCCGATCGGCCTAATTTCCTTTCCATTGAGCCAGTCTTTTAGTTGTTCCTTAATGTTCTTTGTGGATTGTTATATCTTCTAGCAGCTTTTCTTTGGAAAGATTTTCCATTTTACAACCTTCACAACACGAGGTATCTGGTTCTCGGACCAATTTGCACGTTTCTGCTTTCGTCTAGATGCTGATTTTTTGACTAGTTCCATAATTCTACTAAAATATGAAAATTCTAAACAATCTTTATTTTTATATAGTCATAACACAGCCCAGGTCTATTCATAGTGAGCTTTACTAGGTTACTATAGTAGCTTTGTACAAAAAGAATGTAACAAAAACCTAATAAATCACTATCGATAATTAAAACAAAAATTCACTAAGTAATATTGAAAATACTTACGTTTTAATACGTCGAAATTTAATAAGGAGGTATGTACGAGCGCAAGCGCTGCCTTCTATCGACTATAAGTTCCAACAGGTTCGCCACAGCGCGGCGGTTGCTATGGATACGGTGACCATTCAAGACTAGATACTCGACGACAAGAGCTCAATCCGCTTAACTTTGTAGTTTTGGATACTTAAAATATGAGCTTTATTAGGCACTGGGCCTTACATAGGTCACCTACCTTACGTCAAACTAATTTGTAGTAAGGTTTTTGATAGTAAAATAATTTTTTGTGTAAGACATTATTTGGTGACCATATATCTTTTTTTGGGAACCGCAAAAAATGTGTGTCCAATGTATGTAATTATTATAAAGTTTGTTTATTTATATAATTTAGGACTTTTTACATAGTCAATTATTTTTTTTTGGAGCTATCTATTATATTTGGTACTTAGCTATGGGGTATTAAAAGTATTTCTGGTGGTCGTCTAAATTGTACCCTTAATAATCCAATTTTTTTTATTAAAAGAAAAATTTACCTTGTATAGTGAAAAAGTGCAGTAATGGCCAGCACCTTTCTATATACACTATACAAACACTTGCGGGAGCTTTTAAAAAACGAAACGAGCTATTTAGCAAAGAGCGAACGGTCATTAAGTATTTATTTTTTAACAATTACTCCGTTTTGCGGTTAATTCTTTTTGAGTTATTTATTCAAATTATATTTTAGTGAGCAAAAATATTTGACATCTGAATGTTAATAGGCCATGTTGAGGCCAGTCGTTGTGCAGGGACACAATCGTGGGACTGTAAACGCGACAGGTTGTGGGTTCGATTTCCAATCGAGGAAGTGAAATATTTTATATTTTTATTTCCTCCGCTCTGGTGTTCTGCAAAGCGCACTGTTTAGTTTCGCCACTCAACACGCAATGGCTCCAGAATTCGGCGGAAAGTGGGCAATGGTAGTGTATTAATGGGAACAGAGTGTCTTAACACTAGGTTCCCTGGTTCCCTCTGCCTACCCTGCTGTACGGGATAAAGCGTGATACTCAAAAAAAGTTACTACTAATTAATCATAATGGTTCAAGAAACTATTCCTATACAAATTATATGTTAATGAATCTAATTGTGTTCATTTTAATACAATTAAAATTCATATTATAATTACACTTTCATAGTCACGATTTAGCTAGTCGGTCTAGTAAAAGCTTTTTGTAATATAAAGTATATTTAGACGTTGCTTCTTTATAATATAACTTTATTTTATTACACTATAGTAATTTACTTACACTGAGCACGACAAGAGATAATATTATAAATGTCATTCTTAAATTGACTTTTTTCCTTTACTTAAAAAAATGGGCACTATACTACAGTCTATTAGCAACAGGCAATCATTAATGCTTTGAGTGGCAGCCAAGTAAGAGGCCAGTCGTGGTGCAGGGGCACAAGTGACTGTAAACGCGACAGGTTGTGATTTCGGTACTGCTCGAGGAAATGAAAATATCAAACCGCGGTGTTGAGTTCCGCCAGTCAACACGAAATGACTCCAGAACTCATAGGAAAGTAGGTACCGTAGTATCTTAGTACTAGGCTTTTTCTGCTTACAATGCTACACGCGGGAAACAGCGTGAAGCTGAAAAAAAAGTGCCCTTTTATATGAAAATTTGTTGTCACAAAATTATAATGGAAAATCATTTACATATGTAACTACGCTGCCAACGTGTCCAATCTCAAACGCTCAGTAATTTCAATAACCCAATTACTCACACTATACAGCGAAACAAAATAATCAATCATATTCAACAAAATGTAATTTTTGCTATAGTTTAGTATAGAGATACCAAAAAAATATGTTAAGCTATATTTGACAGTGTGACAGTGATTGTAGGTTTCAATTCAATGTGTTGGCTAAACATAGCGCGGCGTTAAGTTCCAACACCCATCGTCAATGTTATAGATGTCAAAGTGAATTGCGTGGAAAGTGGAGAAAGGAATACCGTAGCACTAAATACTTTTGCCAATTTAAAAATTGTATGAAGAATAAACCTAGTAGCATCTGGGGCAATTGAGATGAAAGAAATTTTTAAAGTTACTTCACACTAAATTAAGAAAAATATGTTTAGAATCCGTATTAAAATTTTAATGTAACGGGACTTGAACCCGCACTTCTTGGAAACCGTCAGAGCGTTCTGACCAAAGCCATACGTTATCAAGTTTATTATTGAAATAATATAATTTTTCAAATATTTTTAAGCATTTTCAAAATGCTATTCCACACTAAAGATAGAAAAATATTTTTAGAAAAATCATTTTTAGCAATTTCTAAAAATAATATTTAGTTACCCTTTCTCCATATTTCTATTTGTACAATCAATTATTTCCACTATATAGATTTGAAATGTTGTGGTGAAAGTAACCGGAGCAGTGATTGGGATTGCAATGTTTATACAAAAAATAATTGACTTAGTTCAGTTTCATTGGATGAAAATCTAACATTTTTTATTTTTTATTGGTCACCCAAGCCTTTTCAGTTTAAAATAGGTTTTGGCACGTTTACATGTAACTTGGCTTTGTTGAAATATAAAAATAAATTGGTACTATTTGGGCGATGTAGTTACTTTTGTTCAATGCTCGCTACAATTGTGTCGCCTTTACCTTATTATAAATGATGTGTCCATTTCACTTTCTTAGATATTGTGAAGTTTATATAACTTATAGACTTTTTGTATTTAAAACATATATTTTTGTTGGTTATTATCGGCCATAAGGAGAAACTGTCGAGCTGCTATACAACATAGAGTGTAAAAACTGTATGTATGTTTGGAATCAATTTTAATGTCTGTGTAAACAATTATTGATTACTATTGGTTTTAGCTTTAAGGTTATATCGCATACAGCTAAGTAAGCAGAGGGTACTTAATGTTAAGACACTCTCCTACCAATAAGATACAATCATTCCTCACTCTCCACCGAATTCTGGGAGCATTGTGTGTTCAGTACCGGAATTCAGCGTCACGTGTGTAGAAATGAAAATATTAAATATTTAATTTCCTTTGTCGAAAATTATCGAACGCAGAAATTGTCACGTTTACAGTCGTACGCTTATGTCAAATTATGACCTCAAATTGACCATTTCAATTCATAATATATGTAAGTGAGGCAATAATTGCCTCACTTGCTTTATTACTTGCCACAATTAAGACTAATCTAATTAATAGTAATGTAAAAATCATTGTATATATTATATTAAAACGATAGAAATCGTAATAACGCAACATACGCATCAGCCGCTCACTGTCAATTAGTAAAATTAGTAAGGGGATTGATAGATTTGAATTATTTGCAAGCTGTAATTGTATGCGCAATAAATATTATAGCACGTAATATATCACTTTGCTTTGTCTTGTCATTTAGTGGGTGAAATGGTTGAAATTTAGTTTGAATATATTCGATTTAGTGGTAAAAAGTTATGTTACATATAGCGTAGTGTTAATATTTTCAAATCAACACGTAATATTTTCAAAATTTAATAAAATAAGGAGAAAGGAGTGTTTTATTAATATGTTGCCTTTGCGTGCTATGCGGAAATACAACTGACTGTTTGTCAGCTATCCCTATAACTGGAACACGCACCAACTCTAAATTTAATTTTAGGCAAGAATTAAGGCAAGGTAAGGCACAAGTATTAAAGTAAGTCGTACATCGACTCAACTGAGATTGGTATTATCTCTAAAATGTAGAAACTAAATTAGTGTTCGCCAGTTTATTTCATAAATCACCCTTAATTAGAGCACTTGACATAGCACTGGTGCACGTGTGCATACAAATGTCCCACATACTGAAACTGTATCGCGTTCATGTCACGTACTACTATAGTGTAGATATTTATAGGTATTTTTTTAACATTTCCTACAAGTTAATGAAAATTCTAATATTTAATTTTTTTTTGGTAAAAATCACGGTTCTTGAGATACAGCCTGGGGACAAACGGACAGACAGACAGCGGAGTCTTAGTAATAGATTTCCGTTTCACAATTTGGATACGAAACTCTAAAATGTTCTATTCAAAAGTAGTGTCTAGTCCCAACCAGTTTGCGTATAACTAATTAATTATCAAATGAAAATATAAAATCTACTGCAACAGGCTTAAAGTCAATTATAATTAAGTACCAAAAATAATTTTAATAACCGCGAAATCAAATACGAAATATCCCTTTCATAATTAAATAACCATGTAGGCGGGTATCGGTTGTCCTCATACATATTATGTTAACCGAATAATTAGTCCCGTTGGAACCCGTTATATTTTAGAAACTGAGTGTTTTCCCGTTTCGTCGTGACATGTTTCGCGAAATTGATATTTATATTATCTTCCGTCGCTTTCCTGTTTTGTTTGTGGGACAGGGATTTTGTTTAATTTAGATAGGATAGATAAATGCGATTTTAAAGAGATGATGTGAACGTGGTAATCCCAGACATAAAAACGTAGTGTTATTTTAGATAATGCAAAAGTACAATAAATTGTTACTAAATTCTATAACTGTTTTTAACTGTTTAATTAATTAAAAAAAAAGAATATAAAAAATGTATATAATCGGCAATTGTTTAATGAGAGGCTTAGGTGACCAAATGAGACTTACTTGAAACAATCCGAAGCTTGTATACGAGTTGTTATGATTTGTTACCTTCTCCGTTGTTCTGCCACTTGCGTGCTCTATCAGACATACCCCTGAGAAAAATAGTTTATTTTAATTTATGTAATTTAAAATAATTATGTGAATGTTAAGGCCAGTCGTGTCGCAGGGGCACAAGCTTGTGAATGTAAACAAGACAGATTGTGAGTGCAATTTGTACATGAAAGTGGGAAACGGAGTGTTTTAACACAAGAAACCCAGGTTCACTTTGTCTACCCTGCTATGATAAGATAATTGTGCAGACAAATTAAATTCTTTTATATATATTCCATAGATAGTAAATATTGAAAAATACTCTTCAATATTTAATAAAAATATTTTTGCATTTCCTTGATTCGACTTCAGACTAACTAACTTAGTTACAATATTAACTTCGTAACAACACACTGAACAACAATAAAATAATAAATTGCAAATTTTTTTGCATTTCCTTGATTCGACTTCAGACTAACTAACTTAGTTACAATATTAACTTCGTAACAACACACTGAACAACAATAAAATAATAAATTGCAAATTTAAAATAACTAACTCTCATAATAACATTAAGCCGGAAACCGAATGATTTGCCGGTATTAATAAGCATTCACGGTGAACTTAGAGATCTCGAATTTGCATAAAAAGGAGCATGACTCAAATGACAAAACATTTCGACGATCTCTTCCATTTAAGTTTAAAATTGTTAGCGTTGGATTTAATTGACACGGCAAAGGGACGCGGGCTTAATCCGAATTAATTCAAATTGATACTGCCTTAAATCAAAAGCGACGTTTGCTTCGAATTTGTTCTGTCTGTCTATTGATATCTGAAACAGATGCTGAGGGCTGATAGGATAGATTAGATAGTTGAGACTGCCGTTATAAAGTAGTTAATAGAAATCATCGAAGAGTTATGGTGAAACTTTTTTTTTTCTTCATCCGTAGTCTGCATTAAGCATGGCAGGCAAGTAAGTTTCTTTACGGAGTATCTTAACAATAGGTTAAATGTAATTATTAATGGAATGATATGAAAAAAATAAAATATAATTTAACAAGGCAAACTGGCAACAAGGCGAAAAGCGGCGTTGATTTCTGCCGCTCAACATACATGGCATTGGGCGTAATATTCTCATTTTCTGCCAGAGTGTATTTAAGGTTATCCCTATCCACCCTAATAAATACAGAATATATAGTGAAGTGGAAAAGAACTTACACATGGATCTTATAAATGTCGAAGAAAGACTTATAAAAGTCAAAATTTAATATTCGGCCGCCACATATGGATGGATGAAGACAAATCAAAGTTTCAGATCAGCAACTAATATAATAGGCAAAGTTGGTTTCAATTCACTTAGTAAAGTTTCGATTGAAAGCAAGAATAGGCATATTACTAATTAATTCTTGCTCGAAAACTATTGAAGATACCATTAATATTAATGTACGTATCTTTTTACAGTACATTTAATTTCGATATTCCATTTCTTGGTCAATTAATTCTGATGTATGATGGACTAATCGTTTAAATGTAGTTGGTATAATTTATGATATGCAAAACAATATCGAAATTGTCTTAGAAACTCACTATATTGAATATTGGTCCTTCGAGCCATATCAAGGAAAGATTTTCTATATCTATTTTTAAATTACTGAAAGACCTAAACGCGGCTCTGCCCACATAAATTTATTGTAGGCTAAATTTATTGTAACTATTATTCTGATGTATAAGTTATATTACTGTAATGTTTCGTCTAAATCCGTTAAGTAGTTTTTGCATGAAAGTAAAACAAACATCCATTCTAACAACTTCACATTTACGATATTACATAACTTTTTTGGATTAAATACAATAAAATAAAATTAAGTAGGAAGTAAGAGGAACTGAAGTGTATGCTTAAATTAATCAATTGCAAGTACTCGTATATAGCTTATTTTCCCCTTAAAGCGTAAGTCAAAGGCATAATAAACGCACGCCTCGGGAGCAACACTGTACTTTACTGATTAAGTTCGTGCTAATGCATGCATCGCGCAGCATTGCCACCTCTGGGATATTGTCTTTGTTGGCTTAAGTTTGGTTTTGTTTGTAATGCGACTAGATTATCTCGTTAATATTAAATGTGTTTAAATGTTTTCACTTAGTTACATTTTATGTCTGAATTTTAGAGATTTTTTGTATTGAACGAAAGAACTAAACGCTGCTTTTTGTCTTAACCACTACGAGGACATTAAAGAATGAAAATCAAACAATATTTTTACAATCGACAAAATATTACCAACGTAGAGAAATCGTTTAGAACCGACGCTGTTATACGCCAGCGAAACGTATTACAGAAGAAGAATGAAAGAAAGATGAATGCCGTGAAGATGCGATTTCTTCGTAGGATATATGGAGTCAGCATAGCTGATCGAATCCGTGAGGATGTCACGATGATAATGAAGAAAAACGTGCTCCGCTGGTTTGGGCATGTCGAACGAATGTGTGATGGAAGAATGGCAAAAAAGAATTATGATGGAAAAGTGAGTGGTAATAGAGGTAGGGTAGGGTAGACTTCGATTGACCTTCAAAAACACAGTATCAAAGATACTGGAGGAAGGTCACGTAAAAAGCATGAGGACCCCCCGGAGGGAACGGAGGTTACAACAGTGGACGAGGCGAAAGGGGTATATAGAGACCGTGGCGTTTGGCGCTCCGTTCTCTCTGACTACCCCGCTAGGGATAAAGCATGAAGCTAGTTTAGTTTAGTTTTTAGTTTAGAAAAATACCGTACTGTTCCGTTCTGAATCTAAAAGTTAGTATACTATTATCGTAAAATTATACATTTTCATTCATAAGTTCTGATTAAAACGAAATCTTTTTAAATTCTGCGAATTGTGGTTAGACGGTCAAGCTCCATTTCAGTTTAACTACACTGTTTTCTTTACCTGAGACCGTCTGTTCCCATCCATTTGGCTGTCTCCGGATTTGTTAAGGTAAATTAGCTATTTTTCCGACGCTATTTTTCTTTTGATTAAATTCGTTAAAAGTAAAAAGGTAATGTTGTTTTTTTATGTTTAATCTTTTACATTTAAAATGAATAATTTTAATGCAAATAAATAGACATCTTCTTGAAGCGATTGGGAACCGTACGAGGATTTTTTTCGTGTCATTCATTAAAACACTTTCTTTCTCCACTCTCCGCCTAATTGCGGATGCATTGTGTGATGAATGGTAGAACTCAACGCTTTGCCTCATTTTCAGACCAGACCGAGTGAAATGAAAATTGAGTTAGCAATCTCATGTAAAAGACGGTAGAAATAAGTGAAAAAGACTTTTATAGTCTATAGCAATAGTTTATAGCAATGAAATTGTGTCAATCTGGGGCAGTTGGAGACTTTATTGGAAGGTAACTCGTGTGAAGTATTGTTATTGGGTAACATATCACTTACGTAGAATGTCTTTTCACTTCCAATTTCTAACAATATTATATATTTAATTTCCCCGAGTGGGAATCGAATCCACAACACAATTTAGACGCTTGTCCCCTGCGCCATTACGGCCTGCTTAAATTAAATTTAATATATCGAATAAATCGTTATTAGTTATAATATTATGTAGCGACGAAGATATTCAGTTTATCTTGTCGAAAGTTCAAGAAAGTTCTGTTACTGAGTAGATACTTTACATTACACTTCATCTATTGGTAAACTTAGGCTATTATCGTTAGAACTTTTAATTATTATGCTTGATTAGGTAGATGGTCTGAACAGATAAAAAATATCTTTTTTTTAAATATTCATTTATGTTTCACGCTTTATCCTACTGGTCTGTTCCCATTAAGACACTTCTTTCTTTTCTTCCCTTTCCGCCGTATTTTCGGCTAATCGTGTGTTGAGCCGCGGAATTCAATGCCACGCTTTGTCTTGTTACCAGAGCGAAAAAATCAAAATATGGAAAAAATAATTTCCTCGAGTACGTAGTGAACCCACGATGTTGTGGGTTCGATTCCCACCGTGTGTGGGGAACGGAGTGTCTTAACATTATCTTTCCGCTGTCTACGCTGCTATATGCGGAATACAGCATATTAGCTTCGTTAATACGAACATTTCAATACTTACAATTAGGTATTAACGTTCTAGGGAAATTGTAACGCAGTAGCTCCCTCGATAGTTGGCATCGGGTGAAGGTTCTGGCGTGGGCGCGAGTGCTGTGAATGAGGGAGAGTGCCAGCCAAATGAGAACTAGATAACGCATCTTGACTGTTTTGCTGCAAAAAAATATAATAATAAGTTTTTTGTTGAATAGTTTCATTTAAAAATAAGAATATTTATACAACTATTTATATTAAAATAGTTTTTAACCAATTTAAGGAAATAATGGAATCTGCGTTAAGTTACACAGTTCAATATGTAATGTAGAAAGTAGAAAGGCGCTTTAGCAATAAATTTTAGAACGAAATATGTGCTTTAAACTCTTTATATATTTTTGATTGAAAAAAAAACAGGCTGAAAAAGTTATTTTTGTTATATTTGAAATTATCTTTAAAAAATATTTCTTTCATAGTTATTTTTAATTTAAATGTTTATTGGTCGAATCAACGAACATTTTAATAGGTAGACAAAATTTTAGCTATGCTGTATAATTTATTAGTCGAATTTCCAATAGTAAAATTTCACTTGAGACTGTTATTGAAGTTAATTAAGTTACAAGATTTCTTAGTCGGTATTCCTTCGTAATTATACAAAATTGTATAACGTTCATTAAAATTATTCGACTTAAAATGTTTTAACTTTGAATTGTTATACAAAATTTTACAATTTAAATATTAATTATACAAAAAATGTAATATAAATAAAAAAATATATTATATTTGATATTGAAATATAAAATAAATCTTAATATATAAGGTTAATTTTATGAGAGCTAGTTACCTTAGCTATAGCCAGCGAGTGAGATGCAAGTGCAACTAAAGTCGCGCTTGGGCGTAGGGATCTGACCCATTATCCATTTGTTGCACGCACTGTAGCACGCATTAAGGGGACGTACCTACTTAGAAGGATATTAAATTATTTAAAAAAACTTCTTAAGTAGATATGTTTAGCTTATGTCGTCGTATTTTGTATTAAAATATTCGATATTGTATTAAAAATTGAGAACGCTGTATCTGCACGCTGTAACCCGCACACAGCAGGGTAGGCAGAGGGAACCTAGTGTTAAGCCACTCCGTTTCCCAATTTCTGCCGAGTTCTGGAGGCATTGCGTGTTGAGCGCCAACGCCACGCTTTGCCTCGACACCAGAGCGAAGAAATGGAAAAGTAAGTTTAAATAATGTTTCACCTCCTCGAGTGGGGATCGAACTCACAACCAGTCACACTTCGTGCCCGCTTCCCGCTGCGCCACGACTGGCCTCTTTTCTTTGGCCGCTATATTTTTACTTGATACTCCATTTATTGAAATGCAGGATAACCTTGAAAGTATTGTTCCATATAAGTGATAAGTTTAAACTAGTCAAAAAAATATTTAAGCCCGTCGTGGCGCAGCGGGACAGCATCGGACTTTAAACGCAACGTATAAGGATTGGATTCCTACTTGAGAATACAAATAATTTTCATTATTTTATTACATGTGCCCCTGCGCCACTACTGTCTGTACGATGCCTGTACTATAAATATATATTTAACAGTTCATTCTATTAAAATATAACGTACGTACATACATAAATTGAGTATTTCTTTAATATATTTTATATAACACATAAACAACTTATATCATAAAAGTGCAACTTTTAAAAGAGGTTTCCTTTATATTTACGATACCAATTGAATGTAGAATGGCCTCTAAAGAACACTCGAGACAATATACTGCGCGTTAGCTATCGCCTAACCCCCGGATCATTTATGGGTGCGATTTCAACTAAAAGACTCCTAGTTTTTTAAACGGTGTTAGGAGACCAGTTTCGCTGTGCAATGGCTGCGTAAACGTTGGATTTGTATCTATATATATATTTACATACGTTTTTATTTTTAGTTTGTTTGAAAAAGTTAATATTTGTACTTATATTATATTTACTTCAATAGTCAATTTTGTGGAGTCCTGATTTTTGTCTACTTAATAACAAACGTAATAAATATATTTATTTTACTTTTTCTTCTTATTTCTTCGCTCTAATCTGGGAGCAAAGCGCGGCGTTGAGGTCCGCCACTCAACACCCAAAAGTAGGGAGCGGAGAATACTATACTAAAAAAATAGATTTTTATGATTTTGAAAGCTTAGTTTCTTCAAAGCTTAGCTTAGCTTAGTTTATAAGCAAAATATCACAAAAATGCTATAAAAATATGAAACTCCCGTTTTTTTATAATAAATCTACAAGACAATGAACGTACATTAACTAAGAAAAAAAATAAGCACCGCAAAGTGATAAGTACTGGATGGAGGAAAGTGTTTAATAATTTGCAAATTTAAAAGGTATTCTATTTTTAACGACAGCCCGCGATGAAGGTAGAACAAAATAGTATAAAAACGAAGCACTCCGCTCTTAAATTAATATTCCGAAACCTCACTTCATAAACAAAAACACGCTACAAAAGGCTCCACATTTTTACAAAGCCTTTATAATTCTCAACAATAATGAAAATGAAAATGAAAATGGATTTGAAACAATGTTTGTACGCGAAACTGTTATTAAGCGCGGTAGACGTCAGCCACATTAACTCTTGGTGATGTATCGTTGGTGCTTCCAAAATACCAACACAATCGGACCCGTGGAGGTTGGCTTTTGTCCTATTATCATTTGAAAGTCAAAAATAATGGAGTCCAAATTATAATGGTCGAAACGGGTTAAGCTTGCCCTTAAGAGACGGTTATTACGGATATTTTCTCACTTCTTGTAGAGAATATCGTGGTCGTTTAGTGCCCCTTTTAGATTTAAATCTACACTGAATGAATTGATAATTCTGCTATTATTCGTTTAACAGTTCCTATTTGTTTAACAGTTTCAGTAACCTTCTGCTTGGTTTTGTTTTGAAAAGAAAAAAGATTTTAAATTAAATACATACAAGACGATTTCATGAAAATGTATTAAGATTTAAACTTGCTTTAGTATCATACAGCACGGTCTACAAAGGGAAACTAGTTTTAAAACACTCCATTCCGCATTTTCTGCCAAGTTCTTGAGCCATTGCGTTTTGAACACCCGAAGGAAGAAAATAGAAATATTAAATTTAACATTTCCTCCAGTGGAAATCAAACCCCTATCCCGTCGTGTTTACGGTCCTTACTTTATGACCCTACGCCACGATTGGCCTCAATATTTGAAATAATTAAGATATTACATTTAACTAATATGCTAATTAGTAATAGTAGAACAAAAATAAATGTTGGTTGATAGCGAATAAGTTAATTACAGTCTTATTACATAATATTTAACGAACAGAAACGAAACTCCTGATATACCATATTCTAGAGCAGGCTAATCTTTTACCCAAACACACATTGTAATACTTGTGTTGGATTTTATAAAACCAATTCGCATATTTTTAAACGTAATTGTCAAAAACAAAATGTCTAAATTTTCATTTATTTTACCTATTTACCGATTTTTTGTGACATTGTATTTATCGGCAAGTAATACCGTACTTTGCTTTGCTTTGGTAGAAAATAACAAAAGAAGAAGAGAAAAAAAATATTGTCCTTAAGATCGACCCAAGAATTGTCGTGTTTCGGATTTTTTTATGAAATTTTATTATATTTTTTAAAATATAGTTAACGAGATGCTACCGTAGTGCAGCAGCGACGTAGCTCGCTATATGCGGGTGTTGTATGTTTTTAATTGTATATTTTTGCTCCATGGCGTGCAATATCTCTCAGTGGACGGAGAAAGGAATACTTAGTTAGTTTTATGGCGAAGTTTTCCTATTCACCCACACGAATATAAAAAATATTGAATTAAAAATAAACTCTAAATCGTTAAGGTGTTCTATAGTTAATGAAAAGTAACATGTAAATAAAATAATATTTCATGATGCGCCAGTCGTGGTGCAGGGGCACAAAGTGTGACTAAAACAGACTGGTTGTGGGTTCAATCCCCACTCGAGGAATAGAAATATTTATTTCAATTTATATTTCCATTTCTTCGATCTCGTGTCGAACAAAGCGCGACGTTGACTTCTGCCACTCAACACGCAATGCCTTCAAAACTACAGAATGGTGAGAACGGAGTGTCTTAACACTAAGTTCCCCTTTGTCGACAGTGCTGTGTGCGGGATACAGCGTGAAGCTGATAAAAAAATAAAAGTCATTTCTTTATTAGGAATCAACCTCATAACCGTAGTCGTATTTACAGTCAAACACATAAATAATAGCAATTATCAATTGTGAGGCTTTCTAGTAGATGTTCTCAAGGCACTATCAATTGGTTCAATCTATGATCTCGCATGCTTATCTCGCGATCTAAATATCCAGTAGGCCAATGAACGTCCATCACCTATAGCAGTCGTCCTGTCGTACGAATGTGTACTTGCGTAATGTAAGGTCTAAAATATATCTATGTAACTTGTAAATTCTATTATTTGTTTTTCTCTAGATTAGATTCTTTTCATTTTGACAAATAAATATACTGACTGCTTATAAATATATTGATTACACAGTTGATTTCAATTAAAATGTAGCTAAAACGATGACAGACAGACTGACTATGTAGTCATTTTTCTTTTGAGCTATGGAACCCTAAGAAGCAGCTTCAGTTTTCGATGCAGTGCGTGTTGAGCAGAACTCAACAATCAACTTCACCGACTGGGAATCAAATCGTGTGCGAGTGGCGAAAATTAACACCGCGTAAATAGTATTACCTAAACGTAAATTAATACCTTAATATTTCCTTTTGTATACAATTTATTATAAAAACAATTCACATACTAAAAATTCACACTAAAATCAAAATACACGTAAAATATATACATACATGTAATACACGTAAAATATATACATATATTTCTTCGCTCCAAGCAATTCGGTGCTGAAATTTTATTCGCGTTCGCCTTTAACTTGTCGAGCACTCCGTCCGGCACTCAGTCAGTGGAAATGCGCTATTATGTCGCAGCCACACGCATGGCAGAAGCAATTCTTACAAGTAGCTCGGGATACGAGAATTACCTTTTGAGAATATATTATATTTCATACTGTTTCACCACGTTGCTTTTGATTTAGCAAAGATTTTTATAGTATTTGTAATGGAATTTGTTCTTGTAAGCCATTTGGTAAAGTTTATTTTACACTTGGATATGTTGTGTATTAGGTGGCGAGAGTCAACGCCGCGTTTTGTCGTTTGGGGAAACGGAAATATTTAATTTCGCAAGTGGGAATCGAATCTACGATCTTGGTTACTGTTCTCAATTAATATCTATTATTTTCCTTTGTTTTCGAATTAACTAAAGTAGGTTAAAAAATTATATTATTTCTAATATTTTAATGTTGCATTATATATATATATATATATATATATATATATATATATATATATATATATATATATATATATATATATATATATGTTTATAGGGCGTAGGAGGTTACTAAGATGGATGTTTGTAATATTCCACCCGTAAGGAGTTATTTTTGGGGTTTGATAGTTTGTTGTATGAAACTTCGTTACTACAAGACCTAGGAGTCTTATATTTTGCAAGAGCGTTATTTGTAGGATGTAGGTGCTCACTGACATGGGAAATTGCAACATTCGACCCATAAGGGATGGATTTCGGGATTCATAGTTTGTATGAAATTTCATTACTACAAGTGCTAGGAATCACAAATTTTGCGTAGTGGTACGTTTTAATGCGTAAGTGCCATTTTGCAAAAATCGCCTCCTATGATTGTGTAATATATATAATATTACAATATCTAGAATTCTAGTACTTTGTACGTACGTACACTACAGATAATGTATATAAACACGAATACTGTCATGTTTTCGCGGGCGAAGCCGCGATCAGGACGCTAGTAAGAATATATAACATAATTTTATGATCTGTTTCAGTTCATTATTCATGTTTATAATCTAAATCAATTTATGTATGTTTGTTTGTTACAGAATGTGGTTAATGGGGGTAGTGTCGATATTGTGCGCGGTGTCCCATGCAGTATCAGAGTGGCATTGTCCGGACCTGAGCGCGCGACCCTCCGCCGAGTGTTCCTGTGACCTGCCACATACGCTGCGGTGTACTGGTGACCATACTGCTTTACAGGTAAGATAGAGAGATAATTAATTTATAATTTAAAAATATATATATAATTTTTTTTGCTACGTAGTGAGTGACAAAATACACTGGTTAAAGTACTGGACTGCCTCCCGCACATAGCAGGGTAAGCAGAGGGAACCTAGTGTTAAGACTTTCCGACGAGTTGTGTAGGGATTGCGTGTTGAGTGGCGTAACTCAACGCCGTGCTTTGTCTCGACACCAGAGCGAAAAAATGAAAATATAAGTAAGTAAATATTTCATTTCCTCGAGTGGGAATCGAACACACAACCAGTTCATTTTACAGTCGTACACGTTGTGCCCCTGCGCCACGGCTGGCCTGTATACTATCTGTTTTGTAGTATGTGGCGTTGTAGGAATCAATAGCTTGAATTTTAGTGATCGTTATTTTCTAAGAATCTTCTATTTTTAGGTCTATTCTTTATTTCAAATTACAGTAATCTTATTTTTATTTGTTTTTATTTTATTGAAATAATTTTATTTTATAAAAATAATAAAAGTTAAAACTCACGTTAAACAAAAAAAACATATATTTTAATATATACATATACATAATACTGCTACGTTTAATACATTGTTAGAATAATATGCACAGATTACACTATTAATACAAATGTGACCTTAGTGTTGTGCCAAATGGTCTCTTAAATGTATCACGCTGGTTTAAATGACGCCTGAGCGGTCTCAGTATTTACTGACCATATTATGTTAAGATAGATATATTAAAGAGATAATTATTTCTAAATAGAGTTAAAATATTAATGCAGATGCGATGGTTTTGGGTTCTATTCCCACTCAGGGGAATTAGTTATTTTCATTTTCTCCATAAAGAACAACAACCATAATATCTTGCATACGGGCGGAATGTGTAGGCTTTCTAATCTAAAAAAAATTACGTCATATTAAAAAACCTTGAGGCCGGTCGTAGGGCAGAAGCACAAAGTGTGATTGTGAAATCGATTGGTTGTGGATTCGATCCCCACTCGAGGAAGTAAAATATTTATTTACATTTATATTTTCATTTCTTAGCTTTGGTGTCGAGTTAAAGCGCGGTGTTGGGTTTCGCCACTCAGCACGCAATGCCTCCGGAATTCGGCTTCGGAAATTGGGAAACGGAGTGTCTTAACATTAGGTTCTCTCTGCCTACCCTGTCGTGTGCGGGATACAGCGTGAAAGCCAATTTCGATATTTTTTTTTATTAAAAACTTTAAATATCCTATGAAAATTGTAAGCTATTATCTCAAAAATCCTGCATAAGCATATTGTATACAATACTTATTCATACCTGCATCCGTGAATAAAAACGAAACAAGGTCCAATCGAAATAGCGCAAACGGAGCGTAAAACAAACTGTTATCACTGACTAACACAGCGAAAATTTTGTTTTAAAATGTACATAGATTTTAGTATTATGCTTGTTTAAAATGTGTTACGTGTTTTTTGGATAGAAGTTAATATGTGGAAAAAAATATGAGTGTTTATATATAAATGTCGAAATGTCGAAAACGATTTTATATATATAAATGTCGAAATGTCGAAAACGATTTTATATATATAAATGTCGAAATGTCGAAAACGATTTTATTATTGACGATTGATATAATAAATCACGCTGTATCCCGCACACTGCAGGGTAGGCAGAGGGAACGTAGTGAAAGACACTCCGTTCCCCACTTTCTGCCGAATTTCGGAGGCATTGCGTGTTAAGTGGCAGAACTCAACGCCGCGCTTTGCCTCGACACCAGAGCGAAGAAATGGAAATATAAATTTAAGTAAATATTTCATCTCCTCGAGTGGGGATCGAACCCACAACCAGTCGGTTTACAGTCACACTTTGTGCCGCTGCGCCACGACCGGCCTCCACGGTTGATATATATATATATATATATATATATATAGGTACTCATACAGGGTGTAACATGATCGACGGATTGTCTATGGGTAGAAAACCTCAGTACCTATTTCACCATGTATGTTCAGCGATTTTCAGTGATTCAGCAGATATTTGATAATTTGTGATTTTCAGAAAGAAATCGAATTCTTGAAGATAATTGGCCTTCTTGAATAATTGGATAATGGTAGGCCTATTGTATCACTCTATATAATACTATAAAACTATCAGTTTTATAGTATTATATAGAGTTACTTCTTGAAAATATCACTGAAACAAATGTATATATATTCTTTATTGCATGAAATTTAAAGGCACTCTGCCTTATCACCTTGATCTTAATATTACAACGGCTTCTTTCTTGATTCTTATTAAATTTTTTAACAAAAGCAGTAGCAAATCTTAAAGTCAACAGACCTTACGGTCCTGAATAAATAGCTTCAGTTTCTTCAAACAAATCTACAGTAGGTACCTTGGTCATTCATAGGGTCGTAATAATAGGTATAATTCAAGGTAAAAATCCTCCATGATCAACTTAATAATAAAATTAATTTTAATTAATAATAGATTTTAATTAATAATAAAATATGAATGTTAATTTTAATTGTTTACTAACTTTGTATTTACGTAATAAGAACGTCGTGGCGCAAGCAGCGTATGACTGGAACGCGACCGTTTTGGGTTCGATCTTCACCATGGAAAATGAATTATTATTTATTAATAATTTAATTTCTTCGCTTTGGCACCTAGGCAAAAGCTCGGCGTTGATTTCTGCGATTCAACATATAATGCCTTCAAAAATTCGGCGGACAGTGAGGAAGGAAGTGATTTAACACTAGATTCCCTCTGCCTACACTGCCATCCCACATATAGGGATACATCGTGAAGCTGATTTATTTTATTTATTTACTCACTTTGTATTTACGTATGTAATAAGTGTATAGATTTAAACCGATTGTAAATAACTAATATGGTAATTGTTAAATAAATATTAATATTTTAGGCATTTCGTTTTACTATATCTCTTGTCAGGTAAAGAGAAGAAAAATTTGTACATTTCCTTTTCATCCATTTGTCACGACAAACTGAATGATGCCTACTAGATACGAGTACCTACATAGCCAATACTAAAACTGTATAAAGTGACTAGTACAGAATTTAGATCATTCCATGCTACAATCGTACACAAGGTTTAGTCACTTCAGTGATTCTAGATAGGTTTTCAGGTTGCCTCATACGGCATCAATGGATAGACGTTCTATAGGTTTATTGTGGCTATTGCTAAAGGAGAATGGACTGAAGGCAGGAAAATATGCTTTTGTTGACAATTGACAAAAAAATGTGACTCACATTGGATATAGACTATGAAGAAGATTTTATATTCAATATTTATTAATTAAGATTTACTTTGGGTGAAAACAACAAATGAACAACGCAAATTTGTGGAATTTATCTCAGAATAGAATTCTTATTGTCAGTTTTTAGTTGAAAACTGAAAATGATTTTTTAAGATGATCATAGGTATTTTTTGAACACTGTGAAATACTTTTAATCAGATCATTCTTGTGTAGGTGTATAGTACTGTGGGATTTATCTAGAGCAGTTTTCCCATCCTTTTCTAGATCAAGAACCGTTTCTATATCATTCTTGGTAGCAGAGACCACTATGCATGTAGGTATAATAAAAATTTACTGTGATAATCAAACAAAAACTTGGCCTTACCATCCCCAGTCATAAAATTAATATCGTTCGCGGACCATATTTAGGTTTCTACGGATGGACGAATAATGGAAACCGGAAGAGTCTTGATAAGAACGGACTATCTTAACATGGTTTTCCCAGTTCCCTCTGTCTATCCTGCAAGGTACAAGATAGAGCATGAAGCTAAAAGTAAATAAAAGAGTTATCAAGAATGTTACAAATCACACAAATATAAATAAGACAAAAACGTAATTTTTGCTCTGTAAACATTAACGTATATTGTAATATTTCCGAAAAATATTTTTCATACAAAATGGACGCGGCGAATCGAGTTTCTGTATTTAAAAAGTGCACCCAGCAATAAATTTTGAACAGTTATTTCTATATACCAAACTTTTCATTTTAACATTTCGAGATTAGTTTTTATATTTTTTTAGTCATAGATTATGTCCATTGGAAAACATGACTGAAACGTTGGGTATCAATACAAAATTACTCATGAGAACATTTTTGAATGATTATTGTGTAAAATTTGGAACCAATAAATTAAATCCTTTTACAAAAGTCAAATAAGCTGTAGAAATAGATGGAAAAAAAGACAAAAGAGGTAAATTGCTATATTTACATTTGTGAGCAGGACTTGATGGTATATAAAAGGGTATCATTTAGCTTTTAGTCACTTACAATTAAAAAAATTGATTGGTACAATAATAATGTAAAGAACTTAATTTCTATGACGTGAGTCGCCCATATGAAACCAACCAACGACCAACCAGCCAACCAACAAAACCAAAACCAACCATCAACCCATAATATAAACCAACGATATAATTCCAAAACAACACTCCAGCATACGAACTTAAATTATTATTTATAACACAGTACAAAAACCTCGTAATTAAAGATCTCATACAAAATTCAATCATTAAGAACAATTCCTTCAAAATATAAATCCTGAAAGCTTTAATTAAGTCGACAAGAAATATTCATATATTTTCTTTTGGAATTAAATTTCACCGTGACAGCTCTACGGCATGGCGATGATAAAAGAACGAAACGTAACGACTTCTGTAACAATAGATAGAGTTTTAGTTAGAATTTAATATATTATATAAAAAAAATGTAGAATCGACGTAATTATTCTCTGTAAATATTATTATTATAATATCGTTTTGTTATTTGTCTGTGTGTTTGTATCGCCCTATTTTATGTCTAAAACGAATTGTAACATACTTATCATATAGTGTCATATTATTCGCAACTGCGACAGCGACTGTCATAACTTTTTTAGCTTCAAGCTGTGTAGAAGAGTGGCTGAACTTAACACCCCGCTTTTACTTGCTACTAAAGTCAGGGAATTAAGGGATTCCGAATGTGCATCAAACCCACAACATGCGCGTACAATCGCTGTCCCACTGCGGCACGACGGCCTAATTTTTGTTTTAAAGATTTGTGTCAAAAAAAAACGAAATCTAATTATGCCAAGAACCTATATTATGAATTATGACTCTAACGATAACCTTCTTAGTGTATCTATAATCTTTTACTTATTTATTTTATGAAACTGATTACTAGATGAATAATTCATACATCTTATTGCTAGTTTTTAGCAGTAAATTTTATAAGCTTAACAACATTTTTAGATTTCTGTCCGTACTATGTTTTTGCATATTTGCATATTTTTTTAACACCGGGTTCCTAGGTTCCCTCTGTCTGCTTTGCTATGTGCTGGATACAGTGAAGCTAAAAAAAATACAAATGTAATAACATTTATAAAACTTAAACAAAAGAATATATTTAAACAACATTAGTTATTATTAATCACAGGCTTGTTGAAAACAGAAGGGTACACTCTATAGTTTAAAATGAAAAGGCGTTTACCTAAATAGTTTTGTTGAAAATTTATATTTCGCTTTACATAACAATAAACAAATTTAAATTTTGTTTAGTGTTGTACAAAACGGCCGGGCTATTTGTGCGAAATACGAAACTTCTTCGAGCAAAAATTATCTTAACAAAGGGGGAGCTGATGTGAGAAAGTTTTTGATTTTCTGCTTTAATTTTAATAAACTATATAAATTGGGACAAGAAACTCTGTAAGGGTCAACTGTTTGGGTTAATTATACTTTTGTTTGTAAAATATTGTAAATATTGATAGATAAGTAAATAAGCTATGTTAATATTCTTTGATATCCTCAATTATATTCTAAGTTTATTTATTCAAACGCTATTCTTAACCTAATCTATACTATTTATACTATCTATATTTTTGTAACAGTATCGTAGGGTTGAAGTGTCTGTTTGGTTATCCGCGATAATTTCAGGAACTACTTGAAATTAAAAGTCTTTGCTTTGGGCAGTGTATTTATTGAGGCAGGTTATAGGCTATTTTCAACCGACTTCTGTAAGAAAAGGAGGTTATTATTTCGACTGTGTTTTTTTTTACATTATGTTAATCGTTTCTATTTAACTTATTGTACCTGCAACTGAAACATGACACAATTTCATATAAAACCTTTAGGTATTTAGGTATTCAACCATTATAATTTTAGGTATTCAACCATGCAGGTAATGCCAAAGGTAATAGCTAGTATTTTTTTTTCTTCTTGCTGTATCCTTGCCTTGCGCCTTCCATGCTGTAGATCTCCTTGCTGTAGGCAGAGGGAACCTGGGAACTTATTGTTAAGGGAGGAAACCAGGGAATTCTGGAGACAAGGCGTGTTGAGTGTTTATTTAAACAATTAAATATAATTGTAAGACTGTTTTAATTCTTAAGTTATTTATGGCCTACCTGGTCAAATGCAGAGATGAGAAAAGTAATATATTAAGTCAAATATTGTGATCAATAAATATTAAAACTTTTTAACAGATAATCGGCCGCCATCTTCGTGAACAGAGAGCAAGAAACAAAAATAGTGCTGTATCATTACTAGACTGCGCTTTACGAGGTGTCACATCACTATCTTCTGCATCCGTAGCGGAACTGGCCGGTGTTGGTCTGCACGGCTTGGTTATATCCTCTGGAGATATTAAAAGAGTACAGCAAGGAGCGTTCAGTAGTATATCCGCTACTTTGCTGGCTTTAGGTGAGGGAGTTATATTTTATTTTTTTGTATGAAAATATGTAAACGTTTATAAGGTATATCTTTAACGCCCTTTAATTTACCCAAATTATTTTGATGTTTATTATGAAGTAGACAATTGAGATACTTTTAAGCGAAACATAACAAAATTAATAAACGGATTTTTACATGTTTTCTAAAATAGTATTTTTTTTTATTACATGTAACAGTTCTAACGTAAATATAGGCAACTTTATTGTAACGTAATTCACTATCTCAATTTTACCTTACTTTAGTATACCAATAAAAGAAAATATCTACACTTATATAATTTAAGATAAAAAAAACGTCGCAAAAATTAACGACCAAACATACTTTTTCTTTTAAAATTAACATAAAAAAATATTCTCACATTTTATTACATACTTACATTTTTTACATCATCTCTGTAAATCCTTATTATATTTGGTACACACGCTTTGTTTTGTTATATCTGGAAATATCTTTATTTTAAATGCTTATTTTAATTAAATAATAATTCTCTAGCAAAAAAAATCGTACATGTACATAAAATCGAGTTTGAGACCTCTGCGGCGTAGCAGTACAGCATCTTACTGTAAACGCGGTGGTGTTGGGCTCTATTCCCACTCTGGGGGAATAAAATATCATTTTATTGGACTGGTAACAAGACAAAGCAGGCAGGCAGTGCCTTCCGCCATTTAACATCGAAAATAAAGCGGCAATTTCCGAACGGAGTAAGCTTTTTAAAATTTTTCAAAATACAATTATAACCTAAACACTATTAAACAGTAAAATCACTTTTTAAATGTATTTTTTTATACGGAACATTCTTACTTGTAATGTCAGGTTATTAAAGGCTAGACAAACGGCGGCGGTAGGTCTTCTATATATAAGATAAGTGGAGAGCAATGTCTTGGCAATAGATTTTCTTTGTCACATAAACACTATCTTCATTAAAAAAGCGATAAGCTGAAGAGAAAGAAACAATATAATATAATAAAATTGATCTGTTTATCTTCAGGCCTACCGAACAATCAACTTCCGTCCGTGCCCACTGAAGCGTTGGCCTTCCTTGCTTACTTGGACCGGCTAGATCTCTCCAATAACAAGATTCATACTTTGGACTCCAATTCCTTTAAGGTAAACTTTATACAAATCAAAACTATAACAATTCAAATCTAAAATAAATAGTTATTTTTAGTTGTGAAATGATTAATTTCGCAACGATATTATTTGTCGTGCTGAAATTGGTTTAACAAATTCGACTACAAATCGTTGTGTTCTCTAATTAGGAGGATTTTGTTTTTATTATTTTTGGTAGAAAGTTTATTATTGTTACTATAGATTTCATTTTTAATAATGAATTTTGCATATCTGTACATAAATATTAAAAAATAATAATCAAAACGTACAATAAAGTGGTGGTATTTTTGACTAAGGCCATCGTGGCACAGTGGCACTGAGTCAACCTGTAAACAAGAGGCTATGGGTTCGATCCCCGTTCGGAATCAAGGAATGATATATAGTTAAATTATTTTCATTCCCTCACCAAGCAATGTCCCGAAAACTGGCAGGAAAGTGTAGAACGGAATACCTTAACATTAGGTTCCCTCTTCCCTTACCTACCCGGTAAACGAGGTATAGTAACTACCCGGAAAATGTATAGTTGTATCTCTAAATAAGGAATTAATCTACATAATTAGGAGCACTATTAGGTACATTTTAGGTCGTGGCGCAGGGGCATAAGCGTGTGACTGTTAACGCGACGGTTGTTGGTTCGATTCCCACACAAGAAAATAAAACATTAAATATTTTAATTTCCTCGCTTCGATAAAACATAGAGTTCCGTCACTCCTCATGCAATGCCTGAAGAAATCGGCGGAAAGTGGGGAACTCAAGTGTCTTAATGGAAACGGAGTGTCCTAACATAGGTTCTTTCTGCCTACATTGCCTTGAAGAGAAAAAAAATCATCATCAACATAATGTGCATGTGCAACAAATTATTAAATCGGTATTGTATAAGAAATTGACTTAACTAGTTTTGATAAGGATACTATAAATATTTTTTAAATTATGTCATGCACTCGTAATACAGACGTAAAATTAAATATGTTATATACAGCCTCGGTAGCGCAGTAGGCAGCGCGTAAGTCTCATAATCTTAAGGTCGTGAGTTCGATCCTCACCCGGGGCATATTTTTTATTGAGTTTTTATTTATGTTAGTTAAATTACATTTTGAGTTTTTGAAATTTGATTATTTTATAATAATAATAAATTTAAAGATTCGTGAGACACGTGTTTCAAAGATCACTTATTTGTCTTTTACAAAAAAATTATAATTTGTAGGATTTTCTTTATTTATAATCAAGACAACGGTACTATTTTTATTCTATTATTTATGCAAGAAAAAATTGAAAGCTATCGTATATATAGTGAAATATATTTATTTTCCTCACTCACACATATGAGATTCTCCTTTTCTGTTTGCTATCACATATGTGATGCGCAAATACAATAAAACAATGAAAAAAAGAGACCGTTTTTTATGAAAGTGCGGAACGATAAGATTTCAGATACTCAAATTTGTGTATCTTAAAATTAGGTTCCAGGTTCCCTCTGCCTACCCTGCCATGTGCGGAATACAGCATGACGCTAGAAAATTTAAATTGAGTCTATTTCTAGATTTCAAATGAACTACCATGCTGTCAAGTTTTAAAAATGTCCATATCATTTGTCTTATATATTCTATGTACTTCTTATACAGGGAATACAAAATCTAAGTTATCTCGACATAAGCGACAACCAGTTGACGAGCATATCAGTGGACGCCTTCGAGCCGCTGTCTAAGCTGGCAGTTTTACGACTAAGAGGAAATTTACTGAAAGTATCTGCTTTGAGTGCATTAAAGGTATGCTATTATAAATTGTTATTATATTAAAACAAATGATTAGACGCTTGTCGTGAGAGGATTACAGAAAATCGTCACAGAATTAAGGCCATTCGATTCCCACTGGAAGAAATTAAATATTTCATATTTTCATTTCTTCGCTCTAGTCTCTGTCCTCTGGCTTCCGCCACTCAATATATAATCAGAATTCAGCGGAAAATGAAGAAACGGAGTGTCTCAACACGACTTTCCATCTGCCTATCCTGCTGAGTGCAGGGTACTGTGTGAAACTGAAAATATTATGTGTAATCAAAAAAAAAAATGCCAATATACAAACTTTAAACCATCACTTACAAAACACAACGATCAAAAATAGACAACAAAAACAAAAACAGAGTATAAAAAATAATTTTTAAAATACACTACGCAGTAGGCGCACGTATTATGAAATTGCAATCAATTAAGACTCCGCGAATTGTTAATTTGTTTACGAGGCGTGTTAATAAATCCCTTTATTTGTCAGTCGACGGAGATAAATATTTACTTTATCGAATTTGTTTCGATTCACGTCGATGATGTTATTAAATTGTAATATAATGTAATTAAATATATCATTTAATGAAATATTCCTTTTAGGTAATCATGTTTGGATATATTTTTTTTATTTAACTGCTTAATGAATGTTATATTGTGATGGAGACATATCTGACTTAATCGTATATACCATATACTTTTAAGCTGATTATTGACATATTGTATTGAGTAGCGGAACTCAACGCTTCGTTTTGCCAAAAACTTTGTCTTAAAAAAATATTATACCCGAGTAGAACATGGCTATTGTCTGGCGCTCTACCGCTTCGCCACAACGGTCTCGTAAATATACTTTTCTTTTTTCGGCTCTATGCTGTATATATTGACATATGGCAGGGTAGGCACAACGAACCTGGAAACCTAGTATTACTATACTTCGTTCGCATTAAAACACTTCATTTTGTTCGGCGGAAAATGGAGAACAGAACCGTTGATTCTGGAGGCGTTGCGTGTTGAGCGGCGGAACTGAAAGCCACGCCTTGCCTTGTTTTGCTTTTTAAAAGAAAATATTAAATATATAATCTCCTCAAGTGGAAATCAAACCCACAACTTGTCATGTTTACAGTAACGCATTTATTCCCCTGTACCACGACTGTCCCCATTATTCTTACACCTTATTTCCGATGTAACTTGAAGATAACAAAAACGTATAACATTGTATTATACATATTTGAACAGTATTGCATATTATGGATCGTACATTGTTCTCAAGACACAGTAGTGGTACTTAGTAATCAAAATAGCGTCTTCAAACGGTCAAAGCTAATCTTACCGCATGTGGCACCCCTGAATAATGTATGAACTTGGGTAGGGTGAATGTAGGTGGAACAAGAAGTCAGGTGTTAACCCATCTACATATTGATAAGAATAAATTAGATCGTTAAGTTTAAATATCTATTCAGATTCATTTAAACTGTATGTTACTGTTTTATCAATGTTTTTAAAATGTTATTCCACATTAAGGAAAGAAAAACAATTATTAAAAAAATTATAACAATTTGGACGTGCGGGAGTTAGCGGGATTGAACCCGCGCCTCTTGGAATCTATCCAAGCGTTCCAACCATCTGAGTCATAGGTTCTGATCGAGCTACGTCGAACACGTCGTCTGTATTGGTCTTCTATATGTATTGTAGTCTATATGTAACAATGTAATAATGTTAAACTTACTTTAATTTGTTTTTTTTGTAACCAGGAAGCGCATTTACTAAAAGAACTCGATGTTTCAAGCAATGCTTTGGAAGGTCCTGTCGGTCCGTCCACGGTGCCGGCGTTGAATTTCCTAGAGACTCTTCATTTATCTGATAATACTTTTGCAAGTATACGAAGAGGAGCCTTATCAGGTAAACTCATTCAATATATGTAAATTAGTCTTCACGCTGTTTCCCGTAAAGAGTGATACGAAATAACTTGGAAAGCTAATGTTAAGACAATGCCTTTCTTTACTTTCCTCCGAATTTTCGAGGCATTGGATGTGTAGTTGAGAAACTTTGTGGTGCATTTTGGTGCGGTGCGTTTTATTACCTCGTGTGTGAAGTCGTATCGACAACCTGTCATGTTACAATCACACGCTGTACACGTGGGTTTTGTCTTATATTTCTTCATAAAAAATAAAACTAAAATTATTAATAACACCAAGAAACAAAGCAATTTCAGAGTAAAACAAAATATCTTGTTTCAGGTCTCACAAACTTAACTCACTTAAATCTACACAACAATCAGATAGACGTGTTAGAGGACTACGCTTTCAAGCATCTGTCTAATCTGTCGCACTTGGATCTCTCGCAAAATGAAATTGTAGCTGTTTCAGGTGAAAATGACTATTTTATTTATATTTCAATTCCTATTTTTTAAATTTAAGATTAGAATTGTGATAAAAGTTTTTGTTTTTTAGTTTCCCACTGTATCCCGTTATGTATAAGCTTTGGATTCTTGTGTTTTGCAAAAATACATGGAGGCCAATGTTGCCACACTTTTTTATGTACAAAATTAAATATGTTTATCAATTTTTACAGTTTTTTTACGTTTTTAAAAATTAACTATCAATATAAAACAATCTACCAAAAGCTATAAACTGTTTAGAAACAGCCAATAGTTTTTTAAAAAAATCTCCTCTGTTAAATGATACTCATTTTCCGAATAATCTTTAATAGTCTATCTATATAATGTACCATTTTTACAATACACAAATTAGATACAAAACAGTTGTTTTAAGCAATTTTTACAAAAATTTAAAATTTAATAAACCAAAACTTAAAATCTATGAAAGTGAAATATAACTGGTAACTTAAAAGTTGATGTAGAATTAGATGATTTGATTAGATCCGATGCTGGATAAGGTCCATTGTTAAAAGTTCTTTGTCGAACGAACCCACTGACGTTTCAATTTCCGCTACAAAAAGGTAGAAAAGTGGGAATAAAGGCAAAGATTCACGATCCGAAAAGAAATCGTTTGACGTGGTTTTTAATGTTCGCGTTAATATATTGTCAGTGTATTATAATTTTTTTGCATAACATTCGTTATATTGTGAAAATAAAAATAATTTTTAGGATATTGAAGTCAATAACAGCACTAAAAAAATTGTTACTTTTCTTTTATTTTCGATACTTTTACATACGTGGTCATATTTGAATTCATAAGAAAATATTTCTTAAGTATAGTTTATTCTACAATTTACAATATAAATCAATTGTACAATAATAAAACGACTTCTCGCTATTTATTTTCTCTCTCGCTCGCTATTTTTAATAACTTTATAATAATTTTGTAATTCTGACTAAAATAATAATTCTGACTTAATTGAAGCTAAATTAAGTTTAAATAATAAAAAAAACTCATATTTATGAAAATTTTGAAATATCTAAAAAACAATATGTTAACAGGTGCATCACTAGCCCAACTGCTAAATCTAGCACACCTAGATCTATCACACAACTTCCTCCGTTCTCTCTCCGCCGAGCCCCTGAAGGCTCTCCGCCGTCTCTCCGAACTTCTGCTCCATGATAACGATATATCAATGATAGAAGACGGCGCTCTGGTCCAGCATAAAGACTTGAAGCGGTTTACCATTGAAGGTAATGACTATGGAATGATATGCAGTTTGTTGCTAACATACAGGATGTTAGAATGTGAAATATTTTAGTCCAGTTTAATTTTTCACGCATAACAGGGTAGACAGAGGGAACCTGGTGATAAAACACTCCGTTTTAAGCTTTCCGTCCAAGTTTTGAGGCATTGAGTGAACTCAACGCCTAACTTTTTCTATCAGAGCGAGAAAATGTAAATAATTTAAATACAATAATTCTATCGAGTAGTGATCAAATCCACAACCGTCGCTTTTACAGTCAAACGATAAATTTAAATTATTTTAATATATTATTATTGGTTAAATAGCTACTTTGTCTTTTTAATGTGAGTTTATTCTTAATTAATATAATAAATTATTGGATTATATTTTAATATTACGTTATTTCGGGTTAAATAATGATTATATTTAATTTATTTTCATTTTCCACAACTCAACATGGCAATCTAAAAAATCAGCGAAAATTGCGCTTTGAGTGTCTTAACACTACGTTTCCCCTACTTTCCATGCTAGACGGGATAAAGCGTGAATGAAAAGCGTGTCACTTTTCTTTATTAGAATTTAGTTAAATATTTGAAGAGTTCGTGTGTATATTTGCTATTGTTTAGCGTCAGACGTTTCGTGTGGGGCGACGTCGTAGCCTCTTTTGTTCGGATGTCGAAACGCCACCCGAAGCTATTGTGCATGACTGTACTGTTCATGGCTATTCCTTTATGAGACTTTTATGGGAAAATAATTTTATGATACTTTCCCCTTCGAGCAAAATATTTTGAAGATATAATTTATGGCTTTCAAGCGAAATATTGGCCAACAGTCTGAATGTTATTCTGGAGCCATTGCGTTGTAAGTGGGGAAACTCTACGCCACGCTTTACCTCGATACCAGAGCGAAGAAAGGAAAATATTAAGTATTTACTTCCACGATGGGAATTGAACCCACAATTAGTCAGTCAACTGTTAGGTGCGCGGGGGTTAAATTCTGCCACTTAATACGCATTGTCTCGAAAATTTAATTGAAAGTAGCGAACAAAATGTATCAATACTAGACATCCTCTGCACAACCTGCTGTGCAGGATACAGCGTGAAGAAAAATACACACTTTCAAAAATGCCACAAAATCAAATTCAACCCGCATCACAAAAAGTTGAAACAAAAAAATATCCTCAATAATCACAGTTTTCCACAAAAGAACATAAAAGTAACAAAGAACAATTGTTTGATTGTCGTTAATTTTAATTCCAACCCATTAATAGTCCTGAACTCATAAAGATAAATTCGTTCTCTCACAGATAATCCACTTAATTGCGATTGCTTAATGGCGGGCTTTGCGAGGTGGTTGCGGGAAGCAAAAAACCTGCCTCAATCTGATAAATCAGCTGCCGTTTGTGCCACGCCACCTCATCTGGAGGGAGCGTTAATATCTAGACTATCGAAAAACAAACTGTGCGATGACGAACATGTAGAGGCGAAAGTTAATGATGGAGCCAATGATGCAGTTAATGATAATTATGATTACAACAAAGTAATTGAAAACACTATAGATGATAAGGACGAAATTTACGCGGAGAAAGATGGTTTAGATGATGATGTGTATGATGATGAACTGGAAGTACCTGCTGAGGAAGATCTACCTATATCTAAGTCTAAGGTAAGGTACACAAATATACTTTTTTAGATTAATTAAAATAATTAATATTATAATAAGGTCTTTAGTACAATGGGCAATGTACAGTATTTTTATTTGTATCTGTAAATATTTAATGTCCATCAAAAAGTTATTAATGTACAAAAAAATACAAATTTTACAATATTATTTAAATTTCAATTATTTTGTTAATTTAAAATTAATGACCAAATTAATTAAGCATTTTTTTGTGTCTTCCTTTCGATTCCTGAAATATTTTCAATACACGATTTAGTTGTAGAAATTTTTATGCTTAAAATATATAAATATATATGTTACTCATATAATAGTAGCACATAATAAATATTTATGTTATTAAACACATATACATTTATAGCGTCCATTTCCCGAAACGCTTTGTTAGCGTGCAACTCTATTAGCCCCTATTTATTTTGCTATCGACAATATTACAAAATAACAATAAAATATCAAAAGTCGTTCTTGTTTAGTTGGCATTGTGTGATAAGTGGCGGAACTCAACACCGCACATGCAGCGAGGTGTTAAAATTGACACAAATTACAGATTTCCTCGTTTGAACCTTGTGAGAGATTCGGAGTGTTTTAACACTAAGCCCCTTACTTACTTGCCCTGTTATTTACGGGATACAGAGTGAAGTTAAAAAAAAACAAAAGAAAAGTTTGCGTGCGGAATACCCAATGCCATACTTTAATATTATGATGAAGTATCACCTATCCGATGAGGGCACTTTGTGTCTGGGAAAATTTCTCAGAGAAAATAGATCGGAGTTTAATAAAAGTTGGCGTCCATCGTTTCTCTTTCATTAAATCGATATTAGACCATCGCAGGATTTTATATTTTAGATTTTTTTAGCAATTTTGTGTTACGTTGGTGTATCTTATACTTAATACATCTACATAATTAATAAAGCAAAAAAAAAGCGCCTTGAAATTTATGAAACACTTTGTGATTGCGATGTAAAGTATAAGTAAGTAAGTCCATCGTCCACAATCAAGTTCCATAAAAATTGGTTCCATTTTTTTAATGTTTTGATATCGTGTATATAAATAACTATATGTGTTTGAAAAAACGTGGTTATTTTGAAAGTACAGACAGAAACTTTAATTATATTTGTACGTATAGATTACTTTTAAATTATTTTATTTTGTAAGATACGGGTTATTAGTTTATATCAGCATTTTATTCCATTTAGTATACCAGGGCTTAGTTTTAAAAAGTGCTTGCTACCGGCTAGTTAATACTTCAAATATATATATAATTTCAAGTAAAATTTCATAAATCTTTATTTATTATTTACATTACAGGTACGTCTTATAGACGCCTGGTTTGATGATGAAGAAGTGCACTTGTCTTGGTCATTGGAACCTCCTTCGACTCATCGCTACAGGTGTACAGGGGTAACAGCTTCAAAAAGTGGGGGCCTCGCTAAACACGTGGCCTGTCATAGGGCTGCCCCAGCGAATATTATATTGAGAGGATTGAAAATTGATCCAATGGAAAGTTATACGTGAGTATAATGTTATACAGTTTTACATTTATTGAAACAAAAAAAAAATGTTAATAACACAGGGTGTGGTCATTTTATTTTTTACGTTAAAATCTTAATGTGAAAGATGTGTAAAAATAATAAACACGTTTTTATTTTAATATTTATTAATTTACTAATAATTAGTAATGATAGCTTTAAATAAAAAATTAAGTAACTTTTCATTAATAATACGATAGTATAATTTTGTCTTCTTAGCGTCACTCTGTATCCCGCACAAAGCAGGGTAGACACTTTATTCTCAATTTTCCTACGTATTCTGAAGGCATTGCATGTTGAGTGGCGCAAGTTAACGCTGCGCTTTGCCTCGACACCATAGCGAAGAAAATGGCAATATTAAATATTTCATTTCCTGTAGTGGGAATCATACCCACAACCTGTCACGTTTACAGTCACGCTCTTGCACCACGACTGGCTTTAATATATTGTTGTTATTGTAATAAATATTTTTCCTCAACAATTGTAGTAGACATATTTAATATAGTAGATTTTTTATATACACATTCACTCACTTTGTGTTAGTATCGTATTGAACATACAAATTCGAATCGAAGTCACTGTAATATACCGTACATTTCGGTTAGTCAAAGTTAACGGATATAGATATATCCTCCCTCGGGCTTAGACGACACGTTGAGTAGTCGCGCCTGTCGATATTGCATTAAGGGTTGTTGTTGGGAGTCACAAGCCTATATAATAATATAGATTTCCTATCACTGCTTAAAACACAGTTTGAGGCCGTCGTGAAGTAGAGGTACAATCGAGAAAATGAAAAATTCTCGCTTTAGTTATGAGACAAAACGCGGCTTGGAGTTGCGCCATCAATACAGAGTGTGTCTAAAATTGGGCGATGCGTAAAGAACGCAGTGTTACCTACCATCATAAGCGGGATACAGTTAAAAATAAAATAATTGTTTAAAGAATAACGGAAATTGCGACGTTTTAAAGGTTACTTAAAAGCAGCTGCAGCCTTTTCCAGCAGGTGAAACCTAGTGTTAATATCCTCTTCCTATTTTCCGAAAGATTACGTGGTGAGTGGCATTAACACTGCGATTTGTAAATACTTATACTACTCATGTATAAATATCGATAAATGGGGATTTAATCCACACCCCCGCGTTTAGTCAGACGGTAAGCCATAGCGTCACGACAATCTCCATTTTGAAGGTTAAATAATATTCCCTTTTTAACACCTTATGACATTAAATCAACCTAAATAGGAAAAACGGTTTTTATTTAGATAAATGCAATATAGATATTGAAATTAACTATGACCGTGCCTGACAATTTATTATAGCAAATATGAAGTAAGTCATTTATTTTAATTTATTAGGCGCATCAAATAGATTTTTAAATAAATTTTTTTACATCCATTTTAATAGACTAACGACTAATATAATGAATTGAGAGTTAAATAATGATTATTGAGGCCTTATGTGGCGCAGGGGCACAAAATGTTTTAATGAGAACGCAGTGTCTTAACACTAGGTTATTAGTGCGAGCCTAAAAAAAGATATGATTAAATAGATCAGTGATTTTTAAAATTTTTTTGTTACGGCACATATTTAACGATTTCAAAATTTGGCGGCACAAAAAGAAAAAGATAAAAATTATTCATTTACTACAACACACTGCACACATAGTATATGACAAAATTTTTAATATATTTGCAAAATTTGGCGGCACACTTGAAATTTGGCGGCACACAAAAGTGCCGCGGCACAGTGGTTGAGAATCACTGAAATAGATCAATCAAGTGAAAATATTTACTTTAAGATATTATATTATTACTTATATTATGCACATTTTGTTGGCGTTTTAGCGTGAAAGAGTAACACACAAACTATATATAGTCAATGAATTATATATAGTTGTTACATAGTGTAAAGAAATCAAACACCTAGAGGCTTTTACATTTATTTTTTATTTATTTATTTATTTTTTAATTTTTATTTATTTATTTATTTATTTACATTTATTTTTTTTATTTATTTATTTATTTTATTTTTTTTCGTAATTCTCAATCAATAAAATCTTTACAAGGTCCCGACTGTTAATCCTAATAAACTAATGGGCTTGTTTATTTTCTTTTTAGTTTTCTGCAGTCGGGGTTTTGTTGTTACAAATACTTTTTTTTGCTTTATTGCTCTTCTTAATATCTAATATTTCTTCTAAGAAACACACGCAGAATAACTCGCAAATCTGCACAGATATAAGTACATGTAGTTTTAAAATCATAAAATAATCTATCGTAACGATAACCTTTTAGGGTCAAAAGTTCAACTTTAATGATCTTCAATATTGACTTCCGATAGTGTAACGAGAATTGTATATTTAGACTAAAAGATAATTTAATATTATTACATTGAAATAAACTAAGTTTGTTTGAAATAATATTCTTAAATAAATATATTGTAGGTTTGTGATAAGGTCGTGAGTACTTAAAATTATAATTCTAATAAAAAATAAAAATAATGAATTTTCTAAAAATAAAACCTAGGGTTAATAAGACATTTCGTTCATTATTTTCCACCTAACCTTGAGACGTTACATGATGTATGGCGGAGTTTATCGTCGCGCTTTGTCTACATAGAGCAGGGAAATGATTTTAATTTATATAGATAAAAAATTTTAAACAGATTTTATGTATAATTATTTCATAAATTGGAGATCGAATTTATTTATACATATAAATAATTTTATTTATTTAGATAAGATTATTTTACAGATTCTGTATAGCATTAGAGGAGATGGACAGCAAAGACGTTCCTATGGCACTAGTGCTGGGCTGTGGTGCGCCACAGATGGTGAGACAGCGAGCCGAATATATCACTGTCAGACCGTCGCCTATTACAGTCGCTGATAGAGAAAACCTAAGGTAAATATTCTTTGATAAAGATTTTTTTTTATTATGAGGTTATTGAAAATTCGTATTAAAAATATTGCTCTGAAAAGGCGTAAATTTGAATGTGCGAGAGCGATGAGCGTCAATAAATAATTAAAGATTTTGAGGCCGTCTTGGCGCATGGGCACAAGCGTGTGACTATAATGGACGGTTGTTGGTTCGATTTGAATGAATGATTATTTTATTAATATTTTTATTTTTTTGCACTGGTAAGGCAAAAGCACGTCGTTGAGATCTAGCCCCTCAATATCCTCGAAAACTTGGCGGAAAGTGGGAAAGGAATGTATTAACACTAGGTTTCCTCTGCCTACCGGTAGGCATGTATGCGTGATACAGCGTAAGCCTAAGAAAATAAAAGATATTTAATTTGACTCCATTGTTTCAGAGTGTCCGAAGTACGATCAAACGTAACAAGTGACGGATTGCTTACAGTCCTTATATCTGTCATGGGAATTAGCAAATCCCAATATATCTTGCCTCGAGCTCAAAGAGTTTTAAGTTCCGAAACAAGATTTTTGCCGTTGCCCAATTGTTATATTATCCTAGCGGTATTGTCTCGAGGCTCGTTAGTTGCACAAAAAGATACCCCCTGTCAGGAAACTTTGGAAGTCTCAATGGAAGGCTTTATTAGGGGGCCGTATGAAGTTTGTGCGTCGATATCTAGGTTCAAAGACAAGAGTGGCCCTATTTGTGTTGTACCACAGTTACTGGAGAGTGGATCCTTAGAAATTAAATCTGGTTTTAAGAATTTGAACACTGCTCTGATTGGTGTAGCGTTAGGTCTGATGGTAATAGTTGTTGGTTTAGTTTGGTTTGTCAGAAAAATGTTAAAGAAACCATCGGAGTTCCAGAATCATAGATGTTTTAGACCTGAACCCGTTCCCGAAGAGAATATTAGGGCCAGTTATGTTATGTTGACAGCTACTTCTAAGGTATGACTTGTTATTAGTTTTTAAAACGATGTATTCAATTTGTGAGCTTAAGGAAAAAAGGTTTTTTTTATATGATGATACTTTCCAAATACGTATTAAAGGAGTTATTGCTGGCTGTCTAAGTAACTAGCTTTTGACAATGGATTAAAAAGTTAAACGCTTGCAAGACGTTCAAATATAAAATATTATTATTATTTTTCTATATTGTAAATATCCTATACAATACATTTTTTTATATATAGCGCTGTTAATATGTATGTACATACATATTACATTATAATAGTACACATTATAATAGTGAAATTGGTTCTACTTTCACGCAAAATCTACTGAACGGATTTAGATAAAACTTCACAAGCTTGTACAACAGAATAACACATAGTCCACAATTTATGTGAAGTTTTTGTGTCTATAACAATAAATTTAAGGTCGCTAGTGTAGTATATGTTTTAAATTTCATATGTAACTTTTAAGCCGTTTTATTTTTGAATTGAAACTTCAAGCTATCATCTATGAATAAGCCTTTAGTCATTTTGTCATTAAATCTATGTGAAAAAGTGGAAAAAATTTCTGTTTTAGTAAGAACGACTAAGTCACTTATAGCATAAGTAAGTACTTAATGTAATTTATTATTTTACTGTAATATATTTTGTTTAGTACATCGCTATTAAATAATAACTAACTATTTTGAAATTATTTTGCCTAGTCGATAAATGTTTTATATTCTATTTTTATTTTATTATTTAATTGATATATTAAAATTATCATTTATGACGACGTCTTTAAGCAATATGTAAAAATGCTCTGTTGAAATACTCAGAAAGTATATATATAAAATTCTATGTATTGAAAGAACTTTAGCAAATAAATACGTATTATATCCATATATTGATAGCCAAAATCGAGTGTATTATTTCAAACTAACCAGCTATGAGAAATGAATGGGGTTGAGAGACATATCTTTTATTATTTTGCCATTTCCAATCAAAATATTTTATGACCGAGTTACTTTGTAGGTACCACACGATATTCGGCATTTCTTCTTCGAGTAAATAACCCTTAAATTACCTTTTTTTTCATCATTTATCCTCATTTGCTTCCTTTGTTAAGGTTTGAAAGATAACGAAAAGTCATATAAAAGACTAATGTATTTTCTATCTTTTATATTTTTCATATTATGGTAAAATATTTTTTCAATTTTGGTGCAGCAGGGAAGACAGATGAGATACTCTGTTCACCACGCGGAATCGAATCTACAATCGTCGCGTTAGAGTTAAAAGTCTTGCCACTGCGCCACGATCAATATTGTATTTTTATGCTTCTTCTTTATAGTACACCTAAATGTTCAATACTAAGCAAATTTACTATACCATGTTTTTAATTAGTTTCACGTTGTATCTGTGTATATAGCGTGGTACACAGAGAGCTGAGGACTCTAGTGCTTAGACACACACACATTTTAGCATTTTATTGAAACATAAATTCATTGTTTTTTGTTAATAATTTATTAATTATCCTAAAGTATAAGTTTTATTAATTGTAATTAACATAATTGTACAATTTCTTCTATGAAGATTTGTTGAATTAAGTATTTGTACTAATATATTAACACGAGGCTCTTATATATATTTTTTAGAATCGACAATCAAATATCGAAGATTAATTTATATTAGCGTATAATAATAAATAGCTGGCTTAAAGATAAGGGGCAAAAGAAAAAATCGACACATTTGTATATATTTTTTGTTTATATAATATATTATTATTTCGTTAACAAATTCTAGTGAATATTATTTTTTATAAGTATACTTACAGTATATAAGACAATATTATCCAAAACTAATTTTAATTAGTTGAAAACATACAAGATATATATGCATACATTTTATAAGCAATAAATAAAACAATTTTGAAATTATTTTTATTTATTGCTTAACTCTCTCAACACAAAAAAAAACTTAAATTTATGACTTTTATAGTAAACATTTTAATTTTATATGGAAATTATTTTTTTTCGTAACTTGGATGATTTTTAAGTGTAAAACACGATTTTGATGGGTAAAACTATGAATTTGCGTGTGTTTTCGCTATTGAATTAACAGATACCTAAATATTTGTATACTGTTTCATTTTGCAAGTGATTTGAACTCACAGTCCCTATGTACCAATGTGCCAAATAGTAGAAGAGAATAATTTATTTTCTTTACTACTTGAACTACTGTCAATCCATTTAACGGCGATAACCATAGATTTTAAAGTGTAAACAATGCTGTAAAGAATGCTTTAAGTGATTTGTTATCGAACACAAAATTGTCTTTAAAAGACGAACGATTTACTAAGGACGTGCTTAAAAGGAATAAGTCATTTAAAACGAATTTGTATTCGCACGTACTTTTTTAATTTGGATATGTTTCTATTTTTGGCTTTTCATATATCTTTTTTTTTGTCGCATGTTTAGTATAAAAGCTTATTTTTCATATTTAAATTATATATAAGCAAAATAGGTTTTATCAAATAGCACACTTAATAAATAAAATACATATCGTCGACTTAGAATGTAAACCTGCTAACATCCTATCCAAGTATTAAAAACGCAAATGACTTTTTAATTTAATGAGAATGAGATTCTCATTAAATCAAAGAAATAACTATGAATATATGTATATTATCAAAAGATTATTACAATTTCGAAAATTGATTTGTATTCTCTAGTATATGAAAAAATATAATAGAGAAATAGTATAAAGATCGATTTTATAATATTTTTTACTAAAGAAAACTGATTTAATAGGTTTACACTCTAAGTAAACGATATATAAAAAATTATAAACATTTTAATTCATGTATCTATATATTTAATGTCCGATATAACTTTTGCTTACGTTGTTGGTTAAAGCATATTGTATCGATATAAAAAAATGTTAGATATTTCTATTATCTATAGAATATAGATTTCATGTAATTATTATACGCCATTTGTAAATTAAAGAACTTTGGTTCCGCTTTAATTAGTCAATAAACATTGTAAATATTAAATTATGAAATTCACACTTTTTTTCTTAATAAAAAATTAACGCATAAAATTGTTTCATTTTTCGCTTCGCTTTAAGGAAAAATCAAAGTCAAACTTATTTGTCGAAATGTTCATGTAGTCACTGCAATAATTTTAAATGGGGTTTTTCATAGAAACTCAAGGAAATCATGGGGCCCATAAAAAAAATTGTCAATTATTTTTTTACTAGTTAAATATAATTTTATAAGTAACAGCCCGTCGTGGCGCAGAGGCAGGTAAGGGCTGGTTGTGAGTTCGATCCACACTCGAGGAATGGATTATTGTGTAATAATATTTTCATTTTCTCGTTTTGGCACCAAGATAAAAGCACGGCGTTAAGTTCTGCAACTCATCAGCAATATTTTGAAAAAATCGGCGGAAAGTGGGGAGCGGACTGTCACTAGTGGACTACTAAAATTACTAACTAGGTCCCTTTGCATACCCTGCAAAAATTCTCGAATTCTCGAAGCACTGCGTGTTGAATGACGGAACTCAACGCCGCGCTTTGAATTACCAATTACAATTTGCGTTACCAGAGCCACAAAATGAAAATATAAAATATTTCACTCCTCGAGTGGGAATCAAACTCCGAGCTCGTTATTTTTATATTTATTTAATTATCTTTTATATTTTTTATTTGAAGAGAAATATTTGTACGATAAAAATAAATTTGATTAATAAAAAAAACCATTGGTTTCTATTGAAAGCGAATAAAGTATAAAATAATAATTACACGGGTCAAGGCGTATGCAAAATTCGGCATTTACAATGTCAGGGTCAATGGAGATGCGAATTGTTTGTAAAACTGTATCTTATTTAGCTTGTAACAAAGTTTAGGAAAGAATCTTAAACGAAATTAAAGTATTATTACGTAATAATATGGTAAAAAATTGTCTTTTTTTAAAATTTACGTTGAATCCTACATATAGCAGGATTGGAAGGGAGCCAGGGAGGGAGGGAGGTAGTCAGGTAACCTGGAGCTAAGATACTCCCGAATTCTACTTATAATGAAAGAAAATAATTGGGACAATTGTGGGATATCGTTTAATAATTTAATATTTACCTTATATTATTATATTTTATGATTTTCCACTTTGAAAAGCCATTAATTTTAGAATGAAGAAGCATAATATTAACGATAATTATTCTACAATATTTTGTGTATTTTAGTTAGTTAGAAATTATGTATATATTACTTAAAATAGTTTTTTATCTTAATATAATGTGAGCAAAAATCCCTTTCATGAACTCTAGGTCACCTAAGTAATGGGTTTCCCCAAAACAATCATACATTTTATAGGTGCGCCTGCGCATTTACATAAATATATAGATCAAAATAATTATATTCAGTTGTTACAAGATCGCCATGGCGGGCAGACGTGCGTTAATTTTGTCAATTTTCCTTCTATTTTTTTCGTTATGTCACTGTAAAGTGTTCACACGGTGTCAGTTGACGAGGGAGCTGTTGAAAAATAGTTTCACAAAGACTTTCCTTAGCAACTGTGAGTTACTATTGAATTTGTGGTTATAGTGTTCATCATTCTATTGTGTTTAATATCGTAGTATTACTATGCGTGAATGCCAAATATACATTGTTTTGATATAGCCTCCATTGATAAAATGTTCGTGACTGGATCCACTTTTTGTATTATTTACATATTCAATGAGGATTTTTTTTTAAATTTATAAAAAAAGCGATATTTGAACTCTTAGAAACTGAAAGAGACGATTTTTGTCTGACCTGTATCTAAAAAATAATATAATCTTTTTACAAATACAAGATACTGGTAGAATTAAATACATAACTCTGTAGTTTAATGTAAAATGTTATTAGCTCGTTGTTGTGACGCGGTTGGGAAGTGCCTTTTTAAAGAAGTTTTGGAAATACGATAATTATATATTTTATGTACGTGTTTCTCCGGCATAGCGAGCGTAGGATTGGGTTCCAAAGTGGATCTTAAAATGAATTGTATATAATTATATACATAGAGTAAAGGAAAAAAAAATTAAACTTGCTTTTATCGTATACTAAAAATATATGAGCCCACACTGTAGTGGTTTACTAGTAAACTTTGAATCAGCTTCACGCTGTATCCTGTATACAGCAGATTAAGCAGACGGAACCTAGTGTTGAGACACTCTGTTCCCCACTTTCTGTCGATATCTGGAGGCATTACGTGTTGAGTGGCAGAGCTCAACGCCGAGCGAAGAAATGAAAATATAAATTTAAATAAATATTTTATAACCCCACAACAAGTTGGTTTTACAGTCGAACTTTGCGCCACGGCTCTGCGCCACGACTAGCCTCTGACTTTGAAGAATTCCCCTGTTCAAGTCTTAGATCCAACATGAGACCAGTTTAATTACATCTTATTGTTATAGTATTGTCACCTACGCTACGTATAACTGCCATACAATTATGTGTCGTGCAGATGCAAATATTACAAGAGAGTCAAATGCAGTTTCTTAGATTTGATTAAATAGTCATAAAACTACCGTCCTGCGCTCGGTTCTCTCTGGATACCTTGCCAGGGATGCAAAAAAAAGTTAAGCAAAAAAAAAATAGTGGACCTAAGAAAAAAATACTTTAAAAAGTAAAAAAATATAATTCATAACGGAGGATACAATCACTTATCAATCTATATTTTCTGTTTTATCTGTAAAATTTGTTGTCTAAAGATGAAGAACATAAAACAGTTATCAAATAACTAATAGTCTGTTATTATCTTTATATATAGACGTGGTTTACCGCAAGTGTGTGTATGTACTTATATAATATACCTATAAATTAATGTAGTGACTTCTTGCTTCTTCATTTTCATCCTGTTAATCTTTTGTATGGGTAATTTAGAGACATTCTATACTTGTATAGAACATAGAAACAAATCCATTAATACACTTCCGTTCGCTGTTTGCCGCCGACTTCTCGAGGCATTGCGTGTAAAGTGGCGGAACTCAACGCCGCGCTTTGCCATGTTACGAGCACAGGGAAATGAGAGTAATATATATTATTACATCATCAAATTAAGTTATCGTGGTGTAGTGGGATTGTGTCGATTGCTATAATTTCGATTCGAGGAAAAAAATGTTTTCAATTCTCCGCTCTGGTACGACAAATTCACTCAACACGAAATATCTTTAGTGCGATCGGAAAACGGAGACTAATGGGAAGAATTTTAAAACTGGGTTCTATCCAGGATAAATTGTTAAGATGTAAAAAAAGTGGAATTCAAATCCACAGCATATCAATTGTCAACACTACGTTGGCATCCACTTTAAATGAATTTCAAATTTAAATTTATTTTTACAGTTCTTAAATTATATTCTTAATATCATGAATGGTTAATATCATGAGTTGAAATGTGGAACTAGCTTGATACCATTTCCGTATTTAAATTAGTTCTTGTTTATTAAGTAGTTAGAACTAGGTGTTATCTTTTTATTGTATTCTATTTTTAACATTAAAAAGCATATTTTTATTTACGGTATACTTGAGCTTAAAGTCGATGCATCTCTCTTAAATAATAGGTAAGCGCGAGTTACGATATACGGCTCTATATTTTCCATACTTTTTAAATTGACAGACATCCAGACTAGACGTGTAATCACACACCCGCACATGTAAGCACACCACCTCACACATTCACACATACACGTATTATATCAACATACTTCAACATCTATGGTCATACGTTGACACATATGTCAACACAAATTAATTCATTGAGTGCAGATCGACTGAAACGAGAGTGACAATCGAACGCTGTCCCACTTCGCCACAATGTTCTTAATTTTCGTCTATATATTTTTATTAGCTTCACGCTCTATCTCATACATTGTAGGTAGGTATTAATATACCTACAACGCGGCGGTTCGCGCTTTGTCTCGTTACCATAGCGAAAATATTTAATTTCATCGAGTGGAAATCGAACATACGACCTGCCGCGTGTACAGTTGCTTGCGCCACGACAGGCCTCGTATATTTGACTTATTAAATACTTGAATGTTTATTGAATAGTCAAAAAGAATCAAAACTACAACCACCGTATAAGTTATGCTTAGATGCAGAGCCATTGTGTTGCAATGCCTACATAAATAGTAGGTATACGTTTTGATTATCAAAAGTAGCAGAAATGATAAATAAGATTATTTATTTATTTTATTAATTTGATAGGCCTTCTTCTTCTTCTGCATTTGTATTGAGACACTACTATATTATGTTTATATTATTATTAATTTAGCTAATTATTATAATTATCTCTTTTGACTAATGAGTGATCATTTTTGTTTAAATTACGATATAATAAATAAGGTTCGTTATCTTTGAAGTATTATTACGAGAAACGAATATTTCATTTATGTACGATTTATGTTTATGTATAGTTGAAATTCCACATTTCCATACAAGATTTCTGAATTATTTATTGTTCCAGATAAAACCAAACTTCAAACAAAAAATATCTTTTAGAGATTATTTTTTATGCGCAAGGACACGTGTCCCCCAAGTGTGTATCTGCAAACGTGACAGGTTGTGGACTAGATTCCCACTTGAGGATATGAATTATTTAAAATTTTCATTTTCTCGATCTGGTAACGAGACAAAGCGCGGCGTTGAGTTCAGTCGCTCAACACGCAATGCCTATATTATTCAGCGCAGTTGGGAACGCAAGTGTCTTAATGGTAATGGAGTGTCTTAACACTAGGTTCCCAGGTTCATTCTGTCTATCCTGCTTTGTATGGGATACAGCGTACAGTTATAAAATAAATTTTAGCTTTACCAAAACTAAGAGAGAAAAGCGTGAAGCTAAAAACCAAGTAGTGTTTCTGATTCTCTGGTCGTGATTTTGATTCTAGATTGTAATAAAAATGATATCATCTTTCTAGGCTATCAGTTACAATTTTATATCATGCTTATTGATATTTATGACATTTACATTAAGTAATCATTAAAATTATATGATAGACTGGATCCCAGGGTCCCTAGACCTACGTCATTTTAGCAAAGCTGAAATTTTAAAAACTAATAGTCTAATTTTTGTTAAGAAGTTATGCGTAATTACGAATTTGAAAGTCTGTGATAATTTGAAAGTGGTCTCTTTCAGAGGTAGCGTTAACTTAAGGTACACCCTCACCTACGTTGAAGTAGAAACGCTCGTATTTAAATATGTTGTTAAGAATAATATAAAACAAACAGTTTTAAATAAAAATATTTTCTTATAAATAATTATGTAACTTATACTACTAACATTTAATAATGTTTGCTTAATATCATCAAAGTGTTTGGTCGGATGCAAATATTTCAATATGTGTTTAATATTAGAGTGCCTTATGTTTGTTCTTGATAAAAGACTTATAGGTACGTACAGTATCAGCTTCACGCTGTATCCCTCATACAGCAGGGTAGGCAGGTAGCAGGTAGGGAACCTAGTGTTGAGTGGCGGAACTCAACGCCGTTCTTTACGTCGAAACCAGAGCGAAGAAATGAAAATATAAAAATAAATAAATATTTCATCTACTCGAGTGGGGATCGAACCCTCAACCAGACTTTTTTACAGTCACACTTTGTGTCCCTGCGCCATGATTGCCCTCAGGTTCATACATCATATTAGAAAAGACTGATTTTTAAAGAGATTTATCGACATATTAATAAGTAATGGAAAATATTTGTTCTTTTTCTTGTGTTAACGAACACTTTAGTATATATGGGGAAAGAGTGCATAAAGCCAAAGATCGAGTGTAATTTTTTATTCAAATTAGTAATTTATTATATCAATATTAAATATAATGTTTTAAATTTATCAAATAAACTTTCTTTAACATAATTTGCATTTGGCAGGACGGAACTTTTGTCTAAAATAACAATTTTCTTTAAGGCAACAGTACACATATTTTACGTCGTCAGTCACTCAGTCCTCAGTCGTCAGTGAGTTTTCTAGTATATTGATATACCATATATATTTTTTTCTAGGGGTGTGCTTAGTAGAACAGGAGAGCGATAAAAACACGGCGGCGCATGTAGTTAAGACGTCGCGGAAACAGTATTATGGATTATTCCAAGTAAGATATTAAAACTGATAACCCTATAACATCAGAATAATTATATTAATTATATAATAATGAAATTATTAATTATAATTAAGCAGGTTAACACTTATTTCTGCATGGTTGGGGAACTTAGTCTAAGAGTTCCCTACTTTCTGCTCAAATTTTCTTTATTGGAATACCGAAACCCGGAGGCCAAGTGTTAAGACACTATGCTCCCTAATACATTTCCGTTCCTCATTTGCCGCTGAATTCTCGTGGTATTGCTATTATATAAATTCCCCAGTGGGAATATAAAAAAACATATCCTTCAAAGTTTCTATTTCAATATGCGATGTCTCAAAAATAAGGCGATATCTCGAAAACGGAGAGTCTTAACACTACGGTCCCTCTGTTAACTATATACTAGATATATGGGATAAATTAAAGAAATGAAAGCACACCGGGATTTCCATTTTTAACATTAAATTGAACTTTATATCACAAACAATCCAGTAATACTGTGCAAAATCTGAAATTCGTATTTCCGGATACAAAAGTACACTAAGGTATTGTCGTACTTTATAAAATGCAAAATTGATCGAAAATATTCTCATTCCAGATAGGAAGTGAGTGGTGTAAGGAAGGTCGTAAAGGCGGCAAGTGTAACATTACGTGTGAAGGTAAGCGTTTCTTATTTAAATATGAAGACATTTTTTTTGTATAAATAACTTTATTTTATTTTCTAATATAAATTTACTGAAATACCTAGTATTATTCCTCCATAAGATTTTTTTAGTTTCATACATGTCCCGCATATATTAGGTAGAGGAAACCTAGTGTAAGATATTGAGTTCCCCACGCATCGCCATATTTTTGTGACATTTTATGGTGAATGGCGAAACTCGACCCCGCGCCTTGTAATAAGCGGATAAGAAAATGTTTAATTGAAAAAAAAAAACAAAAAGAGTTATTTCTACATTTATATTTTAAAATATTTTGATTTCTCCGATCCGGTTGGACATTGGGTTTTGAAGATATCAAAGAGACGGAGAAAATCTAGTCCCCATGATGTATACTAAGAAATGAGTGGATGTATTAATAAGTATCATTTGTTTGTAGCAGCTTTATGTATTTTCATTCGTTCTCCATTGTTATCTTAGGTACTTAACAATGCTAATTAGGAAATAAGTAATGCTTATTGTAGAATTCTTAAGTGTCTTTATTGCTTCATACTTTTTATTTCGATCTTAGTATAAATGCAAATGGAAGCTTAAAATTGTTCAGTTATTTTGAAATTGTATGTTATGTAAATTTAATATATTAAGTTTTAATTCAGTTTCACACTCTATCCTGCACACGGTATGGTGGGCCAGAGGGAACCTAGTGTTAAGATATTCGGTTCCTCACTTTCCGCTGAATTCTGGAGGTGTTGCGTGTTGAGTGGCGGAACTCAACGACGCCCTTTGCCTTGACACCAGAGCGAAAGAATAGAAATATAAATTTAAATATTTTTATTCTAATTAAAATAAAGCCGCCATGGCGTAGCGGCGCATCATCTTACTGTAAACGCGGTAGTTGTGGGATATTTTCCCGGAAGAAGTACTAATTTTAATTAACATAACAAGACATTGAGCTTGATACCAAGACATTGAGCTCCGCTACTCAACACAGAAAGTTTCAAAGATTCACTGTATTCCTATGTCTTTGTCTTTTGCAAATTATCCAGTAGTTAATGAGATAGTGCTGAGTAGCACGGTCAACCAAATACTATCTTCATCTTAAAAATATTAATTGATGATGAAATAAGAAGATGATGTAGGTCAACGGTGTTCCCGAGTGTGGCAAGATGACGTAGATAGTAGACCAATTTGACTTAGCTGGGAATACAGTCGTCACAAGTACGACGGAATCAGTCAGCGAACTTCGAGAGAGGCTCTCGGAATGTATAGAGAATTTGGGTTTAAAGTAAAACCCGCACTATGGCTTCAGTGCTGGTAAACGGAGCACGATGAGAATCAGACAAGTGTAACCGCTTGATAGTCGACAAAGATTTAATGAATCGCTTTGGAGCGATAGTGATGGCAGGCAGTATCTCCGGAGCCGAGGAAATTCTTATTAATTTTATTAAAATAATATTTTCTTATAACAATAATGTAATTAATATGATAAGAAATAAGATTTATTATATAAAAAGGTAAAAAAGGATACGGACCATAAGTCTGTAGTGGTAACTAATAAAAAAAACATACTAATAAAGGTTTGGCTTAATATTTTTATTCATAAAATTATAATATATTTCAGCGCTTTTAGACGAAGACATTAAGGACGACTGCGCGTGCGCATCACAAATTTTTGAGGAAGAAGGTTTTAAGTACTGGACGAAATGGGAAGCAAGATGTAAAGGCCAAAGATTACCAGACATACAAAAGTACGTGCTCTTTTTATATCGAAATGAAATTTAAATCAGCTTCACGATGTATTTTATAATTCGATCTTAATGTAAATGCAAATGGAAGCTTAAAATTGTTCAGTTATTTTTAAATGGCAGGTTATATTAATTAAATATATTAAGTTTTTTATTTCAACTTCACGCTGTAATAAAAAACTTAAAATTTGATATAGTCCAATTGATCAAAATGTTAATTTAACTTTGATAACAACCTATTATATTTATACCTTACGATTTCTAAATTTCGGCGGTAGCTCAGCTTTTTATATGGAATCTCAGCATTTTTATTAAATTTGTAATAGGCGCTTACCAACTACATGAACTAATAATTACATGAACCTACTATCCAAAAATAATATTATAAATGTGAAAGCTTGTGAGGACAGTCGGATGTTTGTTCTACTTTTACGCAGAAAATACTGAACTGACTTAGAGTTTCTACATCAAATTAACACATAGGCAATTTATGTAAAAATATATAATTTGGCTATAATATAAAAATAAGTTTAAGCAGGCGAAGCCGCGGATGGGATAAAAAACTAAAAGTGTGTATATTGTTTTCAGATGTCCAGATTGGCAGTATCCAACGAGGGCTTCACCCGACCGCTTTAGAAGAACGACAAGGGACAGGAGATCAACTGTTAGGCTGATCACAGAACCATATTACATTTTCTTGAAACAGAGGATAAATGAAGTTAAACCTTAGAAGTTAGTATTAAGATTTTATTTAGTTAATAAATGTTAAATAAATAATTTGTGTGTTACTTAAATTCCTTCTACTTTTTTCTCCCATTTATCAGCTGCATCAGTAGTGCCAAAACATATATTGAGTATATAAGTCTAATATATTTATCCACATAGACAGTGGCACAAGCGTGTGCTTGTAAATGTGACAGGTTGTGAGTTCAATTCCCACTCAAAGAAATGAAATATTAAGATTTTTATTTTCTTTGCTCTGATGACGACGCAAAGCGCGGCATTGAGTTCTGCCATTCAACAAGCAATGCCTCCAATATCGGGCGGAAAGTGAGGAATGAAGTGTTTTAACACTAGGTTCCCTTTACCCTCTCTGCTACATGCAGGATATAGCGTATTGCGTGCTGGAAAAAAAAGTTTTATACACATGCTTCTGTTACAGTGCTCGAGATAATTTCTCCAAATACTCATAGGAGCTAAAAAATGGAGACTTTTTGTAATTTCCATATTTTCTCCAATCGAATAGAAAACAAGCCACGACTTCTATACTTACTTTAAATAACTATAAACATAATTAAAATCATTCACACATATAATCAAACGCCATAATTACCCATAGATCTCCAATGAAAGTTTGTTAAGTGATTCACTTCACAAAGCGATGCCTCCATTCCTTTATTAAATCCGTAAACTACACGCTCTTATGACTCCATTGCAAATTGTTCAAAGCATATTGAAAAATTCCTTTGAAACTTGCAATTTTATTTCAGATAATAAAGGCTTGTTATGTAAGAATGCGATCATATTTTTTTTATGACGGATTTTCTATTGTATTATATTCGTGTTTGTATGGGATCATACATTGTGCTAGAACACTTTTTGTAATTGACGATATTATGCATACATTTTTAGTTAACCCAATTTATACGTTTTGCTTTTGTGATTGTAAAATAATAAAGTTACAAAGAAGAAGTTAAATAAATAAAAGGATGACAATAATTATAACAATACTAATATTACATTATAACAAATGTTAAGTACGAGTCGGATTGAGGCATCCGTCCGTTCAAGGGGAAGGATAATTCATATATAAACTACAATTTTAAGTTTGTAATGTTATTAGGGTACGCTTTTAAGAAAAAAAGGAACCCTTATAAGATTACTTTGTTGTCCGTCTTTCTATCTGTCTGTCTGCCTGCCTGCCTGTCAAGTGTTTTTTTTTCTGAGAAAAACTTGGAAATATCCAGTTGAAATTCAAACCAAACAGGTAGATTTACGTCGCCATGATTTCATTAAAAAAAGTTATTTCTACATTTACTGAAAAAAAAGATATAGTAGTTTATGAAAAAAAACTGAAAACTATACATTTGTAGTTGAATCCTAAAAAAATAATAGCCTTCAAAAGGTGGCAAAATTTGGTCCGCTAGTTCAAGTGAGGTATCAATTGAAAAGCCTTAGAGTAAGCTAAGCCTGAATTTCAGAAAAAGCTCAAGACCTCCAATTTTAATACAGAACTGACTTTTTATTTACTAACCGGTTTTTTTTATGTATTACCTTTAAATTTTCATTTTTTGTTTTTTTTTTGGATATTTTCCTTTCCTTTTGTATTGTAGTTTTCACTTCGTGCCAAATTTTATAATTTTAGATACAGGACGTTATATCATTAATAATGATCATTAAATCGCATAGATAATAGAATACGTCAAAACAAAGAGCTTATAACGCGATATGACTGTGTAAAGCGAGATTGTCGTGAAGACGCGTTCGTGTACAGATTATTTATTAATTAAATATAACGATACCAACCGTATTGAGTAAATACAACGTATATTCATAATTTATTTAGCTTTACACACGCGTGATACTATAAACAGAGAGAATCTAGTGCTTAGACACTGTGAACAGCATTTCCTGATAAAATTCGATCCATTACGAGTCAAGTGGCGTAACCTAGCATCTCACTATTTAAAAATCCATGTAATCAAATAAAAAAAAATGCAATCGAATTGATAACCTCTTCAATTATTTTACAGAAGTCGGTTAAAAATCACAAATATTACAAATATTTTATATATATTAATATAATAAAGCTAGTATTTTTATATAATATATTAATAAAACTAATAGTTTTTGCCTTAAATAGTGACGAGCCATAATTTTTTCATCAAAAACACGACGCAAAAATAAATTTGAAAATTTTATTAACGTCAACAAATGTCCAGCAGACGCCCAATATTTTCCTTAAAGTAAATTAGCGCAAGTGAACTCGTCTATGTAAATATTTTTTTATATATTTAATTTTCAGGAGAACCATTAAATCTTGGAAAATTTAGATGTAGGTGAAATCATGCGAGGTCACGTCCGTAAGTACGGTTTGTTTAGTAAAATGTATTATGATTTTAAGCGAGTTTATAAGAGGTCGTTACGATTACGTTTTTTTTATAAAAAAATAACAGAATTAAAGATTTTAGAAAATTAAAGAAAAACTAAGGACATCTCTTTTATATGAAAACGATACTTAGTAGTTTTAAATTATTTTTACATCAGCTGCTTCGATTTTTAACGAGTTTTTATTTGGCCATTTCTAATTTTAATATTTATGAAATTTGGCAAATAAATGATCCGACAGTAGACGGAGGTCGAAGTTGGAAATAAATTAACCCTGGGATGCCTATTAGTTGAACCGCAGACCTTTTGCCCGTTAGATAAACAAACTCTGTTTATTTCTTATGTTTTTTTTCTACTTACTACAGTGTTTACTATAATATTGAGCAGGACTTTATCTTTATAAAGTAATAATTAATCAGCTTTTTTTTGTAATTTATTTATTTCTTATACTTAAAAAATTCTCAGATTTATAGTTTTGTAAAACTAAAATGTCTGAACAGTAACATGTAAACGTGACACAGCAATGTCTGATGCTTATTTATTCAGTAATCCCTTACGCAGCTTTCAAGTTTGCTGTTTTGTGGTTACATCTACTGTTAATTTCTACGGGTAATAATATTTTTGTATTTAAATTTTGATTGTTCATAAAAAAATTAAATTAAATATCAGTATTTTTTGGATTATTCTTATATATTTATTATTTATACTTTATTTGGCTTCATTCTGTATCCTGCACCCTGTAGTGGAGTTTGCAGAGGGAACCTGGAAACCTAGTGCTAAGACACTCCTTTTCCCATTTAGACAATTTCGTGTTCCCGTTTTGCCGAATTCTTAAGGCATTGTATTGAGAGGTTAACTCAACGCCATGCTTTATTTACCTGGTTACCTATAAGAAATCAATATTTCAGAACATAATAAATATTTTAATTCTTGAGTAGGTACCGCACCATAACCGTAGGGTTTAACATTCGCACGCGTGTACCCCTGTGCCATGACGGCCTTTATTTTTTAATTATGTAGGATGATTAATAGAGGATAATAAACACTATTACGGTCTCAGTTTTTTCTTTTGGAATGATACTGTGTGTGTAATGAATAAAATGTATAGAAATATATTGTGGAATTCAATGTGGCACTCCATCTTATTAAAATTTTTACCTTTTAATTTTTACGTATTTTCCATTTAGACACAAATAATAAATAAAAATATTTATATAAATTTATATTACTTTACAAAGATGACCATGTCTATGACCATGGTACAGAGGCACAAGTGTGCGACTGTAAGCAAGACGGTCGCGGGTTAGATTCCAAGTCTGGGGAATAAAAAAAATGATATTTTGGTTCCCTTTATCTATCATGCAATTTACAGCATGTTTCATGTATAACTTTATTTATACTGATGATTATTTAAAATAAAAATGAAAAGATTAAAAAGGAAATAATAAAATAAACAATTATTTTAAATTAGTACAATATTTGACCTGGCTTGTAGCCGGAAGGGTTAATATTATATATTATAGACCGTGGTATTAAAATTACATAGTAACAGCCAAAGAGATTCAATTACCAGTTTAATTTTCCGTAGTACTGGTAAATATTTTTCGGTACAGCACTTGATTTTTCAGTATCTGAAGTCCAACATTTTTTTTTTATGGACACACGGCAAACGAGCGTGCGGGTCACCTGATGGTAAGTGATTACCGCCGCCCACGGGCCCGTGCAACCCCAGAGGAGTTACAGGTGCGTTGCCGGCCTTTAAGATGGGTTGGGCGCCGGGGCCCGGCATTACCTGATGCGAAACGCAGTGGCATAAAGCCTTCACGCCGATTTTAAGTGCCGGGGGTGGTAATGATCCGGTCGAGTCTGCCCATGCGTGTTGCCAGTGCTGGCAACGTGACTCTACCACACGTACTTTAGTCGCCTCTTACGACACCACCAGTACCAGGATGATCCTATTCTAGGCCGGGATCACACGGCACAAACATTCTTTTATTCTTTTAAAGTACTTATTAAGTGATATTATTTCCAAAATAATTATAGTAAATATATGTAAGAAAATATATTTTCCACATACAATTTTTTACTACATACAATTTTTTTGCCTTCAAACTATTTTTTATAATAATAAATTACTTTTAATAAGTTTAAATATACATTGACACTTTAGAATAAAGCAATCGCTGGTCTCTAGCAGTGACACAATATCATGCAGGCTTGTCTTTGAAAACGGTTCTTCTGAGGTATAGCTTAATGAAATGACAGAGCGTTTAAAAATTGAGACTAAATTATATAATTGTTTTATTTTCATCTGTTTCTGTACTTAGTAGTGTGTTAATGTATTAACTTGATTTATTTATTATGTTATAATTAGATAATTTTTTTTTTACTTTTTTAAATTTGGGGTATTGAAAATACTAGTTTTGTACCAAACCAAACGAACATTTCACAACCTAGCAAAAAATATAAATATATACAGTAAATGAAGACCAGCCTCTGTTGTAAATTAATCTACCTTCTCTTGTAACAAGAGTACTTGAGTTGTACAATATCGGGAAGCTAGTCCTTTAGGACGTAAGGACTTGCTGAACTTTAAAATCGTTTTAGTTGCATTATCGCCTTTATTACAACGTGTTAAGTGTGATTTGAAGTAACCAATAACAATATCTAAGCAATATTCCATATTATGGAATGTCGAAGTAAGTTATGCTTTAATTTAACGAGCAAGCTATAGTTAAGTTAGGTTATTGGTTTTATATGGACGTAATATAATGTATTTAGATTATATAAATGGACACTAACTGTATTGAAATAGCCCGAGAGGGTTAAATTTGATTTTATTAGAAGTTTTTACACACATTTTTATGAAATATTTTGACAGGCTTAAAAGGACAAGTTTGACTTTAAATGTAGATGAAACTAATGTCTATACTAATCTTGAGCAACGATGAATTTTAAGAAAGAAATGTAAAATTAAAAGAAATATATACGAATGAGCATGATTTGTTCTGGTTCTATTTGAATTTGGTTACCGTAGCAGGTAGTTTTTGGTTTTCTTATATTATGTTAACAAGATCTCTGTTATTACTATATAAAATAAGGATTGTTCTTTCAAAATTTCCATTATCACTCAAGAAATTTTCAAATTTACTTGGGTAATAACGGGAATTTTGTGCAACAGCGTAGGCAGAAGGGACATAATGTTAAGACACTCTGTTCTCCATTTACACTGAATGTTGTGGTTTGAGTTCCTACCAGAGTGAGAGAAATCACAATAATTAATTCCTCCGAGTGAGAATCGAACTGTAAACGCGACGGTTGTCGGATAAATGTCAGACCAAGATAAAAAAATTGCAATTTTAAAACACTTGTATTTCTGTGATTTAATATTTTGTTTTATATTCAGTTCAAATTTTCTAGGTTCATAGTTTTATTATTCATAGGTATTTAATTTATTTTGAAGCTTTTATTTGATTTGTATTGCATAGTGAGCGTTTTATGTGTAAATTTGAACATATAAATAATATTTTTTTTAGTATTTCGCTGTATCCCGCGCGTAGCAGAGTAAGCAGATGGTACCTGAGAACCTAGTGTTAATACACTACGTTTATTTTCCTCTCCGCTTTATTATATATAAGTATATATTATAGAAAGTAGAAAATCGAAACTAACTATACTATAAGTAACTTAATTTTGTACTCCATCATATATTAATATGAATACAAAAGATAAAAATAATATAGCCTAAATTGAAGATTCAAACATTTTTAATTGTTAAATTGAAATTAATGAGTATCTCATTAGAAGCATAATTGCTTTATTACTTTCATCTAACTTTATAAAACTCAATTTTGTAAGATTTATTTGAATACTTTAAAATTCTGCGGTCACGAAATGAACAAGCGTATACTTTACAAGAATAACTTGTCTTCCTCCCAAAGGAAATCCTGTCTTATTCACTGTTTGAAATTTCAAATTTCGAGCCTCCAACAAGTTAAGGAGTTTTTGAGTGACCCGATTTGCTTTTGAAGCAATTGTTGGTATCACTTAACTACCGTGATTACTATTGGATGGAGTTGTTCAAGTTTTGGGGTCAATTTCATTTAGTTTTTAATTATTTATTTGGGGTAACTTTTATTTTTTAAATTAATTTATATTGTGTTTAAGTTAATGACATAACGTGATTAATTATTATTTAATAAAATCGTTTTGTATGTTGAATATGTAAATCTCGCATTTTTTTTCAGTCATTCCTTTGTCTCAATGATATTAAGGCTGAATGATACTATTAAACCTACCCTGCTGTGTGCGAGATACAGCGTGAAGCTAATACTGTTAGAAAAAATTACATACAAGGCAATAAAAATAGTTGTAAAATAAAGCGAAGTTTCGAGCTTTTCAAATTGACACCTAATATTGCAATTCTAGTCCAGAGTGGAGATTTTTATAATTTTTTACACTAATAACTTACTAAAGAGGCCAGTCGAGGAGCAGCGGCACGAAGTGTGACTGTAAAACCGACTGGTAGTGAGTTCGATCCCCACTCGAGGAGATGAAATATTTACTTAAATTTATATTTTCATTTCTTCGCTCTGGTGTCTAGGTTAAGCGCGGCTTTGAGTTCTGCCACTCAACACGCAATGCCTCCAGAATACGGCAGAAAGTGGGGAACGGAGGGTCTTAACACTAGGTTCCCTCTGCCTACCCTGGTATGTGTGGGACACAGCGTGAAGCTGAAAGTTTTTACTTTTTTCGGTTATTATAAGCGTGGTTTGAAGAATAAACCTCTAAAAAATATTTTAAATAGTTTTGTATATTTTTACAATTCCCTGAAAAAGGAAACACTGACTCATTAAGAAGAATGTGAGTAGGTATTGTAAAGTAAAAACACGAGTAACAAAATTCAATTTTCATATTTCAGCAGCTCGGTTACACCGCATCGAGTGTAACGGCCCCGCTACTGTCAGACGCGTGATAAAACTACAGCTCTCTTAACATGTAAAACGTGGAGAGGGAAATGAAATCATATTTTATTTATTTTATTTTTAATTTCTGATCAATATCTTCTAGCCGTTTGATGACAACATCTCCTAGATCACAATAGATCAACGTTATTTGGACTCGTTATAAATAAATAAATATTTAAGAATAAATGTTTTGGGTTGAAATATAGTTGCAGATAACAGGAAGTCTATATATAAAACAAACTATATTTGAAATTACGCTAAAAATAAAATGTCCCAACAATACCTAATCTTATTTACGAGCATTTGTAAGATATCTTATAAATTTATAATTTATTTTATAAAATACATCAATTTCTATCAAAATATAAACGAAGAACGATAATTTAAATAGATAATTTAAATAGAACGATAATTTAAATAGTAAACTCTAATATTTCACACTACTCCACTGATTTTCGTAACCTTTTGTCACAGAATGTTACTACTGTATTAACGCACTATCCAATTTTGAACTTTATTCCGTTCTCATAAGGATAATTTCAAATTCAGCGATGCAATACTCTTTTTAGTCAGAAAATGCGTCGCCTTGAGAATATCTTGTCAAAATTAGACAGTCTCTCTTCTTTTGTCTTTTTCAAATAAAATATCGAAGCCGTCATGACTTATGGCGCGGTGGCATTTCTTGGTTCATTACTGCGCTAAGCAAGACAAAGCGCAGCGTTGCGTTCTACAACTCAACACACAATGTCTCAAATGAGGACGTAAAATGGTTGACAATTCACTCTGAGTTGGCCCTCTGCTCTCTCTGTCTATCCTAATATAAAGCGTGAAATTGAAATAAAATAGGGTTACTTTTCAAATGTGCGACTTCAAATAAAACTGCAGCACAGGACCCATTTTCTACTTTCTACTTGTGCTTAAGCAAATATTAGTCGTTAAGTTTTATACGAGTGTTACTGTATGCTCTCTAAAGAAATGATAATGACGTCGACTCAGGTCTAATATTAAACTAATTAAACATTTTCTACTTTGAAATTAGCAGCAGTTTATAAATTGTTTAATATTTTAGCATTATGATTATAGAAGCTGTCGTGGCGCTCGAAGTAACGGTTGGGGATTTGATGCTCACTCGGGGGAATAGAATATTAACATTTTCATTTCTTTACTCATTTCTTATTGACAGATAGTGGGTAACGGAGTGTCTTAACACTAAGTTCCCATGTTCCCTGCTGCTTCTCTGCTACCAAGAAATATGTGAAGTGGCGCGTATAAATGTTATGGTTGTGGGTTCAATCCTCAATACATTTTCACTCCGATACAGATAAATGTGGCGTTGAGTACAACAGCTACAGCCACTAAACACGCAATATTTCTAGTTGGGGCGGAGAGTGAAATTCAAAATGACATTCTCTATGCTTATTGTATTTTTTACTGCAATGTGCGGGATAAAGCATGAAGTTAAACTAAAAATAAAAATAATAACTAATGTATAATTGATTATTTATTCGATTTATTCGGCTCTGAAGCGACAATATCACATTTATAAGCGGTATATATTGTCTCTTTTTTTTTAACTTCACGCTGTATCATACATATAGCAGGGTAGACAGAGAGAGCCTGGGAATCTAGTGTTAAGACACTCCGGCCCCATGAGAGCACTTGCGCTTCTCACTTTCCGCCGAACTCTGGAGGCATTGATGTGTAGTAAAACTCAACGCCCCGTGTTTCTCATTCACAGTGTGTGTAAAAGTTAAAGAAAATAATATATTAAAATTTCATTTTCTTAAGTAAAAATCGAACCCACAACCTGTCGTTTTTACAGTACCAAACCTTTTATAGCTGTAAAAAATTATAGGTATAAAAGGTAAGACAGAAAAATAACAGGAAAAGGAAGTAGTAAAGCAAAGTGCGGGTCCCTATTACATTACTTAAAATATAAATTGTTAGCAAAATAGCGTATAAACGCGAATCGACAGAATTCCGTACACTTTGATCTTTTATCGTAGGGCAGTCATGATTTACGGTTTTCAATTTTTTTTATAGAATGAACTGTAAGATATATTAAACATATACATATTATTAAATAAAAAATAAAAAATGTTGTCTCTGATTTCTTCTTATTTAAAAAAATATCGAAATATGTATTCCTTTTACAATTTTCACCAATCAAAACTTGTCAAACTCATTTTGCAAAGTTTATTGAAAATTTATTCAAACGACAGGGGTCCAAAAAGTTGAATGTAACTTATCTTTTAGAACTCTGTTGAAGTAAATTACGTCTCGTTATGATGCGATGGCCGGCCTTTATTAGCTTCTTGGTATTATTAATGACATTTGCCACTTGAAGGGATTGATATTGATAATGAAAGGGCCAGGAACTGTACGTATATATGACGAAAAATTAATATTGAGGCTGTCTAAAAAAACAACGATAAATTAAAATTGAGGCTGTCGTGGTGCAGTGGCAGTGAGGGTCATGGGTTCGAATGCCACATAAGAGAGTGATATATTTTTAATTCCTCGCTCTCGTAACAAGACTAAGCGCTGTGTTCCATCCCCACTCGAGGAGATGAAATATTTATTTAAATTTATGTTTCTATCTCTTCGCTGTGATGTTGAGGCAAAGCGCGGCGTTGAGTTCTACCACTCAACACGCAATGCCTCGGAATTGGGCAGAAAGTGGGGTATGGATTGTCTTTACACTAGGTTCCCGCTGCCTACCCTGCTGTGTGCAGGATACAGGGTGAAGCTGATTTATTTTATTTTTTGTTATAATTATTTGTTTTACAGTAGGTGTGCTATTCTAAAATAAATCTCTTTCTCTCTCTCTCTCTTCATATATAATTAGATACATTTCTACAATGAAATGAAGAAACGTGGAAAAAAAACAGGAAATGCGACGTCTAACCTTCACTTATTTTTATACTCATATTGAATGGGGATTATCTAAGATTCCCTTCAGAAAAGTTCGTTCTACGGTGAGTATGATATATTGACTCTCGTTGTAGTAAAGCTGCGATCATTTCTCATGTTTTATCTCCCTATTCATATCGTCGTTTTTGGTTTGTGTTTGAGTAATTAATATAAATGTTAAGAAATTCAACATTCATTGTGTAAGAAAGAAAAAAAAACTTATTTAGATATCACTTAAAGCCTAAATTAAATATTTAAAAACAATAGATAAAAACGTAGTGCCTAAAATTCTGGCAAGAAAGTGAGAGCGTAGTGTTTTTTAAACCAGCCGTCTTCGTTTAGTGTCTTTTTATCTAGTGTGAAGCTACAAATGTGTGAAATAAAAAAAAATATAATTTTTTTCGAGTAAGTTTCTTGTATTATTAAAAAAAACTGTGATCAACGTAAAAAAATAAAAATTTACTAAACTAGCTCAATTTAAAAGTAAGTAACTTAATTTTCTACATTATTATAATAAAAAAATATTTAAGTCCGCAGCCAGTACAAGCTTTTCTACTTTATATTTTAGTGGTCGTCAGAAACCACACAGAGTAAAAATATGTAAGAAAAATTTAACTCACTTAGTATTCAGGTACGCGGCGGAGTCGTGAGACAGCCGTTTATTTCATAGTAAAATTGAGTGTAAAATGTTTAAAAGGATTTCTAGAAGTGTAGCTATTCCCAAGGAGATCGTTTCAAGTGCGATTGTCCCGAACGATAGTCCAGTCCAATACCGTCGGTCAATATTTGAACCCCTAGAGCTGAGAAATTAAAGATATTTACTCATACTTATATATCAGTTCTTTGTTATGTTATTGGTATTATATATATGCAATTATATTAAAATTATTTTAATGATTATTGTCTGGTTTATTTTATAATTGTGTCAAAAACCTTTTAATAAAAAAAAACAAACGACAAAAAAAAAGGAAAATAAAAATAAGTTTTTCTAAATATTAATCATAACAACTAAATTCTTAAGGTAATGTATAAAAATTGAGTTCTTATTGTTATTGATTTCTTTTCTCTATTTAAAGTAATCTTATAACCTTTGATCATTGATTATTGATCAAAGACCTGAACCCAGCACCACGAATGGTCTCAGTTAATAAAATCCACAATTTTATTTTTTTACAAAAAATAAGAACCGTTGAAGCCGGTTTTCCGTTTCCCATTATCAGAACTTAACCAAACTCTCATCAAACTACAATTGATCCTTTCCAATAAAAACAGAATAATCGAAATCGTTTAACGTGAGTTATTCGTCCATTTGTCACGCACATGGAAATTATGTGATTTTCTCATGAATAACATTGTCAGAAATGGTGAAAAATGGACCACACGGGTGATATCAGCTTTCAAATAAAAAAAAATCAACATCGGCTCACCAAATCTGTGCCGTGTGATCCCGTCCTAGAATAGGATCATCCTGGTACTGGTGGTGTCGCAAGAGGCGACTAAAGTACGTGTGGTAGAGTCACGTCGCCAGCAATGGCAACACGCATGGGCGGACTCGACCGGATCATTACCACCCCCGGCATTTAAAACCGGCGTGAAGTAGTAAAGGCCGGCACCGCACCTGTAGCTCCTCTGGTATTGCACGGGGTCGTAGGCGGCGGTAATCACTTACCATTAGGTGACCCGCACGCTCGTTTGCCGTGTCTTTTCCATAAAAAAAAAAAAAACAAAAGTTCTGAGGTAACACACATTAAATTGATAACCTCCTCCTTACGTAAGTCGTCTAAAAATATATTTTGTTTCACTACTAGTAAATATTGTAAAGTCATTGTAGCGCCGCCGTCGAGTGTCTGTACTAAGTGCAGTGCAGTATTGCGTGCACCGTCGTAGCAAAGCGGAACAGCGTCGGACTGTAAATAAGACGATCGTGAGTTCGATTACTTCTCGATGGGATGACTATATTTAAATTATTTTCCTACAATTCTTTGTTAACTTGTTTTCAAAATGTCAGTTTTATTTAAACTATAAAATTTTGTTTTGTTTACTTTCTGTCATGATTTTGATGTATTTTTCAGCTTTACACATACATACATAAAGCAAGCTGGACAGATCATCTGACGTTAAGACACTCTGTTCTTTACTTTCATTTTGTAAGAAACATTTTGAGTTGAGTGTTGGAACTCAACGCCGCGCATTGTCCTACTAAGAAACAATACGGAAAGAGAAACACATTTTGCATCCCATCTCTCATATTGCTAAATATATATACGAAAATGCGGATAAATATTTTTATATCCACAGTATTCAATGCCAAGAATAGTTATTGTGGCTTTGCGGGGGGCGAATGAGGCAAGCGGTTTACGCTTTAAAAAGATTCTGTTATGATAAAATATTGTATTTGCCTACGTACGTCTTCGGAAAACGTTTATTATATTGGAAAAACGCGTTTACAATGTAGAGGCAAAGGCATCTGTCTTTTAAAATATTTTTTAATATTAATTTTATGCATTTATCAATTAAAGTGAATCTTATTATTTGGGACCATACGGAGGAAGAGAAGAGACTGAAAAGAGGGAGAGAGAATTATTATAATCACCACCGTCTGTGAAATAAAAATAACTACGTATTAGTCTTAAAAAAATTTTTCCTCACTAATTAATACCTTACATTTCGACATTTCGTAATTTCATTTCTTAATTGAAGCACATATTATATTATTCGATAGACTTTCATGAGCGGCACTCAATTTTTTTCAACAATCCAATAGAGTCGACATCGCTTCATTGTTAGAGATTCTACTTTTGTTCGTAAGTAATTATTGTGGAAAGACAATTAGTAAAATTATTATTGAATATGTTAGATAAGTAAATATATATATATATATATATATATATATATAAACAAAAAAATAAATATATATATAATTTGGCTCGACGGCTAAGCGCGTTAGTGAGTTCCACAACTCAACACGCAACGCCTCCTAGGGTTGGCGGTGGTAAATGGGGAACGGAGTGTCTTATCACTAGGCTCCCTCTGCCTACCCTGCTACATGCGGGATACAGCATAAAGCTGATCACTTTAATAAAGTGTTTCAACTTACCAAACAATATATTTATTGGATAGGAGTCAATTATCTTAAGCGCCCAATTGCGGCACGTTATAAATCATAAACACACATACATCGTCGAAGGAAAATAACAAATATACGGGTAACAATGGCGATGCCATGAGATTTATGACTTTTGGTTCAGTTGCTTTGATGATTGTATTATCAATACGAATTGGTGATTAAATTCACGCTGTTTTTTTTAGCTGGATAATCCTATTATTATGTTAATATAGGTAGGTTATGTTCTTTTTTTCTTCTTTGTTTGTTTGTGGGTTATATAAAAATGTATGTAATTCATGTATTTGAAAAAAGCGACTTCATGTTTTTTTTCGTACAACAGGATAGAGAAATGCAGAGAAACCTTAGTGTTAACACTCTCCTTTTTTACTTATTGAAATATAACGTGTATTATTTGCGGAACTTAACGCCGCCGCTCCGCTTGTCTACTGGAGTGTACGAACAATAACTATGTATATATTATCGTTCCAGTAAATTTGGATCGAGTCCATTATCATCACGTTTACAGTCAGATGCTGTCCCACTGCACCTTAATAATAGTTGCTTGCTTGCTTTTGCGGAAAATATACATTTTCTCTATTGCATCTGAGAAAGATTTGTAATAGCATTAGGCGCGTGTTAGTTAGCGTAACTTAACACTGCATTTGTTTTAATTCACACCGTGGAAACACTTATCATATCATATTTTTAGAAATTTTATTTCTTACGATAAACTTATTGCAATTTTTTATAAAGTTAAAATCTCAGATATCTTGTATTCTATACTGCATTATATGTTTCCTATGCGGCTCTAATAAAATATTGTATTATTACAGCAATAACATCTTAAATTTATTTTTTTCCAAAGATACATAAAGTAAAACAATTAATTACTAAACACAAATTAACAATTTAAAAAATCTTATGGGCGAAAAGAATACTTTTTTTAATCTACATACAAAATCGAAGCTATTATTTCTAAAGTAATAAATTCTTTAGAATTTTCGTTCCCATAAAAAAAATCATAACAAATTTTAATTTTAAGCAAACAAATATAAGGTTTTTGTGTGTTTTTTTAATTACACGAGTACAACCTCTCTTTTATCTTATTCAAATATAAAATCGTATAATAGAATATTGTAACTTATTAATTAAGATTCCACCTGAATATACCTTTGGGTCATAATTAATTATTAAAATTACAACATTTTTACCTTCTTTTAATTCGATGCTCGGCTGTTGAATATTCCGTTCGTACTTATTTTTGTCATTTTTTTGCTCCACGCTGTAACCCGCACATAGCAGAACGTGGAAATCTAGTGTTAAGACACTTCCATTCCCCTCTTTCCGCTGAATTCTAGAGGCATTGTGCGTTGAGTAGAAGAACTCAACACCATGTTTTGCCTGGTTACCAAAACGAAGAAATGAAAATATTATATATTTCATTGACTCGAGTGTGAATTGAATCCACAACCGTCGCGTTTACTGACGCACGCGTGTACTCCTATGCCACGACGGCCTCAATCAATTATTGCAAAAACATTTTTTTTACAATACATAATTATTAACAATTATTCTAAACAAGTTAAACGTTTAAAAAATGGGTATAAGAAAGAAAATATCATTGCTGGACTTGTATCTGCGTTGCTCTTTTTTTAAAATTTTGCTAACATTGCAGTAGCAAAGAAATTGCCGTTATTAAAAATCTAACCTATATATGAAATCATAGTAAAAAACATACATCGATACAGACATTGTCAATTTTCTTTTGAAATCTTTAACGTTAAACTTTAAAAAATAATTTTCATAATACAAAATACACGAACATTGCCATCAAAGGAAAATTACAATACGAATTGCTTTTTAATTCAACAATTGTCTTTCTTTCAGAAAGTAAAATGGTCAATTGAAATTATAACTTTCGGAAAACTCAAATTGTCTTATTATGTTTCTTTAATAATGCACAGAGGAAATACGCTCTGGTTCAATTTTTTATTGTACTATACTATTGATATTTTTAGAGTTCAGTACCTCAAAAAAAAAACGCAACCTTTGCCCTTTGTAGTATCTATATATATCTTTTGTATTTATAGTATTGCTTTGCTGTCTGTCCGTCTGTCAAGAGCACTTATCTCGAGATCCTGTGGATGTATTAATCGGAAATTAATATCAAGTATTCAGATATACGGTCTCCCTAGGGACTGGTTCTTACCACAGAAAGAAGCTTCCAAGTCAATGCAATCAAAAGATACGAGAATTTATGCATAGTTTTTGTTGCATTTTGTATGAAATTCTTCGCGTAATCAATACCTATAGCATACTTCCAGCGGACTTACAGTTATGTTAAAATAGTAAGAAGTGAGAACTAGCAGTATAATACATCATGTCATATAAAATGAGTATAAGTGTCTGCAAACTTAAGTTTGTCAACTTTTAAAAATTGTACTACGGAACCCTCGGTAAAGGAGTACAATTCGTATTTGATAGATTTTTGCTGTATCCCGCATATAGCAGGGTAGGATATATTAAATATTTTGCCCGCAATCTGTCGCGTGTAAAGTCCTGTGACTGTAAACGCTCACCCCATCGCCAAGACTGGCCTCAATATTTGTTAGACATTTTTTAAATAAAAATTTATAAGAAAAAACGTATGTAAATAATATCAGTTTAATCTCACGTAGGATAGCTGATAGTATAATACTTTATAATGAAATTGTAACATTGACATTGAAAAGAGCAACTGTTGAACTTCTTGTCGGCTCTTCTTAGCAAAACTACGTTCCGAGTTTCATTCGAAAATTCACAAGTGCTTGCAAAAATCTATTTGAATTAAGAATATTTTCAACTTAAATTTAAATTTGCTCATTGGTTTGACTGCATTTATGATATGGGTTCTCAATGGCTCAATGCCAGATCAAGAAAATTAAAGTACCTTTAAATTTAATCTACCTTCCAAATAGATATTGATTCATTTACTTAAATTTATATTTCCATTTCTTCGCTCTGGTGTCGAGGCTAAGCGCGGCGTTGAGTTCTGCCACTCAACACGCAATGCCTCCAGAATTCGGCAGAAAGTGGAGAATGGAGTGTCTTAACACACTCACACTAAACACCCATTGTCTTTCTAAATCATGATGGGACATTAGGTTGATTTTACGCTAGGAGGTTTTGATACGTTTTTTGGACTTTTGGAATAAAAACTACAGTAACTACTTTATTTAACAATATAAAAAACATAACATAGCAAGAAAATCTAATTCGATGTGGGATTCGATCGCAGTTTATAAAAGTAACTCTTGATAACTTTTACACTTAACCAATAGAAAATATATGTTTATTACACGAAAATAGAAGCAAAATTAGGGTAAAGTCTTTTAAAAAATCCGATATATTTAATCTTTTTTTAGCATCACGCTGCATCCCGCACAAAATAGGGTAGCCAGAGGGAAACCAGTGCTAGGCTTAGCACTGCACAAGTTGTCATATTCATTTTCACCCTCCTTTCCACCAAATTCTGAAGGCCTTGTGAGCTGTGTGACGGAGTTTAATGTCGCGTTTTTTAATCTATACCAGAGCGAGGAAATGAAAATTTATTAAATATTTCATTTAAATATTTCATTTCCTCGAGTGGAAATCGAACCCACAACCTGTCCCGATTACAGTCGTACGCTGGTGCCCGTGCGCTACGACTACTGGCCTCCGACAGTCAATCTTTGCTTCATTATAAGGTATTAAAAGCCTTTATTATACAAAAGCCTTTATTATATACTACACACACAAGTACATTCAGTGTATATACTTTTTTCTATGCAATTATATATTTTTATAAATTACACCCTACAGTCTATCTTAGATATCGAGAAATATCAAAGAGGTGTCAATCTTGTATTAATAAAGTAATTATGGTACTAAACCACATATGGTACTTCACACGAATTTATTTGTAATTTTTTTTAAATATCAAGATGATTTGTACGACAGGTACTGGTATGTAGAAAATAAGATTGTTTTTTTTAGCTTTACGTTGTATCTCGGACATATCGCGGTAGACAGAGTGAATCCAGTCTTAACGCACTCCGTTATCCAATTTGTGCCTGATTTATGAGACATTGTATATTAAGTGGCGGAACTCAACGTCGTGCTTTGTCTTATATTCGTAGCAAGGAAATGAAAATATAATATAACTGCACCACGATGGTATCTATAAAGATATTAATAAACATTATAGTAATCGATCCACCTTAATGGTAAAAACATAGTTGCGAAAGTGCAAAATGGAAAATGTATTGTAACATATTTTTAAAGTGTGAAGAAAGAAAAATACTTATTAACAAAACGTATTAAAATTTGAACGTAGCAGGATTTGAACCCGCGCCTCTTTGGAATTGCCTAAGCGCTCTGACCAACTAGGCCATACGTTTTCATCGATCTACATCTATTATTGATATACTTGTTACTTCCAATAAATACTCAATGCATAGAGATGCGGGGTAAAAGATAGTCCCTGTAGTACCCCAGTATATTTTGCAGATCTCGTTAGTTTTTGTAATTATATAATTACTTATTATGATTTATCGAGTTGAATCTATAAATTACCGTTATACATATTATACATGGTGGAAACGACTGGGCTTCTTTCATTCTTAACTAATGGCGTTTTATTTTACAATGATAATTTTATTATTTATTGTGTTTGAAAAAATATTAATTCATTTTTGGCAAAATTTATGTCCTTTTAATTGTATTAGGCTTTAATAGAGTAGTTAAAACGGTGCTTCCATTTATAGTGGTAAAGACAAAGACACTAAGTCCACACTGCATATAAAAAAATCACAGAAATTAAGCTCTCTAATAATATATCGCTAAACACCCATATTGTATAAATGTACATACGTTTTTAATATCATAAGTTTTAATTAAAAATATTTAAATCGTTCCTCGTTGTGCAAAGCTTTTCATTTGTCATGTCGCTTATATTCTGACTGACTGACTGCAACTTTTTCCAATATTTATTCAATGCGATCATTTAATGTGTAGTTCTATCACTTTTCAATATTAGGTTATAATAAAAAAAACACAAATATAGTTTTTGTACAGAATACTATACAAACAATATCTTTGTGTTTTTTTTTCAACAGAGGCAGTTGTGGCGCACAAAGGGATGATTATAACGCGACGGTTGTAGGTTCGTTCCCCACTTGAGGGTATTAATTATTCATAATTTAATTTCTTCGCTCTGGAACCAAGGCAAAAGCCCGGCGTTAAGTTCCGCCACTCAACACGCAAATCCTGCAGAATTCGGCGGAGAGTGGGGGACGGAGTGTCTTAACACGTGGTTCCTTTTACCTACCCTGCTGAGTGCGGGAAACAGCGTGAAGCAGATTTTAATTTAATTTTAACACAATAATATACCATAGGATAAAATTACATCATTACTAAGACTTAAGAGATGTGAAAAAATACTCGGGTACTGCTAATCTTTGATCCCTCATTATATCTAATTGCCTACTCATTGAGAATCTATTGTAAGATTTTCTATTTATTATATAATTCTGTACAATACGCATTACTATGATAATTTGTATATTCAGTGAGTAAATACATATCTCCAATTAGTGTTTACCTAAATGAGTGTCGCGCTTTTTTTGTAATACCAAAGCGAGGAAATTCAATATGGGGAATATTCCCCCCGAGTAGTGGGAACTGAACCCACAACCAACGAAGGCAATTAATGTATAGGAAATAGTATAATAATATTCAAAATATCTACTATGATTAATGAAAAAACATAAATCGGACTATTTACAAATAATACAACAAACTTATTATAGCACTATAATACATCTAAATTACAATTAGATAACAGTCCAAACGAGATAAGGATCCATAATAATTATATGAAGTTAATTTATGCTTTCAATTCTATTCAATTAATATTAGTTTAGGCAGTCCTCTAAACCGTAGTGTACAGAATTAGATTATAAATAATGGTCTGTAGATGATTTAATTGAGATCATCACTGAGTTCCCACTGTATCGAAACCGAAGGCCTATATTTTTATATCCTAGAGTTCAAATTCATTTGCCATTTAAAAATGTCACTGCTGCGGATCGCCATTTTATAGTTGTGTGGCGATTGAAAGGAAGTTCATTCAAAAACGCACAGTATTTGATTGTCTCGTATCCTGATGGTGATTTAGGTTAAATTCAGCGGCTGGTACAGTTTTCCAAAATACTCATGTGGTAGAGAACGCACAACGAGAGGACGTTTCTAAGTAAAGTGAAAGTATTTACTTTACTGTATATGAAGTCGAAATAGGCTCAGACTCACTGGTGTTTGGGCTTGTAGTATTGTCTCGCTTTTACCCTAGGCAGTTTCTTCTAGACAAACTTGATCTTGCATACATATATTATAAACTATAAAGTATTCATTATAAATATTTAAGATGATTAGTTATTAGTAATTTTTTTTCAAACAAAAAAGAATTTCATAAAAAAAATTATAGCCACTTCTGTTTCTGACTGTCATTTAAGACGATTTATAAACGATATTTTACATCTACAGGTACAAAGCCTCATATCATTTTAAGTATTCAACATTAGCCACAATGTACGAATATGAGACTTTTGTCACGTTCGATCGAATTTTGTCATTCGCTGGCATACCAATATTTGCGAAATACAATTGTAATTCGAAAAAATGGCTAATATTTCAAATTTTCAACTTTTTTCTCGGTTTCCTTACATTCGTGTTCACTAGTGGTTTTGTGTTGTCTAATTTCTCAAACCTCCAGCTATGTATACAGGGTGCTTGTGTTTGGACGACGGGTGTCATCATGTTCATTTCTCTTGGTGTCTGTTTATTTTTCAGGCAGCAATTTCGATCATTTCTAGAAGAGATCATATTTAACGACAGCCTGTTAGAAATGCCGTTTATAAATAGCGTTGTGCAGCTAAAGTTTGAAAATGGAAAACTGGGCGAGTTGAAGAAGTCGGTTATAAACTCTCGAGAGACATTGTTCAGGCTTACGAGAGTGTTATTAAAAACTTACATCGCCAGTCTCGGTATATGCGCGACATTGTACTTATGCGGACCGATTTATTTGATGTGCATTAAAAACGACAAATCATTGCGTTTGCTTGGTACGTGATATTTGATTTTCCTGTCTATTTGATCTTCTTTTAATATTATAACGAGTTTATTTAAGGCATTTATTAAAGCGTCGCGGACAGGAATATTTAAGTTATATTTTTCAATTTGACATTTCCTTCCCATTATTTCAATTTATTTGATTGGAATCAATAATAGGTCGGGGCAAAAATATTTTCGTATTTTGAATGTATTTTAAGTAATCAAACCTTTGGCTGCACTGAATGTAACTGGCTGGTTTTAATACTATTAAATGGTAGACATTCTGAAGATGCTATAAATAAAAAAAAACAAGTTCACAAAATTATAACATTTTTACGTTTTGTTACAAAAAACGAAAAAATGCGACGAACGCCGCGAATAAAATTTGTGCGGTGTACGGACCTAATGCGATATCAATAAGAGTAGCACAAATGTGGTTCAAGCGTTTCAAGACTGGAAATTTTAGTCTGAAAGATGAGGCTCGCTCTGCCTTGTCATAAATAAAATCAGTACCATCTGTGAGAAAGCGGAGCAAGTTCGAAATATTAGCTACGACATTGCTGAAGAACTGGAAGTTGATCATAAAACAGTCTTAAGTCATTTACGAAATTCTTAGTACAAAATTTGACATTTGGGTACCACATGATCTCACTAAGATACTATCTACCTAACCTCAAAAGAACACTGTAAAGCCTTCAAATTTTTTTTATCAAAAATGGCGGTGGTGATCGCTCATCACATATTTTCCATAAAAAAATATATCTTTGTCTATTAATATATTCGATCTGTAGATAATAATCTAGATTAGAATCTTTTATATTTAAAAATAACTAACCTAATCTGCACTTAAAATCCACTAAGTCTGTGGCTAAGGTGGCGTTAGTACATGTGTAAGTGCCAATAGAAATCTGCATGAAATGCAAGTATGGAAGGAAACAAGTCGCAACACGTTTATTGCCTGCCCGCACGTTCCCCTTTGCTTGCTCTCGTCTTAAACATACATCCATTACTAGCTGCGCATCCTATAGTGTATAAAATACCAAGGCAAAGTATTAATGTTTAAGGAGTTCTATATATTATCGCGATTTTGTATAGAATATCAAATTTTACAGATTGCTAGTAGCATATTATACTATATTATAATACAAGAAGTGCAGTAAGATATAACGATCAACTATTAATACAATATAAAGAGTTCAAGATGCATATAAACTCTTTCAGCACAAAATATAAAAATCAGAGCAAGCAAACCAACTTCTTAAGTATGGCCTTCCGTTATTCCGTTATATTCATGCCGGCGGCGTAACGAGGGCATGCGGGAAATAGTAAACTTTTATTATAACACTCATTCGCGTGCTTAGCTTTTGTTTAAGTTTCGCTTTATTTCAGCGTTCGACATGTGGTTTCCTTGGGGTTTGGAAAACTTTTCCGTGTACGTCGCCTCGTTCGTGTTTCATGCGTACGTCGGGTACCTGTGTTGTATTGGTTAGTTGATCATTTGTTACCATAATTAGTTTTCCAATATTAATTTATTGATTATTTATATATTTTTTAAAAGCAAATGTATTTTTAAAAAATGTGGGGAAAGGTTTGTCTTAACACTAGGTTCCTTCTGCCTACCCTGCTGTATATAGCGTGAAGCTAATCTTATTCATTTAATTTTAAAATACGAGGCCATCGTAGTGCAGTGGGTATTAATAGCGTTGACATTATAAATATGTTACATTTAAGTTTTATAAGGTTCCCTGTGAAGATTAAATTGATCGAAGAATAGGTTCCGACTGATAATCCGAATGAAATCTTTAGTTTCTTATTATATTTTTTTTTATTTCAGTATATGCCGGTTTACAGTCCACGATAGTGTTATTAGTTGGTCAAATAATACGTCAGTTAAAGATTCTCACTTTCATAATGTCGAACATGGATGAACTAGTAAAAGAGCTAGTTGGAGAAAGAGGAGAGAAATGGCAGAGAGAATGCACTTCATTATTATCTCAATGTGTGGATCATTTTGTCAAAATTAAAAGGTAAAGTAAAGTAAAGGTAAAGTATTTTCTAGTTGAATTTAAATAGTATTAACACTTGGACGTTAACTACTTACATTGGTATAAATTTCCTTAATAATTGTTCCAATAATATATTATAAGTTATAAACAATAAATATTTAGTAACTCTAACCACAGCTCAGTTAGTGATTTACATCGAAATGACTAAAAGGACTTACTATAACTATAGCCTATAGCATTTTTTGATAACTGACTATCGAAGATAACGAGATAAACGTGTTTAGCCAAATAACACCCTGCAGTTATAATATATGTAAGTACAAAAGTACAAAAAAGTAAAGTTTGAGGCCAGCCGTGGCGCAGCGGCATGAAGTATGACTGTAAAATCTACTGGTTGTGGTTCGATCCCCACTCGAGGACATGAAATATTTACTTAAATTTATATTTCCATTTCTTCGCTCTGGTGTCGAGACACGCAATGCCTCCAGAATTCGGCAGAAACTAGGGAACGGAGTGTCTTTAAACAAGGTTATCTCTGCCTACCCTGCTGTGTGCGGGATATAGCGTGAAGCAAATTTTTTTTTTGATAAAAGTACAAGGTCGTTGTCGTAACGACTGTAAACGATTGTGTGTTCAATTCTTTCAAAAATTTTAATTTTTTCGTTCTAGTAACGATAGAACGCGCAAGTTTGAGTCCCCTGGTGCCTGGTGCCTATTATTATTATTATTATATTTCTTTACTGCCGTTCTGTCCGAGTTATTTTAGATAAGGGATGAAAATGGGCGTACAATGTGTAAAAGAGTAATTTTTTATTTAAATGGAAATATTTTCAATTTAAGATTTGCTAACAGACTAAACGTAATATGTCAACCTTTTTACTTCGCTGTCATAGTCGTTGCGATGATGCTGGTCTCTGTGTGTTCAGTCAAAATCGCCATTTCTGTAAGTTTCCTTTTAATTAATATATTTTAAATTGTTTTACGGCTTTTATTTCCAAAATATTACAAATACATGTTCATATAAACAGATAAGGGATAGGAATTAAACCTGCTACACCTAATCGTTTCTTACTTATTTTTTGATTCACCGTAATATTTCCTATTACTACTTTAACATATTAATTTTAATGATAATCATACATTTTACTGTTCTCGTTATAATATTTGTTATAATAAAAATAAATAAATAAAATAAATCAGCTTCACGCTGTATCCCGCACACAGCAGGACGAGGGAACCTAGTGTTCAGACATCCATTCCCCACTTTACGCCGAGTTCTAAAGCATTGCGTTTTGAGTGGCGGAACTAAATGCCGCGCTTTGTCTCCACACCAGGGCGAAGATATGAAAATATAAATGTAAATATATATTTCTTTTTCTTCCAGTGGGGATCGAACTCACAACCGGTCGATTTCAAAAGTAACACTTTCTGCCCCTAAACCACGACTGGGCTCATATAAAATTTGTTTTGTTTAAATAATAGTAAGAGTCATCTATTGTGAAAGAGTGAGAATTATCTGAGGGTTGTTAAAATCATAAAAGGAAACTGTGTAAATAATCTTATTGGTACTTAAATACGGGAGGACCTTATATTATTATTAGAAACACAAAATTAAGCTTCATTTAAAAATTTTACTAAATCTATATGTTTTTTAACTTATATATTCTTTTTAGGACAAGTTATCGCCTGATACTGTTAAATATTACATTCATGAGATTTGTATTATTCTAATAGTGCTTATGTTTTGTTCTTTGGGACAACAAGTCGAGAATGCGGTAACATACTGAATTGTTTTTGTGACGATTATTTACAGAAGCTATTTCTTTAATTTATGCTTAATTTACAATTGTATCATAATATAATCTAAATTAAATTAAAATTATTTATGTTTGTCGGTTAATTTTTTGTCTGTGTGTTTGTGCTTGCTAATTCTCTAATCTAATCTATATCTCTAATTGCTCTGAGACACCTTAAACGATTTAGATGTAGTTTTAATTGTTGTATTTTGGCAAATCTGTATGTTTGTTTGTGTGTCTGTAATTTCCATTGACATTAAGTGTTTATTTCAATTAGGCTGATTCACAAATAAAAAAGTTATATCAAAATAAAATATTTTGTACGACAACAGTGTAACAAAATATTTGTTTTATTGTATTTGCTTAAACTTTTGTTTCGACCTATGAATTGTGTTTAAAATGATAATATTATTCAAACACGATAGTTGTTCTAAATAATAAACACATAATTATGAAGTTCAAACGTTCGAAGCCGGGAGCGGGTGGCTAGTTAATAATAGTAATTTGTTATATTTTCAGTGTGAACAATTAGAAATGGCTGTAACAGAAAAATGGTATATATACAACCCGAAGCATCGCGTCTGTGTGCGTATTTTCAAAATGGCACTCAGTCAAAGAATGCCCATTTACATTTTTGGCTCGATAACACTTTCTTTGCCGACGTTCACTTGGGTGAGGTTCAAGAGTATAATTGATTACAGCTTATTTCATTCTTATTATGTTTATTCAAGTATACATTTGTACATAAATTTTATTACATTTTAGTATTTATTATTTATTGACAATAATAATAAAATTAAGTAGTGAGTGAGCCCTAACGTCAAACTGTATAATATAAAATCTAGATGCCATCGGTTGTGGTGGTGCAGAGACAAGGGTGCGACTCTAAACGTGACAGATTGTGAGTTCAGCTCCCACTCGTGTTACGAAAATATTTTTGGTGACGAGGAAAAACCTCCAGAATTCAACAGAAATTGGGGAACAAAAGTGTGTCAATAGGAACGGGGTGTCAATATATTGATTTATATTTTTTCAGTTTATCCGGACCGGCATGTCCTTCTTCACTTTGGTGATGTCCGTTCTAGAGGAGTGAGTATTTTTAATTGCCTTTATAAGGCCATACAAACGACAGTCTTTGTTATATAGACGCTAATATAAAATGAAAACACTTTAAATAAATTCCACTATCAATCTATAATATATAGGTATATTTTATTTTAAACCTTTTCAATCCAGTCCATTTTTTTTCAACTTTACACGCTGGATCCGGCATATAGTATAGGGTGGGCAACCGAGTGTTCAGACACTTTACTCTCCTACTTTCTGCTCTTAACCACTTTTTTAGAAATTAAATGGCGGAACCAAGCCAGGCTTTGCCTTGGTACCTTTTGCCCCTTAGTGGCAATAAGTAATATTTTATCCCATGGACTCCCAACTCGTGGGACTGTATTGTTATTTACGAATATTTCCATTTCTTCGATAAAGCAAAAAAGGCAAAATCTAGTTTAGTTTAATTCTGGAGGCATTGCGTGTTGAGTGGCGGGACTTAACGCCGCGCTTTGCCTCAACAGCAAAGCAAAGAAATTAAAATTAATATTCATTTCCTCGAGTGGGTATCGAACCCGCAACCAGTCATGTATAGAAAATATTAGAATTAAAATAACTTTACCGTACCATGCCGTAGATACACTTGGCTAATTAATAATTACTGATCGACCTCAGTTAATGACGCTGTGCTTATTAAAACAGCAAGTAATAACCAAAATCTGAAATAAGCTTTTAATAATACATGGATGGAAATGTTTTTAATTAACTGATAATTGTATATGCCCTTGCGTTTGTAAATGATTGTATACGGCGATCTGTGGGTTCAATTCCACACGAGTATTATATATTATTTTTATATTCCCGCTATGATGAACCAAAATGCGGTGTTAAGCTCCACCACTCGAGGTGCATTGTCTTAAATTTGGGCGGAAAGTGAAAGAAGAGACTCTTGAGAATCGAGTGATTCTTTCTGTATACTCTGCTGTCATTTATCTGTCGATTAAGCGTGAAACTGGAACGTGAGTAAAGTAAATGTGAGTACCTAAATCTCAATTATATAATTGTATTGGCGATGGTCGTTTCAATTTTCACTCAAAAAGAAATAAATTAAAATTGTTTTTGATTACCAACTCAATGCTTATAATGGCGTTATGTTATGCTATCGAACGCACTTTTTCCAAAAAAAAAGGAATATACTAGGCCCCTCTGTCCTAAAAAACAACAATATTTTGTCCTCCACACACCACTCCCCATATTTATATATCGGCAAAGCAATTGGGATAATCAAGCTCAAAGGTAATCTGTTTTTCAATTTTATTATACAAGGATCAAAAGCCATTTTAATCTTTTCTATTTGTATAACGAGTATTGACTGTTTCAATAATTGAAATTGTTTTATAAATGTATTTTGAGTAACACAATGATTGTGTGTTTTGTTTTGGTATTGTTGACATCGTAAGTTTGGTTTGGAGTTCGATTTCAATTGAAATTTTTAAGTAAGCATTTATTTTTTAAATTATATTTAACTTTATATTTAAGGCCACAGCGTCTGACATTAAACTCGACAGTTATGGGTCGATACCCGCTCGGGGAAATAAATGATGTTCAGGTCCCCGCTTTGGTAACAAGACAATGCACGACGTTGAGAACCAACACGTAATATTTTCCAAAATTGAATGGGAAGTAAGGGGTTATGGTGTAATTTTTTACACTAGGTTCCCTACTCTGCTATATGGAAATAAAAAAATAAACTTGTTAACTCAGTTTGAGTAAAGAACAATTCCTTAATATTTTTGCATTCACTGTACAGGTTCTCATCAAATTGCAGGGACAGGAGCTCGGAGCAGCCCCTGCACAGTTCCTAGAACTAGCTCCTGAGTTAAATTCGAATTTGAATTTGAATAAATTATGATTTATTTTTCTGTTTTCTGTTAAAAAATATTGTAATACTTACATGATATAATTATAAAAATACTGTCAACATCTGCAGTCTCTTCAGTCTATATACTCTCAAGCACTCCGCTCTACATTCCTCATAGCGTAATTTTAAATACTAGCTTTGACATTAATAGGGCGAAAATAACTCGATAGCAAGTTATATAATATGGTTATCCTATGACAATGATTTTTAAATCAAAAAATCGTTCATTCTGATATAAATCATCTATATTATTTTTTATCGGAAAGAAATATTTTTGTCATTAAAAGAAATGCTCATTTACATAAAGGTTCAATTATTTCGGCGACTTTTAAATACGTAATATTTTTAAATATTATAAATATATTTTTTATAATTTTTTTTATTTCCATAGAGAATAATAATATAAAATTGTCTTTAGATGACAAAATTACATTTTTTGATTGTGCTTATCAAGCTTTCACTGATTCTTTTATATCCAAATGTAAACAAGGATTGCCTAATAAGGATTTATCTGAAGATATTTGAAGGAAAATATTTATGAGGCCACTCCATTAGTACAAATGGGGGAATTGGCTAAGAAAATAATTCTAGTAAATCTGACTCGAGCAATTTCGTGGGGTTTTGTTTAAAAGTAAGAAGATTCGTGTGGTTTCCTTGTTGGATAAATTATTTTGGCATTAGACATGGGAGTTTTCTATTTTTTTTACTATTTTTGTTACATTTTCGGCAGTATGCAAGATAGACAGTAGTGACTCATCACTATTTCTTTTATTTTCCAGTCTTTTTCGAAATATTGCAGGTTAGGTTCGATTGTTCTATTTAAGATTAGATCATATCAGAAAAATGAAGATGATTCAAACATTAACGTTTCTTCTTAGTTAGAATGAAACACATGACCTAACATTTGTGTTTATATTGGACTTCAATTATGCAACATTCAGTAAAAAGACAACGTCAATGCAAAAAAAAAATACAAATGATATTCTTATCATTTGTATTTTTTTTTTGTTTGTTTCATTTTCTTTTAAGCTTAAAATATTCTCGGTTCTTTTACACATCTGTATCATATAGCAAATATTTAATATATTATAATATACATTTGATATATGTAATTATATTTGCATAAGTAGTTACTTTAATCAAAAGACCTGCTTTCTATTAACTACTACCGGTCCCCGCGCGGCTTTCCTCCACTAGAACTATACGAAATATTTTTTGCAGATTCATACTGTCTCCAAGAGAAGCAGGGTAGGCAGAGAGAGGCTAGTGTTAAGACACTCCGCTCCCCACTTTCTCTACGGCTCAACGGCACCTTATTACCAGAGCGAATGAAAATATTATATGAATGAAAATATTAAATAATTTATTCCAACGAATGGAAATCGAACCCACAACCGTCGCACACTTGTACCACTGCGCCTTCACGACATTTTGTCAAAATTATTCCAAACATTATATAGTTAAGTTCCATTCAATTTTACTTAATCTAGATACTTTATATAAACATTAATTAGAGGAGCCATTTCACAACGCGGCAATCAAAACTGAGTGTTTCAGTGAGAACGGAAAACAGTTCAGCGAAATGTAACACAGCGGCCGATAGAAAGTGCAATATGCAAGTAAAGACTTCCAACGTGGCTGTAAGAGCCCAACTAACCTTCCATTGTTTTTGGCTCAACGGGGCAAGCGTATGGTAAAATACGTTTCTTAAATATATGAGAGTATTTTTTTAAATATTTTTTCTTATGAACAGAGTTCAACACTAACGTCGGGTTGACTGTATACGCGATGGTTGTGGGTTCGATTACCGCGGAGGAGCAATTCTTAACACTAGATTTCATCTTCCTACCTTGCCATATTCAAAGAAGAGCGTATACCTGTTTACTTAATATGATTATACGTAGGTAAATGTTTTTAAATTAGATTAGAAATAAACCGTATATAAGTAACAATATTTATCACTATACTATACTATATATATGTACTCAACGGATACTCAACGGATCTGTCTCCTCGAAATCATTGATGTAGGTATATGAGTTAAGACGACTGTCGTTTGATAGAAACGTCAAGCTTAAAGTCTCTTTTATTATTAAGTTGTTAAATAAATTTTTCTAAAGACTAATTTAATATTTAACATTTAACATTTTTCACCCTTTTTAGTTTTACAATTTTATTGATTTGCTGTAGAAATATAATATACTCAAAAATTTTAATTAATAAATATATTGAAATTATTTAATTTAAACAATAATATTGTTGTAGTTTTTCAAAAAAATTGCCCCGGGTGAGGATCGAACTCACGACCTTAAGATTATGAGACTTACGCGCTGCCTACTGCGCTACCGAGGCCGTGTCTTATGTTATAAAATATGCATTCTTGTAAGTAAATTAAATTAATGTAATTATATATATGTATATATATATATATATATAGTTTGAATTATATAACAAAAAAGTTGGTATTGCTATGTTGTGGTTAAGATCTTTACGTTAAAGAATATTCTCTTTTCCTAATATACGTACTTAAGGTTAATAATATAAGATTTTACAATTTTTTCTACTTATGATTATTTTCTTACCGAGTAGTAAACAATGCGTAAACGTTTCGAAAATCTAACACCAGGGCGGCCACGACTTCTTGATTGTACTGTATTTAATTAGCCGGTGTTTGAATACTTTGCTTAATCCAACTTTAGATACAAGTATACTCTTCCTAGACGATATGACTGTGCTTATCATGAATATTTTAAAATTTCCACAAAATTTTATATAAAAATGTACCTAAAACAACAAAAGGCTGCACATTTATTATTAAAATGGCCTGTAGTGAAGCATTTCTGAGGAGCTTGCGGTGAGGTCGCTGAATGGGAGTTTCGTGGCGAAGTTAATATCAGCAGAGCTGCCACACTTTCCAATGAAGGCCTTTAAACAAAGATGTGTATTGTTATAGTCGGTTTTTACATTTATCTTTACGAAAATTCTTATTTAAAAACAGATATTTGTAGATTTTTATGGGCTTTCTTATATTACAAAAGATACCATCGCGACACAGTGCGATGGCGTTGGCTTTTATCAGCGTAGCGATGGTTGTGGGTTTTATCAGCGTAGGAACAAATGGTTTTAATTTCCATGCTTTAACTAAGATTAAATAAGATAAAACGCTGTGTTGATTTTCGTTACCTAAAATTAATTGTTTCGAAATCGCGTAGAAAATGGAGAACGGAGTGTCTTAAGCTTTGCGGGATAAAATGTGAAAAATAAAAGTTTTATACGATTTTTTAATATTTTCTTTCTTGTTGGCTGCTTGCTTCTCAAATTCTGCTCGGTCTGATCAAATTTTTGACATTTCAAAGCACAGCCACAAGTTTTTCCTTCAGCGAAGGCATTTTTTTATCTACTACTTAATAAACTAAACATAAAAATAGGCTGAAGCAAAGTCATTCAGTCTCATTAAGAATATAAATTAAAGTAAATATACGTTAAAATTGGAGGAGTTTTGTCAAAACGTTTGAAAAATGAAGAATACAGTGTTTTTACACTAGATTCTCTTCACTCTTCCTTGCTCTATTTACGAGATATATTTCGTATAACACACAATTTACCTGTCTAGTTACAAGTTATTAGATATTATTCACAGAAAAAGGGTCAAGACCTCTTAATAGTCTTGAAAAGTATGCCAACTAAAAATACAATAGAACACTTGTTCCAGAAACAGTAAAAGAGCATCAAAGAAAGGTCAAGATACTATTTGAAATGTTAGTGTAGCAAGAAGGTAATTTTGAAAATTGCTTTATTTATTTATATTTTGAGGACAAAAAAGAAGGTGTAAAACAATAAAAAATTGATACTGATATTATTAGATTGATTCTGTTTGAGTTGTATAGAGACCCGTTGTGGGGGCGCGAAGTGTGACTGTAAACGAGGCTGGTCGTGGGTTCAATCCCCACTCGAGGAAATGAAATATTTATTTTAAATAAAATATATTAATAAATCAGCCTCACGCTGTATTTCGTACACAGCAGAGTAGGTATAGGGAACTCAGTGTTAAGACACTCCGTTCCCCACTTTCTGCTGAATTCTGGAGGCATTGCGTGTTGAGTGGTAGAACTCAACGCCGCGCTTTCCCTCGAGACTAGAGCGAGGAAATGAAAATCAACACAACCAGTTGGTTTTACAGTCACACATTGTGCCTGCGACTGGCCTCAATATTTATTTAACTTTATATTTTCAATTCTCGCTCTGGTGTCGAGGTCAAGCGCGGCGTTGTGTTCCGCCATTCAACACGCAATGCCTCTAGAACTCGGCGGAAACTGGAGAACGGAGTGTTTTAACACTAGTATTTGGTTAAATTCGGTTCAGTGTTGTTGCAAAATGTCAATGGAAAAAAAAGGAAGCTAGAAATAGCTTCCCGTACATAGCAGAGCAGGCAAGGGGAAACTAGTGTTAAACGCTCCGTTCCCTACTTCCTATCTATTTTTTGTGATATTGGGTATTGAATGACATAACTAAACGTCGCGCTTTTACCGCAATAAGAAAAAAAATTCTAAGAGTGAATAACAAATCCACAACCGTCGGGTTTTCAGTCAGACATTGTGCTGCTATGACGGGACATTCTAGTCCAGTCTATTATTAAAATGTTTTCTTTACAAATTTTATTTACACAAAATGTACTTTGAATTCAATTGCCAGAATATAAAGAACAAAATTATGTTACACTGGATTTTCAATAAGAATAGAATAGGAAACATTCAATTTCTCCCTTAACAATAAAAATTAAATATGATTCAAATAGTAACTATATTTTTCCTAGTTGTAACAAAAAATATTCTTTTTTTAGAAAAAAATAACACCGCTCCCAGTACTAGGTATATAAAACCACTAAATCTCGAAGCATTACACTACTGATACAATGTAAATGAGGGCAGCTGTGGCGTAGGGGCATACGTGTGTGATTGTAAACGCTACAAGGTGTGGGTTCGATTTCCAAAACGTCATGAATCTAGGATTTGGCAGAAATAGGGAGAATAGAAGTATCTTAATGGAAATGGAGAACTTTAACGCTAAGTTCCCAGGTTCCCTCTACCTACTCTGCTACATAATCGGGATACAGTGGGAAACTGAAAAAAAACGACATAAAATGTAACCATAGGAGTATGTTATGAAAACAATCTTCGTCGGTCATTTTCTTTACGGAATATCCAGTCCCGGCACAGCAGAATACCTTATAATAAATAACTGAATGCTACGAGAAACCTCGCAATTGATTTTGAATGTTTAACACAGATGGTGGACCGAGATGTTTGTATATTTATTTTACTTTTTGTTCGCTAAAATCGAATTTAAGCCATCGTGGCACAGTGTGCCTGACATACGATGGTCGTTATTCGATTCCAGCATGGGGAAAATAATTATTTTCATTTATCCGCTATTGCATTTAAGACAAAATGCGACGTTGGGCTTCTCCAATCAAAACGTAATATTAGAGCGTTAATGCACTGATATTTAAAAATATATATGTCAATATTTATTAATATATTGGTTATTATCCTTTCTTCATTTAAGTATTTTATAAGCTTTTGAAATAAGAAGTTGACTAGAGAAGACATCTAAAGAATTTGTAGTGAAGACGTAGAAATTTAAGCAAGCTATATTCCTGCACATTTTTTATCTCATAGCTATTTGAAAAATATTTTAAAAAAAAATTAAGTTTTGTATTATGTCAATTATTTCATAAAATACCTTTCCTTTTTATTCTTCCTCTATATTTTCAATACAAATATTTTTTCTAATATAAACAAAAAATATAAATAAAATGTACCTGCTGTCGGTGACTTCAAAAAATCGTGGTTTTTCATTTGCATATATAACTATCTACACAAAACTAAAACCCAAAATATAATTTAGAAAGTTTTATTTTTCTTTTTCTTTGTCCCGGCTAATCTCCGGAACAGTTCAACCGATTTTTATGGGACGTTCAAAAAAAGGTTTTCTATTAAATATGACATTTTTTGCGAGTAAAATCAAATAAAACCTGAAAAGATTTAAATAACGATTTATTAAATGTATAACAGTCCCTGTAGAAAACCATACTATAGTAATCATAAAATTTCTCTAAATACAATTAAATAAAGTAAAATGATAATTTCGATAGTTGAAGCGGACAAAGCCGCGGGGGGAGCGCTAGTATATAAATAATTTGGAATATATTCTGCTTTATACCTTGTACGTAAACTCTGACAATCTTGCCTCCACTCATGCAAGCATATTCACACTTGGAATAATATTGTTTGTTGGTATGATCGTACTATGAGTTTTCAACTATATAAATTGAATTATAACAACAAAATTATCGTACCTTTTTTTTGGAACCAACACAAGCAAAAACGCGGTTTTAATACTAGTAATAATGATCTTTTATAGTCTTTTATCGAGTATCTAAGCGTACGAAAACATTGGATGTCGCTAATTCTTAACTACCATTCATAGGGCTATAAAAAGGTCGTTTGCAATCAAGAGACTGGCTTCTGTTGAGAGAATCGGGTTCATTGTAGAATCCGTCACGTTTCGTCTTATTAACTTTTAGTATTAGTACTTACTACCTGTAAATGCTAGCTGCCAAATTTCCTATTTCTAGGTCAATCAGAAATACCCTATTAAGTTTGAATGCACCGAAATACGCGTTATTTGCTATATAAACGGCCATTTATTTTTCTTTAAGTAAATGTGGAATATATATGATTTTTGCAGGAAATCATGAGGTCGTAGACCTGAGTATATACATGTATAGTTTGAATTTCAACTCGATATCTTCAAGTGTTCCAGAGATAAACGCTCTTGACAGGCAGACAGACAGACAGACACATTGCCAGCAAAATGATCTTGTAAGGGTTTCTTTTCTTCCAGAATCTTAATACTTAAAAAGAAATGTTCAGATAATAGAAATAAAGTGAAAATGGAAACACACTCTAATAAAATGCAATTAACTTAATTGGTATAGGCTTTATTCTCTTTTTATGACTTTTTAGCGTTCTGCGCCAAGAACTGAGAATGGGACTTTTATAACCTGTATAGTGTTTTCTGTAGCCTAAAAGTTATGAAAAAAGTTTTTGTTGCTATATCTAAGATAATATTTTTTTGCTACCAAAAGCAAAAAAAATATTATTGAATGAACTAAAATAAATAAATTCAATGATTTTGTTTGGCTTTACTTAAAATTGTTTTGTATATTATTTATTCAAGGTATGTAGGGTACGAGTATTTAAGTAAGTATTTCATTGGTAAATATTTTTTTTCGAAGTACTTTTTAATAATGATTTTTGGATACTAGGGAAAAAACATGAAGCAAAATATATATATATATATATATATATATATATATATATATATATATATATATATATATATATATATATATATATATATTTCCTACTCTAATAAAGTATATGAAAAAGTTTGATTGACTGTTTATGAGTTGATATACAGGAAACGGGTAGTATCATGACACTAGTTTCTCCCTGCCTATCCTGTCGTGCGGGATAGTACATAAAGCTGCTATACATTCTGCTTATGTACGAGTATACCGTAAATAACCCAAGCGTAACATTGCTGTGACATATTTTAAGAGGCAACTTCTTGACAAATTCCATTAGTCCGTAACAGCGTCTTTTTGTAAAGGCAACGAAATAAAATTATCTATATGCCAATCATTTCTATCTAAATTTAAATGTTTTCAATATCAATTTGTTCAGCATAAGTTTAATTATTTTTCATAAAAAAAAAATATAAAATGTTGTAATTAACTAACAACAAATAGCATTTCATCAAGGTATATTGTAGTCTTGAGAAGACAGTCGTCGCGCAGGGCTACAGGCGTGTGACTGTAAACTCGACAGGAGGTGGGTTCGATTTCCATTAAAGGAAATTAAATATTTAATATTTTCATTCCTCACTCTAGTAACGAGGAGAAGCGCAGCGTTAAGTTCCGCCACTCAATTCGCAATGCGGCCAGAAATCGGCAATAAGTGGAGAGCGGCGTGTTTTCTTCGTGACTTTTAGATAAGTTAAAAAAATGATTACATCAGTGGATTTAATACAATTCATGTTATTATTTTATGGAGTTTAAGTTAATATTGCGAAAGCAGAAGTAGATATATTCCAACGATACTACAAAGGTTCAAATGAAGCTTAGCTTAGATAGAGCGTGAATGTTTTTCACAATAAAATATACTTTACATAGAGCATAAATGGAATAAACTCAGCTTATCTCCAGAGCTTAACAAGATAAACGGAAACATGTTAAAACGACTACACTCGCACAGATGATAAACAAAGATATATAAAACGCTATGAGCCGCTTATAACTTGGCAAGGCTTGACCCTTAAATGCTTAATACAAAAAATATTACTACTTAACAAACGTGGGATGTAATATATAAAATTTTGAATCTTTCATGCTTTTCCGGATTTCTGGAAATTTGTACCCTGTTTCACTTTTTAACATTAATATCTCGTATTATACATTAAAAATTGGCCAATCTGTGAAATCTGAAATGCGTCACGATAGATTAGAATAAATCGTCGTATTAAAATGGATTAATAGGAAAATTTTGTGATATTTTGTCGCTAAAATTACTTTTCGTACTACATTTTAAATAACAGTAAAATAGTCTGATAATATAAAAACTTTATAAATTCAATAAAAATATCAAAATAAAAATTTTAAAACAAGGCCGAAACAAACCACACCGTAGCTTTTAAGGGTTCACTTGTTTAGAGCCGAGCTATAAAAAGGCAGAGAGCCTCTTCACTGCATATTGCGCTGGAAAAAACTGAATGTACCACTTATTGTTGGCGTATTCAGTCAAATGTAATTTGAAACTCGAGATGTTATTGTACTTTAAAACTGTTGAGTTCTTTGTTCATACTGAAATAGATAGAGGTCTCTATAAACGTAAGAGGCTACGTCGAGAGGACGACAAGTATGAATCCACTCCGGGCGTTGTTTCTAGTTAGTTAATGTTTACATTACCCCACTATGTTATTCTATCCTATGATTGTTTAACGAGACGTATTCAAGGTGATTTAGTTACGAATTTATTATACAGCAGTACTTAGGTTCAATTTTCAAACGATCAACAAACGATTAATTTATATTTTAGTAAATTATTCCATTGAAACATTAAATTTGACTAAAGATGTGTTAGATTCGTTTTTCTAAATTTTTTTATCCAAGCGTGAGTGAACTATAAGGATTTATATGTACACAGTATTTCTTGAATAAAAAAATGTAAAAACCTGATTGTTTTTCCTTTAAATATGGATATGTATTAACACTTATTGTTCAGAACATTAATTTAAATTATTTTTAACTCAATAGTCTAAAATCAAGTTACACAAAATGATTTAGAATGATGATTTAGAAGTGAATCGTGGTGCAGGGGCACAAAGTGTGACTGTAAACCGACTGGTTGTGGGTTCGATACCCACAAATGAAATATTTATTCAAATTTTTATTTCCATTTCATCGTGTCAAGGCAAAGGGTGGCATTGAGTTCCGTCATACAACACAATGCCTCCAGAATGCGGCGTAGTGTCTTAACACTAGGTTCCCTCTACCTACCCTGCTGTGTGCGGGATACAGCGTGAAGTTGACAAAATGATTTAGTAATGATTTTTAGAAATTATAAATCAAGACATTTAATTAACAATTATATCGAATATTTTATTTTATCGCAATAATTATAGTTTGCAGTGACAATCGATCCCGTCCAAACATCAATACTTCTATTTATAATAGAAAAGAATGTTTTTTTTAAAGGATGACAGTAACAACAAATAAAAACTAGCTATAACCCTAGGATTTTTTTAATGAGCTATCTTTGGTGAAGACAGATACAAAATATTATGCCATTGTCACGTCTAGTAAGGAAAAGTATGAAATTAAATAGTAAATATTATAGAATATTATGAAGTCAAGAAGTATGAACAGATGAGAAAAATCAAACACCGAAACAAACAAGAATCCTATAATAGTTGCACTTGAACAATTGTAATTTTACTATTTTGCAAACGACATCATTAATAGGCTTGGTCTGTATCTTTAATCTCTAATTGATTATTATAAATATTATTAATAATATAAAAAAATATCACTGGAACTAGACAACCACAAATAAAACCATTAAAAATAATATTACAAATCCATAACTCTTGAAACTTCTATACGTCTATATCAGCTCTAAATGTATCTGACGGCAACCCTTAAGTGTGTCTATCTCATTTCATTAAGGCTATTTTCTAAAAGAGGGAAAGAGAGAAAATACAAAAAGTACCTCAAATGGAGCTGACCCTTATCATACTCAACGTCTAATACAACTATCTAAGTAATATTTGTTGTTTACGGGCAGCTATCAACTTTAGTAAGGGTTAACTGGAGAAAATAGTGACATAACAGTCATTGAACGGTATTAATAAGGAAAAATTAAATTAATTTTCCTGGAATTCGTTAAATCAAGAGGTTTAAATACAAAAATGTTTATGTTTTAATTATAAATTTTATGCCAGTTAGGTGAAATTAAGCTTAACGAAATGCTTAACATAATAGGAAATTGAATAATTTAAAAAATAACCACTTTACTTTTATCATCGGTTTTGCCTGTGCGTTGTTTATCGCTCACTCAAAATTTCTAGGACTTTATCGTAAGGGAAGACTTTTTTATACTATAGATTTACCACATCAATTCTAATTGAATATACTATCACCTAACTATTGGTAAAAAAATCCAAAAATTAAAATGTGTATGTTTTAGAGAGCATTTAAAAATTAATACGGCAGCGACCAAAACCACACTATTAGGTATTTCGCGTTTGGTTCGAGCGCAGAATATGAAACGGTACATTTTCCAAAGAATATTTCTGTCACAGGGAACATATTAGGAATTTTATAGCAGTATGCACAGAGAACTGTGTAATTGACAGTGCGATATGGACACAATATCGGAGGTGCAACTTCAATAGGTACGAATCCCATTGCGACCGAAATATAGGATACCTACTTTGAATGACAATTTCTGCTGTAAAATGTAATGATGGAAGGTAGAATGTAATAAGATTTTTATTTTTTTATTTTAGTTGTAGGCATAGCACAAGCGTGTTGCTCTAAACGCAACGATTGTGGGTTCGATTTCGATTTGGGGGAATGAAATATTAAACATTTTCATTTCCCTGCTCTGGTAATAAGACTAAGCGCGGTGTTGAATTCCGTTCCATTCAACACACAATGTCGCGATTATTTAGTGGAAAAGGGAATGGAGATGTCTTAATAGGAACAGAATATCTTAACATTAGGTTCTCGGGTTCCTTCTACGTACCCTGCCGATGTGAGGGATCCAGCGTGAAGCTAAAACAAAAGGCAAAGACAAATTAGTGACAAGATTCCAATTTTTTTTACACTTGTGTAAGAGATAACATTATATACTACGTTTAAACACGCGATTCTCCCTTGAAATGACTTCGTGGTTATATGGACATCTTAAATGGACATTTAATGCAATAAAATACAGAGGCGCAATATATACTTAATTATTAAAAATAAAAATAAATAAATACATACTTAATTATTAAAAATAAAATTAAAACCAAACAATTTTTAACCATTTAAAATTATTTAACGACTTTCTCCCTTCACTTAAAACATAGATTTGCATATGAAAAGCAAAGTTTTGTAAATTCGTAGGAATTATCAGCGTAAAGAGCTGCAGTAAGATAAACAAGCGCTCTGTTTCGTTGCTTCCGTTACGGGTCACAAATTGTTTTTGTGGCCACCCTAATTATTTCCACTTGCTGATTTTATACTTGCTTAGGTTACACTGGAAGCGATAATGTTATATTGTGATTTTTTTTGGTTTCACGCTTTATCCCGCATAGAAGAGTGAGCAGTGAAACCTAGCGTCGAGACACTCCGTCAGAAGGGAGAGGAGATTAAACTGATTGTTATAATTTACTTACTTATTTTGTTTTTATTGACTTATTTTGTTAAGCTTTAAGCAGAAATTTTTGATAATAAAATTCCTGATTGACTAAATGTCAGTCTAAATTACCAATAAGATATGTTTTTTCTTACATACAATAATTTAACGTAACATTTCATTCTCATTTTTTTAGATAAAAAACGAAAATAAGCTTTTCTTATAAGAGTTTTAAACGACTTAAAAGAGTTGTAACTAAAAAATACTACTTTTATTTTATATACATATAAGAACCATTTTTAGACTTACCAAGTATTGTTTCTTAGTTTCACGTTATATCCCACATATAAAGAGGTAGGAAGAGGTAACGTAGTGTTAATACACTCTGTGTCACATTTTCCCTGTGCCTACCTTGCTATAAGCGGGATACAGCGTGAAGCTAAAAAATATATTAATATTATTTTAAATATCCTAATAATATTATAAACGTTAGTAAAGGTTACGCGAATAAGCGGATGAAGCCACGCATGGAACTCTAGTATTTAATATATTCAGCTTATCTATTCAATACAATCTCTCTGTTAACCCTCCACAGCGCTGGTCTTCCAGGAGATGAACAATAAAAATGTAAACTCAACAACGTATTTCACAACTACACCTCTTTGTGTGCACCGGAACACGCCCCGTGGTTATATGGACTATTAAAAAAGGAATAATTTATTTAAAGTATAAAAGTTATTTTGTTCACACTATTTTTTTTGTATTATTTTTATTCTGAAAATTTTATACTATTTCCATTTATAGGTTTTTTAGGCTTCGTTTCACTTTCATTATTAATTTATTGATATCATTTGAGGCCAGTCGTGGTGCAGGGGCATAAAGTGTGACTGTAAAATCGACTGGTTGTGGATTCGAACTCGCGGAAATGAAGCATTTATTCACATTTAATCAATTTTCATTTCTTCGCTCCGGTGACAAAACGAGAAAGCTCGGCGTTGAGTTCCGCCACTCAACACGCAATGCCTCCAGAACTCGGCGGAAAGTGGGAAACGGAGTGTTAACACTAGGTTCCCGCTGCCTGCCCTGCTGAGTGCGAGATACAGCGTGAAGCTGATTTTATTTTCTTATATTGTTTTCTCTCTCTCTCGTACTTAAATACTCTATTCTCTAAGAATTAAAATTCGTTGTGAAATTAAGAAACTCTACAGAATGAGGGTGTTACCCAGTAGGCAAACATAACCTAGTTGTAACTGCATTTGCCTTTGTCTTTTTAGGTACTTTATTTTAGAAAAGAAAGCAACCCTAAGCCCAACCTGTCATTGTCTGTCACTTTAAAAACATTGTTATTCGACAATCTTCTAACACATCCAAGAAAAAAAAACAATATTTCTTAATTCAATTTGTTTAAATTGAATCGATTCTACAATTTTTATACAGAAATCATCTTAAGTTAGCTTTAAACTAAACCATTATAAATCCGTAATACAATCTCTTGAATAAGTAGTAAAGGGTATAGATGACCTGGAGCAGTAGGAGACCCAACGTCTTGGTCGCCTTTCCCAATGTAATTACTATCCAAGTAGTATTTATTTGAGACCAATTTAATTTCACTCTCCCTAAAAGAGATGTTCTAAGATAAAGGGGTCGTTTGTAGGGAATCTAATTAAAATGCGTTGGTAGAACTATTCGTGTAAACTAAACAGTTTCTAACCTTTGTTTGAGATTCTGATTTGGAATTTCTATTTTATATTATGAAGTTTTGATATCATGATCGTATTGTTTTAGGAGGAGAGAGGAGATTTTAAGTAATTGATTTTTTATACGATAATAACACAATTTGGACGTATATATAAACTTAGATATCTATAGTAGGATCATAGATTTATTCTTAAAAAAAATATTTAAATTAATATTTCATTTTCTCGAGTGAGGATTGAACCCACAACCACTTTTCGTCGCTTTCACACATTTGTGCTTCTGCGCTACTGTACACGCTTGGTGTCTGGCTTCACAAATGAGTCACAGCTTAATAAATGAATGATGCAAACAACACTGAATTCCCTTTTGTTATAGCAGAGATCGTTATATTTCCTGGCTGTCGTTCAGAGACTAATCGACGTCGAGGTATTTCAATTTTACCTGCGATTTACATATTCGATGAGCCGAAATCCTTGATAGCTCCTCGGACGAATTTACATTGAATAAAAAATACTTTTAATATCAGAGTCGTCAGTTTGATGTAAAATATAAAATAAAAAAGAGATTTTTTTAGTATGAGAAATTACAAACAGATAAAATTGTAGGCAGTGGAGAAAAAAAATATTGGTTTTATTCATTATTGCTATGAAATATAAAAAATATATATTTTTTAAATGAACATTTTAGTCATATTAAATTTGAATATATGTATGTATATATGTATAGCGTGTACTAAGCGTGATAGTCGTGGATTCCTTTAAATATTATCGAAAATAGTTAAATTTCCTTTAAAATTGTATCGTATCCATTAAAAAAATCCACCATTTATACATTCGCTTATTACACACACTGGATAAACACACAAACACCACTTGCATCTGTTGGTATTCTGTCCACTGAGCGCGAATACGAGCCGGCGAAAAACGTAATTTCATACTTTCAGTTCTCCTTTGGTGACTAACATAACATAGAATTAAAGTAAAAAGGGAAAACAATGATTTACTCACTTATTATGAGCGGAGAGTGGTTGCTACTCTCTGCTCGTTCCATATAGTTTCATATTTATGGAATGAGCGGAGAGGTAGGTACGTCAAAATTATACCCGATTCATAATTTCATTTTGATTGTTTTCCAGCAACTTGTAATATTTCCGAGCCATCGTTTAGAACTAATCGACGTCGAGGTATTTCCAATTTCACTTCACATTTACATATTCGATGAGGACCAAATCCTCGATAGCGTTGGGATGAATTTACATTTTAGAAAAAAATACTTTTGTATCAATGTTTTAGATATTTTTCAAGTTACAAGTCTAAATATAAGATTTCTTTGTAGATAGAAAACGAAACTTTCTACAGGATTTTTTACTTAAAATATTACATTTACTTTCTTTTATAAGAAACTTTTTGATACTTAATAATTATTGTTTCTTCACGCTGTATCCCGTATATAGCAGGATAGGCAGAGATAATTTAGCGACAAGAAACTTCATACTCTTCCTTCCGTCCGATTCCAAGCAATTGCGTGTTAATGGTGGTTAACACCACGCTTACTATTTCTTTACCAGAAAAATAAAAAAAATTCCCGATAGAACCCACCACTCGATCGAACACCCACCCACCGTGCAGCTTAACTACTTCGCCACGATTCGCCTCATAGAAAAAATGTGTATATTTTTATTCGAAAACGTACGTGGGGAGGGTGATTCGGATAAACCATCGAGTGGTACTTGTTTGGCTTGTATAAGTGGTTTTTTAATTGATAAAAAAAGTAACCGTCGCATTGCCTACTCACTACTCACTAGCAATATGTATACAGATACGAACCCGTGTTTACGTTACAGTGCCCACTCTGGTTACGGAAACTATTCGAACTCCAGTGCAATTAACTGAATCTCGACGGAAAACAACAGAAAATAGGATTAAAAGTACTTTTGTCAATGTATCATTTTTACCTATTAGAGTGGCAACTTTGGAATGTAAACGTGATGGTTGTCAGTTCGATTCCCGCTCTCAGAGTAAAAGTTATTGTAAAATTATTTTTACTTCCCCACTCTGGTGGACAAAGTGCGGCGTTGAATTCCACAACTCGATACGCAATGACTCGAAAATTAGGCGTTGTGTAAATACGAAGTGTCTCAAGTGAATATTAGGTACCCTCTGAAATTCCCGCTATGCGGAAAAAAGGTTTTGAGCTTCTTTTTTTATCTTCGACTTGTGTTAAATGTCTCGTCGTGTAAATTATAAGAGATATTACTATATGGCAATTTTGATCGACTGATACGATTTTGCGATTATTTACCACCTCATATAGTTAACACAAAGGTTAAGTTATAAATAATTATTCTTATATTAAAAACTAGCGACCCGCTCGCGGCTTCGCCCGCTTTAACCACAGAATTATTTAATTAAAACACTAAAATTATATTCATGTATCAATATACCTATAATGTATGTTTGCAACGCACTTAAGATTTCTGATGTGAAAATTATTAAAACCTTAGGTCGCATTTTCGTACCCCCCATAAGAGAGATGCAACTGTCAATATATTAATTTCTTTAAACCTTTGCCTTAAGGAGTCCTTAGGGCCTAAGTTATGGTTATAGCTATATAGTTATATCAATACTTACAATAAAATCCTAACTCATCGGTGTCTGGACATGGAAGATATATTAAAAAAATTGTTATTACGGATATTTAAAAATGTAATCCAGCCTATAGCAGGGTAGGTAGAGGGAACTTAAGTGTCAAGATACTGCGTATGATATATGACTGACGTGCGAAATGAAAATATGATTAAATTACAATTCAATCCTCCAAGTGAGAATGGAACTCATAACGTCACGTTACAGGCACAATTTTGTGCCCCTACGCCACGACGGCCTTGAATATTTATACAGAATGGAAGCGTCAGCGCTTCTTTTACAGGGACAGTATATAGGATAAAATATTTTAAACCCATACCTAAAGAAATTAATCAAGATACCTCAACAGCTTAGACGTAGGATTTTTACGCATCGATACCAATAACGTTAACAAATATAAAAGCTAAGCAACTTTGAACTTTGCCGCCAATACCTACGACTCGTATGCGGCGGTTTCCCTTTGATAGGCCTATGTCTGTTTGCGTCTTTAATGACAAATAGCGTTTTATTTTAATATCAACGATAATATATAATTTATTTTGTACAAAAAAATAACTTTTTCATTTTTGGGATTTTTTAAATTGTATTAGGCTTTTATAGAGTACTTACAACTATGGTTTCATTTAAAATGGTGCTGACAAAATTACTATATAATTGAGCATATTTAATATCTATAGTGATTTTTTAGTGAATACAACCAATAGTTATCACAACACTTGCAAAGAAAGCATACTTCAGGTTTTTTTAAATTCTTATATCTTTTGAGAAACTACCAATATTCTTATCGTTAATAAATTATTTTTTTCACAATAAAAGTTTTATTGAATATTTTGAATATTTTCGCGCCATTATGACGAAAAAATTAGACAAAATAGTCTAAATTTTTCGTTCAATTCAAAATGTTCAAAATTAAAAGTTAAAAAATGTTGATCGAAAATAATTATACTGTAGGAGGATACCTTTATATATCCTGTTTAAACTTGTTTTTTTATGATATTATGTAGAATACTATATTCTATAGAGGAATCACACATTCCTCTTCACACTTTTTACTCTTTAACTATAATACGTAAATATATTTTTTAGAGGTTACTCTGTACTAAGATGGCAGCTCTGTTCCCGCATTTACGTCCCTGATGTATCGATATAGATAGTAGAAATATAAATCATTGGAAAGAAAAGGAGAAACGCAATTATATTGCATTTTTTCTTTTTTTCATACTTGAAATGTATTGACAAATTTACATACAATTCATTTGTTTTGAATATAACATTAAGGTTGATTCATAAAATATATTTGATACTTCCTTAACATGATTATTTAATTTACTTTTTTTATATACAAAGTTTTGATTAAGTTCTCTTGAGAAATATATGTACTGTAAATGAATGTAACGTACCTACGTGCCAATGATTAAAATGTATTCATGTCCCCACGTGATCCATCTAAACCCAATATAAACTTTTATAAACTATAGCAACCAGCTCGCGGCTTCACCCGCTTAAATTTGTAAATTATTTGTTTGTTTCGGTACAGGGAATTACGTTCCTGTTTTAATAAATAATGTATGCTTGCAATGCACTTATGATTTCTAATGTGAAAATTATTAAAACCATGGTGGCATTTTAGATTTTCATTAGAAAAATTATTATTGGGGCAATTAACAAAGTAATAGAACCAGAAACAATAATATTTGTAAATTTTGTTTGTTTGTGGCTTTTTCTGTTAGTCGACGCTTATCTCAGACACGATTTAAGCGATTTAAGGAGCTAAGACGTGAGCGCGGTGCGGGAGCGGTAAAATCGGTTTAATTGCTTTTATTGTAACATTCGTCATGTATGAATGGTGTAATTATTAAAAAGCTGACCTTTATAACTATTTATTTATATCCTCTATTATTATTTATATCTCCTATAGAGAAATTATAGCTTTTTTGGGCACTGTTAATTTTTTAAGAAAATAAATTTGATCAAAATACACTTATTTATCTATTTATCTATATATATAAAAGGACATGTACCTGACTGACTGAGGTAATACACACGCAGAGCCGTAACCGCTGATGGGAGAAACGTGAAGTTTGGACAGATCTTTATTTTAATAACTTGGACATCCACTAATAAGGGATTTTGAAAATTTTTTACCCTAAACGCATGAAATAGGGCTTGAAAGTTTGTATGGTTTTTTTTTAAAACAGAACCGATTTTTATAAAATTTGAAAGTCAGCAGACTCTTTTAAAATATTTCATTGAACACGTGTTTCATGGTTTCATTCATCCCTAAGAGGATGAATTCTAAAAACAATGGACGGGGTTGAAAGTTTATATGGAAAAATCTTTAAATCGCCACCGATTTATAAAACATTAAATTCAGACTGTTAAAAATATTTTATTGAACACGCTTTTCGTGGTTTTTTAGAATTCACCCCTAAGGGTGCTAATAAGCAGGCGAAGTAGCGCGCGCCCGCTAGTTTTAAGACAAAAATTAAAATAATATATATTATCTTATATAATATATTGTTATAATGTAATAACATATAATAGATTTATCAAAATGAGAATGTATTGTTTTGTTTAATAGCTCCTGCTAGTTATTACAACACATGCAAGGAAAGATCATTTTAGAAAGTTGTTTAATTATATTAGAATTATAAAAACTACTAACATTTTTATGGTGAATAAAAAATTGTCTGTGTTTTCCACCTGAAAAACACTAAGGGGAGAAAATATATTAAATATATATAAATATAGATACCACATTAGTATCGATACTGTTATACTGGTAATAATAAATGAAAAAAATGATATACTACGTACAGGATACCTTTGTATGCAAAGTTTAAAGCTATTCATTATGACAGAATATAAAATATATATATTTTAGATGTCCCTCTGTACTACGATGGCGGCTCTGTTCTAGTTTGCACTTTTTCTTTTGAAAATTAGTTATTGTAACATAACTCTAACAGTTACACATGGCATCGTCAACTTTTTTTAGATATTGATGTCTTCTATAAAATTATAGTACATCACTTTGCTCTATTCTCAATAATTTCCACAGCGTACGCGATATAAGGTTCTTTTTGGTATTTTTTTACACCTTAATAGTCTAATTGTAAAAGAATTTTTCAAATCGGTCTCGTAGTTTCGGGGCCTATTCAAAAAAAATAAAGAAACAAAAAATCTAATCGATTGCCTTAATAATTTTAGTAATATCGATGCACCTCCCCCTCACCCCCGCAGAGTTACTCGCCACGGTGCGCGAGGCCACACGACACACACTCCGCATTTTTTATTATTACATGATTTTCTTTAGATTGATATTTTTAAATTCGTTATATCTTTTGAATAGGATGTCCGATTTTATTAATTTAAAAAGTATTTTACAGGTATTGAAATTATCTTTAATAAAATATCATTTAATAGGATAAGGATTAAGGCAGAGGTATTAATAATATGGTTTGATTATTGTCGGCACTTTTGTTAACTTATAAAATATAAAAAAATGGTTATATTGTCATAAGTACAGTAGTTGGACATATGCTATCGCGGACTTTTATATAGATATTGATGCGCTCTACAATACTGTAGAACATTGTTTTGTTCTATCATCAATAGTTTTCGCAGCGCATGCGATGATAGAATTGTTAAGATCAATTTCTTCTCACCTTGGGTTACATTATTGCATTTTTATTAGAGATCTCTATTTTTTTTGAAAATGTAATATAGCCTATGCTGGTCAGTGAAGATGCAGCTTTCTAATAGTGAAAAAAATATTGAAATCGGTCAGGTAGTTTTTGCGTGAAAACTCTACAAACATACACACATACATACATACATACATACATACATACAAAAATACAAATCTTACTTCTTTATAATATTAGTATAGAAGTATAGATTATTAAAGTTAAAATAAGTACATCACTGTCAGTCCCAGTTGGAAAATCGCCACAGAAAAATATATATTTAAAATTATACATATTTATAGAAAAAATAATAATCTGAGTGACTAACATTTTCTCCTCTATCATCTATTCTACATGTGTCGTGTGTAGGTAGCTTTGTAATAGAGGTTCAATAACATAATGAGTTCCGTCACTCAACACGGTCTAGAATTTAGTGGAAAGTGGGGAATGGTACTTCCATTCTTAATATAAACGGAGTGTCTTAACATTAGAATACAGCGTGAATCTTAAAATCTTGTATAAACAGAAAAATAGGGAAACATACTTTATAATTTATATTTCTCTTTCTTTTATATCCTTCAAAGTCCAAATATTCACACGTGAACTATAATTTCACCAATCGCTGAATCCATATATCTACAAAATAACAAGATACACGCACGGTTTACATTCAAACAGTAGTTTAGCAAGCGAATTGGAAATATATGGAACTCGGAAATCTGAGTCGGCCCTCCTTTGTATGTGAATGTGATAGCATTATATTGGGCGTATATTGAGTTAATGGACGCAGGATTGTATTGTATACAGTTATGTGTAGATATTTAGAGATTGTGGTTGATTAAGTATAATTTCAAAATATGTTTAGATTTTCAGATATTTTTATGTTTTTATATTAAATATTATAAGTCAGTCTTAAATATGAGTTAAGTGAGCCTAGGGGTGTGTGGGACATGGATTTGATTCGGTCGTAATTTTGTTTTTAATTTGTGTTTTTTGGCCACTCAATACACAATGCCTCGAAAATTCAGTGGTTATTATTTTTTATTTTTTTTTTATGGAAAAGACACGGCCAACGAGCGTGCGGGTCACCTGATGGTAAGTGATTACCATCACAGCAGAGGAGTTACAGGTGCGTTGCCGGCCTTTAAGATGGATTGGGCGTCGGGGCCCGGCATTACCTGATGCGAATCGCAGTGGCATAAAGCCAAATCTTCACGCCGGTTTTAAACGCCGGGGGTGGTAATGATCCGGTCGAGTCTGCCCATGCATGTTGCCATTGCTGGCGACGTGACTCTACCACACGTACTTTAGTCGCCTCCTACGACACCACCAGTACCAGGATGATCCTATTCTAGGCCGGGATCACACGGCACAAAAACGTTAAAGAGGGAATTGAATTGTCTTAATGGGAACGGAGTATCTTAATACACGGTTTCTAGGTTTCCTCTGCCTACCACGCTGCGTGCGAAATACAGCGTGAAGTTTTCAATAATATAATTGATATCGTCAACGATAGAAGTGACGAACTTTTAGCCTATCTTTCCAATCTCGCGCTATATCTCGCACACTGCAAGGGCGGAAGGAGAAACGTAGTGCTTGTAGTGGCGGAACTCAACGCCACTTTGCCGCTTTACCAAAGCAAGGAAAATATTAAGTACTGTATTCACCTGAGTTTGAACGCAATTGATAATCGTTGTTGTTATTTACCCACACCATGGTACCACTAATAAGTAAATATTTAAGTAGGTAATTCTGTCTGTCTTTAGAGTTACTTGAGATATTTTTCTTAAATTATGTATATATAATACGACCCTGAAAAAATGGAAAAAAATCAAATTGACCCACTTAAACTTCAATAAACTCAGCCAGTATCAGCAAAAATTAATAATTATTTTCATTATTTAAGTAAAAAAATTGAACGAAAGTCAGTATTCATTTACAGAGAAAGCTGCCGAATAATATAAAAAAATACAACATACACAAAAACCATCCAAACAACATAAGATGTACATAGTGTAATACAAAAGAAAGAGGCAAAAAGAGAAAATGGGGGATAATAAATATATGAGTCATAACGCAGTCAAAGCACGAGCACGCAATAAATATTCTAAACAGGCCACTCATGTGATATAATCCTTTATTATGCGTGTTTTTTATAAGATAGCAAAAAAACTCAATTTATAGACGCTCAAACGTCTTGGAGTTTGATTACTCCGCGTAATTTTGAGTGCTATATTGGAGCCAGTCGTGGCCCAAGGGCACGAGCGTGGGATTGTAAGCGCGATAGGTTGTGGGTTCGATCTCCTCTCGAGGAAATGAAAATTTGATATTTTCATTCTTTTACTCTGATGACTTGTAAATAAATATTAATACTAACAGCAAGCCGAAAATCCGTTATGAACGAGTGCGGAGGCACCGATCACGATTTCCAAGCCCGGATAAGTGCTGCGCCTGACGGGAGGTCACGGGTGTGGTCTGTGATTACAGAAAACAGCTCATGCTCAAGGGGTTGATATACAGCATCAGAATGATCCAATCAGCTCATTGATACGGCAGCCGAACGCCTGAGATACTCAGCAAAGGCATACTCTGGAAATTTAAAGTGAAGTTAAGTTAATATCCGACATTTCGTTTCTGGCGTTAAGTTCAACACACAATGGACAACGGACTCTCTTAGTTCTAGGCTTTTTGCTTAAATACATACATATATATAATCTATATCATTATATATAATATATCGTATAACTCTATTACAAAGTTATGTTTTATAATAATAGGGTCAAGGTCAATGACAATTCTTATATGCTGATAAACTGAAGCTATTCCGGAAACGAAGGTAGCGTACAGGTGCGGCGTGATTCTCAGCCTAATTAAAAGTTTTTGCCGAATTGCTTATCGGGACGATTTATTAAAGGTTTATGGAAGGTTAATTGTGAGGAATATCTCGAAATTACTTAAATTTTATTAGAACAAAAAATTCTAATCTAGCGAAACTTTTCTAATAAATATTTTTGTGTTATTTATATTATTTAAAGGTAAATGCTAAATAATAATTGTAAGCATTTTTATTTTTTTAGACATATACTTTATAGAAATGAATGTATAAAAGATTAAGGAAAATGCATTCAAAGCTAGGAATATGTAGACAAGATTTATGTTTAACTTGTCCTCTTAACATTTTTTTCATTTTATATAGGTATTTTATCATCATAACATATCAGCTTCACGTTATATTCCGGGAAATTCCGCTGTATGTAGCAGGGTAAGTAAAGGGAACCTAGTGTAAAGACAGTTCTTCCTTTTCCGCTGTATTTCCAACTCATTGCTAGTTGAATGGTGAAACGCAACGCCGCGCTTTGCATATATTTAGATATATTTTTAATTATTGCACTTATTGAGGTCAAAGAAGTGAGGTAGGAGAGCATTTATTTGTGAACGTAATTATTGTAAATTCAATGAATCATTATTATTCTGATTTCCTCCATCTGGTAATGTCACGGTCACGGTGTTGAGTTACGAACTAAACCTCCATTAGATACTTTCTTAATCATCTTTCATCTTTCACGTTAAATACAGTACAAAATATATAAATTATTTGTACGTAATATCATTTATCTCAATCTATACCTATACCTACAGCCATATCTATACAGTTATACAAAGTCAACCAATTAAGAATTTTCTTATCAATAATAGCTTAAGTAATTTTCCTTTCGTTTAGTATTAAAACTATTTGTTTTATATATTAATTTCTATAACAGTAATATCTATTAAGTTTATAAAATTTATATAACAATCTATTTAAAAGGATCGACGCGATCTTCTTAGCATATTGATCTTGATATGATATGGAAATAAGTGACATTGAGTTATCATATTTTATCAAAGTAGAGTGAAGTAAAAGACATTTTTTCTGTATTTTTAATATTAATCTTATAGATTAAAAAAAATGTTTAAAAGTGTTTTAATTTAAAAAAAATGGTTATTAAATTAAAATTACAATAAAAAGTTAAGCATCTATAATGTCTGTTATATTTGATTAATAAAAAATATATATCTAAAGCCGATTATCATCGTAAACATCATTATAAAGATATTGAAATAGATTAGAACATACTTTAAAAAATCTTTGGCCATCAGTACGAAATAAAAAAAATATGTTGTGTGAAATATTATATTTTTTTTCTTGTAAGAGTACAACGAAGAAAAGTATATACATATTAATGATGTTATATATTTTTTTAGCCTCACGCTGTGTCCCACAAATCGTATGGAATCCACAACCGTCGTATTTACCCCTTGTACTCCGTTCAGTTATATAATTGTTATAATATTATAAGAAATCGGAAGCGGTTAACGATTGAAAAAAAAACAAGACATATCGTCTCCATATTAACAAAGAGAGCTAAAGTATTAACAAAGAGATTTTATGTAATTGCAATATGTGATATGTATCACTCAATAACAATATGATACGTTGAACCTTTGGTGGACTCTCGTTAGGGGTTGGTGGTCGAAGGGGACTGCTCCTTATTGAGAGGGATTTTGACTGCTGGAGCACGTCACGCCAAGTCACGGACGGTTTTGGACCTTCTGAAGAAGCTCTATTTTGGTGTATGATTTTGAATCGGTGGTTCTGATTGACAAAATTCAATTGCCTTTATAGTCCTTTTTACATATACCTACCCTCTTTTACACTTGAGTTCGCTAACAGAGTAATTTATACTCGTAGGTTGTTTATTCTACATTACATAATATTATATAAATATAGAATTGTTTAAATATACGTTATATTATTTATATATAGTATTTTTATAGAGAGACCGTCATGATAAATGTATCGGTATCGAACCACCCGTCGAAGGTTCTGTATTCGATTCCCACTCAGGTGAATAATATTCCTCGCGCTGGTAGCAAAATAAACAGCGACGTTAAGTTTCACTATTTAACACGCAATATTTCTAGAATTTAATGGTATTTGGTGTAAGAAGTGTCTTAACACTAAGTTCCTCCTGATTACCTGATATTATCAGAATAGAGACTGAGTTAAAAGAAACTACAATGTAAATTTTCTTAAAATCGACATTAAAGTGAAACCGAGACGAGTTAGTAGTATAAAATAAAATATAGATAACACTCACTCGAGTCGAGTATCGATAGTTATCTCTGATTTTATATTCTTAGCGCATTTTCATCGTCGTTAAAAGAACATTTAGTTGAACATGAAGTTGTATGTTTACATTTTACTTTTGTTTAGTGCGTGTGAGTGCAAAGTGTTCACGAGATGCCGTTTGGCGACGGAGCTGATGAAAACTAAGTTAATCGGAAAAACATTCTTAGGAAATTGTAAGTATATAAAATCATGTTTATATGGCTGTGGTTTCAAATCTGAATAAAAATGTATATTATGACATGCTTATAGTATCATCAACTTATTTATTTTGTATCAGTAAATGCAAGATCATCTTGCAAAGTTGTTTTGTCGCGCTTTTTATCGCCAATTTTGCTTAGAAATTTGTACGTGTGTTCAAATTCGATGATAATAGTTTATTTATATAATGTAAACCATCTAACTTTTTTAACCATCTAACTTTGTTTTTAATATTGTATTTGAATATGTAGAGGCTTGTCGTGGCGCACACGCGAGTGACTGCAAAGGCGACAGGTTGTGAGTTTTCATTTTATTGCTCTGTGGTAGAGGCGTTAGCTTCCGCCACTGAATACGCAATGCCTTTGGTAAATGAGAAATAAAATCGTAATAGTCTTAACAATAAGTTCCCAGGTTCCCTATGCTTACATTGTTATGTACGGAATCCTGTATTGATGTTGAATATATGAACATATTTCAAAATTCAAATAATAAATAGAAAATACAAAGTGTAGTTGTAGACTCCATTAGATGCAATTGCTAATAGTAATATGTTTAATAGCAATTTCTCCGTATATATTAAAATTACTGATTTAATCTTCTGCAATTCAAATCTCTATATGATTATATACACGCTTATCAGAAGGTGATAGATAAAAACTATTTCAACATATTTTTTACGGATTGTATATGTATTTTTGGGGACCAACGTGGCTCAGTGGGGCATCGTTAGACTATAAGCAATGGTTGTGTTGGTAGATCTATATAGAGAATTATCGAATTATTTTCATTTTCCTCTTTTGGCAAGTCAAACAGCGGTGTTGAGTTCTGCTACGGTGTTGGAACATAATTCAGGACTCTATATGCCCTGCTAATATTATAAATGTGAAAGTTTGCGAAGATGGATATTTGTTCCACTCTCTATACAGGAACTTTACAGGAACACAGTTTATTCATCAGAATGACACATAGACTATTTTTTATGTAAATATTTTGTATGTTTAGCTATAATTTTAATTTAATTATATACTTAAGCGGGCGAAGCCGCATTTCGTCCGATGGTTGCTGCTTTATTATATTAAGATGTTTTAAAATAAACGAAAAGAGAAAAAAGAGAATAATAACTATATGTATTTTTTTATGTGTTTAGTTATTTTTCTCTATTATATAAAGTAATATTTTTTTTTCTAGTACCTTATCCATTTGCTACTTAGAACATTCGATTGTGTTTTGAGGAAAATAGGTACTACTTTTTGATTTATAGTTTTATGGATAATGGAATAAAAATGATTTACTTAGTAGGCAAAAACGGTATCCTCATGTAAATAATATTATATGAAACTAATTTATTTTCATTTTTTCAGGAACTCATGGGACTATATAACCGAGTATATGTTTTTTTTTTTAATTTTAACTCTATATCTCGAAGCGTTCCCGAGATAAAAGCTCTTTACAGACAGACAAACAGACGGATACAACACAGTGATATTATTATTCCTGTTTTCCTTATAAGGTATAGAATTAAGCGAAAAACAATGAAATAAAACACGGCAATAAAACGATGAGTAACAATCGCTGTAACACATTATTAAAATCAAAATCATAGTTCTTACATGCAATACGTGCTCGCTTCAAATGTCGGAAAACCCCATATTATAAAAAATACTATTAATTATACTTATCCGGTTAATAAGTACTCGGCTTTAGATATTATTATTTATTTTTATATATAAATATTTTTAAACAAAGCTGGAGGGAGGCAGATAGATGGATCTTGGGAACCAAGTGTTAAAACACTCTTATTAAAACACTTCCGTTGCCTACTTTCTGCCGAATTATAGAGGCATTGAGTGTCGAGTTGCAGAAATCAACGTCGCGTTTTGTCTCGACATAGCAGAGCGAGGAATTGAATATATTAAATATTTCATTTCCTCGAGTGGGAATCGAAACCACAACCTGTCGCTTTTTCACTCGCACGCTGTGCCCCTGAGCCAGAGCCGACGACGACTGGCCTCAAATAGTTAAAATACATCGTTAAAATTTAGTTTTAGGGATTTTCTAAACGTAAATTTTATCAATGTATAGACAAATTCTTGGGATTACTAGTTAGCTACTAATCCAAAGCATTGCAATAGTTTACTAAAGCAAAATTTTTGAATTCTGCTTTGCAGTTCGCTAGTTCAAATTGTGCTTCTGAAAATTTCTACATCAGCGTGTAGCAATTATGAAAAATAATCTAAACTATTTTTGTTAAAATTTTCCCTTTTATATAGTACTTTTTCTTTTACTGTTAATACACTCCGTTCCCAATGTATGTATTACGGATCTTAACGCCGCGCTTTGCCTTAACGCCGAAGTGAAGAAATGAAAACATTAAATATTTCAATTCCTCGAGTGGTAATTGAACCCACAACCCGTCGCGTTTTCACACATTGTTCCCCTCCGCGACGACCGGCCTGTATAAGTTAAGTATCTATGTGCATATTTATACTTACCTATTGACATTTTGATGTTCATTTTACTTTAACAATGCGTGTGAATTGAATAAAGATTATTTAAATTTAAATACAAATGACTGCTAGAGCACTGTACGTGACAGAATTATAACTTATATGTACTTTTTTAAATCATTAAATACTGTTACTCAAGAAATTAGAGTAAACGCTACGGTTATGGGTTCGATTACCACTAAGAGCAGAGAATGAATTTACATGTTTTGATGTTTTGTGACTCTCGTAGTACGTAAGATGCAGTCTTCGAAAATTCTTATCACTAGGTTTCCTCTGCCTACTCTAGGGAATGCTGCTATATGTGGAATACAGCTGAAGCTAAAAATTAAGCATATAATGATAAAAAAAACAAATAGTTGCTTATTTTGTATCATTATCGTGACCATTATAGGGAAAAACATCTGCACAACACAATTCACCTTTGATGATACTTTGTAACGTTACATTAAATAAGCAATAAACATATATCCATAGTAGTTAAATATGAAAAAAATATCTATAATATATTATATACAATAAGTAAGAAATTATAATTTATAACCAGTTTATTTTTTTCACTTTCACTAAAATATTTAACTAACCATCACAAATCCGCCATACTATCCATACATTTCTTCTTACCATTGGAGATTAATAAAAGATGTTCATACAAACCCATCAATGTATATAAAATGTAGTTAAAAATTCAATGTTGTGATATCATTTCGATCAGCTGACATTGACACTTAAACTCACGACCACTGACTAAGTAATCGCGATGCGGTACACTTGGTTCGTAGTGATTTGCGTGTTAGCGAGTGTTGGACAAACGAAGAGATACGAGACAAGATGCAAGCTCGTCCGTGAACTAGTTAAAGTGGGATTTCCACAGCATTTGTATTTTGGACAATGTAAGCTTAGGTTATTTTAATTATAATTTTCTTTTCTAGTTGTCCGGGCCACGAGCGTGCGACTGTAAACGCGACAGGTTGTGAGTTCGATTCACGGGAGTATAAAATATTTGATATTAAATTCATTAGCTTGCTCTGGAAACGATCGTTCGAGGGAAAGTACAGAATGGGAGTGTCTTAATGTAATTGGAGTGTCTTGGCACTATATTCCTCATGTTCCTTCTACTTATCCTTTCATATGCGGAATAGAGCGTGAAGCTAAAAATATGTATATAATTATGTAAAATATACAATTATAGATAGGAAAAACATTTAAAATCTATTTTGTATTATTTAATAACACTACTATAAATATTCACTCTCGAATGTCCGACCGTGACAATATCAACGCAATACATACATACTGTCAGTCGTATTCTACAGTACAACAAAAGGAGTATTTATACAATAAGGTCTTTCTCTCTGTCCACCATGCTACGAAAGTAAAATTGAAGCGGTTTTTTTGATACATTACAGCTAAATCTAAACGGTTATATCGTTAATTATATAAATATTTCTAATAACACAGTAAAGTACGTAACTTAACTATGACGTATCAAGGCAGAACATTAGTTATGCTAATTCACTTTTTTGTATTATGGGGTAATAATTATTATGTACATTATTCGATTCTACTTTGTAGAGGGCAATGTTCACATTATACATTATTAAATCTGATCAGAGAGGGGAAATTTCGTTTTTTTCCCTTTTCACACCTTCACGCATTTCCCGCACGTGTTACACATCGCATCCATCGGCGTCGGCTATATCGTGATAGATCACTGAGAACGAAAAACCACGTATATATAGATATGGGGAACGAAGTGCCTTATGACACTAGGTTCTCTCTGAAGGCAAATACAGCATGCAGTTGTTTTTTTTTACATAGACATACTTCACACTCTCTTTCCAGCACATGCTGGAAAGTACATAAAACTGGAAACGAACAATGTTTATAGTTTATAAGCTTCACGCTATAGCCCGCACACAGCAGGGTAGGCAGAGGGAACCTAGTGTCATAGGGCACTCTATTCCCCACTTTCTGCCGAATTCTGGAGACATTGCGTGTTGAGTGGCAAAACTCAACGCCGCGCTTTTCCATTGACACCAGAGCGAAGAAAATGGAAATATACATTTAAATAAATATTTCAATCTCCTTAAGTGGGGATCAAACCCATAATCAGTCAGTTTTACAGTTACACTTTGTGCCACTGAGCCACGACTAGCCTCAACAGTTTATAATGTGTAAAAAATTTTAACAATTTTAATCAAACGGTTAATGATTGGAAATTTGACTTGGCTATTTTTTATCTTCAGGCACCAAACTAAATATGAATCTAATAGTCCAGTTCACGCTTGAAGTAAACTAATTTGCAAATTAATTAAAACCTGTACCTACGTTGAACTTTATCCCGAGTGAATACAAAACTCGGCACCCATATAGATTCCATATTCTTATGTCGGTGAATAATTAACCTGGCTGCTATTGCACATTTATGAAGTTGATAATATATCTTATATTCATAAGAATATTTTATTGTCATCGGATATGAACGTGAATTTTCAAGCAAAATGGACGATAGGAAGTGAGCTAAAGTAGTACAGGAGGTTTTTATTAATAAATTGTTCAAAAGATAGAATGGAAGGAAAACGTTTTAAATTTATTTTATTTTAAAATCTTTATTAATTTTCAATTTAGTTTTCCTTGTGCGTAGGCTGTATATAAAGGAAATTGTTATGACCTGCCCACGACTGTCCTGTCATATTATATCATCTGAATAGTAGGTTAGAACATTGTAGATGGTTTCGTTTTTAATTCGATTTTCCATACATATAAAAATATAGAAAATTTTATTTTTTATTTTCTTTTCTAAAGGTTTATAAATATAATTGAAGCCAATCATGGCCAAGGGGCACAAGCGTTGTCGTTAGGTCGTGAGTTCGATTCCCACCCGAGGAAATAAAATATTTAATATTTTCATTTTTTTTCTCTGGTATCGGGACAAAACGCACAATGCCCCCAGTTTTCAGCAGAAAGTGGAGTATCTTAACACTATGCTTTCTCTACCTATCCGTATCCTTATCTACTTGCCGTATACAGCGTGATGCGTGAAAAAAAATATTGAGTGTCAAAATATAATAGTAATTATAATTAAAAATTCCCTGATATGATTTATACCCACTACCATGATATTTAATCAGGCAGGTTTAACTACACCAACTGCACCACAGCGATCTCTAAAATATATTTAAAAGCACATATTTATATTCTTCATATATGTATAGGTACACACCATCTCTTATTAGAATGTTTTAACTGAATTAAAACTTGTCGCCAAAGTATGAAAGTTCCACACCGCATTCGAGTAATGATACCACAAAAATATTACTTTAACTTATTTCCACTTCATTTGCATAAAAATATGAATAATTTATTTACTTAGTAGTTTTGTTATTTAAAATTCATTTTAAAAGTTTTTTTTATGTTTGTTTGAACGTAACTTGTGGGAGATTTAATACTGGCAACATTAAATCAAATTTGCTTTTAGTTTTTAATGAATAACTTAACGTTTTCTTTTTATTTTCATGGCCTAAATATACATTTAACAAATAAGAAAATGATTTCAGTTAAATATTTAATTTAAATCAAAATTAAATTATATCAGCTTCACGCTGTATTCCGCACACAGCAGGGTAGGTAGAGGGAACCTAGTGTAAAGACACTTCGTTACCCATTTTTCGCCCAATTCTTGAGGCATTGCGTGTTGTGTGGCGGAAGGCAATGCTACCTTCAGAGACGGCTCCGGTGTCAGCACCAGAGCGAAGAATTTTTTTAAGTAAATATTTCATTTCTCCGAATAGGGGTGGGGGTTGTGGGTTCTACCCACAACCAGTTGCGTTTACAGTCAAACTTTGTTCTCTGCACCACGACTGGTCCCGTATAATATCTAATTTGTAAATAACTTATTTCGTTTTCGTTACTTTACAAACAAATTTATATACTGTTTATATTGTCTAATGCTAAAATAATGTACTTTCGTGCCGTGTGATTATTCGTGCCTAGAATAGGATCATCCTGGTACTGGTAGTGTCGTAAGAGGCGACTAAAGTACGTGTGGTAGAGTCACGTCGCCAGCAATGGCAACACGCATGGGCAGACTCGACCGGATCATTACCACCCCCGCCATTTAAAATCGGTGTGAGGTAGTGGCCTTATGCCACTGCGTTTCGCATCAGGTAATGCCGGGCTCCAGCGCCCAACCCATCTTAAAGGCCGGCAACGCACCTGTAGCTCCTCTGGGTTTGCACGGAGTCGTAAACGGCGGTAATCACTTACCATCAGGTGACCCGCACGCTCGTTTGCCGTCTTTTCCATAAAAAAAAGTACTAGTGTAAGAGTATGACTAAAATATGTTATTTTTTTTATTTACGTAGTGACTGAACACTGTTATATACTATATAAAATAAAGGTACCGTAACCGATGATAATTTTTTCAATGTCTTTTCAGGGGTGTGCCTTATTGAAAAAGTAAGCAACAGAAATACTGCGGCTTTCGTGGTTACGCCAAGTGGAAAGAAGTTTTATGGACTGTACCAGGTAAGAATGTATATTAGTTCTTTTTAAATATTATTCGTTTCATAGTTGCGCTGTTGTGAAGCGTAATATTATATTTTTCTGTGATTTTACCTTCCAAAAACTAATTCTTATGATAAAAGTTATTGGGAATTTTTTATTTGAGATAAGACATCTACTTGTTTTTGAATGTATCTCTATTTATATACTATCAAATACAGAAGGAAATTATTATAATGAATTAAATAGCAAGACTAAATAAATTAAGAAAATGAGCGACGTTTTTTCCGCAAAACATACACAATGTCTTGAAATTACACGGGTGGAGTGGCGATGGTGGAGCATGGCAAGTCTTAATACTAAGCTCCCTCTCTACTTACCCTCTCACATGCGGAATATACTGTGAAACTAAAAAAAAGAAATAAAAATATGATCATTTACAGTATATTCGTAACAAACAGTCTCACACACAGCTTTACAAAATACGGCATAAAAACAGTTTGTCAACAAGACATTTTATAAGTATAAAATACGTCCAATATATTCACATACAAATATATCTTTAGATTCCAGCCAGATGGTGCAGGGAGGGGAAAAAAGGGGGCGAGTGTAATATTGCTTGTGAATGTGAGTATACAAGCTTCTGCTCTTATCTTTACTTAGCCTTCATTTTAGCGATCTTACCGGTAATGGCAATAATGTATTAAGGTAGAATTTATATAAAACTCATATTATAATTAGTTTTTATTTTATGATAAATTCTTTGAATATACAGAATAGTAATAGATATATGTATGTATGTTTGATGGTTTAATTTCCGTTCGGGGGAATGAATTATTAATTTTATTTTATCGTCCTGGTTAGAAGACAAAGCGCGGCTTTGAGTTCCCTCAATCGACACGCAATGTTTCGAAATTGGGCGGAAAATGTAGAAAGGAGTGTCTTGACATTACGTTTTATTCACACTTGGAACTTATACATTTTTTTACGACTTACAAAGTTACAAAAATGGAAAACAGAGTAGTTTAATTCTGCGTTCTCTCTGTCTACTATGCAATATGCGGGATGTAGCTTGAAACTGAAAAAAAAACAGGAATATTCTTTTCACGCTGGACCTACCCCGTACATCGCAGGGAATGCTTGAGGAACCTCAACCATAATATATATATATATATATATATATATATATATATATATATATATATATATATATATATATATATATATATATATATATATATATATATATATATATATATCAATTCTTCGTGCGATAATCGAACTCAAAACCTGTCGTGTTCAGTCTACAGCTTCTGTCCCTGCTCTAGGACCGATTTCATTTCATTCTCTCCTTTGTATATTCACCTTAACAAAGATCAACCGTACAATTTAAAAGCATAACCAACTAGAATTACTCTAACAACATCAGTTCGTATTTCCTAATTGAAATCTAAGATGACTAGATGAGTGATAGCGGCGCTCAGGATTTGATCGATCGTAGTTATAAGCCAATTTCTAAGTAAGGAATGCGAAAGCTACTTCGTATTAATAGATATATTATCGTTAAATGGTTCTGATTTCTTAGACGTAGGTCGTGGAATTATATATATACTTTTTTAACTTATCTATACATATAAATAGAACTGTAGTGTCTTGCTGTAATTTAAAAATTTCGAATTTATAACCGTCGCGTTTACAGTCAGACCGTCAGTAGAGCCTCCAGAAAATAGCCTCCAGAGCTAAGTAATTGTATATACCTGAAAAATCTTTCCCCCGAATTGTATTTGAACCTGCAATCACTAAATTATAAATACAGCAATTTGCTGTAAAAACTGTAAAATAACTCAGCATTTCCCGTCCATCGCCTTAGATAATGTTCACTAAAGGACATTATGATCTGCAGCTTTGCAGCTTTGTAAGCTTAAGAATGCAACCGGCATTTCAATTGGCGGTAGGAAACGTGTTAGCTCGACTTCTATATATTATTCTAGTTCTAGGAATAGTTCACTGCTGTCATCTTTCCTTTGCTTAAAGCATAAATAAATTAAAAAGTAAATTAAATCAGCTTCACGCTGTATCTCGCATACTGCCGAGTAGGCAGACGGAACCTAGTGTTTCAAGACGTTTCTCGCGTTACACCGTTTGCCGGAGGCATTCTGTTTGAGTGGTGGAACTGAACTCACGGCCTGTCATACTCTTGTACCCCTGCATAACTAGCCTCAGTAGGCCATGGTACTTCATACCTTAAATATTAAGAGAGGCCAGTCGTGGCGCAGGGCCACAAAGTGTAACGGGTCCGATTCCTATTAGAGGAAATATTTAATATTTTCACCTGGTGTCGAAGCACGTTGCGGCGTTCAGATCCATCACTCAACATACAATGCCTCTAGAATTTTGGAGGAAAATGAGGAACGGCGTGTGACGACACTATGTTCCCTCTGCCTACCCTGCTACAAGCGGGATACAACGTGAAGCTAAACAAAATAATAACAAAAAAAAAAAAAAAACTAAAGGTATTTAGAATCTCTAAGCTTTCTTTTACGTGCGGTTTCACATTACCCATTGACTTTTTAATGTCAAAATTAACTTTGATACCAGTTTTAAAGGTTACTTATACATTGTACGGAACGTTAATGAAATCATACTTAAATTTTTAATGATACCCGGGCGGATTTACTTTTTGACCGGTTAGAGAGGACCCGTCGGGTTTATTGTGGTTCGTAAAATACAAGGTTGACTCTATCTCAGCTTAGCGTTTTAATCATCTCCACTCGAATGGTTGGCCATTGCAGTTTTGTTACGATAGTATTTTTTAAATAAGTAAAGATCGTTCTTAATGATTTGTTGCTTTGGAGTTTTCATTTTGTCTTAAGACACTGTCTCCTATTTTCTGATGAATTTCTGAGGCATTGCGTGTAAAGTAGTGGAACAAAACATCGCGCCTTGCCTCGTTAGCTGAGCGAAGAAATAAAAATTTGGTCTCGGAGCGTCTCTAGGATCTCTCTGCTTATATCGATTTCTGTCTGTCTGTATAAAATTGTTCACGCTTACTATTTTCAGTATATTATAAAGGTACGTTTAAACGAGCGATCTAATAAAATTTAAATTATAATCTTAAATTACCTTGCACCTAATTAATTAATTTGCCTTTGCCTATGCAATCAAATCAAATATATTAAGTACTGGTGATCAATAAAATATGATGAAAATTGTATATTAATTAAAATCTACTTCTAAATTTTAATTAAAAATTCTGATTTAAGTCAAATAATTCAGAACCTGTAACTCTTTAATATATATTAGATAGTAAAACAAAGTATGAAATCTCTATAGCCGTTCGCAATCCGTTTGTCTGAACACAACCCGGCCAGTATCACTGTTGGGGACATAAAATAGATCGTAAAATAAACTTTTAGGTAAGAAACTGTAAACGATGAACTGAAAACTGACATATAAAATTTTTATTTTCAAAATGAATATAACCCTATATTTGACTTACATTTTGTTAAAATTTTAGTTAAAATATAAAATATTCATTCAATATATATTTTTAAAAGCGTCACAAATGAAGAATGTTAATGTGTATTAGAAGAAATTGTGTGCAAGTGCAAAACGAGGGCGTTTAAGGAGGACTTAAATGTTTATGTTAACCCTAGATGTGATTCTGTTTTCCTAAGCACTATATTACAAATTATTTATTAATTTCTTTTAATTTAGTACATTATTGTTCTATTGCTGGGATATGCATTTAACATAGATCATCCGTGCGCAAAAACAGCTGATTGCCTTTACACTATTTTCAATTTTTTTATTATTTTATATTTATTACTAGTTTATATAATTATTCAAATTTTCTAGAAATAATTCATGAGTAATAAGTATATTAACTAAGCACAACATTTTAATTTAAATACATTTTTCATCAACATAACAAAATATTTTGTTTAACGTGTGTGCATAAACTATAATATATGTAATGTTTAACCAATATATGGTATTGATTTCTTATTGACCCAGAATGAAATAAAGAACGAAATGGCTTGTCTCTAGGTTCTCTTGTTTTCAGCTTCACGTTGTATGCCACAAATAACAGGGTACGCAGAGGGAATCAGAGAACCTAATCTTAAGACACTTTCTGAAGAAATTAATTTGTTGTCGAAGAACTGAAAATTTGGTCTTGAAGCATCTCTAGGATCTCTCAGCTTATATCGATTTCTGTCTGTCTGTATAAAATAGTATTCACGCTAACTATTTTCAGTATATTATAAAGGTACATTTAAACGAGCGATCTAATAAAATTTAAATTATAATCTTAAATTACCTTGCACCTAATTAATTAATTTGCCTTTGCCTATGCAATTAAATCAAGTATATTAAGTACTGGTGATCAATAAAATATGATGAAAATTGTATATTAATTAAAATCTACTTCTAAATTTTAATTAAAAATTCTGATTTAAGTCAAATAATTCAGAACCTGTAACACTCTAATATATATTCGCGATAGTAAAACAAAGTATGGAATCTCTATAGCCGTTCGCAATCCGTTTGTCTGAACATAACCCGGCCAGTATCACTGTTGGGGACATAAAATAGATCGTAAAATAAACTTTTAGGTAAGAAACTGTAAACGATGAACTGAAAACTGACATATAAAATGTTTATTTTCAAAAAGAATATAACCCTATATTTGACTTACATTTTGTTAAAATTTTAGTTAAAATATAAAATATTCATTCAATATATATTTTTAAAAGCGTCACAAATGAAGAATGTTAATGTGTATTAGAAGAAATTGTGTGCAAGTGCAAAACGAGGGCGTTTAAGGAGGACTTAAATGTTTATGTTAACCCTAGATGTGATTCTGTTTTCCTAAGCACTATATTACAAATTATTTATTAATTTCTTTTAATTTAGTACATTATTGTTCTATTGCTGGGATATGCATTTAACATAGATCATCCGTGCGCAAAAACAGCTGATTGCCTTTTACACTATTTTCAATTTTTTTATTATTTTATATTTATTACTAGTTTATATAATTATTCAAATTTTCTAGAAATAATTCATGAGTAATAAGTATATTAACTAAGCACAACATTTTAATTTAAATACATTTTTCATCAACATAACAAAATATTATATTAAAAATTTCAAAATTTTAACTACGTTTGTATTTTGTTTGGTGACGTGAAACTTTGTCGTCTCGACATAAACCTCTTGCAGAATACGAATAAAAGTGGAATAGAGATTGCTTTTAAAACTCCTGCATTTCTAGTAATATTCGCGATGGCGGTGGTCTCGCGTGCATGAATTTTAACTAAGTTTATTAATCATATAATCCATCTTGGTATGCTGAGTTTGGTTCACCTGGTATAATAAATTAATATAATACGGACTCGCGAACACTGACTTAAAGTGAAGTTGGATTTTATTAGGTAAAAAATAAATAAAAGATTTATAAATTATTTCGTAATTTAGAAAATTCAATATTTTTGGTAATATGTTATTATAGAAAACTAGGTGGTATTATCTCCTGTTCACTTTATTTGTTTACTCTCCGACCCGTGGCTTGCAGTGATCGAAAAGTAATATAAATTATAAATCGTTGCTGCCGCATCATAGACGTCCGAGTTTTAAAAATAGATGAACTTTTACAATTTTTATATTATAGAAAAATACATTAAATCAGCTTCATGCTGTATCCCGTATAAAGTAGTGTGGGCAGAAGGAACCTAGTGTTAAGACAGTCTCCATATATATTTTTAAGTTTAACATAAAAGTTTTTTTTTAATTTATACTATTACATAGTATACAAATATACTATTTTTTACATTTTTAAAGTGTTATTCCACACTTGGTAAACAGAAATACTTATTAAGAAATCATATAAAAATTTGAACGTAGCGGGATTTGAACCCGCGCCTCTTTAGAAACTGTCTATGCGCTCTGACCAATTATAACATAAGTTCTCAAAAAACATATGGCTTAGTTAGTCAGAGTGCTTGAGAGAGGCGTGGGTTCAAATCCCGCTAGGTTCAATTTTTAATACGTTTTCTTAATTAGTGATACACTAGGTTATTATGGCCCCTCAAAATTAAAAAAAAATCAAAAGCTTTAAATAACAAATTATATATAATCAAAATGTGTTTATTTCAAGTAATTGGTTTACTTGTCGACGAAACAAACAACAAAAAAGCATGTATTTACATATATTTACAAAGATTTTATCAAAACGAATAACAATTACCGTTAACCATTTTAGCGCTCCTCGACGACGACATTCGTGATGATACGGCGTGCGCGGTGGATATATTCTACAAAGAGGGCTTTAAATACTGGGATCAGTGGAACAGGAGGTGCAAGAACGATAACCATATAACTAATGAAATTTACAAGTTAGTATTTTTTGTCTTTTCAAAAGTATTACATAAATATTAGGATTTGATTTTTTTTTTTAAAAATAATATATAATTATGTTCTAATTTTAAGGTTTTATTAAACCATTTAATTTTTTTCTTCGTATTTTATGCATATTTTTTTTCATTCTTTTCATGTTTTATCACTTTCTTTAATGTGTATACACTTCTAGAAGATAGTTGGCAGTGTGAAATTAAATTGTAAATTCAAATAAATTGTTTTTATTTCTCTGTTATGGATATAATACGGCGCTCGGTTACGCCACTTAACCCATAATATCTCGAATTCGAGCGTAAAGCAAAGAATGGAGAGGTTTGATCCTAAATTCTTCCTGCTCACACTTTTAAGTGCGGAATACGGCATGAAAAAAAACAATATATATGTAGCTTAATAAATAATTCTATTATAGATGCCCAGATTTAGTATCTCAGAGAATGAGTCCAGAGCGAACTTACCAAACTGAAAAGCGTATCCAAAGAGCGATAGAAGCATGGGAGAAGGCAGATGACGTCAGCTACGTTATAGATGTTTTCCACATTTGATATGTTTTTTCCTATTATAATAAATATATATTGTTATGATTTTTTTTACAAATTTAATTTGTTTTTGTTTTATTTTCATGTCCTCTATGTGGTTTTAGGTATTGGTTTAGATAACATAATGAAATACTTAATTTTTTTGCAAAAACATTCACAACAATCATTCATTTCGAAATTAAAAGGAATCTGCAAAATTACCTTAACCTTCTTCCATTCTATACTATTTTATCCTACATTAGCAAAACACGAATCGTTAACATGTTAAAAGCGTCAAGGCGCAGAGTTACAGCGACAAACTGGCATCGCAATGATTTCACGTTCGATCCCCACTCGGCAGAATGATTATACCTATATAGTTATTTTCATTACCCCACACTGATAGACAAAGCCGCGACGTTGGATTCCGCATCAATTCCACAGCTAAAAACACAATCTCTCGAAAATTGGGCTGGAAAAGAGGACGGAGTGTCGTAACATCAAGTATCCTCTGTATACCTTCGCTGTACGGGATAAAGCGTGAAGCTGCCTTTTCCCGTATGGCCAATCAACAATATATGAATATTGTACTTACTGAAATAATATTATCTAGACACATCCACTCAAGCTGACGCCGCTAAGTACTATTACTATAACAATACATACGTCAATGTAAACATATTTACTTTAAAGAAAAGTAAGAGCAAACGTTGAAAGTACTAAAAACATCCATCTTACTCCACAAAGGAATATCACCGACCGACGGAAGTATGTTTATTGTTTCCGACTCCGGGTTGACGCCATCTTTGAATGTACTTGGATATTTTGCATATGAGCTCTTGTTTTTGAATTTAGTTCCTATTTTTTGTTTCTGGTGGCTATATATATGATTATTATATAAAATATGAATGTAGAAATCTTTCGTTGCTGAGTGATTGACTGAAAAAAACTACGCAGTTTTTGGTTTTAGATAGGTAGGTCTCAAAAACTAAATTTAACATTTTTTGCAACTTATAATTTCACGATAGTTCTAAAAAATATTCGTATATAATAATTAGCTTATAAATTGCTATGTTCAGTGTAACTTTCATAATTCATCATTCATGATAATTTTGATGTTAGGGATTGTTAACCCTTACTTTAAGGGTTAGAGAAAAAAATGCTGTGTCGGTATTTTGGATAAAAAAACAATACAATCAAGGTAAAAATAGTTCATTAGAAGCCAGCGCACCTCGCCCATGCTTATCTGGCTGGACACTTTGTCGTTTTCATATATAATCATTAAACAGGTATAGTACTTTAAGGCTGCCATGGCGCAGTGGCACAAGAGTGTGACTGAGATCACCACATGGGTGGAGGGAACCTAATGTTAAGATACTCCGTTCCCTACTTTTTGCCGAATTTTCAAGACATTGCGTGTTGAGTGGCGGAATTCAATGTCACGCTTTGCCTTGACCCCAGAGCGAAGTAATGAAAATATTAAAAATCTTCCTCGAGAGTATCGAACCCATACCCTGTCAAACTTGTGCCCCTGCGCCACGACTGATCTTCTCAAAATAAATGTAAAACGAATATACATATAAAATACAGAAAATATCCTCGCCGACACAATTATAGGAACGCCGTACGGATGCAGATGGCGTTGTTATCTGCTCGAGTGCTCGAACTTAGCTCTCGAGTTTATTTCAAGAGTTTTCAAATGTTCCGTGCGAACTCTTGCATATTCATGGAATGTTAGAATTTATTTCATTAATATGAGAATAATAATTTAATATAAGTAGATTTACGCTATAATTGCGGCTGACGGGGTTTTTTGCTATAAAACAATTTTATAGGATATATTATATAAATTAATGACTTTGGTAGAAAAAGCTCAAAAACTTAGTGTTGCCGTTACTATAAAGACAGTTGTATTTCTCAGACATTCTGTGAGTTCGATTCTCACTCGAGGAAATGAAATATTTAATATTTTCATTGCTTCGCTCCGGTAGCGGGCAAAAGCATGGCGTTGAGTTGCGCCTTTCAACTCGCGAAGCGTCCAGAATTCGGCGGAAAGTGGGGAGTGGAGTGCCTTAGTATGGCTTTCTCTGCCTACCCTGCTAGATGCGCGATCTATATCACGCATTTCGCATTTCTAGCTAGCTGTCATTTCTATGTTTATCAGGTTTAGTCTATAAGTGCAATGAGATACAAACAAATGGAATACAAAATATTATATTTTATTAACTGTTTTTCTTTATCGTGAACAATAATCATAAAATATAAAAACGTTTAGAAATATTTTTTATTTTTGAATAGTTAATAAAAAAGATACAAAATAAACAAATACACGTCAATCAGAGCAGAAAACATTTCAATTTCTACTATTCAAATTCTATACTACTACTTTGGTCAAAATCACATTCACTACAGATTTTTCGCGCAAAATATTTTAAAATTCAAATATAAAAGGAAACAAAACAACTAAAGCTTTTTACTGCACTTGTTTCTTTGTCGCAAAAGTGCATTGGATTTTCGTAAATCCGAACTGTTTTTCACCGGAAAAGAGATTACTATAACATACAGATGATGGGCCAAGCTGTTGTACTACGAGCTACTACTATAGTATACTAGGTACTTCTATAGATATGCTAACGGATGCAGATGGCGCCTTAAAGTTCAATGTAGTTCAAGTTGTCCTCGCTTGATTCAAAAGTTCACAATTCTCGAATGTAGTGTTGCCGTATAGAAGAAATAGTTTTCAATTTAAATGAATGAATAATGAAGATATACAAGGAACACTCGCTGTAAGTTACAACGCATTTAAGATTTTGAATGAGCCAAAGAATATCTGAGAAAGCTTGTATAAGTTATACTTTTTTCCGATTATCGTGATGCGGTTAGTTCGTGCATAATCATACAATAGTCTATGCTATGTTTAGTGGCGGAACTCAACGCCATGCTTAGCCGCATTACCAGAGCGAGGGTATTAAAATATAAAATATTTCATTTCCTCGACTGGGAATCGAATCCACAACTTGTTGCATTTACAGCTGCACGCTTGTTACCCTTAACAACTGGAATTGCGTTTTTAAGACTACATATATTCTATCAAAAATTAGACACGATTTATAATAATTCTGATGTAATATTAGAGTAGAGCTCTGTAAAGCTTATCAATTCTATTCTTATAGGATATTTTTTAATATTTTCTTTTATTAAATTAAAAACAAAACATAAGAATTGCACTATTTTAAAACAAATTAAACAAACGACAACACAATTTCAATATTAAAACTCAATCTTCTCAGATAGTCAGCGTTTTAAGCTATTCCAGCTTCATTTATATTGACGAGAGTTTTGTATGTATAAACAGAGTGAAATCGCTTAACGGTTTTATGTAGGACTGAACGTTGAAAGCCTTAGGGATTTTAGAATAAAAGTCAAAATAGTACAGCAAAACTGTCGCTACGCAGGTGTGACTCGAGGGAATCAAATGGTACAACCGTATAATATACTCGATTCCCTTCAACTGTGTTATCTCTAAGGAAATTTTCTCATTTATAATGGGATTTGCTTTGCTCAAAACGCTACAAAATCTTTAGAAAGTTGAATTTACGTTCGTGCACCGTTGAGTCGCAGGTTATCGTTGTTAGGTAATTTAATGTAGGGTTAAATATTAATTTTTGAAAAAAAAAAAATTTTATGAACGAGTTTTTTCAAAAGTTAATTTATTGATATTAATTTAATGATACTAAAATACAAACAAACAATTTAAACAAATGTCTGTCTGTTTATATTTCTGTATGTCCAGGCTAACCTTCCGAACAGCGAAACTGATATTTACGGGAGTTTCAATAAAGGACAAAAGGACTTGTGGAGCGGCATACAGGCTACTGTTTACCTCGGAATTGGATGGATTTACGCTGAAAAAAATATCATCTACGCATATATTTTTCTGAAACTACTTTGTAGGGAATAAAATCAAATAATATTTCAAAATATTTAAAATAATCAACACACTCCCAAAATATTTAAGATAAAATCTACTAGATACTTTTAAATAATAGCCGCGCGAGGGCTGTTAGTCACTAATAATCACTTCCTAGCATTTGGATTTGGATCGCCAAAATTACTTAATTTATTATGAAATTACAATTTTGGTTTTATTCTGGTAAAAATTTTTATAGCGTCACGCTTTGTTTCCTATATACCAGAAGTAAGTAAGCAAAGGGAGCCTAGTGTTAAGACACTTCGTTCCCAAATATCCGCTGAATTCTGGAGGCATTGCGCGTTCAGAAAGAAGAAATTGCGAACAAGAAATATTTCATTTCCTCAAGTGGGAATCGAATCCACAACCGGTTGCGTTTATAGTCACATGCCCCTGAGACAGGACTGGCCTTTAGACTGGTTGAGATGTTATTTGTAATAAAAAAAAATACTACTATTACCTACATATATCTTATCCATACCAAAACTTTATACAATAAAACGAAATAAAACAAAAATATTAAAACAAAAATCATACACTGAAGTCATGTTAAAAAAGAAAACAGATTACTTAAAGAAATTCTTATACCCAAATACAATTGTAAAAGTTGTTCTAGTGTCTCTAACGTAAAGTTAGAGGTGGCACATCTGCGTCGTCGAAAGAGCATTCGCATGGCAGTATTTCTTTAGAACTGTTGGAAGGATTATTTTAAAGCTTATTTTAATGTCGGCAATTTGAGAAAGTTACGAAGCGTTATGTTACAGTGTGTGCTCGGCTCGATAAATTCAACGGGTTTAATTTTTTTTATAATCCGTTAGTATGTTTTTGCTGTTTTTCTATTTGGATATCCGGTGTCTCGTTTTAATTTTTAACAAAAAATATCGCGTTTAATCCAAAAATGAGTTTCACGCTTTTCCGGAATAGCAGGGAGACAAAAGGAGTAGTGTTAAGACACTTAATTTCATACTTAGAGTAGTGGAACTCATCATCTAGCTTACCCAGTATGAAAATTAAAATAATTTAAATATAATGATTCCCCCAAAACGCGATCGAACCCACAAGCATAGCGATTACAATCAGATAGCCTCTTGATTTTTCTTGTCATTTAAAATGTGAGTGTGACGTCTATATATTAATACGTGAAGGAAAAAATTTGGACCCTTTTTTATTTTATTCATTAAATCAATAAATAAAAGTTACAAATCTACCATGCATTTAAAAATATGTAATTTTATATTTATAAAGCGACATACACTTTTTATAAAGTGTTAACGCGTATTATTATAGTACACGTCAACGGGTCCTCTAGTTAAGTTAATTTGCTCATCCCTTATTAAACCCTAGGCACAGAAGAATAATAAATTAAAAGAAATACAAATTGTTGTATCATAAATTAGGGCATCAAATTAAAAAATAAATAAATATCTTAAATTTTCGTATTACCTACCACCATACGTAATTTTTATTATTACAATTATTTTCTATCTCTATCTGTAACTGTTAAAATATTGTGTTACCGAATTATTTTTTTATTGTAATGTTAATATTACTAAAATTAAATAGCTATAAAAGGAATCTTTGTGTTGTGTGAACAGATAACCCATCAATACCATTATAGCACAATTTATATTTACAACGTTATTTCATCACAAATGTTTAAAAATAAATATTTCCTAGGAAATAAGTATTTACTTGAAAGGAGAATCGAACCCACAACCTGTGGCGTTCACCACGACTGGCATTGAATATAATATGTGGAACAATTTATATTTAAACATTTATTTGTGATGCAATAATGTTGTAAACACATTATCTTTCATATTTTATTTTTTTCGCTTTGGTAAAATGCGGCGTTGAATTCCGCCACTCTATATACATATCCTTTAGAATTTGACGGAAAATGTTAAACGGAGTATCCTAGCACAAGGTTCCCTTTACCTACCCTGCTGTGTGTGGGATATAGAGTGAAGCTAAAGAAATATTATTTAAAATTTTACTCATAATTTAGTCCACCCTAATTCTTTACAAAATAATTTGAAGCTTCCACTTCGTAACAGAGTATTAGACGTACATTTATAATGTCAAAAACTACTACTGTAATAAAGCATCACTCTAATTGCACTGCAATCCTAAGTATTCACATTTCACCAACCCTACAATCTTTTAAGCACAATTTTCTCGTATAAATATAGCTTTTAACATGGCTTGACCTATTCTTGGTTGGAAAGTAAAAAAGGGGTTTTCCGACGAAAATAAATTATGAACCGCTCCAGGGTGTTTTATTCTTCCGCATTTTGATGAGAGAGACATAAATTTAGGGAAAACACGTACACCGCAAAATTTTTTGCGTCTCTCTTGCGTGGGCTTAAATATTTCAGACCGTGTTGTAAGATTCTTATGTGGCCGTAACCTTTATTTGCTAGGGTTTATAATATGAATAATGTTGTATGTAAAAAATTTACAGTGAATATATATATATATATATATATATATATATACTCACTTTCCACGGAACTTTTCGAGGCGAGTAGCGGAACTGAACGAAAAAAACATGTAAATATTAGAAAATAATAATAATTCCTATATAATATAATCCCTAGAATGGGGATGAAACTCACAATCGTCGCGTTACACTTATATATCTTATATTCCCTTGCGCCACGACAGCTTCATTATAATATTATAGTATATTATTATTTTTTACAAAACCATACAATGTTAACAATAATGGTACAAATTTTAATTAATATAATTTCTTAAAGGTAATTAATTAACTTTACAATATTCTTAAGTTATCAACTCTATTTTTAGTATTTTGTTTATAAAAGCTGACGAGCTACAATAACCTCACACTTCAAGTTACGTGTAAGCCGCACGAGATCGCCCACCAGGTAGTGAGAACAAAGCGAATAAGCAATCCAATTATATCGGAACTGTTGACCTCGTATTGGTCTTTGATAGGTCAGCAGTGTTGAGGAGATTGGACTGTTGGATTGAACTTTAAGAATCACCTTTGGCGGGCTTGTTAATTATCAGGTTTCTATTACTTGAATGTTTTTTCCCGTTCAAAGTAAGGGGATCTACATTTCGTATTGATGCAGGCTGAATCGTAAGCCTTGGTAAGCTATTCCAAAGAATAGTACAAAAAATCTGTCAAGTGCGAGTCGGACTCGCCTACTAGTTTTGTATGAAATAACTGAAACTACAAATATAAATTTCTAATTTTCTTTTCTGTGATTGAAGTATTCATTCATATTTTGGAATGTTTAATTTATTTGTTTTCTAAAATGTTATTTCTTACCACATTTCATAGTTAGTACTAGTAGGTCCAAAGAAGGTATCCTAAAGGTTTTGATTACGCAGTGAATTACGCAGTGAATTTCAAATAAAATGCAGCAAAACGATCCATGAACGATACGACGACAAAAAGTGATCCTAAAAGGGTTCCGTGGTTTTTTGAAGTACGGAACCCTAGAAACGTATTTTGCTACAATTTAGAACTGGATTATTTATAAGAATACATAAAAGAAAAGATTAATTCTTATACAACACATTGAACGTTTCTTCGACCCATTATGTTGGCAAGCATTTATTAAAGAAAGATATTATACTCCTGAGAGTGAAATGGGGCATTGTAAATTACACAAAACGTTAAACAAATTTCTCGACTTTAGCAAAAATATATCGAAATTCTAATTAATTACCATAAATAATATCGCATTTTTTTATTTGTTTATATAAAAATATATTTAAGGTAGGGACATATCACTCTTTTTCTACTTCTGTACTAGCGGTTCCCACTTTAATGTATGAATGAATTTGAGTGTATTAAAAAAAAATGTGATGCTGCTTTAAGTATACATAGGCTTAGACCAAACAAAATAAGCGGCGCGCTTGACGACGTGTACATTATAGACTGGTGTATATGAGCACTCGTTCATAGCTTAGCTTAAGCACTGTAATGGACTGTAATTACATTATATTATTAAAAAGAAATTGAGCAATTAAAATACAACTCATACTCTCGTAGTCCTATTAGTACATTCACTTATGAACATTTAGGAATATTGATAAAATTGAGTATTTTGTATCTAATTAACAATGTAAATGTAATATATATATATTCCAAATAATGCTTAAATCAAAAACATTCTCTTGTAAAACTTGAAACGTTACTTTTAGACATTTTAAGCAGAAACAACCTAATATTAGTACATTCGGTAGTAGTAGTGAGTTTAGTTAAAGGAGTTAACAATTTCCAAGGCTTCCAACTTGCAGGTTGGCATATGAGTTTTTTTTACGTTCACGGCCGCAAGAACAAAGGGGATACGTAATTCAATTATATTGGAATTGTTCGGCCGATATTAGTTTCTTTGACGAGTCAGCATGATTTTTACAAAATTGGATTACTGCTTTGGTGAACTATAATATCTAAAAGTAAAATAAAGTAACTTATATACGTATGTAAATAACACGTTTCTCGTATACGAAGATAAATAAAAAGAATGTTATGATAATATTTACAATATAATAAACTAGTGGTTTAGTGTATGTAATATAAATATAATAATTTTCCGAGCTAAATTCAAATCTTCAACCATCGTATTTACAAGCAGATGCGCTACGAAAAGAATTTATGAACGTCATTTCACTTGAAGCCAGTCTGCAATTGAAATCCGATCAAACAAAATATAATTAAATTAAAATAAATATATAACATACCTATTTCCAAAAAGTGGCAGAACATTAATCGACTGACTATTGAATTAAAAAGGAAGGATTTTTTCTTATTATTAATTGTGGTGGTCGTAGCGATATTGCGACACAGCGTTTGACTGTACGGACGTATGACGTAACGGATGTGAATTCGATTCCCACTAGGGGAAATTATTTATTTTCATTTTCTCGCTATAATAAAATGACAAAGCGCGGCATTGAGCTCCACCAGTCAAAATGCAATATTTTACAAATTGGGGAAACGTGGGGAGCGAAGTGCCTTAACAGCATCCACCAGGCTCCCTCTTCCTACCATGCGTAAAAAAACATATTAAGACATTCTCTTTGAATGTACGGAACATCTTAACCAGAGGTTCCTCCTGCCTCCTTTACTTATGCGGGATACTGTTAATAGTCTAAATTAATTAATCCATACATCATCCTAGGTGAATACGAATATAGGGAAAGGTTCTACGATATTAACACATAACCTTATTAGCAGAGTCGTTTGCTCTTATAATTAAATGACATTATTTATTATCTTCTTCGTTCTGTTCTTTTATTACTTTCTAGTGTGGTCCAAGAGTATATTGGGTATATTAATTTAATATTTAATTATGTATTGTGAAGAAAATCTAAAAAAAACACTTACTAAATTACGTAAGAATTACGTGTCAGTTTGTCATTAGTAGGGTTTAACGCCGTGTTTTGTGTAATATTTTCAAAATAATTAAATTCTATTACGATATATTTTAGGAGAACATCTTTTTGAGGCCATCATGGCGCAGTGAGACAATGTCTTGCTGTTGGTATCATAAATACAACAAGACGTTGATTCACTGCTTATAGTTTCGATACTCGCTCGGGGCAACAAATTATTTTAATTTTCCTGGTAGATAAAGTGCGTCGTTAATTAAAAAAAGAAACAAAAACGTTTGAACAAAAATCTAAACAAAAGCAAACATTTTATACAAAAGTGTAATCGTAAGTATCTAAATAACATTACAATATGTAATATATTTTCATCATATTGCATATATTTACTATAAAAAAAAAGCTAACAAAATGCTTAGAATAAACGGTGTCGATCAGACGTGACACTGACACAAAACCGCGATGCTCCTTGCGCGTGACATTTCAATAAATTATCATCAGTGTCAATAGAGGTTTCCATATTTCATAAAACAGGAATTAGAGCAAGTTTGTTAAGGGCACGTTCACTTTACACTAAATAATTAAAATATGTATATATTTTAAATACTACGGCTTATACCGTATAGTAAGTAGTAGTAGGGTAGTAGAGAGAACTTTTTAACACTATTAAGACACTCCGTTGAAAGACATAAGGTGGTGAGTAGTTGAACTTAGTGCGGCCGTGATGAGTGAAATATCTTAGTATCGCCGTGGAGAGTCATGAATCTTGATGTAGCTGTGGTGAGTGGTGAAATTTAATGCCACTGTAGTGAGTGGTAGAGTTGAATGCCACCGTGGTGAATGGTAGAATTTAACGCTGCCGTGATAAGCGGTGGAACTTAATGCCGCCATGATGAGTAGTGGAACTTAATTATAATCACGTTAACAGTCTTCCTGGGTCTTACTACGTCACGATCTTATATTACATTTATACATTTTATCATCATCGCTATCCATAAGTTCTGAGGTATTGAGATATTGGTGGATAAATTTAACGCTGAATATTGTCCATCTACACCTACCTTATCTGTAAAAGATAATAAATATAATTATTGAGAAAAATTCTTGATATTATTCTATTATAATATGTATGTATGTATAATGTATAAAAAAATTCCTCTTAAATGTTTATTAGTAAAAATCGCATCAAAATCAGTTAAGTAATTTAAAAATGTGAACGTAGTCAAGCAACTTTGTTTTATATTATTGAAATTTAAAGATAAAAAACGAAAAAAATGTCATAATAAAGTAAAAACTTGCCAGCTTTTACCATAAAATGTTGCTAGAAAAATTTAGCTTTTAAAATTTATTCATCGGTGACTAAACAAGTTCGTCATGTAAACGTTTCTTTATAATACCTATCGCCTCGTTTCTGCACTATCAATCAACGTCGCTCTTTTGAAAGTAACTTTAAAGTCATCTTAATGAAGTTATCCCTTGAAAACTACTAATACTCTTTTACAACTAAGATTTTATTACGAAAATTTTATATTTTTTTTCTTTTTGGTCCAAATATTATTAATTTCTTAACATAGAATTTAGTTGTTTTAAATTGTATAATGTATTTTTGTACTGTGTAAAAAATGTTTAATGCCCCGCGATGTGTAATTATTGCCCCGTATGCCAAAATATATCATATAATATAGTATAAATAATATAATACCATATTTATAATGTAATAGTAATACCAATTTTTTTTGGAGAATTTAGTATTTTTAGGGTTCCTTGCCTTTTAAAGAAAAAAAGAACCCATATAAGATGACTTTGGCGTCCGTCTATCGTCCGCATGTTTGCCAAGGGCCTTTATATAATCAACCTTTATATTTTATTTTAGTGAGGTTAAGGTGAAAAGGCTCTGGCTTAGCTAAGCTTGAATTTCAGAATAAGCTCGAGACCTCCAATTTTTGTACGGAACCCTCGGTGGGCGGTCGGTGGGCACTTGTGCTGTTTTTTATACTAATACGACACAACGTGACAAAATAGTTTTGATAGTGGAAACCGAGCTGTCTTGATACTAGGTTTTATCTGTCTGGCTTGCTACGCAGAAAAAAGCTTGAAGGTGCTTTAATCATGAATTTCTACTATATGTACTTATTAAGGCCATTTGCGATTGTATACGCAACAGATTGTGGGTTTGATTCTCACTTGAGGTAATAAAATATTTAATATTTTTATTTACTTGCTCTGGTAATGAGGCAAAGCGCGGCATTGTTGAGTTTTGAGTTTGAGTTGAGTTGAGTTCTGCCACGCAAGATTTCTAGAATTGGACGAAAAGTGGGTAAGAGAAGTGTCTTAATGGGAACGCAGTGTCCTAACACTAGTTTCTTGCTTCCCTCTAGCTAAAAAATAATAATATCTAAAATTTTATCTGAGCTTTTAAATGGCAAACAAATTACGTACTCGTATATGTAAAATTAAAACCACAGATATTGATAGACAAAATCAATTAATATTCCGGACGATAAATGGATGAATTTTAATACTTTTCCGATACTTACAAATGAATTATTAGATTTCACGGGGGTTGAAAATTTCATTTCATTAGACAGCCAGTTCAATAAAGTTCATTGTGTCAATCAATTTGTAACTCGGTTCAGTTCTCAATTAGTTTTGAGATGTTTATTTTTTTTCGTTCAACACGCCCTCGCAATTGAGTTTGATTGGTACATGTCAGGGAAAAATATTGGCATAGCCTAATACAGAGTTGTCAATTGTATGTTATTTTAGTAGTTTATTTAGTTTTTAGTTTCACGCTGTATCCCGCACACAGCAGGGTAGGCAGAGAGAATAGGTTCCCTAACAGAGGGTAATAGGTTAAGACACTCCGTTCCCCACTTTTTGCCGAATTCTGGAGGCATTGCGTGTTGGCAGAACTCAACGCCGCGCTTAGCCTCGACACCAGAGAGAAGAAATGGAAATATAAATATTAAGTAAATATTTCATCTCCTCAAGTGGGGATCGAACCCACCCAGTCGGTTTTACAGTCACACTTCATGCCACTGCACCACAACTGGCCTCAAAGTAGATTAATTTTAAAAGTTTATATTTCTATATTAGAAATTATCGGTGTGGATATTTATTTGGGAATGTTTTCTTATTAAAAATATGAATATTTTTGTAAGAAAATTACAAAAATTTAAAAGTAACGAAAGTAGAAAGTTAAGGTGAAAAATCTGTACGACTGTACAGGCGATTAAAATTTTTTATAATAAATGGTTAGACCATCACCCAACTATTTGACAAACCAGAAATTGCAAAATAAAATATCTAAAAAAACAATTTTTACTGTCAATACCGACTTAGAGGATAAAAATATTTTCATTTCCTCGCTCTGGTAGAAAGACAAAGCGTGGTATTGAGCGTCGACAATCAACACACAATGTCTGAAATATTTTGCAGAAATTAGAGAAAGGAGTGTCTAAATTTAATCAATAGTAGATTACTCACTTAAAGTTAGCCCTCTCCTCTGCCAACTCTGTCAAAAAATAAAAACCAAGAATTTTCTTAATAATCATCGTAGTAAAAGAATCAGAAAGAATACCATAAATATAATTAAAAGCCAGCATAGCTGTATTAGTCACGTAGGCTACGGCGTGTAATGGGGTAATTCGATTGGGCCTACTTGTCGATACAGTATTGCGGACGTTTTTATCACAACGTAGCTTCTGAAATGTATCAATTGTTTTTAGCTTCTTTTTATTTTATCGGAAAATGCAAATGTTTACGATAATTAGAATTTCTGTATAGATTTGAAGTATCTGTACTTATTAGTTGTTAATATTATACATTTGAAGAGTTGAATGCACTAATCTCAGGAACTACTGGTTTGAATTGAAAAAAAAATGAGTTGGTTAGTCCAATCATAGAGGCTATTAATTACGCTATACTATATAACGTTAATAGTTTTATATGTAATCCACTGTACCTGCTGGTCATAGATATCTCAGGTCTCTACTTAGACTGTGTTAAGTGTCATACAAAACTTTTATCTATTTCCACTATCCACACGGGCTTGACGAGAAGTACAAATCCTGAAATCACTCATTTAAGATTTTATATTCTATACAAATAAAATGGCTACTTACTATGTTCTATACGAGTATATAAGTCAAATAATTTGATTCACAAATAATGATTTGTGTCTATTCTTATTAATTAGGTAAATTATAAAGTTATTGTGTATTTTATCTTTTTATATATTCCGTACTTTCCGCAGAATTCGCGAAACTCAACGCCGCGGTTTGCCTCGACAGCAGAGCGAAGAAATGGAAATATTAAATATTCAAATTTCTCGAATTGAAATCGAGTCCACAACCTGTCACGTTTACAGTCATACGTTAGTAACCACTTCACCTCTGCTGGCCTCATATTACCACTAACCTCATATTTACGTTAATTATATTTTAACAAAAAACTTAAATATTTTAAAAATAGAAACATGTAAAGTTAATGAAATGAAAGCATTTTGAAAACTTAATTTTATTACAGTATAAAATCTTGTAGCTTCTTCGAAATGCATAAGCTGCTTTGTTGAGAAGTCATTGAGTTACCAGAAAACCACAGGCGGTTCTGAAGCCTTAGAACTCTTTTAGTCTGCCTTAACCACTTAAATTCCTCTACGGAATGTTCGTAAGAAGAATTCTATACACAACATTATAATTATCTCTTAGGAAATCTCATGAAAAATTAAGTAAAAAATTAATTACATTAAAGAAATATCATCAATCGCCATGCTACGTTTAACTGTTATTTTTTTAATAAATTGTTGTATATTTAGTACTTTTATAAGTATCATATCTAAATTTGACAATTTTTCTGATTATTTTAGAGCAAATTGTTAGTACGGTTATTCAAATTGAATTTTGTCAACATTAAAAAACGCTATTAATGTATGGGTATGGGAATCGAACCCACAACCGCCGCCTGCCGTCAGTTGTCGACTCGAAATCAATTTAGAATGTAAAGCTGAATATATTATATTAAAATAGATCCTGCCCCAATTCCACGATCTAATAAGAAGGTCATGTCTGTATGCCCCAAATCGAAACGTTCCCGTGCGAAACCACGTAGCTACGCTAATAGACTAGTAAGCGTTTAACACTTAGCAATCTCTACATATATAAACGTGAAATGGTTCTTAGACATTCGCAATAAGTCTATGTATAGTTGAGGGAAGAATTTATGTAAGGTATTACTATATGGAAATGATATCCTGAAGAGTTAAGACGTGCATAATTGAACAAGGTTGTTGTGGGTTCAAATGTCATTGGATTTCTAAAATTTCCTTTTTTGCATAACATTCACGAGGCCCTCGTGGCGCTGCAGCGATCTGGTTAAGTGGCAAAGTCTAGCGTTGAGTTCCACCACTGAACACGCAGTGCCTTGAAAATTCAGTGGAGAGTAGGGAATGGAGTGTTTTTACACTGCCTGCCCATGGCATATAAGGTATATAATGAGGAAGTGAAAAAAAATTAACATTATCTTTTTTTAGATTAATAGCAAAGTTGAAATAAAATCCATGATGAGTCTCTCGGCTGTGTATTGAGGTGACTACCTTTTATAGAAGAGAAAAAAAATATTTTTAAAAAGTCTCTAAAATTATCAAATATTATTAACATAATACCATTAGTTAAACAATTTTTACAGTTAATGAAAAATCTACAATCATCTTAATTTATGGAGGCAGAGTCACATATTTAGTTCTTTAGTATTTAATTCTTGCTAATATTTATAATGATTTTTTAAAAACATTTTTTATCGAACTCTAATTCAATATAAACTATAGCAAGCGTAATGTATTCACTATTCCAGCAACTGGCGCCAGAAGATTGTAAAATCTACGACATTCGTCGCATTTCACCTGAACTATACCCGTACAAATATATGTGGAAAGTAAAAGTTTCACAATATTTTTGCTTCTATATAGAAATTATTATTTAAAAATATATTTTTGTAAAGGCTATATTCAATAATACTTTATATATATATAAGCTAATAAAAAAAAACAAATTCGCTAGAGTTCAGCAATTTTTGCTGGTTGTCTCAGTTTGACGTTGCTCGTCGTAGCGTTCGGACGCTCTGTACTTTCTGTATCGATTGTAAGGAATACGTGAGTACACTTTTTAATTAACGTATTTCGTATAGTGTTTTGCAAGTTTCAAGGATTTTTAGTTTAAATTAAAATAAACAGTGTAGTGAAGTGGTGTGCTAGTTGGTTATTTAGGATGTAATTTTGGTAAGTTGTTGATTGTTTCAAATATTTAACTATATATTATGTATATACATATTAGTTTGTATTATTTAAATTTTGAATAAAATATTGTAAGTGCAATAAAGATTTTTATAATATTCTAAAATTTGAGCGAACTAAATAAAAAAGATATTGATTGTATTTTCCATAATACAATTAGTAGCGTTGGTCTTCTCCTTTTTTTCTTTTGGATTCAAAATAAATAAAAAGAATTATAATATTCTTTTGCGATTATTCAATATGTATAGTAAGTATAAGAACATAAAGACCTTGCTACGTAAATGTTTGTCGTAGTAATGACGCTACGCCGTAGTTACTTAATGAATAGAATAACCGTCGAAAACATTATTAAATGGATATTAGGTACATCATCCATAACTTTCCATAGTATGTCAGCGGTGTTTAATTTTCTTCAGAATTTTTTGTATATTTTTTAAATTTATTTTTTGTATACGAATGTTGAATATTTAAATTGAAAATCTTCATTACTTTAATTTCAGCGTTTCAGCAATTATTGAAAACGCTTAGTAGTTAGTTCATAATAAATTAACTTCTTCATTTACTATTAATACTACTCAAACCTTTAAAAAAGGAACCAGTATTTGTTTTCAGCTAAAGCTCTATACAAAAATGGTAGAAAACAAATCTGTTCTTTAGAAGCACTCCCTTTTACAGTTGGAAGAATGTTGTACTACTATACTATTGTATAAGTTTCTACTATTAATATTTGAATATAAGAACATATTGTTTCTTCAATAAATATAATGGTAAATATATATTTACACTTATGTTATGGGGCCATTGTCGTATGTTTTACTTTAAATGCGATGGCTGTAGGTTCAATCTCTACTTTGGAATGTGCTTATAACATTTTAAAGGGTTATTTATAATTAAGGTTAGAACAATATTATAAGAAAATCTTTGAAACAATTCACATAGCGAGACACGAATACACTTCCCTTAAAAGTCGTCCAAGCTCTCTGACCACTAAGCCATATGGGTTTAACAACTTATTTATGTTGTTAGCACCTTTGTATGTGACAATTACAAATCTCCTTTATATATTAATATTACTATTAATTTTAAAATTTCCAAGAGATAATTAATGCTTTTAATAAATAAAATAAATCTAACTTAACGTTATAATTATTTCTTAAGACAAGTATTTATTAAAAACGTACGTGCATATGCAGTCTCATTGTCCGTAAAATAAATACATTCCATTTTTCGATATTTTTCCTGTCTATACAGGAAAAATATCGAAAAATGAATAGTGAAATCTTGCAATACCTATGTATTGCAAGATTTCACTTCTTGCCAAACATTATTGATATGGCAGGGAAAAGGTCAAATTAAGTTGGTATTATTATTAAATTTTACTCATTTTTATCCGCATTTTCGGATTTTTTATAGAAAAAAACACAAATTGTGTTGACGTCTGTCATACGTCACCCTTTGTACGGTGATGTAAAACAGCCTAGCCTATAACTTTTCTATAATGGACTTTTCGACGCAAAAATAAATTTAAAACAGTAGTTTCTGAGATACCTCTTTTGTTATCTATATGTTGGTAAAAACTGAGTGATTGAAGTTTTTTTATGACAAATAAACATATATATATATTTAATATTTTGAGACGTAAATGGAATATTGCTGGTAAACTTATTTGAGAACTCGGTCTACTACTAGTATTCTATAAATAAATCTATCAAGACATCGTCGTGGGGCAGTGGCACACCGGCTGTAAAGACAATGGCGGGTTTGGCTTCCACTGGAAAGAAATAATAAATTTTACTTTTTCATTTGTCTACTATGTACGTGAGTACGGTACTTTACATTTATTTGTACAAATTGAATTGAGAATATTATTTTTAATTAATATTGTATACAGTGCAATTATTTAAGTGAGGTGTTAGGTGGCTACCTAATATGTACCTACTTGTCAGAATGTGTGTATTACCTACTATGTGATAGTACATAATATAAAAATAACATAAGTTAAAAAAAATATATATTTTTTGCTTTACGCTGTATCCCGCACACAGCTCGATAGGCAGAGGAAATCTAGTGTTAAAACAGTTCGGACCCCTTTTCAGCCGGATACCTTTACTTATATTTTTTTACTTTTCAGTTTCTCAGAAATATGTATGTGAATATTAAGTACTCGAAAACAAAAATTATAGTACGACGTCAACCAAAAAATGCTCCTACATTTTCCTATAGAAAAATGTTCTTTAATTTTTTTTAATTAATTGCGAAAGTGCGGTTTACTTAATCTTCAAAAAACTGATTCTAATAAATATTCAACAGTCTTGCATATTTCTTTAGTTTGAAATAAAAGAAAACGGGAGTTTCGATAATGCAACGACTCTTATTCATAACGGCAGAGTTTGTGAAAGTTGTCTTCTTTGTTCGAAAAGAATTTTATTCTTAGTAAGTGATTCTATGCAACTGTAAGTTAAAGTTAAAAAATATGAATGATTTAAAGACTGTAACATTAAATTAAAGTTTTAAATTAGAATTGATTCCAATAAATCCATTATCGTAGTATACAACAGCCTTATGTTTGGAGTTTTGTATCTTTAAAGGTAAAACGAATCGTTTATAAGATCAATAATTTGCCGTCTGTCGGTCTATTCCGACCATTTATATCAAGATCGCTAGGAGGTAAATGAAACAATCAAGCAAGTATCAACGCAATTAAAAGATTTAGAATGTATATATATAGTTTTTGCTGCATTTTAACGTACGTAGCTTAATCAAAACTAATAAAGGAAAAAAAGTCGATAAATGAAAATTTATAGATATTTCTAAATAAGTATTTATCTTTCTTAAGTGTCGATTAACACTTTAAAAATGTTTTAAATATTTAAAAATAGTATTCTCTCTCGCCAAACGATAATTCTTAGTAATTATCTTTGGGTAGCGGAAATTTGTAAAAATCTCCCTACAGAGATGCTAACAACATAAGTTGTAACAAGCGTTTAAGAATTTCGACTTAGCTTGGCGTGAACGTATGGCTCAGTGGTCAGAGCGCCTGGTCGATTTCCGCGAGGCGCGGGTTCAAGGCCCGATACGTTCAAATTTTTATACGTTTTCTAAATAAGTATTTATCTTTCCTAAGTGTGGATTAACACTTTAAAAATGTTTAAAATATTATAAATATTTCATTAAAAAATGTATTACAATCTTATAATTGTATTTTATTTCATACAAAATGAGTGGACACGGCTGCAAACAAACGCTTGTCAACTTTTATAAGTTATACTTCCCGTGGACCCGTACAATCCTGAAATTGGTACAGAACCCATGGTGGGATATTTTGACCAATTTTTCTGCTGTGATAAAGCAAACCGCTTCATCAGTCTAAACGCAGTGCTCGAATTCGGGCGGAAAACGCAAAACACCCCGTTTTGCGCTGTAACTGATTTCCCGAATACCTATAATATTATTTTATAAATATATTGGCTTGTGATGTGTCTAGTGTTGAAAAGGTTTTATCTCTGTGATCGTGAGTTATCCAAAATCTTTCAGAGGTTAAGTTCAAACCTTTGAAAAATAACAGTGTCAAGAAAGTTAAATTCGCAATGAGTTTTATATAATGCCATTGGAAGGTTATTTAGGTAGCTGGACACTCAACAACTCTTCCGAAGAAAATGATAGACTGCGTCCTATCTTCCTCTCCACTATAAATATAAATTATCATCAGTTATAATAAAAGGAAGAAAGCACAACGGCACTGCCCCGCCTCTACACCGAGAATTACTACCAGACCGCCGACTGCAACAGTCTTTGTTGAACTCGCCGGAACATTTATGTGTGGTCTTTTTGAAGGTACTTGTTACGCTAGTTTATATCAAGATTATTGATTGATTTGTGAGATCAATATAAGTCATTGGATCAAACGCAGTACCGTAAGGCGGCCAATGTATTAAACAAACGCACGGCACACATCACACCGTCATGTCAAGTGTATTTTTTGCGTTCGTTCGAACAAAATATTAAAACCATAGGCGGACACTATTACATACATCAGTATTCCAAGACATAAAATAGCACCACACGTTCATATGAAACGGGCGGAGACTACCACATACATCGGAGCTGGAGCATAAAATAGCATTACACACCTACTAATCATATACCAAGTCGTAGAATCTCAGTTGTATACATTTTCTCAACGACTAATACCTTACAAGCATAGCTCACGTACCGCGAGCGCACTGCGGGACGCCATGAGTCACGACATACTTAGTTAAGAAGACATACGTAGTACTTAATAGTTTGACTCGAACACCGCTTTCCGTAAGCACTCACTTACCATATATATAAAATGACGGTTGCGACACTCGGGACGTCCATACCTGAACTACTCTAGATTATTATAAAAATGAAAATATGTTAATTATGTTATTAATAATTAACTATAATAATTTTAATATTTTTTTTAAATTATTTATTTTACAATTCATATCTAAGGTACACTCTCTGCCCATTCTGCGGTATGGGATATAGCACAAAGCTGAAAAAAAATTTGATACATACCTATTACTATTCATGCAACAATATTTTATGTACTGCCCACTTTTATCCAATGGGATCTAGTTTATACATAATCCTTGGAGGCGAAAGTATCTGGATTACAAGCTTTACATGATACAGAAAATTTCGAGGTCTAACGGTTAGGCCTTGAGAAAGCGACAGGCCGTCAAATTTATTTATTTATGATACTTTGTTTTGGTTCTTACTAAATTTTAACAATTTCAGTTATATTTTTTAGTAGTAGTGGCCTACTATAGTTGAGACGAATATGTGGCCATTATTAAGGCCAGTCGTGGCGCAGGGGGCACAAAATGTGACTGTAAACGCGACTGATTGTGTGTTCGATCCTCACTCGAGGAATGGATTACTTAAATTGACTTAAATTTCTATTTCCATTTCTTCGCTCTGGTGTCGAGGCAAAGCATGGCGTTGACTTTCGCCACTCAAAACGCAATGTATTCAGAATTCCGCAGAAAGCGGGGAACGAAGTGTCTTAATACTAGGTTCCCTTTGCCAACACTACTGTGTACGGAATACAGCTTGAAGCTAATATGATTTGATTTGAAGTATTCTAAGATTAATGTGAATATTGATATCCCGCATTCAATGAAATAATACATTGTTTTTTATAAAGTAACATTATAAATTTTGGTAATAATAAAACGTATATTTAAAACAATATAGTACGCATATATGTCTATTATCCACATTCTCTTTTTCAACAAAAAGAAAGAATTATTTATTGAATGTATTTACTCGAATTGATATCTTCACATACTTCCCGCTCTACAAAATGTGCTCACAAAATATTATATTTTATTATTAGCTACTTAAATAAGCCATGAATGCCTCATTCTTGGCCAAACTCCATTTTTAGCTATCATAATGTAAACAAATGGTTCATTGTGAAAATTGAAGTCATATTTTAATGTGTAATAAGGTGGTGTTAACTGTAATTACTGTATTATAGGGATTTGAAGGAATGGTCGGTCTATTTTCTCGCTACTGGTACCAAGGCAGAGTGCAGTATTGAGTTCCGCTATTGGAAATGAAATATGTTCAAAGTTCTACGTTGCGTGGGGAGGATAGTGTCTTAACATTAGTTTCCCTTTGACATTTATGTCATACGCAGGATACGCATGATGAAAAAATCAATAAGCATTTAAATTAGGAGAGCATTTCTTGTAAAGGCAAAGACAACCTAGTGAAAGGACACTAAATCTCCTCATCACACATATCATCATACATTTAACGTAAATAAATTGATTGTTTAAAAATTCTAATTAATAAAATTATATGATCTTTGATTTTTGCAACTGTAACACATTTTTTTTTAAGTTTCACGCTATATTCCACATATATGCAGAGAGAATCACAATGTTAGATTCACAATGTTTCAATGTTAGATTCTCTCTGCATACTACATGTTATCCGGAGAGAATCTAACATTAATAAATTTTGGTGCCCAATTTCTACCGAATTTTTAAAGCATTTCGTGTTGAATGGCGGAATTCAACATCACTCTTTGCCTTGTTACCAGAGCGAAGAAACGAAAACATGAATAAATAATAATTAATTTCCCCGAATGTTACAATAATAAAATAATATTTTATATATCTTCAAGACATCTATAAAAGAATCCACATAGCTACCGATACACAAATAATGTAATATTCTCATATATTTAACGAACCGCGGCCCGAGGTACTCACGCTGTTTGTTCCAGAGGGCTTACGTCACACTGCGCTTTACAAATATTTATTTCATTTGTCGCAATCGCAACTCGCTTGTGAACGCGAGCCAAATCTCATTTGGATATTTTTGAGGGTTCTTTTCTGATATATGGTCGTTTTTAGGGTTCCGTACCTCTTACGGAAAAAAAGGAACCCTTATAAGACCATTTTGCTGTCCGTCCGTCTGTTTGTCTGGCTGTTAAGAGCCTTTATCTCAGGAATGCTTGGAGATATCGAGTTGAAATTCTATATTTACTTAAAAAAATAATATAGCAAAAAACGACCCTATAAAGGGAATCAATATTAATAGAGTACTTTCGGTTAACCTAGAATTATTAAATTTGGCAACTAGTATCTATAGGTAGTACTAGTCCAGGAAAATCTGAAAACTATACATTTATGGTTAAATTTGGTAAGCTAAGTTTGAATTTCGAGAAAGCTCGAGACCTCCTTTTTTTGTACGGAACCTTCGGTAGCCGAGCCCAACTCGCACTTATTGCGTTTTTTAAAATTTATTTTCGTTTATTTTTGATGATAAGTATTGATTTGCCTTCACCTTTTTAGAGACGTATAAAAAAAATGAACGTAGCGGGATTTGAACCCGCGCCTCTAGAAAATCTTTCAAGCGCTTTGACGACTAAGCCATAAGTTCAACGGGACGAAAATTTTTATATGTTTCTGAAAATTTCTTTTCTAATTGTGGAATACTTTAAAAATGTATAAAATGATTTGTCTTTTTGTAAAGAAAATTATAATAATTTTACTTATTTTCGTATATTTTGGACTAGAAGTATTATTGATTTGCCTTTTAATGACAAAAAATTATAGTTGAGGCCCTTTGGCAAAGTGATCCTGTGTAAACGCGATGGTTGTGGATTCAATCCTATACTCGAGAAAGAGCAATGTTGGGTTCCATCATTACAACACACCGTATTTCGGAAAATAGGCAGAAAATGGGGAACGGAGGTTTTCAACATAGAAAAAGAGAATTAAACCCACCACCAATGTCTTCGACAGATGGCGTACGCCAATTTAATCATTATAAAAAAATAATGAAAATACTAACATATCTAACATGTACTACTGTAACTGATACATTATTATAACATTAAAAATATTTTTTGTAAGTAATAAGTGGAACGTGACTACAATACTAGTATCACTATTGTAAAGCTAGTAAATACGAGTCAGATTTATAACCTGTTTCGAATAAAATGGAAGAAAAATTTTACGAATCATTTTCTTTTAAATGTAGTGTTTTGTTCAGGCACTATAGCGTTTTAGGTTTAATGTTGTGTGGGTGCCTTCGGAGATATTTGGGTCAGTTATTCAGTTAAAGACCTCACTTGGGTCAGTTTGCCTTTGAATTTAACATATAGGTATTGTACTTCTACAGGTCGTCGTACATAAGAATATAAGAAAAGCTGTGTTGGAAATGTTTATAAAATAAACGTTATTATTATCTTTAACTAACTAAGAATTATGTGTGGCATATGACATCGTTTTGAATGCCTTAGGTGACTCAGACCGTAAATATGATGTACTGGTTGGTTTCCAGGAGGTGCAGGTTCGAGTCCCGCTAGGTTCAAATTTTTATATGTATTCTAAATAAGCATTTTACTTTCCTAAGTGTGAAGCAACACTTAAAAAACGTTAAAAATACGATGTACGTAATTTTATATACATACACCGATAACCGAATCCTTCATTCATTCATTCTCCATTAGTGTAGTTTATAAAAGTTGTGTAATGACTAGAAATGGTGTCATAGTTATAAGAGTACTGTATAAACCAAAGGCGACCCGCTTACAGGCACACGTACCACTGCGCCACGACGGCCTTCAAAATGCTACACCAGGCTAAAACCGAACTTGTAACCATCACTTTTGGAACTATCCCGTTTTAATGACGCCTCGATGATATATATATTATATGATATATTATTTATTATAAAAATAAATATAATTGAGAAAATATATAATAATTTTCACAGTTCAAACTTCATTAAGTGTTTCGAATTTAGAGAAACACCAGTACTATAAGATAAAGTGCGTAATTTTAATCATCCAAGAAATTCTATTTCCGCAATTTGAAAGACTTTCCTTAGGCTAAATAAAAGCTTTTATTATTTAATGTTAAGTAATAAGAAACCTAACTTCAATTATCAAGGTAATTTAAAAGATTGTTCGGCGAATTCGAGTTATTCTAGAAGAGAACAATTATAATCTACGCTTTATAAAATGAATGTTTTAAAATTTTCTTTTAGTTTTGTTATTTTTTTTATTTCTATGTTTTGTTTTTATAGTGATTAAATAAGTTGCAAGTTAAAGCGTGAAGTTTAACAGGAAATTAATTATTTTCTTAGTTTCATGTTGTATATCGCACATGGCAGGATAGCTATAGATAACTTGGGGCCTGAGTGTTAAGACACTCCGTTCCAAATTAAATAACCAATTCTGCTTATTTTACTGGACTCGAACCCGCGAGACATGAATCCAGGAGGCCCGGGTTCGAGTCTCTCTACATTAATTTTTTATATGTTTTCTAAAAATAAATATTTTTCTTTCTTAAGTGTGGTTAATCCACTTTGATAATGTTAAAAAATAAACAATTCTGTTTCCCATTTTGTGTTGATGAATTGAAATCGAACCCATTACTGTAATATCTACAGACACATGGCTATGCCAGTGCGCTACTACGGGCCCAAATTGAATTATCATAAATTAATTTGTCTATATAAAGATAAACTATAATTTATATCAAGTTAGCGTATGTCAATTTCCATAGCTACGTGTACAGAACCTTTAGGGACCATGTGTTAATCCGTTAATTATGGAGTTAAATCCGTCCATGGCACGGCTTTATACGGGTCACTACGTAATTGGTCCGCTCATATCCGTTATTAAAAACTAATAAATTAAAAATTAAATTAGGTACATTAGAAAGTTAAAATTTACAATTTTAATAGATGATTAGATAAGTAAATAATAAATGAAGGTATAGGGGGCTCCGTTAAAACGATAAACGAATATAGATTTCATCCTATAATTTAATATAGATAAATATACTTTACAACGCAAAATATTTTTTCTATTTGGACCAGAAATTCCTGAGATGTTTCCGAGCTTAGAGCGATCAGCCAAAGAAACACTTAATTTTTATAATAAGTTTTCTTTCCCGCATAATAGGAAAGACATAGCGGAACGTAAATTCGTGCTTATACACAGATATACTTATACACTTAAATACTTTTAAAGTTTACTTGTAACGTTTCCTCAATCAGCAAAAGAAAATATATTTATTTTTAATGATCAAGTATGTATAAAAATTTAAAAATCGGAATTGCAGTGTTTTAATATAAAAACACCCAATAAACAATAATTGCCCGTCTTTTTCAGTAATGAAGCATAAAATGTGCAATGCATTTTTTTTTCAGCAACGCTATCACTCCACCAGTAATTGGGAACGTGACATTAAAATAACGTCGTTCCGATTCATATATGTTATAAGTAATATTTTTCATATTTTTTTTCTGTATCTTTCACATTATTAAGGAGCTATCGGCGCGGTGAGATGGCTTCTGTCTTGATGGTTGTGAGTTCAATTGCCAGTTCATAAGAATATATTTATTTGCTTTATTATTCTGATAAGAGAGAGAGCGGGTTTGAGTTCTATTAGTCAACATTTAATGTCTCGAATTGAAAAACAGATTTTCTTAACATTAGATCGTAATATTGAATGGTAGACGCTAATACGAAGCTAATAACAACTCGCAAATATTTTTCAATTTCAAAATTAGTAAGAAGCAAGTAGTAAGTAAGAATTGAACCCACAACCGTAGAAATATGGTCAGATACGTAATTTACCCTCAATGGTTTTAACATTTTTAAATGTTATTTCACTTAGGGAAAGAAAAAATATTTATAAAACATATAAAAGTTATAAAATTCCCAAACCATATTTAAAAATCCAACTTTTTTAGAAAATATATATATTTTTTCAAAAAAATCGACTTTTCGCATTAACCGCATATAAAATTAAAGTTAAAAATAAACTCCAATTGGGCTTTATTGTACCACAATTGCAAAACCGTAGAGCTATCCAATAGAATTCCACCGAGTCTTGAAAAAATTCGTGGTCCGACAAAAGTAATTACAAACGTTAGTTTAGGCCGAGAGTGGCACGTCCACTCATTAATATGCTAATACTACGAGATCGAATACCGAATTGCTAAGTAAAAGACGTCTCCAAGGAGGACAAACAGTACGCTTTATTTTCATACTCGTTTAATATTTTTTCTTATTTTATCTGGGTAGGCAGAGGGAACCTGAGAACCCATTGTTCTTACTCCCATCCCATTAAGATACTTCTATTCCTTTTTCTCCGCCGAATTCTGGATATATTGAGCATTCTGGAGTCATTAGCAATGAAAATATTAAAGTCACACTACGTGTTCCGCTACTCAACACGCAGAAAGTGGAGTCATAATGGGGAATGGAGTGTCTTAACACTAGGTTTCTGCGTGTAAAATAGTAATAATTTATTTACCTATCTAAAAAAACGTGCTATTACAATTCATTTTTTACAATTTCATGTAACAATCGAATGCATCTAAAAATTTCAATGTACCTATTGTTAATCAAAATACATGGAGGCTTAAAAAAATTATAAAATAAAACAAAAATCCGTTTTTTCAATCGTCATAGTTTTGTTTTTGCGCTTTTTCATACTCTTTTAACTTTTTTATTTTAAAAAAATCTCGCTTTATACGTTATAAAATAGCTTTCGGGATCAAAGGAATACTATAAAATTCGACGGACCGTACAATAACTATTATGCTTAAATATTGAAATTTTACCATATTAAACTTGATGTTAACTTGTTGAGGCCGAAGCAAAAACGCGGCACTGAATTCCGCCATTTAACACGCAATGGTTCGATAGTTTGACGAAAAATAGGTGATGTAAATGTTTTAATAGGGAACGGAGTGTCTTAACACTAGGTTCCTAGGTATCCTTTGCCTACCTTGCTATGTGCGTGAAGCTAAAAAAATACGCAACTAAATCTTGAACAAAGTAAGAGATACGAGTATAACATATAAGATAGGTTAAGCCTAAAATATTTTAAACAAAATAATAAATGCAAAAATTAAATCCATATAAAGTTTACCTATAGCACCCTCATTCAGTACTCAGTACGTAAGCGGATTTAAAAACAAAGGATTATACAGTTCTCATGAACCCGGGCAGCTCGTTCAAAGGGTTTGTGTATATGTACGCATGTTTCCCCATAGAAACCTCTATGTAAAAACCATATTGCATAATATTCGGATTTATTCTCATATTTTATATGAATGTTTATACTTATAATATTACTTGAGGACAGTGGTTGCACAGCGGCACAAAGTGTGACTGAAAAGCCGACTTGTGTGAAAATGAGAGGGACATAGTGTCTTAACACTACGTTCGCTATGTGCGGGAAACTTATTTAATTTAATTTAATTTTAATCTTTAACTCAGAAATCACACGGCAGAAATCTACCAAAATGACAGAAGGAAAAATAAGTTAAATTATTTTTTTGGGGTTAAACTAATTCCCCCCGAGTAGAGATTGAACCCATAACCATGCTTACAGAACATCAGACGCTGTAGCACAGCGCTGCGATAGCCTCATTTTTTGTGTAAATTACTCCACAAGTGAAAATCAAACGTACAACCACCATGAGGTCGTTAGTGTGGTTCAATAAGACCACAAAGTAAATCGACTTTCTTAATTAACACAAGTTATATTAATTCTAATCTGTTGCTAATTATAAGTAATTGGATATTACGATTATGAACGAATTATATATGACAGTGTATGTAATATTAGTTTAACTATTTAAACTCAACTTCACGTTTTCTGCCGAATAACCAGAGTAAACAGAATAATATCTATAAAACAGCGGAGTGACTTAACACTAGATTTCTTTTGCCTATGCTACGGTGTGCATAGAGCGTGAAGCTGGAAAAATAAACAATAAATAAAATAATTTTAATCGATAAATAACAAAAAAAAACATTATCTTCTGTATTTATGTGCAAATATACTACACTCAGTGGTTCGGTCAATGGTACAGTCATTATCGGCTTAAAGATAGCTGTAAAAGATGGCTGCGGAGATTTTTTCTTAGGATTTTTCCTGCTTGAACGATTTTTTTCTTGCTCAGAAAAGAAAAAATCAGAAAATCGATCTTCAGGACAGCCACGAATTGTCGACCGTACTCTACATTTAGGAGCTTATTTTTTTTCTTTCTGAGTTCTGAACGCTTCTGCATTTACATTTATTCTGCTCTAGTATCTGCTCAATTCTGAATAATTTTCACATATATAATAAGCAATCACGGATAAGCTAGAGGTCCTAAGTAGTATAATTTGTAGCAATATTAAACTCACAAAAAATAAATAATTAAAACCAAATTGATTCAAATCATGAAATTCAATATATTTACGAAGCGGTCATAGTGCAATGGGACAGTGTCTGAATTGTAACTCAATTATTGAGGTTCGTTCCCCATTTGGAGGATAAATATCTATTTTTGTATTAAAATAAAAATTACGGCGTTGAAATTCGTCACTCAACACTCAATGGATGGAAAATTAGACAAATAATTACGAACGGAGTGTTTTAACACTAGATTTCCAATGCGTATCCATTGTCACCTAAAGCGCAAAGCTGACTAAACAAAGAATATGTTCTAAATCCTTAAATCCATGAAAAATATAGCAAATCATTTTTTTTATATCTACTATATTGCTATTAAGTATAAACACTCAACACTGTCCGTCCGTTAATTAGGCTGGACGTTCCATCGACAAACTAATTTCAATTTGCAGCGGAAACCTCTCTCTATACATTTTTAACCATGCATTCCAAACGGTTTAGACTGATTACTTCAATTTTGCGAGGGACCTGATAAATGTGTGCTGGCGTCCACTGATTAACTCCATCTCATCGCATTTACGGTCCTCCCGTACTATCGATATAGGTAAGCTAGCTTAAGCTATTTTAAATGTGATGAGTTGCGGAACTAAACACTATGCTTTGCCGCGACACCAGAACGAAGAAATGAGAATATACTTTTAAATAAACACTTCATTTCCTCGAGTGGGTATGGAACCCACAGCCGTTGCGTTACTGTATACCCTTGTGCCCCTGCGCCATGACGGCGTCAATATAATATCAAATTGTTATAGAATAAAATAAATAAATCAAAAATATTTCCGTAGATAACGCTCACTAATTGGATGCGATGATTGTATAAATGTACAGTACTCACATTTAAATTAGTTTTAATCAAAAGCAAACTGACTACGAAATGTACTAATTACAATACCACAATATTTTAATAATATTGTGCACTACAACTTTTTTCAGCTTCACGCTATATATTGCATGTAGCAGGGTAGGCGAAGGGAACCTAGTGTTCAGACACTCCGTTTGCCAGTTTCCGTCGTTTTTTTTGAGTCATTACGTGATAAAGATAGTCCAGATACTCCATTGTCGACTCTCTTCTTAACTAAATTTAAGGGGAGAGACTCGACGTTGCCCTTTTATCAAAAATCACAAGGGAACTATTTTAAATATGAACATTTCTGCCGCTGAATTTGAATCTACGATCACCGCATATTAAATGCTTTACAACTCCGCCAATACTACTTCAAAGTAACTTAAAGAAGTATATACGTATCAATATCAATAAGTAACGGTATCTAAGGAATTGGAGCATCTACAAATAGTATGAAGGACGGACATACATACATACATATATGTAGTATATGCTTGTTTACGTGTTGACTGCCTTGCAATTTATAGATGGTATTCTATTCATGTACCTTGACGATAAAAGGCATTTACATTTTGAATGAATTGAGCATTTATGAATAGGACATGAATGTATCAATATCTATTTTTTCTTGACATTGGGAATGGAAAATTTTAAAAATATTTTATAATGTTTTTCTTTGTACACGGTGTATTGCGCTTGTAACAGGCAGGCAGGCAAAGAAAGCCTAGTGTTAAGACATTCCGCTCCTCACTTTTTGCTGAAGAAATGGAATTATTAAATATTTAATTTCCTCGATAGCCACGCCTGGCCTCAAGTTTTTCATAAGCTGTAAAAGCTTACCTGAAAAATTGTAGCTTATACCATTCAGTAAATACTGGCGAAATCGGTGATTTTGAATTACAATGTAATAATTGAGTAAACAAGTAGGTAAGTTCGTCTGCTGAAAACTGAATAAGTTACATGACGACTATAGTTTTCACACAAAAAGGTTAAAGACTATTTTATTAAAAATAGTAAACTTAGTAGTTCTTTTACTATCTATTGGTGCTAGTGATGATTTTAGCAATTTCAGTTTTAAAAAAATATTTATAAATCAAATGTCTTTTTTTTCTAATATCACTCACTTTACATTTCAAATTATCGATACATATGTTTTGAGGGCTTGTCCGCAGAATTTAGTGATAGTGAACGGAAATATCTAAATGGGACAGCGTGGAGAGGAAAAATAATAAAAATTGCTATACATAATATTATAAGAAAAGGACCAGAGGACCTAGAACCCCTTCATATTTACACTAAAAGAAATATTATACAACTTTTCTAACCTCATTCTCCTCCTCGCAACTAGATTCCATATACATATAAACCCAAAAAAATATGAATATAACTATAAATTTTTATCTAACTATTTGGCGCACAGTGTAGATCGCTATAATAATTCTATATTCGACATACTAGTACCAAAACATCGTTTGCAACCACATACAAGGAGCGAATAAATATAAATCCAGAAGAAAACATGTAACGGAATGGTAAACATGTTCCACCCACTTAACTAAATGATCCGGACTGATGTTTCATAAACCCGAATTACTCATAAATTTGACTGTCTCCCTAACTAATATAATATAATATCAGCTTATTACTAATACAATGTACTCATTTAAAACGGTTATATAGATACTGTTTGTTCTAAAAATATGCGAAATAAGAATGCTATTATTTCTATTACAATTATATAATCAATTTCTTAATTTTTTTTAAGCTTCTTGCTATATACCGCGCAAAGTAAAGTAGGCAGAGAGGCCCTGGGAACCTAGTGCTAAGAGATACTGTTCCCATTTAGACGTTTCCGTTTTCCATTGTCCGCTGATCTTTTTTATTTATAACTTTTTCTCAAAAATACATGCTTTATTCAATTCAACGATAGACGATTTCAACGATTCAAAGATTCAACTTTCAAAAATCAATTAAACGTGCCATCAATTAAATTTAATGTTAGATCACTTCGTTCTCTAAGCAACGCTCAAATTTACTGACGTTGTATATTGAGTGGTGGACGTGAGAAAATTTAAACAGTTTTTCCTCCTGATTGGGAATGGAACCCACGACGGTCGCGGTTAGGGACAGATATTGAAAATCCGTCACGAAGACCTCAAAGATATTTTATAATTATTTAAAACTTTAATCCCAGCAGTCCTTCACAATTACTAGTCAATAAAAGATACATGATAAATAACAAGTAAATTTAGAAGGGCTATACCACAACTTAGAAATGCTTCATAGAGAAAACCAGTGAAGAACTAAGTTTGTACTTAGTTGTTTTCTTTGCACTTGTTGGTTTTCTTTTGAATTTATTTATGTAGAAGTGAAGTTAAATTGGAAATTTAATCATTATTTATTTAATCATTTATTAACGCCATAAGTCTTTTCTTAGTTTCATATAGCAGGATATACAAAAGGCACATAGTGTTAAATACATAGCGAAATTATTTAAAAGCACCTATACGTTATAGCCCTATAACGGAATAGGCAGAGATCACTTGGTGTCAAGGCACACCGGTTTCCACTTTCCGTTTGAATTAAAGCATAAAGGCCGCGCATCTTGTTGAAAATGAGAAATCAAAATTTTCAGAAATTAAAAAGGAACCCACACCTATTATAATTATTATTATTATCTCAGAATCTCCTGATTACAATTGGTGATAATTATACTAAAATTACATCGAATTTTTGATATTTTTCTCATTTCTTCAATTGGTGATTAAACTAAGTATCTTGTGATTCAGTAATCGTTGTATAGTGCTCGCATGCCAACTAATGGCAGTCTCATCTATAACTTGTGTGTTTTCTTTTGTGAAGATAAAAGCACCTATATTTTAATGTATAAAAAAAAAAAAAATTAAATTAGCTTCACGCTACATCCCGCACACCGCAGGGTAGGCAGAGGGAACCTAGTGTTAAGACACTCCGTTCCCCACTTTCTGCCGATTTTGAAGGCCTTGCGTGTTGAGTGGCAGAATTCAACGCCGCGCTTTGCCTTGACACCAGAGCGAAGAAATGGAAATATAAATTATTTTAATGTATAACTATTATTAATATTTATGATCTGAAATTTTGAAGAAATATTCGACAAATTTATATATACCTACATTTATTTGTTTTATGTAAATTTATGAAAAATATTTAAAAACATTCCGTATTAATTCTATGAAGAAGTTCTATAAATCTACAAATTAAAATCAACATATCCCGCACAAAGCAAGGTAGGCAGAAGGAACCTAGTGTTAAGCCACTCCATTCCCTACTCGCCGCCGACTTCTGGAGTCATTACGTGTTAAGTGATGGAACTTAACGCCGCGCTACGTCTCGACACCAGAGCGACGGAAAATATAAATGTAAAAATACATTTCACATCCTCGAGTGGAGATCGAACCCACAACCAGTCGATTTTACAGTCACACTTTGTGCTCCTGCGCCACGACTCGCCCCAAAAATCTACAAATTTATCTTTTTAAAACGATTTCCTTCTTATTTTCACTTCTACATTTTATGTTTTAATATAAAATCAATGGATTAACAATATTCAGATTTAGCCTTTTCTTTGATGAACGTAAAAAAAAACTCGGTATCATTAGCCAATGACATATTGAATATCTCATAACCGCTGGAATTGATGGAAGCCTCAGTTTCTTTATAACTCTATATGGCTGGAAAAGGTCAAGGGAGCCTTTTATGTGGTTACGGCATAAATAAAACCCTTTCTCTGACATAAGAGATATAAGATTTACAAACTCAGGAATTTTGCTTGAAAAGATTTTTTAAATATATGGAATTTAGTATTCAGCCAGATTTTTTTATCAAAAGCTGTATTATATTTCGGGAGACTTGTTTAGGTATATCAAAATTATTACAGACTGAAAAGTAGCACTAAACCACACTTATGGCACAGTAAAAGTAAAGTAGTCGGAGTTTGAAAGTATAATATAATATTTCATATATATTATATAAATAAAAAATAAATCAGCTTTACGCTGTATCCCGCACACAGCGAGGTACGCAGATGGAACCTAGTGTTAAGACTCCGTTCCCCACTTTTTCTGGAGGCAACTTAACGCCGCGCTTAGCCTCGACACCAGAGCAAGGAAATTATAATATATATTTAATTAAATATTTCATCTCCTCGAGTGGGTTCGAACCCACAACCAGTCGATTTTACAGTCACTCTCTTCGTGCCGCTGCGCCACGACTGGCTTCAATATATATATTATATTGTAGTTTCAATAAATATTTTCACTAGAAATATTTCAGAATCGCCTAATCTTCGTTGTTACAAAAATATTTGTTTACTTAGCTTATGATAATCAAGTGTTAAGACACTCTGTTCTTCACTATCCACACATTTTAGTGGTTTTAAATGCTCTTGTCATGCCAAAGCAATAAAATGAAAATCAATTTTTTAAATTTGCATTTATGTACTCCTATGACTGGACATCGAACCCACAACTTTTTTACCAAATACGTCTCCAATTTAATATATATAAATATAATACAGATTTATGACGCGTATGCTAATGGAATACATAAAATGTATATTTACTGCCAATTACATTTGTAACATGACGACTGAGTGGCGTCGCGACTCACAATAAGTAATACAGTCAGTCAGTAAAAGCAAATTGTATTAATAAAAATATTTTGGAATTAGAAATATAAAACTTCTAAAAGAATTACGTAATCTAAATTTGAGTCGTGGCGCAGGGGAACAAGCGTGTGGTTGTAAACGTGACAGTTCGTGTGTTCGATACCAATTCGAGGAAATAAAATATTAATTATTTTTGTTTCTTCCTTCTGGTATCAAGGCAAAGCGTAGCGTTGAGTTCCACCACTCAACACGTAATGCCTCCAGAATTCAGCGAGAAATGGAAAGTATCTTAGTACTAGGTTCCCTCTGCCTACCCTGCTATGTGCAGGTAACAAAAGCTAATAAAATACATACCTACAAAATAAAATATTCCGTAGATTTGGCATGTTTTATCAGATAATTCTATCATTTAAAGGCTCGTGTTCGGCCGAGCCAATTATGAATTAGTGATTCGGGCCAATCTTCTCATTATATAAGGAGGTATCCCCGAGGAAATCTAATTTCACAGGAAGCACGAGTCAATAAATTAACAGATGTAATGTGAAATATAAGAATGTAAGCGCCTTGGGTATTGGGTAGGCATATGCATTAAATTTTGGATAAGGTAGAAATTGGCCTGTAATGTATAGGTACAGGTGGCGAGGATAGCTGGAGTTGTTAAGTATAATTTATTATACTAAACAAGATTATATTTGTATAGACGGTTTATTTTCTAGCATTGTGGGTGGAAAGAAATATCTGAAAAACTTAAGATTTATAATATACTCGCGGCAGAACTCAACGCCGCGCTTTGCCTCGTAACCAGAGAGTAGAAATGAAAATGTAAATATAAGTAAATATTTAATTTCTTCGAGTAGTGACTGTATGAACAAACTTTTCATCTCATCTATATTTATTCTATAAAGATATACTCATCAATTGTTCGGAAAAAATCGAATTGGATTAAGTTTTTATTGCTCTTAAAAAGAAAAAACGTTGCTGAAATATAAATAAATATTTTCTTATATAACATTAACCATTTAATACTACAATTCACATACTACAGGTAAGCAGAATTACCGAAAATCCTTTAAGCACCCTACAATGAGTGCATAGCAAATCTCCGCTTCCCACAAAGCAAACTTCATTAGGGCCCGAGTAAGTAAAAAATAGGTCAGTTGTAGGACTTATATACGTGTGGAGTTTACTTTCCGAAACGTTTTACAATTTTCTGCGACTTGGGTACCTACTACCACCACGGTATTCTTGTTTACGCTACCTCGCTAAATAGGTAGCGGTAGTATTTGCGGTACCGGCATACGTAATTACCGTTTGTACTTAACGTAAGAGCAAATTTTTATATTTATGTACATTTTAAAATACGAGAATCGTTTGAGAATTTGTCAGCGGGTTAGTTAAAGAGAACGGAGTACTCTCTCTCGTCGTTATCTTTCCTGCATACCTCATAAGTTTCATTTACCTCTTGATATATGCTTTTTACGTGACCTTCCCACATCGATACTCACGTGTTATCGAAGATCAACCGAGTCCTATTCGTTGCCTTTCGTACTAGTCTTGCATCGTAGTTAAAGCTTTAAAGCATTATTTCAGCTTTATAAATAGTAGAGACTAAATTACAGAAGAAAATAACCAGACTATTACTAAAAAGACGCAACGTAATTGCAATATATTTTCACTTATCTAACTTATATACACGCGATATTCCGCATATGGTAGGGAATGCAGAGACACTTCGTTCCACACTTTCCGCTGCTTGAGGTATTACGTGTTGAGTGGCGGAACTCAGTACCTCGCTCTGCCACGGCGAAGAAATGAAAATATTAAACATTTCAATCGACCGACTGAGAACAGAACCCGTTGTGGGTTCTGTTCTCAGTCAGTCGATCGATCGTTGCGTCTTACACGCTTGTGCCACTGCACCACGAATCCCCAATATACAGTTATAAATTTCTCTAATATCGCCATGATATCATACATTTCTATCTAACCAATATATTAGAACCCGAACACGGTCTTATAATTTTTGCCCCAGCAATGATAAAGCGTACGTACTGCATCCTACAAAACCACTTCTATCTCTAATTCTAGCATGAAATGTTTCCCCAAACAACTATAACGTAGTCCACAGCATATTTCCAAGCGTAACTACCGACATGAATCCAAATGGCCGTATAAGTTAGAAAACAACTAATGTATTCAAAACAGTATGTTTTAACTGGACACCCTTAAATTGTTAACATTGTGGTCGTTGTGGCGTAGTCGGATGTTTGGGTCTACAGGTGGGAGTTCGATTCTTATTCGAAATTAAATATATTATATTTAAATTATTGTCTTTCAGTTGCGTTGGAACAAGATGCTTCGTTGGGTTACGTTACTGCCTCTCTAAAAGCATTTTTTTTTGCCTCACATTGTATCCCTCATGCAGCAGGGCAGAGGGACCACAGTGTTAAAACTTAACTCAACGCTTTCCCATGACACCAGAGCAAAGAAAATTATAATATTAAACATTTCATTTCTTCGAGTGGAAATCGAACCCAAAATCTCCAGAGTTTAAGACCACACCCTTGTGCGCCACTACTGGCGTCATAGTTATAGTCATATAGCCATATGGCCTATAATTTTTACAGTGGACCCTACTAAACGAGATCCCTCTCGAAAAATGCTAAAAAAATATACACCCCTACATTAAACACATGTATGCTCTATCTTTTAATCTACCAAGTTCGTAAATATTTTCATACAATTTTTGATAATATCCTATATATTTACGGTACAAAATATGTCGCACACCCTAAATTATCTTTATGCGATATTATCATTTTTTATGAGTTTCGAGCATATTTATTTGGAGATAGCGTAAAACGATTTTTGACTTAGCCGGTGGGATTTTTGTTATCAGTAATTTGAATACTGATTAAAATATAGGTATGCTATCGACATTGTTACATTTAAAAGCGGCTATCGTGAAGCAGCAGCTAAGTGTCTGAGTGTAAAAGCAATGGTTTTCGATTCAGTTCCCACTATTGGGAAACGATTATTTTGATTAGTTCGCTTTAATTATTATAACACAGGCGGAGGAATCGAGTTTTCAACACTCATCACTCTCGAAAATAGGGCGGTGCGTATGGGATATAGTGTCTTAAAACTTGATATCCTCTTCCGTGTTGCAGGAAAAAACGTGAACCGTGCGTGAAGTCACCGCTTTTCTCCCGAGATTCTTGATTTACACTTGTTCTTCACATAGTTACAATATTTAAATATTAATTCTAATGACAAGTTGTCTTAAGAAGTAATGAATATGAGTGCCGTGTCGTTTGTGCTTATATTGGAAACAATCGATAATAGAAACAATATCAAATGACATCCTCGTAAATACAGTGACACCTGTTACTACACTATAAGTAATTTAGACTAACAGTTGCATGTATGCAGAGTGATGGAAAAGATGAAAAAGATGCTCAAGGCATCTTAATCATCTGAATAGCCATAAATGGAATATGAATTGGCAACTATCATACCAACAGTTTGACGAGTTCTAACTATGTAGTGCTAGCATATATGGGTACTCTACTGTTTCTGTGACCGTCGTAGCGCAGGAGCACAAGTGTGTGACTGTAACGAGACACGCGGGAGAATGAATTATTATTTATGAATATTTTCATTTTCTTAGCTCTCATATTCAACACGTAATACCTCGAACATTCCAGGAAAAGTGAGAAACAGAGTGTCTTAATACTATGTTCCCCCTTCCCCTGCTTACCTTGCCGCGCTTAAAATACAGCGTGAAGTTGAAAACGAAACGACTGTTTCTTGATAACTGAAAGGACCAGAACGGATTTTATCAAATTCCGAGTTTCCAATTTGAGAAACAACAGGGGGGCATAAATAAATCAAGAGCAAACGCGAATCCAATGGTAAACAGCGTGCTGTATCTGAATTTTTGTAGCCATAACAAATCGCTGAGAAACGCTCGCAAATCGGCTCCTTTGTTACCTAATTCCGTGCTTATGTCCGGAACACAGCTGCGTCCAATTTATTGCTTAACCTTTCCTCCTTTACAGATGGAATTGAAGACTATAAATTATATTTCAGGCCCAAATAAGAATCGTAAGTTACGATTCCGGAAATGCCGACCTAATGGTCTATCCAGCCAAATAGATTAGATGGACCATTGCGAAAAACAAACGAACTGCTCCATACAATAGGATTACTCGGTGTCTTCAGCCGAAAATTGACCTCCCAATATTTACTTAGGCCCCGATTACGCCACATCAAGAAAAGCTCTAGAGTTTGGACGTGAATGGAATTTTTCATCTGGCGAACTAGGATATTTTGGATATCGATTTTAAAAAAATGTTATGTATATAATCTTTGTAAGTCTTAGAAGATTTTTAAAAGTAACAACTAAGTGGTAATAATCAATAACTTATTTTTATTAGTGTTGTGCTTGTATAAATTCATCCGGACACATTTGTAATATAAAATTTAAAAAAGGGCCAGTCGTGGTGCAAAGCGTACCTTGCTAGCGCGCAAAAAAATGTAATAAAAAAAACTCACACCTAAGACAAGCCTTACATCACTTCGACGTACGAAAGGTAAATGGCGACGAAACAAACAGATCCAACCCTTTGTTAAACCTTTTAATTAAAAAATATTTTTATTATCCTGACATATCAATGAAACAAAGCACGATGTCTAATTACTAATTATATAATTCGCAATGTCTTGAATTGGCGGAATAATAACATAAAAATAAATAGATAAATCAGCTTCATGCTGTATCCCACACACAGTACAGTAAGTAGGAAACCTAGTGTTAAGTCACTCCATTCCCCAATTTTTGCCGAATTCTGGAGGCATTACGTGTGAAGTGGCAGAACGCAACGCCGCGCTTTGCCTGATGACACCAGAGTGAAGAAATGGAAATATAAATTTAAGTAAATATTTCATCCCCACGAGTGGAGATCGAATCCACAAACAGTCGGTCTTACAGTCACTTTTGTGCCCCTGCGTCACGACTGGCCTCCGGTATTACGGAGTATTTTGACGCTACATTCTATCTACCTACACTGCCATATGGGATTAAGCGTAAAGGTATAAAAAATGTATTATCAAATTTAAAACTCATCAGTTTCCTAGTGTGACGCACAGCTGTCTGATATCTATTTCAATTAAGTTCCAAAAGCGAATTTTTTTAGTATGTGATATAAAAAATATTACTGCGAACTAAATTTAATTTAAAATAACTACATACTATTTAGAGTTTCAGTTGTTCACTTCCGTTCTCCATTTTCTTACAAATTATAAAGGCAATGCACGTTGAGTGGCGGGACTCAACGCCGTGCTTTGCCTCGAAGCGAACCAGATAACCGAAGAAATGAAAATATTAAATTTTTCATTCCCTCGTGTACGAATCAAGTCTACAACCATCGCGATTACAGTCACACACTCCCTCGTGTTATTGTATATTTATATTATATTTCCATATTTTCCATCCCAATATTTCATATTAATAATGATTATGTTTGTTTTTGCTTCACTCTGTGTGGCGCACGTAGCGAACATATTGTAAATGCATTCCCTTCTACATTTTTCTCCTAAGTTTCAAAAGATTGCCTGTGGAGAGATGGAAGAACTCAACGCCGCATTTTGCTTTAATACCAGAGCGAAAAACATAAAATATTTTGTTTTCCCTAGTCGGAATCGAATCCACAACCGTCGTAAAGAAAGTCAGACGCTGTGTCGTTGTGCCACTATGGCCTCATTGATAGTTGTTCCATATATCATTATATTTTATTATATACTCATAAAACCTCTAACTAGAAAATATAATAAAAACAAATAAATAAAACAATATAAAATAAAACTTATAAAATAAAAAAAAGGGCAATAAGGCGACCTTATCGCTTAAGCGATCACTTCCAGGCAACCTTTAGCAAACATAACCCAAAGCTATTTATCATCATAGTTTACATTTTACGTATGTATGTATTTATTTTTTACCTCGGATTCCACAAATAAAAATTTAGTTTTATTCACAACCTATACTTCATTAAAAATTTCCTTAAGAACGGACCAGTGATAAAATCTAGAACGACTTCAGGGCGGGGCCGTTGTGATAGTGCTCGTGACCCGACTTGAGATCAACTGATAAATGTAGAGGGTAGTTCGTGTATTCACCATAAAGTATCTTCGGTCTTAGATTGTATTCTTAACGGGTGAAATATATATACTATAAGTTTTAAATATCTGGAAAATTATAGGAAGTTGCTTTTTCTTTTTGTACTGTAAGTTTAGAAATCTTACAGATGAATGATTAAATAATTAATTAAATATTTTAACTTCGTCACTCTGGTAACCAGGCAAAGCGCGTTGTTAGTCAACGTGTTGAGTGACGGAACTCTCCGTCACTCAACACTCAGTGCTTCCAGAATTAGGCAGAAAGTAGGGAACGGAAGTGCTTTATCGGAACCAAAGTGTCTTCAGACTAGGTTCCCAGGTTCCCTCTGCCTCCTACCTTGCAATGTACAGTATACAGTGTGAACCTAAAAAAATATTATTTACTTCGTTGTATTCAATTTTCCAAAGATTACTACTGCCTGATTGAATATCCTATCCGCCCACTTCTATATCAAAACCTGTAGCAACTCTACCATTTCACCAAACATTAAAGTTAGTTAATTAATACATACATTTTGTTTTCTATTTTTTATTTCATTACACTGTACCACGTGTCCAGAAGTCATTTCTGTTAAAATAATCATACATTTTGTCAAAACAAAGGAGGAGAGAAGGAAGAAAATGTATAAATGAATTAATGAATTTACACTGAAGTGATATGGAAAAATTCTCCTTCCATTTTTTTAATATATAATATCATATAAGGTTTCCTGTTATACAATATCCAAAAATATATATAGTTACGTCAGGACAGGATATGGATTACTCTTCCGTTAAAAATAATCCAATTATTCGTAAATATTATTTCGTATGAAATTTGGACTGTAACAATGATGAGATATCATAAGTACTTTAGTTGTCATTTTTAATACAATTTACACAAAAGCTGTCTAATTCCTAGGTTTGTATTTTTTCGAAGAATTCCCCTTTGAAGTCTCTTAAAGTTTTTTTAAATGTGTCGGTAGAATTAAACTTACAATTTTGCTCCTTTATGAAACTCTAACAAGTCACAATTTTATTTCGCAGCTTACTTAAACTGGTTTTTGCATCACGAATAAAGTTGTTTGAGTATTTTTTTTATTTTTTCTTGATTTTGTATGATTTTATTTAGAAGTGAGTGACTTTAGTATTATTGTATATGATTAGAGGAATCACAATACGCTAAAGTAGTTGAATAATATGTTATTATAGTATAAAATTGAAAAAAATGCTCAAAAGCTTATAAAAAAAACTGTTCAATAGTTTCGAAGATGTGCATGTACAAATAGACAAATAGATACACGGATACGAAAATCTTTATGATCCATCTCAGCGCTCTACATTACTAAAAAAATTTGATCTTAAGATACCATTTCTACTGTTTTGTAACAGTTTGTTTTGTAATAATTAGATAATAAAATTTATCAATCAAAATCAAAGTACAGAAAAGAAACCAATGTAAATATGCAATCCAATAACAAAATAACCGTATTTTGTCAAATGTATATTGTTATTTACACGATACAAATTATTTTAATTTAATTTGTTTGTCTTTCTGTTTATTCGGGCTGATGTTCGGAACAGCTGAACTGTTGTGCTTATAATACTCTAAATGTAGTCTCCAGAACACAGTGGAAAATGGGCTGTCACTTAACTCAACTCAACTCAATGTACCCAGAATAGGGTGGGAAGTGGGCTGTGGAGGGTCTTAACATTAGGGTCTCTCTGCTTATGCGGGATATAGCGGGAACCTGAAAAAAAACCTTTGTACAAAAAAAGATACATTACAAACAAATAGGACGTAAATTTAGGGTAGGTGTAAAATATGTAAGGATCTAGTGAAGGGAATAAATTTCTCGCAGCCATTATAGACGAACACTATCCGGTGTCTTGTTTAACAGTCTCAAGGGAGGGACCCACGGAGTAAATACATAGCACAAAAACATGTAGAGTTGTTCTAAATATTCAATGTAACAATTGGTTAAATATTTAAGGAAATGTATAAAAATTAAAGTTAACGTTAGTGGAAATTTGTGAATATCTTTTTTTTTACATTTTTAAAGTGTTAATCCACACTTAGGAAAGATAAATACTTATTTAGAAAACGTATAAAAATTTGAACGTAGCGGGACTCGAACCCGCGCCTCCTGGAAACGGACCGGGCGCTCTGACCACTGAGCCATACGTTCTCGCCAAGCTACGTCGAAATTCTTGATGCTCCAAGATGGCTTGGTCACGTTATGAGCCGGTATAAGAACCATGTCAGATGCAAGTGCCTTGCTAAATCAGTCCATGGAGTGAGACCTCCCGGACGCCAAAGGAAGCGCTGGTTGTATGTCTAACCACCGAGGTGCTAAAGACCGCGCAAAGTAGGTTGAGTGGGAAGTGGAGTAGGTTCAGCGGGAAGGCAGACCCTGGCAATAGCCGGGACCAATGCCAGGAAGAACAAGAATAAGTTAAATCGGTTGTAAACTTATCTAGCAAACATATTGTTCAGTCATTTTAAACAGATTCACGCAGTTAAACTCTTTAATGTCTTACATAAAATCACTGTTGAGAAAACTTCATCAAACACGATTGATTTATTCATGGCACAGCGAGAAATTAACAGCATATCCGCTCAGTACTTCCTTGAACTTTAATTTGAGAAATTTTCTTCACAACAAAATAGTTGGTTCAGCTTAATTTATGAGGAAATTTGTTTCCACTGAAAAGGCGTCGTTGGTCACGTTTTAAATTTACAATTTCTCCTTTGATGTCATCGAAAAAGTTTACGTTTTAATATATTTTTTTTCTTTGGCAATCTCTCGCTTATGTTAATTTTAAACTTTGTTGTATCGGTTGTTGAATTCTGATTAGATCGTTTTATTGCGAGATTGAAGAAAATTTTTAATTAGTTTTAATGGTATATATTATATTTTCAAGTAATTTATTTCATTATAGGTATTGTTTATACAGGAAACTCCTTTACTATTTTTATTGCTATATACAGACACTCCGTTTACCAGTTTCCCGATGAATTCTGGAGGCATTGCCTGCTTAGTGACAGAATTCACCGTCGCGTTTTGCCTCGACACTAGAGCGAAGAAATGAATTTTTAAATACATTTAATTTATTCTCTATTAATTAAAATATATTCTCTTATTATACGAAAAATATAATAAGAGAATATATTTAATGTTTCTACATTAAATATATTCTCCATAATTTATTGTAGAATCTCCACAAATTATAAAAAAAAGAATGTAAGTCTAAACGGAACGGGAACATTTGTATACCAACAAAAAATACGAATGTAGGGGCCTATAAAATAAAATTACAGAATGGATAACAATACGTGAAAGAACGTAATCACGTTTCGCTGCCATAACTCTAAATAGGCTTTGAAGTGCCATAATTCTGTACCTCCTTTTGTTGTGGAGACAATGATTGTACGTTTTTTTTATTACCTTTTAATTAGATATGTATTTTTCGATATTTTTGACTATATAGACGTCATTATGGTGCAGTGGTATAGTGTCTGCGTCGTTTCCATTTCCACTCGAGGAAATTAATAATTTTTATACCCTCGTTCTAACAACAAAGCTAACCTCAACATTGAGTTCTACCATTCAACACGCAATGTCTCGAACGTTAGGGGAAAATAAGAAACGGAGTGTCTTAATACTAGGTTCCCTCTGCAGAGTAAGATTAAGCATCTAGTAAATTCTAAAACATTGCAAATATTTTTATTCACTAATCTTTGTAGAGTTCTTTAAATATTCGAAATGTTACCAAAAAATAAAAAAAATATATATATTCGAAAGGTAAATCTATTTATTATTATAACTGCCTATTTATGGTAATGACCCTAATATAAAACCCTAAAAACAGTAAAAATAATTCATATGTACATAGGTGTACGTATTGTATATTGATATAAATCCAAAGTGTCCCCAGCAATCTACAGTACGTGTACACGAGTATATCATTTCTGTGCAAGATATATGGCAGCCACAACCCCTTGGCAAGCCAGAAGCGACATCAAAATTATCTTATATAGAATCTAGAGTGATTCCCTTACTTGCTTTCTATCATTTAATATTTTTAGTTACTTAATAGTTTACTTTATATTTGTTATATATTTTCGGTAACAGCAAGGTTACGATTTGTATAGTTTCTAAGCTCATTTCTAATGGATTGTAAAATAATAAAAAATATATTTTTTATATATCCTCAATTAGTTGTTAAGTGAAATTTGACATAAAATTCTAAATCTTATTCAGAAAACACTATGCAAGAAAAGTAATAATGTCAACATGAAAACAAAAACACACAACGGAAAGCCATTATATACCAAAAATTATAATTGGTTAATGATTTATTATTATTATATATGGGTCGTGGGCAGCGGTAATCCCCTACCATCAGGTGACCCGAACGCTCGTTTGCCTTGTCTTTTCCATTAAAAAAAAAATCAGCTTCCTGTATCCAGCAGGGTAGACAGAGGGAACCTAGTGTTAAGACATTCCGTTCCCCACTTTCTGCCGAATTCTGGAGGAATTGCATGTTGAGTCGTAGAACTCAACGCCGCGCTTTGCCTCGACACCATAGAGAAGAAAATGGAAATATAAATTTAAGTAAATATGTCATCTCCTCCAGTGGGAATCGAACCCACAACCAGTCGATTTTACAGTCACACTTTGTACCCCTGCGCATCTGTTATATTAAAAGTAAAAAATATAAATTAAACGTTAACGTAGTTTTAACTAAAGATTTACATATAAGCTTAATAAATAAATAAAGTTGTTTTATATAAACATAGTTTTCTTTAATTATAATCTACTACAAGTTTTAACTTCTTTGATATTCTGAACTCGATCGTATTGGTTTACACTACACGCCAACTAATTACGAACTAAGAAGGTACGTGAAGAAGTTGTGAGTTATTTAAATTGAAATTTTCCCTTGTCTCTATAGAAGCTAACCTCGATTCTTATAAAGCATCGTATTTCTACCTGACTGCGGCGGAACTCGAAAGGGGGTTGTGTTATTAGTGCCTTACGTCCGTTCTTTTGTTCCCTTGTAACTGTTAAATCAGTAAACAGGTTTGATAAATTATACGTCGTTGAATTTGTCTTGATGGCGCTTATTTAGAATATGCAGTCGAGTTTTTTGTGTTATTTATAATTTTCTTATTTATTTCCGTATGTATTTTTACTCTTTTCATCTGAGTACCTTTTCTCTGATTTTTTTTGCCTTTAACCCTTTTTTTGAAAACACAATTTTAACTACTCTATAAAAGCCTAATACAACTAAAAGAAAATAAATTTTGCCAAATATTAAAAAGTTAATATTTATTTAGAAAACGTATAAAAATTTTTGAACGTAGCGGGACTCGAACCTGCGCCTCGTGGAAACCGAACGTATGGCTCAGTGGCATATACATTTTTAGAACTCTCGATAAATACACTTAACCCTTTAAGTTAACGAGTGTAAGAACTGAAAACTTTTATTGTTTTCATTAATTATATTTTTACCAAAGTGACCGGAAGGAATTGTTCGCAATGATCTAAGCATACATACAACTTAATATATTAATTATTGATTTTTGACATGGTATGGAATTTGTAAAAGTATTATCAATACGAAATTGTAGGTATTGGCGGTGAAGTTTTACATTGTTCGGGTTTATTATAGAAAATAGATTTTTGTGTAAAATAGAACAGGAGATTTCATATTCTGGTGCGTTTTTTAAAAGTGGCAGATTGACAATGTTTAGTATTATTTTTGTAGTGTTTAGTTTATTGGTATCTATTTGTAACTGCTTCACACGAAATACAGAATGCAAAAAAATCGTGAGAAAAAAAATCCTATATCTAAACTGTTCACAAAACTTATAATTTATTTCCAGGTATAACTTTTAAATATCTTACCATATATGCTGCTCCCGTACGAGAAGCGCAGACGCTTCCATCCTGTATAAAAACAAAAATCAATGAACATTTGAAACTAAAACCCAAATTAAACCAAACTACTCAGCTGTTGAATAGAACGTGCTAACTAATAGATAAAAGCCATCCGTACAACAGATCTCAGTAAAGAGTATCGAATAATGTAACGAGGGCTTTGCAAATTCATGCTGATAGACGAGTTAAGCGATTGTTTGCTCGAAATACAGTTTCATATTACCGTTCGCTGATTTATTGATTTTGCCTTTAATGCATTATACTTGGACTATCATTTGTGTTGTGTGTACAGATTCGATTTACAGTTAGGATAAGTTGTAGAAATGTGATGGAAAGTGTGGAATGGTTTATAATGTTTTTTGACTGAATGTAAATTGTAAATAGATTGATAAGCGCATTACTCTCCTTTGCCTCGCATCGGAACCGTCGAAAGAAAGCTTCGGGATCGGGTGAATAAGAGCGCTCTTCCATGAATCTGGGACTACGCCGACTGAGTGCTGAAACAAATGCGTTAGTACCGGTTTCAGCCCAGGAACACATGAACTAACGGAGAAATATCATCTTGATCAACTTGTAGATGTCCAAAGAAGACAGAGCTCACCTAACAGCTTTTTGGCTAAACTTAACTTAAGTCATTAAGGCAGCGCAGGGTGGTCGGCGACGTTATTACTTGCTCATCCGTAGTTAAGTTCGAGGCATATGGCTTCCGCCATGGTCGCTCAACCGGTGATCTTCTAGTTTACCTAACCCACCGTTGGGCTGCGGCTATTGAAAGCAAGGGAGAGGGCCTGGCAGTTAGTTTGGACATGGCGAAGGCCTTTGATCGAGTGTGGCATGGGGCGCTCCTGGCCAAACTTCCATCCTATGGGCTTCCCGAGAATTTATGCAAGTGGATCGCCAGCTTTCTCACTGGGCGCAGCATCAGGGTCGCTGTCGACGGTTTTTGCTCCAACCATATGCCCGTGAACGCTGGTGTTCCCCAAGGCTGCGTGCTGTCCCCTATGCTGTTTCTTCTGCATATCAATGACATGTTAGATGATTCTAGTATTCATTGCTATGCAGATGATAGCACGGTGGACGCTGTTTACTCCGGCCGAGCAAGTCTTTCTCGGGAAAACGCTGAACAGTGCCGAAATAAACTTGTGTCTTCTGTTGAGGCGTCCCTCGACAATGTTTCCTCATGGGGTGAAAGGAACTTAGTTCAGTTTAACCCCCTGAAGACACAAGTTTGCGCGTTAACCACAAAAAAAATCCCATTTATCGTATCACCAGTCTTTCAAAACACTCCCCTTACAGCCGCGCCCAGTATCAGTATATTGGGCCTTAATGTTTCGAGTGACTGCCAGTATCGCGATCATCTGGAAAGCAAGGCCAAGTTGGCCTCGAAGAAACTGGGGGTCATCAACAGAGCGAGACGGTACTTCACGCCAAAACACCGATTGGCCCTATATAGGGCCCAGGTTCGGCCTCATATGGAGTACTGTTCTCATCTCTGGGCCGGTGCACCCCAGTATCAGCTTGAACCATTTGATCGCATACAACGGAGATCCATTCGAATCATTGGGGACCCAATGATCTGTGAAAGGCTTGACACTTTGGCTTTGCGTAGAGACATCTCCTCGCTGTGCGTTCTCTACCGCATTTATCATGGGGAGTGTTCTGAAGAACTGTTTGACCTGTTACCTGCCGCCGAATTTTCTAACCGCACAGTACGTCACAAGTTAAAATATCATCCACACCACCTGGATACGTGGCAATCTACTACTGTGCGGTTTCGTAGGAACTTCCTTCCACGCGCCACAGAACTGTGGAATGGCCTACCCGCGGCAGTGTTTCCAGGTCGATATGACATGGGTACCTTCAAAAAGCGCGTCTATCTCCACCTTAAAGGCCGGCAACGCACCTGTAGCTCCTCTGGTGTTGCACGGGGCCGTGGGCGGCGGTAATCACTTACCATCAGGTGACCCGAACGCTCGTTTGCCTTGTCCTTTTCCATAAAAAAAAAAAAAGGCAAAGAGAGCGCCCAGGAGATCGGCTTTCTGTTTTGCCCTTAGAACCAAGATGTCATTTTCTATGCATAATTAGATAAAGTATGGTTAAAGTTGCCAAGTACAGCCTTTGAATGCCCAAAACTGATGAGTTCCTGACGGGAGCTCTTAAGTTGTGACATAACTAAACATTTTTCTATTAAATATGATAGTTAAAAACCAAATTCCCAAAAAAAACAAAGCCAAATAAATTTCCAAAATACTTAAATTACAATGTATTTAATGTATAACTGTGTAGATAACCATACTAAAAGATATATTATTTTTAAATACACTAAGTTAAATATTAATATAGTTCAAGCGGACGAAGTCGCGCGGGGACTGCTAGTATACATAAAAATTACCCTATTTTATGTACCTACACATTGTTCAATTTTAATGTATGTGCGCAAATTTTATCAATATTATAGTAATCCACTTGGTTATGTCATATACTTCTTTATTCTCTCACAATTTTCTATATGAATTGGAATATTTTAAGTTTAAAAGTTTATTCGAAAGAAATGAAAATTTTAAAATACAACTTTGAAACACGACCGCTTTAACTGGGTTATATTGAACAACGAATTTAAAATATATTCGATTAAAATGTTAAAAAACTGCAGTACTGTGCTACTTAATTGTTAATGAATTTTCAACTCCACTAGTTTTCATTGTGACCATTTTATCGATACTAGTTTTATTTTTCTGTTCCCCACGTTTTATTTATGATTTTTTTTTCTTATTTATATCTATCCATCTATCTATATATATATAATAAAAAAATAAATTGGCGCGTCTGTACATTGAATATATTAAAAAATTATAATAATTGAAGGGGTTTTAGGAACAGTAATAGAACTCAAATCCACAACAAATTAACTGTCTGTTTGTACACGCTAATCTCCGGAATTACTGGACGGATTTGAATAAAACTTTTTTTTTGTAGCCGTTAAGTCTAGGTAGTATATAGGCTACAGAATCTGGTTACCTGATGTGAAACTTTTACAGCCTGTATAAACTATAAGCGATATAAATATACTGTTTTAGAGAAAATTGAACAACATGACAAACAATTTCCACCCACATAAAAATGAAGGAGTACTTGACGTGGAACCCTAGCAACCCATCCAATCTCCAAGAAATATAAATATAGCGTCTTAGTAAAAGTTGATCAATATAACAAGCATTTTCTGTCCACATAATAAAAATGAAGACCTGGAGCAGTTGATATGGAACCCCAACAGCCCAGCTAAACTAAAGTGATAAGAATATAATGGCTTAGGAATAGTAGTTATACGTGGTCAGTGATTAATGAATAATAAGAATAATCACTTCATGATTATTCTTAAAATTACATAAGCTAGGAGTACCTTCACGTGGTGAAGGCGGTAACAGTTGGTTATAATGATAAGTATATTATTGAAGACTTTGCCTCGCCCCTGATGAATAAGTACGATCTTTGATGGACGCTCGTAATTAACACAATTCTATTGCTATTATATAGTCTCTTTCGTCTCGGCACACCATCTGTTTGTAATCGCGACGGTTGTGGGTTCAATTGCCCTTGGGAATTATTTTTATATCCTCGGAATGGTAACATGACAAATAAGTAAGGTTTAGACCTCTGTCAAAAAGCAGAGAATGCAATGGTTTTACCGAAAACTACAGCGCTTCAGAGATAAATTCATAATTCTTTCCTCATGAGCGAAAAATACGTCATGCAAAAGAATATCAAAAGATATTACGAAATTAGTAAATACAGATGACTAACCAAAATATCGAATCCGAATTATCTTACTACGGTTATACCTATATACTCGTACTATAGCTTTCATCGTTTTCGGTATGACGTCGAATCGTCAAACATAATTAGGCACGATCAAAACCGATAACTAAGAATAATGTGATAGTTGCATCACTAATGGGGAAGTTTAAATATCTCTGATTTGGAAGCCTTTGCTAAGTTGGCTACTAACTCGATTCACATCACAACTGATGTTGCCGTATCTTTTGATTTTCAATTTAAATTCGTTTTATATGTAATGGGGACACTCAAAATAGGTTTGTGAAATTGTATTTTTACACTTATTGTTGGAAAATGGAAGGAAAGTGGAAAATATTGTGATGTATGTATGCACTACAAAAGTTTCTTAGCTTAGTATAGAAAAGTATGTTTTGTCAATAAAAAAAATCAAAAAGACACTCAGCGGAGTGTCTCTAATTTCCGCTGGATTCTGCAGACATCGCATATTGGGCGGTGGAACTCAATGCCATGCTTTTGACTCGACTCCAGAGTGAAGAAATGAAAATATTTAATGTTTTCCTCGAGTAGGAATCGAATCCACAATCTGTCGTGTTTATAGTCACACGCTTGTTACGGATTTCAGTCCGGAATTTAGTGGAAACTGAGAAGTGAAGTGTCTCAACACTAGACTGCCTCTGTGACCTTACCCTCCTACATGCGGGATATAGCAAAGATATAGTGAAGCTAAAAAACTATGGAATTCCACTCGAATAAAAAGTTTCTGATGAGACGTACATCAGCGGTATCCCGGTTACCTTGACCAACTTTGCGTCATTACCCTGGACACGAAGTGAACGCTTCGTAAAGTGCCTTATCATTGTACAGAAGAGATTAAATTGGGTGAAAATTAAAAAAAACTTTGTATTAAGTTTTTGAAACTTAGTGGATTACAGATCAAGGCTTATGTATACGATTGAAAATGTGTGCTATATATTAGTACACGAGGTGTAATGTAACTATAGAACCGACTGGTTGGAGGTTCGATCCCCACTCGAGGAAATGCAATATTTACTTAAATTTATATTTCTATTTCTTCGCTCTGGTGTCAATGCAAAGCGCGGCGTTAAGTTCTGCCACTCAACACGCAATGCCTCCAGAATCCGGCAGAAAATGGGGAACCTAGTATCTTAACACTAGGTTCCCTCTATCTACTCTGCTGTGTGCGGGTACAGTATAGTGCAAATGTTTGATAACTTTATTTTAATCTTATACTATGTCACTTGAAGAATATAATATAAATAAAAAAAAATAAGCAGCATAGTTAAAATAAAGTTTATGTCTTAATTCTCAATTATATGTTATTTTATCTTAATATCTATATTGTTAATTTTAATATATTGAGAATGAAGAAGAAAGTGCTCAGCTGGTTTGAGCACGTCGAACGAATAAGTGGTGGACGGTAAGACCTCTTTTACCTGGAAGGCTCTCCTACTTAAGGGGAGACCTCGGTTGACCTTCACCGAAATCCCAGTATCAAAGATACTGGAGGAAGGTCACGTAAAAAGCATGACCCCCCGGAGGGCACGGACAGTGGACGAGGCGAAAAGGGGTATGTAGAGGCCGTAGCGTTTGGCGATAAAGCGTGAAGTTAGTTTAGTTTAGTTTTAGTTTTATCTATATTGTTAAAATATTTGCCTTAAATTGATAATAAATTTACGATCTTTAGCTTAACTGTTAAATTCATCGACTGTTCTTAGATTTCTTTTTTATATCATACCGGGTAGGCAGAGGGAACCTAGTGTTAAGACACTTCGGTCTCTACACAACGCCGCATTTCGGAGACATTGTGCGTTGATTGGCAATAAATAGAAAATAGAAATAATTTCCATTTTGTTGTCATTATGTCGAATGGTACCCGAACCTACAACCGTTGATAGCCACTATATAGTCTATAGCTATGGATAAGCAATATAAATCATATTTTGAATAGTTAAGACATTAAATATAATTTAAAATCATAATAATGAAACAATACAACTTACAGTAACTACAGTAATTGTAAATCAAACTTTCATTTCAACTTGAAAATTATTTAACGACTAATATTGTTATTTCAAAAATATTTAATGAGATTAAGCGTACTCAAGGAGCCCTCTATAAAAATTTCAGCTCGAGGCCAAATGAATGGTTTCAGCTAAAGCTGGATGAAAATAGCGTTACATATTTGATTCAGTTTTTTTACCAAATAAAAATAATAATATCCGTCCGTCCTTATGTTAGTTAATCTCCAGAACAGCCGAACTGATTTTTATGAGACTTTCATTGACCGATCGAGGGGATTATGGAGCAACAAATAAAAAAAAATTCAGTGAAAACTAAGGCACGTTTTCAGAATATTGGGGATTGAGATCCCCGCCATATTTTCAAGACGTTTAGACATTACATCATGTTTTATTGCATATTGAGTAGCGAAACTCTACGCCGCGCTTTGTGTACCAGAGTGAGGACATCAAAATTATGTTTATGTGTTTATGGAACCCACAACATTCACGTTCAAAGCCAGAAGTATACAAACTGCGCCACGACGGCCTCAATTTGAAGATACACCGATCTGTTTGTGTATAAGTAATTTCAACTAGTCATGAACATAATATAGATGCAATACGTACAATAAATCCGCCACTCAACAGGCAATGCTTCCAGAATTCGGCGAAAAATGTGGAGTTCCTCACTTTCCGCCGAATTCATTCCCCGAACACAAAGTTCCCTTTGCCTATCCTGATGTGTGCGTACACACACAATACAATAAATGGGTTATAAGGGTTTTTCAGTATATAGCGATTCTTTCGTGGACATTCTTTAAATATTTTATACTTTAAACAAATACAAATAAAACTTTTTTTTTTTTCAATTTTGTCATCATGGTGATTTGTTATTCTCTTTTTACACAACAATCACTTGTGTGCAAGCCGAAGATCAGTATAAACAATCACTGCTTTAAGTAAGAATCTAATCCACAACCATGACGTTAACAGACAGACAGTTGTTTTAAATACACGAATTAACTTTAAAAGTGATGGTAATTATTTATATGCGAATACGTAAAGTTTAGAATTTCGGTTAAAGCTACGGTACAAGTGGAGATGGTGTGCTTATATAAAGTTTTCTAACTACATTCAAAACTAACGACTTATATACTAAACTAGAAACTAGACTACTCTTGAGTGAATTTGTTTGATATTACGCTCTACCTAGAGTAGTATGTATTTAAGAAAATATTTAAATTTTTAGAGTATAAGGAGGACATATTAGAATTTTTGGTAAACTTACCTGATGATAAAAATACGAAATTGCGAAAAGTAGAGAAATTGTTAAATGTTGAATGAGTTTTAAATGTATGACAAAAGATACTAGGTGCTTTCAAAGAACACAGTGTAAATTCCCCTTTAGAGTTACTGTATGTAAGGCTAGAATGGCTCAATCATCTAATTGGACCCAACTGTGGCTAGATATCTCTTTAAAGAATAAAAATCACCCGAGAGTCACTTTAAACCAAAATCAAAGAGTGACCCACTTACTCTACGGTGACGTTAGCAACGATGGACTTATTTCTTAGCTTTAAATTTTCAAATTGAAAAACCAATTTAGTAAAACTAAAATTTTAAAAACTGAGCAAATCTTTCAATTTTAAACTTAGTAAATTATTCTGTAACTTTAAATGAACTTGACACTAGACTTGGCAGTTTTATATTTTCGTTTAAATGATACAATGTTTTAATTTGAAACTTAAATTTATAAGAAAAGATTACTATAATAAGAATTTATTACATTATTATGTATAAATTCATTAATACAAGGTAACTTCATTTTAGAGTCCAAAATGTATTCTTATTTTTTGAGCTTCCATCTTTAAAAAAATAACAAGTGCGAGTTAAACTTACCCAACGATGGTTCCGTATTAATTTCAGATCAACGGAAAGTAAAAATTATAAAAGCTAGCAACTTAAATTTACAACAACTTAAACTAGAAATATCAGTTGGTATATATTTTTTTGTTTTGTATGTTTTACATTATAATGATATTTTCTGGTATTTGTATAAGTTTTCATTTCTTACCAATTTTCCTAATCGGTGGTCTACGGGGATTATCTCCGTCTATCTGACCCTATAGATTTTGATTCGTATCGTACGAAATAAATAATCATATAAATCAAGCGGGCGAAGCTGTAGGCGGGTCCCTAGTATATAATGAAGTACAAAGTCTTAAAAAATATTCTTCTTCCTACAGCCCATTATCCTTTTTTGTATATAAATATCTCAATTATCTCTTGTTTTATATCTAGTTTGCTTGGAGCTTGGCACTCCATACTGTACCATACAGGATGTAATGTGGGATGTTCCGTATATTTTTATAATAAAAAGCTACATTTCCCGTTCGTAACAATCCCGCCGTGTAGATTGTAATTGTACATCAAAACAAACGATCTGCCGTTCTCAAGAGTTTGGAAGAAGTCCAAAATACTATTGTAAACGTTTAAAAATCTTATTTACACGCTATATTTTATATTTTAATGTTGTATACATTGTAGATCTATTTAAATATAAAATGCTTGAATGATTCTTACTTTATTTACACTTTTTGTGCTTTTCATTACACCTCTTATAAAGCAGGATAGGCAGACAAAACCTAGTGTTACAGAATAGAGTCTAGAGAATTGGGCAAAAACTTGGGAACGCAAGGGTTCTCAACTTTCCGCTCATTTATCTAGATATTGCATGTTGATTGGCGGAGCTCAACGTCACGTTTTGTCTTGTTACCAGAACGTGGAAATGAAAACAAATCAACCTTTAAGCTCAGCTCTTAAAAGTATAATTAGCGTTGAAATAATTGCATTTTGCTCAGAAAATTTTTTTAGGTAATTAAAGTTTAGGCTATGTGTAAAGCTCGTAGCATCGAGACTTGTAACTTATTACATCTTGAAGATTTGAAAATTTTTATATAGATCCTGAATTTTTTTTTCTGCTTCACGCTGTATTCCGCCTCTTTAGGGTAGGCAGGGGTAGCCAACTGTTAAGGCACTTTGCTCCTAATTTTTCACCTAATTCCGGAGACATTGCTTCTTGAGTAGACGAGCCCAACCTCGCGCTTCAGCTCGACACCAGAGCGAAATTTCCTTGAGTAGGAATCGAATACACAAACTGACACGTTTACAGTCACACGCTCGTGCCTCGGCATCATGAGTGGCCTCAAACTATTGCTACTAATTTCTGTTTATCTATATTTGTTATTATAATGTATCGAAAATTTTACCAATAATACTGTGACTTGAAATTGTTTCAGGAGAGCTGCTACAAATTCTACAAAAGAAATATATTGAGCAATCAGCCAGAAAACTGTAATTCTCCGTTTTAGAAAAAAAAAATCGAATCCGAGTATCGTATGGAAATGTTTATTAGCGAAGACATGAATAGATGAAAAGTGAACAATGATCAAAATGACATTGCTACTGCAAGCCCTGGTGGTATGCATGACGTGCATCAGTCTACAGTTTATTGGTAAGTGCTTTATGACTTTTGATATTTTCTTATAAACTTGTCGCTTTTTGCCGCATATAAGAGTAAATAGAGAGAACAAATTGTATTAAGACACTGTGTCTCCAGCACACGACCTTATTTCGAGACATTGCGTTTTGAGTGGTGGAATTCAACGTCGCTTATCGTCTTTTTACCAAATGAAAATAAATAGTTCCCAGAGCTAGAAACCAACAAACAACCGCTTACAGCGCAGGACCGCTGCACCACGACGGACACACATAACGCTTATTAATATTGTTAAATATATATTTAGGAAACGTAGAAAAATTTTAACGTAGCGAAACCCACGCCTCATGGAAACCGATCAGGCACTCTGACCATTATTTAACTTATATTTTGAGAACGTATAGCTTAGTGGGCACAGCGCCTGATCGGATTCCATGAGGCGCGGGTTCGACTTCCACTACGTTCAAATTTGTATACGTTTCTTAAATAAGTATTTTTATTTCCTAAGTGTGGAATAATACTTTAAAAATGTTAATAATATTATAGTCGTTAATTTACTTCTAAAGCAATATTCTAATCAAACTAAATGATCACTACAATATAATAAATGGCTCCTGCAACGTCAAAAGCAAAAGTCAAATTTCGAAAGTTAATAACACTACTGTTTAGTATTCAAAGCAGGTGAAGTGGGGCGATTAAGTCACGCGTCATAGGTGATTTGCGTACCGAAAGTGGTGCGAGTAGGCCTCGGCGATAAGTAAAACGGTGTCGCCCCTTTTATCTTAAGCTGAGATGTTTATTATGGATTTTTTGTTTATTTTCTATTTGTTTATGTCTTTTTAAAATATATATGACGTGTCGAAGAGGCACAAATGTATGATTGAGGACGCGACAGGTTGTGGGTTTGATTCCCTCTCGAGGAATAGAAATATTTCACATTTTTATTGTTTCGCTCTGGTGTCGAGGAAAAATGCGGCGTAGAGTTCCGCCAATCAACACGCAATGCATCTACACTGACACTAGGTTACCTCTGCCTACTCTGCTGTGTGCGGTATACAGCGTGAACTAATGCGATGATTCACATAACGGATTATTATTACAATTCTTAGATCTTTAATGTAAATGTAAATTCTTTATGTATGGGAAATATGGTGTGAAGCCTTGGTCAGCGAGTCTAGGATTGTGTGAAAACGTACAGTACGCTAGTGCCGACTGACGATAACTGTCATCATTTTTCAGAATTTTTACTATAATTTTAATTACTTCGAAGTAAATTATCGATAGATATGTATAACAACGTATAATATTTGTGTTCATAATGTATATATGCATAGTATATTGCACACGCCTAACTGAGTGTATGGGAACTAAATCAAACCAATTGTTTCAGTATCAAAATGATTTACTAGATAGATAATATTCTAGAATAGTATAGTTGTATTGTATTACTATTTAGGTATCTATTAAGAGGCCGTCGTGGAGATAGGCTTCTGATTGTACGGGGGGGGGCTGTGAGTTCTGAAGAAAGGAGTGTCTTAATCTCTGCTTTGTTTCCTTTGTATATAATTTGTATATAATGCATTATATCAGAATTTATTTTATTTACAGAAAGTATATTGATAAAAATATTAAATTTTTTTTTAGCTTCATGTTGCACTGCATATAGCAGAGTAGACAGGGAGAAACTAGTGTCAAGACACTCCGTTTCCTAGCTTCCGTCGAACTTTTCAGGCATTGCCTGAGACCGTGTTACCAGAGCAATAAAAATAAATTATTCATAACTCATAATTTATTTCCTCGAGTGTGGATCGAGTCCAGAACCGCCGCGTTACAGTCACAAGCTTGCGCCATTGTGCCATGATCATGCGCGCATGATCCCAATATAATATTTCTATTTTGATAATAATATTTGTAATTAAAATATTTTCTTTAGGGTCAGGCTTTATTCCGTATATAATAGGATAGTAAGTACGGCATAGTATTAAGAAATTTTATTCTCTTGTTTCATTTCATTCGAGTTTTAAGTGACGAAATTTGAAGTCACATTTTCTTATTATGTAAATGAGATTAATTCAATCGAATGGGGTTTGAATCCACAACCATCGCATTTATTGTCAGATGATGTTCCACTGAACCACAATGACCACGAAAAATTATATCATGTCAGCTTCACGCTGTATCCCGCACACAGCAGGGTAGGCAAAGGGACCCAGTGTTAAGACACTCAGTCCCCCACTTTCTGCCGAATTCTGGAGGTACTGGGTGTTGAGTGGCAAAACTCAATGCCGCGTTGAACCACGAAGAAATGGAAATATAAATTTAAGTAAATATTTCATCTCCTCGAGTGGGAATCGAACCCACAACCAGTCGGTTTTACTGTCACACTTCGTGCCGATGCGCCACGACTGGCCTCAAGTATATCATGTAATATGCTTAATGTGCTGAAGTATTATATTAAATTGAGAAATTACGTTTCCTCATTTTGTTGAGAGACAGAAAAAGATGAATCAAGAGATAGTTTTACTATGAGCAAAGTAAAGCATTCGTAAGTTTAGTTTCAAAGCTTTTTGAAACGACTGTCAATTTCTTACTTGACTGCGAAAAACTGAGTTGCGAGTGACTTAAATTTTGTTTAAATTTAATCATTTTTTAAAAGTCTTTTTTTTATTACAAATCGAAATAAATTTAAACAACAATTTTTAAACACTATCTCAGATTTTAATAATTTTTGTTGTTACTTACTATTATTTTATTTTGTTGTTACTCATCAATGATTAAAAATATTCTGTATTTAAAGTAATATGTCTGAATGCACTGATTGTATCTCTTTTTCTATAGTAATATTAAGATATTGATAATTATTTTCGTCACACAAAATTGTGTTAATTGTAGTTTGTAGTCCATTGGAAGTGGAAGGTTATAGGCTATATAATATCTACGCTAAGTCCAATAGAAATGGAATAACAATTAAAAATGCATAAAAATTAAAGAGCACTTGTTGCGCATACTTAGTTATTTCCAAATATATTTTAAAATCCGCTTCCCGCTATATCCCGCACACACCAGGGTAGGCAGAGAGAACCTAGTGTTAACACACTCCGTTTCCCACTTTCTGACCTATTCTGGACGCATTGCGTGTTGAGTGGCAGAACTCAACGCCGCGCTTTGCCTCAACACCAGAGCGAAGAAATGGAAATATAAATTTAAATAATTATTTCATCTTCTCCAGTGTTAATCGAACTTACAGCCAGTCGGTTTTACAGTCACACTTTGTGCCTCTGCTTCACGAGTGATCTCAATTTATATAAACAAATTATAAATTTTAAACTATAAAGAAAAGTTGTTTACTTATATATATTATAATATTAGCCCAAACCTTACCACATTTGTTCGGCTAGAAAATTCTTCCCATATCTGGATTAAATCTAAAAGCTCCGGCACACCGCAACTCTCGCCACCACATTGCGTCAGCTGTCAATCAACTTAAGCCCTAATTTATCAACGAAAGGGGGAATCCCCTTTGTAACGTAAATAGTTTTTTTTATAAACAATTTTTGACATACTTCGCGCATTTTACGTGATTTATTTTGATATATTGGGATAAAATATAATCATTTAAGATTATGAGGAACTAACCGACAGTCAGTATTTACAGACGGAAGCAGTTCTATCCATTTACTTTACACTTTTCGCTCTAATAGAATCTAATAGAAACATTACGTGTTAACTGGTTGAACTTAACACCATGCTTTGCGTCATCAATGTAGGAGAATTAAACTAAATAAATATAATCATTTCACCGAGCGGGAATCGAACTCTTAATCGTCACGCTTACACCGAAACCAAGACTCAAAAATAGTATTAAAAAATCTATAAAAAAATATTTCAAAGCTGTCAACATCCACAAGCTTTACCAAAAAGCCTTTCAAATTCAAAATAAAACGAAACATATCAATGGACAAACCTAAGCTAGTGCCGGTACAAAAGTGTAAAGGGAAAAACCATTTCATATTCCGGATGCAAGAGTTCACGTGCCTCCGCCGAGCGAAAATTCACCGTCCCCGAAAATAGAAATCATAATGAAATATACGGTCGTGGCCCAATGGTAAAGTCTGACTGTAAATGTGATGGTTGTACGTTCAAGGACGATTTGGGAAGTGGTATATTTAATTGCTACACTGTCATAAGACAAGGCGCTGTGTTTAACTCCATTTGAACTGCAATGTTCCGAAAATAGAAATAATAATAATAATAAAAATGTTTATTCGTAGTAAAAAGTGATTCGTTCATATATACCATTTTATCCCTACAAGGCTGAATTTTTTTTTCGTGCGTGAAAAAAATATATAGGTTGTAATTAGTGATTAGAAGATAGGGAACACTTATAAAAATTAAAATAAAACTATATTTTACGAAAAAAATCACTTTTTATTTCAGTTCCACATATGGAACACTGAGCCTTGATTATACTTTTTTGTTATTGAACTAGTACATATAGAATTGCTTAGGAAATAGTTTTCCATGTACTTTTTTACAATTGTAACTTATTTAAATGATATTACTATTACTTATATATTATTTTTTTTTGTATATTGCAAAATCTACTTATAACTAATATAATAAATCTGTTTATTGATGGAAAGATATAAAATAATTATTACATATTGAGGCAAAGTTCTACGTACATTTGTCGCAAGAAATGTATGTTTTTCCTTTGCATCCAGGATATTTGGCACCGTTGTCTTTTTTGACCCCACACAATAAAATGCTCAAACCCATCACGTCTGACATCACGAGGAGGTAAGATTGATGTATTTGGCTTTTGCCTTTTATTTTCAACCTCATCTGATAAACTTGGTCTACCTCTCTTTTTGTTTATAGATAACCCACACATGCATAAACTTTTACCTACTTCAAATTTGAAGTCCTTCTGTTTCATTGGGGTTGGCGTATACTGCTGCTCCCCGACTCTTCTGTACAATAACCAACAATTGATAAGAGTTACATCAAGAAGATGATAAAATAGCCTCAAGTATCATTTTCTAGTCCTTATTTTTATTTTATATTTCCCCAGGAACGAATTTAGGAGGTCTACACCACCCATATGCTGGTTATATGTCTTTATTATTTGGGGGCAATCCACCTGTATATATTTTTTTTGTTTCTTGCAGTATCTTCTTGCTGTTTCTATTGGCTCTTGGCCCACAAACGACGATGATAAAACGACTGGTTTGTTATCGTACCACATAACGGTGACAATATCTGTATTATCACAATTTGCTATCCATTGCTCTGAAAAACTTCTTTGAATTTTATCCTTTTTTAGGTCTTTAATGGAAGGTATTTTAAGATCTTTTCCTAAACGACCTTTATTCACAGTCCTCAGTGACTGTATTCCCTCTTTGGCCAAAAAAGCAATCAACTCTGGTGACGTATAATAATTATCAAAGAATAATTTGTAATTTTGATTCTTCGGTATGGACCTAGCTAAGCGTACTACGATATTTGAACTTGTTCCTAAGTCTTGCTCACTGGAATATCTTAGCTCAGGAACGTTTTCCATTCCAGAGTAAATTTCAAAATCGTAAGCAAAGCCACGATCATCGCAAAGAACTAGCAGCTTATAGCCCCATTTGTGTGGCTTATTAGGAAGGTATTGTCGTAGTAGATTAGAGGCTTTTGTCGCGCACATTTGCTCATCGACAGACAGTGCTTCTCTTTTAGGCACGCTTTGGCATTTCTTTCTCAATGTTTCCAATATAGGCCTAATTTTATGCAAACGATCATACCCTGGACTACCCAATGGGGGTTGTGTGGAGTTATCGTTAAAATGTAGAAAGTGACAAAGTTTTTCTGCATAATCCAAGGAATACCCAATTCAGGTGCCCAATACATTCGAATATTTGGCAGCGGCGCCGAACTCATAATCACACACACACCTAAAAACTTATTCAATTCATTAGTTGTTATTGTAAATGGCTTTGAAGAATTCTTTTGGATACTACATTTGTGCATTTCTTCTACAATATGCTGAAGTAACTCATCATCGAAAAACCATAAAAAATATTGAAGGGGAGTTTCAAAGTCTATAATCGGCGATTCTAAATTGAAAAGATGTTTTCTTCCAAATTAATCTTCTTTTTTTTCTTTGGGTGACAGTTACAGATACAGGGATTTTAGATTCATGAGCAATTGTGTTACTTATAGTCGATGATCGTCTAAGTGCCCGAGATTGTGTAATGGTAGTTGTCTCTGATGTACTAGGCTGAGGGTCTGATATTTCTGGCTGACAATTTTTAATATTCCTAACAACATCGCTGAAGGGAGAACACTGATGTCTTTGCGGAGATAAGGAAGTTTCCTCTTCGCTGAGTGGCTCAGATAGAAAGTTTTGTATAGAATAAATCCTTTCGATGTCATCATCACTTTCAGCATCAGAAAAATCTTGTCCGTCTTCACTCCCCGAAGGAATTGCCAAGAAACTCTCAACCCATCTTTAAGGCCGGCAACGCACCTGTAGCTCCTCTGGGGTTGCACGGGGTCGTGCAACTTACGTCGTCACTTACCATCAGGTGACCCGCACGCTCGTTTGCCGTGTCTGTTCCATAAAAAAAAAAAAACTCTCAATATCTTCGTCACGTAATCGTCTTCGCGCCATTATCTGCAAAATAATCACAGTATTTATAAAGAAAGTTATTGTAAGTTCGTATAAGTGAAAACGGCCTGTAAAGCTCAACGTACCGTATGTGGAACACACATAAAAGTATGATTTACTAATACATTTACTTATTGTAATATAAAAAACAACTTACCTCTGCAAAATATACACTTGGTTTTAACTTACAATATTTTTATTTGGGTCAAAACTATCGAATAACTATTTTTTAAATATTTTTTAATTCAAGCAAATGAGTAACGTTTCACTTTTATTCAAATTTGACATTTACTGTATTCTAACAAGTACTCGAATGACATTTTTAGGTAAAGAGCCGTACTACAATATTGCTAAAGGTCTGTAGCTTCTATCAAGATGTCAATAGATGCTGCTACTTTTAGTTTTATAACTATAGAAACGATTAAAGTGGATGTTCCTCATATGGAACTGGGTGCCTTGTAGGGTTATAATATATGCATTTCTTCGCTCTAGCACCAAGGCCAATGGCGGTGTTGAGTTCCGCCTCAACACGCAATGCCTAGAGTCAAGAGTGACTAACGTTGGTTCTCTGTACCTAAACTGAACAAAATAAATTGTAAATTTATATTATTATAATCTTACAGCGTTGGTTAGAAACAGCGCGGCGTTAAGTTCCGTCAATTAACACGCAATGTCTTGTAATCAATGGAAAAACGTAAGTTATAAAGGAAAGAAAATGCAAATTTACCAAAAATATACCTAACCCGACATCGTTAGTATGAAAAGATCAAACGTCATTACCGTATGAGCATTTGTAGTACCCTTATTTGTAGTTCGTTCGGTTAAACGAATCGTTTACAAGAGAGTTTTTTCACTGAATATATTTTTTTATTGTGAATTTATTTGTAGATAGAAACCAAAGAAATATGTAAAGAATTGGTGTATAAGTTTATTTCAATGAATTTACTTTAAAGTAAGAGAGTAAGTATGACATATATAATCTTAAAAAAATCTAATTATAGGAGAGCGGAGACACTACATAAATATTTCTAAGCCTATAATTTTATTACGCTTTTTCATTTGCTATTTTATAGCACTGTTATAAGTTGACGTGACGTTAACTAAAGTAAATATTATTACGAAAATAAAATTCTTATAGCAAGTAGCCGGATTATGAAACGGCACTTAACTTTATGTGGATGTTTGGGCATGTAAGATTTTTTTTATGAGATTCTTTATTCCACTTTATCCCGCACAAATATAGGCAGAGCGAATCTAGTGTTAAGACACTCCGTTTCCTATTTTCTACCGAATTCTGGAGCCATCGCCTATTGAGTGACGGAACTCAACGCTTCGCTTGCCCCGACACCAGAGCGAGGAAATGAAAATATAAATTTAAATAAATATTTCAATTCCTTGAGTGGGGATCGAACCCACAACTAGTCGCGTTTACAGTCACACTGTCGTGCCCCTGGGTCACGACTGGCCTCAATCTCCCTCATATAAGAAAATGTTCCAGAATTACAAAAAACGCTTATCTGGGGAATAATAATTTTATCGTCGCAAGAATATTTTCTCTTGTATTTAAGAGGCGGGCTTTCTACTTAATAAGACAAGCAAAGGCATTTGTAGGCAATGTTTTTATTTTATATACTTTCATGTCAGAAGATATATTGTTTTGCTTGTATATTTTTTTCAGTTCAGACGCTGAATCTAGCTTGTAGCAGGGTAGGCAGTGGAGTCTAGTTTTAGGATCCACTTGATACTTTCCACCGCATTTGAGAGACATACGCCGCGACGAACAAATGAAAATATAAAATTTGATTTCTTCAAGTGGGAATCGAACCCACATCCTATCGCGTTTGCTGTCACATGTATTTGTCAAAGATTATTCGAATAACTCAAATTTAGATTTATTTAAATGCTATCGGTTCATTAATAAAAAAAGTTATATCAATTTAAAGTAGGTACGTAGTTCGACAAATTTGCTTATTGCTACAACAGCTATATTATACAATTGTTTTACTGAATTGGCTGAATCTTTAGTTTTCAATTTATGTAATAAAAATCATCGAGATTTCTAGATTTAGTATTGAGATAGGAATGCACGCGGGAGAAACTGTGCATGCTGTGCACGCCTACTTACGGTAAAGCTCAATAAGCCGTACAATAATTTATGCCTAAGCAAAACTAAAAATAATTTTCAAAAATACTTAAATTACTAAATGAGGCCGTCGTGTCGCAGTGGCATAAGCGTGTGAATATAAAGACGGCAGATGTGAGTTCAGTTGAATTATAATTTATAAAATTTTTAAAGCTAGACTGGACTGGACTCTGGATTTATAGAAAAAAATTATTACAAGCCTATTGTACAAGCAAGCATTTTGTAATTCCTTTCATACTAAATAAATGTAGGTATATGTGTATTGTGTAACTGATATAGCATAACATAAACAAGCTTAAAAATACTTTGGGCTTCAAGGTGCACCACCTATATAGCAGAGGAGGCAGAGGCAACCTAATACTACCTATAACTATAACCTAATAACCTACCCTAAGCTACCCTAAGCTACCCTAAGCTACCCTAAGCTACCCTAAGATTTAAGCTATTTTTTTTATCTTTCAATATCTTGCATTTTTTCATACTTACAACTACTAGTAATAAAAGTATGAAACTCTAAGAAAAACGAATCAAACATAAACATCACAGTCGTTACACTCTAATAAAACCGCAGTCACACTCAATTACATTAAGCAGGTAAATAAAAGAGTGTCTATAACGACCCACCATTTACGATTTATTATGCCTTCAGAATTTAGTGTCTTATTATTAGTACAATAAAGGAGAAAGGAGCAATGTCTTTGCGGACTCACGGAATATAATAAAAAGAAGGTTGGATATTTTTGTTTTAGTTTTAGTTGCTGCTGTTTACTTCGTTCTCTTGGTATTTAAGATTTGATGAGAAATTGTTTGGTAAATTTTCTGTTGTTGGTATTTTTTTTACTATTTTAAAGTACTTGAAGGAGGTCGTGATTGTTGTGGATTTGATTTCCACTCGGAAATAAGAATGTAATTTGCTCTGAAAGAAAAGGTGCGTCGTTGAGCTTAGTTTGTTGGTTACACTAAGCGGTGTAATGTAACCATAAAGTGGTAAATGAAGTGTCTTGTCACTAGGTTCCCTTTTTTCTGCACGTCTCTTTATATTTGCGATATTTCCGAAATAAAATCTAATTCAACATATTTCAACCATGTTAGTATATATTTCAAGTGTGGGACTGTAAAAGCGACAGGTTGTAGGTCCGATCAGCATTTGGGGAAATGAAATATTTATTCAAATTTATATTTTTATTTCTTCGCTCTGGTGTCAAGGCAAAGTGCGGTGTTGAATTCAACGGATAATGGGGAACAGAGTGCCTCAACACTAGGTTCCCTCTGCCCACCCTAATGTGCGAAGGATACAGCGTGACGCTTAAAAAAACTTAGTCTAAGGCAATTAGAACATGAAACGTTCAAAATTAGCCGTACTTTTTCAACTTATTACGACTATTTAAATAAACTTTCAAGTATAATATTATGAACTGTTTTAAGCTCAGTATTATTAAACAAGAAAGTAGTAAGTACCAATTTGCTTTTTAAAAGTTTCCAAGCGATGCTACTTTTGTATTTTTGTTGGATTTTTGTCACGGACGAGCTTTTATTTGGGGTAATTGGGTAGATTAGATTATGCTTTTATTTTCTGATGTCGATGAATTTCCATTTTAAGTCTGTACATGCGTTTGGTGAATTCTAATGTCCTATTAAACATGTTTATGGGAAAGAACATTTTATATTTTTTTTTCAGCTGTATCCCGCTTGTAGGGTAGGCAGAGGGAAGCTAGTGTTACGACTCTCCGATCCCCTTTTCACCGAATTCTGGAGGTATTGCGTGTCAAACGGCGGAACTCAACACCGCGCTTCGCTACGATACCAGAGCAAAGAAATCAAAATTTAAATATGTCATTTCTTCGAGTGGAAATTGAACCTACAACCTGTCGAGCTTATAGATACACGCTAGTACTCCTGGGTCACAACTGGCCTCATTGAAACCTTTTATATATTCATTTATTTAAATTGAAAAATAAATAGAGGCCTTTTCTATGGATCGTATTTTAAATTTTAAAATGATGAATTTCAGATAATTTATTTCTATCTCCTATTATATTTGCCATAAAAAAATCTCTTTACAATATTAAAAATACTATGCAGTATTTTATTAAGCTTATAATATACAAATTCTTTATTTATTTATTGCTCTATTTTAGATTGCTCTATGGATGTTTTTAGTCATATTATAAATGTGAAAGTTGGTGCGGATAACTCATTACATACATTTGTTTTACTTTAACACAAAAACTACTGAACCATTTTGGATAAAACTATTACAATAGCTTACACATCAGAATAACTCACAGAATTTTTACAATTTGACTACAATAAAACAACAAATTTAGTCAAGCGAAGCCGTGTTCGGTCGCTAGTTTTATGATATAAATATTTTTTTTATATTTTATCAATGGTGCCCAAGATGTTGTAGCGAAGTTGTAGCTTTCCAATTCGTGATAAAATCTTCATGACATAGGCAAATCGCTTCGTAGAATTCCACCACATATTTGCTAAATAGATAGAAAATGGGAAGAATATTTTAACACTTTTTAGTTCAACCTTTATTAAAGAAACCGTGTACCTAAGGACAGAAGGCCTTCGTTGCTATGCAGAGAAACACGTGAAACTGCACAAGTTAAAAAACGTACAATTTAATGCAAAAAGATCTACACATACATTTTAGCATAAGAGCAATCAGTGCTAACCGCACGTTGAACTATCCGCCATAACTATACAAAGAATATAAAACCTTTTTTTTAACCTTTTGCAGTGGAAAAGTAACGGTTCTAGTAACGTTATATCATTCATTCATAATCAATATCGTCGAGTGGTTATTAAACGAGAAACAAGCTTTTCATAAAACTCATAAATTACAATCTCCCCCTATATGTTCTCACTAAAGGTGTTGCTTGCAATAATCAATCAAAAATTGTTTTTGAGTACAGTTGACGGTCGTGTGTTAGGTATATTAAATGGACTTTAGGATTTTAAGAGGTACTTTATAGTACATTTTTTTTATGGAAAAGACACGGCAAACGAGCGTTCGGGTCACCTGATGGTAAGTGATTACCGCCGCCCACGGCCCCATGCAACAGGACCACAGGAGTTACAGGTGCGTTGCCGGTCTTTATGGTGGGTTGGGCGCCGGAAAGGTGGGCTGGGGACCGGGAGGTGGATTGGGCGCCGAAAACAATGGTGACAATATGTTTAATGCGGGAAGATAATCATCTTACTTAATTACTAAGCATTACGCTGTATACCTAGCGGGGTCAGAGAGAACGGAGCGCCATGCGCTAGGTCTCTACATAAATTTTTTCACCTTGTCCACCGACATCAACCTCTTAATACATGTACTCAGGCTCTTTGATAATATGGCCGCTATAACGTTTGCTCCAAAATGGTTCATTAATGCCTTGTCTTTAACCACTTTAACACACTTATCGGGGTAATAAATTAACTATCCTTTATTGACTGATAAATACAGTAATCATAATATATATATATATATATATATATATATATATATATATATATATATATATATATATATATATATATATATATATATATATTACCCTCGTGACGACTATTAATCTAGAACTAGCAGAATCCTACAGATATCCAGTGGATGTAACATGTAACATAGGACTGAATGTTGCTTACAACAGAATTTAGATAAATAGACGACTCGCTCCCTGAGATACACGGGTGCTTTCACCTCAATAGATTTCCTCTGTAACTGGTCCATACACGAACAGAAAAAGCGGACCTTATTAGGAATGGCGCAGTCTATTCCTACTGACGCCCTGTCATAGTGGTCCCTCGAGGTGCACGTAGCGGAAGGAACGTTGCCACCTCTTATAAGGGCTGGCTGGGGTTACTGTGGGCAAGTCTTCCATCGTGGACTCCCTTTGGAAAAATATGAATTAAATACTACTGTATTTATTTTTATTCAGCTACCGCTATATCGACAATGTAGATAGTGCCAACAGTCTCCGTTCTCCGGCTTTTGTAAAAGTTTGAGTTAATTAGAAATTAAAATAATTTACGTGCGGATAGAATCCACCATCAGCGTGTCGTCATAGGAAGACTAATTTATAAGAAATATTTGTGATAATGAAAATTATATATTTTATTTATATGTCCGATAACAAAAAATGTAAGGCATAACTTTTATGCGGAAGAACGTACTCTATGATCAGTCAGTCCGTTCGTGTCTATCCTTCTACTAATTAATAATATTTATGAACTCTATTATTCATCACGTATTCCGAGTATTTTCATAATATACTAAGAGCATAAGAATGGTTAATAACGATGAAGGTAATTCAATTTACAAACGAGCCTGTATATATTATGTCTTGTTACTTAACCAAAAATATAAGGTATTCTTTATAGAAATATATTGTTTTACTGGGTAAGCTGAGGAAACCTGGTTTTGAGATACATAGTTTGAAAATTTCCGTTCAAATTTCGAGACATTGTGTATTGAACGGTGGATTCCACTGTCACGCTTAGCCCAGTTACTAGAGCGAGTACATCAAAAATATTTCCTTCCCCCTAGCGAAAATCAAACCTACAACCTACCTTCAATTTTACAGTCAAATGCCTTGTAACTAAAAATGTATATTTTTTACGATAATTGTCTACGTGAAAACGTTGGCCACTAAAGCCTAAGCTCGAGTGGTAGCTTTTCAAAGCTCACATAAATTATGACCTCTACGCTATACATTCCCGTTAAAGGCGTTGCGTACATCAATCAATCAAACGTCTGTCGATACACACGGCCAACGAAAATGTTACTTTTTCAATATTTTTTGCCAGTGAACTAATATATATATTCTTTATTTTTGATAATATTATTGTATGTAGATTATGATTTATGATATTCGCTACATTATTTAACTTATTGAGTGACTGACAGACAACGCACATTCAAAAATGAAAGACTTGGAATGTTTTCTAGGAAAGCTTAAGCTACGAGAGGAATAAACTCTGAGAATAAAATATGTAATATTTTTATTTTCTTGTTCTGGTAACGAAGCAAATCATGGCGTTGAGTTCCGCCACTCGACACACCAAGCTTTAAGAATACGGCGGAAATGGGTAACGAAGTGTTTTAAAAATAGATTCTACTCTGCTATAAGCGGGATACAATGTGAAGCTAAAAAGGAGGCTTTCGAAATTCCTACGGAAATAAGAAAACATGAGGTTATAAAACGTACATACAAAAATTATGATTTTATCATAAAAATATGAAGATAAGATAATATTTAATTTTTTAAATATTTTTTTTCTCTATCTTTATATTCGTTATTATAAATTTGATTCAGTCTCAAGGATGGTTTTTATTATTTATTTTCAAATTTCATTGCTTCAAATCAACAAAATGTAAATAATAAGTATTTGTATTATATATTTTTTGCTTCACGTTATTATTATTTTGTTACTAGAACGACTTAAAGAAATATTGTGACGAGTGGATATTGAACTCACAAACGTCGAGTTTTCAGTCAGCCGCTGCGCCACGACGGCCTTGTATTATAATAAAATTTAACATAATTTTATTTTAAACCCACAGAAAATAGTATAAAAGTGAACATAAAAATGGAAATTAAAGTTAAATGTACGCAAATTTCATGCCAATCGGATAATTGAGCGTCCGATAAAAACTCCAATAGCAATAAATTAGAGGAAAAAATAAGCACACAAATGCGAATCGCCCAAGTTTGGCAAAACTCGAAACAAAACTGTGAAAATGGAATAATATTATAGCGATTTATACAATTATAAGTGTATCTTTAAGTTACCAGATAGTAAATAGTCAAGAAACAGTCTTTATATTTAAAGGTTTATGCTAGAAATAAACGTTTTAGTACAGTAACTTTTGTAAAACTTTCAACTTTGTTCAGCTTAATTTTCAATCAATTATATTTAACTCTCAATTCTCACTTTCTATGGAATTCTAGACTTATACGCAATGTCGTAGTGGCGAAACTCAACGCCGCACTTTCGAGACCAGCGCAAGAAAATGAAAATATTAAATATATCATTTCTTCAAGTGGGAATCGAACTCACAAGCAGTCGCGTTTACGGTGCCCCTACTAACCTAACTATTAACACTATATTCCAATATATTTAAAACAGTACAAATAATTAATTAAAAATGAAAAATTCTTATTTATAATTCATATGCATTTAAAATTACACGTATTTAGAATACTACAGGCTAACCAAGCTAAAGGCTATTCAGTTTGAGTGACCCTTAAAATGGTGAACGTTCCCGTATGAAATTCGACAAATCCTTTATTAGGTTCCCTCTCCAACGAACACAGGATAAGTGCTATGAATTATCTATATAATAAATGTAGTATTAATAATATAATGGTGTGAAAGAAAATAGAAATTTCTATGGGATTAGGAAAAAGATTAATCGCTAAAATGGTGGCAGCTACGTAAAAATAGAGTTTAGTAGCAATTAAGAGCAGCTTAGCAGTAAGCAGCATCAAGTTTTTATCGCATAGTAGGTTATCTTGGTGTTAAGACACTCTGTTTCTCGCTTTGCGCCCCATTTTTAAGACATGAGTGGTGGGAGAGGTAAATAATTTATATAATCATATTCATTCCCCTCAATAGTGATCGAACCCACAACCATTACTTTTATAGTTCAACGCTTTTCCAATGCGTCACGGAGAGTATGACATTAACATTAACAAAATAACATTGAATTAAATAATTTTTTAGGCGGTCATATACATTTATCATCGACTAGAATTCATATAACATTTTCATTTTGTCCATTTCGTGACAAAACAAACCGCAGCATTGAGTTCCACTATTTAACACGCAATAACTTCAATAATTGAGCAGATTGTGGAAGAGGGAGTGTCTTAAGACTAGGTTCCTTCTACTCTACCTATCCACTTCTTTAATACATATGTATATAAAATACATATATAAAGATATCTCCATAATTTACATATAAAATGAATTTCGAATTCCCGTATGTCACAAAATCTCGCACCCATCTATTTGCGTGTGTTTCTTGACTTGAGAAACGTTTTATTGCAACATTTTCCACGATAAATCTTATCTTCGCTCCTTGTCATTTGTCAATCTCAATTTGCCGATAAAAGTGTTTATATCACGTTGTTTATAGGTCATGGGATTTCTCTGAAGGCCATTACGTACAGTATTTGCTTATAATTTAAATCGGTCTGTCTTGTTTGCTTTATTTTTATATATATTTTTCTTGTTTTTTATATTTGTAGAGTGAGTACCAATATTGATTTATAGTAAATGATGCTTGTTTCAGTAATTTTATATGAGAGCTTGAGATAAGGTGAAATTTCAGTTCTAAGTTAAATTTAATTATAAAATAGGAAAACATAATATCATGTGCATGGAACACAGCAGCATAAGTATATTTTAAAAGTTTTGCTTATTCTTCTTTTTTACGCCCTTAGCTATGCCAAATATATTTAACTATATATATATATATATATATATATATATATATATATATATATATATAGATATATATATAGATATATAGATAGATATATATATATAGATATATATATATATATATATATATATATATATATATATATATATATATATATATATATATATATATATATATATATATATATATATATATATAGTAAAAAGAATCCAATAAACACCTGTCTACAACAGAATGGAACAAACTTTTATAGTGTGAACACAAATAACTTTCATACACGAGTTAAGGTAGTACACCAGAAACTCTATCGATTATATATTAAAATACATATGTAACATTTTTAAAATCTAAAAAAAAGTAGATGAAAAAATAAATGTTAGCACACTGTATCCTACATATTACAGCTCCTCAAATACTACCAAATATTCCTTACGGAGCTACGAAACTCAGCGCCGCACTTTGTCTCGTAACCAGAGAAAAAAATAAATTAATTTTTCCCCCTTCAGCGAGGAACGAACCCACAACCGTCGCGTTTACAATCGCCTTTATAGATCCATCATAAACTTCCTCACCATAATATTCTGTTCCGTTAATCTATATCGGAAATACGATCGTTACAATCTATTAGATAGCACCACAAATCGTTGGATGTCTCACCATTGTCTCGGTAATTTAAGATCGCTATACTTTACTTACAGTTTATTACAGGACGAACATAAACATTACAACAAAGGAGGTTACTTAGAAATAAAAGTAAGTTTTCTTCGAAAGAGGAAAACTTATATTCACCAAGAATTCCCATTATTTTACCTAAGACTAGATGGAATTACGAATGGTAACTTTCTTATTATGTTTTCTATAGATGTTTTTAATATTTTTTTTATTTACAGTAGGTAAATTTAATATTTTTATATAAATAAGTAAGCATTAAAAAATTTAATTTTATGGCGTTGAGTTATTCCACTCAAAACGCAAAGTATTGAAATTATGGCAAGGAAAGGTAGGGCCAATTGGGAGTATGAAGTGTCTCTTATGGCATATACTAAGAAAATATTGATATAATATAAACAAAAACAAAAAAATATAATAACATAAAAATTATATAAATACACACAAACATATTTGAACAGTATTTAAAATGCGATACCTGTTAACGCTATACTGTTACAGAGAATCGCAGTGAAATTGGCAGACATCCCATGGGATGGACTTCATGGTTCAGGATGGAAAGTAGCTTGTTTTTGTATGTAACGAAAAAATAAGTTTACTCATGAACGACACAAAAATAACTCAAAAAGCATTTTTTATTTAAATAAATTAAAATTTTAATCAGTTTTATGAAAAGTTACCTTGAGGCCTACGTTTAATCGAAAACGGTGATAGGCTAAAAAAAGGAACTATAAGGATATCTACTTGTCGTTTTTATTTCATAAAAAAAAACAAAAAAATCTGTCGTAATGGAACGCGTCTAATTGAAAGTCTAAGTAAAAAAAAATATTTAAAATAACAAGTTACATAGTAAAAAAATATATTTAAAATAACAAGTTACTTAGTAAAAAAATATATTTAAAATAACAAGTTACATAGTTAAAATAAATATATTTAAAATAACAAGCTAAATTGTTTGATCGTAAAACAATTTACCATCAGGCCAGGCCTCGTGACGCTTTTTACATTCATATTATGTTTTTTTTTCAACTCCACGCCATATCTCGCACACATCAGGGAAGGCCAAGCAAATATAGTGTTAAGATCCCCGATTTCCTATTTTCCGCTGAATTCAAAAGGCATTGCGTGCTCAATAGCGGAACTCAACGCTGCACTTTGCCACGACATCAGAGCTAAGAATGAAAATAAAAATACAATTACCATAAAGCACTTCCACCCACTCTTACTCTATACGTAACCGTGTGTGAACGTAAACACGGTCGCCATTTCTACAAAAGTTTTCGTAAATAAGAGTACATTATTGTAAGAAAGTTCGCATCTTTACCATTTGGTATGATAAATTGAATGTTCCTTTGTTAGATCCAAATTTGAGAAGTCATGATACTTTAACTCATGGATGCTTCTAATATGTACGTTGTTATTTAAAAATGTGTGTATTTATTAAATTTTGTGTTTAATTGAACAATAATGTTCCTGTAGATATCATTTACCTTAATGTATAATATTATCGAGTATTACTTTAACCTATACAGCTATTGTAAATATAAAATGTTTGTTTAATTAATCGCGCTTTACTCAAGAACTGCTTTTCATCCTGAACACAGAAAAAGGAACTTAGTTAAGACACTCCATTTCCCATTGCTCGTCGAAATTTGGCGAAATTAAGAAATGAAAATATTCTATATTTCATTTTCACGAGTGGGAATCGAAGCCACAACCTCTTGCTATTACAGTCACATGTTTGTACTCATGCGCCACGAAATTTTTACTCAAAGTAATTAGTTACAAGAATTATGAAATAAAACAATTGAAAAGTTAACTGAACACGAACTTCAAAGCTTACAAAAACATGATTCCACTTAACAAATTTCTGAAAAATTAATTGTATATACAAAACCAGGCATCGTTGCTTCTTTATTATGTACGTAGGCATGCTTGAAAAGTTTCAGACTATAATTAAAAAGGATGAGTGGAGAAATTTTGTTCAAATTGTTTGTGTTGCCAGACTGAGATAAAATGAGGTAAAGTTTAATATTATCGAAGATTTTTTTTATATATAAAAAAATAATACAACATATACTTGTAAGAGAACCTGTTACTTCCGTGATATTTCTTTTCTAGCGTAATACTGTATCCCTCAAATAGTAAGGTAGGCAGATGGAACCTGGAAACCTAGTAGTAAGACACTCCGCTTCCAGGGCCCTCTCACTCTTCCATTCAAAATTTTGAAGGCATTGCGTATTGAGTAGCAGAACTCAATGCCGCGCTTTATCTTTTTACCAAAATGAGAAAAAAAGTTAAAATACATTAAAAATTATAATACATTTCCGGTAATGGAACTGGAACACAGAAGCTGTCAATGTTACATTCATGTGGTCCTGCACCACGACTGACTATCCTGTCACGTGTAATCTTAGATATATAAATGAAAGTTATCTTTATAAATATTTATAATGTCTGACAGGCTGAATGTCTGACAGACTGTAAGTGCGGCAGGTTGTTGGTTTGATTCTCACATTATTACGAAAAAAGAAAAAATACAATTTTTCATTTTAGATTTTCAAGTCCTCCTAATGTAAGTTGCGGACTTACGACTATTATATGATTTGAGTGTCTCCAAATAGATGAAAAATGTAAAACATCACTATTTAACTCTTAAAGAGAGTAAAAGAAAATACTAATATAAACTAATGCTATTTCTGATATAAATCAAAATGATTGATTTATGACACAAGCTTCTCAACAAAATACCCGAATCTATCTGTAAAAAGACAGTAAAATTCGCTGACAAAATAGCCAAACATATTTCTTACAAAACATAAATCGCTGCTCAGTTAGATTAGCTTAGCGGTAACATTTGTGGGGCCATTACTCTTTCGAGTCGACTACGGTCTACTGTGGACGATAAATAATACACGTTTTATAGCGGTTTTTATTATTATTGGATTGTGCGTTGAGGACTCCCCTTGTGATGTCGGCTATTTTTCTTCTTAATAGAAAACTTGTTTGTCACAGCCGGAAGGTGGATATTGTTTATAGATATACCTATATATTTTTTATTAAATTAAACCTGTAACTTTCAGGAGGTCGAGAGGTCATCTGAGGTAAGAGGCGACGATTTTGATTTCGAAATTAATTTACTAGCGAGTGGGAGTCGAACTTCAAAACTCTGGAAAGTGAATTAATTTTACTTTCTTGCCTTCCTGCTATTAAGTTCCACCACTAAATACGTAAATCTATAATATAATTAATAGAAATTCGTACGAACTTACTCTTTTCATGAAATTTCATAAAATTCGCTTTAGATATGTTTATGTGTTTTCTTACATTGTTATGATAATCAAGTTACGTAAAGTTTTTATTTTCTTTGAATCTGTATTACAAAGGATTCTTGCTGGCATTGATGTTTCTGCAGAATCGCCTTCACTACTTGAAAGTTAAATATAAATAAAATACAGAAAAATATGGTAAATCTATATTTACAATCATTTAAGCACATACAAACAAAATCTATACATATTTTTTAAGTATCATAGGAATCCTATTTGGTGACATTCAAAGACTCAAATTAACTATTAACTAACTTGTGTTTCAAAGATTTACTATGAATATATCAAATCCCTATTATCTTTGTTTCAAAAATTTAAATAATGTGTATAAAAAAAAATCTGGAATCAATTTTTATATATCAAGAAGCTTGGCTCTAAGTGCAATAATACAAAAAAATAAATAGATGATTTTTAAAAAGTGATATTTTTTATAATCACAGCGCACGAAATGGACAAGGGTTTTCAAAGTGAGAAGGAGAGCTCCTTAGTTAAATATAAAAAATGGTGTAAACTTCGTTTCCTCATAGCAAAAGGGTCAAAATGATTATCATATTTCCTGTTATATCTACTAAGTGTAAACAAAGCCCGAGGGTGTAATCCATTATCTTTGAAACGGCAATGTTAAATAAAACCATTTTAATAAAATATATGCCTACTTCCTTATTGCTTACATAACGACTAAATATTTTCACTTTAATTTTATTTTTTATTAAAAAAGCGGAATAAGCTCAGAGAAAATAATATCAAAATACTCCGTTTCCCACATTCCGCCCGAATTCGAGACGTGGCGTGTTTATTGGTGACAATAATTGCCGGGTTTTTTCTTACCAAAATGGTAAAATGACTACAATTTCCCACAAGTGAAAATCGAACTCATGACCATCACATTAACAGTTGATGAAGATGCCGTCCCACTATCATAGTACCACTATCGTAGTAGTTTCTAACTTTCTAACTTTCAATACTACTGGAAATGTGTATAGACAAAATAAGCAGATTTAAAATATAACTTATTTTAATTTTTATTTTTTCTATAATATGTTATATAGTATAAATGTTAATATAAATTTTTCTATAGTATAAATGTTAAATTAAGAATTTGTTCCTTCTTCAGAACAAATTCTTAATGTTAAATTAAGAATTTGTTCTGTGTAAGGTAATTTTAACTATTTATTACTTATAGTAGAAAAATAGTTTTAGTTAATATAAAAGAATTTTAAAACATTCCTTTCTCCTCTTTCTCCGCATTATATAAACATTTAGTGACATTAAATGACTCAACTCCAAACTTTACCACACCAGAAAATCATAATTATTATTTTATTATTTTTTATTGCAGCTTCTTGTTTTATCGCTATAGAAAGATAGACAGAACGGAACGCTAAGCGCTAAAATCTCTACGTACCTCTTTCGATCACTGTCATAAACATCTTCGTCGATACTGCGTTATCGAAATTCAAACGAGGTCTCCGAGAGAGGCAGGACCTCTCTTACTACTCACTTTTCCTTTATCAATTTGTTTTGCTATATTTTCATCACTCATTTTCTCCACGGTGTACCAGTGAGCGATCCATCTTGAGCAAGTTCTGCATGAAAATAAAATACTATTAAAATCTATAATTTTCTCTGCGAATCGAAGGTAAAACCTTTTTTAAAGGTGTTTTATAAAGTAAGATACTAAGCAACTCCATCATAAAAATAACAGAGAGTATAGAATCAGCGAATATTTTACGAGCCAATAAGCCATAAACTTTTCAGTATTAATACTACAGCTCGCAACCGCAAGTGTCGTGGATGAAAGTTAATGTGATTTTCATTATATTTTGTATCCCGCTCACGCCTTATACCAAATTATATGAGAGAAACAAAGACAGTAAATAATGTTTCTGGAACACATTAGTGCACCCTCGTTTGGTTTGTAAAGTGATAGCAATTGAAATGCAATTTTTTGTAATTTATTTCGTTTTGTTGTATCTTAATATACATAAATCCTGCTTAATGTATTTCTTGTACTAATATCTCATGTATTTAATGATAAAAAGAATTTGAAGTGGTTCAATATTTCTTCTTTTTTTAAGCTTACCGCTCTCTCTTTATGATAAAACACAGCTACCTTTATTAAAATTGCAATATAGGTACGCACTCAGTACGTCCTCACATGTTTCTAAAATATAATGTAATCGTAGCACAGTAAATTTGCGTCTAAACGGAAACACGATGGTATGAATTCGATTGGCAAAATAGAACCAGGATGAAAAGTAGAGAGTCTGAGCACTAGATTCCCTCTGCCTCCACTTCTGCTTTTGGGATACAGCGTAAAGCTGAAAAAATAATAATATAACTCTTTTATATTAAATCAATCCTATCCATATACGCCTTATCTACTTTGTAAACCATATTATCCTTATATAAAAAATAGAATAGAGACCTTCAACCTAACTGCTAGGCTCCAATAAAGTAAATTCTTTTCAATTTGAATACCTGATGCCTTCAATGTTGCCGCAGACAAATCACCTCATTAATTCTACGGCACGACCCCGCCACGTTTTCTGCTTAATCTAAAACCTTAAAAATGATGCGTTTTTGATATAACGTAATAGACTGTTGACTTTGAAAAACTAAGCCAAATTCAATGAATAAATTTTGTGGTAACTTGATTAGTTTTAATTTGATTTTAATTTTTTTTTCATTGGGTTCTATCAGACGCACACGATGTTAAGAATTTGGGAGGGTAGTGGAGAACGGAGTGTTTTAACACAATGTTTTAAGTAACGCAGTAGATATGCAAATATTCTTTGTGGGTATATTTGTATTTGTATAAAAAAAATCTTTTTAAATTTCTGTTAGAGTTAGAAGTAGTAGAGTTTTTCGACTATAATGTGCGTTTGATTCTTATTCGACGAAATGAAATAATCTCTAGTAACGAGTCAAAGCGCGGCGTTGAATTCCGCCATTCACTCAACACGCAATATACAGAACTACATATGAAGCTTAAAAAATAACGTATGTGGATATTTATATTACTTTGAAATATTAATACTACGAAAATGGGTGATGTATAGTAATGTTAAAATTCAATGCAATAAAATATTCATTATTGAATAAACGATAAATTCAATTAATGGACAAGATGAACACTATTATTATAATATATACCATAGATATATCCAGTCGTGGCGCAGAGGCACAAAGTATGACTGTAAAATCGACTGGTTGTGGGTTCGATCCCTACTCGAGGAAGAGAAATATTATATGTAAATATATTTATATTTTCATTTCTTCGCTCTGGTGTCGAGGCAAAGCGCGACGCTGAGTTCCGCCACTCAACACGCAATGCCTACAGAACTCAGCACAAAATCGGAAACGGAGTGTCACTAGGTTCCCTCTGCCTACCCTGCTGTGTGCGGGATACGGAGTGAATCTAAAAAAAATAATAATAAACCTACCGTTAAAAAAATATTTTACAAACCTTTAACTCAAAACAGATCGTTCATTACTAAAACGATTCACGGAGCCTTTTGTTCTGTTCAGTTTTTATTCCGCTACATAATTTAACCGACACTTCAACCTCAGGCGGTTCTTTTAAATAAGAATTGCATCTTCTATCGGGATCATTTTTCTCGTCTTCAGTGATTTTTATTCTTTTGTTCGTCTTTAAAGATAGTGGCCTGATTGGAATCCGTGCTTTGAACTCTGAGGCAACTGTACATACAATAGACGGTTTATTGAAAATTAAAACTCATTGGATTTCTTTCTTTCATAAATTGCCGGATTTAATCGATTGGCTAGGTCTTTAGGTCAATCGAAGCTTTTTTCTTATAAGATATAAGTAAATTTAATTAATTCAGTTACGCCACTCAGCCTAGAAAATTCGTAAAAAAACTGGGAGACAGAGTGTGTTAACACTAGATTCCCTCTTAATTTACCTTCTCCGACTGGGAATCGAATCTATTACCGTGTCATTTACAGTGAGAAATGATAGCTTTGAAATTATTTTTTTATAGAAAATATTACATTTAAATAATGTAGAACTTATTCAAATTATATGACAAAATTGGTTTATTTAGCTATGGTTTTAGAGAATCTTGTTTTGTATAATTGGATACGAAGCAATTAAGTTTCAACCATCGTGAATGGGATTACCTACTGCGTTTATATTTTATAATGATATTACCAGTGAAATTTTAACTTTACGCTGTATCCAGTGTAGCAGAGTAAGTAGAGGGAATCTGGGAACCTAATTTTAAAACAGATCCCATTAAGACACTACGTTCCCCATTTTTCATTAAATTCTGGAGACATTGCGTGTTGAGTGGATGAAGTCAATACTCTTTGTTTCATTACCAAAGCGTAAGATAAATAAAATATTAAATGAAATACTTTTTTTTAATTTTTAAGAAAGTGAAATACTTTCTTCAGTGGGAATGGAACCCACAAGCTGCCATTACGGTACGCTTATGTCCACGCCACGATTGCCCCCCTAAACTAAGGCGCTAACAACATCCTAACTTATATATAGTTTATACTTAAAACTTTCGTTCCGGATAATTTTCCTTTGGCATATAATAAAAGGTTTAGCGTCAAAAAGAACTCGACGGTTCGCGACGAAACCGCTGTATTGCAAATGCTTTGCTAAAAAAGTAATGAGGCACCGACCCTCACTTGAGATTGTGGTAACAATGTATGGAGTGCGGACGGCTGGATGGCTAAAAGGCAGTCTAGAGGTTTTCGCTCCTGTATTTATGTAATTCTATCTAAAATTTTAGTTTTATATTTAGGATTTTGATCAAAATTGTATGTTCTTTTGCTTCACGCTGTATTCCGCATATGCCGCTGGGTAAGCAAAGGTGTGCTTAGCCACTCCCTTCCTTACATTCTATCTTGTTTATTGCATAATTTATTGCAACTCAACGCCGCACTTTGTCTTCTTTATTGGAGTGACGATTTTAATATAATTAATTTTCGCGGAAATCAACCCTACAACCGTCACGTTTGCAATTATACGCTGTGTCGACGACAGATTTAATATTTGACTGAAAGCTTTAAAATTTTGATTATGAAATAAATTTAATAATACAATGAACGAATAATAATGAATATTTAGTAATTAATATATTTTATGGAATCAAATCAGTTCTTTTAAGTACCTATTTACTTTTAATATAGTTAATGGTATACCATATTTTATATATTTTTAATTATAAACATATAGCATAATTAAAAGAAAAATATAGGTACTTTATAGTATCTATTTCCCTCCGCGATAACTTCACATCAGAATAGGTTCTTTTATTCATTTTGACATTTTTTTATAGCAATACGTATCAAAAACTTATATAATTTAAGGGCTGTGACTTTAATTTAGCTACATTTAACTTCCAAATAATAAATAGACTAAATTTCCATATAATAACAGAAATATAAAATAAAATTAAAAACTTTATCACTCACACAAGTCCCTTCAAAGTCATAACGGAATATCCCAAAACATCTACGACTAAAACAGAACGTGAAACCAAATTAATTGGCCGCCCGAGCCCCGTAACTTTGTTGTAAAGTGGGGACAGCTTAACTCATCTCAATTTTGTAATTGTCTGTTTGTCTATTGTAGTGTGTATTACCATCAATACATTAGCAGCTACCTTGGGTGTCGTGGGTTATGGGTTCAATCCCCACACGAGGGAATAAATCACATCATGTTCACACTGTGGTGTGTGAATCTAGTGTTAAGACACTCCGTTCCCCACTTTTCTTTTTTTTTCTATGGAAAAGACACAGCAAACGAGCGTTCGAGTCACCTGATGGTAAGTGATTACCGCCGCCCACGGCCCCATGCAACACCAGAGGAGTTACAGGTGCGTTGCCGGCCTTTACGGTGGGTTGGGCGCTGGGGCCCGGCATTACCTGTTGCGTACACTACTTCACGCCGGTTTTAAATGCCAGGGGTGGTAATGATCCGGTCGAGTCTGCCCATGCGTGTTGCCACGTGACTCTGCTGGCGACGTGACTCTACCACACGTACTTTAGTCGCCTCTTACGACACCACCAGTACCGGGATGATACTATTCTAGGCCGGGATCACACGGCAAAAAAATTTGTCTATGTTTTTGAAGCGTTGCGTGTTGAGTGGCGGAAATCATCGCCGAGATTTTTTTTGCTTTGGTGCCAGAGCGAAGAAAGAAAAATATTATTAAATAATATCTTATTATCTTTGAATCATTTTTATTGCCATATTTAGATATGTAGACAAATCTATACATTTATACATCGTGCGAAACCACGGGCGGGTCACTAGTAAATATCTAAAATGAGACGACGCGTGGGGGAGCAGTCTTACACTTGGTTCTCACTGCCTATCCTGCTATACCAGTGTGAGCGTGTGTTTGCTATTAACATTACCAGTAACCTTGGGTGTCTGATTCTCGATGGTTATGAGTTGAATTCCCAAATGAGGGAAAGAATTATTTTTATTACAAGACAAATATATTTAAACATCGTGCAAGCCGTGGACTTAGTTAGTCTCTAAAATTGGGTAGTGCGTGGAGTCTTACACTTGGCTCCCTTCTTATCTTACTATACGGGAAAAAACCAGGAGCCTCTTCTTTTGCAACATCTTCACAAAGTCACAGGACTTTTTTCGCGAAAAATATTAAGCAACTAGATTTAACTAATAGTAGACAAGGCTAATAATTAAAACTTGTAAACGGGAATAACTGGAATCTTCACCTCGTACACAAATGATTTAGCAGAGCTTGACCTGAATATTCTGTTGAGTTATGAGTTAATTTATATGCGGAAAATATGGTGTGGATATGGACGGGTGGATAGCGTTTGGCTATTTTTCTCTACGGATTATGTTGATTTTGTTGAAGCACCTCTTGAGAGTCAGCCTGCATTAAATCTCTTATACAATTGTGGCTTGCTTCTGTACCGAGTTTACGCGTACAGCGGAAAAAACGGTTCTTTCGTTAAAAATAGCTTTTTTTATGCGGGTGGAATTTAGTGAGAGATTACTAAATCTTTCTATTTTCTGTTTGTGGTATTAGTATTGAGTTACGAAACTTAACATTGCAAAATCAAATCCGGAAAATTATATATAGTTAGCGAACTCGTGTAAAAGAGGGTAGATGTTGATGAAAAGGACTATAAAAGCTGTCAATTGGGGGCAGTTGCTTATTGGAAGGAAATTAGGTGATACATATTACAAACTTATTGCAAATACACAGTATCCCATTCCAAATAGTTAATAGTTTATATATATATATATATATATATATAGACACTGGTAATCATCAATCGAGATATTAAATGGCACTCGATAACGCATATATATTTTGATAAAACTTACGTGACTACCACAGACTACTCAACAATATATATATATATATACAACAGACTACTACTACACACGATTCTAACACTAACGATGAGAAATTAGCAAGAGCGATTAGCGAATAAAGGGACAGAAAACCAATTAAAAATATAATAGTTACACAGATAATTATATTCTTATAATAAATTTTAGAACCATTTAAAAGAAATACAATACTCGCTAATCGCTCTAAGCATTAAAAGCCCAACCCTAGCTACAATAGTATTATGAGAGATATACGTCCATCGCGTACAATAGAACCGGAAACTGATTTGCATTTTAACGCAGTCTGTTTCTGCCTAAATAGTGTCCTATATAATTGATGCAGTGTTGATTTCTGCTTAATCAGCTATCCCTTTGTTCGAAATACCGTAGTTTAGTGAATGTTGGTTGAAGATAATCATATTAAACGTGATGAGAGGTTACTTGCATTCCTGTCCTTTTGAAATACTATTGAATAGAAATTATGTATAATTATTTTGTATATATATAGAATGTATGTAGAAATAACCTATTCGTTTGGCTTAAATTGTGCCTGATTGAAAATAATAGCAATGTTATGTTTATATTTTGTTTATACTGTTTATAAATTTTACTTTTAACCACTTTTTTAGTTAGTATGATTTTGTCGTTCCCTTTTCACTATGTTTCATCACAATACTAACCGATAAACGCAATATACTCTTTTAATTTTATTTTCCCACCAAGCAAGATAGATAATAAATGGATACGGAATAGAAAGGGAATTATGAACATTGTACATTAACATAAAGTCGTTGTAGCGCCGAGGTACTAGCGCACACAGCGCAGAAGCGTATGGCGGCACGGTGGTTATGCGTTCAATTCCCATAAGAGAATGTTTTTTTTTATATTTTAATGTCCTCCCTCTGGTATCAAAACAACAGCACGACGGTGAGCTACGCCACTCAAAAGGCAATTTTTGGAAAATATGGCGAAAAGTGGTAGACGAAGTGTCTTAACACTAGGTCCACTCTACCTACTCTGCTATTGCAAGATCACCGCAATCCACAATTTTCTATCCATTTTTGTTATTTATGCGGCTATTTTCCAATACATATTTTCCATAGCAAATGCAACGGGCAATCAGCATCAAAGCTAAAATCCAAGCGCACTGTGCTTAGACTGTACGAGTAATACCATTCACCTTTCACCGATGATGAACTTTTTTGAACCTCGCTAGGAATCCATTACCGTAATATCTTCATTCGAAAAGGCTTCACTCTATTGGTTGATATTTCATCTCGTTTTTTAATGCAACGCTAACGGAATGAACGCTTTTGTACGGTACGTAGTACGCATTAAATGACTGCATTTTTTTTTGTTTTTAGATTAGTACTTTTAATTATTTTATTTTGATTAATATTGGCTATTAGATGAAGGGGGAACTTATCATTCAATGAAAAATGGAATTATTTTTTACTTTGACTACATACCTATTTTGTTGGACGTTTTCTTTTTTTATGATGACAAAAAATCGATTGTTACCAAACATTATTTAAGAGATTTAATAATATTGTCCATAATTTTTAAGTTGGATGTCGACGTTACATACAGACGTTACAGAAATTGAGGCCAGTCGTGCCGCAGCGGCACAAAGTGCGACTGTAAAATCGACTGGTTGTGGATTCGATCCCCACTCGAGGACATAAAATATTTACTTACATTTATATTTTCATTTCTTCGCTCTGGTGTCGAGGCAAGGCAAGTGCGACGTTGAGTTCCGCTACTCAACACGCAATGCCTCCAGAACTCGGCGGAAACAGGGAGAACGGAGTGTCTTAACACTAGGCCCTCTGCCTACCCTGTTGTGTGCGGGATACAGCGTGAAGCTGATTTATTTATTTTATTTAGAAAAACGGAAAGTTTGAAGATATCTATTTGATTCTCACTTGTAGAATACATAAAGTTTACAAAATGTCTTGTAAATATTTATAAGATGAGGAACCTATAACCCCTCATTTTTACAAAATATTCCGTTTATAAATATTTTATAATATGTTATATTTCGATAAATGTAATTCGACCAGAACTAGTTCAAAATTTGGATAAATTAATCGTAATTATTTTAAAATAATCATAATTCTGTTCATTATTCATAATTTTTTTGTAATTCTTACGATACCGAGTTCCAACAAGCAGTTATTCATAATACAATATCGTTTAAGTAAATTATTTTCACGTTAATAAATTATTTTTAATTAATATTATGAATATTTTAAAGGCTTATTATTATATTTATTTGCGGCTGTCATGTTGTAGAGCCAAAGCGTCTGACTATAAACACGCCGCGATGGATGTTGATTCGATTTCCTCACAGGATAATGAATTATTTTAAAATCTTCCTTGTCGTTCCGCTTCTCAACACGCAATTACCGGAGAACGGAGTGTCTTAACACTAGGTTTTCTCTATCTACCATACATCAAAACACTGTTATACAAATAACGTATATAATAAAATTAAACCTTTAAAAGTATAAGTGCTGCAATGTAATTACTTTCTACTTTGAATAGTTAGGGGAGCTGCATTGATATAACGCCTAATCTTTAACTCGGGCGTCGACGTTGCATACAAATTAAATTTAATTGGCTGAATAGAATCAACCGTGTACTAGAATGCACAAGAAACTGAATTTACGGTTCAATTCGTTTTATATTATCAAAGCATTTAGTTAATATAATATTTCTAAAAAAAAGTAATGTTTATGTTAATTTATTTGATACTTTTTTGATTTATGTATGTATTTATATTGTTTTTAATGCAATTTTACAAAGCATATACATTTTATAGTTTTTATAGTACATGCCAGTCGCACAAGGGTACAAGCGTGTGACTGTAAAAACGACAAAGTATGGGTTCGATTCCCATTCTATTCATTACCGGAGAAAAGAAATGAAATATTTAATATTTTCATTTCCTTACTATGATACCTGAATCTAACCTACTGGCCTTAAGATTATTTTTTATATTTTAAATGAAACTTGCAAGGAAAATTAAACTTGACTTTATATTATTTCTTTCAATATCTCAATTTACATAAGTCCTACTCTATTAAATTAGTTAATAATGACAAGTTTGTACATACAAAGTTTTGTTCATGTGTTGTTATTTTTAGGGTTACGTATCTCAAAAGGTAGAAACGAAACGGTAGTATGATTTTGATGTCCGTCTGTAAGATCATTTAACTCGAGACTCGAGACAGACTCTTGAGCAGGTATCAGAATCACTCAGAAGTCTATGACTATAGAGTACGTCAAAGTCAAAAGTAAATTTATTTATGAAATTCGCCGCGTAATCAAAACCTATAGGGTACTTCCCGTGGACCTACAGTTACAAAATTTAAGATGAAATTAGGAATTATATACTGTTTATTACGTTGAACAGCTTAAAGTCTTCTTGTAGTAGTAAAAAAACCCTTCAAAATATATGGAAATGCGACGCTTCTGACGTAGGTGAGACTTGTGGAACCACAGCAACCGCACGCGTCGGTCGGTATTGGTTAAATTTACACGGAATTTCATACTACACACATATATGTATATATATATATATATATATATATATATATATATATATATATATATATATATATATATATATATATATATATATATATATATATATATATATATATATATAAAAGGTGTTGTTGGTTCGAAGTTCTACAACTCGGAGAAATATTAATATATAAAATAGAGTCCCTCATCCAGTGAGACAAGATGTGGCGTTAAATTATCATCATACACAAAAAAGTGATCATATAGAAAAAAGTGGATCTATATTAGAATAAATAAATACAATACATAATAATAAAGTGATTAATTGAAAAATATTATAAATTGTACAATAAATATTCCCTTTCAATAAATCCACTTCCTTTCATTATCAGGTTTCAACGTCAATTCGAGTATACTCGTCTAAAGTGTCGATTAACGCGATATCATGAATTTATTTGCCGAATCAGATTCTTTATATTAAATCTCGATGAGGATTTTTTTTCAACTAAACGCTGTATCTTGCATGTTGCTTGGTAAGCAGGGGAGCTCCGTGTTAAGACACTCCACTCCCCTATTTTCCCCTGAATTCTGAAGGCATTGCGTGTGGTGTGGCAGAACGCCGCGCCTTGCCTCGACAAATCAAAATATTGTACAAATGAAGAAATGAAAATATTAGATATTTTATTTCACACGCTTATTAGACTGCCCCAAATTTTGTGCTTCTAGGCAGGGAAATATTTTTGTTTTGATAAAAGATATACATAAGATTGGAACATAGAACCCTTGATGCATGATCTAAGCAATTATAGATTTTTTCTGTTTTAGTATATACTGCTTCACGCTGTATCCCGCACACATTGGTTAAGATATTCCGTTACCCACTTCCCGCCGAATACTGTAAGCATTGCGTATTGAGTGGCGGAACTTAACGCAGTGTTTTGCATCGATACCAGAGCGAGAAATGGAAATATACATTTAAATAAATATTTCATTTCCTTGAGTAGGGATCAAACTCACAACTAGTCGCACTTACAGCCGCGCTTTGTGCGCTTTCCAATATTAATATATTACAATATTTGTATAGTTATCATAATAAATCTTATTCTTGATTATGAATTTCGATTTTAATCAATACTAGGGAGAGATGATACAGAGTTATATTTAATATCCGATTTAATAATCCTACCAAAGATTTATTAGATCTAAGAATCTAAAGATTTACTAAATCAACATATCTAAATTAGTTTCATCTTAATTGAATATTATCCACAGAGGAATTCCTCAATGTGCTCTTCCACCCCACTTCGTGATTAGGTCAGTTCGATTGTACTTTAGATGCTATCGTCTTCGAAACCGTATACCGTTTACCTTTGAAATTACAGCTTTATCAAATTATTATGTTACAAGGCCATCATGGCATAATGGGTCAGCGTCTTCCCGTAAACGCGATGGTTGTAGGATCGATGCCCACTCAGGGGAATTATGTTTAAATTATTGTCATTCTCTTTCAGTGCAACGTTGATTTCTGCGTCTTAACGAGAGAGATAACGAAGTGATTTTTTCTTCCAGTGTCTCCCTCCTTACCTTGATATGCAGAACATATGCGTTTGTTCACACACTTTTTCTTTCTCCGTTCTCATAAATTTATAAATTTATCTAAGCTTTAATTTTTCAAATTAAACTATATGATTTTATAGATATTTTTCAAAATGTAATTAATACAATTTATCGACGTTAGACTTAGTCGAAAATTTTGCGTTATAAAGACAAAAAAATAGAAGGAAAATGTGAAGTTAATTGTTGTTGTTTGTTTGTTTGTTTGTAACAAGATTTTTAAAAAGTTATGTAAATATATCCTCCCTTTGTCTACCCTGTTCCCTCTGTCTACCCTGTTGTGTGCGGGGTACAGCGTGAAGTTGATTTGATTTTTTTTATTATAAATGCCTTTCATTAAGAAAAATTAAGTGAACTTAGTAGCATTAAGATAATACTAAAAGGCCGTTAAGTGAAGTGAGACTTCGTATTCTGGCTTAGTGGCAATATAAAAATATATATGTACGGGGGTACAGCGTGAAGTTGATTTCATTTTTTTTATTATAAATGCCTTTCATTAAGAAAAATTAAGTGAACTTAGTAGCATTAAGATAATACTAAAAGGCCGTTAAGTGAAGTGAGACTTCGTATTCTGGCTTAGTGGCAATATAAAAATATATATGTAAATAACTCGAGTATATTTACATATACTTATATTAAAGTTATACTTATGTTTTACTTATGCTCACAGTAGTTTAGCGAGAATTTTTTATTAAATGTTATGCAATAATTAATTTTGCTATACAAATGTAAATGCTAACATTATACATACAAATATATATTGCTAAAAAACTTACTTCAAAGAACCGTTCGGTATTTACGTAAAAATACACATTTACCGACTACCTAACATTGATTCAACAATTCCCGATAAGCCAAAAGCCTTTCGAACTCACCTAACTTCGCCTATTAGTCCAGATTGTTAGGAAGATACCACTGGGATTAAATTCATGGCTAGTACTATATAAATGAACCAAAAAAAACTTTAAACTACCCACTTGAAACCCGTCCAAATATTTTTCTTGTAACATTTGCTTGTAACGAAAAAAAGGCGATTTAGTATTCCAATTTACACTCTCAAATGTAGTCTGGGTGTTAATGTTCATTTAGAATTATTACAGCACTTTCAAATTCTAATGGTTTCGTTAAAATTCTCGGTTTTATTTCGTTTTATTTTATTTTTTTCTTATTAAAAGTAAAGAATATTTTTGTTTCTTATTTTTAAAATCGATAATGTAATTAAGCCAACGATCACTTTGAGCAAGATTGCAAACGCAGTAATTGTTTTATTGTAAATATTATATTTATATAATAATATACGCTAGTTAATAAGTAGGAAAATAGAAAATTCCTTCTGTGTGTTATGTAGCTTTGGAGTGGCCTACAGCAGTGTTTTCCAGGTCTATATGAAGTGGGTACCATTAAAAAGCGCGTCTATCTCCACCTGCAATGCTGGCAACGCACCTGTACCGATTCAAGCTCGGCGGAATGACTTATTATTTATAAATATTTTTATTTCTCCGCTTTGGTACCAAGACAAAATAACAGTGTTGAGTTCCGTCACTCTTCTAAGTAATACCTTTAAAAATTCGGCGGAAAGAAGGTGGAGTGTCTTAACACTAAGTTACCTCTGCCTAGGGCATGTATGAAGAGGTTGATGACAGTGGACGAGGCGAAAGAGGTATGTAGAGACCGTAGCGTTTGGCGCTCCGTTCTCTCTGACTACCCCGCTAGGGATAAAGCGTGAAGTTAAGTTAAGTTAAGTTTACCTCTGCCTATCCTGCGTCATGCGGGATAGAGCGTGAAGCTGAAAATAAACTGGAAAATTAGCACAGATTGGTAATACAGAAAAAACATAGTAACAGTAATCCCGACGGCCCAGCTCTCTGCCAAATTAAATATGAGAGAACTTCCTACACTTGCGGTCATGAATTGGCACACTTTAGCAACTTTGGCAATTTACTAAAGCATACTTAGTCATAGCGGAATGTGTTTGGGGAGTTCTACTGGTTTTTTGTTTGACTTTTATTTTTGAACTGATGATTGCTGAATTTTTTGTTACAAAAAAAAAGTTATTATTAAAAAAATTGCTTAACAGAATTGAATATTAATGACGTTTTTCATTGTATTCCGTTTGTGTGAAAATTTGTGGGTAAGTGAGTTATCTTAACGACACAACTCTGCCTACCCTGCTATGTGCCGTATACTTCACGCGTAGGCGTGGGATACAGCGTGAAGCAAAAAATATATATTTGTATATGTTGCGTGATACACTTACTGTGATACAATAATACTTAATACTATTATGCGTTCCATCTACATTTTTCTTGTATTATAATAATTATTAATGTTTTTTTTCTTCTATGCTTAAGAACCTAAATACACTATATAAATTACTTAAGACATTGTATGCTATTCAATGATTTCTCTACTCATTCAATACGTTAACTACACACAGTATTAAAGTCTGTCAACAAATCGGTTCCTTTCCTTTGACAATCTGTTGTGCCTGGATTATCCTGTGCAGTCAAATATTGTCGGACGAGCAAGCCTTACTTCAAACTTCTGCTAACGTGTCTATGGCTATTGTCTATGTTTCTATACCTATATATTCTATGTATAGTTTATTTCAATTAATTTTTAATGAATTTGTATGTAATTTCAAAAAAGGAAAAAAAAAACCCGGTCAAGTGCGTGTCGTACCCGCATACCGAGGCCTCCGTATCAATTTTAGGATAGTAGGTCAAGAGAAATTATAACTTACTGAAAGTTGAAAAATTTAAGTTTGCCCATATGGCACTCATTATGTATGAAATGAACTACAAATATAAGTTTATAACATATTTATATAAAATAAATATATATTTTCATATTTCGGAATTTTACTTTATTTGTACTGTAAGTTCTCACTCCCTACCAAATTTCATAAATAACGTAAGTAGATGCAAAATACTCTATAAGTGTTGATAACACGCTGAACTTCACACAAAATACTACAAAAGGATGCGCACAGAACCCTAAAAACAGCACCGTGATAGGGTCGCTTTGTTGTCCGTCAATCAAAAACTATAGGTATTTACCGTAGACCTATAATTATGAAACTTGCCAAAAGAAAGAGCTTACAGTTCAAAAAAAGAATAAAAATCCGAAAAATGGATATTTATTACAGATGAGGTTCAGTGGTCTGCTACATCACAAATTTTCATATTTGAAGAAGTTACTATTTCTGAAATAATCTAAAAAAGATTGACATTTTGTTATCCAATGATTAACAATAAGCATTGTAAGGGTTAATTAAATTTGAAGATATACTTAAAAATAATCTAAAAGCGCAGCAACGTAATATGTTATTGTAAACGTGAAAGTTGTGGGTTCGATTTCCATTAGAAGGAATGATTTATTTTTACTTTTTCGCTCTGGCAACAAGACAAAGCGCGTGCTTAGCTAACTAACTGAACATGCGATTTCTCCGAATTTGGTGGAAAGTGGGGACGGAGGGATATCAACTCAAGGTTCCCTCTACCTAACTTGCTAAAGTGATTAATTTAGATGCTGGATACATCGTGAAACTGAAGAAATAAATAAGTTTATATATCCTCTCCTTTATATATTGCAATGAAACTAACACAATAATAGTATGTAAACTGTACATGAGTATAAATGTCAGTACATCCGACTCGTACAACAAGTATCACACATTTATGACGAAATCGTAAAAAACAATGTTAAATTTACTCTAAATTATACAAATTCTTATAATACGCGGAAATGGCGGTTGTTTATGGAGTCTTGACAGAGGCTTAGCGTATTTTATGGGTGCCTGTAATCCGGGATAAGGAGTAACGCAATACTCGTTTGCACTTAGTTCTTGTTGAAAAAAGAAATTCAATAAGGAATACGGGTCTTAAGTAGATATTTTATATTAATTTGGATTTTTTTTGGGGTATTTAGTTTTTATTTATACAAATTTATTCACAATACGCGGTTGTAAAATATAATCTACGTAATATCATCATAAAATTTTATTTTCCTAGACAAAATAAATACGATCTGTGGATTCGTATGTCTATGAATTCTCAGTGAAATTGTATAAAGATTTTACTGAGTCTCTTGGGCATAATACTTACATATTTGTTTTTTACCTTTGACTCTACGTTCTATTAACCTTCAACAACTGAAGGATGAATCAACTATATTTAGAACAGCAAAGAAAAAAAAATCATTTCCGATGACAAATAACTTTTAAGATCTTCAAAATATTATTTTTAACAAAATATTGTTCAAATATTGTTGTTAAAACTTAAAACAAGTCACGCTTTCAAATTTATCCCGACCTTATTTTATCTTGACGTATTGGAACTACAACCGACTGAAAGAAGCAGAAGAGAAATACATATGTTAATTACATTAAAATAAATATATGTTAATTACATAAAGGATGTTTTATATCCTACAATATTCAATCCGTCAGGTCACAGCGGCACAGCGTCTGACGGTAAGGGTAATGGTTGTGGGCTTGATCCCAGTCGGGGAAATGAATTATTTACATTTCGTCGCTCTAGTTATAATACAAAGCCTGCCATCCAATTTCGCCACTCAATACGTATTATCTAGAAGAAAAAAGCAAAGTAGTAGTAGTAGGTTCCCTAGATTTTCCTAAATTACCCTGCTACAGATGGGATACAGTGTTACGGGGAAAATAAACAATATACATACAAAAACACAAGTGAACATGCATAATTCAAATGGATATAAAAAAAACACAGCGTAATCTTCACGTTTAAATTACGGATAATTTTCCACGCTGCCAACGATACCTTTTGGAACGTTCGATTAATGATAAAAAATGACCGCAATATCACGAAACTCGCGTAATTGCGTGTTAATAAATTAATTGTCGAATAATGTCCATAATTTTAAATAATCAATTTGATGAAAAAAAAAACTGTTTTATTTGAATTTCATTTTGATTTGTTTTGAAGCCAGTCGTGGTGCAGGGGCACAAAGTGTGACTGTAAAAGCAACTGGTTGTGGGCTCAATCCCCACTCGAGGAAATGAATTATCTATTCAAATTTATATTTCTATTTCTTTGCTCCGGTGTCGAGGCAAAGCGCGGAGTTCCACTACTCAATACGCAATGCCTCCAGAATGCGGCAAAAAGCGGGGAACGGAGTGTCTTAACACTAGGTTCCCTCTGCTTACCCTGCTGTGTGCGGGATACGGATACGACGATACGAAGCTGAATCATAGATGAGGAAAAAATGTTTTTAGTAAAGTTTATTAAATAATTCATTATAATAATTTTCATGAGTTAGTGTGGAATCTTCACTACGAGTATACGTCATTGAAGATGACGTCACGCACACATACTGCCACTCTCGTTATGAGAGAAAATCTAGAATTATACAAAATTTGTTGCATCTCTTAATTATAGAAGAAAAAATATGTAGAAACCAACGAAAACATTCTAAATAGAAATGATATCGAGTGATATTAAATGAGGATAGTAGTGGCACAGGAGTACAAACGTATGATTGTTAACGCGACAGGTTGTACGTTCAATTCCCATTCGTGGAAAGGAAATATTTAATATTTTAATTTCCTCGCTCTAGTAATGAAGCAAGTTTAAGCTTCCACCACCACCAGTTAATACATTGCGTGTTGAGTGGTTGGGATCTTGGTGTAAATAAGTGATATTGACATTAGTTTCAGCATTTTTTAGAATTTTCAGATCCTAACTTGGTGGCAGTGACACCAAAGTACGCCATTTCAAATAAAAAAAGATTTTCTAAAATCGGTCCACAAATGACAGAGATATCGGACACTATAAAAAATATATAGATGTCGAATAAAGAACCATCTCCTTTTAGTATTAGTAGTTATTCTAACTCAATTAAAAACACCATTACTATCCATAACGTAATATAAAAATGATATTCAGCAAGATTTACCTTACACATAACAGAGTATATAATAAGGTGAGATTTGAGAGTATTATGTATCGTATCAAGTCACTTTTATGCGCTAGCTTTTAACCTACTTCGATGAAAGCGCATACGTTAACTCTGTGTATTATTTACGAGCTGGGATAGCTCTTACAAAAGCTTAAGGAGATGTGATATAAAAATGTGTGTCATTTCCGTTTGTAGCATCCATATTGGATTGGATCGTATTTATAGAAAGGTGAAAAATTTTGTTAAGAAATAAAAGCTTAGCTAATCTTTAATATGATTTTTTATATTACCGTTTCTTCGCTTTGGTGTCCGCCACTAAACTGCCTCCAAGATTCGACGGTAAGTGGGGAACCGAGTATCTTAACACTAGGTTCCCTCTGCCTACCCTGGTGTGAGCTGATCTAATTTTATTTAATATAATTATTATCGTAATTATGAGATAAAAAATATAAATTAAAAATGTAGTGAATTGGCCTTACCACGGTATAAATAAGTATAGTATATAGTATATAGATACTCACAGATACAATTTGTACGAAATCGACCAACAAAATAATATATTTGCAGAAGCAAACTGGTAAGATACAGATTTAGGTCTTTCTCTTTTTTTGGGAACTTTGCTTAATTAATGAATTTTGTTACAAAAAAATATGTAAAGTAAATACAACAAAAAAACAAAAAAATTATATATAATCCAGCAATTTCGTAATTGCTGGATTTGGAAAATTATCGTTTGGTTGTTAAATATAAATATAAATTTATATTTCCATTTCTTCGCTCTGGTGTGGAGGCAAAGCGCGGCGTTGAGTTCTGCCACTTAACACGCCATGCCTCCGGAATTCGGCAGAAAGTGGGGAACGGAGTGTCCTTCACTACGTTCCCTCTGCCTACTCTGCAGTGTGCGGGATACAGCGTGAAGCTGATCGTTTGGTTGTTAATATATTTTATTTATATAAAAGTTAATATATTTCATATACGTAATTGAAACTCTCAAGTCTTCATTATTTGATATCTATAAAGAAACAATAAACATTTGCACAATGAAACTACCTGATGTATAGATACATACATACATTCGGAATATTACTATTTGTAATAAGAAAACATGAAAAAAAATCACTAGGTTATATTTTTCATGAAAACTAGGTCAGCCAATACGGTCTCGGAATATTACGAATCAATTAGCTTATGACGTACTTCGTTATGACGTAGGTACATATGAAATGAAAAATTTATTTCGGAGAATTTTCATGTAAGTTTATTTTACCTAATCGAATATTTCAGATACGGTAATATTTCAGGCTAAGAGTAGCGGACTGGGTTTCAATACATAATATAATAAAAAACAGCTTCACGCTGTATCCCGCACATAACAGAGTAGGCAGAGGGAACCTAATATTAAGACACTCCGTTCCACACTTTCTGCCGAATTTCGGAGGCATTGCGTGTTGAAGGGCAAAACTCAACGCCGCACTTTGCCTCGACACCAGAGCGAAGAAATGGAAATATAAAGTTAAATAAATATTTCAACTCCTCCGAGTGGGAATCGAACCCACAACCAGTCGATTTTATAGTCATACGTAACACATAATATGTTTTTCTGTTTTAGCTTTACTCGTCGACTGTGTACAGCGAGGCAGACAAAGCCTAATGCCGCCAAGTTACTTTAAATTCTGCCAAGGAAAATTTGAATCTATATATTATAATAATCGTGTCAGACATTTTTTTTATTTCCTGTTCATTATGATTATGTGACTGATTAGTTGTTATTCAACTCAATTAAACATTAATATACACGTAATGAAACAAATGATAAGAATTAAAAAAAACATTCACATTTATTTGTCGTTCATAATTAGCAATATCTTACAAACAACGTTAGGCTTACGAAATATGAAAGATTGAAGAAGTGGGTTGGTGGTACTACTAAAGCAAACATAATTTGTATAAAGTATAAAGTTATAGAATAATATTATAGGCGTATATAGAAAATATCGATACAGTCGTTGTTATTTTTAACGCTAAAATATTTTTTATAATGGACAGAAATAACGAAGAAAAAAGTTTTTGTAAATAAAAAAACTACAGCTTTCAACTAACTTCGCAACTTAATAAAAATATTACTTCAAGCGTTTTAACCTACTCATATGTCATATTAACCTACCTTATACCATATATTCCTTTCTACCACGCACCGTGTAAAGTCTCCATAGTTAGACACAAGGTGGAGAACGGAGTGTCCTAACACTAGGTTACTGCCTTCACAGCTATGCGGGAAAAAGCGTAACGCAAAGTAGAAGTAGTAGAGAGTAAACCGTGGCAGCGTGTCGTGTTTTCCTCATATTAAGTTACAGAACGGGTCAGTAATATATAACAATGTCAGAAAATGCTATCAAAATACCCACCCATCCAATATTACCGTTTGTGCCATGTAAATTAGGCGTCGCACGTTCGTATGTCACTTTGCATATTCATCACCGCTTAAACGTAGCCTGAAGGCTAAATTCACTTTTGTGGACGACTGTACCCTGGCTCTCATTGGTTGATTTGAATTGATTATGTCGGTCTGTTCAATTGTTTTTTTATTGTTTCTTTAACAAACATGTTTATTTTGTCACAAAAGTATAGGTTTATTATTTATTTTCATCTCCGTACAATATATATATATACAAATGTTACCCAAATTTCTTCCTTTTCATCTACTCAGTGGTAAAAACTTAACGTATATATAGTATCACTGTCGTAGGTGTTTCCATTTTATTATCTTCAATTTATTTTTTTGTCTCCATAGTAGGCATTGCTGGACGTAGGCTCTTCCAAGGAATTCCACGCGATAGATTCCGGTACGGTCCCGATCTATTTATAGGTATCCTTTTTTAAATAAATAAAATGATGTTATTTAAGTGAAATTCTTAATATAATTTATTTTTCCGTACCTTATACGTTTAACATATATGTATAAGGTTAATTATCTAAAGGTTATAAGTTTTCCTATTTATTAATGAATTTTTCATCACTTCTAGACACAGTATGATGACAGAATGCCTACGATTTGATGTAGGTCAAGTCCGGGGACGGGGATTTCGCGTTTATTCACCGAAAAATCTTAAAAATCATCAAAAATCCGAGTTATTCGCACTAAAATAGCACGAAACTTATATAAATCTTTAAAATAATTATAAACAGATGCAGAGCCAACTCGACCCTGCGAAACAAAACTAATATAAACAAAATCTATTGACGAAAAATAAAAAAGTAAAAATTTTATGTGAAATTTTAAAAAACTTAAATTATTAGAAAAGTATATAGATTATGTTAATAAATAGACTATTATAGTCATCATACATCATAAAATGAAAACACATGGTTTTTTAAAGCCAAATGGCTTTATCGTTTTGTACGTCCTTCTGTATGTCACAGCCATTTTACTCTAGATGATCCGATCCCATAACATTTCAATGAAAGTATCTTTCGGGTGAATTAAGACATTATCCTTTTTGAGGACCGTTAAAAATATCATATCAAAGATAACATATTGGTGGTGGTGGTGTTAAGATGTTTTTTTTGTTTTCTGTCACATTTATAGGCGAATCCGACTCGCTCCTAGCCGGTTTTTTATATAATAGAAAGAAACGATTCCACATTATAAATACAAAATATATGAACAAAATCTTAATTACGTTTCAAACTTAACTAACCCACATAATATTAAAAAAACCTGTAAAGTAATTAAAATTAAAAATAGCTTTGAAAGTAACATAGGAGTGACTTCTATAATACTTGTATGGTGTCAGTGTCTATACGCTAACCGGGTCGCCTCTCACGCTCCATTTATTTGCATTATGCTTAATGAATGCGTTAATATTTTAACATATGATTAATATAAAACACCTATGTATAATTTTTATATAAGTATATATAAATCAAATCAAATTAAAAACAGCTTCACGCTGTATCCCGCACACAGCAGGGTAGGCAGAGGGAACCTAGTGTTAAGACACAAAAATCTGAATTCGCATGAAATACATATCTTAGGTGACAACACAATATTATGGTCATGTGTCAATGAACTGGTGTGATGATGGAGCCAGGACCTAAATATTGGAATTCTTGACAGGTTAAGCCATTCGAGTTAAAGCTCATACAATTTCTAACACCGAGCACTTCTTTATAGCATTTATCACTTGTGTACAAGATTATATTTTTAATACTTTATATTTAATAGCAAGCGAAGGTTGCGGATTTGCTTTCCTTTTAAGAGTATTATTTTTATAATTAATAATTCTTTTTTCCCAAATAAAAAATCTTAAAAAAATCTTAAAATTATTATTATTATTTAATACTTTATTACACCAACTTAATAATAAAAATATACAAGGAAAACAATTAAAAAAATATGGTGTAAAGGCGGCCTTATCACCACAGGTGATCTCTTCCAGGCAACCCTTACTATTAAAAAGATCAAAGAATATATGAATATTGACTGGTGTACAAATGATATAATATGTTATTTTAATATGATATACCTACATAAATATATATATCCCTATATTTTATGTAATGTCTTTTTAAATATGACGAAATAAGAAGACCAAAAATCTATTACTTTATTCTAAGAAACATTTGTCCCCTACTTTCCGTCGAATTTTGGAGGCACTGCGTGTTAAATAGTGGAACTCAACGGCACATACCTTAAATATTTTATTCCGTTGAATGGGAATTGAACCCACAACCTATCGGACTTACACTCGCACGCTTGTGCCCCCGTGCCATGACTTGCCTCAAAAACGTTTACTTTAAGCGAGAATCAAATCGAATATCACCGAAACAATGAGCACAACCCCAAAGTCCAATAACGAAGAATATTATGCAAATGACTGTCAAAAAGAAAGGATTAACTGTTATACACAAACTCATAGTACTTATCTTGATTTCAAATTGCTCTCGTACTAAATTTATGTGGCACTTTTGGCTCTTGACTTTTCCTCCAACCCTCAGATGAAACAAATTATTCTTGAGATATATTTAACTAAATTATGGGCCTATTAACGTCTCATTAGCTTAAAAAGGTTTAGATTATTTCATTTTGTGAAATGATAAAATTGGGGTTGCTGCGTTTTGTCTGTAGCGTGTTGGTTTTATTGAACTGGCTGAATACTCTTCTTGTTCTTTATATTATCTATCTATACATATATAGATTTTGTTTTTGGTTATGTCACATATTATAAAATTTTTAAATATTTTTATCTAAAACTTATTTTTTTCTATTTTGTGTATAGTTTTTTGTAGCTTAGTTATATAAGGTATTAAGATATATCATTTAAAAGAGAGTCTTGAAAAAAAATTGTTTATTGGGTAGAGCGAAACGTTACGGAATATATTATTTTCATTTCCCTGCTCTGGTATAAAATTATGGCGGAAAATTCCACCACCCAATACATGATGTCTTGAATTTGGGCAGCGGATAATATCTAAAAGAAGGAGTGTTTTGACACTAGGTTTTCTTTGTCTATATACGGGATATTGTAAAGCTGAAAAAAAAGCATATACATTATATTACTAATATTTTAATACTATCAAAGATCTATTCAAGTAGTCTCAGTATTAATTCAAAGCCGTCTTCGCTCCTTAGAAGTGACTCTTGAAGTACAATAGGCTTACTTATTGATAATGATGACAATATGATTTGAGATCTTACATAACTTCGTCTGATATTCATATTTTTTTGGCAAATAACTTGACAAACTTAATATTGGACAGTATTTGCGGTATAACTGTTAAAAATTATTCTTAAGTTATTGTTTATTTTTTATTTATCAAAATGATTCTTTCAATTTTAAATGATTAATTTGAATATAGTACACCAGAATCGTTAATATGGATGAGGATAATAAAATAATAATGTTTCTAGATAATTTTAATATTTATGACAAAAACAAAAAAGTTAGGTCGTCTTTAAATACGACGCAATGGGACAGCGACTGTCAACGCGATAGCTATAGGTTCGATTTCCACTGGGGGCGATTATATTTTGTTTATTGATTATATTTTATCACTATTGATTATATTTACTTTCTTGCCCTTAAAAAACGCAAAAAAAGTATTAAGTAACAACCAAAAACATCCACTTAACACGAAATGTCCAAAAAATTTGGCAAAGGAAACGAAAATTAAATGTACTCTATTATTATTACCCAAACCTCATATAAATGTTAATAGAAAACAACAACAAAATATTAAAAGATTATAAAAATAAAAGAATTATAAAGACATATATACTTAAAACCAAATGTATTAGGTACTTATATGTATAGAAGATTACAAATCGACAGGAGAGGAGTGTTAACAAACAAGTTCGAGTAACTGGCGAACTTCGTATACTCTTGGAAGGACGCTATAAATTCGGTAGAATGGCAAGCTTTAGTCGAATACATTCAAAGAGTTGCTGAAGTATTGTCAATTGAGTACAAAGTGATATAAAATTTATTGAAATTTGCTGGATTGAGAATGGTATTATATTTGTTGTATAATCCGGTTGTAAGGCTTCTATATTAAATTAAACTTGCTGGACTATATAAGAGCGTAATAAATATATTTTAAAACTTTCACGACTCATAAACTCTTTATGGACGGCATAAGAAGTCATTTCTATATTGTACAGTTATACTGTAGGTCAATTAACAAGAAACATATTTATTTTTAGTTTCAGGATATATCCCGCATAAAGCAGGGTAGGTAGAGGTAATCTAAACCACTTCGTTGTCTATCCAACTCTGAATAATCGAGAGTAAATCATTAATTTACTCGAGTGGAAATCGAACCCGCAACCGTCGGGTTTACGGTCATAGACTGTAACAATGCGTTTGATTGCGACAGCTAAAGCTAAAACTGTGCATAGTAAATGATAGCTTATTGAATTATTGTTCAATAATAAAAAATGACAAGAAGGTAAATATTTAAATATAAAATTAACAAAACTTTCGAAAATTAAAAGGAAATAAGATTTCATTCGCTGATAATGAGTTGCTGGAGTACAAAATTTAAAAGTTTCTTCTAAAAGTTTGTATATTTTTTTTATTTTCTACACTGTATTTATTTTACATGATTAACTAAATTATTGAGACACACACATGCCTCCATTTAACTAAACCATATAAAATTTCAAGTTAGTATTGATTAATTTACAACTTTCACTTTTTAACATCACCAAAAAGTATATAATTTTTTGCGTCACCTGTATCTACTTATCCATGCACACAAGTTGGTTAGAGGGAACCAAAAATGTATACAGGATCTAAGTTAGAGAATTCTGAAGGCATCGCGTGTTGAGCGGCGCAACTCAACGCCACGCTTTGCCTCTACGTTAGAACTCGAGTGGAATCGAACTCAAAACCTGTCGCGTTTAGTCACACTTCGTACCCCTGCGCCAAGACTGGCCTCAATAAGAATATTATAAAAAAAAATAATCCCTTAATTTTTAAATTTTAAACTCCAGTTTAAATTTTAAACACAAAAGTAGCAGTTAAAATTTACACTTGAAATATAGATAGATTCACGTGAATCGTAATAATTTATTATTGTATCCGAACCAATTTATCCATTTCGAAATACTGCAGAGGAAGTTCGTTATAAAACTGGAATATTGAATTACTTATACTGTAATATAAACAAAATATTTGCTGGTGTTCAACCGACATTAACACCAAATAAGTGTTTTGTGTTTATAAGCGAAATGGGGATTTTTTTTTTACCCTAGGTGTTATGCTTGCGGTTTTGTCTGCGTGTAACTTATGTATTTAACTGATCTGAAGAAGATTGCTGTTTGAAATGATTTTTTACTTTAATATTACAGGTTAAAATAAAAATCGCATGGTTGTAAATACTATAGGTTGTGGGTTCCATTCCAACAATTTAACACGCAATGCCTGCGAAATTCGGCGGAAAATAAGAACGAAATTATCTTTATGGGAACTGAGTGTATTAATACTAGGTTCCCAAGTTCTCTTTGCCTACACTGATATGTGCAATACACATCAAAAATTTAACTATCACAAAACCGTTTAGACAATCTGTTACGATTAAAGCTTTAAAACAGAAAATATTTTTCTAAAATGTATCGAAAAATTCTCCAGAGAGGTATGAAATGGTAAAAAACATCAACAGAGCGAGACGGTACTTCACGCCAAAACACCGATTGGCCCTATATAGGGCCCAGGTTCGGCCTCATATGGAGTACTGTTCTCATCTCTGGGCCGGTGCACCCCAGTATCAGCTTGAACCATTTGATCGCATACAACGGAGATCCATTCGAATCATTGGGGACCCAATGATCTGTGAAAGGCTTGACACTTTGGCTTTGCGTAGAGACGTCTCCTCGCTGTGCGTTCTCTACCGCATTTATCATGGGGAGTGTTCTGAAGAACTGTTTGACCTGTTACCTGCCGCCGAATTTTTGCCGCACAGTACGTCACAAGTTAAAATATCATCCACACCACCTGGATACGTGGCAATCTACTACTGTGCGGTTTCGTAGGAACTTCCTTCCACGCGCCATGGAACTGTGGAATGGCCTACCCGCGGCAGTGTTTCCAGGTCGATATGACATGGGTACCTTCAAAAAGCGCGTCTATCTCCACCTTAAAGGCCGGCAACGCACCTGTAGCTCCTCTGGTGTTGCACGGGGCCGTGGGCGGCGGTAATCACTTACCATCAGGTGACCCGAACGCTCGTTTGCCTTGTCCTTTTCCATAAAAAAAAAAAAAAAAAATTATTGTCTTTTTAAGTTTACGGAGACAGTTAAGTTAGTAAAAATTTACTCTGTTGTCACATTCACTATACCTTTGGACCAATATTTTTAAGAATAATATTAATTTCGTCGTTTATTGACTGCGTAGTTCATCCCCGCCGTTCATAATGCAACGCTCTGATAATTTGGAGTATCTTACACCTTAAAACAAAAAAAAACTTACTTAAAAGCCTTTACACAATATATATTTGAATGAACAGTGCCCGTTGTGAGTTCCACCTCCACTTCAAAGAATACCTACTCTGGCAAACCAAAGCGCGGCGGTAATATTTCGAATTCACGTGGAAAATGAAAAAAAACGAGGAGACTTGACACGATAACTTTTCTCTTTTTCCTACTGTATACGGGATAAAGCATAAAACTAAAAAAAAGATATCGCCAGAAGCTCACTAGTATCAATAAATTGTATGTAAATTACATGTTATGCAGCTGCACTAAAACAGTGACGTGTCGGTATGACGTAAATTACTCTTACAGTACAGCAATTAAGGGAACAAAAGGCTAAAAACCTCTAATGTGCAGGAATAATTTATACGTTAATTTTGCTTGAACTATTTATATTAATTACATTTCTTCTGGAATGAATAATAAACATTATTATTTATAGAAATAAAGGGTGAATGATACTTGGTACACCTGTATCATAAGGCAAAGCGCGACGTTTAGTTCTGTCACCTAGCATTCCCTAAAATAGGAAACGCAATAATATATCGCATCTACAGAATTATAGTGACCTAATAAAAAAAAAACATGATTTTGAATTTTTGTCAGAAATTGACCTTGTTCCCCGCTTTCTGCCGACCTTTGGAGGCGGAACCAAGTGTCTTAATTCTAAGTTCTCGCTGCCTACCCTGCTGTGTACAGAGCGTCGTTTTAGGTCGTCGTTTTAGGTCAATTTCTGACAAAAACTCAAAATCATGGTTTTTTTTATTAGATCACTATAATTCTAAAGGTGCGATATCATATCAGTGTAACCAAAGCCTACATAAGTACATATTAAAGGCTATATCTATGGAGATAAATAATAGAATCGGCTTTCAATAATAATTATTTTTTAATTATTATAGTATTATTTTTATTCATAATAGTATATTTTTTAATTAATTTAATAATTTATTTTTTTAGCATCTCTGTACATATTATATTGAGTGAGAATTTGGAAACCTAGTGTTTAGACACTCCGTTCCCTGTTAAGATACTCTGTTCTCCATTTACCACCTATTTCCTGAAGCATTGCTTGTTGAATAGCGGAACTAAACACCGCTCTTTCGTCGTTATCAGAGCGACCAATTTGACGCACTAAATAAATATAAGTACATATGTACGTGTATGTACAACAGTTATAATAATTGTAATTAAGATATATCGGTCTTAATTACCCATAAATCTAGTCTATATATAGAAAATTATAAGCCAAGAGCACATTGAAAGTTAATTTGACGTAAATGAGGTCTTTAACAGGAGTGATTAAGGAAACAAAGACGTCGCGGTAAACTTCTAATGTTGGTTGAAAATATGTTTATTCAGCGAAATATTCCCATCGGTTTATCAAATGTATTTGTATAATTAGTTATAAAATAAATTGTTGTTTTAAAAAGTCGTGTGTTATATTCATATATAAGAATTTTATGTCCTTTTGGCTCGAATTCGGGTTTTTGACTCTAAATACTTTATGTCTATATAACGTACATTAAAGTATAAAATTAATTCTAAGTGGATAATATATATTTTTTTGTGTGCTGAATTTATGTAGATGTGTTGTTTGAACCTGTAACGAATCCTCCCGTTGTAACCACATTTTTTTTCTTTTTTTACTGGCTGGTCAAGTCCATTATTCAATTCTTTTACAGTCATAGTGCCAATTTTATGTTTCACTTTTAGTAAATCTAACACAAAAATAAAATATTACGAATTAAATATGTTACATTGCTGCTTAGAGGCCGGTCGTGGCGCAGTGGCACAAAGTGTGACTGTAAACCGACTGGTTGTGGGTTCGATCCCCACTCGAGGAGATGAAATATTTACTTAAATTTATATTTCCATTTCTTCGCTCTGGTGTCGAGGTGAAGCGCGGCGTTGAGTTCTGCCACTTAACACGCAATGCCTCCGTAATTCGGCAGAAAGTGGGGAACGGAGTGTCTTTCACTACGTTCCCTCTGCCTACCCTGCAGTGTGCGGGATACAGCGTGAAGCTGATTTAATTTTTTTTGATTTTTTACATTGTTACCAGCATAAGTACAAACCGGTTTAGGCGAAACAAATGACATTACACCTACACTATATAATTATTCTAAATACACACACAAATGCAAAGCTTGGTTTAGACCTCGTAGACTGTATACGAAATGTCTTTACTGCCGATCCCTTATCTACCTCACATGGAAAAAAAATATAGAAATTTATAAATTTTCTTTTAGCTTTACTTCAATTTTTATTGCTTTTTATGATGATAATGAAGTTAGTATATTGAAACTAATTGTTGTTTAACTTTCGTTCGTGCGTTATATACTAAAATTCCTATTTGAATAAAGCATTTACCAGGAACTCATTAACTATTATAAATACAATCACGTCAATATTCTTTGGCAATTTTCTCTATATTATTCTCTGACATAAATTAAGCGAAATACTATACCACGATTTCGTAGAAAATATTTTAATAAACTACATAAAATACAAGTAAAAAAATGTATACGCCGCTTCAATCAAAAAAATGGCTTTTATTTTTGACATACCACAAATTGCAGGCGGAATGTGAAAAATAAAAATGAGCTTAACAAGTGACATTATATGAAAAAAAAATATTCCGCAAAAGGAAAACAACAAACTGGATTACGTAATCTACGGTTGAATCGTAAATTTCATAACTTCCATTCGTTTTAGCGAATAAAATTTTGAAGTTCTTTACAACATTCATCAAAATGTCAAGTGCAAAGATTTTGAATAATAAAAAGCCAGGCCTGAGGCGTGCGCGACTCGCGACGTGTACCTTTGTTACTCACTTACGGTTTATTACTAAAGAAAATTTAATTTCTAACAATTATCAAAATGTTTGAAGTTGTTAAGAATTTTGGCTTTCTAGAATTTCTTTTTGTTAAGCAACTTGGCTTTCTTGCTATGTATTGGTTTCTCACAGTGTTTTTGCGTATAATATAATTTAATATGTCAAAAATTTGTGAAGCTATTGTAAAAATAACTACAAAGTATATATGAAATTTACAGGGTTTTAGTCCAATTTATAGACTCCTAGAAGGAATTTGTGCTTTATTTTTAGTCGTAAAAAGCATACAGCATGTAAAAACGCCTTAAGTGTTAAACATATATTTGCACATTTTTCTCAAAATAAAAGTAACCATCGAAGTTAATTTTGACCTGAAATAAGTAATTAGATGCAAAAAAATCTTAATTGTTATTTTCTTTTGTAATTGTTAAAAATTGTGTAACTATTGTGCACTAATATTTCTATATTTCCGCTCGCACAACACGGCGTAATGGTTTCCACTTAACACGCAATGTCTCGAATTCGGGCAAAAAAAAGAAACGTCCTTTAATGACCTATTGAGATAAAATGTGAAAATTAAAAAAAAAACATATATATTTTTTTTCAATTTACTCTGTATCCCGCACATAGCTGTGTAGGCAGAGGAAACCTACTTTCCGCGGTATTCTGGATGCATTTAGTGTTGAGTGGCGGAACTCAACGCAGCACTTTGCCTTCTTACCAGAGCGGGGATACTAAAAGTATTGAATTTTTTTTTTTTTTTTATGGAACAGACACGGCAAACGAGCGTGCGGGTCACCTGATGGTAAGTGATTACCGCCGCCCACGACCCCGTGCAACCCCAGAGGAGCTACAGGTGCGTTGCCGGCCTTTAAGACGGGTTGGGCGCCGGGGCCCGGCATTACCTGATGCGAAACGCAGTGGCATAAAGCCACTACTTCACGCCGGTTTTAAATGCCGGGGGTGGTAATGATCCGGTCGAGTCTGCCCATGCGTGTTGCCATTGCTGGCGACGTGACTCTACCACACGTACTTTAGTCGCCTCTTACGACACCACCAGTACCAGGATGATCCTATTCTAGGCCGGGATCACACGGCACAAAATATTTCATATCATCGAGTAGGCACCAAACACAACATGTTTACAGTCGAACGCTTGCGCCCCTGCGTCATGAATGGTCTCCAAATAACATATATCTAATTAAAACATATTTGTCGATCACAAGAAACTTATAAAGTTCTCAAATTGTTCCTACAAATTCGATCACATAAGCCATATATAATTTTATAGAGAAAGTAAATTTAAGCTTCCATAGGTAAGACTTTATCGGAAACTTAAGTGATTAACTATTGTTTGTAGTTACGGAACGGAATGGGGCAGAAGTTTGTAGATTCACATATTTTGGGACGTTAATGTGGTTTCACTTAAGGAATTTTAGTTCAAAATATAGTTCACGAGGCTTACGCTGAGCTTTGCATTAGTATCACTCAAAGTAGAGTCAGAAAAAAAATTAAAATGTCAAATTTGTTATTAATCCTCGAACTGATTTTTGACACGAAAAGAAATCATTTTCTCCATTGAACTTGTATCTTGAAATTGTTCCATTATATCAATAAGATGATTTTTTTCTTCTTTTACTGCTTGGTCACACATTTTTCTATTCTTATATAGTGATTAAGCCAATTCTTTTATTCCTGCTTAATTTGAACTTAAATTTGAACAAAAAAAATATATTAATTGCCGTGTGATCCCGGCCTAGAATAGGATCATCCTGGTACTGGTGGTGTCGTAAGAGGCGACTAAAGTACGTGTGGTAGAGGTGGTAGAGTCACGTCGCCAGCAATGGCAACACGCATGGGCAGACTCGACCGGATCATTACCACCCCCGGCATTTAAAACCGGCGTGAAGTAGTGGCTTAATGCCACTGCGTTTCGCATCAGGTAATGCCGGGCCCCGGCGCCCAACCCATCTTAAAGGCCGGCAACGCACCTGTAGCTCCTCTGGGGTTGCACGGGGTCGTGGGCGGCGGTAGTCACTTACCATCAGGTGACCCGCACGCTCGTTTGCCGTGTTTTTTCCATAAAAAAAAAAAATTAAGACTTACACAAATGATCTTGCTACCAATACAAGAGGTTTACTTACGTCAAAAAAGGAACAGTAGATATAAAACCCGCTTAAAACCAAGCAAGAGATGTGCCGAGCTTCAAGTAGTTGTAACACCTACACTATCTGTGAGCACTCACTCAAATGCAAAGCTTATCTTACAGCTCGCGGGTTGTATGCACGAAACTCTATACGAAACTAAAAAGAAATTTTAATTCAATTGCATACAATTGCACTTTTTTCGCTTTTTCACGCATGGTTGAAATAGAAAGAGATTTAGTATTAAGATATTTAGTATTAAGATATTTCGATCTTAGCTATTTTTCCCAACTAGAGATTAGAGATTTCATTGGCTCACTCGTAACACCATAACGCTGTCTCCCTTGATACACACAATATACAGCTTGAGGCTAGAAAAAGAAGTAATGCATATTAAATTATTAAAATATATATATTTCAATATATATATTTCAATATATATATATAAAAAAACTACATGATCACATGAAATACAACGCATATCTGAATATAATAAATAACCACACACGAATTTTAAACTGAACTAATTTTCGATGGTACTCAATTCTTTTTTAACAAAATTTCCCGTCGCTTAAACGTTCGAGGTTAATGGTGCGGATCATTTTTGGTGAATTTCAGCTACCGAAGTGGAAGATAGATAAATTATATTTCGATGAGGTTATTTTTGTGTGTTATATAGAATAAGCCTTAAATCGTGTTAGTTAGTGACCTTTGAATTTGACTTTTTGAGAAGTAGGTAGTTACGTAGTTGTGGATTCAAATACTACTCAAAATATATATAGTTTTTTTTTTCTATGTACTATGACTTTGTTCAATATTAACTTATGAGAATACTGTTGTTGCTTATTTTCTTTAATTTGTAACTATTTCTTTGACATTGTTTTAATGAATAAAAATAAATGATAATAAATTTTAATGTAAAAGCTGCTGCAGAAAATAATAACATTGAAATAGAATAGTATATAATATAATATCGTTACTGACACGTTATATGAGTCTGTAGAATTCGAACTAAACTCTGTTTATAGTTCCAAAAATCCGTAAATTCACCTACACTAAAAGAGAAATAATGTATGTATTGCAATTTCACATTTTTTCGCGCATAGCGTGATAGGCAAGAAGAACTTAATGTTAAGGTAAGCCGCACATAGCAAGAAAAAAAACGGTTTAGTGCTGTCGCACACCGATGCCTCCGTACCAATTTCAAGATTGTAGTAACCTACAACAAGAAGTACAAATTATAAAAATGGACAAAAATAATTTGTAGGCATATGCACTTATTTTATATGAAATGAATCACTGTAAGTTTGTAATATGTGTTTATTTCTATGGAAAACGTATAAATTTTCACTTTTCGGATTTTCCTTTATTCCTATTGTAAGTTACGAGAGTACCCTATAGATTACGCGACGAATTTCATATAAATTGCAGCAAATATTATTATCCTAATTTTTTTTGTGCTTCAAGGGACCATAATCCTAAATATGTGATATTCAACTTAATAGCTCTTGACAGCTTGACAGCTCCAAGCAATCTCGATATAAACGGACTTGACAGACGGACAGACGCACAACAACGTGATGTTAAAAGGACCTGTTTTAACCTTTTCAAGTACGGAACCCTAAAAGCCGAGAAGCTAATATAAATAAGTTTCAGTAATTTATGTTAACTTTGAATAACACAAAAAGTTTCACCAACAACAACCAACAGACAATGTACGCGAATTACTTTCAGTACTAATCAGAGGAACTTCGAGCGTAGTTTATCAAAACTTTCTCATACAATTTTTTGCGACACCGTTTATATCGGATCATAGAGTGTTGTTCTTGCGGAAGCCTAATTGTAATAACATTAAGGTCTTTTTCTTTTACATTTTAGCTTCAACTTTATTGTTATTTTGTTGTGATGTGAAAATAATTGAGAGGCCGACTGCAAGCGCGATGGTTCTGGGTTCAATCTTCGCTTGGGTTATTGAATTGAATTATTTTTTTTAAAGCTCTAAGAAAAGAAAGCACGGCGTTAAACTCCACCACTCAACAGTTTATATGAAGTTTTCTAATAAACTTTGGTTAATAGAAGCGAGCTGCAAGATGGAATAAAAATATTATAAATGAATACTTCATTTTCACGAAAGGGGTTCGAACCCGCAACCGCGTCGCTTACAGTCGCAAGCTTGTACGCCTGCACTTCGACAGCCTAAAGTTTATAATAACTATTTACTAAAAACGTAAAGTTATTAATCAGCTTCACGCTGAATCCCGCACACAGCAGAGTAGGCAGAGGGACTCCGTTCCCCACTTTCTGCTGAATTCAGGTGGCATTGCGTGTTGAGTGGCAGAACTCAACGCCGCGTTTAGCCTCGACACCAGAACGTAGAAATGGAAATATAAATTTAAGTAAATATTTCATCTCTTCGAGTGGGGAACCCACAACCCGCGTAACGACTAGCGTCTACGAAAAGTACGGAACGTAAAGTAAAAACTATTTATTAGGCTTCGTCTGTTCCAAGTATACTTTTATAATTACAACAATAACAATTTTATTTAAAAACGAGAGAGAACGTGTTTTAAACAACAGCTCAGATATTAATATTAAACGATTTCTAAAATAGAAGCACAATTTTGTAAGCGAAATGCTATATTTTTTCAGAAAATACAAAAAAAAAGTTATTAAAATATTCCTGTAACAGCACTCTATCAGGCTCTAGTTTTTGCTGCTAGGTGGTGTCGATGTGTTTTAATAAAGTTTAGAAATAACAGCTTTTTTATTAAGCTTCGTGGCGCATTTGGCACGTTATTGGCTAACATTTGTGGGCAACGGTTTTTGGTTCAAATCCACGTTGGGTTGGGTTGGATAAATTAATTTAAAGTAAATTTAAACTTTAATATTTTGTTTTTTATTACATAACTTTGTGTGGATAAGGGTTTATAAGTAAGATTTTCATAATAATACTTTAATATTTTAATTTTTTTCTCGAGTTGACTACTGACTCTAGTATCATAATATATTTATTAATTAATAATAATAAATCTTATTTAGAACCGTAACGTTTCTCTACAAAACTAGTATTGTTTTACAAAATAGTTCACGCTGTATCTCATAAATACATAATATAAATAGTTCTTAATATCACTTGCACGATAAAAACGGTTTCATCATTTCTAGCCTATTTAGTGTAGTATATATTGCAAGAAATATTTTGTTTTATCTGTTGACGTATCATGCGGCGTAAGCAGATATAACCTCAGTATCATTCATTAATAAATTTTAGATGATGCAACTTAACGCGGCAATTTAACTCGCTTCACGTACTATCCAACGGAGAAGTGAATAAAAAATATTTTAAATTACATTTTTTAGATAGATTTGGAATCCACGACCGTCAGGTGTAAAACTACTAAACGATTATGTCAAATTATACTTTAAAATAATAAAAAATCCAACATTATTTAGTATTAATATTTGTTTAAGTAAAGTAACTTTTGTAGTTGAAAAGTTCAATATACGTATTATTAACATCAACGCTGCTACAGTTTGCTACACGAATAAACTGTGACAGGACTGACATAAGCTACTTTAAATTCTGTGTGAACAAACTAAAGTAGGTATTTTAATTTTAAAAAAATATTTTTGTTCTCCTTCTGCAGTAGTTAGTTGATAGCTGCATTTTTTTAAGTCTCTCACAAATGGACGCAAATCATTATGTAATGATATTTTAGCTTGAAAATATTGAATATTGATTTATTGTTTAATTATTTAATTATTAAATATTAAAGTTACTACCGTGATACAAATGACTATTTGAGTCAAGTGTTAGAATTAAAAATAGTATTTGGATCTGTCACTATAAATTTTAGGATGGTCATTTATATAGGGAATAATATTTTTAAACATTTTTAAAGTGTTGTTACACACTTAAAAAAAATACTTATTTAGAAAACGTATAAAATGCGGGTTCGAGTCCCGCTACGTTAAATTTTTATACGTTTTCTTAATAAGTAAAGTGAATAACGTTTGGTTCTGCTCTAGCTATCCTACGAAAATACAGTAAAATGTATTGGTGTGTATTTTTATTGTGAAAATGGACCCTGAACATCAATATATTTACGCATCGCTGATATATACATAACATGTCATTAACAGTAAGATTTTTTTTATGGAAAAGACACGGCAAACGAGCGTTCGCGTCACCTGATGGTAAGTGATTATCACCGCCCACGGCCCCGTGCAACACCAGTGGAGCTACAGGTGCGTTGCCTGCCTTTAATGTGGATTGGGCGCCGGAGCCCGGCATTACCTGAAGCCAAACGCAGTGGCATAAAGCCACTACATCACGCCGGTTCTAAATGCCGGGGGTGGTAATGATCCGGTCGAGTCTGTCCATGCGCGTTGCCATTGCTGGCGACGTGACTCTACCACACGTACTTTAGTCGCCTCATACGACACCACCAGTACCAGGAAGATCCTATTCTAGGCCGGGATCACACGGCGAAAGAAAAATGTGTATCTGGGCGGAAAAAAAAATAAAAATTCGATAAAAGAAATTTTGGACTACAATCACCTTAATAAAATATTGAATAAAAAATTCTCGGTCATGGTAGAGTAGTAGATAGATAAACAGACCTTGATAGTCGAACGATCAAATTTAAATTACCATTATTTTTTACTCCACCACGACAAAAAGCGACGTTAAGTTCCGTCAAACAACACAATTTTTTTCCAAAATTACTCGAAAAGTGAAGTGTATAGTGTCTTAACAGGTAAGCTCGTAATAGGCTATTTGCCAAAACATATACAAAAACATGAACCTAAGAAAAAAAATTATTTAAAAAAAACATTTAAAAACACAGCCTAATAGATATAGCAGCTATTTGTTTTATGAAGACCTTGTCAGTTCACGCGATGATTAATGGCGCCCTTAACTTTTGTCGCTTTGAGGGATCAGTTTTTAATGCTCCTTAGAATTTGATGAAACGCTCTTATTTAAAGTTATTACGTTATATTTGTGTGTTACATTTTTGTTTTGTTTTGACTTAATGATTTAGAGAAAGAGTTTGGAGATTTGGCATATTTTTTATGATTGTATTAAAGAAAAAATGGTGTTGTGGATTCGATTCTTATATAGAGAAATAAAAAAAAATCGCAAATATTTTTAAGGTGACTTCTGAGATATGTGATCGTAGTTCCATTTCATATTATGAAGAAGATGGCTAATTGAACTGCACCTCTGTCCTAACGGTTTAGTACATTAGGAATAAATATGAACGTTAAGTAGATTTTAGACTATTATAGCATAGCAGCACAGAGTCTGTCTGTAAGCGTGATGGTTGTGGGTTGATATGTGTGGGTTTAGTGGTAAAGAATATCACTAATTGTTTCCTCCTTCTGGCAATTATACAAAACGTGGCGTCAAGTTTCGTTAGTCAAAACGTCTGGAAAATTAGGTCGAAAGTTCCTCTGCCTACTCTGCTATATTAAAAGAAACGCTGCTAAATGGTAATTGAAAATAAAACAAAGGTATTATAAAAAAATCTACATAATTATATTTTTTTTACCGTGAAGGCACAAATACAAAAAGAGAACAACCTACTGATGTTTCTTAGTTTCTTAGTACAAGTCAGAAGTTTTGTAGTAAAAAAGAAAAAAATATCTTTATTGAGAAAATAAACTTTCTCTCTTTCTGTGTCAAGAATCTGTAATTCTTGACAAAAATACTGAAGTGACGTTTGGATATTCTATCGTACAGTAATTTATCTCAACGAACAATCGTCTACTCGACATTCGCTGACACTCGTGTCGGAATAAAACGGACGGTGACCGTCGAACGTGGAAAACCAATTTCACGTCGATACCATCAATGGTTGAAGACATATGTTTTAAATAAAACTAACATTTCTGATACAGCATTTGTTATGCATTTTTCATTTCGCACTGCAACGGAGGTGCTTGTGTTCTATTCCTAAAATATTTTTTTCAATTTCACGTATTATTTAAACTTTATTTATGTTGTTTTTTTTTATGTTGGTCACTTCAAGTTAAGCCTGTCCGTTCTCTTTGCACCGAGCAGAAGCTGAAGCCACAAACACGCCTTTTTCAACAGAACACATATACAGCATACAATAAGACGAATGTCATGAGCACAAACTCGATATGTTTGCTAGTAAGCAAAGGTTTCATCAGCCATCTCCCAACTCCATCGTTAGAACAGTTTGATGGTCTGATGATGGAATTGGAAGATGTCTTAATGGCCACACTGCTGGGTTGTTCTTTAATCTACATATAATTACCAATTTTCACGATGAATGAACAATTGGAAGTGCTTGTAATTCAGATTCTTCAGATTAAAGCGTATTAAAATATATTTAAAATATATTTACATATCCCCGTCAATTTGCAAAAATTATAGAGTACCTTAGATGTACCCATCATCACATTATGTCATTTGATTTTTCATTTTTGTGATTTTTTTTCACTTTGATACCTAGTTTTGCCTAGATACCTAATATTCTCGTATACCTAAAATAAAGCACGTTCAGTTTTGCTTCTTACCTAATAAGAAGCAAAACTGAACGTATTTTATTTTTACACACCAACATCATTAGCAGTATTTGCAACATGTCTATCTGAACATTGACAAAATAACACCATTATAGCACAATTTTGGATTTTTGAACTTTCTGACGTGATATCGAGTTTGATTTTGGGATGAATTTCTAAAACGTTTTAATCAGGTCAGACAGTATATGGCGTTGAGTTGCGCCCTTAAACACACAATATATTTTAGAATAGACGGTCATTGGATGACGAAGTGACATATCCATTAAGCTAACTTTGTTCGTATGGTAGCAAAAATACGTGAACCTAAAATAGAAAATATGTAGCAGATGCCGAACGATCCTAATCGCCATATCACTTAAGACAACCTACTTTTCAGTCATTATTATCTAAACTAATATCTCTTTTCTGCATTTGGGAACGTTGGGGTGCAGCGGTACAGCATTTGATTGAAACACCACTCAACACACAACATTTAGAAAATTTGGCGGTAAAACGAGAACCGAGTGTTTTAGCTCTAGGTTCCCTCTGTCTATCTCTCTACATGTGCGATACAGCGTGAAACTAAAAAAAAATAAAACTTTGTATTATCTAAGTACAACAACGAATTACTCAAAAAGTATACCTATAAACTAAGCGCGGCGTTGATTTCTGCCACTCAACACGCGATGCCTCCAGAATACAGCAGAAAGTGGGGAACGGAGAGTCTAAAACACTAGGTTCCCTCTGCTTACCCTGCTGTGTGCGGGATACAGCGTGAAGCTGATTTTTTTTTATACCTATAAAATTTTGATATCTTAGTGGCGCAAAGTTGGCAACTTCAAAAATGCGGCAAATGCGTCAATTTTAAAAAAATATATTTTTCATATTTTTAATATAAAGCCAAACAGAATATTTGATTGCCTTAATCTAGATTACCAACTTTTTGATTGTCGGTTATTGGAATGTCATTTTGTTTTTCGTTCCTATCAACAGTTTATGGGCATCGGTGGACGCAGTAAAGTTGTATCGATTTATTTCTTTTCACGTATTAACACATTGGTCACACGCGGGCGGGTTGACTGATGAGTGCTGGTTTTATTTTTATTTAAATATACAAGTTTTGATTGCGGCGTTGCTCAGTGTATAGCTTCACATAGAAGCAGGCAGGGTAGGATGGTAGCGTAAAATAGCATGTTTTAAAATATATTTTAGTATTTTTGGTGTTTGTCGAAAGAGTTACATAATTTTCTGAAAAGTGAATAAAGGTAGTTACAATCATACTATATACAGTTAAATACACGAAAACTGTGCTACGATGGCATTGAAATAGCAATGAAAATTTTATTAAGCGAAAACACAATCAATACAAGATATGTGACTTTTAATAAGATAATTGATTTTTCTTTAAACCAGAAACTTTTAAACGAGATCATATACAGCTTCTCGCTGTATCCCGCACACAGCAGGGTAAGCAGACGTAACCAAGTGTTAAGACACTCCGCTCCCCACTTTTCCTATTTCCTACTTTCCCATTACCTGTTGAACTGGCGGAACTCATCGTTGGGCTGTTGCCTTAGTGCCAAAAGCAAATAAATGAAAATATAAATTTAAATACGTATTTTATTTCCTCGAATGGGGAACCCACAGCCAGTCGCGTTTCCAGTCACACTCTCTTCCCCTTGCGCCACGACTGGCCTCCCAACTGGATTAATCGTGTATATAGTTTAGTATCAAACATAATATCATACACTAGTGTATATAGCAGTAAATCAATATATTCAAAATCGCATTTGCCTAGCAGTATCACGGCAAATAACGCAAGCAAGAGATAAAAGCTTTTTAAATCTCCAAATTTATGGTTTGTTTGTGCAAACCGAATACTATTTGATATAAGCTAGCCTGATATTATTTTAATATGGAACGAATGGGGCATGTTTTATGCAAACTCACGTATATTATTACCGAGTTTCCTATATAATAAGGGAGAAAGCATTGCTTAGATACATTTGAAGATGTGATATAAACTTTTTATGCATCCCGTCTAAGAGTGTGAATTGAGTGGCGAAACCCAACGCTGTGCTTTGCCTGTTTACAACACCGGAGAAATGTAAATTATAAGTAATAATTCATTGCCCCCAGTGGGAATCGAACTCACAGCCGTCGCGTTTACAGTCACACGCTTGTCCCACTGCACCACGACGGCCTCAATGGGTACATATTTGTTCGTTGAAATTGCTATATTATTATTTTTTATCTTCTTACATCCCTTATATTTTGTTTGACAAACTACCCCTAACGATATTTACATATTATATAACATTTCTTGGCACCTATATAGCATGTAAATGACATGCTAGTAGAATCCCATAATATTGAATAACTGTACTATATAAAAACTCCATTAGTTAAGTATATACAATCCAAGCATATTAAATACATAATATCGGCAATAATACTTCTAATATCGCAAGAATTATGATTCTATGATTATTTAGAATTGAAAAAGTTTGTATAAATTAAATTTGTTTACCACGAATTTCATATTGTTTCATAGTCTAAGTAAATATAGCGATATTTGAAATCGACATATGAGATTACTTTCATATTTATAAAGTGTTATTATTGCATTAAGGTTGGAAATATATATTTGGAAAACAAATCTATATAAAACTTAAAAATAGTAAGATTCAAACCGCGTGCCCTCATATATGCAACCCCCTTCGAAACGAACGAAAACAAAACCATATTATCAGCTTCACGCTGTACCCCGCACACAGCAGGTAAGGCAGGGGGAACCTAGTGAAAAGACACTCCGTTCCCCACATTGCCCTGAGTTAAAACCATATTAAAAAAGTAATATTTAAATATAGTGTATATTTTCATATTATATAAACAGAGTGTTAGATCAAACTGGCTAGTAGACAGCACCCGTCAATAGCCATAGTTCACTGCGACGGCTGAGACTTCCTCTTATCGGCGTCAGTTTGAAAAACTGTTATGTTTTGGCATACGATATCGGTATCGCATCATTCCGTTGAGCACGTTCCATATGTACGATTTTAGTTTTCCGTTACGTCGATACACATTTTATTGCCAAACCACATTTAGTTATTCCCATTTATTTTATTTGAAATGTTATTGTAAATAGAATTCAGCCATATATCTTGACTAACGCGTAGAAAAATTTAAATTCTGTAAATTCTAAACAACGAAAAACCTATTTTTTTTACTGTAAAGTTAAACGAGTTTTCGACGAAATTTCCATACAAACATAGGTACTATATTGTGGTATTTTTACGTCCACGATCTTTTAGTAACGTATACGAACGAGAACATTTTAGAAAACTTTCAACCCTTTTCAATAGCTGTGTGGGGCTTTTAACAAAATGAAAAATATTCGCTTACACAAGCTCTATATAAATCTAAATTAGTTAAATAGATGGAAAAGCTAAGCCTTTTGCCCGTGTTATAAAATAAAATATCGTCCGTTTTATCTTTTATCTTTATAAAATGGTTTTGTTTCGCGTTGGCATATTAATTAGTACTAGAGAGTTATGTGGTTTTATGGGACTAGAACGCAGTTGTACTGTAAACTATAAATATGTAGAGATAGAGATTTTAACAACGTATTTTTTTAACTTTTTTAACTTACAGCACGATGGGCAGAGGGAACCCGGAAAGCTATTGTTAAAATGCTCTATTACCAATAAGACACTTAGGGTCTCCACTTTCCGCTGAATTTTGGAGGCATTGCTTTGAGTGGCGGAACTAAACGCCGCACCTTACCTAGATACTAGAGCGAAAACAGTCACACGTTTGGGGCTCTGCGCCACGACTGGTCTCAACAGTTTATTTTTAAAAAAAATTTATGGAAAAGAGCGAGGTTATGACAGTAGAAGCGAGCGTAAATGCGCATTTTTAAGCGGCCCCTGATTCAAGTGTAGACTTCACTTGAATCGCGAGTCCCAAGCACTACCATGAGCTTCTCACTCTCCAACGCAATCTGCATTCACACAGTGAATCCGTGAATTGCTAAGAATTGTTTTATGTAGTCTTCGAACATCCATTGTAATCTATGTTTTATTTGTACGGAGATTTTCTAATGAACCTCTGTCGGATTTGGTAAAAGAATCTGTAGGGTAGAGCGGGGCTAAGAGTCTATGACTGTCTGATTAATCTTTAAGTAAACAAGGTTCGTTCTAGTATTTATTGTTTTTTATAAGGCATAAAAGCATTGATAATAAAAAAATCTTACAAAGAATGTCCCAAATTACAGTTTAAATTACTACAACAAGTCTAGATATGTAAGAGGAATTTGATCATTTTGTACAAATACTGAAATCAAGTATTCGTAAAAATATTTGAGGGTAATTAAAAATCTGAACTTATAGCCTCGCTCTCCTCTACCTTTAATTAATGCTGTATTTCATTTCACGCAGTATCACGCATATAACCACAGACCAGTTTACTATCTTGTAGTCCCTACTAGTCACTAAATACTAGTTACTAAATACTAACCTAGTTTCAAGACACTTTGCTCTCCACGCGCTGTCTAATTTTCGAGATTTAACATATTGGGTGACAGAGCTCAACTACGTGCTTTGTCTTGTTACCAGGAAAAGGACATGAAAATAATTAATTCCCTGTAGAAGCGTGAAATTTGGACAGAAGTTTATTTTTGTAATAAGAAGGGATTTTGAAAAATTTTAATCCTAAAGAGATGAAATAGGGGTTGAAAGTTTGTATGATTTTTTTTTAAAACAGCATCGATTTTAATAAAATTCGAAAATTAGACTTTAAAATATTTCATTGAACACGTGTTTCATGGTTTTTTAGAATTCACCCCCTAAGCGTTCAAATAAGGTGTTGAAAGTTTATATGAAAAAATCTTTAAATCGCAACCGATTTTTATAAAAATTTAAATTCAGGCTATTAAAAATATTTTATTGAACATGTGTTTGGTGGTTTCATTAGGAATCACCCCTAAGGGTACTAGTAGTAAAATAAAACTAAAGTTAATAAAATTTGAAAACATCAGTAACATTTACCTAGATGCTGTATAAGTATAGTATATAATTCACCACAACTCATCTTCGCCGCTCGGTAATATTAATTAATTAATTCAATTATAAGCTACTTTATTATTGAGTGTCATATAAATTTTGAAATTATTATCGTACAGTGAGTCTATTCTCGAAGGTATTACGCGACATAATTATAATTAATATTTTCATAAGAGATGTTCGGTTTGAAAATTTAAATATAATAATATTATTTCAGTTTATTTATTTTAATTCAAGTTTTCTGTTTAAAATAAAAGAGCACAGGTTTCTTAAAAGAATTAGTATTCGGTAAGTGTTTAACACGGGAATCCTGTTAAGTGAAAATGTAAATTACGTTAATATAATCGTTTCGTGGCGGAACACAACACCGTGCTTTGTTCAATTACCAAAGCAAGAAAAATAAAATATTAAATTTTATTCGCCCCAGGATTAGAAGCCACGACTTGTCGTGTTTACAGTCGCACACCTGTATATCTATGATACGACTGGTTCCTTTGTATATATTTTCAACCACTTGTTCCTGAGATTAGCGTGTTCAATTAATAAAATTCTTTGACTTTATAATCTATACATATAATGAAACAGTAAAAATCTTTTGTATGTACATATAGTATTTTTGACTGAAATGGATAGAAAGACACTTAAAAATAATAAAGAAAAAAATATTTTTTTGTCTGACTGTATAATCACACTATCTCCGAAAATACTAAACCGATTTGCTTAAAACTTTTACCAAATGCTTTGTTTTACTCAGAGAAACATTTACAGTCGTCTCGGTTTGTTTCATCAAAATCGGTTCATAAAAGTTATCGTCATTTGAATGAACTCAAGGCATTAGTTTGCCTGCAAATATATGCAACCTTAAATAAGTTACATAGAAAATTTCTGAAAATTTAAAGTCAATTCATTATCATTATACGACAGCGTTATACCCACTTTTATGTATAAAAAATAATATTTGTCAGTACCAAATGCTTGTTGTGTATGAGCCCACGAAGGTTGAAGCCCACTGAGTTGGAATTTCGTATATTGCCGTGACGGGTGGACTGCTCACGTGCCGAAACTCCTTCTGATTTATTCGTTTACGCACCAGATGGATGGATCGATGGAATAACTAGAAATATTGTATATCTCACAGCAGTTTAATAAATATCAAATTGAAATGAAACGGTGCAATGTCACTTTTTATTTCGAAAGGAACAAAATCAATAAAATTACTGAAAAATAATTGAACTTTTGTGTATTGTTTTTCCTTCCAATCGTTAAAAGCGTTTTACATTTTTTCGCGCGCGGGTTCGAGTCCCACTACGTTCAATTTTTATACGTTTTCTAAATTAGTATTTTCTTTCCTAAGTGAAGAATAACACTATAAAAATGTTAAAAATAACTGATTTAGTTCAAAAGTTTTGAAGATTCAGGCAGGGTATTATAAAAATTTTTGGACGTTGCATTCCAAATCAATTCAATAGAAACAAAGCTATATCCATCGTGCTCAATGATGCGTTCAACGTTCTTATCTCGTAGAGGAATAAATCCGTAAAGGAAAATACTTCGTAGAGGAACCGAAATTGCTTAAAATAGCGTAAAGAGTGCGGAATGTACCAGAATTTATATTTCAATGTTCAAAATAATTAAAGTCAGCTCTATAAAAGTAATTGGGGTTCAATGTACTTTTTATATATTTCTGTGTTTTGTTTGTGATTTTTGTCTGTCGCTTAGAGATTAAAGCTTATAGTTTAGGAAGTAAGCTTGAATAAATTTGTAATATTATTTATATCTATACTTCTTCTTCTTTGAGGCCAGTCGTGGCGCAGCGGCTCGAAGTGTGACTGTAAAACCGACTGGTTGTGGGTTCGATCCCCACTCGAGTAGATGAAATATTTACTTAAATTTATATTTCCATGTCTTCGCTCTGGTGTCGAGGCTAAGAGCGGCGTTGAGTTCCGCCACTCAACACGCAATGGCTCTAGAATTCGGCAGAAAGTGGGGAACGGAGTGTCTTAACACTAGGTTCCCTCTGCCTACCCTGCGGTGTGCGGGATACAGCGTGAAGCTGATTTTTTTTTATTCTATACTCCTATACTATTATACAAAGAGGAAATATTTGTATGTGTGTATGTATGTAGTAAATAAACATCAAAACGACTGAACCGATTTAAAAAATTCTTCTACCATTAGAATGCAACATTATCACTTAGAGTAACGTAGGCTATATTTATTTTTAGAAAAAAATAACGGTAAAAAAGTAGAGATAAAATGTCTTTCATCGCATGCTCTGTAAAAATTATTGAAGATGAAACAAAAAAATGTTTTAAAAATGAATAAATATTTAAAAAATATCATAGAAGAACATATTCATATCTAAAAAAACTCAGCGGTACCATATTATTGTAGTCCTACTATTGTAGCTTTTACAATACAAGTTGTATTGTAAAAGCTACAATACAATACAATTTTTACAGTTTAACCATTAGATAGAAATGCCGACTAGAATCAGTGCATTTTATCCATACTTTTATATGAATCTTTATCCAGACACGCGACAAATTAAGAGTTTGATACCCTCTTAAGATAACAACAAGAAAACAGAAAATAAAACACAAAAATCTAATAAGTAGTATACATGGATAATTTTATTGGGCCTATTATAAAACAAGACAAAGAATGCTATTACAGGCAATAACAGGTAGTATTAACTTGAAGATTTCAGCAAAAAGTGGCGATAACAACTCTGTCGTTTAACGTTATGACCTAACTTCTAACGAGGTGCCATAAACTGGATATTTACTTTCTTCACCTTCGACGTAGCCAGTACTAGGGTTCGTCGTAAAATCTTATCTCGACATCAAAATTGTTACTAGAATTTAGTATTTTGTGACTTATATAGATACGTACAATCTGTTTTATTTTGTAGTAATGGTTATTTCGTTTGTCTTAGAACTACGATATCCCAAGAGTTTAAATTATATTTATTTAAAATATTTTGTAACGCTATAAAATTCGTACTTTACCGAGTTTTTGAGTTTATAATAATTAGAATATAAAAAAGGGCAACTGCTTCGGTTATCGAGGTTTTCATAATAAAAAAATATTATTCTCTTAATCTGTAAAGATTAAATTAAAAAAAAAGAATTCTTACACCATTGATGTTCCTGTAACAATAACGAAGTATTCGCAAAAACGGAAATCGGGATTGATTCGCATCATTGGGTTTTCAACGAACAATATGAAATTAATAAATATGTGGTATTATTTTATTTTGAAATTTGACTGTATTTTATTAATTTTAGAATACCTTCAGGTGTTATTTAGTTATTTGTAATAATCAAAATTATTAAGTATTTTAACCTAAATTGTAGATTGACGTGATATTGCATATAATTATATAATTGAAATGTTCCTTAAAATTATCTTTAAAATATAGACAACCAAATATAACCAACACATCTCAAGGCAGACATTTTTTAATTTTCTAGCTCAACTAAAATCGATTAACCCAAGTAAACCTAACTAAATACACAATAGATTATTGAATTGGACACTGTTATTTGTTGTTGGATTGCTTGTTTACAGGTATTGTAAATACACTCAAGTGTCTTCAGATTCACGTATCTAAGACAGTGATCACTGGTATATCACTATAAAATATTAAAAGTCTTTACGGCTTTAAGCTTAAGAGTTCGTCTTTTTTTGGACGCGCCAATCTCAGAACCAACCAGCAATTGGTTGGATTTGAAATAATATTTTTGTTGTCGATATAAGTATTTTTACGTGTTAACAAACACATAGAAGTTTATCTTAGTTTTTATCAGCTTCACGCTGTATCCCGCACACAGCAGAGCTGCTGCTGCTGAATTCTGGAGGCATTGCGTGTTGAGTGGCAGAACTCAACATCGCGCTTTGCCTCGACACCAGAGCGGAGAAATGGAAATATAAATTTAAGTAAATATTTCATCTCCTCGAGTGGGGATCGAACCCACAACCAGTCGCTTTTACAGTCACACTATCGTGCCACTGCGCCACGACTGGCCACAAGTTTATTTTAATTATTATTTTAATACAGTACAGACACTTAACCGTTTTTCTTAAGTTATTATAATTTATATATGAGTATATACTAGTTCAGGTAACACTTTTTTATTTTAAGTATGACTATTGCATTATACAATAAGACTTTACATCTTTAAGTCTCCACTCTCCACACGTTTTTTGATTCGTTTGGATTTTGACTAACCTGTTTCGACGTTTTGACGAAACCAGACCACAAAATATGTAATAATAAAAAAAAATCTCCTGATAAAAAGTAACACAAAATAATAAAATTACAACATAAATCACTATTATTTACAGTATTATTTCTTGTTTACAGGTACAGTAAATACACTGAAGTCTCTCCAGATCCACGTACCAAAGGCGGTGCTCACCGGTCGGAACGCGAAGTTAATGTGTTCATACGAATTGGAAGGAGCCCAACTGTATTCTATACGCTGGTACAGGAATATGATTGAATTCTACAGATATGTGCCCAAAGAATCTCCAGCCACTAAAGTGTTTCCGGTTGCCGAAATCAAAGTTGATGTAAGTTGATCAACCTATCGTTAATCATTTTGTTAGTGTATGTAGTGTAAGCTGTTTTTAATGAAAGTTTATGATTGACGTGGTGGTAGTGAGTTCGATTCAATCTTGTATGTCTTTATTTCTATATTACAATTATTTTAATTTCTTCTGTCTATATCAAAATAGAAGGCAAGTTGAGAATAAATATATGAAATTTATATATGAAACACTGTCTCGGCCAATTTTATTTATGTAAATAAAAAATAATTCTATTTTTTTTTTAGTTATATATATTATATAAATTTATATTAAATAAAACGTGTTTATTTATTTAGTGTTAAGAACAAAATAAATCAAAACAAATTTACTAAAATTTGCATTTTATTTCTTACTATTACCACAGTTGATACATTTCTAGTCATAATCTTTACAAAGTTACTTACACACAACAATGTATGCTTAACCCTACAAGGCTCAATTTTTTTTTCGTGCGTGAAAAAAATATATAGGTTGTAATTAGTGATTAGAAGACAGGGAACACTTATAAAAATTAAAATAAAACTATATTTTACGGAAAAAATCACTTTTTATTTCAGTTCCACATATGGAACACTGAGCCTTGATTATACTTTTTGGTTATTGAACTAGTACATATAGAATTGCTTAGGAAATAGTTTTCCATGTACTTTTTTTCAATTGTAACTTATTTAAATGATATTACTATTACTTATATATTTATTTTTTTTGTATATTGCAAAATCTACTTATAACTAATATAATACATCTGTTTATTGATGGAAATGGATGGATTCTGTACAATAACCAACAATTGATAAGAGTTACATCAAGAAGATGATAAAATAGCCTCAAGTACCACTTTCTAGTCCTTATTTTTATTTTATATTTCCCCAGGAACGAATTTAGGAGGTCTACACCACCCATATGCTGGTTATATGTCTTTATTATTTGGGGGCAATCCACCTGTATATATTTTTTTTGTTTCTTGCAGTATCTTCTTGCTGTTTCTATTGGCTCTTGGCCCACAAACGACGATGATAAAACGACTGGTTTGTTATCGTACCACATAACGGTGACAATATCTGTATTATCACAATTTGCTATCCATTGCTCTGAAAAACCTCCTTGAATTTTATCCTTTTTTAGGTCTTTAATGGAAGGTATTTTGAGATCTTTTTCTAAACGACCTTTATTAACAGTCCCCAGTGACTGTATTCCCTCTTTGGCCAAAAAAGCAATCAACTCTGGTGACGTATAATAATTATCAAAGAATAATTTGTAATTTTGATTCTTCGGTATGGACCTAGCTAAGCGTACTACGATATTTGAACTTGTTCCTAAGTCTTGCTCACTGGAATATCTTAGTTCAGAAACGTTCTCCATTCCAGAGTAAATTTCAAAATCGTAAGCAAAGCCACGATCATCGCAAAGAACTAGCAGCTTATAGCCCCATTTGTGTGGCTTATTAGGATGGTATTGTCGTAGTAGATTAGAGGCTTTTGTCGCGCACATTTGCTCATCGACAGACAGTGCTTCTCTTTTAGGCACGCTTTGGCATTTCTTTCTCAATGTTTCCAATATAGGCCTAATTTTATGCAAACGATCATACCCTGGACTACCCGATGAGGGTTGTGTGGAGTTATCGTTAAAATGTAGAAAGTGACAATTTTTTTTGAAATGATTTAGCGACATTGTCTGCATAATCAAAGGAATACCCAATTCAGGTGCCCAATACATTCGAATATTCGGTAGCGGCGCCAAACTCATAATCACACAGACACCTAAAGACTTTTTCAATTCATTAGTTGTTATTGTAAATGGGTTTGAAGAATTAGTATCCAAAAGATACTAAATTTGTGCATTTCTTCTACAATATGCTGAAGTAACTCATCATCGAAAAACCATAAAAAATATTGAAGGGGAGTTTCAAAGTCTATAATCGGCGATTCTAAATTTGTGTTTCCAGTAAATGTAATAGGAGGTGACTGAAAAGATGTTTTCTTCCAAATTAATCTTCTTTTTTTTCTTTGGGTGACAGTTACAGAGCCAGGGATTTTAGATTCATGAGCAATTGTGTTACTTGTAGTCGATGATCGTCTAAGTGCCCGAGATTGTGTAATGGTAGTTGTCTCTGATGTACTAGGCTGAGGGTCTGATATTTCTGGCTGACAATTTTTAATATTCCTAACAACATCGTTGAAGGGAGAACACTGATGTCTTTGCGGAGATAAGGAAGTTTCCTCTTCGCTGAGTGGCTCAGATAGAAAGTTTTGGATAGAATAAAGCCTTTCGATGTCATCATCACTTTCAGCATCAGAAAAATCTTGTCCGTCTTCACTCCCCGAAGGAATTGCCAAGAAACTCTCAATATCTTCGTCACGCAATCTTCTTCGCGCCATTATCTGTAAAAATATCACAGTATTTATAAAGAAAGTTATCGTAAGTTCGTATAATTGAAAACGGCCTCTAAAGCTCAACGTACCGTATGTGGAACACACATAAAAGTATGATTTACTAATACATTTACTTATTGTAATATAAAAAACAACTTACCTCTGCAAAATATACACTTGGTTTTAACTTACAATATTTTTATTTGAGTCAAAACTATCGAATAACTATTTTTTAAATATTTTTTAATTCAAGCAAATGAGTAACGTTTCACTTTTATTCAAATTTGACATTTACTGTATTATAACAAGTACACGAATGACATTTTTAGGTAAAGAGTCGTACTACAATATTGCTAAAGGTCTGTAGCTTCTATCAAGATGTCAATAGATGCTGCTACTTCTAGTTTTATAACTATAGATACGATTAAAGTGGATGTTCCTCATATGGAACTGGGTGCCTTGTAGGGTTAAATTATCATTAAGGCTACGCCAAGGATCATAATAGAGGATTTGAAGCCGTCGTGAAACAGTGGCATAGCGTCTGTATTTAAACTAGATAATGAGTGTGGGTTCAATTCCTATTCGAAAGAATTATTACTCTTTTAATTATTCTCGCTCGCTCTGGAAGAGAAAAAGCGGCATTAAGTTGCACTCAAGATAAAAAATAATATTTAAATGAAAAATAGCTAAAATGCAGTACTTTTATAAAGTATTTTTGATTTTTATCCACATGCATATAATTTAAAAATATATAATTTTCAATTAGGTAGCGGCATCAGATCAAAACCGAGTAGTGCTGACAGAAGTGGACAGAACATTGACAGGGGAGTATCAGTGCGAGGTGTCGGCTGACGCACCGTTGTTCCACACTGACATCAAGTCGGCCGAAATGGTTGTAGTCGGTAAGTCAGATTAAATATTTTTTTTATTGTATATCTTTTCGGTATATTTTCTGAGTTAGTCTAATAAGTAATTATTTTGACAGGATTTATTTTTAATTATTTTTAATCTTTCAATTATGATTTTTTATAAATATTGTAGAAAACAAAAATTGATAAACTCAAAAAACATATTGTTCACTTATTTATAATCAAGTCATCTTTCATAAGTTCATTAACTTTTCTTATGCTTCTCTATATATTTTAAATTATGCTGACTAAGAAGCTCTAATATCTGATTGTAACTGCGATAGCGGCTACATCTTTCCCCTACCATATAGTGGAGATTGATGGGGCTTACAAAAATGTCTAAAATTCAACTATCTAACCCGATTAACAGAAAATCTATGAAAAAAACAAATAAACATTAAAAGTAGCATCAAGAGAAGGATTCCAGCAATCCAATAAACTTGCAAGGATTAAATTAGTCTTGTGCAAGTCTATTTTTAGTTATAATCCGCTATACGTGCCACCATTGCCTGATACAAGTTTTAAGCTGCATTGGCGAAATCTCATTTAGATATTTCATCCAAGGTATTATGAATTTTGTTTTATAAATAAAAGTTGTACGTTTGTTTGTCATATGGGGTTTTTTTAGTGACATTAGTGAACTCACACTTCAACTATTGTAAAGGGAACCTAGAAACCTAAAAAAGGAAATACTAATAATAAATGGAAAATCTCCGTTCCCGACATTCTGCCGAATTCCAGAGACATTGCATGTTGAGTGGCGAAACTTAACGCCGTGCTTTGCCTCGTTATCAGAGTGAACGAATAAAAATATTAAATATTTAATTTCTTCGTGTGGTAATCGAACCCACAACCTGTCGATTTATAATGAACACATTTAATTATAGGTACAATAGGATAGCGTAATGAAGACCATTGTGTCTTGACATTAGGTTCCCTTTCCCTTAGCCCACTCTCCTAACCAGGATAAGGCGTGAAGGCCAGCTGTATTGAATTCACTTAACATGTTATCTAAAATGTTTTATCCGAATTGAATGTCGTCTCCGAAATTGTTCCGTTTATAAAACAGAACCCTGCCATATGATAGGTACTTACTGTATCAACCCGGGTGGAAACATCTGCCTTCTTTCCTACCCTTTCAACGAAATCCTTTATTAGTATAGATGAAATATTGCATATTTCAGGCACAAACAGTTTGCCGAAGTGTTTAGTGTATAATGAAATTGTTATAATTCTTTTATATATGTTTTTATTTGTACCAGAGTTTTTAGGATTTTTGTTAGGTGTTTATTATGTATGCACTATTTAAAAATCAAATCAAATTAGCTTCACGCTGTATCCCGTTCACAGGAAAAGTGAACCTAGTGTTTAGATACTCCGTTTCCCACATTCCACCGAATTCTGGAGGCGTTGCATGTGAAAAAAATGGTGGAACTCAACGTTGCGCTTAGCCTCGTTACCAGAGCGGAGAAAAGAAAATATCAATGTAAATAAATAATTCACCTCCTCGAGTGGGATCGAACCCACGACCAGTCGATTTTACAGTCACACTTTGTGTCCCTGCGTCACGACTGGCCTCAACTACTACTGTCATCAACTATATGAGATATCGATAATCTACGAGTATATCTCAGTATGTTTCCCGTCTGTACTGTTGTAATATTTAAATGCATTTAGAGCATTTTTCCTACATAGTAGGTAGTCAGTATATATGTATGTATAAGTAGAATAGGAAGTAATATTTTATAATTTTACTCTTTTACTGAATTTGGAATACCTACATGTAGTTTTAAATCACAATTAACTTAAAAAAAGATAAAAAAGAATAAAAACAAAATCTTATATCACTTCAATCATTTCATATGAAAAAAACGAAGACGGAAAAAATTTAAATATTTTCTCACAAAAATACACTCGAGATATCATTTTCAGTGACATTGTTTGAATATTCACAAATTGAAAAAAGGTCGAGGGCCATTCGCACTATAATCCATGGACCATGGAATAAACACCACTGGCCTTGTTCATTTGGAGAAGACTATTAAGACTAAAAGCTTTATTTTGTCCTGAGAACTTTTTTTTCACAATAATTTTAGGGCTTGTGATTCAAAACAATTTTTATTTCCATTCAAACAAGTATTAAAAGAATTCGCTCGATTTTTCTATAGTGTTGGGTTATTATCTCTTAACTGTAAGATTTTAGTCCAATAAGACAACTGCAAGAGTGATGGTTGTGGGTTTGATTCCCGCTCGAGAAACGCTCCCGCTCGAGAAACAATGGAGAACGGTGTGGCTTAACACTACGTTCCCTTTGCCTACTGATGTAAATTTCAAACTACGTTACCTTATACGAATCATAAGATAGTTAGATCTCTGTAATGTCATATACGAACATACCTACACACCTACGTGAGCACCCACCTGATATACATATTATATGCATCCCGTATAAAAGAAACTAGTGTAACATTATTTCGGTCTCTACTTTGGTCAATCTTATAAAAATCAGTCTTCTTATAAGATTTTTTTATCACATTTTCACAAGAAAGTACGTTTACAGCGAGGACTTCGTCTAAGTGACTAAATTTATACTTGGATAATGCTTAATACCTACCTGCTTTCCTAAGCTGACTTCTCTTCAACTATTTATTCATACTTTAGCGTGTTTTATTTTATATAATAAGATCTGTCGTGGCACAAGTATGCGGCTGTAAATGCGATAGATGGTGGCTTCGATTCCTATTCGACGAAATGAAATATTTAATATTTTCATTTTTGAAGCTCCGATTCTTCTAGAATACGGCAAAAAATAAAGACCGGTAATGTCGTAACGAGAACGGAGTATCATAACACTAGGTTCCCAAGTTGCTTCTGTCCACCTTGCTATGTGCGGGATACAGCGTGAAGCAAAAAAAGAAAAATACATTACAATATAAAACATACCATAGTAAAAAAAAATTTACATTTTATAAAATCTAACCAATCGAAATAAACTTTCAGTTTATTCGAACAAACCATTTATTTTCTGCACACTATAATTTTCTAACCAAATTACATATAATTTAAGGCTATTTAAAAACAGTATTTAATACTAGAACTCAAAGCATAAGTACTGAATAAATCATTAAAATGGCTGCTTGAACACAGATTCTATCATTAACAGGCCATAATCGTAAACAAATGTGACGTTGGCAGTAATGAGACCATGTGTTATTATATTAGCGGAAAATAAAATGATTTCACAATATTCACAAAATTGCAATTTCAGTTTTGTTAATGAATATTTAAATTATTTAAATGATTCGAGTTTTAACTAGCCTTTTGTTGTGGTTTTCCTTCTGTGGTAATCTGATCTTCGAAGAGTGGCTAGTGCATGTTTGATAGTCGTCTTTTTTTTTGTTTTCAATATATATATAATATATCTTAAGTATAGCTTTCACCCGTCTTCGTCTTCATACCTTTTTTTTCAATGTTTCACAGTTCTTCCCCTTTTTTGAAGAAAAGTTCACAGCGCAAGCTTCCACCGCATATGCAGAAAAAAAAACCTATTTCATTAAAAAAATATACTTAATTAAATATAATGAAAAAAAAAATACCTCTTAGTAGTGCAATTTTGCTACATTATTACATGTTACATTATGAAATTACCTGTTGTAGCGTGCTTATTTGCATTTCTTGCGATGGCAAAGTTTGACATCATAGTATATGATTTATTATGGTACCTTTAGTTTATACCTAGTTATTACGCTGATTGTTAAAATAACCATAGTAAGGCTGTACGTTTTTTTCTATTTTCAAAACTGAAATCTATAAATTGATTAAGAAACTTCATAAAAAGGAAATAAGAGTAAAATAATTCATTTTCCTGAAAGGGAACAACCATTATTATCATCTTCTACGCATCTCACTCTCTCATCCTCTCTAGCATATATAATTACTTTTATCAATATAAAAAACAATCGTATTTATAAGAAACGATCCAGATCTTATTACTTTGATATTTTTTATGGTATAAAACAAAATTTGGTAACAAAGAAAAGTAAGGCGTTCAGTTACGTCCCTCATCACACTATGCCCTCAGAATTAGGCGGAAAGTGAGAATCAGGAGTGTCTCAATTAATGGAAACGGAGTCTTAATACTAGGTATCATCTTCCACCCTGTAGGAGCGTAAGCCTAAAAAAAATATACATATTTTTCTTAGTTACCTTTAATTTTAAATGTAAATATATATTTGACCGTCATATATCTTTGCTATAACAATAATACAAACAAACACTGTAACAATATACGTATGTTCTAACAAATATATATTCTTTCAGAGCCACCGCTACTGAGTCCAAATGTGACGTCAGATAGGATGACGTATATAGGGGGTGACCATATAAGGGCGAACTGCACGTCGCCCCCGTCGCTCCCCGCAGCTAACATCACGTGGTACGTCAACGAGCAAATGGTAAGTAAATATTAAACTATATACTTAATAATGTGTATTGATATAATAATAATTTAAAGCTGAAAGCTTTAAGCTGTTAAGATATTTATCATTTTCATTTGATCGCTCTGATAATAGACAAACTACGCCGCTGAGTTCTGAAACTCAACACGCAATGCCTCCAGAATTTGCCGGAAAAAAGGGAGCGGAGTGTCTTAACACCAGGTTCCCTCTGTCTATCTTGTTACAAGCGAGTTATAACGTGGGCACTCAACATCACGACTAGCTTCTTTCGATACCAGAGCGAAGAAATTAAAATATTTAATTTCTTAAAGTGGGAATCAAACGCAGAACCTGTGGTATTTACAGCCACACGCTTGTACCCTTACACCACGACTGGCTTCAAAAATGAATTTAAAAATAAATATAAGAATATATATTTTTTATATTATTTAGGTACTATAATAAATAGAAACTTAATAAAATTGTGTAGATAAAAACCTTAACTGCGGTAATATGGCGTTGTCAGGACGAATCTGGCCAACGTTGACCATAATTTCGGATCGTGGTAACGGCCAATTTGATCTGGATGCTATAAAACCGACCTGCGGCAAAAGGCAATTTGTCAAAATGCGACGACCACCTCTCTGTCGTACGAAAAGATCGACTGTTTTATGTTAGACTTGGTATAATATGTTATTATTTATTTATTTATTTATCTCTTTAATTATTTGTATTTTTTCAACTTCTCGCTGTATCACGCATATGCATAGCAGGATAGGCAGAGAGAGCAAAGACTTAAGGTACTCCGCTTCTCATTTTCTAACGAATCATGGAGGAATTGCGTGTTGAGTGGCGTAACTTAACGTCGCGGTTCCCCTGGGCCCCGAAACCGAAGCAGAGTAAAAATATTAAAAAAATCGAAATACAATAACCAAAATCTCGTCTGAAAAGATGATTGTTAAATATTCTTTATTAATTTCTTATATTAATTTTAACGAAAATTGAGACCGTCGTGGCGCAGGCATGAGACTGTAAACACGACGGTTGTGGGCTTCATTTATGAAATTCATTATTTTCCTATAGCCATTTTTTTAGGCTACCTATCGAACCCACAACCTGTCGCATTCACAGTCACACGCTTATGCCCTTGAGCCACGACTGGCCTCACAATCAGACAATTAAATAAAAATTTTGCAAACGTATGTATAATAACCCAAAGGTGTGGCTATAATTATGAATAATTCAGTTCAGTTGTTGTTCAGCTGTTTCATATTTCAAGGTATTCGTTGAAAATGTCAGAAATAATAAGTATATGTAGGCTTCTTGTAAGCGAAATTACTTTCAAAGTTTACCCTCATTCATCTTAGAGGAACATTAAGATTTTTGATAAGTTCTCCTTCCATGAGAATGTATTAACTTTATAATATGTTAAAATTTTCAAGCACTGAACAAAATACGTGGTTTGGTTTACTCATTCTACGTGGTGGTATTCCTCGACTATCCTCGATGTTGTTTTTGAAGGTTAACCGACGTCTGACCTTACATAAAATTAAAATATGCTTTATTTATTTTCAAATTGAAATTAAGTAATGTAAAACTTTATACATAAATTTGAACTGTAAGTTCGATGCTTGCTCGCTGAAAAGTTGTTATATAAAAATTTTTTTATTACTTGAGTCTTATGAAAAAACGTGAGGCGTTGGGCTTCACGATCCAATATACAATGTGTCTAAAATAGCTGGTATGTCGTGATTCCTCGTCTTGTCACTACTTCTATCTTTGTCTTATCTAATTTTATACGAAACAGCTGTTGTAAAAATAAAGACAAATACAGTACAATTCCTATCTTTCTGAGTCGGTTAAAATCAACAAAATAAACAACTCGATAACAAAGTTATGGCATTTACATTAAGGTGCACCTCAAGTCGACGAGTAGTTTTATCGCCAGTTTTATACTTGTAGTTCGTGTATTGAGTTTGTTATAAAAACTTTATATTGTTACAGGTCCCCAGCTTTACGGCGAATCATGTGTTGAATTTCAGTAACGGTTACGCGTCCAGTCTGTCCACATTAGAATTGGAAGCCGCTGTTCTATCACCTGTACCCACTTTAATGATACGGTAAGATTGCGATAAACAAGTTTACAAGAAACTTGTAGAAACTCCTTTATTTTTAATTATTAAACGAATTTTTAAAATTATCATTAATAAAAATATATTAAATTGATTAATTTATTTATTTTTTAATTTTTTTTTGGCTGTAAATCTTTTGAAAATTAAGCAGCAAGGAAGACACGTAGTGTCTTATATTATTTTAAATATATTAGTATGCTGATATTTTGTTTGTATAAAAACAATGTTGAATGTTTCTAAATGATTTATGAGGTTCAATTTGTTATTAAAATATTTATAAAACAGTATTCACATATGTATATTTACTTGTATAAACTACGTGTAGTTAACGAAACTTGCTGTATATGAAAAAATCTATATTAATATAATAGAGCGGAAAAGTTTGTTTGTTTGTTTAAGCGCTAAGATCTCGGGATCTACTTGATCTTATTTAGCTTCTTTTTATTTTGTCTGAAAGTTACATTCTTCAGGCTTTATAGGTCTTACACCTATAAAGCCTGATAGTCTATCTTAGATAGCCTAAAATAACCAAATTACAAGAATAAGGAACGCCATAGAATTGCTTTAAAAATATTTGAAAATTGTAAGGTGATCATTTTGAATTTCATAAATTTTTATTTCACATGTATATTTCATCATCAAAAAAATTCTTTTCGAGAAAATATAAAATTAAAATAATTTAGCTAAATATTAATATTATATCTTTATGAAGTTTGTTTAATAAAAAATATATATTTTAAAGATTCCATATACAAAAGGTAAAAATTATTAAGGTTTAGCTGTCTGAATGTTCTTCTGTCACCACACCGTATATCATGAATCGTGATAATTAGACAGTTAAAATTTTCACAGATGATGTATTTCTATTGCCGCTTAAGAATGTAAAAGACATTGCATGTTGAGTGCCGGAATTCAACGTAGGGTTTTAAGAATAATTGAAATAATATATCAATTTTCAACAGCAAACAGCAAAACATATATAATGTCGTATAAAGGGGTCTAATTTTATTTGGATCCCTAGTTTTCTATATATGTGTACCTTACAGGAGCCTTTTCCGCATAATACTCACATTTATGTATGTATAAGATACTTTACTTAAATTGTACGTAGAAAATGGGATCTACCTCGCTTCTTACTAAATATACTTGGAACTTACAAACATAAGTCAGTAATACATTTGAGGCCAGCCGTAGCGCAGGGGCACAAAGTGACTGTAAAATGCAGTAGTTGTGGGTTCGATCCACATTCGAGGAAATGAAATATTTATTTACATTTATATTTTCATTTCTTCGCTCTGGTGTCGAGGCAAATACCTCGAGAACTCGGATTATTTTTATTTATTCTCCATACACAAAGGTTTTGAAAATACTTAAGATCTTCACATATGTTTAATTATTCTAATATTATACATCTGTCTATCTGTTATATATACCTAACATGCTCTATTCAATAAGTAAGCAAGAACTCTAAGGATCGTTTTATTCAAACAAATCTTAATTGTTTTATTTTTATTTCAATACAAATAAATTTTAGTTCAAAAACTTAAATAAATATTATGTAATGAGAGTTTTAACGACGTTTTCTTTCAGATGTGAAGCGTCTATATATGACGTTTGGAAAGCAACAAGCAACACAATAGTACTGCGGGAACGCAGTGCCAACCCAGCTTCCGCTTTGGGAAGAAGTTTTACAGGTAATATTTGACATATGTCATAGCTACCAAAAATCATAGATAAACATAAATTTCTAATTTTTCATACAAAGTTTTATATTATTGTATTTTCTTCTAAGCCTCTTATTATAGGTAATTCGCGCTGTATGTCGCATATAGCAAAATAGGCAGAGAGAATTTAGTGTTACTCATTGTGACATTAATTGAGATTCAATGTCGTGCGTATTTTGTGGCGAAAGTCAACTCCGCAGTTTGTCTTATTACCAGAGCGATTTGATAGTAGAGTGTATTCCCCGAATGGGAATCGAATCCACGAATGTAATGTAATCCGCTACGTTAACACGGCTGTCGCAGTCATACGACTACGTAAAAATCTTTACATGACCTACACCAAGTCTCTTATTACTCATATTTTTGATTGATCCTATTAATATGATTTTTTTTTCTTGTCTAGATAAAAATCTGTAATAGTTTAGTAATATATATTTTTTTTTTCAGGAGGAGCCACAGAAACGTGTATACCTACTATACTGGTCGTTTTACTCCAATTATTTTTACAGTTCATATTAGGAAGTTACACTGAAACGTCAATAAGATAGCTAGTTGATTTTCATTAGTTGAAACAACATTCGAAAGCTGTAACTGGTGTGTTATTAAAAATTGTAGTAAGTCAGGGTTTTAAGAGTTGTTTTAGTAAATTTTAAGGACAATACTATTATTTTGAACTTGTAGCGATATTATTAAATATTGTTAAATTGAATGTGTAAAAATAATTATATTTCTTAGGCTAAATATGTAGTCAGTTTCAAGATTAATGTATCTGGCCTAATAATTACTATAACTAAGTTGTAAGAGTTTCGTTTCCTCAGCTTCAATAATGACGATTGTATTATTGAACATAAAAATCAATGTAAACAATATTTCTTAATTGTAAATTAAAATTGTGTTATAAATCTTACACTAAATCAATTGCATAAATATAATGCCAATAGTAATTACTGATCTAAGAGTAGATAGTTAAAATATTGCTTTAATAATGAAAAATTGTGTCAAACTAAGCAAAAAAAATTTTTTTTTTAAATTAATTGTTTTTTTTTTTAACATCGCGTTTGATGCAGGAGTATTTTATTTTTGAGACACTCTGCTCCCCATTTTTCGTCTAATTTCCGAGTTTTAAGTTTTCATTATATTTTAATATATGTGGCGAATGTCAACGGTACTCTGTATCCAGAGAGGGAAAATAAAACTTAATTATAATCAATGCTCCGAATGGGGATTAAATTCACAATCATTGCGTTTACAATCAGAAGCTGTTCCACTGCGTCACGACGGCATATTTTTTATATTCTGGGATATCATTAGTTACATAACGATTATCTTGTTTTAAATATACAGCCCGGGACGTCTAAGGTGAGATTTGCTCATGTATGAGTGTTCATATAATGTAGGTAAAACGTGTACAACAACAACCGCGCGACAAGAGGTTGTGGCTTCTTGTACTGATAGCAGCGTCAGATATTTAATACTTGATATTATTTAATTTTGTGTTCGATTGTGCACTGTCAGTGTACAAGAATGGTTGTATATGACCTTACAGTAAAAAAATTAAAATAAAATCATGGATACAACGCTGTTCTTGATAATACAAAGCAATCTTTAATTATTATATTTGAGGCCGGTCATGGCGCAGCGGCAAGCAGTGTGACTGTAAAACCGACTGGTGGTGGGTTCGATCCCCACTCGAGGAGATGAAATATTTACTTAAATTTATATTTCCATTTCTTCGCTCTGGTGTCGAGGCTAAGCGCGGCGTTGAGTTCTGCCACTTAACACGCAATGCCTCCAGAATTCGGCAGAAAGTGGGGAACGGAGTGTCTTAACACTAGGTTCCCTCTGCCTACCCTGCTGTTTGCGGGATACAGCGTGAAGCTGATTTTTAATCTATAATTATTAACTGAAACGAAACATCAGACGAGAGGAAAAATGAATGAACAGTTTATAAAAATAAAACAGGCTTTTTTGAACAGAATATATCTATTAAACTAATGTAATGAGCACAAACGTTTTTATGAATTTCTAATGATAAACTTTATTACTTTTTTTGTCTGGCTCTACTTTTATAATTACTCACACAAACATAAATCTCAGCTTAAGCCTCGTGAATTATACATTGTTCATAAAGATACGTAATTTAGCTGGTCGTTTTCAGAAAGGTAAACTATTAAAAAATAAAATAAAATAATATATTACAAACTTAATATATGACTTCATCGTGAAATTCCACTTAATTTAGTTTCTATATAAAATAGAAGTAGACGAAGAGCTTGAATGATTTCATAACATCTTGATTCGCCCAATTGTATTATTAAAATAGACTGATTATATAATATTAATTTACATGTATATAATGAATTGTACTTATTATATTAACTAGTGTATATATTATGTATAATTTATGATATTATAGATTAAGGTCAATAATGCTAGATTCCTATTAATGTTAGTGAAAATAACAAAAAAATCTTAACTTTCTTCTAATCTTTTTTTTGAAAGATATTGTTTAGGAAACGCATAAAATTTTAACGCACCAGGACCTAGTAATTAAGCTCTCTCGGACAACCTTGGACAGAACCAGGTTTTAAGATTTTCTTGGATGAATTTTAAGAGGCCCGGCTTCAAATCCCTCCCTTTATTACTATACTATACGTTATTTTTTTATACGTTTCTAAAAATTTTTTTCTACTCTTATACGGAATAACACTTTCAAAATATAAAAATAAATATATATTTTTTGTTATGACATAGAAACTTCCATTAAACGTAAATGTTTTCTCTTTTTCGCTAATATAGAAATGTTATAAGATAATTAAAGAAAAAATAGAAAAACGGATTTTGTGCGAGTTCACAACATGTTTTGAACAGAATATAAGAAATATTGGTTTATGTATTTACCTTTGAAATGTCGCCGACATTTTGGATAGGCAGACTCTCAAAGGACCTTTTGCAAGCTCCCAAAACAAAGGGTATATTTTGCATTTCAGAACCCAATATTTACTTGAGTGAAAGTTTAAACTACAATACTATAATATAAGTATTTTTTAAAATTAAATGAAAGATTAAAATAATTATATTACTCGTTATTCATTTATAAATACTAACTATATATTATTAAAAAATACTTGCGTGAACGTTACAAATATACTTAGTAGTATATAAAAAATTGTACAGCAAAATGTTCATAGGAATTATTTTTGAAAATGTAGTTAGGCCCTTTTCCTCTGTAATTATATAGTAAAAGGGTCAAGCCTCATAAATTATGATATAATATGAAACAAATTTAAGGCCAGTCGTGGCGCATGGGCACAAAGTGTGACTGGAAACATGACTGGTTTTGGGTTCGATCCCCGCTCGATTAAATTAAATATTTACTTAAATTTCTATTTCTTCGCACTGGTGTCGAGGTAAAGCGCAGCTTTGAGTACCGCGACTCAACGCGCAATGCCTTTAGAATTCAGCGAAAAGTGGGGAATGGAGTGTCTTAAGACTAGGTTCCCTCTGCCTACCCTGCTGTGTGCAGGATACAGCGTGAAGCTGATTTAAAATATTGTGAACTCTTAGACTATATTAATGTATCTATCTATGTTGTATGTATGTATGTTCATTATATGTAACTAGGTTATATGAGGCTGTGTTTAATATTAAATAGAAAAATTCCGATTAAATTTCATAGATTTGATATATTATAACATAGCGGGACAGCTAAGTAGAATGTAGTTTGAAGTCGCTTTGTTTTCCTTCAGATTTCGAGACTACATGTTGAGTGGCGAAGCTCAACGTCGCAATTTTTTATTATCAGAGCGGAAATGAAAATAATTCTATTTAAGGCTATGAATCGAACCCACAACAAACGCATTTGAAGACACTGCCCCTATATGCTACTATAGCATCTAAAGTTATTTTAAAATTATTTAATTTGATTGATATTTAATATGTCACACAGTCTACTCCGTTTTATTATACAAATGTACATTATTGGTACTATATTATAGAAAATTGTAATAATAATTTCTTGCTTATTAAATAAAGAATATGATGGTGCGTTAAAATAAAAATTTCTAATATACTTAACATAAACTTATTATAATATATATAATTTATTATAAGTTGTAGGAATTAAGCGTGGTAAATGTACATAATTATAGGAAGTAGGTTAAATATGTTTTTAGAAAATAAATAAAAGTTCGATATGGAAATTGTTTTATTCATAATATCCCGCTGAAACAGCTTTAGGTTTATTTTCGTACATATCAGAGTATACAAAGGGAATTTACTGTTACTAAGTCACTCCTGACTTACTTTTGGGCATTTCGTTCCCATTAAGACTCCCCCGTTACCCACTTCCCGGCGAATACTTGAAGGCATCGCGTGTTGAGTGGCGGATCTCAACGCCGCACTTTGCCTCGTTGCCAAAGCGAGGAAATGAAAATATTAAATATTTCATCTCCTCGAGTGGAAATTGAACCTACAACCAGTCACGTTTACAGTTGCACGCTTGTGCCACTGAGTTACGAGTGTTTGGATGTTGTGTGTTGATGACGCAAGTGTTACTGGATGTATTCATTCAGTATATGCAGTCGAGTATTTTATATTGCTTATAATCCGCTTGTTGACATTTATTGGGTCATCTTGGAGCGTTTACTACAAAACCTCATCCAATAACTTTGCTTATTGAATAACAGGACCAAATATTGAAGATATTCTTACTAAAAAATAAAACAGTATTTATTTCCATATAACATTGTTTTTATCATATATATAAATCCCAATAGGATTTCATCCCACGATAAGAGCTTACACTTTCGATCCGTCTGGGTTTTATATAACATCTTTATATTTTCAACGATTTCACTTCAAAAAACATTTTCTTATACAATTTTATATTTCTTAGCTTCTAAATGCACATAAACCATTAGGTAATATATAGTTATAAAAGGCTAGTTTACTATAATAAAATGGGCTGAATTTTAAAAGAAATCTCTTCTAACTAACCAGTCGAAATGGATGACTTTCAAAAAATGAGTTTAGAACATAACATAGCCGGAATTACAAAAATCGTATTTATATTTGGAAGGCTAAGTCTTGTATAATTGAATTATTGGTGTGTATATTTAAAATCATTAAAAGTTTTTTGCACCATAAACAGTAAAAGGCTTAAAAGTCTATAAAACATTGACTTTTCCTTTTAGGCTTCTCTTTGTAATTAACGAGAACGAATTTCTATTTAATAACAAATATTAAACAAAGTCGTTATATATTTAGCTTCTTAATATATAGTCGGTCTATTTTTTTACCCCTCCACACTGCTTCCCTCACGTTGCCGAGGGATTCTGGAAACTTAGTGTTAAAACGATCCGTCCTCAATAAAAGACTTCTATTTCCCACTTTCCGCCGAATTTTGGAGGCGTTGCGTGTTGAGTAGTGGAACTTAAGGCAATACCTTACCTCGTCACTAGAGCGAAGAAATTATTTTTTTTTATGGAAAAGACACGGCAAACGAGCGTTCGGGTCACCTGATAGTAAGTGATTACCGCCGCCCACGACCCCGTGCAACACCAGAGGAGTTACAGGTGCGTTGCAGCCTTTAAGGTGTGTTGGGCGCCGGGGCCCGGCATTACCTGATGCGAAACGCAGCGGCATAAAGCCACTACTTCACGCCGGTTTTAAATGCCGGGGGTGGTAATGATCCGGTCGAGTCTGCCCATGCGTGTTGCCATTGCTGGCGACGTGACTGTACCACACGTACTTTAGTCTGTACCTTGGGTGTAAGTTGGAAATAAATAAATAAATGGAATGACATATGTGTGGCAATGCGCATAAATAACAATAGTTAATAATGGGAAACAAACTTTTCACAAACTATATATTATGTTTTTAATGCCATATTAAAGGAAACTAATTCGTGTATAGTCATCCCGAGTGTCGCGGCCGTCGTTCTGTCTATATAGGTGGTGGTGATGCTCGGAAGGCAGCGGTCGAGTTGTACTCTTAAGTACTACGGTACTAATATATATGATGCACATAAAGACTCGTACCAAATGTATAATGAATATAATATGATAATGCGAAGTCTATGATGGCACGATCGAATTTCTTATAAAGGCAATATATGTGTAGGGGCGACACATATTGAGGGTCATGAGTGATCTTTGACCATTATTATAATATTAAATGTTGCTTGACGTCGTGGAAGCTTACGTGATGGGCTTATGCGAACTGTTATAGCGACATTAACTATGTCGTGGCTGATGCCGTCTCACAGTACGCTCGCGATACGTAAGCTATGCCTGTATGGCGTTGGTCATTGATATATTGAATACTACTTCTACGACTTGGTATACGACTAGAAGGTGTGTGATGCTATTTTATTTCCCAGCTCCGGTGTATGTAGTAGTGTCCGCCCGTCTCGTACGGGTGTCTGGTGCTATTTTATGTCCTGAAACTCTGGTGTATGTAGTAGTGTCCGCCTACGGTTCGAGACACGACTGTGGGGTGTGTGCCGTGCGTTTATTTAACATATCGGCTGCCTTACGGTAGTGCGCTAGTTCCAACGACTTATATTGATCTCACAAATCAATCAACATCACGAATCACCATTCTAATACAATCTTAATATAAACAAGCGTAACAAGTACCTTCAGACTGATCACACACAAACGTCCCGGAGGGTTCATTAAAACTGTTGCAGCCGCAGTCTGGTAGGAATTCACGGCGTAGGGGTGGGGCGGTGCCCTTACTCTTTCTTCCTTTTATTATAACTAGATCGCAGTCGCAGATGAAATATTTACTTAAATTTATATTTCCATTTCTTCGCTCTGGTGTGGAGGCAAAGCGCGACGTTGAGTTCTGCCACTTAATACGCAATGCCTCCGGAATTCGGCAGAAAGTGGGGAACGGAGTGTCTTTCGCTACCCTGTTCCCTCTGCCTACCCTGCAGTGTGCGGGATACAGCGTGAAGCTGATTTATTTATTTATTTTAAAAAATAAACTCTTTCATATTATCATCACCACACCGTGATAAGTTAGTCCAAAACATAATTTTTCAAGAAGCAACTACCTTACATAGTTTCCTGTATCAAGTCCACTACTATTCCTGTAAAGTAGCGAGGTAATTAAAATAAAATCGCTGTTGAAGTTTCTAAGATAGATTGCTTCCAGTTTAGGTATTTACTGAGGGTATCTGAATTTTTTGTTGAACCTGTGAATAATTTGGTACCTTTGGTGATATTAATATATTTTAATGATATTGTTAACATTTTTTTGAATATTAATTAATTACTATCTATATTTTTTCGGCTTATGTAACCAAAAAGAAAATAATTTCAATACATTCTATATTTCATTTTTGTTAATTTAAACTTATTATCTGTAAATTCTACTAACTAATCGAATACGTATCAAACAGTACCTATTATTTATATTTCTATTAATCTTTTCCGGAATGGACCATCAAATTTAACAGTTATATTACAAATTCCACCAGCACCACCAGCGATAAAATAATAAAAATTCGACAAATTAAGCTAAAAAATTGAATTCCTTTTTATAAGATCCACGACAAAATAAACTAATCTACTCTATAAACGACAGATGAGCCCATAGTTTCTAGTATACAGAAACAAGGTCCCATTTCTACGGTTGTAAACTTGTACGCACGTCAGACCGTACTCTGTACATAAAGTACGCAACATAAACCTTTTTGTGCAACCATTCGTCAACGTCCCAGTCCATACACTTTGAAGTTGTTTTTTTTTTTAGCTTCACGCTGTATCCCGCATATAGAAGGGTAGGCCGAGGATATCTACTATTAAAATTTTGTGATTCCAACTTTCTGCCTAATTTTCGAGACACTGTGTGTAGTGGAAAGCTGTAGTAGCGGAACTCAGCGACGCGCTTTGTTACCAGAGCGAGAAAAATAAATTGGACATCCGAGTGGTAATCGAATCTACAACCGTCGCGTCGCGTCAAATAAACTCTCTGCTATTGTGGCTAAGCTAATAAGTAATAACAATAAATACGAACAACCCCAAAAAAAAGCACAAAAAAACGAAACAAACAAAAATCAAAGCCATTTTGAATTATTCATAACTCACGTGAGCAATAATAGCAGGTGAATATTTTTCTTTTGTGTTCGCTGAGTGAATCACCCTGGAGCCTGCGACCGAGTGATAATAACTCATCGATTGTTTCCTGCCTATACCTACTACCTAACTGGGGAGGTGTCTGTAAATCCGTTGTAGATTTTTTAAGCGGTGGCTTATGAGAGGACGTTCTCTTTGAATCGTGTTTCGTAAAGTTGGCCGATTAACTACGTTTTTGTTAAATAAATTTAGCTATATGGATTTACTTAATAAATATAATGAAAATTGTAGTCTTTAAATATATACAAACATTTTTTTTATATATATACGAATCTAGGTTTTATTGACTGAGTTAAGCTGGTGATTGAATAAACAAATAGATTTGAATTGGTAAAATTTTTATAAAAGATCTCTTATAAAATATGGAATCAACCCAACAATTCCATAATATTTTAAAGTTTAAAAAATATTGACAAAAGTTTGCTTTTATTCATCTTTGAAACATATTTAAATAATACAATCAAATTCAAGCCTATCTTATATTTCTTATATTTTATTAATCGATTCATTTTCTGCTACTTAAAAAAATGTTAACATAATTTTTTTTTATTTAAATTAGCTTATTTTATCATAAAATAATTAATAAAATTAACAATAAAATGTAAATATTCTTTACAGTGTCATGTTGGGAAGTAAACTTGCGGTTCTGGTTCCCAACTGTATACGAGATAGCGCATCCGGGTCGGCCTTAGATTTATCGCTGTTACCCCACTATTCTACGTCAAGTGATAGTCCCACCATTTAGCAATTTTGATGAAGGATTAACACTAGATTATAGCGGTAATGTAAACGATATTACAGTTTATTATAATCATGTAAACCATTTTAGCTTCAAGGAAATTGGTTTCATGTTTAAATGATTGAAATATGTGATTATTTCCGAAATATTTAAGAGTTTCACCTCGAGAATTAGGCGATAAGACGGAAACGAAAGTGTCTTAATAGGAACGAAGCATCTTGACACTAAATTCACAGGAATACAGCGTTAAGCGTCATAAATAATAATTATTATTATAGGAGTGCATTGACTTTTGACTTGTCTTAACAACTAATCACCAAAAAACACGATTTACACAAATATGGATGGTCTGCATACGTCAAAAAACTTTTTTATTCAAATAGTTTTTTTTTCTATAAAAATATTATTTACCTTTTAATTCATTTATTAATAAATTAAATATTTAAACCCTAATGTTTATTATACAAAAAAAAGATTATTTTAAAATTAAATAAAATATGTTTCAAATCACATAAAAACCAACAATTTATCAGAAACAACCTCCAAATGGTATAACATCCGATACCTACTGAAATAAACACCAGCACAGTAGTTCTATATCCCTAGTTGATCTACTTTTGTTGCGAACAGTACTAAAATATGCTCAAAGCTGCTATTTCCGAAGTAATCCTGTCCGCTTCGGTTAACGGTCGTTCTAAATCATCACGGAATCTGGATGAAAATTTTAATCGACTCACTACATTAAGATAAATAATGCTAGCTTAGGACGGCGCGGCGTTGGGGAGTTTTAAACTGAGTAATAATATAATTGAACAATTCTTTTATGTAAGGATTGATTAATAAGATATTGGATTTTCACATTTATTACATTTATTATAGGAGTGTCTTAACATTAGGTGTGCTTAACCTCTTGTGTGCGGGATACAGCGTGAAACAGCTTTTTATAGCTTCACAAAGTTCCGAGTTGATAGTATTTTTTTTTATGGAAAAGGACAAGGCAAACGAGCGTTCGGGTCACCTGATGGTAAGTGATTACCGCCGAAGTCCCCAAGTTGATAGTAATATGCTAAAATATTTTCTATTTTCTTCTCTTCGATATTTATAGAAGGAAAATAGGCATTACGTAGGCAGAAGGAAGCCTAGTGATAAGACACTCCGGCTACTTTCCGCAGAAATCTGGAGGTTTTGCGTGTTGAATGTTAAAACTCAACACCGCGGATTGCCTCAACACCACAGCGACGAAATGAAAATATTAACAAAAATTATTTTTTTCATGAACAATTTTTTTCTTGACACTAAAACATTAAAATCCAAACAAGTTCGCCTTCTACACGAACTATATCCGAAATTTCAACAGGAAGTTTATTTTAATTACCACCTAGTCACTTTGCGAGAATAATAGTGGTATTAATATCGAAACTCTGCCGTGCAAACTGTTGTTATTTACGTCTTCAGTATCAGCCTAGTGTAAGTGGTTGGCATTGGCTTTGAAATGTGAAGCGTTTTTCATTTTTGTCTTGTAGTTTTGGGCTTCATGTTTATAGTGGCTTCATGTCGTTGGGCACAAATTCATACTGTAAGCGTATTTACGGGTTCGATTCCCCCTCTGGTAAATGATTTTTTTTTTCATTTTTTTCTTACATTTACACTTGTTTCTCCGCACTCTATTAATCAGAACTCGATGTGTTTAGCACATAGCCTTCCTCGATACAAGAACTATCCAACACAACAAAAGATTTGTTCAAAAGAAAAATACTTATAAATGAAACGTATAAAAATGTAACGTACTGTAATCTACGCCGTCTAACGGAGCATTTCCAAAGAGGCGCGTATTCAAATTCTGTTACATTAAATTGTTTATACATTTTCTTAATAAGTACTAAAGTCTTTTACTTTATAACATAAATACAGAAATATAAATGTACATACATTAAATGAAATACAAGAATTATATTTAAAGCTCTCAATTTGAAGTTATATTAAAATAACGGTGTCCGTCTCATAGCTATTCTTTTTGATCGACATTCACCAAGCATAAAATGACGCGATATTTCATAATGAAGCTTCACTCAAACAGAATATTATAGCATCTGTTGGCAATAAGCGCGACTAGAAATATGTCACTGGCCACTTGCTACTTATTTTTTGTCATTTTTTCAAAGTTGCACGTTTCTACTCCTCGAATACTCTATTATTCTAGTAAAGAGGATTTAAAAAATGAAACATTGTGTGTGCATGATTGGCGGAATTCAACGCTGCGATTTGCCTTATCAAGATGTCAATTATTCTTTCGAGCGGGCATCGAACCCACAATCATCACATTGACATGCAAATTTCTCTGCGCGGTGACTTTTAAGCTGCATGGAAAATAACACTAATGCCTTTTTCACTTTATTCCATACATTGGTTGTTATTTCAAAAATGTCTCTCTTTGCAATTTTGGTTCCTTTTTTACAAATCCACAACGTGTTAAGTGCTTAAAAACAAAAAAAAAAAACATATTTTTTAGCACGACACAAAGAAAAAACCTGTACAATAAACTTTAAAACAGTAAAAAATTGGGTCAGATTAGAAATACTTGTCTGAGTGCCCTTTTCGTTGAACTGTACACATCGTCTATTTATATTTCATATCCAAATATACCTTGTGTCTTTTGTAATAAAGTTGAAAATCGAGTGCAATTTTAAAACGTAGTTTACTATTACTGTTAGTTTTCCTTAAAACACCCTTAGTGGAACTAAAAGGCACGTTCGCACTGTTTGTATTCTGTAGATTCTCTCACCTAAAATCCTTGATATCAACTTTTTTGACACGCCATACAACATTTCAATTAAGCCACTCTGTTTCCTCGTTGTATATCTTTTGTATTATATTATAGTTTAAAATATATCATATAGCAATTTAATTTTCTGCTTAGTGCCATTCCTTCTGTTTTTAAAACAGTCACCAAAACTAATTAAAATATTATTTTTTCTAATATAATCAACGAAATTAAAGACAACTCCTCCACAAATTCTTCGTTCCTTCCTCCACAATTTTAAATTCGTATTTTTTTTTATGAAATTTTATTTGTGATAAAATCTTCGAATTTTATTATAATTTATCTAAACAACTAGAATGTATAATATATGGCATTAAAGAAATAATTGTTAAAGCACGGTGTTGAAATCTACCATTCAACATATCCTTTCTATTTTTCTCAATTTTCAGTATTCGAGACATTGCGGGTGGTATGGCGAAACTCCATTACCTTCCGCGCTTCCTTCTTACCATATTGAAAAGCGAAGAAATGAAAATTCTACTCACAACCAAAATCTTACAGACAGTCAGATTTTGTGTTACTGAACCACCACGACCCCAAAAACTATCATTAAAATAATTAATTTTCACAGATAGGTAGGTAACGTGCATAAGAGACTTGCATTCTGAAAAACAGTATTGTTATGAAACTTTAAAGAGCGTTACGGTTTTATGAATGCAAAGCCAGAGGTAAATTTTCTCTGAAATTTTCGTTGACAGGATAAGCAAAAAATAGAATTTTGAGCATGATTTCTCTTGATTTCAGTTAAGAGATATTATGCTCAAAATTTCATTTTTGATCAGTGTATGTGACCGAATGCGATACTATGTTGGAATATTTTTACTAAAATTGACGATATTTTCAATCGTTTAAAACTGACATTAAGCTTCTTTATTACACTACTAGCGACCCGCTCGCGGCTTCGCACGCTTTAACCACAGAATGATTTACTTAATACACTAAAATTATATTCATGTTTCAATATACCTATAATGTATGCTTGCAATGAACTTGAGATTTCTAATGTGAAAATTATTAAAACCTTAGGTGGCATTTTCGTACCTCCCATAAGAGAGATGCAACTGTCAATATATTAATTTCTTTAAACTTTTGCCTTATGGAGTCTTTAGGACCTAAATTGTAGTTATAACTATATAGTTATAGTTATATCGATACTTACAATAAAATCCTAACTCATCGGTGTCTGTACATGGAAGATATATTAGAAAAAATATTATTATGGACATTTAAAAATTTAATAGAACTTGATCAGTTTGTTTGTTTATCTGTGCGTTCAGGATAATCTCAGAAAGGGCTTAACCGATTTAAGTGCAGTTTTGTAATTTGGCTAACTTCCTTTAAATATTAAGTATTAGTTTTATTTTAATCGGTTCACACAAAATTAAAACCAGATTCACGCTGTATCCAGCCTATAACAGGGAAGATAGAGGGAACTTAAGTGTTAAGATACTGGGTATGATATATGACTGACGTGAAATGAAAATATGATTAAATTCAATTCAATCCTCCAAGTGGGAATCGAACCCATAACGTCACGTTACTGGCACAATTTTGTGCTCCTACGACGCGACGGTCTTTAATATTCATACAGAATGGAAGCTTCAGCGCACCCTTTACGGGGAGTATATAGGATAAACTATTAATATATAAAAATAATTAAAAATATAATAGTTTATTAAACCCATACCTAAAGAAATTAATCAAGATACCTCAACAGTTTAGACGTAGGATCCAAACCTGTATTTCCTGTGACGCAGTTACGCATCTATGCAGATACCAATAACGTAATCACATACTACTACAAAATATTACTAAAGGTTAAGCAACTTTGAACTTTGCCGCCAATACCTACGACTCCTATGCTTGCGTCTTTAATGACAAATAGCGTTTTATTTTAATATCAACGGTAATACCTAATTTACTTTGTATGAAAAAATAACTTTTTCCTTCCATTTTTTTAATTGTATTAGGCTTTTATAGTTAAAAATATGGTTTCATTTAAAGTGGTACTGATAAAAACATTATATAATTGACTATATAATATCTATAGTGATTTTTTTGTGAATAGAATTATTATTATTATTACAATACTTGCGAAGAGAGCATATTTCGGGCATTTTTTAAATTCTTATACCTTTTGAGAAACTACCAACATTCTTATCGTTAATAATTTTTTTTTTAAATAAAAAAAACATTTGAATATTTTGTCTAAATTTTTCGTCATAATGGCGCGAAAATATTCAAAATGTTCAAAATTAAAAGTTCAAAAATGTTGATTGAAAATAATTATACTGCAGGAGGATACCTTTATATGTACTGTTTAAATCTGTTTTTTTATGATATTATGTAGAATAATATAATCTATAGATAATCACACATTCCTCTTCACACTTTTTATTCTTTAACTATAATAAGTAAATATATTTAACGTTATAACGTTATATTAAACGTATTAATAAATTTAATTAAATTTATTAATACGTTTCAAGTATTCATTTGTTTTGAATATAACATTAAGATAGATTCATAAAATATATTTGGCACTTCCTTAACTTGATTATTTCATCTATTTTTTTTATTTACAAAGTTTTGATTAAATTCTCTTGAGAAATATATGTACTGTAAATGAATGTAACGTACCTACGTGCCAATGATTAAAATGTATTGACATCACCACGTGATCCATCTAAACCCAATATAAACTTTTATAAACTATAGCAACCAACTCGCGGCTTCACCACATTTGTGAATTATTTGTTTGTTTCGATACAGGGAATTACTTGAAAGGTGTATTATTTTTTTTTAATACAGCACCGATTTTTATAAAATTTGAAAGTCAGACTGAAAGTCAGACAGGTTTTTAGAATTCATCCCCTAAGAGTTCAAATACTGGGTTGAAAGTTTATATGGAAAAATCTTTAAATCGCCACCGATTTTTATAAAAACTTAAATTCAGGAATGAACACGTACGTTTTTTTAGAATTCACCCCTAAGAGTGCTAATAAGCAGGCGAAGTTGCTCCGCGACCGCTAGTTTTAATGTAATAACATATGATATATTTATAAAAATGAGAATGTATTGTTTTGTTTAATAGCTCCTGATAGTTATTACAACGCATGCAAGGAAAGGTCATTTTAGAAAGTTGTTTAATTATAATAGAATTATAAAAACTACCAACATTTTTATGGTGAATAAAATATTTTATCAAATAAAAAAAATGTCTATGTTTTCCACCTGAAAAACACTAAGGGGAGAAAAAATATAAATATATATAAAAGTATAGATACCACATTAGTATCAATACATTTTGCTGGTAACAATAATTGAAAAAAATTATATACTACCTACGGGATAACTTTGTATGCAAAGTTTAAAACTATTAATTATCTACATACATATACATATAGGCATCTAAAATATATATATACATTTTAGATGCCCCTCTGTACTACGATGGTGGCTCTTTTCTAGTTTGCACATTTTCCTTTGAAAATGAGTTATTGTGGCATAACTAACAGTTACACATGGTATCGTATACTTTTTTGTAGATATTGATGTCTTCTATAAAATTGCAGTACATCACTTTGCTCTATTGTCAATAATTTCCACAGATATAAGGTTTTTTGGTATTTTTTTACACGTTAATCGTGTAATTGTAAAAGAATTTTCCTTATCGGGTCTATTTAATTCAAACAATTTTGCCGTGGGATCCCGGTCTAGTATAGGATCATCCTAGTGCTGGTGGTGTCGTAAGAGGCGACTGGGCAGACTCCACTGGATCATTACCACCCCCGGCATTAAAAACCGGCGTAAAGTAGTGGCTTTATGCCACTGCGTTTCGCATCAGGTAATGCCGGGCTCCGGAGTCCAACCCACCTTAAAGGCGGGCAACGAACCTGTAACTCCTCTGGTGTTGCACGGGGCCGCGGGCGGCGGTAGTCACTTACCATCAGGTGATCCAAACGCTCGTTTGCCTTGTCCTTTCCATAAAAAAAAAACAAAAAATCTAATGGACCGTCTTAATAATTTAAGTGGTATCGATACATCTCCCACCCAACCCCCGCAGAGTTACTCGCCACGGTGCGCAAGGCCACACGGCACACACTACGCATTTTTTATTATTACATGGTTTTCTTTAGATTTATATTTTTAAATTCGTTATATCTTTTGAATGGGATGTCCGATCTTATTAATTTAAAAAGTATTTTACAGGTATTGAAATTATCTTTCATAAAATATAATTTAATGGGATAAGGATTGATGCAGAGGTATGAATAATATGGTTTGATTATTGTCGGCACTTTTGTTAATGTATAAAATATAAAAAAATGATTATATTGTCATAACTACAGTAGTTAGACATATGCTATCGCGGACTTTTTTATAGATATTGATGCGCTCTATAATACTGTAGAACATTGTTTTGTTTTATCATCAATAGTTTTCGCAGCGCACGCGACGATAGAATTATTAAGATCAATTTCTTCACACCTTGGTTTACATTATTGCATTTCTATTAGGGATCTCTATTTTTTTGGAAATGTAATATAGCCTATGCTGGTCAGTAAAGATGCAGCTTTCCAATAGTGAAAAAAATATTTAAATCGGCCCGGTAGTTTTTGTGTGAAAACTCTACAAACATACACACATACATACATACATACATACAAACATACAAAAATACAAATCTTACCTCTTACCTCTTTATAATATTAGTATAGATTATCAAAATTGCACACTAAAATGAATTTATAAAAATATAATAATAACATGAAAGGAAATAGTAATATATCGTTAAGTCCAATATAATCAACCCTTCAATAGGTTTGAGCGCATCGTGTCATATTTTGTCCCACTGCAATGCATGCTGCAATGATAGTCTTTTTGTCATTTATCAATTAGTTATTAATAAATTTATGATAAGAAAGCTTTCTTTAAAATTATAAGGACGTAATGTTATTTTACATTAGATATTTCAGCGCAAAACGCAGGTGACATACAGACCGCAAGAATGACGATTTTATATTTGTTTATTTGAAATATCATATTGAAACTTAATTATGTTCTATGTTCATTATCAGTACTTTTACTATAGTATAGTTTGTTAATAGTTCAATTTCACAATGTAGTCCAAACAATCGAGATATTTTGTGCTACAATATGTGTACAATCAAAGCACATTATGTGTAATAAATAAGCATACTCAATTCTTAAATATCTTTATTCGTTTATTCTTATAACAAAATCCTAAAACCAACGGAAACAGTCGTGGTGCAAGGACACAAGCGTGTAACAGTAAATGCAACAAATTGTGTCAAAGTCTCCAGAATTCTGTGGAAAATACGAAACAGAAGTGTTTTTATGGGAACGGAGTGTCCTAAGACTAGATTCTCTGGTTATCTTCATCCACACTGATATGTGTGGGATATAATATGAAGCTAAAAAAAAACAATAATCCGGAATATTACAAAATGCATTACAAAATATTGCAAAGACTTACTTAAGGCAAGACAAAAGACCAGTCGTGGGTCAGAGGCATAAAGTGTAACTGCAAAAGCGACTAGTTGCGGTTCGATCCCCACTCGAGGAAATGAAATGTTTATTTGAATTTATGTTTTCATTTTTTCGCTCTGGTGTTGAAGGCAAAGCGCGGCGTTGAGTTTCGCTACTTAACACGCCACCAGATTTCAGCCGAAAGTGGTGAATAGAGTGTCTTAACACTATTCCCTCTCCCTACATTTCTGTGTGCGGGATACAGCGTGATGCTTTACAGCGGAATGATATAAAATTATTAAACGCATTGAGAGTTAACTATTAAAATTAGACATAAAAAAGACATTCCTTTGTTGTCCAACCATGTGTACATTGTACCCGGCCTACATTTACCAGTTCACTGCTTGCAGCTGCATCCAAAGGGTTATTTCTCAAACGGGCGGGTAATGGCTATCATTTATACCGCCGATCACAGCTGTCAGTCGATACTGAAGTTAATTTTACCTCTAATATGTCAAGGTAAGTGAAATTAATGATTGCGACGAAAAGATTGAACGATATGATCTGATGTTTAAGTGATCTATACTATCTTAGTATGCTTAGGGTAAGCTAGGTTAGGTTGGATCAGTACTGAATACATTTAATTAGGTATTTTGTGAATTTGTAGTACTTTTATTGCAAATAAACTAGGAAAATGCGAATATTTATGATATCATATAATCATATAAATTATGTCAAAATAAAATCTAAAATCAAAGCCTAGATGAATGTTGATATTTTCTTTATTTTCTAACTAAGCCTTGCCGGTCGTACCGTGAATGCCATAATATATTTTTTCTAAAACTTAACTAAGAATTGGAAGTGACGGTTACTGTATACACTATACAATCCTAATTGGCAGGCATCCTACTCATATAAAAAGAAAATAAAAGTTAACAAGAAATATCCATTGCACTACCTATTTACTTTTCCAGTTAATGGATAGTCACTCATAATAATATTCGGTTGAATAATTCGATAAATTGACATTTCTTATTATATCACAAATCACTGAACTTGACAAGGGCGCGTTCTAATCTATATTTATAAATAAAATTTATTGAATTATTACATTAGATTTCATTCGCCTTATGTAATGTTTGCTTAGTTAATAAGGCGAAAATAACAATATCTACCTAAGACAGTCCAGCTATTCATTTCAGTTGCCACTTGCTAAATTAATCTAACACTTAAAAATAAACCTTAAAAATAATGTTTTTGTACATTCACTTTTACTAGTGGCTGGCCGTGTGACCCGCGTGGGTCGTTCAGTCACCGTGGTCACTTTGGCCGTACAGTGAATATATATAACAATATATATAGTATTGTTATAGTACATATAAGTAGTCTATCGTAAAAAATATATATTTTAGCTTTGCTCTGTATCTTGCACATAGTAAGGTAGGTAGAGGAAAAGTGGGAACCTAAGTTAAGACACTCGTACACGACGCAAAAAACTTTCGCAAAAATATTTTAATTTTTTATAATATTAAGACATACTTAGAATGGTAGGTCTTAATTATGAGCTAAAACGACTAATGAAGAATTTTGACCCATAAAATTAATTTCAGATTATTCTTAACTGTTTCTTAACTGATTTTTTTAGTTGCTCTATCCATCTTATTTTATTTCTCAGTAGCATATCAAAATTTTCCAAAACAAATATAATATAATATGAATATTAAAACAAATTATACGATATTTTACGACGTCTGCAAACAGCGACTCCAGACTCCAGGCCAGTAATAAAGTTAACGTCGTTCCCATATCTCCGAACGTTACTCTTTCAAAATATGGATTGAGTAAAAGTCGTAAAATTGACGATGAAAGATTTTAACAACCCCCAACCCCCAACGCTGGCGAAGACACTGATAAACCAGATAACTGAAATCGTACGTTCTGGTTTACCACCACTTTATATTAGAGGCGAAGATAAATTACTTTAATCGTGAACGTTTAAGTGCCAATTTATAGATATGCTCGTAATAATTTAGAAGGTTGGTTTTGCAAATAAATGGGCATATCATTCTATAAAAACTTGTCTCTCTCTCTCTCTCTCTCTCTCTCTTACTTTCTATCCTGCTGTGTACGGGGTACAGCTAAAAAATGCATGCTATCTACATTATATATGTAGCTATATTATGAGGCCAGTCGAACCCAAAGTATGACTGTAAAAGCGACTGGTTGTGCGTTCGATTCCCACTCGAAGAAATTTAGTTACATTTATATTTTCTTTTTTTCGCTCTGGTCTAGACTAAGCGTTGAGTTGTTGCGATTTTGAGTTTCACCACTTAACACGCAACACCTTCAAAACTTGGCGGAAAGTGGGGAACGATATGTCCCTCTGCCTACCGTGATGTGTGCGGGATACAGCGTGAAGCTGATTTAATTTTATTTTATAACTATATTTAATTATCTCACAAGAACAAAAGCTTTGATTTATTTTTATTATGATTATGCTTTCTTAGGTTATTTTAATAGTATTTTTTATAAAGCATTTCTTCTAGCGTAACAAGTACCAGGTAAGAAGTCCCTTTTGCAATAACCAAATCTATCAATTCCCAAATATAATGACAGGAATAAATTTGACGAAACATTTTAAAAGTAAACATAATCTTAGAGATCCTTCATTCTCTCTTTATTGCTTCATTTTACGCTTGAAGGCCCTTAGTAATGACCCTTTCTGAGGATGAACTTCTTATTTTTTTCTATCAAATTCTTATATATTTTTCTTATATTTACATTTATTAACGCTATAATATGAATACAAAAAAGATTAGGTCGCAGTAGGTACATTTTAATAAAACTTTTGTCTCTACATTTTCGCTTTTATTTTTCGATTGTTTTATTTCTTTTAGTAAGTTATCAATTTTTTGTTATCTTACATATATAACAGTTTGTGATCGTAAGCTATCATTACCACGAAAATAATTGAATATGGAACGTACACTATTTAAATGATATGACTATTCTCAAAATGAAAAATATATAGTCGAAAAGAAGAAAATATATAGTCAAAAATTGTTTGTCAATATAAGAAGCTTCGGCGGAACGTGAGTCATGGAGTCTAATGGGAACGGAGTGTTTTACTTCCTAAGTACGCAGGTTCCCTCTGCACGAAATCAATAGTTTCATCTCTTCACTCTCGTAACGAGAGAAATATAAAAACAACTATAAAAAATACACAACATTAAAAAAAATTCGAACTCTAAGTAGAGACGATGTCGTAAATTAAACAAAAGCCTCATAAACACTTGAGCTACCTTGCGTAACGCGCGACCTGTCCTGTGAATTATTTAATCGGTGGGTTACTGAGACTTGAAGTGCGAGTATTACAACTTGAAATGTTGCTATATATAATAATAATTTTGAAAAGTTTTATTTAGATTTACGCTGTATCATGTATAAGGGATTCTAATGTTAAGACACTCCGTTCCCCAGTTTCCACCGAATTCTGGAGGAATTATTTGTTGAGTAGCGGATCTCAGCGCCGTGCTTTGCCTCATAACCAGAGCGAAGAAATAAAAATATTGCAGATTTCATTCGGAATCGAATCCACAACCCATACGCGCTTCTCGTCACACGCTTCTGCCCTTGCGCCACGACTGACCCCGAAAAAAATATTAAGTAAAATGGCGAGTTTGTAAAAGTGCTTTCATAAAATATTTAGTTAATTAGGCATAAGTGGGAACCTAGTATTAAGACATTCTGTTCCCGTTTTTCAATCTTCCAGACATTGCGTGTTGAGTGACAGTCAATAGCGCTTACCCCGTTAGATTACGCGCGTATGTTAACGCTAGTTCGTGCTTTATGAAATTTGGAACTAATAAAGCTTATCTTATGCATAAAGACGACAGCAGAAGAAAATTATAGAATGATTTTTTTTGTTATTTTATGTAACTCAATACACTCTAATACGCTTTCTTTTGTTAAATATTTCTAGTAGATTTTTTTTAAATGCAATAATTTTAATGCATTTAAAGTAGTTACAATTGAGTCCTCACTAAAATTAAACGAAAAATACTTATTTAGAAACAACATATACATTTAGAGGCCAGTCGTGGTGCAGAGGCACAAAGTGTGTACTGTAAAACCGAATGACTGGTTGTGGGTTCGATTCCCACTCGGAGAGATGAAATCCTTACTTAAATTTATATTTCCATTTCTTCGCTCTGGTGTCGAAGCAAAGCGCGGCGTTGAGTTCTGCCACTCAACACGCAATGCCTCCACAATTCGGCAGAAAGTGGGGAACGCAGTGTCTTAACACTAGATACCCTGCTGTGTGCGGGATACAGCGTGAAGCTAATAAAAAAAAGAAACCACATATCTAATGAAAGAAAGAAAGTACTACAGTTACTTAGGTCGTTACTATATATACTACTTACTAACTATAAAAAATGTTAAAAAATAGTAGTGGGTTCAAATTGCATGCTTTTATTATGAACAATAAATAAAGTGTCTTTACAGTTTATCTGGATAGACAACATTTTATCGTTATCGTGGCGCAGCGGGTCAACACCTGTTTCTTTGTCACGACGATTTTAAGTTCCATCCTGATCCGAATAATGTATTACTTTAATTTTCTCGCTGCGCGGAGTTAAGCTTCGCCAATAAACACGCAATGAATTCCACTAGAGCGTGGAGAACGGAGTGTCTTGACACCAGTTTTCCTCTGCTTTTCATGTTATATGCGGTATACAACATGAACCTAAAAAACGACTAAATTTACTCACCCCTTAAACAACCCTCACCTCTAAATACTCAAAAAAAATTCATAACTAAGTGTGATTCACTTCAACAAAAATATAAAAAAATCAACCGCTTTGAATATCCGGTTGCACTCTAAGCATTCAATTGCATTAGACTAGTGGCTAGAACATAAATTGCGCCAGTCGATGTCCTGCGATTTATCAGCTTGTTCTGTGCGGCCGCACAATAACGTCTTGAATAAGGTTGCAACTTTATTCCTATAAAAGTATAGATAGATCCACCGTATTTTGTGATATTTTATTATAGCTGTCAGTTTGTTGCTGAATTATATAAATTTGATTGTATTTTGTAGTTATTTTCTCTGTAAACGCGACAGGTTGTGGATTCAATTTCCACCCGAGGAAATGAAATATTTAATATTTCTATTTTATTTGGTGGTCCGGCATTCCAGAATTCAGCGGAAAATGGAGAACTGATTATTTTAAAATGACCCTTCTATGGATACAGCGTCACGCTAAAAAATATTTTTTCTTAGTGTATCTATTAGAGAATATAGTATTCATTTTTGGTTACCATAAATGTTAAGTTAATGTACCTCGTTGAAAATAATTGTTTAAATCTCATCAAAGGTTTATTAATGACTACTGATCTATACCAAAATGAATACTGATCCATTACGGGTTTTTAACTGCGCATTAACCCAATGGTCACATACAAATAAAATAACAAATATGCAGCGAAAATTTGGGAACGATGTGTCTTAACACTAGGTTCCCTCTGCCTACCCTGCTGTGTGCGGGATATAGCGTTTAGCTGATTTAATTTAATTTAACAGTTATGCACACGTAACATATTCACGTAATATAGGCTTTCTCGATAAACGGACAATTTAATACTAAAATAATTTAAACTAGCAGTTCCTTAGATTAGCGTGCTCACACAAACAAAATCTCTTCTTATAAATAGTATAATATATATAAAAGTAACATAAACCAATAAGTCACTATAATAAAGCAAAAAGCGATCAGTGTCACGCATAGAATGAAACATAAAAAATAAGTTCATATCGGCTCACCGACATAGCGGGACGGACGTCACGCCGCGCCGTAAAACCGTTTGAACCCGAAAAATCCCAAATGGCACGTATTCCACATCCACGTACACTGGAATATAGAATTTTTATTGCTTTACAGCAATAACGTGGTTTTTTTTAAATATATAGATAGATATTGTTTTTGTATTTTAGATTTATATTTTGCATTTTATTTTTTAAGCTATTGTGCAGTTTATCTGATATGGGATAGTTATGGATTCTATTGTCCATCTGCGGTGTTATTAGCTGAATAGACAGAGGAAACTAAGTGTCAAGACACTTTGTTCCCTCCGCAACGCCCGATTTTTAAAATATTGTGTGTCGATTGGCGAAACTCAACGCCGTGCTTAGTCTCCTATACCAAAGCATGAACACTTCATTTCAACAATCCCTCGAGTTCAATTTCAATTGAACGTATAACCGTCGTATTAACAGTCAGATGCAGTATCGCTGCTCCCCGATTGCCCCTACGAGCTCCAACGAGAACTAATATATATGGAATATAAAATAAACAGATAAATACTAATAAAATTATTTATTATCATATATTCAAAATAAAGCTCGGCCTTAAGTACCGCCTCTCAGCACGCAATGCCTCCAGAACTTGGCGGAGTCTTAACACTAGATTCCGTTTGCCTATCCTGCTGTGTACGGGATACAGCGTGAAGCTGATTCTGTTTCGTGCTATATGCAAAATATAATAGAGAACCGTAATTCAGGTTTTTTTTATTTATTTATGATTAAAAAAATAAGTTAATCACAATACGACTGATATATGATCACGGAATATTAATAACTATCAATAGATAAGAATACAAGAAAAAAGTTTTATCGATAAGTCAATTATTGGCTGATCAGTGATTATTTGTTTTTTGTAGCTTCTATGTTTAGTGGAATAAAACTTTATAAGAATATGGATGAACATATTTTATCAATTTACCATCATGGCGGGATAACCTCTGATTCTGAGCACCATAGTTGTGGGTTCAATTTCCATTTAGGAGTATAGAATCATACGATTCTACTTTTCCCGCTCTGGCTTGCATTTTGTATGCAATGCAAAATGAATTCTGCTACTCAACTCAAAATCTCTCGAGGTGTTTTTTTTCACTCTACAAATACGTGTCCGAAACGTGGACATCAAAATGTGACTTATACTAGCCTATTTGTGCTATCTGACGTGGATAGATAATATATAGACGGCGCATGAGGCCCTCGTGGCACGGCGACTCAAGTGTTCTATTGTAAATGCGACGGTTGGGGTTTGATACCCACTCGGGGGAATAAAATATTAAATATTTTGATTTTCTTGCTCTGACAACAAACAAAGCGTGGCGTTGAGTTCTGCCACCAAAACACGCAATACCTCAGAAATTGGAGAACGGAATGTCTTAATACTTGGTTCCGAAGTTCTCTCTGCCTGCTTTGCTTTGTACAGAAAGCTAATGAAGATATAAAAAAGTATGTTTGTGATTAAAAAGCTACTACTATCGCATTAATTAATAATTACAATTTCCGAGAAGCTGCAGTTGAAAAAAAAAGAAAAGTCCGTTTTTAGCTCTTAGCTACACCACATGTTTAACATATTTAATGAAATCCGTGGTTGCCGGAGCTACTGAATTTTTATAAAGAAGATTTATTCCACCAACTCTAGTATTATAATAAAATAAGGTTACTTTTTACTTCATTTAGATTTATTTGCTAATAATAATAAAAAATACACTTACATGCATGTATCACATACATTTATTACTTTGATGTTAAACATATATAGATATTTTATTGAGATATCATTTTTTTTTCAGTACTTACTTAATTGGTCAAAAAACATAAAATCAGCTTCAAAATATTATTATTTATTGATATTGATATCTTCCATAATCCTTTATTTTTTAAGATATGAATATTATCTTTTTTGAAGACACTCTTTTCCTTACTTTCTTCTTTTCGCCAAATTTTACGGATATTGCAATAAACATGTCAAGTGGTGTAACTCAACGTCGCTCTTTGTCTTGTTGCCAAAGCAAGGAAGACAAACAATTTACTCTCTTGACTATTCAAGAAAGGAAAAGCCTATGATCGCTTTTCCTTTATCTACCCACAATAACTCTTTCTTAATCTACATTTTTATAAAATTTATGAATGAAATAAAAGAAAACATAAGTGAAAACGTTTAACTGTAAATATATTTCAGCACAACGTTTCCAAGCATTTCGCTTACACATAATTCCTCGTTCTAAATAAAAACTAAAAAACCCCCACCTATACAAGGAGCAACGAACAATATAACCTAAGTGTTCGAAGTTGCCCCGCAGTTTTCCACTTCAGCAAATTGAAACGGCAAGCGCATTCTGACGTATTCAGTGTATTTGGCGAAATATATTTGTAAATCCGCTTTGGAAACGCAAAAAGGAAACCGTGCGATGTATGTATGTAGGCATGTACCCACGTTTGGTTCGAATGTTTAAAATTGAATTTTTTTAATATTTTGAAATATTCGAATGTTACAGATGTTTCGCATGTCTAAGTTTTATCGGCTGTAGCGATATTTTTTTTAAATATATTTTTTTCTATAGATATCTTTAATATAAGGAAAACGGTGAAAAGCAAGATATTAAAAAAATATTATTTTTAAAGAAGGAAAATTTGGTGTGGTCATTTTTCATTTATTTTATGGAGAAGAAGGCGAAGAAATGCATACTCACTATATAAACTCTTATCATATGTTATTATAGGATAGCAAAACACGAGGTTATTTGGCACAGACTTACGCAAAATCTGTATGGTTCATGAATACATTGGCACTCTTAACATGTTCTCGACTATAAGGCTTGTATTTAATACCTTTGGATGAAAAACAATTTGGTGATTTATTTACTACCTGCGAATAATGATAGCTTATATTATTAATTAGATATCTAATTAATAATATAATATTATAATATAATATTATAATTATTAATTATTAATATTTAAAAACAGCTGCTATTATATATTTGTCCCAACAAATATGTAAATTATTATCGTATTATAATTTAAATTATTGGCTGATTTAGTTTAGAGTCAACTTAAATAGCAGCACAAAATACAGAATAATGATAGGAAATATTTCACATAATAATGCTGAAAATACTATACAATTGCAAAATAAATCGAGAATTCAAGTCCCAAGACAAAAATTGTTTAACCTTATAAACATATTGGCCCTCACCTAACGTCGATTTGTATTTTCCCATATAAAATATTCAGAAGAAGTTTCTAAAACAAACATAAGTGGCCGGCAAGCGACAATGTCCAAGCTTTCCCGTCACGTAGTATTTGTGGGGGCTCCTCGCCTTACCGAATTTGTCACTTCGCCTGTTCCGTCCTAATTACACTGTAGGTCTTGGAAGTGAACACACTTTGTGTTGAAAATATAAATGCTCGATGTTTATGGGTTGGAATCTTCACGCTTAATCCCGGACATAGGAAGGTAGAACTCTTGATAAATTATATTACACCGTACTTTATCTTGTCACCAAATCAAGTAAATGAAAATAATTCATTCCTCTAAGTGGAAACCGAACTCACAGTCCCCTGTTTGCAGGAAGTATATCGCTGGCGCGACGATTCCATTGTTGTAGTTTGATGAAATAAAAAGATGCGTTAGGTTCCGTCACAAAACATAATGTCTTAGATGATGTAACTCAAGGTTTATGCGGGATACAGCGGGAAGCTAAAAAAAATAAATTTTTATGTAGAAACGAATTGTTTTAACGTATTGTAAAACCAAATTTGTACCACAATGACGCAAAAATCTAAGGCCTTCGTATTTAGATGAATGTCTGCCTGTACTTGTATAGAGAACTTTTAGTAATTATAATGCGCTAAATATAAGTTCGTTTCAAAGAATACATCTACATTTTCACCAACTAACAGCACAATGTGGTTTTAATAAGAGTAATGGAGTCTGCGAAGCGAAAAGGCACCGCATTCATTTGAAAATGCTTAGTTCGGTTATTTTGTACTTGTTATTTGTCTCTGATACTCTTTGAATTTTAGTTTTTGAGTTATAACGATAATTCAAAATTGAAACTTAAATATGCTTATGCTATTCTTTTTGTACTATCGAAATATGATGGGAAATCATCATCATTGACAGCCATTGATCGTCCTCTGTTGGAGATGAGCCTCTCCCAATACTCGCCACCACACTTCATCTTCAGCTCTTCGTACCCATCCGCTTGCTGTCAACCTCTTTAGATCGTCGGTCCATCTTGTAGGGGGTCGTCCCATCGGACGTTTTGTACGGGGTTTCCATTCTAAGACACATTTTCCCCAGGTTCTACTGCAAATATACCCCGCTCATTGCTACTTCAGCTTACCAATTCTTTGAACTATGTCGGTAACTCTGGGTCTCCTCCGGATTTCATCATTTCGTATACACCATCAGTATCGTATCGTATCACCGTTAAGAGATACACTGAACCTAGGCCACTCCATGGCGCACTGAGGCCTTTCGTTAGAGTCCATATCTCCGCCATAAATTACCAAGAAATATTAGAAAATCTCACAGCCAAAATAGGCTCCTTGGGGAGTGTAGGAGAACATTAACAGAGATTTTCTCAAAACTCCTATGGGAACAGAAAAAAGATGAGATTTCACAGAAAGGAAATTGCAGAAATTCATATTATTTTATACCAGTTTTGATTACTTAGTACAAGCAATTTGATATGATGCAAGCTTAATACCAAAAACAGCTATACGTTTTAAAATAGAATCAAAATTTCCAATTATTCTATGAAATAGTATTTTAAGCTGACTAGATGGAAGTATCCAATTACTTTCACTGATAGTAACACCGATATTGATAGATTTAAAAATAGCTGACTCCGCTAAAAGGCAGCATATAAAGTCTGGGCTTATGCCAATGTTAGCAAATATCAAATGACTAAATTGATAAGATTTGTACAATCGAGGTCGTATGAGAAACTGGAAGTAAAGTAACGTTTACGATTTTATAAAAAGTATAAAACTTCGATTACACGTAGAAGAAAAATCATTGGTTTTTTTCTGGTTACGTGTCAATTTATTATTCTGAGTTCAAATTATTATTATGGGTGTATATGCGATTGTTTTGTGTTCAATCACCGATCAATAGCAAAACAAGCATCACCACTAAAATCTAGATTTTTAATAAATAAAAACATTGTCATAATATTAGGTTCATTCTGACTACCTTGCTGAGAAAAGGCATATATTTAAAAAATACATATAATATATTTCTTCAAATATTAAATATATAATATTATATCAAACACATAATTTGTGCGTACAACGTCATTGGTCAGTCATTTGGACATTTCCCAGCTGCGTCGTAATTCTGTCAGCGTATATGTGTGTATTAGAACTAAGAATATATTATGCCAATATATTTATTCGTATAAATTAAATGATCATTTTGTTTTGGTTTACAGTAAATGCAAAATATATGGATGTACAAAGAACGTGTTGAGTGATGGAATTCAACGCCGCGTTTTAGTATTGCGAGAGCGAGAAAATAGGAATAATTAATGCCCCTAAGTGAGGATTGAACCTACAACCAACGACTACGTTTACAATGAAATAGTCTCTCCAAGTATTGGGTGGTAAAGATTGACAAAAGTTGTATTAAAGCGAAATATACCCAGTAATTTATGTCTGAAGAATGAATAATTTACAAGTACATACATAATATGTGACAACATATTTAAAAAAATATTGTAGATAACTCTTCTTATATTAAATTATTCATTTCCCTCTACATTAAACAAAAAAGTTTTATGTAATATAAAACAGGACCTACAAATTTGCCCAACAATTCCAGGCAAAGACTAATTTAAATTGTAAAACATTATTCTACCCTCTCAGAGCGATGCACGAAAAAGCTAAACACCAAAATAAAAGTAAAAAAGTAGAAAGCGACATAGATCAGTGGAAAAACTAGGAGACCCGCTTTCAGTTGATCGATATAATTGGTTAATAGAAGAAAAAGTGTATGGACAGATAGAGAGTATCTTCTTTTGTTTATGTTTCTACGGTTTTTGTATTTTGTAGGTACATGTTCAAGTAAAGGATAAATAAAATGATGGACTTTTTTATTTTATGGAAAAACACGCTTTTACACATTTATTAATGGATTGTCATTGGATTAGAATAGATCCGTACCCAAATTTTGCATATTTGTGTGCAAAATTTAAGCACAGCCGGTTGCATGATATATGATAAATACTGATGCTGGCGCGTGTTATAATCTCCCGAATTAAGATCAAATGTTAAGAAACGAGTGACTTAAAATCATTTATTTCTTCTAATTTCGCATATTCTATGTGTAATTTTTGTATAATTTTTAAACATAAAATTGATTTTAAACCTAACGCAACCACGCGCTATAGAATAACAATTTTCGTAATGTAGAACAGAAACAATATTTTATACGACTACAGCTTCATACATTCATACAATTCCATTGTATACGATAGTTCACATTTAACAAAACATCTCGGCAAACTCCATTAAGATGAAATTACCGGCAAAATTCTATCTTGGAGCGCATTTGTAACTAGAGACAGCCTCAGAGACGAGAAATAGATTTGCACGAAAATTATTTTACTGTGAACGTTTTGCGTTCCAGCGTTGGTGTCCTTTAACTACTTCTAAAACCGATTGTATTGTGAATTTATAATTTTAATTGTTATATTTCATTTTCTTGTTTCAGATGTTTTAAAATTTAATTGTATATTTTTAAAAATTTTAACTCGGAAATATCATTCTTTTTTTGTTGTAATCTTTATTCTAATTTCGTTGATCACTTCAAAATATTCTTGTTATAATATAGCTTTATTTTAATTCAGTAATGGCTAATATCGTGAGATTATCCTTCCTCCTTATAATTGTTTATGATACTTTTTTAAAAATTAGTAATAAAAGGACTAAGGGATGGTCGTGAGGTGACTTAGGTTATAGTATCGCGTAAATACGCTAAAGTTGTGAGATTGACTAACCCGTGGAAATGAGTTATTTGAGCGGCGTTGAGTTCCGCCACTTAACACGCAAATTCCCGAAAATTGGAAGAAAAGTCCGGGAGCCAAATGTTTTACCACAAGGTTCCCTCTCTTTTGGTTTTACCCTGCCATATACGATATACAGCCTAAACCAAAAAAAAATGCTTTTGAGCAGCTTTTTTTGAAATAAAAAAAACCCCTAGCAACATCTTTATTCAATAACCAAACGCTTTGTATGCTTTTTGGTTACGTTCAAGTGGCAATGTACATGGCAAGCGAAAAAATAAATTCCTAGACGCCTCTCAAATTAGGACTCCGCCAGTGGATGGTGCAAAATGTAGGCTGTTGCGGTTCGCCATACTAAAATATAATTAATGCCACTTACAATACTACAATGGTTCCACAATTAAATTGCTATTCATTTTCGTTGTGGTTTAGAACGTTTCATAATATATTAAATCACAGTGAACGTCGCTTTATAATGTAAATGTGTTTTCAACTAAAAATTTTTTACTATTAATGTTTTATTCAAATTAAGTTTTAAGAAGAAAAATCTTGTATACATTATTAAACGAATATTGAATTATATTGAGATAACGAACTGATAACGAGAATATAGAATGTTGTTGTTGTTTTTTTTTTTAACTTCACGCTGCCGGTAGATTTTTGCCGAATTCTGGAGGCCTTGCATATGGAATGGCGAAACTCAACGCCGCAAAAATATTGAAATTAGAAAATGTTTAATTAATAAAACATTTTTCAAGCTTTACCTATATACAATTTAAAAGGTGGTTAAATAGCAGGAAACGTCAAATTACGGTATGATTTGCTCATGCTTTCGGCATATCTGTTATTTTTTTTGCTTTTCGTTGTATCTCGCATAAGACCATAGAGTAGGCAGAGTGAAACTACTACTACTCAGTTAAGATATTTAGTTACCCACTTTCCGTCCAACTTTTGAGACATTGTGTATGGTGGTATGGTCTTATGGCTACCAATTTATCTCTTCCATATAGCCTTTAGGGTAAAAAGCCATTAAAACATTAAATTGGTAGGTAGCGAAAAAAAAACAATAAATAGACACAGCGACAGTAAAGTATCGAAAGAGACAATTGCAAAATTTATTGGTGGTTTGAAGTACTATTATCGGTAATTTTCCTTAGATACATATTTAAAAAACGCATAAACAACGTTAAAATTACCTTCTGAGTAGTTCAAAAGAACAATAACAATATTTGCGCTTTTTCACTTTCCGTACTTTAAATCGATAGACATTACAATAAATTTATAATCGCTAAAACGTACAAAATATCTCAACTCCTATAACTTATGCCCCATGTGAGTGCGATATCCCTGATACAAGGTTCAGATCCTGGCTGAAAGCCAATCCACATAAAGTGTTATTTTGTTTCATACACATACGAGTACAGACAGAAGCGCGATAATACATTCCGTGCCGTTTTCCGGGATATTTTCATTGGTTATTCGAAATGTTTGCTATACATAAATGAAAGATATTGCATGTGAATTATGGAAACGTAGGCCTTCGTGGCGTAGTGGGATAGCATCTTATTGTGAAGGCGATGGTTGTGAGTTCTATCCCTCGCTATGTTAAGATGAAACACGGCGTTGAGTTTCGCTATTTAACTCACAATGTCTCAAATTCGTGGCGAACTGCATCCGGCGTGGTTATATATATGTTTGTTTACAGAAAAACTAGTATTTTACTATATATTTTTTAATAATCTGGAAATATTTATAAAGTTTATTTAGATAAATTTTAAAATTAAGCATTATACCTACGATAGCATACCAACTCATCTAATCATTTAATTAAGCAAATAATTTTAACTAAGCACACATTAGTTGTGTTCATAGTACAATTAAAATATTAACATATTTTAATTATAATAGTTTAGATATTAGATCTAAAACATTCTAATTCATTCTATATGAATATTTTAAATTCAATTCTATAGCTCTACTATTCGCAATTAGAGGGGTTAAAAGTTAGTAATGAAATGTTCACTCATGTTATCCCAAAGGTTATATTCCTATTTGAGCATCGAAAATGGATCTGGCTATCGCCCTCCCTAACTAGAAATTATTAAAATGAGGGTCTATATTAACCTATTATAGTTATTTGCATAAACTCAGGTAAATAGAGGAGGTGTACGGTAGAATTGAATATATTTGTTAAAATAATATGTAGAATATATTATAATTTTATATACTAAAATTATTATTATACGATTAGATAATATGGATTTGTGGTTTTTCGTTATATTTTATTGTGTTACGTTTTATTAAACGTATTCGTCATTTTATTAAGGAATATGTTAGGCAATTAAAAATATTTAGTTTATTTACAGTTGAAGTGACAAATAGAAAGGTTCTGGTGTTTGAAAGAAATGAAAAAAAGACGGATTGTATGATCAATGTAAATGGTATGATACATATGATAAGTCTACAATTGTATCTCTATGTAAATGTATATATGATATCTATGCATGTATTTATGTATATATGTATGCATGTATGTATTTATGTATGAATTGTGTATGTGTGTATATATGTATGTATTTGTGTATGAATAGTGTATGTGTGTATATATGTATAATATGATTAATAGCAAAAATATTTTTGTGCAGTCACCCGCCAACAATTTTCTCTTAATATTAGTTTAAATCAATAAAAGGTTGCCTGTAAGAGATCACTTATAGTGATAAGGCCGCCTTTGCAATGTACTATAATTTTTTTTTTTTCTGTATTATCTTTATGCAATAAAGTGTTTTTAATTTGATTGATTGATTGATATTAGTACAAGTAAATGAAGTGGTATATTTTAACATAATTCCCGTATGGATGGAAGTTCAGTAGGGATGGAAGATACGAGATGGATGTGGAGAGGCGTATTGCTGCCGGTAACAGGGTTAACGGAGCCTTAGCTGCATTGATGAGATAGCGAAACGTCAGCACAACTGCGCGTTTGGCTACCTGAGTAACTGATCAAATCAGTAATCAAGAGATACACAGAATAGCAAGTACTAGCCAGGATGTCAGAATGAAGAAGAACTGGTTTGGGCACGTCGAACGAATAAGTGATTAAAGAATGGCAAAAAAGGTTTAAAAAAAAAGTAGTAAGAGAGATATCAACATATCTCTCCGATGTCTCAGATGTCTCCCAGACCTCGGTTGATTTTCGAAAACACAGTATTAAAGATACTGGAGAAAGGTGCATGTGTGAAGAGGTTGATGACAGTGGCCGAGGCGAAAGATGTATGCAGAGACTGATGCAACTAGAGGCTATCCTGCTATAGATACAATATATCATTGTAAAACATTGATATATATATATATATATATTTTATGGAAAAGACGCGGCAAACGAGCGTGCGGGTCACCTGATGGTAAGTGATTACCGCCGTCCACGGCCCCGTGCAAACCCAGAGGAGCTTACAGGTGCGTTGCCGGCCTTTAAGATGGGTTGGGCGCCGGGGCCCGGCATTGCCTGATGCGAAACGCAGTGGCATAAAGCCTTCAAGCCGGTTTTAAATGCCGAGGGTGGAAATGAGTCTGCCCATGCGTGTTGCCATTGCTTGCGACGTGACTCTACCACACTAATAAAATTAATATTATTAAATAATAATAGTTATATTACCGTAGCATTTATGTTTTTTATATACTATTCATAAGGATGCTTCTGTACCTCACGAGTGACACCATATTACCTTAATGAACGCGTAAAATTTTCAGTTCTATAGTAAAATTGAAGCTGGCCTACACTCAATGTTACCGACTTGTAGGTTACACGTGAAAAGAATATCAGAGAGCACCCTGCATTAGAAATTCAACATCCTTTCAGCACATATTTCGCTCGGCTTTACAAGACGCCTATATGAATGTCACAAAATTTGCCTTACCAATTTTACTCAAAGATGTTAAAGTTGACCTTTTTAACTTGAAACGCCAAACTATAATAAATACTTCTTATATGTATCGTACGAATTATGACGTGTTGGTTTTTGAATGTAAGACATTTTCTTTCAAAATTTCGAATGTTAAAATTGTGTGGGCTTAAATTTTATTTTAATAATGTGAACTTATAATTTGAAGTCATAACCACCGAATGGTTTCAAAATCCGCGACAAATTATAATGTGGTTTACACTACATGTATATTACGTGTGGTAGAGTCACGTCGCCAGCAATGGCAACACGCATGGGCAGACTCGACCGGATCATTACCACCCCCGGCATTTAAAACCGGCGTGAAGTAGTGGCTTTATGCCACTGCGTTTCGCATCAGGTAATGCCGGGCCCCGGCGCCCAACCCATCTTAAAGGCCGGCAACGCACCTGTAGCTCCTCTGGGGTTGCACGGGGTCGTGGGCGGCGGTAATCACTTACCATCAGGTGACCCGCACGCTCGTTTGCCGTGTCTTTTCCATTAAAAAAAAAAAAAAAAGAAAAAAAAAAAAAAAAAAAAAAAAATTATACTAAAGTAAACCTGACAAATTCGTAGTCCATGCGAGTCAAGCACAAGTTAGTAAGTACATAAAGCTACTAAAATAATATGTTTCAGTCATCAATATGTAGGTAGGGCTGTTCAAATAAATAATTTATAGTTTAAACTGTAATAATTTCGGTGTTCTAATTAATTAATAAATTTAGCTGGAATGAGCCTCCTAGTTCATATATGAATTATTAATAAAAATAAATCCACTTTTTATGTAAATTTAATAATATAAAAGTATCACTAATATTACAAAGATGTAGTTCGTTTGATTGAATATACTAAGCTAATGAACTACTGGTTTGAAATATTGCATAGTCCACTTTTTGATAAAGGCTGTAGCATTATGTTAGTGGTTTTAATGCGGGTTACATTGAAACCTCAAACCGAACCTGCGGTCAGAATTACCTCGTGCACTTGGAAAATGTCATGTCATGTCATACACAATTCTTAGTTAATATTAATAAATTTATATCAACTCAATTTTCAATTTTCATATAATCGAAGTCACCGGTAAAAGTATGTTTTATATAAAAGGTTGAAATAGTCATATATGTATAGATCATATTATACTGATCGAGGCAAAAGCACATCTACGGTACTTACGCTAATATTTTTTTTAACCAAATTTATTTATATATATAAAAAAAAATATTGTTATATTGTAAAAATATTGTATAATGGTTTTCAGAAAAGTGTCTGACTCAACTAGTATTTTTGCCGTAATTATATACAAAAAGCTGCACTCTAAGATGAGTCTAATGTAAGATCTTCGTATAATTCAAAAGTGCTTTATATCTGTCAGTGGAGATTCTCTTTTGAGTTGAGCTTCCAGGCTAGACGTCTGCTCTGATAAGATGCTATATTCTGAAGATTTCTATCAACACACAAATATGTTCTAGTGGGTGTAAATACTTAAACTGTACAATTTCAAACTTTTACTGTTTTTTTTTTAATTAAGTTACGTTTTCTTTAAAACGCATTGATAAAAAATTTTTTTTTTTTTCCAACTTCACACTTTATCTCGCTTAGCAGATGAGCAGGAAAGTAAAAATGAATTTAATATGAATTCCCAATTAAAAATTGATTCAGCAACCACGAAATATCGTTAAATTACAATCGTTTTGGGCTCTTCTCAGCGAACTGCCTTACGAGCCGTCCTTAATGGCTTTCATTTGACTAAAGATTGTCTAATTTGAATTTTTAAAAATTTTGAACAATCTTTGATGAGGCCAGTCGTGGCGGAGGGATACATGTGATTATAACGGCGACAGATTGTGGGTTCGATTCCCATTTGAGGAAATGAAATATTTAATATTTTCCTTCCTTCCATATCCAACATTAAATGCTTCGAGAATTCAACTGAAAATAGAAATCGGAGTGTCTTAACACTAAGTTCCCTGTTCCAACATAAAAAACAAAAAAAAAAAACTAAACAAAAACTATTGCATCAAAATCAAAACTTAACTTGTATAATATGCGGCGAGCTATTACCGAGGACACTCGTATTCTACAAAACATAACTGCTTTGTTTTTGGTCACCAACAATTTACATTAGTTGGAATTAAACAACTAAATATTTATTAATTGCTGCGGGTGTTTTTGCTATAACATTTTCGAACTGATGTCACAAAATTACTACTTGTACTAATTAGAAATAACAAATGATTTCGGTTTGTACATTAAATATGTAGTTCGTAATTAATAGAGGGGTTATGTTTTGAATTGTCTAATGCAAACAAAATACAAGCTGTTGGTTTGTTATGTTTGTACTATAATATGTTCATATGTTTTATTATTATGAAAGAAAAATAAATAAATAAATATAAATTAATAAAACATATACACTTGAAAATATAAGTAATTCTCTTCAGACAATGTGACAAGTCCAGGCCATCGGTGGCTACGACTCCAGAGGGAGGAACCTCCTCATAATATGTACCTTCTTAAGTAATACTTCCTTGAGCGTCCGGTTCTTGATATAACAACTAAGCGATAATCTCTTACGATACAACATCATTATATTTTTTGTAATTGTAGGAAAGTAAACTACTTATTAAGAAAACGTATAAAAATTTTAACGTAGCGGGATTTCAACCCTCGCCTCTTCGGAAACCGTTCAAGCACTCTGACCCACTAAGTCATACCTTGTCATCGCCTCATTTTTCCCTTGCCAAAGCAATGAAATTATAATAATTAATCCCCCGATTTGGGATCGAACACATGTCCTACAACCATCGATCATGTTCACAGTCAGATAAGTGGAAGTACGAAGCAGGAATTATGTCTGAAGTTAGCAGAGCATTGTCCAGCAGTTCAAAAATAAAATTGGAGTTTTATTCATATCCTGAGTTCTATAGTTCCTAATAGATTTTAAAGACAGTTTTTACACCAAAAAAAGTAATTCGAAAAAATAGTCTGCTATAACGAATAACGAGTTCTGCACATATGGAGACGACTAAAATAGTTTCTGATCATTTTCAAAAATTTTAAAAACTAACTTGGGCCTTAACTCTACCATCAGATTAGCTAACGAGTATAACAGGATGACAAAACAGTCTGATGCTAGTATTGATATCCTGTCAAATAGCCTTGAAGTATTCAAGACTAAAATTATTGCATTCCTGCGCTCTTCTTCGTCTTGATACTAAGAAGTCATGCTACCTCGATCACGTTTCTGTATGTTACTTCTTATATTTTGTATTTTTTGTTTTTGTTTTATATGTACCTATATATATAGATTCAATTAAGTTTTTTTTTTCTTGTTACATAAGAAATTATAATAGTTATGTAAGTAATTAAATTTAGTATATGAAACTGTCCCTAATCATGCCGTGGCAGCTTATAAGTAAAGCAACACTAAGCCAATAGTTTTTAAGACATGATTGTAATATTCGATTAAGTGTATGTTTTATTAGTTGTCCTTAATAAATAAAATAAAAATAAAAAAAATAAAAGTAGATTCATTAAAAAAACTCTTTAGATTAGTTCTGTTGTATAGAGTCCATTACATAACTCGATTTTTTTATTTCAAAAATGACTAGTAACTATTGTATTCGTTAAAAAATAATCTTACAAGGGAAGCTAGCAGGTTATTTTATCAAATTAGTATTTTTGGGGTTAAAAATACCAATAATAATTAAAAAAAGTATTTCGTAGAAAAAAGTCAGGGGAAGACCAAATTATTTTTGTAGTTAATAATTAGATTTTCACATGTCACATATTACAAAAAGGTGAAGTATTAATAATAATGAAAAAATACATATGAACTGGTTAAATTTTAACCGAAATTACAACAACCAGTAAATATACATTTATTGGTGCACTTTAATTTTATAACTCAGGTGTAGCAATAACGCTAGTTAGCCGTAATGGCATAATATAACAAAAGGTGGGTCGACATTACATTGGGAAGAGAAGCGATTATATATTTACATTATACTATTATAAAATCATTGTCATAAAGTTTCTATACAGTAATTTTAAGTTAAATTGGTGAAATAATGCGGCGTTGGGTTCCGCAATCCACGTAATGTTGCGAAATTGTGTAAAATGGAGATCACAGTGTATTAGCGTTAGGTTATTTCTATCTCCACAGTAATATGAGTATGTTTGATATTTCGTGAGGCAAGAAAGGCAGTATTGAGTGCTCGAGTAACTCTCGAGATGCAATATTTAAAATAAACATATTTACGCTGTATTCCGCACATAGCAGGATAGGCAGAGGGAACGTATTGTGAAGACACTCCGTTTCCCACTTTCCCACTAACATAAACAAAAACTAATTTCTACATATCATTTTAATATATCTAATGGTGCCGGCGTTATATTTCAAAATATTACACTAAATTCCCCCATCAAAACTCCTGAAAACCAAAAGTTTCTAGAAACTTCACCTTTAAATAAAGTTTATAATTTTCGAAATGGAACATTCTGAGAAATGTATGTGGAGAAACTTTTACATAGAACGCAGGTTATTTAATTCATTATAGCATACTATACATTACGAAACTAAATAATTGTACCGCCACAGTATTCGCTCATGTTCGTAAATAGTGTTGTTAACAGTGACAACAGGACAGTGTGTTTTCGTTCTTTTTATAATTCGAGATTGGCTATAGTATCGATAGTCATTAGACAGCGAAGTTAAATATAATAAATATATTTATAATGTAAAGCTATTAATGAAGTAAACTAATGAAAAAGTTAATATATATTTTAATTTTAATTTTTAAATCAATCAAAATTATAAATCAAATATTTTATATAACTGTGCGCCCCTCAGACGCATCTCATATTAATAAATCTATTTCATATTAAAAAAGAGTTTTATCTTTCTAAGTTTAAACCATCGACAGCACACATTCCCCGCTATTGCCCATAACAGTGTGTGAACCTAAAATTTTCATTCACGTTAAATATGGCATAACGAGTTTGGTAACTAAATCGCCTCATATCACGAGAGACACGCGTTATGGATGAATTGTGTTATACCATAAGCGGTGTGATATATCGCATAATGATAGGTGGCATGTCATACATACATCTATATATATATATATATATATATATATATATATATATATATATATATATATATATATATATATATATATATATATATTTCAGCTTCACGCTATATCTCGCACACAGCAGGGTAGGCATGGAACCTAGTGTTAAGTCACTCCGTTTTCCACTTTCCAAATTCTGGAGGGATTACGTGATGAGTGGCGGAGCTCAACGCCGCGCTTTGCCTCGATACCAGAGCGAAGAAACGAAAATGTAAAATATTTAATTTCCTCAAGTGGTAACTCGAACCCACATTGCGTTTACAGTCACATACGACTGATCTCATATATATTATGAAAAAATAATACATGTCACTCATAAAAATATGATTATATTATTATGGTACTTTAATTTGTTCCAATTGTAAAACGTAAAGTTGATTAAAACTAACACGCTATGTATTGTTTAGCGAAAACTGTTTACCAAGAAAAGGAATCCACAATTGTCGTGTGTAGAAAAATTCGCATCAACTAAGCCGACGCGGTGTAATTATCACTAATGAAAGAAAAATTAAGAATTTTGCATCTCAAAGGAACTTACACAGGAAGTCAAAAATTAAGCAACTACGAAAGCAATAAAAGCGCCAAGAACAAGCTATCTCCAACTTCCTGCTAATCGACAAGGGTTAAACTGTTCCAAGTTTTCACATTTGCAGAAATAATTAAACGAATCCCCTTTTCAGAATAAGCCTATAGAAGAAGCGCACATTGACTTCTAAAATTAATTGAATACTTATAAAATAAAAATTATTTAATTTTTAAATTATAGGTAGGTACATAATAAATTTAGTTTTAGAGAATAAAAAATATATGCCTAGTCAGAGCGCTTGCACGATTTTCAAGAGCCGTGGGTTTGAGTTTCGCTACTCTCAAATACGATTTGTCAAAATATTTACCTCGAATGGAAATGGAACCCACAACCAATCGCACTTATACTCACACGCTTGTGCCCATGCGCAACGACGGTCTCAAGTACTTTCTTGCCATATAGAATAATAGGTAAGTCTCTACATTACGTGGCGCAGTGGTATAGCGTCTGACTATGAACGTAATAGCTGTGGGCTCCATCCCCACTCGAGACCGTCTGGTAGACTAAACACGGCGTTGAGTTGCGTCAATCGTTATAACATACAATATTTAGAAAGTTTGACTTAATGTGGTGAACAAAATGACTGATTTTACTGATTTAAAATTATTATTTTTTATTTATTTAAAATTTTATAAATCTACTGACGTTACTCTTTTTTCCAAATATTTTTTTTTATTTGAAAATAATTCCTCTAAAACTTAAGATAAACGAGGTCTAAACGAGTTTTGGCTGAATCTTGTACATTACTTATCAGAGACATTGTTAAATAAATTGTTTTCTTTTACTTCTAAAGAAATTAAAAATAATGAAATGCCAGTCGTGGCTCAGGAGCAAATAAAAACCGACTGGTTTTGGGTTCGATCCCCACTCGAGGAGATGAAATATTAATTTACGTCAATTTATATTTCCATTTCTAAGCTCTGTTGTCGAGGCAAAGGGCGGCGTTGAATTCTGCCACTCAACACGCAATACCTTCAGAATTCGGCAGAAAGTGGAGAACGGAGTGTCTTAAGACCTACCTACCTACCCTGCTGTGTGCGGGATACAGCGTGAACCTGATTTTTATTTAATTAATTTCTTGTAACAAGTGTATACAGTCTCTAGTGGTAGGTGAACGTGCTTGAATTTCGATCTCCGTAACTATTTACCTTTGGCCCGTTATTGAAAAACTTTAGACACATAGCCCTTCCGTATTATAAGAGAGTTACTAATTAAAACTAGAACAATCGACGTTGAGTATTTCTAAATACTTTATGTTATGAAATTTCAAGTCGTAATTTGACATTTGACTATTAGGATTTTTCATCAATTTTTAGATTAAAAGATGAGAACTATTTTAAAATTACTCCTTACTTACTAATATTTAAATATATACATATATTTTTAAGTGTTTACAAAGATTTCATCAAAAATGGCTTTCTCTTTGGAATAGTTAGAACTTTTGAAGATAGTTACACTCTGTCTATATATAATCCAATCCAATCTAGATTACGTATAATTATTTTAATACAAGTAGTAAATAAAACAACAACAGAATATTGTAAATAATCTTTTTTTTAGGTGGGGACCGGAATGTCTTACCACTAGGTTCTCTCTACCCTGCTTTATGCGTACAGCGTAAAAGCGTGAAATACAGCGTGAAAGTGATTTGATTCGACCTTTTTAAAAAAAATGTAATGTCGCTTTGCTGTATGAAATAATCAATAAATATAAGTTTGTAATTATTTTTATCCTTGCAATATCTATAAATTTCACTTTTCAGATTTTTTCGTTTATACATACTGCAACTTCTCACTTTGTGCCACATTTCATATATAGGTAGGTCCACAGTTCTCTATAGCTTTTGATTACGCATCGAATTTCGTACAAACGCAGCAAAAAGGATGTATACACACGCTCCATGCTCATATATTGGAATTGCGTTGACTTATTTTGTTTTTTGGTATTTTTTCTGTGCTTCAGACAGCGGGACGAATAAGTGATCCTATAAGGTGTCCTTTTTGTTTCCTTTGTTTCCTTTTTGTTTCCTTTTTCAGTTAAGGAACCCTAAAAACAAACTTTAAAAACATATTTATAGAGAGGTACTCGATAAATATTATTTTAATAAAGCAAATGAAAAAAAAACTATTGAAGTATAATCAAATTAAATTACTTTTCCACTTCACAGCAGTATTTACTTTATATTTTATTCTGATTTTATCGCAGCGACTGTATTCGAACTAATTAATAGTCAAAGCCAATAGACGTCTAGAGATTTCTGATAGACTAGAAACTTTATAAAAGCGAATAAATAAATACGTTATTATTTACTATTCTAGAAATTTTCTTTACTCTTAAATTTTTAAGCATATTTTATATTTTTTCAACTACGTCACAAAGAATATTTAGTTTTTTAAAGTGTTTTTCCACACTCAGGTAAGAAAAATACTTATTTAGAAAACGTCAAAAAAATTTAAACTTAGCGGGACTCGAACCTTCCTTCTTGGAAACCGACCAGGCGCTCTGACCACTAAGCCTAATAAATAAGTAATATTTAGTTTTGTATTTAATGTAGGTATACATGATACTTATGGATATATTCACCATTTTGGGGCATTATATCAATAATTGATTATTTAACAAGCTATCTAATTTACAAAAGGTCACTGTTTCACAACTACACTCGTAGTCAAAAGTCGTCAACACTAGGTTTTCTCTGCCTGCTGCTTCAAATTTTTAATATATATATATATATATATATATATATATATATATATATATATATATATATATATATATATATATATATATATATTATTAGCGCTTTAGTTACATCGCGTGGAAGATGAAAAAAGTTCCTTATTTTATATGATCAAGTAAATGTTTTATTAAAATTATAATTCTTAGCGATGGAAGTTGAACAAAAATAAACATAATAAGTTTTTTAAAAAGTTACATTTCTGAATTCTGGACTGAACCCATTAACTAAAATATAAGCAAAATAATATATTATAAGCTAAATTAAATATAATGTGGTATAATAAAATCTCTTATTCACGCTATAAATTTTGAATCAACATTTTATATGCAATATTTCAATGATAGTTCAAAAGAACAAAAGAACAGAACAAAAAGGGAATGCAGTTTCTCTTGCAAAGTAAAGTAAGTCAAAGGGTATTTACGCATGTATACAGCTCATAGAATTTCCAGTTCGAATGTTCCATTTGCCTTTGAAGGAAATAAATATATTGAAAGCAGTTTTCTTTTTTTAAATTAAAATTTATTTTTCACTAGTAGTAAGAGTATAGTACTACAAAAGTTAGTTTATAGCTCAGCGGCAATCTTTGACTCTACGGCTGTAGATTCGATCCCCACTTGGAAGATTAAATATGTTGGATTTGCATACATTCATTAGACAATAGACAGTGTTGAGTTCTGCCACTAACTAAGCACAATAAGCACTAGGTCTTCTTTGGTAATCTTGCTATAGCAATAAGATAAATTCTTATAATTTCTGATTATATTAAAAAAATTAAATATAAAGATGAAAAATTATATTTTTTACCAAAAAAAAACTGAGTTCTTCAATTACTACCGGATTCCATAATCAGAACTTTTGTTGAAATACCCTTGAAATGAATCCTATCAAACAAAAAAAAATTATTAAAAAGAATTATTCATCCATTGGTCGCGCGTAAGACTTATGAGATTTTCTTACGAATATCATTGTCAGGAATAGACAAAATTGTAATGGGAATACAAAGGAAGGATTAGTTTTTAAATAAAGTTAACAAACTGAGTTAACAAACAAAAAAAAATACAGCCTAACCTATAACGTCCTCCTTTTACAAAAGTTAATTAAAAATCAAATGTAGATCATAAATAAATTTAAATCCACATCCGAAATAGTTATTGAAATGAAATTGAAACATTGAAACTGGAAAGTGAAATTGTAATCATAATATTTTATAGCATAAAAATAGTACAAACAGTTCACTTTTAATCTTAATACTTAATACTTTTAATCTTATATATATATATATATATATATATACATATATATATATATATATATATATATATATATATATATATATATATATATATATATATATATATATATATGTTTGAATAGGCGCGAGGACGCTTGCCCGTCAGGAGAGGCCGTGTAGCGTGCTCGTGTAACAGAGGGTAGATTTAGGTGAAAATAATTATAAAAGCAGTAGAATTGTGTCAATGGGGGGAATGTTTCGTGTAAGTGACGGCCCCGATTGGAAGGAAACTAGTGTGAAGTATTGTTAGTAGGTGATACATATCAACTATTGCAATTGCGTGGTATCCTTTTCCAAATAGTTTAAAAACATATAGACGATGTGTGTATTTATCGTGTATTTTAAAAAACTATAACCGCTTCCGATTTCTAACAATATATATATTTTATTGAAATAAATATAATTTTAAAATTTATATTATATTCGTTACGTAAAAGTACGAAAGTATTAGTACATTGAAACGCAATAATGAATATACCTAAAAAATCGTATCCATAAATAACGCGAGAAGACTATTTTAAAACTACCCTCACGCCGATAAGGTTCTAGTTTCAGAATTATTACCGTTCTCAATACACTTTCAGCCTTAGAACAACTTTTTCAATAGTAAACGGATTTAAATATACAATATATATATTTTTAATCCTTTTATGTACCATATTTATATTATGACGTTATAGCTGAATTAGAAACGGGACGCGATCCCCACTCGGGAACATGCATTATTTACATTTCCTCACCCTAGTAAGCTAGACCAGATGTGGCGGTGAATACCGCTATTCAATACACAATGTCTCACTTTACATCCATATAGTGCCATCTTAGTACTTTTTTAACCTCTTAGTATTCGCATTGTTATTGTGTCAAACAAGCTTTGTCTATTGTCAGCTGGAAAGTGAAATTGTAGTTAAATATAAATACATTACCGAGAGGATATCAGACTTTAAATTATCTTTTGCAGACAAATATTTTCAGAGTATCCTTGCTTTTCTTGTTGAGTTTCACGCTGTATCCCGCATATAGAAAGTTAGGCAGAAGAAAATAATAGTTTTAAGACCATCCGTTCCCATTAAGATACTTTCGCTCCCCGTTTTTCTTTGAATCGCTGGTAACGCCGCATTTTGCGTTTTGCCAAAACGACGAGATGTAAATATTTAATATTCCATTTCCTCGGACGGGAATCGAACCCACAACTGGTTGCGTTAACGACTGTAAACGCTTGCTGTTATATATATCTAATACTAATGTGACATCCATTAATAAGTTTCATATTATCTATACCTATAAATTTTTAAATAGTATTGGATCAGCAACAAAAGCAAATTTATTACATCCGACTTCTATTCATTGTTTTATTTTCATTTTTAAATAACAATTCTGTGTAACTTCGAAAACATTGTTTTAGTAAATATCGCTTATGAAAAACTTTGTTGATTTTTTATATTACAAAATAGAATATAGGATTGCTATATTGTTTACTGTTAGCAATTTTGAAATGGATATAAAATAAATATTCAAAATAAGTCTTGTGACACATTGGAAGGGATCAAACGCGATAGTTGTAGGCTCAATGCCCATTCGGGGATAGTTAATTATTGAAGATTATTTTCTCCGCCTGGAAAAGCAAGATGCTGTATTCCGCTACGACTTTCAACGTATAGTGTTTGTAATTTTTTTTAAAATAGATTGCAGAGGCCGTAATGGCCCAGCACAGGTGTGTGACTGTAACGTGACAGTTGTGGGTTCGATCCCTACTCGAAGGAATGAATTATATTTTTTTTAATATTTTGATTCCTCCTGCAATCCTCGAAAAAATCACTGGAAAATGAGGAACGGAGTATTTTAACGAAATTTTTTAAAAGGTTCGCTTTGCGTACGCGGGACACAGCGTGAAGCTTATTTATTTACTTTTTATTTAAAATAGATAACATTTAATAATCTTTTTTCATTCTTTCTTTTCAGCTTCACGCTATATCCCGCACAGAGCAGGATAGACAGGGGGAACCTAGTGTTAAGACACTCCATTACCCAAGTTCCGCCTAGATCTGGAGGCATTGCGTATTGAGTGGTGGAACTCTACGCCACGCTGTGCCTAGACGCCAAAGCAAAGAAATGGAAATAAATATAAATTTAAATAAATATTTCATTCCCTCGATTGGGGATCGAACCCACAACCAGTCAATTTTGCAGTCACACTTTGTGCCATTGCGCCACGACTGGCCTTTAATCACTTGTACTTATACCAAGTTTTATACCATTTCTAAGATACATTCTAAGGCCGTTACCCTTTCTTCAATATATACTGTCTTCAATTGGGTAGATTTCTTTTTGATTTATTGCTTGGAGCGATTTCTTGATTTCAAGGTACTGTTTAGAATTTCAGGCGTGTATTTGACGGCTTTCAGTTTTGTTGTGTTATTTCAATGTGCGAATTCGTTTTGTGTGATATTAAATTTTAAATTATTTGCTGCGTTATAAAATATAAATTTATATTATACTCTATTAAATGTTAAATCAAGATGGATATTTAATGAGAACTTAAAAAAATAAGGAAAGAAAAAGATCCTAAAAATACTTTTAAATATTAAGTCATAAGTATTAGGTCATCGTGGTCCATGGGCACTAGGGTGTGACTGCAACACGACGGTTGTGATTTCGATCCCCACTCGAGGAAATTAAATATTATATTTAAATATATATTTCTATTTCTTCGCTCTGACGCAAAGCGCGGCGTTGAGTTCCGCCATTTAACACGCAATGCCGCCAAAATTCTGCGGAATGTGGGAAACAGAGTGTCTTAACACTAGATTCCCACTGTGTGTGGGATACAGCGTGAAGCTGATTTAATTTTGATTAAAATATCAAATAATTATGACTTGCCATTTAAGACCATGACTAAGGTAAATAAGAGAATCGAACTCACAACCTGTCGCGTTTAGTCACGCCACTGCCTGGCCTTTAATTTATAATTTAACAGATTTCTTTAAGTTTTTGTATGTTAATGCATACTTTTAGTATATATGCACATAAAATAATTTTATACCAACCTAAGTATATTCTACGAGAGGAGTGCTTAAGAATTTTATGTGTTGACGCGGCTTAGATACATACTCATATATTATGAAACGTTACATATACCTATATATTTTGCTTATTGTAGTGAAATAAAATGGAGTTTGTCTTGTTGAAGATTAATGTCAAGATAAAATTTTATTATATAGTAGAATAATATCATAAAATATTATGTTTGTTGTACGCAGTAATTTTGTTTTTCTTTTTTTAATAACATACATTTTATAATTATTTTAATTTATGCCGTAGTGGTGCATTGGAATATTATTTAGTTTGTTTTTTTATTAGCTGCAGGCTGTATCTCGCATATAATATGGCAGGCAGGCTAGATATTTTTCATTGGAATCAGATATACTGTGTTAAGTGATGGAACTTAACGCCACTCTTTGTCTGTCTTCTTTTTAGGGTTAGGAAAAAAGGAACCCTAATAAGGTCATTTTGTTGCCCGTCCGTCTCTCTGTCTCTCTATCTGTCAAGAGTCTTTATCTCAAGAACGCTTGGAGATATCGACTTAAAATTCGAACCATATATACAGTCACATCTACGGCTCTCATGGGGAGTTTCTAAAAAAATATATTTCTAAATCTTACATTAAAAAATATGGCTGTTTATAACACAAATTATTTTGACAATATATATTAGTGCTCGACGAAGTGAAAAAACTAAACATTTCGTTCCCCACTTATTATTGAATTGTCGTGAAATTATTTTCATTTCCTACTCGATACCTCGGTAATGGTATTGCTATTACATTAGCATTTAAAGTAATGAGTAAAGAAAGCAGTAAAGAAGTTTCTCAATAAAAGTTACTATTAAACTTGTCTCATCTAGCATAGTACATACATCTATAAAAGTAGTAGTTACTTTAAGGTTTACGAACGAATCTTATTTATTATTTTATGTTTTAAAAGTTGAGATAGATGCAGCAATCATGAAATATATATTTTTTCCTTAAGTGTAAAATATTTTTTTAACATTATTCTAGCTCGCTGTGCACAGCATGTGACTATAAATACGGCGGTTGTGGGTTCGATCCACTCTCTGGGGAATAATTATACTCAAATTATAAAAAAATCTTTTTTTCCTCAATAGACAAAGCGTGGCGTTGACTTTCATCGCACAGCGCGCAATATCTCGAAAGCAAGCGGAAAGTGACGGGGACAGAATGTCTTAGATTAACATTAAGTCCACAGTATAGCCTGATACGCTCAAAAAGGTAAGATGGAGACCGTTACAGTCCAGTTTCTCTTTTTCCTTAGCATTTTCCTGTAATTTGCATGTAAAGCCACAAACAACATGTAAAGCATGTAATAATAAATTATATAAACTTAAGTAATCACAATATTATACGAGCAATATATATTTTCCTTTCAAAATAATCCTTTAAAAGTCAATATTTTACATTAAAACTGAGTTGTTTCGATCTGTTCGTTTGAATAACAATAAATAATTAACCAAGGTTTATCCTTTAAAGTTAACTAATAACCGGTGAGTTTCATAATATATTGCCTTGGGATGAAGCCCGTAGGCTTGCTTGATAAATAATTTAAGTTCACTTAGTATTAGAACTGTGTCGCGCAAGTGGCGTAGCTATGAGTTAGCGGGCCAGTACTATCTAGTGCAGGTTCGAATTCATAGTTTGTGTACATATGAATATAATACTTAGTTAAGTTACATATTAGAAAAATTAATAACATTCTGTTCTTTCTTTTCTTGTATTTTAATACGATTTAATTTCAATTTTTTTATTTGCAAATTCGTTAAGAAAACGGTTACATTTAAAGAAATAGTTGGTTAATTAAATGTTTTACGTACACAGCACGGTAGGTAAAGGGAACAATGTGTTAAGACACTCTATTCCCCGTTTTCCGCTGAAAGAAAGCATAGCGTTTTGAGTGTCGGAACTCAGAGCGTCTCTTTGCGGCGTTTTGCTTTCCTCGAGTGGGAATCGAACTCATAATATGTCACGTTTACGGTCACACTTTGAGCACTTGCACCACAACTGACCTAGTACGAAATAATTATAATAAATAATAATGTAAATTATTATTTGGTTTCTTCAATTATATTTTAAAATTCATTCACTCTATATACATATTATTAATTTTGCGACACAAATGACGGCCACCATTTTAATAATTAATTTAAAATTTCCATTGTATTATAACGAATTTTACATTTTCATCAACATATTTTTTTTTATGTTTACATGAAAACGAAAAACAGCATTGTATCTTATACTCGACTTTAAGTTTCATATCTGAAAGCCAATGTTATTGACTTATCGAGCTCCGTACAAGACTACTGTAAACTTAAAACCGTAAAATTTTGAGAACTTCTGAGTGAATCGAAGTTTGTTCTACACAATATTTATTGGTGCTATAAATAAAAATGATGAATTCGTTGTCCTTTTCAGCTAAAGTTCAGCGAGAAATTGAATAAATTGAAAGTTAAGTTATTTATATTGAAATTTAGACTTCTTTTTACACTTTTCTCCCCCGTGGGGTTACGAGGATGGAATATAGTTTCACTTCGTTGCTGGTTAGGAAACATATACCACTGGAAGAATCACGTGTTTCTGCTTTATAAGAATAAGGTCCGTCCTTAAGTTGAATGCTATCCCAAGCTATGAGTAGGCGCCGCAAATCTAATCAACTACAACTACTTGACTCAATTCAACGTTAGTCAATTTGTATTTTAGATTTGCTAATAAAAAGTCTATTAAGAACCCTTTTTTCCACCCAATTTTTACCCCATTTTTTTTTTTATTTTTTAATTTTGATAGTAAGTTTAATTTTAATAATTGTTTTCGTGACATATTGTAATAAAGTTATAGTAAAATTAAATGTCTGTCCATTACCTTGTTACCAGAGCGAGGAGAATAAAATAATTAATTTCTCCTAACGGAAATTGAACCCAAGTGCCGTGATTACAGTCAGACGCTGTGCCACAGCGATACGACCATCATATTATAAAAAAACTATAAAAAAATCAATAGTATTAGACAATATAATTTTTAGGGAACGGAGTGCCTTCACACTAGGATCCCTCTGCTTACCCTGCTACAGCATGAACCTAAATATAACTCTGACCATAATATCACTAATAGCACAATGAAGAGTGTTAGCTAAAGACTAATATAAGATAATATTATAGACGTATACGATTTGAAAGCAAACAATTAACCGACACCCAGGTTTCAAGAAATTTATAGCACTCATTTGTCTTCTAACCAGAACGAGAAGAATAAAAACTATTTATTCCCCCGAGCGAAAATTGAACCCACAACCACTATGATAACAGTGAAAAGCAGTGCCGCAACGCCACTAGGGCTACTTGTGCCATGATAAAAGTAATAAAAATTTAATTAGAACTAAAAATGACTAAACAACAAAAGTCTTGAGGATCGGAATATTTTGACACTAGGTATCTCCCTACCTTGCTCTATGTGGAATACAGGGTTCTAACTATAATCTCACTAATATCACAATTAAGAGATTTAACGGGCTAAACTAGGTTATAAGATAATATTAATACAACTGAATACGATATTAAAGCGTACCATCAACCGACACTAAAATATGGCGTTCCAGAATAACACACCCAGTTTTCAAGGCATTATTGTAGACAGCGAGCTCGCAAGATGGATGCCGCGCATGAATAATGCACATTTGATATTTCGGATTTTGAACACGTGTATGGAATTTCTTCAATTGAAAGGTGATATTGTATTCTGAATTTTTTGATACCAAAAGTTTTTGATGTGAAATGAAAGCTGTTCGACAGCCTTTGTTGTTAATATTGAAAAAAAGATTAATTTTCAGTTTATCTAAAATTAATGATTTCTTTATTCTGTCCCAAAGTGTGAAAGTACCTGATTAGATGTAACTAAAAAATATAAATATTAATAAACACAACCAACTAACTAACAAAAACCAAACCATCCTTCATCATTGAGTGTTTTGTAACTTAGCTTTCCTTAAATTCACGCTTCATCCCTAGCGGAGTAGTCAATCTGACTACTGTCAGAGATTTATTGTATAATTATTGTATAAAAAGAAATAAAAATATCACAATACAAACAAATTATTATAAACTAATTACCGGTAATACTAACCGAATTACCGTTATAGATATTTTTCACTATTTCCATTTCTAACCAAAGCAATATTACTATCAAAACCACCGTTAAAAGATTATACCTTTAAATGTGTAGACAATAGCAGTAAGACCATCTTTTTATAAATTAAATGCCTATTCGGCCAGAAGTGTCAAAGTTGCAACAAGTTGGGCACGTGACTAATTTACGTAGGATTTGTCAAGAGCTAACTTCTAGTTAAAATAGAAACTCCCCGCACGTATCTAGTGGTCACATAAATTGTCGTGATAATATTAAATCTTTTATTTTTTGTTTTATATATTTTAGGCAGAGGAAGGCTAGTGTTGAGACACGTCGGTTACTTTCTGCCGAATTCTGAAGGCATTGCGTGTGGTATCGCGGAACTCAACACTATGCTTTGTCTCGATACGGGAGCGAAGAAATGTAAATATTAAATATTTTAATTTCTTGAGTAGAATAACTCACTCCTGTCACGTTTGCAGTCTTACGCTTGTGTTATTGTGCCACGGCTGGCCTGTTTTATAAAAATGTTCAATTATAACCGAAATAGGTAAAAATAAATTTTGTAAAATAGTGTTTGGAGAGTCTTGACACTAAGCCTATAGGAAGCTGCATCCAGCAGTATAGAATACAACGTGAAGCTAAAAAATTTTATTGATATTGGCGAAATATTGGCATTCTTTCTCAGAAATCAAACCCAATCCGCTCAAAGGAATCAAACCCCAAACAGTCGTGGTAAAGTCAGGCACCTCATTAGCGAGATTTGTTAATTACACTTGCATGTAGCAGGATAGGAAGACGGAAACTAGTGTTAAGTTACTCTGTGGTCAACTTTCCTCACAAAATGTCCCTGATTCAGGCTTGAGTGCCTTAACTCATACAGATCCTCCTGCAAGTCGCCAAAAAGAAAAAAAATAGCACGACGTTTATATAAAGATAGAAAGAGGCATCCGTAAGAACATTTATTTTATCTCCTTTAGGCACTAAATTAAATTAATATAATTATTGTCAAAAAATATCAAATTTAAAACAGCCGTTCGTTTGCTCGTAAATTGGATGAATTGTATAAAATGAAATGGTGGAATTTAAAAAGAATTTTAAACGCTTATTGAGCTGTATTGTAAAGGGGCGTCGATTTGGAGCAATTGGTTCTTAGTGTTTTTACGAACTGGATGATTTGCTGTTACTTTCAGGGTAATACACAATTATACAGCTTCATGCTGAATCACACATTTAGCCGCTACACCGCTAGCTAGAGGGAACCTAGTGTAAAGACACTTCGATTCCCGCTTTCCACCGAATTTTTCGAAGCATTGCGTGATGAGAGGCGGAAGTCAACGCTGGGACATACACATTTGTCTTGGGAAAATGAATTTGACATAATCAATATTAGCTACATTCAATTCGGGGGAATGACTTATTTTAACTTTCTCTCTATGGTAATAGTGGCTGAAATCAACGCCCTGTTTGTTTAACTAAGACGGGAAAATTAAAGTTATTCAATCTCCGAGAAGGACTTAAACCCATAACCACTGCATTACAATCAAGTACTATTACAAATATACATACATAACTCTCTTAAGCTTCACATTTAAACAAAACAGTCTTTGTTAAACGTATAAATTTCGAAATGTAATAACCAACATTAAAAGACGAAATTTACTCCGGATTTCATATTTACACCGCTCTTTATTCGTATATTATGAAAAATTCTCCTTTTGCAACGACCTCCACTGGTGCAGGATAAAGTTTTTTATGCAACTGATTTAGTAGGTAATATATTTTCCATATTTTCGCGGCGCGGCATACTTTAAGTTACGATGGCGAAATAACTTTATTTTGGTTTAAACTCGGGTACAAGATTAGTGAAAAGGCAGGTTGGCTTTCAATTTTTTTATTTGAAGACGAAATTTCAGTTTAAATTTACTTAAATATTTGGATTTGAAAGATGTAATCTCATTTTATCTTTTGGAAACAGACGTTTGAGGTCAGTCGTGACGCAGGAGGATAAGCTTGTGACTGTAAACCTGACAGATCGTGGGTTCGATGTCCAGTGGACAAAATTAAATAATAAATATTACCATTAGTTCGCTATGGTAACGAGACAAGCAATGCGTCCAAAATTTGGCGGAGAGGTGGAACTACTTCTAATGGGAGACTAATGTTTTTAGCTTCACTAAGTGAAGAAATAACAAAATACAAAACTCTTTATTAGTGGCAATGTAAACTTATTTTATTTTATATATGTCCGTACCGCCTAAGTGACATTCATGCATTTCTATTTCATAGTGGAAACTTGATTTTAGGTTATATTGTTACAGTACAAAGCAACGCTTTATATATAGAAGTAACCTAGACTTAAAGAGCTCCTGTCCTCAATTTCCACTTAACATTCATATAATTACGTACATTACGTACATAACATAGGTACATAAGCTTTGGCGTAATGGCGGCAAAGGCTTCTACGCCGTACCGCCGGCCTCAATACCGTCGAGGCGATCCGGCTAGTACTCGAGGACTGGCTCGGGAGAAGGCACGGCTCCCTGTCGTTTAGGGTGACGCAGGTGCTGTCGGGGTACGGCTACTTCGGCAAGTACCTGTGCCGCATAGACAGAAAGCCGGACGCTCGGTGACACTACTGCGGCCATTGCGGGGAGCACACGGCGCAACACACGCTAGCCGAGTATGTAGCTTGAGAGGAGCAGCGCCGTGACCTCACAAATAAAATAGGAGGCGATCTGTCGCTGCCTGCCGTAGTGCGGCGTATGGTTGGTAGCGCAGAGTCTTCGGACGCAGTGGCGTCCTTCTGTGAGGACGTGATATCGCAGAAGGAAACTGCGGAAAGGGAGAGGGAGATCTTTGCTCCTTTCTCCGGCCGCAGAAGGCGCACAGTACGCAGGAGAAGGGCGGACAACGCCCTTTTCCGGCCCACATGAATGGGTCCAGGGGCGAGGGACTTGGGGAAGTCCTCGCCCTCTATTTGATAATCCCGTGTTGCAGGCGCGCGCCTCTGGGACGATGCACGGGTTAACACACCTCATTTACCCGGGCAGGAGACGAGGCCCGGATAGACTCGGCCAGCACTAGTGAGGGGCTGCGGATGAATGTGGTGGCCGCCGTCCCGCGGCCCCGCGCTCACGTACGAGGGGACACTGGGGTGGTTTTAGTCGGTAAGAGTCCGGCACGCCCATCCGTCTTTCCTATAAAAAAAGAATACACAAGCTTAACTAAGAAAATTGAAAATGTAAAAAAAAATCACAACTTGAGGTTCCACAAGTTAAATTGAACATAATTTAATTTTCACACAACTGGAACACAGAGTTCATGATTGAGCATAAAAAAGAAAAAGTTAGAACGAAGCAATGTATCTTATTTATTGAGTTAAAACTTTTTCAGTTCGTAGCCAATACGAGTTATTGACTCATGGACGTTTCAACTGCACTGCTGTAAAATCAACCTCGCGATACAGCAACAGCTCTCAATTGATTCTTATTTAGAAATACGTACGTCGTTTTTATTTACGATTTTTTTTTATTATTTAAGAATTTTTCTCAGAAACGTGGTATAGGATTATATCTTTGTATGCAACGGTTTTCCATCTCACTCACGGTTTTCTGTTCGTACGCGATCATATTGTGCAGCCATAAGACCTGGTCTACACAATATTATCGTCTTATATTTGATTTCTACACGTGCTGTAGTTGTCCAGCTAAACTATTCTTTATTTTTTCTTCTGTTTTTCCGCGTTATTTTCTGAAACAGCTGTACATACGATTTTTATCGAAATATAGAGGGAGTTGTGAACAAAAAAATATACACCATTTTTTTTTCCAAGAATTTCTGTGTATACCTTTGACATACGCACATGCCCACCGCCTGCCTAGATAGATATTAAAAGCGAATTATTTTTCTATTAAAAAAAATAATAAATGTATAACAGTAAAAATAACCACACTAAAATAATCAACCAATTACAGCTTAATGCTGCGGCTGCTAGTAAAGATTTTAACATTTTTAATTTTTCCCCGAATGGATAACAACTCCACAATCACTGAGTGTACTCAGGCACAATCCCACTGTACCACGATGACATCTCTATAAGTTGAATTTAAATAACAATAAATGCTTAAAATTACTTAATAAAACATATACAATATCACTTTCTTATACGTTTGTATTTTATCTATTATAAAAATAAACTAAATAAAAAAATTAGAGGCCAGTCGTGGGCTCAGTGGCACAAAACGGGACTGCAAAATCGACTGGTTGTGGGTTCGATCCCATGAAATATATATTTAAATTTATATTTTCATTTCTTCGCTCTGGTGGCAAGGCAAAGCGCGGCGTTGAGCTCGGCCACTCAACATGCAGTACCTCTAGAATTCGGCAGAAAATGGGGAACGGAGTGTCTTAACACTAGGTTCCCTCTGTCTATCCTGCTGTGTGTGGGGTACAATGTGAATCATTTTATCTATTATTTTTTACCTAATATAGTCACACGTCATATTCATATATACAACTTACAGCAATTGGTCAATGTAACTAATTGCTGGGATAATTTATGCTTACCTCTGAGTAATCGCCTGCTTCACGCCACAATCTTACGGATTGTGACAGGATCGAATATGGAGTGTGCTTATGTAAGAAATATATATATATGTCCGTAATCATTATTTTCTTAGTATAAAAGTAAGATGGCTTTCAATTTAGCTATGAATTAAAAGTAAATATTAATTTCGTTATTTTTAAGTGAGCTTCAAAAGCAAGAAATACTTTTACTTATACGATATCAGATAAAATAGTCGTAAGTATATCTATTAAAACTATGTCTTTCATATTTCAAAAGCTACTATTTATTTAAAATAAATAAATCAGCTTCACGCTGTGTCCCGCACACAGCAATGTAGGCAGAGGGAACAAGTGTTAAGACATTCTGTTCCTCACTTTGCCGAATTCTGGAGGTATTGCGTATTGAGTGGCAGGACTCTACTCCACGCTTAGCCTCGACGCCAGAGCGAAGAAATGGGAATATAAATTTAAGTAAATATTTCATCTCCTCGAGTGGGGATCGAACCCACAACCAGTCGGTTTTACAGTCACACTTCATGCCGCTGCGCTACGACTGGCCTCTACTACTAGTCATTTTATACTTATAATATCCTAATAGTCCCCATTCGATGTCAATTCAATAAATGGAGACAAAAACTTGAACTTATGTAGAACCATTTCACTCATCACCAATTTCCAATCAACACTGGGAGTTTTCCTAGACCCTCTTTTCACTTCTAAAAAGAAATATTCTATACATAAATGAATACCAAATAATATACACAGAAACAGAATACGAACCCACTATCCACCTATCAGAGCTCGTCTAGCCCTAAGACTCAGATATGTAATTGGCATCAGCCGTCAATGGAACTAATTGGGCGGATAATTTATGCGTCGGCCACTGCCTAATGGCCCGCTTTGGGCGGCCGTCTTGCGGGTAGTAACGAAATTCAATACAACCTTTGATGTCCGTAATCTAGATTCGGCTGGGATTGACACGATGTTATAGCAACATTTGATTTTTATTAATAAGAAACTATTTTTTTGGAGCTTTACCCTTACTCTCGCATAGCATAGCCAGAGAGAAAAATCTAGTGTTAAGACACTCCGTTCCCCACTTTCTGTTCAATTTCACCAGAATGAAGACATGAAAATAATAACATATAATAAATAATTCGGCCAAATGTAAACCGAATCCATAACCGTCAGTTTACAATCAGACACTATTCTGCTGCTCCACAACAGCCCTGCAGATATTTCTTTGTATTTATTATATATTTTCTTCTTTAAATTCAATTAAACTATGATGAATGGAGTGTATATGATCCTAGTGATTTAACACTAGATTCCCTCTGCCTACCCTGCTCTGTGCGGGATACAGCGTGAAGCTTTTATCAATGTGTCAAATATTTTATATACAACAACAACTGTGGTTAAAACAAATAAAAGCAAACAACATTTTACACTGCAAGCTTTCGCCGTCACACAAACATTACAATGTATTTTATTGTCAAGTCTTACCGCTGATATTGACATATTTATTTTAATTGGCTATCATAAAGTACTGGCAACAGTCTTTTTGAAAAAAAAACTATTATTTTTTCGATATCGATAGTCAAAAGTAAAATAACATAATACTATGTAATCGTGGTAAATATATATATATATATATTTGTGACCATCATGTATTTAGCGTTGGTCATCAAAGAGAATCTAATGTTAAAACATTCTGTTTTCCGTATACACCCTGAATTGGAAATATTGTGGCTGGAAAATTGAAAATATTGTACGCCACACTCTGATTTATACAGCGAGGAAAAAAGAATTGAAATCACAAACTCACTCAGATTCTGTCACACGGGGTCATAATGGTTATTTTTTTTATATTTTTATTTTCGTAGTAAAATATAAAGTGTGCTTAAATAAAAATGTCGTAGTAAGTAAGATATAATAAATATATGTCACAATATTTTACATTAATATTATTAATCAATATCACGTAGGACATTGCGAGGGCTATTTCAGTCCATGTATTCGAATTAATAGGTCATTTCGAATCTTGAGACGTTAAATATAAATTTTATTGTAAAGCACCCTATGAATATAAACGAGGCTGCCTTTTATTCTATAAAGCTTGTAATAATATTTTAGTACTGAGTTATGGTTTTAAATCTATACAGATAGATATACATATGTATCTATAGATAATTTTTAATGTTCTACTAAAATATATTGTTAGCAAACTCGTGTAAAATAAGGTAGTAGGTAGGGTAGATGTAGGTGAAGAAGACTATGAAAGCAATGAAGTTTGTCAATCGGGGACAGTTGCTGGTAGGCAACTATCCCTTATTGGAAGGAAACTCGTGTGAAGTATTGTCATTGAGTGATACATATCATATGTAATTACGTGGAATCTCTTATCGAATATTTAGAAGAATATAGAAGATATGTGTTTTTATTTGGTTTTTATTTAAACTTTCTATTTCTAACATTAGATATACATACATACGCACCATGTTTGTGAATTTATGTGAATCCTTTCACCCAAAAAAGTTTTGGTATTCTCAAAGTTAAAAGCTATTTCTTTTTATAGTATAAAATCTTTTCTTTATTTATTATTCTTTAGGTTAGGCCATCTTTGAATTTACAATTTTTAACCGACTTCTGTAAAAAAAGGAGGTTATCAATTCAACCGTATTTTTTAACAATTAATCAACAAGCTCAAAGCAGGGCGGAGCTCAACGCCGCGTTTTATGTTTTTATTAGAGCAAGAAAATTAATATAATTTAATGCCTTAAGTGATATTTGAACCCTTAACTGTCCCATTAATAGTCAAATGGTGTGCCGCTACGGTACGACGGCATCATAATCAAAAAATCTTTATGATAATAGAACTCTTTTTGCTTATTTTTAGAGTATTCTACATAAAAAAAATACATATAATAAACTTAAGCCAAACACCGCAAAACCTTTTAAAATAACAAGCATCACAAAAAAAAGTACAAAACAAAAAAATTCCACCGTTTCAACAAAATTTTTCCACCAAAATGAAATTAATTCAAAACCAAAGAGAAGAAAAAGGTGACACGTGGGACTTACAACGTAATCCAAATTAATACTCGCATTTTTACTTTGCCTTTTAAAATATGGTCGAATGTACACATTTTTTTCCTATAAACCGCTTTTTTCCTTTAAATCGTTCGTTTTATTTTGGCTTCATACTGTATCCCGTACGTAGCTGGGTGGTCCGTCCCCATTAAATCACTTCCGTTCTTTACTTTTCGCCGAATTATGGAAGCCTTGCAGGTTGAGTGGCGGAACTGAACGCCGCGTTTTGCCTCGTTACCAAAGCCAAGAAATAACAATAATAAATAATTCATTTCTTCAATTAGGAATCGAACTCATAACCAGTCGGATTTTCTACCGTGCACTTATGCCTCTGCGCCGCGACTGGCCTCTTGCCCGTACTCCTGTAATAGCTTTTTGGAAGTAATTTCTAAAAGTTTTTCACCGCATAACATGATAGACAGAGGGAAAAAAGGTACGTCACCAGTATAAAAATTTAACGAAGCGGAATTTGAACCCGCGCCTCTCGGATGGCTTCCAAACAAAATATGTATCTTTCTTCAATGTCGAAAAATACTTTAAAAATCATGTGATGTTTAAAAGTCGTGAAAAATAAAGAATGATGCACCGATAAGTCCTCTTTATTTTATTTAGAGCCAAATTAGAAGATAGTTTTATACACTAGGTTACTAAGACAGGCGAGTATTTCATTTTAAGTATTCACTCCAGTTAAATTTTATACCTGAATTAAATTAAAAATTACCAGAAATACAGCTAAATGTAAAATCCGAAAAAAAAACCGAACATTTAAATGGAACTATTATTTAACATTCAGATATCTCTAGCGTTAAAGAGACTTAACTTATCCGATTTTAATAATAAGGCGGTCGGAGCACACCTCCAAAGTTTTAAAGTTAAAAAATATCGCAATTCTCCCGCCGTTAAACTATTCATTTACATAGAATCCAAGAGAAAAATAGTAAATAACGGTTTAAAATGTAAAATTTGAACAAATCTACATTTTTAAAACGTGAATCCCACCAAACTCTTTTGTTCGCCGCTCAAATGACTGCGTCTGCCATCTTGTGATTATTTACCAAGCAAACATTATGCAAATAGTTGACAACCGTCACCGTTTCTTTATAGTCTACGGGCGGACTGTTTAAATAAAAGTTTTAATTAAAAATAAGGAAGGAATACTGTAATTAATTTCGAGAAGCGAAACGCTTATCTCGAATGAAAGGCTGCGGGAGTCAATGAATCGAGTGAAACTTGCGCGTTCACGTCACAATGGTCGATATTTTTATAGAGAATATAATCTAGACGCCGTTGTGGCACAGCAAAATAATATACAATAATTTAATATGAACATATTTATACGTATAACTATGACCTGATAAATTAAAGTTAAGCCAAAGCACTTTTTACCTCGAATAGTAGGATATGTATAGGGAACCTGGTGTAAGGACACTCTGATCCCTATTTTTCAGCTAATTTGCAAAACATTATGTACTGAGCAATTGTACTTAACGCCGGGATTTGTCTATTAAATCAGAGACAAAAAAATATATTTCTTCTAGGATCGAATCCACAGCCATATTCGTACAGACAATTTCCACAATCGTACTATAAACATATTGTTATGGCATTCGGTATAATGTTAATAATTAAATGCCTTAAAAATACAATTTCAATACTAAACAGTATATAAAACTATGCTTACCTAAAGTGAACTTAAGCAGTCAACGACTTCACTTGTGATGAAATGTAAACTGTTTGAAAGGTTCCCGACACAACCCGCAGAGGCATTTAGCAACAACAAACTTGCCGCTAGTCGGCGTAACTAACTCCATCGCTGCCAACTTTGTTGAAATGCATGTTATTTTACCTATCTTGATTATTAAATTACTTTGAAAATAGGTGCTGTGGTATTCTGCTTCTAAATGAATTGAAATTTTGTTACTAGCTCAATCCCGGTCATAATTGTGTAGGTATAGGGGGGAAGTTGGGAACCTAGTGTTAAGACACTCCGTGTTGATTAAGATATACTCGTTCCGCAGAATTCTCGAGGCATTGTATGTTGAGTGGCGAAACTCAACAACTTATATTCAAATTATTGTCATTTACAGTCTCGCCTGGTTAAGCAGAAAACAGCGTTCGATTTCGTTACTCAAAAACAAAAGATAGCAAGACAAATGATCTCCAGCTTTCTTACTGGACGCATTATTCTTCATCCGATATGACATTTTTTTAAACATACGACTATAAAAAAATACCAAATGAAAAAAAAAAATATTGGCTCTCTATTCTAATTACGTAACTCAATGAAGTATATAACTTAAGAGACATTTTAAGTAAAACTAGAAGAAGATAAAGTCAGAATAAGCGGAAGCTTTAATTGCAAAGTGCAAAAATACCAAATAAATAGTCGGATGAAACGCAGACGTAGCGCGAGCAAACACCAATTTAATTACGTTCCTTATAGTTGCTTATAGTTGACTTCTTTTACTGTACAGCTGACCGAGGATTAATATTTTATATTAACAGAAGGCACAACCAATATAAATTATAATTTGGATATTTTATACAATTCGTTCAAAAAGGTAGAAAGGAGAGTAAAGTACAGTATATAAAATATTTTTAACATTTTTTAAAGTGTTATTCCACACATAAGAAGGAAAAATACATATTTGGAAAACGTAAAAAAATTTTAACGTTGCGGGATTCGAACTCGGGCACGTGCCACTAAGCCATACGTTCGGTCGGTTCGGTTCGGTTCCTGGTCGGTTTCCAGGAGGTGCGGGTTCGAATCCTGCTACGTTCAAATTTTTATATGTTTTCTAAATAAGTAAAATATAAATAATTTATTAACACCGAGTGAAAATTAATCCCACAACTCTCGTATTTACAGTAAGAGACTATGCAGCTGCGCCAGGACTGTCTCAAAAATATTTATTAATAAAATATGTTAAATGGTCTACGTTTAATTATCTCCTGCTTTAGTGGTGTAGGTAGCTTTGAACCATTTACCTTCTATTTAAGAAACATCGTCTCTCGTTTTTAAGTCACGAAATCAAACAGCGTGCTTAACCAGGCGAGACGGTATATGACAATAATTTGAATATAAGTTGTTGAGTTTCGCCACTCAACATACAATGCCTCGAGAATTCTGCGGAACGAGTATATCTTAATCAACACGGAGTGTCTTAACACTAGGTTCCCAACTTCCCCCCTATACCTACACAATTATGACCGGGATTGAGCTAGTAACAAAATTTCAATTCATTTAGAAGCAGAATACCACAGCACCTATTTTCAAAGTAATTTAATAATCAAGATAGGTAAAATAACATGCATTTCAACAAAGTTGGCAGCGATGGAGTTAGTTACGCCGACTAGCGGCAAGTTTGTTGTTGCTAAATGCCTCTGCGGGTTGTGTCGGGAACCTTTCAAACAGTTTACATTTCATCACAAGTGAAGTCGTTGACTGCTTAAGTTCACTTTAGGTAAGCATAGTTTTATATACTGTTTAGTATTGAAATTGTATTTTTAAGGCATTTAATTATTTACATTATACCGAATGCCTTAACAATATGTTTATAGTACGATTGTGGAAATTGTCTGTACGAATATGGCTGTGGATTCGATCCTAGAAGAAATATATTTTTTTGTCTCTGATTTAATAGACAAATCCCGGCGTTAAGTACAATTGCTCAGTACATAATGTTTTGCAAATTAGCTGAAAAATAGGGATCAGAGTGTCCTTACACCAGGTTCCCTATACATATCCTACTATTCGAGGTAAAAAGTGCTTTGGCTTAACTTTAATTTATCAGGTCATAGTTATACGTATAAATATTAATAATAGTAAAATATTACATTTTAAACCGTTATTTACTATTTTTCTCTTGGATTTTATGTAAATGAATAGTTTAACGGCGGGAGAATTGCGATATTTTTAACTTTAAAACTTTGGAGGTGTGCTCCGACCGCCTTATTATTAAAATCGGATAAGTTAAGTCTTTTTAACGCTAGAGATATCTGAATGTTAAATAATAGTTCCATTTAAATGTTCGGTTTCTTTTTTAAATGTAAGATGTTAAAAAGAAATCAAACATTTAAATTTCGGTATATTTGCAAGTTTTTCTCGGAAAAACGTCGATCAGTGCCAAGCCTCTCGCACCGGCAACTCCTCTGGTGTTGCACGAGGTCGTGGGCGGCGATGATCAATTACGATCAGGTGAACTGTACGCTCGTTAGCTTAGTCTTTTCCTTAAAAAAAATATCATTTGATTATGAGTATAGACATGGACTTACACGACGTTGTAAACACTAATTCATATTAAGCATACAATGTTTACATTCAATAATATTTCTAACAAATTACTTTCTACATAAGCACTTATAATTAAAACTGTTTGGATGAATATAATTTCACATTTCAATATTGTGTTTGAAGCAACTTGTACGTAAGAATGGCTCTAACTCAAATTAAATGTCACCAAAACAATTACATAGATGACAATTTCAAGAAGGCTCTATTGCCTCTAAATTTACTCCAAAACATTTATTTCGTATCCAAATATACTATTCGTAATAACTTCATTCATACAAAAAGCTATCTTTATATATTTTTTTCTATACTATCCGCATGTTTTATCATTTTCGCGTTCTATTCACATTTGGAGTTGGAACGCGATTTCGTTAAAGTTTTGAGTACTTCGATCTATTATTCGTTAATTTTCGATCATATTATTTACATTTTCGAATGTCTTATTCTGTTTCTGGATAGTATTAAGAATAGCAAGTTTCATATTGAACTAATTCTTAATGTCCAAAAAATCATGAAAACCTTTAAAAAGTCGGACAATGACTTTAAAAGATGGTATATTGTTAATTGGATCTATATCTTTACTATTATCATTTCATATATTGTAATAAGTTTGTCGTTTTCCGCGCATATTGATAATCTTTGGTCTATTCATACATTACGCCACGTGCTGTACATGTTTGCTTTATTATATTACGATGTTAACATCATTTGTGCCTATCGCTACATGAATATTATAAATAAGTGTATTAAACTATGGATTTGTAACATACAACCTTTTTCTAAACGATATATGGAAAATAGCAACCCCACAAAATACATAGGAATTGATCACAAAACATATTTTAGTATTTATATCGATATAATTGATAGTTTCGATAAATTTAAGAATATGTTTCAATTGTCTGTGAGTATAAAAAATTTTGTTCGTGTAAATTAGTATTAAACAATTTAGTTAAGAATTTAAAGTATTTTAATTATATCTATTACAGTTGCTCCTGCAAGTAGCAGATACATTTTTCCATACATTGATTTACACACAGGCTTGCATAGATTTAGCAAAACTTAACTTATTCTTTTCCAAGTCGGTGAGTAAACACTAGAATAATTTAGAAACTAAGCAAAGATAATGTATTGTTTCGTTTCTCTTTCAATATACAGTTCCGATCGACATTGAACTCCATCTCAATTCAATTTTGCTATATTAAAATTATACTAAGACTAGCGGTCCAAACACGGTTTCATTCGTTTAAAGTTATAGTTATATTATAGACAAATAATAAATTTTACATTAATTGCAGCTGGTATGTTATTCTGATATGTTATTTATATAGATTAGAAGTTTCATCTAAATCCGTTCAGCAGTTTTTATTTAAAAGTGGAACAAGCATCCATCCTCATAAACTTTCACATTTATAATATTAGTACTTAATTCGTATTATAGTGAAAATAATCGTCCACCGCTAGTATATTTGCATCGACTTAAGGGGAAAAATGGAAACGACTCTCTTAGTGCTCCAATAAACTCCCTAACTTCTAAATTCGATTGTTTCGTCTGTCAGTCACTCAGTAATAGAAAAATTTTATATACTTATATATAGTCTTGTCATAAATATTGAGCTACACGTTGTATTTCACACATGGAACGCAGAGGGAACCTGGAAAGCTATTGCTAAGAGTTTAAGACACTCCGTTCCCGTTTAGACATAAGTCTACATTAATTGTGTACCCCACACGTACGCCACAACTGGCCTTTTTATTTTGTTCATACTTATTGTTTATCTTTTTTTCAGACCGTAGGTACACTCACAGAATTTTATGTAGTGCTTTGGATTTTTAAAAATATTCTACTAATTATTCTTTGCATCAAAGAGTGTCAAATATTTTACATAAATATTGTCGAAGCTGAAAGAAAATGTTTAGTACAATTAAATCACTATAATCATACAGGTAAGTAGATCAATTTATTTTTTAGTCTTATGCTGTCGCGCGTAGCAGGGAGGGCAGAGGTAATCTGGGAACCAAGTGTATTGAGTGTTGTGGGGCAGAACTCAACGCCGCGCTTTGCCTCGTTACTAGAGCGAAGCAATGAATATGTGTAAAGAAAATAAGTTTATATTAGATTTTGAAGTATACACGGTCGGTCGGTATGTTGGTCTGAAAGATCTGTCTGTTCACACGATCGCGAGTCCGATCTCAACTGATACAAATATATGTTAGGGTTCCGTACCGTCCGTCTGTCAAGGCCCTTTTCATGAGAGCGTTGAAATATCAAGCTGAGGTACTCACTGTCTCTTAGTCTGTCCCTTGGAGCTGTAAAAAACCAATAAAAGATACAGCCACTTACGCCGCAAATTTTCGAAACTCGTAGGGAATCAACACCTACAGGGTACTTCCTGTAAACTCAGAATCTTGATTTTTAATACGAAACTACGTCTTATAGCACAGATAAAGGAATAAGTCTGAAAAGTGAACATTTATAGATATTTCATAGAAAAGAAAAGGTTATAATTGGCGAAAGGTTTTGTATAGGGTCTTACGCCTAGTTACTCCTTATGTGCCTTATAATTTTATTAATTTTAAATACATGTGTTAGAGTTCAACGTTGTTTTTATTATTTTTGTAATATTAAATAATATTAATTTCTTTTTAGAGCTCAAAAAGCTTTTTAAAAACGTAAGGAGGGTCAACAAAGCGAGGTTCAACAAGATGACAGCGTGTGGATTTTTTACTATCGACGCAGTTCTACCCTTGAAATATATAGATCTTTTTAATGTTTATAATATCGTGATCCTACAATTTGGATTTTCTTCAAAAAATATAATTTAGGCAAAATAATATATTTAAGGTCAGAATAATGATTTATAGTCGGCCAGAACCGAACGCCAGACTCAACGGGGCGCTATACTTCTTTCATCTTATCCAATGTTATTGTATAATTAGTGTTTTTAGGGAAAATTGATTAACTATTTTAAATGATAATCATTTTTGTTACGCACTAAATAAATCGTAATTTAAATATTTTGGGAATTTACTTGATTTTGTTCACAAAAAATGTCGTATTTAAAAAAAAACTTTAGTTAAGTCACATTTATGTACCTACGAACTTTCAATCTACGCGAATTTTTCCGCGTAAATTAGGATTTTGTGAGAATTTTGGATTAAAAAGTACCTAATATGTTGCTCTACAGCTCTTTCTATCAGTAGTCCTATGAAAATTGATTCAGCTGTTCCGGGGATCAGCCCAGCTAAGCAGACAGATGAAAAAATTTAAAATTGTTTGTACTTTGGCGTCGTGTAAATAACTATATGTACTTGGAAAAAAACGATTACACAAATACTTAAATTTTCTTGCCTAAGCATATAAAGAATATTGAATCAAAAGCGTGACAAGTCTCAACTGTCACGCATTTGATAGCAATTATAAATATAATACTTATATTTAATATACTTTTATTATACAAGATTCATATTAATAATATTTGTGAATTGAACCTACACGGTTTTGTGGGCGGCGGTAATCACTTACCACCAGGTGACCCGAACGCTCGTTTGGCTGTGTTTTTTTCATTAAAAAAAACGAACTTATCCCTTACGCCGATGACCTTTAATTTATCACGGACATTCAGTACACTATATCATATTTAGTGCACAACAAAATCTAGACATTTTACATAAATGATAAAACAACCATCAACACTGAAAATACCTATTTTTTTTATTTTTTAAAATAATATATATTATTTAAAAAAACAAAAAAAAACCAAATCATATGCCCCTAACTAACAATAACACATCAAATCAAAAAAACAACCATCCATTGCTAGAAAAAAATAAAAATAAATATCTTGGGATATGGCTCGACTCTCACCTTTGTTGGAATGCTCAAATTAATTATGTATATAATAAATTTTCTAGTCTTATGTATATGCTTAAATCTATAGCGCGATACCTTCCACATCGTGTAATGACATATAAGTAACAAAATCTCATCTTTTATATATAATCGAAATATGGAGGACAGCTTCTAAATGTAATGTGTAGCACAACGTATACGAACATCACAAAAAAAAATATTAAATCACTTTTTAACTATCCACATCTAACACTTACAACAAAAAAAAAATACCAAAACACTCAATTAATGAATATAATACAGTTATACAACTATACTACATGCATACTAATTTGAAAGACCCTAAATGGAGGTGTTCACAAGAAGATTTCGTTCGAGATCAAAGGCAAGCAGCACCAATATCACAGACGAGCGCACAATTTGATATTACAGAAGACACGAACAAAATATGGAAATAAACTAATAACTTTTCAGGAAGTGATGCTATATAATGATTTAACGCAATCGATTAGGAACAGTAAGTCTTTTAGTGACTACTATTACCCTTAATAAAAAGTATAAGTATTAAAAATATATACCCTGGAGAGTTCTCATGTTTTTTTACGTGAGCTTCCTTTAATATCAAAGATATTGCTTTCATAAGGTCGAATGTGGGGCAGACTTCTTGCTTTGAAAAATATATAAAAAGATTAAAATTATATATTTCAAACCAAACATTCAAACTCTTAACAATGATAAATTGAGTAACGAAGTTTACGTTTGGTTAAAATATATTTTAGAAATCAAATTGTTTCGACGATAACTCAATTTGTTGACGGCCTAATTGTGTTTTCTAAGACCTTCATATAAATTATTACAGTATTTTTTTTTCTTGTTATAAGTTATAATTGAATTTGTTAGTACAAATACCCCTTTTCTTTCCAATTTCATTGCCAATTTTGACATAAACACTAAAAGTAGTGTTAAGAAATTCCTCTTTTTGCTTTCCAACTCAATTTGAGACTTGTCCTAACGCATGGACAGCTTCCACAAAGTCAAATTCAGATTTAACATGATGCTGTGAGCATATGTAAGCTACAGAACACTACGGTTCTACGTTCAATTATGAATCAGGAGAATAAATAATTTTTATTTGTTCGTTCTGGTAAAAAGACAACGACCATTATTGATTTTCACTTTGTCTCGAAAACTGGGGGAAAAGTTAGGAACGGAGTACCTTAACACTTGCTTCTATTCCATATGGCCTTCCCCACCATATGCGGAATACAGGATAAAAAGTCATCACATCTCGGTAAAAACGTTAAACAAATAAATCCGAGTTTCATATTCAAAATTTATGTATAAAATATCAAAACATTGTTTATATGTATGTATTCGTACTTATATATTTTACTGGACTAAACCCAACTGAATTCAATTTAACGTCCTCTCATATTTTGCCCCAGGATTTACATGATTGCCTCCTTTTCTTTACCGACATTTAATATATATTTTTTTATTCTTAAATCATCTCACATAAATAAGCATTTCGGTCTAGTGGTACACCATTATTATAATTTTGTTAAATAGCTCGAGATATTTCTGACTAAGCCTTATATATGTACATGCATAACTAACTAATGTTTATTTTAGTTTAATTAATAAAAAAAAATGTCATTGTCATGCATTTGAACCTACAAAAGGAAATCAAATTTAATTGAAAAGCGTTGAGTCACTACTACTTCGTATTAAAGTTCTTTATTCAAATACAAAAAAATTAAAATCTTAATTTACATAAGTGTCAGTAGTTCTGCAGGTTACTGCCACGCAATATCTTAACACTAGGCTTCTTCTGCCAACGCTGCTCTTCTGCCTACATGCGGGATACAGCGTGCAACTGAAGGAAATAAATAAATAGTAATTAACATACATTCTTATACGCTTCAAAATGAAAATTAAAATATCCACAAGTTAAACGTAAAACATTATTCAAAGTTACAATAATAATTTACGATACGACTCGACATTCAAAGCCTTTACGGATTTCCACGTAAAATCCATTCATTTTGTAATAATTTGTTTAATAATTTTTCCCAATTTGCTTTATGTGTAAGGGATTAAATAAATCAATCTTTATTTTCCTTTGTTTCAGAAATAATATAATTTCTTTTAGAAAACGAATTGACACTTGTAATAAAGAATAGCAGAGAAAAAAATATATATTCTATAATATAGTTTTTGCTTCTGCAAACATATATTGCAGAAGCAAAAAATATATTATATTAGCTCGGACACCAAGGCAAAAAGACCACCGTTAAGTTCCGCCACTCATAACGTAATGCCTCAAGAAATTCGGTTGAAAATGGAGAACAGAGTGTCTTTACACTACACACTCTCTGTCTACCTTGCTGCACCGGGATACAGCGTGAAGCAGATTTAATAGATTCATAAACTTTTTTTCTTTTTATGAAATGAATTTAATTACTCGACATAATACATTTCCCCTCCCCCTCCCCTACGACTATTCACTCTCCCAATCGGTCGGCCCCCTCTATGGCGTACTAAATACTAATAAACACGAGCTTTGACACTAGCAAAAGCGCAAAGCTCCTAGCTATTCAAAGAGACGATGAAATTTTAAACGTTCAGTCAAGAGTATCAACAGTTCGACTGAAACGCTTTACCGAACGCCGATCAGCTTAGTTCTACCATTTGCATTCGAAATACTTAGGATTCTAACTTTTATTACGTAGTACTAACTACACTACGAACAACTACTATATAAGTAAACTGCTATATATTTCTATTATTCGTTTGTTAAGTTTATATTTTTGGTTCACGCTATATCCCGCACATAGCACGGTGGGCAGAGGGAACCTACAGTTAAAACACTCGGTTCGCTACGTACTGTCAAATTTTCGAGCTTTGAATGGCGGAAATCAACGCTAAGCTTTGTCTGTGCCATCGAACCCACAACTCAAATGCTGTGCCGTTCCGCCACTTAACACCTAATGGATCAAAAATTCGTTGGAAAATGTGGAACGAAGTATCTTACAACAATAAATATGAAATAGTTAAATATTTTTTCTATAAAATACAAATATTTATCCGGATAAAATTAAATTAGATCCCAAGAAATTTAATAAGTTTATAGCAATATAGATAACTGTACCAAAATAATAATAAAAAAATCTCTTAATACACATAAATAATATTAAGATACTTATGAGTGACTGATAGTCACTGGGGCTTAAAAAGTTTGGCAGGTTTTGTAAATTAAGAAAGAATTTAACAAAATTTCCCGGGGAAAGAATACGCGGGCAGCTTTGCAGGCGACATCTAGTATATTATAACGCGGTTAAGGAGCGGTTACCAATGCTCATGTGATTGACGTTACAACCATTCGCTATTACAATATATTTTGATATTTTTAACATTTTTTAAAGTGCTGATCTACACTTAGAAAGAAAAATATTTATTTAGAAAACGTATAAAAATTGAACGAAGCGGGACTCGAACCCGTCGAACTTTAAAAAATATATCATAAATAGCATTCTCTCTTGCCAGATGATAATTTTTAGTGTCAGAGCGCCTAGTCGGTTTCGCCAGGAGGCGCGGTTTCGAGTCCCGCTACGTCAAATTTTTATACGTTTTAATCATAATCATACGTTTTCTAAATAAGTATTTATAAATTTTGAGGCTAAAACAGAGGCCAGTTGGGGCGCAGTGACACAAATGTATGACTGTACACGCGACTGGTTGTGGGTTCGATCCCCACTCGAGGAAATGAAATATTTAATATTTTTATATTCGCTCTATTGTTGAGGCAAAGTGCGGCGTTGAGTTCCACCACTCAACACGCAATACCTACAAAATTGGGCGGTAAATGAGGAGCGCCTGTGGGCGGGTTAGCGCGAAGCTAGTTTATTTTATTTAAAACAACAACGTATACATTACAAAATATATTCAAATTCAATACAAAAACTTCCTATACATTCAAATTTTCGTTTAACTCCAAACAAATATATTGCATTACATAAATTGTAGACGAAACAATGAATACACAATTTTTAAATAAATCGCTATCTGAGGATAAGATACGTACAATAAATTAAATATTTTTGCTACAATATGACATCGCTATTATTTATCACGCGTCCGCCCCGATAACCACGGCTACACTTCCTCTGGGATTTCCTTTTCAACGGCACTATCACCACAATATTGTTTTCTTTTTTTTTTTAAGTTTCATGCTGTATCCCACATATAACAGAGTAGGCAGAGGGAACCTAGGAACCTACTTTTAAAACACACAGCATAATAAAAGTATTATAGATAGGATGCGGGCGAAGCCGCGAGTGGACAGCTAGTTGTTAATAAATATTTAAGGCAACAAGTAATATTATTATATTAGTAGTATTATATTATTATTTACTAGAGGACTATTCGAAGCTTCGCCCGCATGCTGCATTTGCCAACAGATTGATAAATTCAATCATAAACAACTTGCTTTTATAATTCTGAGGAAGTGCAAGCACTACGTGGCTACTTGAAAGGATGTCATCGACGGCAAGGGCGGCCCCTGTGCGAGTCAAACGTAAGCTTGGGCACCGTAAACAGAGCGTTCAATATTTTTAATTAACATTTCTCTTAAAGTATACGTCCAAATAATATACATAAAAGTTGAAGTTTATTTAAAAATAATATTTTTGTCTTCCAATATACTGACATATAATTTTGCAACACACGCGCTTAAAACAATTCGATGATGGTCCTTATTATTGTTATTATATTCTTTAAGGCTGGCTAAGACTTACACCGTAATCTTATATAGCTGTATCACTCCTGAGGAAAGTAGCTTTCAGACAAAAAAAGGGAATTAGACCAGTAGATCCAGAGATCTTAGCGCTTAAGCAAACAACAAACAAACTCTTTCGCTTTATTATATTAGTATAGATAGATAAAAATACAAACAGTGGACGCCCGCCCATCTAAACGCACACACTGCATTCATGTGTGTCGTATATTTCTGAACTAATAATTCTACTGGCTAGTGGCTTTAATTACAGCTGTAGCGTTTAAAAAGAGAAATATTTTCAATTAAAAAGTGCCTAGTGTGCCTAGTGCTTCTCTGTTAATTATTCAAAATGATGTGGCTGTCGGTATTGTGCATAAATATGTGGATGGTGACATTAGTGTGTGGCAACTTCACTTTTACTTACGATAGTATGTATTATTTTATAACAAGATACATTTGTTGGTAAATTGGGTATATTGAAGCAAGCAAGCTTAATATTTTTTTATTCTTCATATTCACGCTGTATCCCGCATATAGCTGGATAACTAGAGAGACCTTAGTGTACGGAACTAAGCGCTGCGCTTTTGGGTGCTGCGTGCAGTGATATCAATTGCTACGTGGACTATTTACACATCAATTGCTACATAGAATATTTTATTTTGATCAGAGCTGTAGAACACTTCTTAAAATGCGAGGAGATAGCATAATATGTATATTTGTACATAAAACTACGGTTGCCAAGTGACTGAGACAACATACAGACGAAACTACTCGGCTTGGAAAGTTAAAATTTTAGATGCAATGGTAAAAAAAGTACTAAGAGGACTTCTCAAAATTTCAACGAAAGCAGAAAAAGGACAGCTTTTATATTATCTTCATAAATTCCACGCAAGCAAAATTGCATCTATAAGTAGTATAGATATAAATACTAACTATATGTAAAAATAAATAAAAATATTTTAAATTATTTTCTTTGAATACAAATAAAAAATTGTATAATAAATTGTATTAACTAATTTAACAAAGAAACTTGAAATTGATTAACTATTACAAGCTGAGATTTCCAACTAAGAAGTCTTCTATAATTTCCAAATCTTGGATCGTGAAGGTACCACTTAAATTTCCTTGAACGTTCGTTTCGTTTTAATTATTCAAAACGTCTTGATCAGTTTCAGTGGGTTGGCCAACACAATTTTTGAAAGTTTTAATTTATTTAAATTTAATTAGGTTGAAAAATTGGACAAGAATTCATATAACTTATTTTTGTTAACCTAAAATAGTATCTTATTTGTATTAATAATTACATTAATAGCCTTTTGTACGACAAGTTAAAAAAAAGTTGTTATGTATCTACCGTATACCGCACCGTATACTTGTATTAGCTTTTTTTTAAGTTGTGAAAATGTAGTTAGAAGTTTTTTATTTTACTTTATAAAAAAAAATATTTTCTTTTGTTCATATGGACACTTAAGTTTCGAGAACCTTAATGGCCTAAGATCCCTATAGTATAGATCTGCAAGTATCTATTTTTTTAATGAAACTTACTTTTAGGAATTATACATGATAGTAGAATAGATTACATTAGAGGTGTCTAGAAGGATCGTGCCGCAAACTCCTTTTATTAAATAAAAAAAAAATAATAATAAATCAGCTCCACGCTGTATCCCGTACACAGGCAGGGATAGGCACAGAGAACCTAGTGTTAAGACACTCCGTTCTCCACTTTCTGCCGAATTCTGGAGGCATTGCGTGTTGAGTGGCAGATCTCCTTTTATTAAATTTATGGTAATGGAAAAATTGTACTAATATCTTTTTATGTGAATCCAACATAAAACGCCATGGTTGCCACCTCTCAGTCTGACGCAATTCCAGGGTTGCCAGGTTTAAACAGGTCATTGATGGTGGTAGTTTGAACTCATGTGTATTTTAAGTGAATTATATATAACAAATTAAAGCTTATTCTTTCCTCAATACACGGTTGCCTGTAAAATAATTGCCGCAAGCAGAGGTTGCCATCATTTGAATTATTTTATTCCGGTTCTGGTTGACTATAATAATAGATGATAAAACGTGCATTCTGCCTTATGTTTTAAAGAAACATTTAATTGAAAGTCAACCTTAAATTCAATGTTTATTCTAACTGTTAATCTATTAAATTACGATTTTAAGTACATACAGAAAACTATGTAAAGAAGAAATCATATTTTTTTTTAAGTCAAATTATGAAGTCGCGATATTGAGTCTTTGCTTAACCTCTTTTATAAACACTAATATTCATTTAAATTAAGGTATAAATTACATCATGGCTCCATTATATACGCGTTCTTCGTGTTCGAGTATTTTAAGAATCCGTACTTCATTATTACTCATCATGATTCTATCTAAAGTGTGGTCTGGTTTCTGAGTTCTGATTTTAAATGCTCTGTCCATTCTAAGAATCTTTCCTTTTGGGAAAAATTACTCACCACTAATGTAAAAAGGGATGTGCCCATAAAGATAAATACTATCAGTATTTGTTACATATCCATACTAATATATTAACAGTGGCTATGCAGTGTAAGGAGCATCTCTGTCAACACGGCTATTTCTACGAAACCTTTTACACGGTGAATAATGAAGAGAGAAAAATGATGAAATCTGATCCCAGTATCGTATTTGAAATGCATATTGCAACATTAGCATCCAGTAATGGACATATTTTACTGTCTCCTGTCGCAAAACCGGATTCTACCGTCTCTGTTTACGAATTTGGTAAGGTTTTTGAAAATATATAAATTAAATATAGAAAATCTATTTTAACGTCAATATACACTTGTTGAGGAGTCGAGTATGATTGAGGACCCGAATTGACTATAACCGTTGTGGAAGGAAATATAATAGATAACTAAGCGTTAGTTCCCACCTACATTATACAATTGCTATATTACGATCTTGGTAGTACTTTTTCCGGCTTAACGCTGCAACCCATATAAAGTAGGGTAAGCAGAGAAAACCCAGGAACCTTCTATTACGATACTTTGTGTTTTTTTGAAAATTAGGCTTTCAAATATGACATAGTTTGTATGATGAACTTATTGAATATTATATGATATAATTTGTACACTTTCAGTTGTAGGTGGAGGAGGCAACAAGTTTACTGAACTAAGAGGTAACTTAAAGAGAAACGCGAGAGCTTCTGCAAAAACGGTTGGCATACTATCTCCTATCGAGTTTAGAGCATTTTACATCAAAATTACTGAGGGTAATACAAACAATTGTACAATAATCTGATAGTCATCTGAGACTTTTCTAATCAGCTTCACGCACACAGCAGGGTAGGCAGAGGGAACCTAGTGTTAAGACACTTCGTTTCCCACTTTCTGCCGAATTCTGGAGACATTGCGTGTTGAGCGGCAGAACTCAATGTTGCGCTTTGACTTTTCTACCTACTTAGTACTTGCTAAGATCTATGCAAAAGTAAAAATAAAATAAAATATTTAAGTATTATATTCAAGCAGGTATGTTAGTAATAAAAATATAAACACGTATTTGAATACAAGATGTATTTTTTTTTCAACTACACGCCATATCCCGCATACAAGTGGGTAAGCACAAGAAGCAGCATAGTGTTAAAAGGCGCTCACCTTTGTATTGACACCAGAAATAAGAAATGGAAATATTATATAAACCTCGAATAGAATTCGAACGCACAACCAGACGTGCTTACTGTCACACGCTTGTGCCCTTGCGCCACGACTGGTCTCTAGTTCATTCATTTAAATAAGGTGTCATTTATACATATATTTTGCGTTTAGATGGACTTATTGAATTTGGACGTGAAGGTGACATCATGCCAATATTGACGTATCAAGATATGTTCCCGATCGAGGTAAATTATTTCAGTTTTGCCGCATGGAACGGTGTAGAGGCTAAATTCCTATACGATTGTCCGATACCATCAAGCAATGGTTCCTATGGTGAGTATAACTTTAATTCAGGTAATAATTATAGTAATATAAACTATTTCTATTTGAAATTAATGTTTGAAGTAATTGTTTTATTCAAAAAAATTATAATTGTACTATGCTCTTGCCCACTGCTTGCCACTCATCCATTTGAACTGGTTGGCTGCAAGAGATAAATCCACCTTTGTGAGCTAAATGTGTTTAATGTTGTTTTCTCATTTATATTAAATAAAAATAAAAGAAGAATATGAAATTTTAAGAAGGTTATGTCATAAAATATTTTTTTAAGTATACTTATTAATTGATAATGATATATCAGTAATTCTTACTTTAACTTCGTTCTAATCCTTTATCAAAATTTTAGTAACTCCAAATTCTAAGGCAGTTGAACCACAGCTCTCCAACTCGGACAAATTAAGAAGAAGTTTATTATACAACAAAAATCCTTACGTTCCGCCCAGACCAAAGTTACCTGTTGATGTAGGAATCAAAATTACAAGCGTTTCTTATAATGCGTTTAATGCTAAGCTTACTACAGGAATATCTTTAGTCAGAGTAAGTACATAGTAGGCGATCGTTAACGACACATTATGAAGATGGTCATAGGTTCGATTCCCACTCGAATCGAGGATGAATTACAATTAATTCTCAGATAAGTCGAATAAAGTAACTTCTTACTGATTATACGATGAATGTTTGATAAGTTCATTTACTTTGTATTCTGTCACTAAAATATAGAATGATACGATATTTTATATAATATATCTAAATATATAAATTTAATACTACTTATTGTGTTTATTTTATGAAATCTGCTTTTTTAGTTTCTCGTCATTTTATTCACCATAGTACTTATTTGAATTTTTATTATTAGAAATGGACTGACGACAGTATGGCGTGGAATCCTAGTAAATTCAACGGCACTACATATATCACATTTCGACAAGGCCAAATATGGAGTCCAGCATTGACTGTTTTCAAGTAAGTGTCTAGTATTTCAGCGCAGTGCTACTTTTGTCACAAAGGAATTGTATAACGATAGTAATCTACAAACAGATTTGTATTGTCAAATTGAAACTGTGACTTCAGAGGTCTAATTTAAACTAAGTATTCGCCTCCCTCTCAATAGAAACATTCACATTGTCTTTATATTCGGTTAATTCACGATGGTTCCATGACTGACTTTGAATGTGACGATTATAGGTTCGATTATTTCTCAAAAGAATAAGATATTGTAGTTCCCTCGTTCTGCTAAAAAGACATAATGCGGCGTTGATTTCAGCACTTATCTTTAGGTTAGTTCTGCCGTCACTGCTGTATTTGCTTCCAACCCACAAAAGGACTGTTTTAAAGTTTTTTTTTATTTTCAGAGACTTAGTTGATTTAGTTTGGCACTATATATAACATAACTTTATATTGCAGCTCAGATAGTATATCTTTATTAAATTCTAAGAACCCCGAGCTTATAACGATGGTCAATAGTGGTGAAGCTACCCTGCACATGCAGACTACAGTCAAGACGTGGTGCTACGACGTTGTCAATACTATGACAAGGTAAGTTTATTATGTTTATTTAACTATAACAAGTATAAACAAAACATAATTTTGAGTGAATAGATATTTCTATATATTATATAGCAGCATGAAAAAACTTAAAATAATTGTTGTTGATTGTAATTTTTTTTTTCTGAAAAAAAATCTGGTTATTGCTATAGTGAATAATGATTTATTTTCAAAAACACATTACCTTCCTTTGCGTTGCGAAGTCAGTTGAAAAATAATACTATTTTTTAAATGCTGCGCCACTAAATTGTTTTAAAGTGAAATGTTGAATAAGATTGCTATTTGTATTTTCCTGAAGTAAGTCGTTATTTTACAGAAGAGAGAGTTTTTCTCTGACCTTTACTTCTGTCTCTGACTTTTCAAAAGCAATATAGTATTTATTAGAATTGTAATTATTACAGCAGAAATTGTAATATTTAATCACCTTCAGAAACGTAGTCATATTTGCTATTAAATTTATATATTCTACTTTATTGAAACAGGTGGCCTCGCGACGAATACGAATGTGCAATAATCATAGAGCCCTGGCAGGTTCACGAACATATACTGTTGAAAAAAATCGATCCTAAAAGTAACATAATGAGAATAGTAAGCTTTTGATTTTTATTATTTACTTCAATATAGTATGTGTAATTTGATTTTAAAATAGTGACCTATATTTATATATGTAAGCATTAAAAAAGCTTAACTATTATGTGACTGTAAGTTTCAGTAAGTTGTCGTAGGTTTGACCCCCATTCGGTGGAAGGAATCATTATATTTTTTGTAGTTTCACGCTTTCTATCTCGCACACAGCAGGATAGACAGAGGGAACATGAAAACCTAGTGTAAAGACACTCTGTACCCCACTTCTCATAATATTCTGGAGGCATTGCATGCTGAGTGGTGGTACTGACCACCGCGCTTTGCCACGTTGCCAGAGCGAGGAAATGAAAATATTAAATATTCATTCCCCCGAGTGAGAATCGAACTGTCAATCGTCGGGCTTACAGTAGAATAATTGTGCCCCTGCCACGATGGCCTCTAATTATTATATATAATTTCATTGTACTGAATTCGAACGAAAAATCGAAAACGAAGATTTTGGCACTAAGTTCTTTCTGTCTTGCTATATGTGAGATACAGCGTGTTGCCGAAAAAAATTTATAATATATTTTTGTAAATTTTGACTTCCTATTTAGAAAGCCTATTACGGAAAGCCTAGTATAGCTTAATTAATTTTTTATTCCACATAATTATACATTATTTTATTTTTTTATATTTCAACTATTTCTGTACACACTTCATTAACCGGAGAACATAATTATTTATCTTGAACATTATATACATACATATATTTGAAATATTTCAGTTTGCAGATATAGACGAGGTGGTACAGAACGAATGGGAACTTGTATCGGAACAGTATGTGTTAAACGCCACAACTTGGAACAGTGTCTATAGCGCTTTCGACAACAGCACCAGACAAAGTGACAGATTCGTTATTGATATAAAATTGAAACGTCGTGCCACCGCTTATAATATGGTTTTTTATACCCCGTTATTAGGTAAAATGCATTTTATTTTTATTTTTGCACAATCTTTGGCTATTTCGGTGAGGTAAGCAAAAAAAAATCAATTATTATTTGTAGTATTCTTTACTTTTAATAAAAATATGTTTTAAGTCGTGCAGTTCATAATTTTGATTAATTATTAACATTTCCTCCTTTCGGTCAAAGAACTACAAATATTTCAATTATGTTTAATTAAATCAATTTTATTTATTTATTTATTTATGCGTTAAAATACTAAGATTTAAAATCTTATTTTCGTATTAATATGATGGATTATTTATAACGATTAAAGATCTTAAACTTCCAGATTGCCAATTCAGCTGATTTTCGGTATTCTAAAATTTAAAATAAATATAATTTCTTTTTACTATATCTCATATTTATACAATTGGGGCCACAATTTTCCATCTCCTTTATGAAAATAATAAAAGTACTTTGTTTTAATTTTACATAAAAACAAACATATTTCTAAGTAAATCACAGCGTAATATTACCATATGTTTAAAAACAACTATTAATCTCTATTAAACATTATTTAATTATGTACAAAAACGTTATTTCTGTTTCAGCTCTTGTAACATTTGTTTTACTATCCTTTTGGAGTGAACCCCTTAATATGAAAAGAGTTTGGTTTTACGCGTACTGCACTGTCGTTATTTGTATGGGAATGTGTTTCATTGACTATTTGATACCTTGTCACACCGTGCCTACTATACGTAAGTATTATTTATGCTAGTAAAAAAATGTCTTTTTAAATTATATAACAAATTTATTTAGTCATGCCAAACAGCCTATATATTCGTATTTGTACTATTGTGTAACAGTTTTAATATAACACGCAAGGGCTTCAAATTTGGCCAAAAGTGGGGAATGGTAGTGTCTTAATGGGAACGAAAGTTTTTTTAATGGTAACAGAATGTCTCCTACTGTTAACTACGCCACCTGTTTCCCTTCGCCTACCCTTCTATGTGAGGGTTACAGCGTGAAGCTAAAAGAAAGAAAGAAATTAAACGTAGCTAGCTTTGTTATTAATAAGTGATAAAGATATTTGGAGGTTATTGTCTCTGTCTTGCCTTTCCTGAATGATATAGCGAAATGCACCGTATTAAAAAAAATTGCATATGAAGACCTACTTATGTCAATTGTTACATGATGATGGTCTTTCTCCTGAAAGTACTTCAAGGTAGAAAAATCGAAAGATTTATTACAGAAGCCAGTCAGTTACACCGATGACTGTAAACACGAAGGGTTGTGGGTTGGATTTCCACTCGAAAAAATTATATATTTAGTATTTACATTTTCTTCACTATGCTAATCAGTCAATTGCCATTCAACACGCAATACCTCCAGAATATGGCGGAAAATGGAGAACAGAAGTGTCTTACTATGAACGGAGTGTCTTAATGGTAACTGAGTATTTCAACTCTAGGTTTCCAGGTTCCCTCTGCCTATCTGCCATGTGCAGTATACAACGTAAAGCTGACAATATGTTACTGAAATTTCTTAATATCAAAAATAAAAGATATGCTGAAATTGAAATTAAAACCAAATAACAATGGCACGAATCAAAGATCAAAGATAATCTAAATAATTAATAATTAAATAACTTTCTTTTCAGTGGTTCTGTACGTGGTTGTGCTGGGAGGAGTGCTTCTGGCACTCATTGTCCACGTGGTGCTAATGACGTCATTAGCCAAGGGACTGTGCAAGACAATCGCTATGCAGAACATATTAACTGCACAGTGGTTCCGAGCTCTGTTTTGTTTACCACCCTTGAAGGTATTTATTAAAACATTACTTCAACTTTTACTATTACAAGCACTTCAGGTTAGTAAATAAATAGTTGTATAGTTCAAAGCAGCGAAGCTGCGAGCTGGTCCTAGGTATATTTCAAAACAATCATAGACAGTCTAGTACAAAGTAAATAAATAAAATAAATGATAAACTAAAACAAAATTGTAAGAAGCTACATACTACTTATTTAGAAAACGTATAAAAATTTGAACGTAGCGGGACTCGAACCCGCGCCTCCTGGAAACCGACCAGGCGCTCTGACCACTGAGCCATACGTTCTCGCCAAGCTACGTCGAAATTCTTATACGCTTGTTACAACTTATGTTGTTAGCATCTCTGTAGGGAGATTTTTACAAATTTCCCCTACCCAAAGATAATTACTAAGAATTATCGTTTGGCAAGAGAGAATACTATTTTTTAAATATTTTTAAACATTTTTAAAGTGTTAATCCACACTTAGGAAATATAAATACTTATTTAGAAAACGTATAAAAATTTGAACGTAGCGGGACTCGAACCCGCGCCTCCTGGAAACCGACCAGGCGCTCTGACCACTGAGCCATACGTTCTCGCCAAGCTACGTCGAAATTCTTATACGCTTGTTACAACTTATGTTGTTAGCATCTCTGTAGGGAGATTTTTACAAATTTCCGCTACCCAAAGATAATTACTAAGAATTATCGTTTGGCAAGAGAGAATACTATTTTTTAAATATTTTTAACTTGCTTGTTACAGGAGGCGCGGGTTCGAGTCCCGCTACGTTCAAATTTTTATACGTTTTCTAAATAAGTATTTATATTTCCTAAGTGTGGATTAACACTTTAAAAATGTTTAAAAAGCTACATACTTTCAATTATTTCTCAGGTATGTCAGATCTATGAAACCATAGACGAATGTCGTGAGGACGATACGGTTGTGCCACCACGAAACGATAACATCGAAGAAATGCAAAGTGACAACACCGAACACAATGAAACCATGGAGCTAGCTGAAGCTATAGATAAAATTATGTTTATTGTCTACTCTATTGTGTTTGCTGTTATGCTTGCGTTACATTTTTAAATAGTTGATTGTAATTAGTTTAAGCTGTAATTTTTACTTTAAAATCGAGTCTCATAATAATAGTTTCATGAAAAATGTATGCGTTTTTTTCTCAATGTTCATTCAACATATCATAAATTTATTATTTAGCATGTCGGAAATGAAAGAGGCGGAGGTAGAACTCACTACCGCCCTCCACGCCCACCTCAACCGGTTTGCTCATCTCGAGTCTTGGCCATCCAGACAGTGGCAAGTCAAAGTGGAATCAAAGATAAATTTTCATTTTTCTCTCTCTGGTAACGAGGCAAAGCGCGCGTTTCCAGAATTCGACGGAAAGTATGGAACGAAAATACGGTGATAGATAGTAAATGGGAATACTCAGTTTCCAGGATCTCTGCCTACCTTGTTATGTGCGGGATACAGCATGAAGCTAAAAGATATGAAAATTGTATATAAACAAACAGTCTTTAAGTTCCTCATTTCAGTATCATATTCACTATATAGTATCTTCTTCCTCATATTATTAATCCCGGCATATGTTGCCAGGGTTTGCCTTCCTATGCTTAACCTACTCCACTTTGCACGTTTTGTAACGTTCTCGGTGGTTAGACCATCGGCTCTCATATCCTGCATTATAACATCCAACCAGCGCTTCCTTGGGCGTCCGGGAGGTCTAACTCCAGGGACGTCCAGTATGCTATATACAATTAATTATAAATATATTTCCTAATCAAATACTTTATACTACAGAGCACAATATCTCTCCAGAACAGTGACAGAAATCGCAGAGTTTCATTAAAAATTTAATTAAGATTACTTTTCAAATGTTCCATTGAATTCAATTTCATGATTGTTTCAATAGAATTTGAACAGTTCCACTATTTCACTTTGCATAAAGATAAACGAAAAGTTCCCTCGCTAGAGGCTTGTAATAAATCTTACTACTTAATTTTTTAGGCTTCAAATGTTTTCTTCTAAATTGTATAACAGACTATTAAAAAAATTGAGAGACATTTTGAATTTTTTCGTGTTATTAAAAAAAAATGCAAAAAGATATAATATATTTTATTTAATTACGAGTTCATAACTGTTCATACTATTCTTAGTAAAAACTCTTATTTAAATCTATTTAAATATATTTACATAAAACTTATGGGCTGACTTGACTGACGAACAACAAAATAGATATTTCTATATTTCTACGGAAAGAGAAAACAGGATTTTCAATTTTACTTAAAATCCACGCATACTAAGTAGCGGACAGCAACTAGTATCTATAAAATATTATTTACGTGTCTGTTTCTCCATCGTATATTTAGAAACCTTCCATTTACATTGTTATTTACCGGATGACTTGCCCGAAGGGTGGCCGGTCGGTCGGAACTTTCTGCTCTATCTTTGTTTTTGATATTAGTTTTTGTATTTATATTTTTTTTTTTTGCATTTACATTAAGAAATAATGATAATGTACATATTTGTTTATATTATTTTCATGTTTCTCCTTAAATTTTTTGAGTTCAAAAGAAAGCGATCCTTTGTGATAGCGCATATGAAGACACAGGCCCAGAGCAGGCAAATAAGAAAATAATCATTTCCACGAGTGGGGAATCAATCCACTACTAGCACGTTTACGGTCACATGCTATGCTTTTTAGGATTCGTACCTCGACAAGCGGAACCCTTATAGGATCACTTTGTTGTCCATCCGTCCGTCTGTCAAGACCCTTTTTCTTAGGGATGCTGGGAGGATTTTTAACTTCTAAGCCAACGCAATAAAAAGATACAGATGTTTATACCGGAAATTTCCGCAAATTTTCTATCTCGTAAACCCAGAATCTTGAAATATGATACAAAGCAACGTCATATAGCACAGATTAATGCAAAACGTGAAAGTTTATAGATATTTCATTACAAAAAAAACAATAGAAACTCATATTTATAGTTATACAAAATGAGTGCATAAGTCCGCTAACTTGTGCTTGTTAACTTAAGTATGTAGTACATCCTTTTCCCAGTTGACCTACAGTCCTGAAATTAGTACGGAAGCCTCGGGGAGCGAGTCCGACTCGCACTTAACTAGTTTTTTTAGGTTATTGAATAAAGTACTTAAAAAACAACTTATTTAAAGGCACTGTCTGAAATTATTTATTACATAAGAAAAGAATGAAGCTGAAAATATGTTTCAAATATTGATTAATTTTATAATATTAAAATATATAATACCACACGGGTAAAGGAATGCCAATAAATTTATTATAATAAAACGTTCACAACGTTCACAGATTGATTAAGTCCTTTTGTGTTGGCCATCGCAAAAGTTTTTAAACAGAAATGTATTAACATTTTGAAATTTAAATTAATTTAAATATATATACATACATATATATATATATATATATATATATATATATATATATATATATATATATATATTTATAGACTTCCATTTTGTACAAACCATTTATAATCCGCCATTTTGTTACGGTGACCATTCTGAACTACCATCAATATTGATTATACTAATTTAAATAATTTTATTGTCATAAGAACTAAAGTCGTAATTCAAATTTCAGCTAAATCGTACTGGGAGTGGGTCAAGTCGAGCTTGCAAGATTTTACACATACCAACACTGCAAGTCAAATAAAAACTTGTATAAAATACCCAAGCTATAGAAAGATTGTTATTTTATTATTTTGCTATAGCAAATCTACTATCATACTAGATTTTAAATCTAGCCTCATTACCTTATCAAGGAAATGAAAATATTAAATGGGTGAACCAAAAAGCTATTATATATGAAAAGTAAAGAGAAATTTACATTAGTTGAATATTACTGGAAATTACAAAAATATAAAGTGACATACATATGTTATTAATATGAACATCCACTCCAGCAAATGCTCTAGTTTTACAAATTAGTATATACTGTAAGTAACATCAGAGCTCGTCGTCGTAATGCCTTTGTGCCTGCACTCTGTAGAGACAGGCTGATTGCGACGCTCTCACTTTTAGATAAACAGTACACTACGAGTGTTCTGAGAATAACAAATTTACCTATTTAACAATGTTGAAATACAACTGAAATATATAATTGGTTATTTATCATAACGTAGTTCGAAATATTCGAAGACTCTTCCTGTCCTCTCAAAATTACTTATTAACATGTAAATGCAGAGTTGATAATAATCTCTTTCTTCCCTTTGTTGGATAATTTACTTGTTGTATAATCCTATGAAAAACACAAATGTAAAATGAGAGCCAAGTTCAATACTTATTTAGAAAACGTATAAAAATTTGAACGTAGCGGGACTCGAACCTGCGCCTCCTGGAAACCGACCAGGCGCTCTGACCACTGAGCCATACGTTCTCTGATTTAAATTTTTATACGTTTTCTAAATAAGTATTTATCTTTCCTAAATGTGGATTAACACTTTAAAAATGTTTATAAAAAAAATTGCCAAGTTCAATGTTAAGTGAAGCGTCACTCGAAATCGGGAAATCGAGTTCTCAGTTCACTCGGGATAAAATTCAAGCTCTAAAATTGACACCAAACTTGCATCATTACTTTTTATAAAGAAATCATTACTACTAATATTTAAAAAAATACACGCTATAATTTCCCACGTTCTTTGATCTAACTTTCATGCTTAACTTATTTTTACTGTCGTGATAGTATTAGTTTTAAGATTTGTTCTTTTCAGAAAGAAATGAATAAATACGATTTTTTTATACACATAAATACTCCCTTTAATTAATATAGACAACATATTTATAAATTAATTTCCATTATACAACCATTTGCAATTGAAATACTATTTAGTTTAAAATTGAAACTTCAACTACACGTTTAATTAAAAGTACCTACTGTCTTATGCAATGTTAACTCCGTATGTTTATTCACGCCAAATACTAAACATTCACACTACAGTAAGCGCGAGCGCTTGTAAAATTGAATAATAATTATAAATACAAACATCGACGAACGTCAATTATGGAGAAACCATTTCAAAACTTAATTACTAACAAAGCAAATTAATATGTATCACTGTGCGCATTAAAGGAGTCTATCGGAACGGTGGAACAACTCAATTACACTTGTTCCGAGGTTTCAGTACAGGTTAGAGGAGGTAGCGTTTTAATGGATTCTTTTTTTTATGGAAAAAACAAGATGAGCGAGCATACGGATTATCTGATAGTAAGTGGTCAAAGCCGCCTACAACTGTTTGCTCAGTTCTTTGTTTTTTATTTGTTTTAGTTTCACGCTGTATCCCGTATATAGCTGGTAAGCACAGAGAAACAGGTGATGAGACAGTAAATTTTTATTTTTCGCTCAGTTTCGATGTTTTCCGAAACGCAAGAACGTTTAGATTATAGAAAATATTCTAAAAAAAATGATTTTCAGAAATTCCTATGAGAACGAAAAATAACAAGATTTCTTGTTTTTTACTTTTTTTTTAGCTCCACGCTGTTTCCTGCTCATAGCACGATAGGGAAAGGAAGCATGGGAATCGAAAGTTAAGACATTCAGTTGCTATTAACTTACGTCCCCGCTTTCCGCCGAAATCTTTCCGTGTTAAATGATGAAACTCAACAATGAGAAAATTAAAATATTTAATTTTCTCGAATGGCAATCGTATCGCGCTTACAGTCACACGCACCCTTTTTGCACCCTGCACCACGACTGGCTTCAACGACGACTAGTCACTTATAAAATCAATAAAATTCCGCTCTTAGCTTTAACTTAAACCTCTTCCCAATGTTATTACCGTAAATGAATACATAATTCTATATATCCCACGTAGTATTCACGTACGCGCGACGCCGTGATAGATAATCGTTAAGCTCTTTGTTATTATTAATTAATTACCTTTTAATTACATAGCTATCTCAAACAACATTATAGTATCATAGTGGAAATGGAATTCCTTGTATGTCTGTCTGTGAGGGATTTATCGAGATGTTTGTTTTGTGCAGTTATGATTAGATTAGATTATACACAATTATATTAATAATACTTAAATTTAGACGTGATATCGATATTTTAAAAAAAAGCACAGTTGTATAGTATAATAAGGTCTGGAATGAAAAAAATATATAAGATGTATCAATAATTTTAACTATGTTTTACTTTTGCTTTATGCTGTATCGTGCACATAACAGTGTACAGCGAAGGAACCTGGGAACTAAGTTCAGTTCCATTTTAAAAACATTCCGTTCCCTCACTTTCCAAAGAATTCTGAGTACATTGCGGGTTTAGTGGTGGAACTCGACGCCGCGCTTTGCCTTGTAACCAAAGCTAGGAATTAATGGAAAGAAGTATTATTTTAAAGAAATTTTAGTAAATCTACTTATCTCTACAATATACCTACAGTGTACCTACTAAGTAGTGTGTGTAGTATATAATAACCAAAGTCTCTTAGAAACTAAATTCAACCCAAATCAATTTAGCAAAATGGAAATATACAGTATATTTGATTTACAAACGTGATCTGGCGACCATTGGCGCTACATTGTTAGTTCTTTGAATATAATGCTCTACATAAATTGCGACTTTGTTATCATATTCGATTGTTGCGTTTCTTTGATATACTGCATGTAATATGTTAATATTTTATTAAGATCGTTATTCGTCGCGGTAATAGTCACCTTAGGTTTTCTTTTTATAAAAATTGAAATATTATTATTATTTCAATTTTTATAAAAAGAAAACCTATATATATAAATATTTTCTTATTTTTCTGAAAAATATGATAAAGCTTCTTAATTATACTCGTACATGATAAATCATCCTTAAAAAAATTAATAAAGCTTAAAGTATTAGAAGCAAAACTCATACAAATAGGTGAATTGTTAATTGCTTTCAGAAAAATGGATTTATATAAGATTGTACACACAAGTCTAATTTGAAATTACACTTTAAAAAGATTCTACGAAATAATTAATATTAAGCTGTGCTAATATAGTATTTAGCAAGAAGGATAAATTGGCTAAACTCTTTATTGTATTCACCCAACAAATTTACAAGTATATGAAAATAAAACACATTTTACAGGAATATAACTATAGTAGTTGAAGCCGTCGTGGCACAAGGACACAAGCGCGAGACTGTAAACATTAGTGGGTTCGATTTCTATTCGGAAGAAAGTAACATTTAATATTTGAATTTCTTCGCTCTGGTAACGAAGCAAAGCGTGACATTCAGTTCCGTCACACAACACGCAATTTATTAATGGAGGACGAAGTATCTCAGCACTAGGTTCCTAGATTCCCTCTGCTTAACCTGCTATATGCAGGATACAGCGCGAAGCTAAAAAAATCCGTTTTTCAAATTCTCCTCTCTTTTTCAGATCTTTACTTTTTGTTATACGTTAGTACTCACTTGCCAAATCTTATAATTAAACCAGAAACAGGAGGTACAATTTAATTATCAATGCCTAAGCATTTATATCATTTCATTGCTATGTCTTTTATTTTACTTATTTACGATATACTTATTTATTAACTATGTGTTTTGTAATCAAATATAAGCTAAACATACACAAACATATAACTAGCCATTTCTGTACAGAAATGTAAGACAACAGAAGATGTTAGGTCTAATTCAAAATATATGAGGATCTCACTTAAATATTCAATTTCCGTACGATGTGTGCGTGAATTATGACTGAGTGATGCTTGAACCAGAGCATTACAGATATATGACTGGGTACAATGGCCTCCGCTTATTTTGATATTTGATGTTATACTGTACTTAAGGATTGAAAATTTGAATAGTTTTCTTGATTTAAAAAAAAAATGAAATTGTTGTTGCGACGCGATAATAATAGATTTAATTCCTACTGGCGAAAATGTATATTTATATTCATTTCCTTGCAATGGTAACATGAAAAAATGCAGCGTTGATTTCCGCCACTCAATGTCTTAACAATTCGGTGAAAAATGAGAAACGGACTGTCTTAGCATCAGGCTCCCTCTGTTTACCGTGCCATATGTGAAATACAGGGTGGAGCTATAACAAAATCTAATAAGCGAACCAGTAACATCTGATGAACAAATCAATAATTTATCGTTGCATTCAATCAGTAAACAAAAGAGATTGTATCATAAAAAAGAAAAAAGCAAATATGAAAGCTAAACTTAAATAAAACTCTAAATAGATTGCACAAATATCTATTCCATCGTAAATGGAAACACCATAGATAAATTATAGGGGGGTTTTAGATAAAACGGAATTCACAGATAGCTTGGCAACTGACCAAGATGTTAATACTTTAAAGAAATACAACATTTATTTGTATTTGAATTTTTGGCCAAGAAAATTCTGACGATTTTCTTATCTGCATAAGTATTTTAGGTTTGTGACACTCAGACTTTGTTATAGGTAGCAAAATAAAATGTGTAAGTTAGTAAGATTTATACGTTGCTACTATGTATGTGCTTTATAATATAAAATAAATTCAATTTTTGTTTACAATGTTCTGTTACTTTGATTAAATAGGAAAATTTTTGAATAATTTTATATTTGTTTACAACTCTAAATTTCTTTTTATAAATAAATGTATAAGTATATAACCCCATTTTAATCCCATTAATAATATTATATTGATTATATCAAAAAGCAATCTTTCAATAATAACCCTCCATTCGGTCTACGCTGCAGCTGGCCGAAAAAAAAAAATAGCTTCATACTTTATCCCATCTAGCAGAACTTAAGCGTTGGTTTTTAAAAATACTGTTCTTCACTTTCCTTTCAAGTCTCGAGACATTCTGTAACTAGTTTTGGAAGTTTTGGAAGACTTTGTCTTGTTACCAGAGCGTGGAGTATACAATTACTTTTTGCCCCAAATGAGAAACGAACCCATATTTCTCACATTTACAACCAGACCACGCAACCACGACAAGTATAAAGCAAAGCCACTTGTTCTAATTCCACATATGATATGTACCGAATATATTCAACCAAAAAGCGTTGCTTAAAGAATTCGACATCGGTTCAGCTATAACTCTCAGTTAATCGTCGAGTGCAGTAGCGATCAGCAATATGCACGAGTGGGTTGAAGGGTTGCGGATGAAATTGATTTTTGCTATGAAAACTTGGTTTATTATATTTGAATATTGTATATGGAATATATGTTAATCTTGTATGATTTTTCTAGATTAAATTATTATTTTATGTGCTCAAATAATACTAAGAGGCCGTCGTACAAGCGGAGCACAAGCATGTTTGTGAGTTCGATTTCCACTCGGGGGAATGAATTATTGTTAATTAACATTTTGATTTCTTCGCACTGGTATCAAGGCAAAGCGGGGAACGGAGTTTCTTAAAACTAGATTCCCTCTGTCTATAAGCAGGATACAGCGTTCAGCTGAAAAAAAATAACAGCGTGTATTTGACATCTATTTTTTTTTATTTATGCTCTATGCTTTTTGCAATGTGCCATCGGCTAGTGATGACCTACTAAGGAGTCACTACTACCTTTCAGGAATTTAGTGACTTTTAGGGTGGAATTCAATTAGCTATTTTACTAAAATATATAAAATACCTGTATAATACGACATATTTGCCATATTTGCCTCGACACCAGAGTGAAATATTTTATTATTTTATTTTATAAATATTTCATTTCCTCGAGTGGAATCAAACCTACAACCAGATTGATTGAAAAAGCATTTCTTATACTTTGCGCACCTGCGCCATGAATGACCGGAGTTATAATTGTTCTGCAATATTATGTAAATAAAGTGTTACATACTTCATTGACGGTACCTACACGAAATGTAAAAGTTAAAGTTTTTAATGCCTGTCCCCAGATTAACTACCCTTGAAAATTAAATCTGTGGACAAAATCAACCCTCGGCTTGGAGAGTCCTTTTTCAAGCAAATCGACCGTATAAAACCGCAAAGTATTTTGAAATATCAGGAACTGAAATTGTTGAGATATTTTTGCTTGTAACTTTTTTGAGGGTTCAATCCCGCTGGGGAAAATAAGTATTTCAATAATTTTTATTTTCTCGCTCAGATACACAAAGCGCGGCGTTAAATTCCGCCACTCAACACACGATGTCCCGTAAATTTGAACGAACGTAGAATCTTAACACTTGATTTCTCTCTGGCTTTGTAAGGAAAGCGTAAAGTTTTCTTTACGTTTTTGCCTTTACTACTAATTTATTTTATAAGATCCATCGCGTAATGCTATATATGAAAATTTATAAATTGATCAATATCCCATACAATGTACATATAAATTGGCGCTCAGAAGCATGACTTCATTGCGTACTATCCGCTTTCGCAAAGAAAAAAATCTCATTCCCTCATTCTCATATAAAAATATAGATTTTTTCAAAAACAAAACATAGAAAGCTGTATATTATAACTATATAAAAATTAAAATAAAATTTTCGTGGGAAAATATCTAAATAAGTTATTTTTTTTATTTTTAAATGTGAATAACATATATAATATATATAATATATTATATATTAAAAAGGTTAAATATAGAAAATATTAAACTTTATTAATTTTATATAACCATTTTAATATATATCTAAGACTAAATATAAATAAATATATTTGTCAACCCTGATACGACCACAATGACACGACGGCAAGGAGCTAGGTTCGATTCCGCACGGATTAATACATCGGATTACTTAGTGATTCACACGTCGCTAACCACCTTACTGATTCACTTGATTTTAATTAATTAGAGATGGATTTTTAATATATTTATATTTACTAAGACCGGTTCATACCAGCATAAAAAATTAATATAAAAATAAAATTAAAAAAAAAAAAAAATTGTGAGGATAAATATTTATTCCATTTTTACGCATTTTATTCACTGTACGGATTTAAATGAAACTTCACACATATATAGATTCATCATCACCTTCACTGCGGAACAGGCTTATATTATCAGCCCGCTGCGGTACTTGAATTCAAAGCTAGTCTGATAGAACAAAAAAGTGTTTGTATGTTTTCTTAGTTATTGCATCTTAGTCTACCCTAATGCTGGCAGTAATATCGTTTGGGGGCGCATTTCCAAGCGCCACCGCATCATATAAAAGTTTATGATTTTACGTTTCTCAACGAAAGTAGTGTATATCAGAATAACATAGAGGTTTTATATTCTATAAAAATGTTATGATAATAATTTGAATATAATATAGCAATAAGCTTAAGCGAGCGAAGCCGCGTGTGGGTGGCTAGTAATTATTAAGTACCATTAGATAAATCTATATCCTCCTTTTTTCCTGTATATTTTATCATAAAATATATTTAACAAAATCCTGAGCTACGGATTTGAATCCAAAACTGTAGTGTTGCAACACACACCACCGACGGTGATAATATAGCGTTTTTAAAACTTTTGTGTACAATTATTAATATTACTTTATTCTTGAAAGTCAATAAATATGTAAATCCCTGTTCAAGACTTACACAAGACATAAGGGAACCATTTCCCTGAAATCACCATCTCTCACGCATAGAAGCACATTTATCAACCTGATTTAGGTGAGGACAGTTCTCCATTGAGACATGTACCCGCTTTCAAGTACATTCAGGTCCTAGGTATTGCTGTTGCTGTAGCTCACTTGAATACTAATCATTGCTAGTAGTACTAGAAAAAAACTGGTCAAATGCGAATTTGACTAGCTCACCGAAGGTTAGTTAGGATAGGGCAGGCGCACGGGATGTAGAACTTATAAGAAAAACAAATGTAAGTTTATGGGCATATGTATATGTAAGTTAATTGTTGCATTTTAATCTAACCTAATGCTTTTTTAAATATTTTTAAACATTTTTAAAGTGTTATTCCACACTTAGGAAAGAGCACCTGATTGGTTTCCAGGAGGCGCGGATTCGAGTCCCGCTACGTTCAAATTTTTATACGTTTTCTAAATAAGTATTTTTCTTTCCTAAGTGTGAAAAAAAAATGTTTAAAAATATTAAAAAAATAGTATTCTCTCTTGCCAAACGATAATTCTTAGTAATTATCTTTGGGTAGCGGAAATTTGTAAGAGTCTCCCTACAGAGATGCTAACAACATATATAAGTTGTAACAAGCGAATAAAAATTTCGACGTAGCTGGATGAGAACGTATGGATATAATTAACTTTAAATATTAGTTTGTAATACTACCTGGCGGTATATAATTAACTATAAATATTAATTTGTAATACTACCTTTTTTCTGTATATACCTATAATTTTAAAATTTTCGTGTCTTTTACCGTAAGTTTTCACTTCTTGCCACATGGTATACCATAATAGGTCTTATATTTCCTGTATATAAGATATTTTACGATTTTGATTTCGTTGAAATTTTTTTACAACATGTAGCAAAAACGAAGCATAAACGTTTGTATCTTTTGGGATATAACGTTGAGTAACAGACAAACAGACAATAATATCCTATCACATTATAAGCCTTCTGTTTTTTTTTATTGATCGGAACCCTGTGGTATCTATTTTTTATAAAAGGTAGAAAGCTGTGTTTGTAAAAATCTGAAAGTGTAGTACAAAGGATTCCCACCAAAAGAAAAATAACTGTAGGAAAATACGATGTAGGAAATTTATATGCTTTGGGCTATATTGTTATCAATAATGTTACTTGGTATTGAATATTTGTATCTACTGGTTTACGATGGCTTTGAAAAAAATAAAGAAATAATTATAATAATTATTGTATTCACTTTCAAATATCTACGAGAAAAACGTTTTTAATAACTAGATGTATCTAGATCTATTAACCATAGTAAATCATATTGAATTTATAAAAGAAACAATTTATTTCTTGATTTATATACTTCTGTGAAATGTGGTCAGGTTGTAAATAGGTAGCAATTTTGCTGTTGGGCGATAGAAGTCGCTTAATACGAGTTAGTAGGAAATAGGAAGAAAGCACTGAACTGAAAACATACGACGATTGCTTTGATGTTTAACCTTAAATCTTTTTGTATTATCAGTTTTTAGTTATATTCAACTATAATAAATACAAAAAAATATGCGTGGCAAATTCACATAATAACCATCGTTAATTATGAATTCTTTAAAGGATTATATATATTAATATCCCATTTTTAATGTAATATTGAAAGCGAGTCCTGCGTGTTTTGATAAATCGGCGAATTATGTAGTACCTACTACTGAAATAGCAGTCGAATCAATCTTTTAAATACTAAGATACTAATAAACATGATGCACCGAAAGACTCATACTAAATATACAATACAATACAATGGCCCACTTATATTTTTCCTTCATATTAGGAAAAATGTATGTAGGGACAACACATATAGTGGATCAAAGTAAGCTTTGAATAAAATTTTAATATTATTATATTGTCAAATGGCTTTGTTAAAATGGACGAAAGAAACAAACCGTTTCCGTTCAACCAATAACTATAAACGTACCACAACAAATTGAAAAACATGCTAAATTTTATTTAAAAATGATAGCAACCAATCGTAAAATACTTACAAGCGTTTATATATCGAAAATGATCACCTCCGTTTCCACTGCTGCGGTGCTCAGGAAATTGCTGTGTTTTATTCTGTTTGCCTTAACTACACCTGTCAGTACATTTTCAGACTTAAATTAAATTGAAAGCCGAGTTAAATGAATAGACACCGTTATTGTTATTACTGTTTCCATTTTCACTTTGTATTACAAACGTGGATGCCATTCGGACGGGCGTTTTGTATCTGTCAAAATTAAATGTTTTGTTTCGCCTATGGTATTTGTATTATATTTAATTTTATTCTAAGGGCCAAGAGAGAAATATATTTTTATATTATTTTTTAATTTCACACTGTATCTCGCTGTATTACTCTGTCTACCTTGCTACATAGCAAGGTAGGCAGAGGGAGCTTGATGATTTTTTTTTAATTAATATTAATAATATATTTTATTTAATTTTAATTGTAATAACCTTTCACAAAATCGACAGTTCCTACAAATATAATTTCTACGGTTTACGGCTATTATATGCCACAATATAAGTCACTAAAATTAAACTTAGAATTTGATATTATTATTAATCCAGCACATTAAAACTCCAGAACGACATATGAGCTAAAATATACGCAATGCCGATGAAACTATATCGTATTTTGTATATAATGTGGATTATACCAACCTATTGTTCGTAACAAAGTTCCTATTAAACGTGGACAATGCAGGCTAAATTGCATGATGTAGAAATAATGAAGTTCTACCGTTTTGTTAGAAACGTAAGGGTTGATTTTTGGCCTGCACCAAATTTTGCATTAATAGGCTGGTGTAAAATGCAAATGCAGTCTCATTCGAGGACAGTTGATGGCATATTAAGTATTTTTTCAAGTTCACGCTGTATCCTGCACATAGCATGGGATGAGTAGAGGAAACCTAGGAGCTTAGTGTTAAGATACTCCGTTCTCAATGAGTTCATTGTGTTTCTTATTTTCCACCGAATTCTGGAGACATTGCGTTTTGACTGGCAGAACTCAACCTCACGCTATGCCTATTTATTTCTTCCAGAGGGTATCGAACCCACAACCAGCGTTAATTGTGCTACGATTAGTGCTCTAATTGATTTTTTTAATATATTTTGTCTATATGTTAAAATAAGTTAATTTACTATTATTTATTAAATATGTTAGTGGATTATTAAACAAGTTTATATGTCATATTATTTCCAAAAAAAAAAACGATATTTTGTATGAATTTTGTTTATCTCTCTGCTATCCATAAATTTTGTGCAGCTAGTAGAGTGCCAGTACAGTACCAACGCTTATTTATCCCATTAACTGTCACATAGCATCCTTACTTCTGTTGGCAAATGGGTAAATTGTGTAACAATATAACGCGTTTAACGAGACAGCTTAAATTATTTATAACGATTATAACGATTCGTAGTGTCTAGTAGGACAGCGTCTGACTGTAAACGTGATGGTTGTGGATTTGATTTCCACTCGGCGTAATGGTAATACCATTATCGTATCCATTTTTTCGCTATGGTAGACAAATCGTGGCGTTGAGATTGCCAATCAACACGCAAAATCTGAAATATTGTGTTTTAGCACTAGGTTTTTGTCTATTCTGACCTGTGTGAAATACAGCGTGAAGTTAAAAATGTACTGTTAAAAATACGCCGCTTCCGTAATGTCGTTTTTCCTAGATTTTTACAACGTACCATATATTTCATACAAATATTCATATCTATCATTGATAAAAACCATAAAAAAGAATATAACATGGAAATATTACAGCCTATGTCCATGTTTCTTTATTCTATTCCCCATTTCGCTCGGTGGTAATAAAACAGAAGTGACGGAAAATTAATCTTAGAACTAATTTGATATGCGCATCTCGAAGGCATCCCTTCTACAGAACGACCGCCATAAAAGATGGACATAAACAAAATTCTTCTCTTACGACACATTGTCGTCAGGTTTGACGTATTATTATAAATATGAGATCTCAAGTAATATTATAAAAATAAATTATAATCATTTCTATTTAACTAAATAGGACATTTTGAAACCATGACTATCTGAAAAAACTGGTAGAATCCAAAATTGAAGATTTTGGATTAAATATGTCAATATTTTTTTCTATTTATTATATCATATTGTGTTTCTATATATTTAATATCATCTTTTATATGCAGCTCTAACAACCAAAAGTGGCGTAGACGAAATTTTCGAGAAATTACAGATTTAGTGAAAACGAAAATAATTAATTCCCCGTATTGAAAAAATCAACAACCATCTAGCTTACAGTCGAATCTCGCCTTACTATTATAATAAAATATCCCGTATTAACGAAGTTTCTTGACTGGCTCTAAGAATAATTCTACTTTTCATTCCCAACAACCGTATGCATATCTTCGGCCACTCATAAAACACGCGATCCAAATTCATTCTGGGGTGAAATCACATAAAATGTATTATCAAGTATACATTCTACCGCTGGCATGATGTTAAGTGACTTTATGGACTATAAACTTTCTTTTTGGACGTGACTCTGAAGAGTTAATTTCTGACTGCCTTAAAAGATAACTGTTATAGTAGCGTTGAATTATGTTTATATAGCGTGAGGATGCGTTGATCCATACTATTATTTAAAGGCTGGTGTATTATGTGCGATACTCTGATGCCGAGCACTCACAGAAGTCAGTATGAGAAGTAATTATAATTTTAATAACCCAACCCCGAGGTGTTCAGCAAAGAGCTGTGATATATAACGTAAGGTTTACAAATGATAAAACTTTTTATTCCACAGTTAAAATCTAAAAAAAATATAGTCAAAATCACAATCTAGTCAATTTCAACTTCTTAAGTCTTATCTCTTAAGTAGAAGTAGTTAAGTAAGTACAGGTAGGTTTAACTTTTTTTTAGTTTCACGCTTTGTCTCTAGGTAGCCAGAGAGGACGGACCGTCACTCGCTACGGTCTTTATATACCTCTTTCGCCTAATCTATTGCCATCTACCTCTTTTTTCATGCAATATTTAAGTATGTTATTTAATTGAATTTATATTTTTTTTCAGCTTCACATTGTATCCCACATGGAGCTGGATAAACTCGAAAATTCTATGGAAAAACGAGAACAGAAATATCTTAAAACATTTCACACGCGCTTTCTCTCCTTACCATAACGAAGAGACTGTTGATTCCCCCAGTGGAAATTGAACCCACAACCATTACCCTCACAATCAGAAACAACCCTGATGTATTACACAGATATTACAAAAAAAAACCAATTTCAATACACAATAATTAAATTTAGCAAGCCAAAAGAACTGATCATCACTTCAAATCTCGAACTACGTAGATAAAAGTAATCAGGAGAATTTCATTTAATCGAACCGCTTTGGCACCGAAACCGGGAACTTAAGTAAAGACTGCAGTGGAAAGACTAATCCCCATCGGTCTAAAGTTTGCGCCGACGTCTATAGATTTATGCTCTAACTTAGTTTTATCTTCAATGCAAGTCAATACATAGTGTGATTTCTTAGTAAAAGAATTTGTATAGAAATAGAGTTATTGTAGGTAGATATATGAGGGTAGTCGTGGTGTAGGGTTAAGCACAAGCGTGTGACTGTTGTGGGTTTGATTCCTACTCGAGGAGTTGCAATATTAAATATTTTCAATTTCTGGGTCTGGTAACAAGGCAAAGCGGGGCTTTGAGCTCGACAAGCAGTGCCTCTAGAATTCGGCGGTAAGTGTATTAATGGGAACGGAGTGCCTTAACTCTAAAGCCCCAGACTACCTTTACCCACCGTGCTATATGCAGAATACAGCATAAAGCTAATAAAAAAACTATTTATTTATTTATTCTCTGAAATATACTAGAGTGGAAAATTAAGGCTTAATAGAAGACTAGAACTAGCTATAAAACAAGGTTTTGGAAACCTAGTGTTACACTAGTCTGTTCTTCACACCCCGCACAATTTTCGAGACATGTTAAGTAGCGTAAGTCAACACCGCGCTTTGATTTGTTACCAGAACAAAAATAATTTCGTTGAGTGGTAATCGAACCCACCCAATGTCATCGATGCCAGTAACCTTATAGCAAAATACGTTAATTTAAAAAAAAAAAACAAATTATAACAAAGCGCGAGATCAAAAATTAAGACCATAATATTTCATTGTTATTACGTATCAAAATTTTCTGATATTTAAAACTCCTTGTTTATTAAATATGTATAGTATATTAGTATAGAATTATTTTAAATAACAAATCATACGCCACAGAACTAGTATCATGTATATAACATGTTATTTATATTTATATATTTAGGCGAGTAGATAGTAAAACTTCTAATCTTAAGCTTGGCAAGTAAACAAAAGTGCTTAGAAAGAAAAACAGTATGTCTTATCACAATTTCGATAGTAATACAACACGATATTTTATATTGTTAACTTTTATGACGTTCGATAAAAAATACAATTTAACGACAATTAGGTTCACGCTGCATCCTGTATGGATGCTGGGATAGGTAGGAGGAACCCAGTGTTAAGACACTCGGTTAATCACTCTCCACTGAATTTTCGAGGCATTGCGTGACATTAAAATATTAATCTATTTCACGTAGCAGGAATTGAACCCACAAACGTCGGGTTACAGTCAAATGGTTAACTTCTGCACCACGACGACCTCTGGTTATTTGTATAGATTCCAACTGTTAAGCCTTTTTATCGATTTATTGTTCGACGATTTATTGTTGTTTGATGATTTTACTGTAATACATAACTATGACTGATTTCCATTTGAACACGAGTTCGAATCCGCTGACAACAGCTAATATATTATAAGATTAATAGATGTTCAATTATTAATATCTTATTATACAATACCTAAAGCAACTAGACTTGTTCTCAATACCATTCTCAATAGCTTATTCTTGCTCTTATCAATACATTTAATATGTATTGGACATCGATGAAGGCAATTCAAATACAATTTCTCATTACAAACGAAATTATTTGTATGCTTCACGGAGTGGAACAAGAAGGGATATTAACTATGAGGGTAATCGTTTTTTTTAATTATTTTCGTTTTAATAGTTCTTCATTTTTTTTAGGAAAATAATAGAATTATTTTAATTTCTCTAGCATGGTAATAGGATAAGTAGTGCACTAAGGTAACTATACAAAGAGCGGCGTTGAGCTCCGTCACTCAACACATAATATATCGAAAATTGGACGACGCGTCGGAAGCGAAGTGTCTTAACACTAGTTTCCCTCTGTCTACCCTCCAATATACGGGATGCAATATAAAGCTAATTTAAATAAAAAAAAACTAAATTAAAGCCATCATGGTGCAGTGAACGTAACGCAAGCCGTGTTATGAGTTCGATCTCAGGGATTACATTATTACCAAACCCCCTGCTCTGGTAGGCGGCGGCGGCGGTGTTGTAGATGTCTCGCAATGTCTCGAATTCAGACGTCAAGCACAATTCGGAGAGTCTCAACACTAAGTTTTCCGGACTATATGCCGAATAAAGCGTAAACTGTGAAGTTAACACAGAGTAAAATAGATGTGTAACAATAAAGAAAGTAACCAATATATATACTTAACGTAACGGTATGTACGGTAAGACAAGTAGGACGAGACCTCGGTCGACCTTCGAGAGCACAGTATCAAAGATGCTGGAGGAGGGTCACGTAAAAAGCACGGGGACTCCTCGGAGGTTGATGACAGTAGACGAGGCGAAAGAGATTTGTCTAGACTGTAGCGTTTGGCGCTCCGTTGTCTCTGTCTACCCCGCTAGATACAGCGTGAAGCCAAGTTAAGTTATATACATTAAATTAAATATATTAATTTAAACGTCTAAAAAATTTGTAAAATGATTTTATTTCAAAGTAATAGATTATATTATCAAGAAAATTCCAGTAAAAAAATCAGCCACAAGATAAAGCTTTTATTTTATACAATAAAAATTAGTAAAATTGACATTCCAAGTAGTCTAAAGAGCACTAAGAAAGTGTAATTTTAAATTCAAAACGTACATTATTCTAATAAAGGACAGTTCTTGGTTAATCTTTGTAAATCATTAAAATATTCAAGTCGTGTCCGCGAGATAGCTAAATGTCGTTAGAGCTGGTGTTCTTAGTTAGTTATTTAAGCAATTGGGATTTATTATGCAGTATCTGAATGAGTGACTTGTGTAATTATTAAATTAGATTTGCTATAGTTCGTCATGGCGTAGCGATCCAGCTATAACCACGACGTTTGTAGGTTCGAATTTTATTCAGGAGAATGAATTTTCAATATTGTTTTTTCGCTCTGGTAAGACAACAAAGCGCGGCGTTATGTTCTGCTATTCAACAAGCCATGTCAACCTAGTTTTAAGACACTCCATTCCCATCAAGTCCCTCTCGTTACTCACTTCCTGCCAAATCCTGTACGCGTGTAGAGTGCGAAGAAACGAATGTATTAAATACTTTATTCTCTGGAGTGGGATTCGAGGCCATGACCAATCTATCGTACTTACGGACGCATACACGTGCCGCTGCGCCGCGACTGGTTTCATATGATATCATAAATAAACATAAAAAACCATTTATTATACTATTAACACTTTTAAAATAAAAATATTTTACAGTTGTAAGCATTGGTTCGTTCAAAAGTTCAACACATTTCTTTTTCATTTTGACAAAATTGAATGTTCTGGAGGAAGTAGCGTATCTAAGTCAGCGTGACACTTCGAAAGTTCAGAATAAAATTGCTATCAATTTGTCATATTTGTTGAAAACAAGTTTAAAATATAACGTTGCTTTCTATTTCATATAACTTTTAATGTAATTTCGTTTTATTTGTGATTGCTGTGTTAATTCATGTCGTTTGAATAGAGTGCTTATTAAGAGCTTTGGTTTTATCGGTTATTGAATATATATGAAAATATAGTGAGTATATGACATATACATATACATACACATGGTTCATAATTAACTATATTTTTTAGCTTCACACTATATCTCGTATATAGAAGAGTAGGCAGAGTTTACTGTCAAGACACTCGGTTCCCTAATTGCTGCCGAATTCTGCAGTCATTGCGCGTTGAGTGGCGAAACTCAACGCCGCATTTTACCTTCACATAAGAGCAAAGAAATTAAAATAATAAATCTAGTATCTAAATTTAAATTTAATTTAAATAACGGCTCGCCAGCGGCTTGGCCCGCTTAAACTATTACTATACAAATTTTTGATTGCTTCCAACTAAAAAATACGACCAATGGTAATATTATGATAATGATATTGGATACAATACAAAATATACTTAAAGCTAAATATTTTTACTATACGTATTTTTGTAACATAACGTTCTTTTTACCTATGTTATGTTTTTAAAACTATGTTAAATGTGCCGATGTCAGTTAATAGTTTAATTTACTGCTTGAGAAACAGCATTTAATGTTAAATTATTGATTGATTGATTAATGATTCATAATATTCTTTGTAAATAAAATAATTGTAATAATTGCATATTAACTCATGTATAGTTTTTAAATTAGTTACGTATATGCACAATTAGTAAATATGTAGTTATTAAAGTGTAGGTACACGTAGAAAGGATGTCTTTAAGCATTTTCTTTTAGATTTATTTCAAACGAACGAACGAACCAAAAAATCTTTGTAATTACTTGATATTTCTTTCAAGATCAAATCGATCTTTATCTCTGTGTTGAATTAATTACGACTTAAACTTAACTGTTATGATTTATGAAGGTAATCTCCATTAACAAATCAATTTTGTTTAAAATATTGTATAGTAGTGCTTCAAAAATATATATATTCTTTATTGCACTTAAAAACATATAAGAAATACAAAAATTAAAAGGTTAGTTAGCAAATATATATATTTATCAACAGTCATATAGCCAAGACGTTTCGAATGTCATTCTTTGGCCAAGAATCTTACCAGCGCGATTGCTATATAACATACGTAGGCAAACTAATGCCTTGAGTTCATTTAAATGACGATAACTTTTCTTTAATGAACCGATTTTGATGAAACAAACTTTAATTGTTGGGATAAAATAAAGCTATTAGTGAAACTTCAAGTAAATCGGTTCAGTACTTTCATAGAAAAATGTAACCATACGTATAGACAGACAAACAGACACACAGACAGACAGACAAGAAATCCAAAAAAATATTTTTGCTTTCTATTATTCTTTTTAAGTGTCCAGTGTCCTCTATCTATTTCAGTCAAAATTACTGAAATAGAGGACAAAATTACACTTTCAAAATTGACTTCATTGAATAATATAAATTATAGAAAAGGGAATAGAGCTACATATACTTATTTTTTTTATTTCATATCATAGATATTTGAACGTACGTATTTTTAAACAAACCTTTCTAATAAATCTAAAATAAAAAAGAATCTCCAATAATAGGCAAATTTTCGTAAAATTTATTCATATTAAATTTTCACGTTGATATAATATTAACTTAAGGTCAAAGAAGGGAACCGTTACTTAATAATTTATACTTTTATTCTATAAAAGAATTTATAGTATATTTTTAACAATAATATTTTTATATCATTAAAATATACAACCTATCAGTATTATCCTCCTAAATCGAATTCAGCATCTCCAAACTAATATCCAAAGTTGACGGGTGTGATCGTCTTTGGTAAAATTTTGTAAAACGTTGTTTTACGAATTACCAGCAACGGTCGTAGTGGTAACAGTGTGTGACTATAACAAGATGGTTGCGAGTTCAATCCCTTCATTCATTAAATGTCATTCATTAAATGTCTTCATTTCTTAATTTTTTTCATTTCTTTGCTCTGGTGTCGAGGGCAAAGCGCGGTGTAGTCCCGCCACTCAACACGCAATGCCTCAAGAAATCGGCGGAAAGTGTGAAACGGAGTTTGTTAACACTAGGTTCTCTCTGCCTACCCTGCTGTGTGTGGGATACAGCGTGAAGCTGATTTATTTAATACTAGTGTCATAATATTTTCTCAGCCTACCATGCTTTAAGCCTGACGGAAAACTCAATCTTAAACACTTTTTTTACTAAACTTGTTTTATTCAAAGTTTTTACTTCGTAAATTGGTAATTGCCTTCATAGGCGATGAAAATGATTGCTTTAATTACAAAGCGCAGCATTTATTAATATTCTGGTCAAAACACTTTACTTAAAAAAAAATAATTAAATTAGTTTCACGCTGTATCCCGCACACAGCAGGGTAGGCAGAGGGAACCTAGTATTAAGACACTCCGTTCCCCACTTTCTGCTGAAATTTGGAGGCATTGCGTGTTGAGTGGCAGATTTCAACGTTTCGCTGTACCTCGACACCAGAGCGAAGATATAGAAATATAAATTTTAAGTAAATATTTCATCTCCTCGAGTGGGGATCGAACCCACAATCAGTTGGTTTTACAGTCACATTTTGTGCCACTGCGCCACGACTGGCCTTGACCTGACCTTTTCTTGAATAAAATAAATATATTTCAACTATAAATTTACCGACATTTTCAATTAAAAGTCGTTTCTTTAAGACATATCCTTTCCCCACTGTATTGTTGAATAGTCGAATGTCGCGCTTTACCCTGTTCACAGAGCGGGCAAATGAAAATAATTAATTATCTCAAATGGAGAGCGACCTCAAACAGTTGCGTTTACAAACAGACCCTTTACACCTGCGCTACGGGGGTCTCTACCTATACCCATAAATGTATAAATTATAATATTAATAAAATATTTATTCTGAAATGGAACCAGTGAACCTACTAATAACTAAGAACTAATGAACTAAGCCACATCACGCATCACATTTTCCTTTTATTATAAACATTCAAAACTCTTAATATGAACGTCTTTTGTTTTCGTAAAAATAAATTGTTCAACGGAGTCACGTAGCTAAGTCGTTATGACGGCGTTTCCAAAGTTCTGTAAAATTGTTGCCAATTTATGACAATGGGAAATGTTGCCGAACAACATTAAATATACCTGTATGTGTTGTTGTGAGGAGACATAAGTTTCATAATGCTTTCTTTATAAAAGAACATTTTGATATGAGCAGGCCAGTCGTGACACGGGGGCACAAAGTGTAATAATAATAATAATAATAATAATATTTATTTAGAACTATAACATACAAATTACATGCACTGAGACCTCCCAGTAAGTAGTCAGAAGACACTTGTGTTGGGAATATCTCGCAACTCCCAAATCGAACACCAGTTATAGTACATAATAATTCTGGAAATGGAAATGAAAATACAGCAGTATGTATGGGCGTGTGCATGGGCGTGTGTGCGTGTTTGTTGTGTGTGAGTGTGTGTGTGAGTGTGTGTGTGTGCAAGTGTGTGTTTGTACATGCCTATTTAAGCCAGTATTAGACAGTTCGACGCAACAAAAGCTCAACCTCCTCAAACGTAAGTTTCTTCAGCCATTTATCTAGGGTAATTTTGCACGTAAACAAGGTCATAGGGTAAATATTTAACTGTTTATTAATTTTATTGTATAAGAAAGGTGACTGACATTCGTACTGCCTCTTAGCAAACACCGTACGAACAGGTTCGACGCGTGCTACGATGTCATGTCGTCTTTTACTTAGTACCTTTGAATTATACGGTAACGATTTGTGGCAATTTAAGATTAGGTTAATTATATAAAGCCGCCTAACTGATAACAAATCACTGAAGGTGTATAAGTGGTCCGTTGGGAATCTACAGGACTTGAAACACACCACCTTGATGAGGCATCGCTGGGCTCTTTCCAGGTCTATAAGTTTAGATTTAGTCGCTCCACCCCATACAGGAATACAGTATGTGATGACTGATTGTGCTAAGGCAACATAAATCTTAATACATAATGTTCTGTCCATGATATGTCGGAGAGATTTAAAGATCCAAATGAGTTTACGCACCCTACACATTAACAATTCGAGATGTGGATGCCAACTCAACCTTTGATCAATGATGACTCCCAAATATTTGGTAAAACTAACCTTTTCTATAGAGGGACAGTTACAGTTTAAACTATCCTGATGTAAACATTTATGAATTCTTATGACAAAATTCGGTTCTGGTTGAAAATTTTGGTAAGTCGAAAAGCAAATATAATTAGTTTTTTGTATATTAAGGGTAAGCAGATTATCTGTCAACCATCTGTAAACCTTACTTAGTCCCTGATTTGCTACATTTTCAACCTCGAGCCACGAACCTCCAGTGAATACTATGGCAGTGTCGTCCGCATAAGAGAATGTCCTTCCCCCAGCGCACTCAAGATTACACAATTCATTTATATATATCAGGAATAGCGTTGGGCCAAGGACACTCCCCTGCGGCACCCCGTATATCACCTCGCATTCATCGCTGAAGCACCCGTCAATTTTTACTTTTTGACTCCTATTTTGTAGGTAACTAGCAAAAAGTGATAGCGCTGTACCTCTTATACCTATGCGTTCCAACCTGCTGACAAGAATGGGGACAGATACGGTGTCGAAGGCCTTCTTTAGATCAAGGAAGATAGCCAAACCTTTTTTACCTTTATCTATTTCTCTAACAATTAAAGACGTAAGGTCCAAGATAGCATCTTGCGTAGATATGCCTTTCCTGAATCCGTATTGGGAGCGGGACAAGATCTTATATTTATCTAAATATCTCATTAGTCTAGCGTTAAGTAGTTTTTCTATGACTTTAGATATAGAACTCAAAACTGATATTGGCCTGTAATTGTTGACTTCCGTTCTGTCCCCACTCTTGAAAACAGGTGTGACAATGGAGCGCTTAAGAGCATCTGGAAAGACTCCGGAGCTAAAGCAGAGGTTGCACAGTGCGCAGATGAGCGGGGTCATGACGTCTCTACACATTTTTAAGAATTTTGTTGGTATCCCATCCCAACCTGCAGCACTACCCGTATCCAAGCTCATAAGCACAGTGTCCACCTCCTGAAGAGTAACATCTAACAGTACAAATGACGATGGGTGGTTGCATGTAGCATAAATGTTGTTTCGAGCAGGAGCAGAGTTCAGGATATTTTCTGCTAACTCTTTGCCTATGTTAATGAAAAAATTATTTATATTATTGATTGAAGCTTGTGGCGAAGGCATTATATGCAGCAAATCTGTGTTAGGTATTTTACATGGTTTGTATTGAGTGACTTCATTAATCACTGGCCAGAGTTTACTGGGATTTTTCACGGATTTTTTAATTTTATTTTTATTATATAATATCTTTTGTTTTCTTATAAGATTTAAGCAGAAATTTCTAAACCGTCTAAATGTGATTTTTAAAATTAAATTATGGGATTCATTCTTTAGTTTCATTTGCATGTTGTTACGTAGTCTTATGCATCTTAGAATACCTGGCGTTATCCACGGTTTCAGTGCTTTTTTGCAGGACGAGATTACGACTTGCTTAGAATTAGAGAGGAGAACTGACCCAACCTTCTCTATTAGAGCATTAGCGAATCTATTAGGATCTCTATATACTTTGAAGCTAGATATATCCATACTTACAAGGGCAGTGGAAGCGGATTCATAATTTGTGACAATTTTATATTTATGACTCTTATTTTGTTTATGTGAATGTGCTATATTCAGAATTACCAACTTATGGTCAGTAACCGTAGTATTTGAAACAATGATAGAAGCTGCATTATGGATATTATCTATCCTCAAGAATACATGGTCCAGGCAGCTGTCATCTCTTGTGGGCACTATATGGCCGGGAAGTAAACCGTGAGTTGATAGGACATTTAGGTAATGTAATCTGTTTCTGCGCTCTTGAGATGTCTCTTTTGGTGTAGTTATAATGTCAATATTTATGTCTCCGAGAAGGAAGATATTTTTGTGATTTGAAATACTATTTAGATGTTCATCTAGGGAGTCCGTAAAAGTACTAGCGTCCAAGTGAGACGGGGAACGATAAATTCCTAAAATAGCAAAATTTTTCATAATTAATTGTAGGCCAGAAGCATTAGAAAGTCGAAGCTCAGATATTAATACTTTGTGTTTATTATGAACGTAAATTACCACGCCGTCGTTCTGATTCAAAAGATTAAGAGTTTGATATGAGGTATAGTTTATTAAATAAGGTACTGTTTTTGTAATATGTAATCTACATTCCGTGAGAATTAATACATCAAAGTCCTCCGTTAGCTGTGATAAAGTGACCTGTAGGTCATCAAAGTTTTTATATATACTACGAATGTTTTGCGTTATGACTGTAAGTTTATTTATTAACTTAATCGTTTGATTTATACTTTGGTTCTGTATGTCTAGTATAACTGAGTTCGCTATTTCAATATTGTCTATTTCTTTCAAGGAGCTAAGACTTTCCATAATTAATAATTATATTATTTAGTTCATTACAAAAGCAGCAACGTATAGTGATTGTTCTATTACAAGCTAGTATAACAATACAGACCGAAAGTAAATAATAAGAAAATATTATGTAACAATTAGATACTACATTATAGTGTGGAATATAATTATAGCAATATATATGGTAATATTTTGCACACATTTTCATTGCTTGTGAAACGTTGTAAGTATATAAGCTTGTATGTAAGAGTATATATAAAGGGAGGACTTTAATTATGTATTTATTAGAAGGTAGATTAGTTGTATAGCAATTATTTAAGTAAGTTATTGTTTTTATATGTGGTAAATGTTTTGTGATTTTGAAGATGTAGATAAATAGATGAGGAGAAGTATAATTATGTGGTTTAAAGTTATAATGTATGTATTGAATTAAGTATGTAGGGTGTGCAGTTATGTAGTAGTAACTATTATGTTTGAGTGTATGCTGCATCTTATCGCACCAATTTACATAGACATTTAATGTAGAAATTTTTAAATAAAAATATGATAAAAATAAATACTGGACTAGTCAGAGCTCCTGCATGAGGTGTTGCACCTGAGCTTCGTTTTGAATAAGGATGATTCTAGATTGGTCATCTTTTCTCACGTATACCTTTCCAAACGTCGTCCAGCAGTACTTATATTGTTTAGACTTTGCAAGATCACGTGCAAGGAAGAAGAGGCGCGCGCCCTTGGCGGTCAGCTGTTCCGATACAAATATGGGTTGGTCGACGTCGGAAGTGATCCCTAGATGCTTAGCCTGGAGTCTTGTTTTGTTTTTAAAATTAAATTCTTTAACTTTTTTTAAAAAATCATTTTTTAATAGGGATGAACGAAGCTCAACGACAAGAGACGAATTTTTGTCAGATTCTTTCTTGCCCCTTATGCGAAAAATGTCATTTATGTCCCGGTCGTTCATTTCAATTTCAATATTACGGGAAATGTTAAGAGTCATATTGATTAAATCCTGCCGGGATTCTTGGGATTTTTTCGGAACATTTTTAATTTCGATAGTGGTCTTACGTGATATACGTTGCAAATCCTCTATTTTCTCTTCCAGAATACAGATATGTTCTCTGTCCCTCTTTGATTGTTCCTCGAGAATCGCAATTTTCTTTTGGAATTCTTCATTTTGCGAAGTAAGAAGCAAAATACAACTTTCAATATTTGAGTTAGATTCTTTTACTTTCTGTAGATTATTGCTAATATTGGTCAAATCTTTCTTTTGTTCCGCGATGAGTGAAGTCATTATCTCTTTCATTTCCTCCTTAAAATCCGAGAACTGGACTATAGTTAATTCTTCCACCCTTGGGCGCTTATTACGTTGGGACACAAAGTCGATTTGCGGGGATTCATTGGGTCTCGAGTCGGTTGGTCTGTACAGCATTGAGTCAGATCCATGATGAGGTGTATTAGACTTATTCAGCGAATTTAATGACTTGCTGTTTGGAGGCGTGCGCTTCATTTCTATAGTTACGCAATTCAATCGTAGGCCTAAATGAGTAATGCAAGCCGTCGGCAAGCGATGTCTCGTTTGGGTAGAATTGGCTGGTTGTGGGTTCGACTCGGTTCGTTCTACCCAAGGAAATGAAATATTAATTTATATTTTTATTTTCATTTCTTCGCTCTGGCGTCGAGGCAAAGCGCGGCGTTTAGTTCCGCCACTCAACGCGCAATGCCTCCAGAACTTGGCAGAAAGTGGGGAACAGGGTGTCTTAACAATAGATTCCCTCTACGGATATAACGTGAAGCTATTTTATATTTTTTTTTAAATAATGAAATAAACTGCAAACATGTCTCGTTTTGATTACCTATCAACCTACCTATAGTACTAGATTTAGTTCAGATTTAACATAAGTCTATAAATAACATTAAATTTGCTTATTTAAATCTAAAATTGACTGTGTACTCTATTTTTCACCTAAGGACAATTAAAATATATTGAGCTTCGGAATTCAACACCTCAGTTTGCCTTAACTTAATTAGGTAATTCCTCCTTCTAAAAATCAAACTCACAATCAACGCATTAATAACAACACTCGCGTAATGCACCACAACGGTCTTAATATTTACACTTATAAAGAAATTCAACGATACTTTACTTCAGACATAAGAGATGACAAAATAAATATTTTATCGAGAGATCCGTTCAAGCAGAAGATCACAAAGTGCACAAATATCTGACAAAATCTTTGAGAAAATGCAGTGAACTTAGAGTTTCAGTTTAATTAAAATTTCTTACTGTTTCAATAGAAGACAGAAATTTCTAAGGAGGATTTTAAATATTGAAAACAGGAATTTATTGATAAAAGTACGTAAAAGACTTCTTTCACATAACAATTTAGTTCTTTTATATCCTTTAAGAATTACAGTACAAATAAATAATAATGGACATTTATAAGTATCACAGTGAAAAAAACCATAGTATAGACCATAAACTTGTAGTTTGTTTCATACGAAATTTATGCACACACCCGCACTTTTAAGTTTGTCAACTTTCATATGTCACTTTTTCGTTCACCAATATTCATGAAATTGATACGTAATCACCGGTGGGCGAGACCGACTCGTACCTGACCGATTTTCACACCACGTGTCTTTTTAGCAGAGCGAGAAAATGAAGTAATTATATAATTTATTCCCTGAGTACATGGGAACTGAAGATACAAATAATACCGTAACCACTCTATATCCATAGAGAATAAATTTTACAAATTAAAGCAACAAACAGTTACATACAATATTTAAATGGAAACATCTGGACGAAAGTTTTTCCAACACCCGAGAGTTCACTAACTATCCAATCTAAATCCGCATTTACATCGAAACAGTGATTTAGTACCGAATTACAAGTAAGTTAAAGTGAGCTAATTTGTATAATCATGCAAAAATTAACTTTGTTAGTAAGAAATAGGGTTGAAAATGGACAAAATCAAGATAACTGTTTGTGGGCGCGGGCAGTTAACACGAAAAGTTACAAGCCTAAGTATTTCCAATGCAAACGGCGGAATTGAGCCGATTGGTGTTTCGGAACCGATCGTCTGATACTTTCTAAACTGTAGCATTTGAATATTTGCTTAACGTTTTCTAATATACTAAATAAAATACAAATTTAGATTATATGTAATTTTCATACGAAATATTCATCTGGTTATATTATGAATTAATTATTATAGTGGCTCCTTCTATTATTTAAAGAAGATATTAAGAAAACATATAGTAAGCAATAGGCTCTCCTGTCTAAAAACTCATTAACAGTATCATCAGCCTGTTCGTCTGCTGTTGTATATATGTTTTTTTAATGGCACGTCCCTGAGCTCGAATTTCAGCTATTTGTATCCAACAGTCGCTAGACACCTCGCGTATGTCGTCACCCGACCTGGTTAGACTACATGTAATCCTTGCAAAGGTCTTGCAAAGCGCGGTCTCCTCTTTTAAACGCGTTTACTCCAAATTCTTTTGCAACAAATGTGAGCCGCCCCCTATAAATTCCCTAGGGCTTATATCAATTCTTTGGTGCTCTGTTGGATTACCTTTCAATTACGATTTTTCACAGATTTTTCAAGCAAGACCCTCTCCATAACATGCTGAACAACTTTAAACTGTTAGACGAATCACGCTGTCAATGTCCACAATTCAGCTCCGTATCAAATAACTGGTAGGAAAATCGATAAGGAAATATTAAGGTTATAGGCTAAAATATTCCTTTATATTTTAGCCTATAACCTTAATATTTTTTGGGGTAACGAAAAGACCATGCCATCACCAACACGCCTGCCCAGCTTGGTATTACATGTAAAATACTTAATGGCACAGTACATACAAAATTACATTCTAAATATTTAATTGTCCATTCTACATAATTGTGGGATTATGACCACGGAGATAAAAACAGGTAACGATTACTATATTCAAAGAAACGAGTATACTATATGTATGTGTGCTATATGACAATGTTTAACGCAGCAACCAAATTATTAATATGCATGTGTGTGTATATTGTATATAATATAATTATGTTTCACAGAGAAGGTAAATTCTGTGTAATTTTATTCACATAAGATACTAAAAAATTAATTCAAAAAATCTTTTCTATCGTTAAACTAAAGCTCTGCCGTAATGTTAATGCTTTAAGAGACAAATCAATGGTAAATATTATTTATTACATAATGCTTTTATTAGAAAAAACGTGCTTATATACCCTTTTGTTAATAGGATATGATTATGACTCTTAATTCCGCGTATTTAACACTACATAAATAATATTCATTAAAAAAATTGAAAGACCAATTTCTTATCATCAGGCCAGGCCAGTCGTGGCGCAGGGGCATAAAGTGAGACTGTAACATCGACTGGCTGTGGCTTCGATCCCCACTCGAGGAAATGAAATATTTATTTACATTTATATTTTCATCATTTTCATTGTTCGCTCTGGTTTCGAGGCAAAACAGGGCGTTTAGTTTCGCCACTTTAGAACTCAGCGGAAAGTGGGGAACGGATTGTTATAACACTCTGTTCCCCACATGTGCGGGATACAGCCTGAAGCTGCTTATTAACTTGCTGGCTTAGCAGAACTGAATGAACTGCTCGCCTAAGTCTATCTGAATAAAAAAAATAATTTTAATTTCAATTTAAAATAAAAAAGATAATACTAAGCCAAATGATGCCTCCTCTATAATATATGCTAAGGTGTATTAAATTTCTGTGTTGGCTATAAATTACATCATCAACGCCACAACATGGCCGCGACTGTCTCTACATGTTTGCTAGCAATTAAATATCAATTCTAAACACATTAATCATTCCGCGCTTCTTAACGCTTCTGTTTAGACTTCATCCCCTAAAATATGATTGAAGAGCCCTTAAAATAAATCTTGATTTTAGTAATAATTTACTTTAATTTTTGATCTGTCCGAAGATTCGCTTGTCTGCTTGATAGAAAGATCGAGAATTTACATAATTAAATTGACAATTTAATAACGCATAATAAGTTTTTTTAAGTTGTGAAGCTGAATCCCTCAAATAGCCGAGTAGGAAACAGAACCTGTTGAAATACTCTGTTACAATTAAGACACTTCCGTTCCATCGAATTCTGGCGACATATTTAGATTGCGTGTTGAGTGACGGAACTTATACTACACGTATACACATTTATGGTATAACTCGATCGACGGACCAACGGTTTTTCCAAAAAAAAATGGCAAATACAGCCTGACTGTTGCGCCTTAGTTAGTGATTTGTTTCCTCAATATAACTCAATAATAGGCTTTTCGTTTAATATAATAGTTTAAAACTAACGGAACAAATTATAATAATTTAAAACTATTGGTCTATAAATCTTGGATAGAACTACGAAACAAAAATCATTCTTAAAAAGTTAAATTTTAACAAAAAATTTAAGGGGCTGTGGGGAAAAAAATACCGGTATTTTAAAAAAAAATAAAATTTTGGTACAAAATAATATATGAAAATTTCATTAGGTTGGCTTATGGACTAAATATTAAAAATGTACTGAAATCCGATGAAGCAGATAAACACGTTATTTTTATTACAAGAATTGACTACTTTTAAATATATACATATTTTTTTTCAGCAGTCAACTACAGTCGGACAATGTTTGTACAGTACTAATATTTTGATATTATAAAGCTATTCTAGCACAGGCCGCGTTTGTAAATTGCCTAATTTGCTCTTGGGTGGTAATTATTATTTTAATTTCATAGGGTAGTTAGGCTAGCCTGGTTGGTAGAGTTAAACTCTGTATAATTAAGATACATAATTCAATATACTACAATGTACTGTAAACTGTGTAATAACACAAAAAAAATAAACTATCGTCTATTGTTTTTTTAGTTCGTTTATTCGTCATAATTGGCAATATTCCTTTTATTTATATGTACACTATATTATTGAACACGTTTCAAAACAATAAATATTTTTTGAAACAAAGGAAAACATGTGAAAGCTTGATTTATTTGATCCCTCTCACCGCAAAACAAATTGGAAAAATAATCATTAAATAAAATTCAGCAAGGGGAATTTAGACAGGCTTAATGGAATTATTGGTTATTCAATAAATAACAGGAGACCGACCGTCGTGGCGGAGGAGCACAAGCGTGTTATAAAACGTGATACTTATAGGTTCGATACTCATTCGGGAGAATTAAATATTTAATATTTAAGGTAAAGCGCAGGGTTTAGTTCCGTAACTTAACATGTTATTTGCCGCTGGATAATGGATTGCGTGGCGGAACTCAATGCCGCGCTAAGCGTACTAAGCCTATTTATTTATTTTAACGTGTTTAACCTTTTGTTTCTTAAGAAATAATTTATTTTAAAAAATCCATTGTAAGTATATATTTCAATAGAGGTTTCTTTATCTTGAAACAATTTGCCGCGGATTCTCATCTCCGTCCGAGGCAGATTATGCAGAGTTTTATAAAAATAATGAGGCGCCCTAAGATTTGAATTGTTTTTACACTTCGTGTTGTCCCTGTCAATAAAATATGAACCTAAATATTTTAATGTACATCTTCTTGGTGACTTTATTCTTATTGGTTTGGAAAGGCGTTATAATAAAAATTATTACATTTCTGCAATAAAATTAGTTTCACGCTTTATTCCGTACACAGCAGGGTAGGCAGAGGAAAGCTAGTGTTAAGACACTCCGTCCCCCACTTTCCGAGGATTCTGGAGGCAGTTGAATAGAACTCAACGACGTGCTTTGCCTCGACAGAGCGAAGAAATGAAAATATAAATTTAAATAAATATTTCATCTCCTCAAGTGGGGATCGAACCCACAACCAGTCGGTTTTACAGTCTCATTTCTTTCATAATATTTATTATAATGTATTTATAAACAAAGATGTATTAAGATTCAAAAAACAGCTTCACGCTGTATCCGGCACATAGCAAGGTAGACAGAGGGAACCTAGTTTTAAGAAACTCCACTCCCCACTTTCGGCCGAATTCTGAGGCATAGCGTCTTGAGTGGCAGGACTCAACGCCACGCTTTGCCTCGACAAGAGCAAAGAAATGGAAATATAAATCTTAAGTAAATATCTCATCTCCTCGAGTCTCCAGTCGGTTTTACAGTCACTCTTTGTACCCTTGCGCCACGATTGGCCTCATTAAATGATAATAAATTAATAATTCATAACGTCTTACCTTAATTAATTTTTCCCACTTGAAAGTCTGCTTAGAGACCTATTAACACCTCTCTATATCATTTAATAAATATTAATACAATTCACGTCATACAAGTACTAAAGAAAATTATGTTTCCATTTGGTGTTGTAGTACCAAACGGAATTATAGATTTTGATTTTTCTCACGTCAATGAAAATTCAAACCTGAAATTTGCAAAACAATAATCAAAGCCTAACACGGCTATGACCAGATAAATGTCATATTTACAAAATGAAGTAGTCGTGGGTGTTTTTCGGATTTGAAATACTTTCCAGAGTTAATATAGTGTAATTTTCTTTTAAATTTTACACTACGTTTACTTAATTTAAGGTATTTTTTTTATTATTTAAAGCATTATAATCTAAAACTAATCTCTCTGCACGCTGTATCCCAAGCGAGGTAGTCAGAGAGAACGGAGGCCAAACGCTACTAACAAAACCAAACCGAAACGAGGCGACGCGCACAAGTGGCGACGAGTGCGGCGTTAGGGGCCGCCATGGAGGACGGAGCTATAAAATTATATTATATTTTTATAAAACAATCAAGAAAAAGAGCAAAATAATTATTGTTTTCTATTCATCTTTTTTAATTAGCACATAATTTATAATAATACGAACCTATTGCTTGTTGTACGTTGTGGGATATTGAATTATGATTATGAACCAATTACATATGTAAATATACAATATACCGTGACATATTAAGTAGGGTAGGCATTCTTATTAATGACAGTAAGGTCCAATACTAATGAACAAAAAAGATTTATTTTGTAAGCCTTTACAAGATATATATTTTTTAATCAGCTTCACGCTGTATCCCGCACACAGCAGTGTAGGCAAAGGGTACCTAGTGTTAAGACACTCCGCCGCAGTTTCCGCCAAATTCTGGAGGCATTGCGTGTTGAGTGTCGAAACTCGACGCCTCGCCTTGTCTTGACACCAGAGCGAAGAAATGAAAATATAAATGAAAATAAATATTTCATATCCTCGAGTGGAGATCGAACCCACAACCAGTCGATTCTACAGTTACACTTTGTGCCCCTGCGCCACGCCTTTTAATTTTTTTTGCTTCATAGAATTCCCTTATAGCGGGATAAAAAAAATTGATAATTTAGTGTTATAACACTCACTTGTCCCAACCCAACGCTAGTCGTACCAGAACGTTAAAATGCCTAATAAGTAACTATAAAGTTTTATTAAAATATAATAATTTACTTAATAATAGGAATCTAGCACGAATAATAATCCCTTAACTTTGATACTATTTCACTTGACCACGACAGAGTCATTTAAAAAAATCTAATCTACAAATCTGTATAGCACGTTGAAACATACTGCCAAATATAAGAGGCCGGTCTAGACTTATATTCTCAACGCGTCTTTGGCCCATTACACACATTCGCGTAATCCCAGCGTGACATCCAATGCATTGTAATGTAACATTACGCGCTCCGGCAGGCTCGCCCGTCTTCGGTCACTAGGGAGCCGGCCATATACTTCTATATTGAAAGTACATAGTACCTGTTTTAATTTATTGGATATTTAAGTAGAAACAAAAAAATATTATATTTGTTGGAGCTCAACGCCGGGCCTTATAAAGACTTTTTTTACCTTTACGCTGTATCTCACATATCTATACTTATAATAAATCTGTAGAAAAGTCGTTTCTGTACGTTGAAAATATTTTAAAAAAAATTAGCTAGGGTGTTAAAGGATAACTAACAGAATCCATTTCCAACATTTTTGGAATTTTTGTCTGTTTGTCTGTTTGTCTGTTTGTCTGTTTGTCTGTTTGTCTGTTTGTCTGTTTTCCTGTTTATGTGAACACGCATCACGTCAAAAGTACACAATATACTTAAGCAAGTTTTATACGTAAAAATTACCAGTAAATCAAAGTAACATTTAGTGTTTATTTCATTGTAATAGCTTCACTCTATCAAAAGATATAAGTATTTAAGTTTCCAAGAAGCTTATATTTGAGATAGTAGAACTCGATACTAGAAACGCTATCTATTTTATATTTTAAGTAGGTAGGTAGGTAGGTGGGTAGATAGGTGGGGTAGGTAGGTAGGTAGGTAGGTGGGTAGGTAGGTAGGTGGGTAGGTAGGTAGGTAGGTGGGTAGGTAGGTAAGGTAGGTGGGTAGGTAGGTAGGTAGGTGGTAGGTAGGTAGGTGGTGGTGGGAGGTGGGTAGGTAGGTGGGTATGGGTAGGTGGTAGTGGTAGAGGTACGGTGGTGGTGGGTAGGTGGTAGGTAGTGGTGGGTAGGTGGTCGGTGGGTCGGTGGGTGGTGTGTGGTCGGTGGTGGGTCGGTGGGGTCGGTGGTCGGTGGGTGGTGGTGGTGGTGGTAGTGGTCGGTCGGTCGGTGTGGTCGGTGGGTCGGTGGTGGTGGGTCGGTGGTCGGGTCGGTGGTGGGTGGTGGTGGTGGTGGTGGTCGGTGGTGGTGCGGTGGGTAGGGGTGGTTGGTGTAGGAGTATGGATGGATGAGTTGGATGTATGGATGTTGGATGTATGGATGTATGGAGTTGGTTAGGGTATGGTGTGTCGGATGTGGTATGGATGTATGGATGTTGGATGTATCGAGTCGATGTTCGTGTATCGGTATCGATGTTCGATGTTGGATGTATGGATGTATGGATGTTGGATGTATGGATGTATGGATGTATGGATGTATCGATGACTCGATGTTCGACTGTATCGATGTATCGATGTATCGATGTATGATGTATGGCTGTATGGATGTATGGATGATGGAGTATGGATGTATGTATGGATGTATGGATGTATGGATGTATGGATGTATGGATGTATGGATGTATGGATGTATGGATGTATGGATGTATGGATGTATGGGACGTATGGACGTAGGACGTATGGACGTATGGATGTATGGATGTATGGATGTATGGACGTATGGATGTATGGATGTATGGATGTATGGATGTATGGATGTGTGGATGTGTGGATGTATGGATGTATGAATGTAGTGTATATTTTTTTTCAATTATTATTATGTAGTAGTATAGTATCGATACTAATGTGAATCTATATATTTAATATATTAAATATTTTTAGTAAGTTTTATAATTCTAATAGAATTAAACAACTTTATAAACTGATTTTTCTTGCATGCGTGTAATAATTACAACATAATATATAAGATTTTATATTTTACTTTAATTATTATCTTAAAATAATTAAATGTATTTGATTCAAATTTTTTTTTCTTAAAAATTAGGAGTGCCCAACAAAGCTATCATTTCTCTATGAAGATATAAATAAATAGTTATACATGTCAGTTATTTAATCATTACACCATTCATACATGACGAATATTACAATAAAAACAATTAAAGCCGATTTTACCGCTCCCGCACCGCGCTCACGTCTTAGGTCTTTAAATCACTTAAGTCGTTTCTGAGATAAGCGTCGACTAACAGAAAAACCAAGAAACCGACAAAATTTATAAATATTATTATTGCTGGTTCTATTACTTTGTTAATTGCTCCAATAATAATTTGTTTAATGAAAATCGAAAATGCCATGGTTTTGATAATTTTCAAATTAGAAATCTTAAGTGCGCTGCAAGCATATATTATTTATTAAACAGGAACGTAATTCCCTGTACCGAAACAAACAAATAATTCCCAAATTTAAGCGGGTGAAGCCGCGAGCTGGTTGCAATATTTTATAAAATTTTATGTTGTGTTTATAATAGATGGATCACGTGGTGATGTCAATACGTTTTAATCATTGGCATGTAGGTACGTTATATTAATTTATAGTACATATATTTCTCAAGAGAACTTAATCAAAACTTTGTATGTAAAAAAAAACATGAAATAATCATGTTAGGGAAATATCAAATTTGTTTTATGAATCAATCTTAATGTTATATTCGAAACAAATGAATTGTATGTAAATTTATTAATACGTTTCAAGTATGAAAAAAAGAAAAAATGCAATAAAATTGCGTTTCTGCTTTTCTTTCCAATGATTTATATTTCTATATATGTAGGACGTAAATGCGGGAACAGAGCTGCCATCTTAGTACAGAGTAACCTCTAAAATATATATTTACGTATGGTTAAAGAATAAAAAATGTGAAGAGGAATGTGTGATTTCTCTATAGAATATATTATTCTACATTATATCATAAAAAACAGTACATATAACGGTATCCTCCTGCAGTATAATTATTTTTAATCAACATTTTTGAACTTTTAATTTTGAACATTTTAAATATTTTCGTGCCATTATGATGAAAAACTTAGACAATTTTTTAATTTGAAAAAAAAATATTTTATTAACGATAAGAATGTTGGTAGTTTTTCAAAAGGTATAAGAATTTAAAAAATGTCTAAAATATGCTTTCTTCGCAAGTATTGTAATAACTATTAGTTCTATTCACTAAAAAATCACTATAAATATTAAATATGCTCAATTAGTGTTTTTGTCAGCACCACTTTAAATGAAACCATAGTTAATCACTCTATAAAAGCCTAATACAATAAAAAAAATACTAAAAGTGAGAAAGTTATTTTTCATACAAAATAAATTATATATTATCGTTGATATTAAAATAAAACGCTATTTGTCATTAAACAGGCATAAGCCTATCAAAGGGAAACCGCCGCATACGCCTCATTCCTAAATCAAGTCGTAGGTATTGGCGACAAAGTTCAAAGTTGCTTAACCTTTAGTAATACTTTTGTAGTAGTATGTGTTAACGTTATTGGTATCTATGCATAACTGCGTCACACGAAATACAGGTATGGATAAACATCGATCGTGAAATGAAAAAAAAAGTCTACGTCTAAACTGTTGAGGTATCTTGATTAATTTCTTTAGGTATGGGCTTAAAATATTTTATCCTATATATTGCCCCCGTAAAACGCTGACGCTTCCATTCTGTATTAATATTAAAGGCCATCGCGGCGCAGGGGCACAAAGTTAGGTTAAGTTATTTAAATCGGTTAAGCCCTTTCTGAGATTATCCTGAACGCACAGATAAATAGACAAATTGACCAAGTTCTATTACATTGTTAAATGTCCGTAATAATAATTTTTCTAATATATCTTCCACGTACAGACACCGATGAGTTAAAATTTTATTGTAAGTAGCGATATTACTATAACTATATATCTATAACTATAACTTAGGTCCTAAAGACTCCTTAAGGCAAAAGTTTAAAGAAATTAATATATTGACAGTTGCATCTCTCTTATGGGTGGTACGAAAATGCGACTGCGTTGCAAACATACATTATAGGTATATTAAAACACGAACATAATTTTAGTGTATTAAGCAAATAATTCTGTGGTTTAAGCGGGCGAAGCCGCGAGCGGGCCGCTAGTTTATAATAAATCTAGTGCTAACACACTTTGTTCCACACTTTACCCTCATTTTCAAAACATTACGTGTTGAGTAGCCGAACTTACGCTGTGCTCTGTCTTGTAAGCAGAGCGAGGTAATTAAAATAATTAATTCCCCCAAATGGAAATCGAACCCGCAATCGCCTGTCTGACATAGCCACTGCGCCAGCACGACTGAAAAAGCGAGTAATCCAACTGTATCTAATTCAAACTAGATTTTTATACGATGGCCAGAATCGTATAAACCTGTCGAAGCGAGTAATACTACTCTACAATTCATTGTACTTCAATAGGAAATAAAATGCTAATTGAATGTTTAAAAAATGTGATAATATATTTCCAAGCTACATTTTCTATGTAGATTATTTAGTAGAAAATGTGTTAAAATAATACATTTTACTACATGAGATGTTCATTTTTCGAACTTAAATTATATATGTTTTGAATATACATACATTGATGAGGCCGTTTACCATGGATTCGATTCTCAATCGGGAGAATGATTGTATTCAAATCCTTTTTTATATCCGTCTCCGCTTCATAGGTCAAGGTGAGAACGCTGCGTTTAATTCTGTCAGTCAACACACAATGTCTTGATAACTGAGTGAAAGTTAAATGATAATAATAAAATAGTTATTACTTTAAAAAAATACTTTAAGTACGTAATTCGTATTCAAGGGAACTTTTAAAATATTATTTTAAATGAATATAATAAAATCAATATAAATCTACCTGAATTCCATAATTCCAAAAGTCCATATTTTACTAGCATATAGATAACATTTATAATCTTATCATAGAAAACTATAAATAACATTAACTTTCTATAGAATCTAATGAAACAACTAACGGTCATACAATTCTTAAAGATAAGATTAGTACGTATTGATAAGTAATTGAAATGGAGTGTGCTCTGAGCTATAAGCAGGATTTCGAAATACAAATAATAATTGCACATAATGATTTTAGTATGAACCAATTGTATATAAGAACAAAATTGTTTTTAGCTTCAAATGAGACATGTCAAAAATCCCTAGAGAATTTTTTTTTTTTATTTTCAAACTCCATATATTATATATATATATATATATATATATATATATATATATATATATATATATATATATATATATATATATATATATATATATATATATATATATGTGTATATTTTATTTAATTCTTGTCTAAGCAGATCGAAATCACTTTTTTTAAATATATGCAAATATATCTGTTCGATAAACGTTACTCTTTAATCCTTATTACATAATTCACAATCAAAAAATGATGCCTAATCCCTTACCTCTAAACTTCCTTATCTCTAAATCTCTAATCCTTAATCTCTATATATTTTGCTACATATTTTTGAGCAAGCCATCGCCACGTGCAACGATCTACAAGCGTCAGTTTTTTTTTTGACTAAAAAAATACCCATGACGCCGATCTCTAAAAGGTAATCGCTGCCGCAATAATGCTTGGTCACGAATTCTATATTAAAAAAAACCTGCAACGATTAAATACATATATATATGTATGTATTTTAAAAAGATACTTAGGTATATCCGGAAATTATAATTTAATTTAACTTTATAAATATTCAGAAAACCAGAGATTTTATAATCTTTCGAAATGTATGTCTTTGGTTTTTGGACAGTACTAATAGTCCAGAAATCAATTTGGTAAATCCAAACGAGATACCCTACGTACCGAAAATTGAATTTTTTAAGCCATACGAGGCTTTTATGTAGTGTATTTTTTTGTTTTTATTTGTGGCAACATTTTAGTAATAATTTAGCGGTACTGTTGGCTGGTTCAAATAGAAGTCGAAAAACTGTCGTTGCTAGCCGGTAGCCACGCGCGCTTTTCGGGTCTGCGTTAGAAAGAATTTTCTATTTCTCTGTATGACAGCTACTAAATGAGTTTTTAGTTCACTATACATTTTTGTAGTCAATCATATCTTATTATTTAAAAATAAGTAATCATTTTGAGTAGAATATGTAAAACAAAAGGACACTTAATATAATGGATATAAAGATTTTCACGTATTTTTAGGTTTGCGTCATAAGAAGCGTTATCTAAATTAATCATAGAAATTGTTAGCATTGACAAATGACTCTGTTAGTATCAGATGGATTTTGTTAGTTTAGAAGTAAAACAACTATACAGCAATTATATCTCAGACGTCGATAATGCTCTTATAATGGTAGTTGTACAATAAAGTTAATAGAAGGTTCTTACAGCACAAGGTCATGAGTACTCAGTATAGCTTGTAGTCAGTACAGTTTCGAATCCAAAATGTAAAAATTCTAATTCCTAAAGCAAAAATAGTTTTGCAAATTACTATTAGGTAACAAAGCAAAAGTATTAAAAAAAACCTAATTCTGGACTCGAAAGTGGCGTTAATCTTAAAATAGAAATGTTTTATGGTGAAAATGTGAATTTATCAATCTAAAGCGGCTCTTAAGAACTGATGGTATTGATTGATGAAGAACGACTTAAAAGGAAAGCATTGTAGTTATCGTATTTCATTTAATATCAAATGGCATATCTGTCAAGTTATTGTTGAACTCAAAATGAACGTTTCAGTATTTGTAACGTTAACTATTATTACTTCAACAGCTAGTCTAGTCTTCTCAAATGGAAGTAAGTATTTTCAATATGTATTCATTATATGAGGCCGGTCGTGGCGCAGCGGCACAAGGTGTGACTGTAAACCGACTGGTTGTGGGTTCGATCCCCACTCGAGGAGATGAAATATTTACTTAAATTTATATTTCCATTTCTTCGCTCTGGTGTCGAGGCAAAGCGCGGCGTTGAGTTCTGCCACTTAACACGCAATGCCTCCGGAATTCGGCAGAAAGTGGGGAATGGAGTGTCTTTCACTACGTTCCCTCTGCCTACCCTGCAGTGTGCGGGATACAGCGTGAAGCTGTTTTTTTTTTTTTTTTTTTTTTTTTTTTTTTTTTTTTTATTCATTATAAATCAGCTTCACGCTGTATCAGAGTAGAGCAGAGGGTACCTAGTGTTAAAACACTCCATTCCCCATTTTCTGTGTAATTCTAGAAGCATTGCATGTTGAGTGGCGAAACTCAACGCGGCGCTTTGCCGAGCTAGAGAAAATTTTAAAATATAATTGTAAAGTAAATATTTAGTTTCCTCGAGTGGGAATCGAATCCACAATCAGTCGGTTTACAGTCACATTTTTTGCACGTGCGCCACGAGTGGCTCCAATTATTATTATTTATATTAATGAAATATTTAATATTTTCATTTCTCCGCTCTGGCGTCGAGACAAAGCGCGGCGTTGAGTTCCGCCACTCAACATGCAATGCATCCGTAATTTGTCAGAAATGTCTTAATGGGGACGGAGTGTCTTAAAACAACCTAAAATAATAAAAATAGCATTTAAATCGTAACTAACATAACATTTATATTCTACTAACCTAATACTCATTTCCAAAATAACTTAAAAAAAACTTGTAGTGGCACTTGTAATTTTTCACATATATTCATAGTTCTTCTAATTTCTAATTCTTTTATGGTATATCAACACATAATGTACCTAAAATGTAATGAATAGTTAACATAATATAAATAACAATTTGGATATTCATACGTAAAGCTTTTACAACTTTTATCGCAGATACAGTTGAGTTACGCGTAACAAATTTTTAACTGTCGAAATTCAACGACAGTATAAGTAGTTTTAAATAATATAATGACTTGCACTAAGGGGCCGGAATATCAGTCATCGTATTTAGCTTCAAACGATATCCCATTGCCACTTGCTGAGCCAATCGCTATTAGTTACAAAGTATATTACTTTTAAATATCAATTTTTCCCAATATCATGCACTTTGTTCAAAATAACCGAGACAACATAATATGTAAACAGCTAACAGAGTGGGAATCAAGCTAAAAACTCCTACAGCAGTTCGCAACTATTAAATTATTTACTTAATTAACAGTTATTATATTGAAATTAATTAATTAATTCAAGAAACCCTTTTTATTCATTTAGAAGTCATAACTGGCTACTATGGATCGTGGGCGACGTATAGAAGTGGTTTGGGTAAATTTGAAGTTAGCAACATAAATGTAGACTTATGCACACATCTAATATATACTTTCGCTGGAATCGATTCAAAAGGAACTATTCTATCTTTAGATCCACAATTGGACCTGCCTGATGGTAACGGTAAGAGTAATAAATAATACGACATTTAATTACAAGATTAAGGAAAAAATATAATAGAGTTTTATGCAATTAAGAAATAATACGAAAAAATACAAAATTCATCGTAATTTTCGTATTATTTCTTAACTTCTTTCATGACATATAAAATAATAAAAAATGTAAATATACATATATGAAGATATGATCAAATTGAATATATTAAATAAAAAAATACGCACATGTACCTAATCAAAATATTAAATTCTATCAGAACGGATTATGTACAGAAGACAAATCTGAAGTAAAATAAAAGACCTTTTCACATTGATTCAATAAATCAAATCAAGAATGAAGTAGTATTCATTCCTGTCAATATAAAAGTTAAGTTATAAGAGCTCTGATAATTAATAAAAGAATTTATTTACAAATTTTCAGATAACTTCAGAAAATTCACTTCACTGAAAAAACAGAATCCTGATCTTAAAACCATGCTAGCAGTCGGTGGATGGAATGAAGGATCTGCTAAGTATTCAATTGTAAGTGTAAATTCTTGCTCTTATCTACTTCAAATATTAGCTTATTTTCTCATTATACAGTGTACGCACATAATAAAAATGAATTTTGTATAATATAAATTAATACGTTATTTTTTTTCCAACAACAGCAGCAGCAAATCCAACATTAAGAAATAATTTTATTACCAGTGCTATTGATATTCTACAAAAATTTGATTTTGATGGCTTAGATATTGATTGGGAATATCCTAATCGTCGTGATTCTGTCAATGGCCAAGCTGATATCAATAATTTTTCACAACTTTTAAAAGAACTAAGGCAAGAGTTTGACAAACATGGATTTCTACTAAGCAGTTGCAGTATCTGCAGGAAAAAGTGGTGCGTCGTAATCATACGACATACCGACTATTGTTCAGTAATTTCACTTTGGATCTGTAATAATATATTAGACATACACATTATATATATATCATTAGTTTATAATAATATTAATAAATAGATAGAATATTATTAATCGATTGATAATTTTATTTTCAAGCATATAGCGCCTTTTTTTATTTTGTATTGTTTATTTCTTCAGAAAAATGTATAATAATATGTTTTACATTTTTAAAGTGTTAATCCACACTTGAACATTTGAACGTAGTGGGAATAGAAAAAAATTTCATACGTTTTATAAATACGTATTTTTCTTTCCTAAGTGTGAGCTAACACTAAACTAATAAATACCATTTTGTCTTGCCAGACGATAATTCTTAGTAATTATCTTTGGGTAGGGGAAATTAGTCAAAAAGCTTCCTACAAAGACGCTAACAACATAAATAAATTGTAGCAAGCGTATAAACATTTCAACATAGCTTGATGAGAACAGATGGCTTAGTGGTCAAAGCGCCTGGTCGGTTTCCAGGAGGTGCGGTTTCGAGTCCCGCTACGTTCTAATTTTTATACGTTTTTTAAATAAATATAACAATGTTGTGTTAGATATTTAGATTTCGTCAATATAATGGGATATGATTTTTATGGACCATGGGATGTGGTAACTGGTCACAATGCACAACTTCACAAGGTGATGAAAATGTACCCAGAGACGCCATAAAATCAATAGATGTTGCATTAGAATATTGGCTTGGACAAGGTAAGATTATATTGGTATTAGTAAAAAAAGTATACTTAAATCATTTTATTATTTTGTTTTAATTTAAAAAGGGATCAATTTCCACTAGATGATACTAGTTAGAGTAGTGGTAAAAGTATATGTAATTTAATAATCAATTGGCTTACATATATTTAACATTTTTAAATACTTATTTAGAAAACGTAAAAAAATTCAACGTAGCGGGATTCGAACCTAATATTTTTTTTTCCTAAGTGTGGAATAACACTTTAAAAATGATAAATATTTAATAAATAGCATTCTATCTTGCCAGGCGATAATTCTTAGTAATTATCTTTGGGTAGCGGAAATTTTTAAAAATCTCTTTACTAAACCTCCGACATAGTTTAATGAGAACGTATGGCTTAGTGATCAGAGCGCCTGGTAGGTTTCCAGGAGGAGCGGGTTCGATTTCCGCTACGTTCAAATTTTTAAACGTTTTCTAAATAAGTACAATAGACTTACATTTAGATAAAATTATTATTTGTTTGTTAAAAGTTGCCCACCAGAAAAAATTGTTCTTAGTTTGCCAACCTACGGTCATACATTTGAACTATCCAATGCCAATAACAACGGTGTACGAGCTCCTTCTAACGGGCCGGGAATTGCTGGTCCATATACCGCTACAAAAGGGGTCATGGGCTACAATGAAGTAAAAAAATAATATTTACTAATTTATGCTATATTAATTTAAAATTTAATTAAAAATTGTTTAAATATAGTACTAATGGTAGTTAGCGTGTAGTAATTTAAATTATTAGTATTTATTAGTAGATAGATTAGTAGATATTTATAAGTATTATTCTAGAGGATATTTGTATTTTGCCGACGGCTTTATGTCGGTGTGTTGAGATCCATGGCACTGTACGGTGCACCTGTATGGGCCGACGCTCTCACCGCTTACAATAAAACCCAATTGCGGAAAGCGCAGCGGGTCATAGCGGTGAGAGCTATTCGAGGATATCGTACAGTGTCATGGACGGCGGCTACACTTTTAGCCGGCGATCCTCCATGGGAGCTACAGGCGGAAGTACTTGCCAAGGTTTAAACATTTCGTACAAGTGAGCGGTCGCGAGGTGAGCAATCATCGGCAGAGGTCATCGTGCGGATCAGGAGAAGAGCGGACATAGCTCTGATCCGGCGAAGGAGGGACGACCTGGGGACTCCGGCGGCAGGCCTAGCGACGATGGAGGCAGTCCGCTCCCATCTTGAGCGCTGGGTCAAAAGAGGTTTTGGGGTCCTGGCGTTCGGGCTGGTGCGGGTACTGACGGGGCACGGTTGCTTCGGCAAATACTTGCATCAAATTACACGTCGGGAGAGGTCGCCGGTGTGCCTTGAATATGATGCCTCCGTTGATTCGGCGCATCACACTCTGGCCGAATGTCCCGCTCGATCCCCACAACGCCATGCCTTGATGGCTGTAGTGGGTAGGGATCTCTCTCTGTCCAGTGTGCTGGGGGCCATGTTGGATAGTTAGATTAACTGGTCTCCTTCTGCGAATCTGTTATCGCACTGAAGGAGGCCGCGGAGCGAGTGCGCGAGTCAAGCGCGAATGCAAACCCGCTCCGTCGACGTAGACCAGGGAATAGGAGAAGGCAGTATGCACGTCTCCAACTCCCTTTACCCTAGAGGGGCTACTGCGGGAGGGTCAGGGTGATCTTCCTGCAAGTCATCGAGGCAGCGGACACCCTAGGAGAAACCCCACGGCACCCTGAAGGCGACGGTGGCCCGCAATAGGCGGGCCTTTCACCGAGGCGTCGAGTAGTATGCGCGAGCGATCCTGCGGCGTCTCATCTTGGTGGGGAGGGTTTCCGCTGGCTTTTAGTGGGTAGGACCGGATTCACCGGTGAGTCCCACAGTACCGCTCATCCGTGAGGCACTGTCCTTCCGTATGAGCGGTCTGTGTAAATGCATTTCCCAAAAAAAGAGGATATTTGTATTTATAATATTTTGTTACTTTGTTTAGTTTCTTTAACCTGCGAGGGGTTTTCTTGCGATTAAAACCATAATTTATTTAAAAGGGACAGAATGGAGGTCATAACAGAGTGAAGAATCTAGATGTTCTTCCAGCCTTACCTCTCATGAGATTCACGAATGAAGCTTAATCACTCTGCTTGTGTTTCAAACAAACATCGATGACGGCCAGTCAGTTCATATTTATTATTTTGTTGTAAATTATTATACATCATTTCAATGTTTTTTTATAAATATAGTAATTTGTAGAGGCTGTGACCTGTGACTGTAAACGCGACTCCCACTCGAGGAAATGAAATATTTTTACCCTCTCTTTTTACTCTACTCATCACGCATTACCTAAAGAATTCGGCGGAAAGTTGGGAACGGAATGTCTTAACATCAGGGTCCCTCTGTCTACCCTGCTATGTGCGGGATACAGCGTGAAACTGATTATTGTTTAAGTATTTTTCATTTAAATTCAAGTCTTACATTATCGTCATGGCAAAATATAGAAATTACATAACTATTTAATAATTTCAGTTTTTATTTTTATTAGGTTTACCCGCACATAGTAAGCTGAGGCAACCTGGGATCCTAGTATTTAGATACTTTGTTCCAATTAAGACACTTCCGTTCCCTACTTTCCACTGAGTTCTGGAGGCATTACGTGTTGTATGTCTCCTCAACGCCGCACTTGCCAACCAGAGTTGGTTGTCTATTAAATAAAAAAAATATATACATATATGTAGTAGATATTATTGTCTCAGCAAAAACCTATGCGTATAAACCTTATATCATTTACATATATTGTTCCGGAACAAATATGCTTTGGAATAATTTTTGTAAATTTATTCTTTTATGATGTCATGTCGGAACCAGATGCGCCTTTAAGTGTTCGTCTGACTGTCTGTCTGTATTTATGTACAATAAATAATTTTAAAATATGCATATATTTAATTATGCACTCTGAAATAATACATGGCATAATTTCATATCACATAAATTATTCCGTTTGATATCATATAAATTCGGTGGAAAGTAGGGACTTTCTACCGAATTTTTCGAGGCATTGCGTGTTGAGTGGCGAAACTTAACGCCGGACTTTTGGGAAACGAAACGTCGTATCCCAAAAGTGTTCACTCTATGTGGGATACACATGTTCACTCTATGTGGGATACAGCGAAAAGCTGATTTTTTGTATATAAATAGGTTATTTTAAGCAGTGGCGAAGCTAGGGTATTTGCTGCCTAGGACTTGATGCCTTTTAATAAGGTCAAAATAATTTCAGATTTCAAAACATTAGTATAGAAGATATATAATTGTTTATGGCTTCAAAACTATAATTACTATATACAAGTTATAACATTAGATTTTGGTAAAAATTATTGCAAAAACTTTAAAACGGACATTACGCACTTTTTGATTAGCAAAGTCCTTAATCTCATTTTCAAAATCAATAGTATCAACTAGTAATAGTGAAATGATAGCGAGATTGTATTTTTTTATTTTCATTCTCTCATTGTACATTTCTTGATTCTTGATTGAAAAAAAATAGAAAAATTGATCGTAGACTTTGATGCCCCTGTCCTTTTGATGCCCGGTGCGACTGCACCGCTCGAACCCCTCCAGCTACGCCACTGATTTTAAGCACAACAATATTATAGTACCTAAGAGAACTAATATTTGTTAGCTAAACGGATTAAATTTTTACAGTTCTGAGAAAAACAACAAACGGAAAATTGGGAGGTGCACTATGACAATTTGGCAAAAGTGCCTTACGCGATCCAAGGAAATAACTGGATTTCCTATGATGATGCCGATTCATTTGCAGCTAAAATTGAATGCAGTCTACAATATAATATATCTGGTTTTATGGTTTGGAGTATTGAAACTGACGATTTTCATGGCACTTGTGGTGAAAATTACCCTCTACTTAAATCAATAAACAAAGCTTTAGAGAAACCAGTGATAACTTCTAGTAGTTTAACCCCATCTCTTACATCTACTACTGCTGCTACTACTACATCAGTATCCACAAGCATTATTACAACTTCTTCGACTGCTTCTACGATTCCTTCAACTACTTTAGGTATTAATGGAAACTTATTTACTTTCTTTATTGTAAATTACAATTATACGCTCTAAATAAAATTACCTTACTTTTTTCAGAAACTCCTGAAGAGACCACAATTTGTAAGGACGAAGGTTTGATAGGAAATCCAAACGATTGTACCTCTTTTTATATGAGTATAAAAGATATTCATGGAGAATTAATAGCGAAATTATTTCAATGTCCTGGTAATCTTTATTGGGATCACGTAACTTGGGCTTGTAACTATCCTGACCAAACTACATGTAATTTGAATAGACTCGATGAAAAAGTCAGAAAGATTAGATAGACAAAATATACTTTAAGTAATAAAAAGATTTTTTTTTTTCATTTTTGACTCTGTAGTTGGCTGAACTAAAAGTCATTACCCTGAGCTAAAAACAACTACATTATTAACTTTAGTATGATCCCGAATTCGATTTAAATTTACATCCAAGATGCACCTAGATTTCCTTAATATTTTATAGCATTTAAGGCCAACATAATTGTTAAGCACTAGAAAATTTTATTTTATTTAAATAAATAACGAAGAATCCTAACGAGAACTAGGATAGACTAATTAAAAAACGGTCTTCCCAATAAATTTACTAGTATACTGCTTTTTGTAATAAATATTGATTATATTTAAATATTGACTTTAAAACGATGTAAGTACAAAGTGAACCAAGACCTTGCCAGTATTTACTCAGATGTTACATTAATAGCAGATGTTATATTAATAGAATTATGTAATTTTATGGTGAAAATGTGACTTTATCAATCTAAAGCGGCTCTTAAGAACTGACTGGTATTTATTGATAAAGAACGACTTAAAAGGAAAGCGTTGTAGTTATTGTATTTCATTTAATATTAAATGGTATATCTGTCAAGTTATTATTGAAGTCAAAATGAACGTTTCAGTATTTATAACGTTAACTATTATTACTTTAACAGCTAGTCTAGTGTTCTCAAATGGAAGTAAGTATTTTCAATATGTTTTAATTGTATATCAGCTTCACACTGTATCCCTCACACAGCAGAGTATGCAGAGGTAGCCTGGTATTAAAACAATTTTGTGCCATGTGATCACGGCCTAGAATAGGATCATCCTGGTACTGGTGGTGTCGTAAGAGGCGACTAAAGTACGTGTGGTAGGTTCACGTCGCCAGCAATGGCAACACGCATGGGCAAACTCGACCGGATCTTTACCACCCCCGGCATTTAAAACAAGCGTGAAGTAGTGGCTTTATGCCTCTGCGTTTCGCACCAGGTAATGCCGGGCTCCGGCGCCGAACCCATCTTAAAGGCCGGCAACGCAAGGCCGTAACTCCACTGGTGTTGCACGGGGCCGTGGGCGGCGGTAATTACTTATCATCAGATCATCACCCGGATGCTCGTTTGCCGTGTCTTTTCCATAAAAAAAAACACTCCATTCCCTACTTTCTGCCTAATTCTGAAAGCATAGCGTGTTGAGTGGCGAAACTCAACGTCCCGCTTTGCCACGACGCCAAAGCGGAGAAAAATGAAAATATTGAACGAAGTGACGAAGTTTCCTAAAACAACTTGAAATAAAAAATATATAATTTAAATGGTAACTATACTAACAATTCTATTCTAATAACCTAATATTTATTTCCAAAATTACTTGAATAAAAAAAACTTGTAGTGACACTTTTCACATATGTTCATAGTTTTTCTAGTTTCTAATTATTTTCGTATTTCAACACATAATGTACTAAAAATATAATGAATAGTTAACATAATATAAAGAATAATTTGGATATTCATAAATAAGTGATGCGTGAAGCTTTTACAACTTTTATCGCAGATACAATTGAGTTACGCGTAACTAATTTTTCAATGAATAACAAAGTTTGTGGTAGCTCGTGTAATAAGTTTCTTAAATGTGCTCATTTATCTTCATTTCTTATAAATATATAGTTTTCTTCATATACTATGTACTTAAAAAGCAAACCTCATTTTTGTGAAATTTTTTCGTATTTTGATTTTGCTTAGGTAAATAGGCTTTAGAAATAAATTAATAAAAAATTCAAACGAAGTGATTTGTAATTTTTCTATTTTAAGAATGTACACTATGTTAGGTATTGAAAAATTACGCTGTCCCATTGCCACGCGCGTGCCAAAGTATATTAGTTTTAAATATCAATTTTTCCCATTACCATGCACTTTGTTCAACAAAACCGAAACAACATAATATGTAAGCAGCTAACAGAGTGGGAATCAAGCTAAAAACCCCTACAATAGTTTGCAACTATTAAATTATTTAGATAATTAACAGTTATTATATTGAAATTAATTAATTAATTCAAGAAACCCTTTTTATTCATTAGAAGTCATAACTGGCTACTATGGATCGTGGGCGACGTATAGAAGTGGTCTGGGTAAATTTGAAGTTAGCAACATAAATTAGGACTTTATCACACATCTATATATCTTTCGCTGGAATCGATCGGAAAGGAACTATCATATCTTTAGATCCACAATTGGACTTGCCTGATGGTAACGGTAGTATAAATAATACGACATTAATTACAATTAAAGTAAAAATATAATATAATTTATGCATAAAGAATTTTTAGAAAAAATCAAATTAAAGACAAATTTTCGTATTATTTTAATGTTTTCAAATAATTTAATAAAAAAAAAATTAATATAAAATAATGCAAAGATATGTTAATTTCATATAACCTAAATGTATCTGTATTTATTTATGATCTTTCCAATAAATTTTTGATTTGATAATCGAATGAAGAATGAAATATAATAAAATGTTAATTTTAAAAATTTAATATTAAAGTTTATCATGATTAAAAAATGATCTTAAAAATTCCGAAGTGTTACTTCATGAGAAGAAGATCTTGATTTAAAACTTGAAGTATAAGTGTGTTATTAAATTTCTAAATTTCATTTGTAGTTATAAGCTCGCTGCTCAAGATTTCCGTATTGAACCCTTTAGTTGATTTTTTTTAAGAACGCCCTTATTGAAACCTTCAAGTGAGTATTTTAAGAAACCATGAATTTCAACTTTTAAAAATTTTTTAAAAAGTTGAATTCAAACTTTTTCAAAATCGTCGCCGATTTAAAAAATTAAAATTTCAAACCCTCTTATAATTTGGAGTTAAAATTTTTTCCAAATCTCATTTATATCCACACGGAAATAAACATTGTCGAATATTTCGACTGGTTATACCACTGGTTACCTGCTGTGTAGGTACATGACTTAGGTTATATTACTGTATTACCTTCAGTTTTCTAGTACATGTCTAATTAAATTGCAATATAATTTTTTATGTTAGTTAATCATGCAATTAAAAATATTGATAATTAATAAGTGATGCGTGAAGCTTTTACAACTTTTATCGCAGATACAATTGAGTTACGCGTAACTAATTTTTCAATGAATAACAAAGTTTGTGGTAGCTCGTGTAATAAGTTTCTTAAATGTGCTCATTTATCTTCATTTCTTATAAATATATAGTTTTCTTCATATACTATGTACTTAAAAAGCAAACCTCATTTTTGTGAAATTTTTTCGTATTTTGATTTTGCTTAGGTAAATAGGCTTTAGAAATAAATTAATAAAAAATTCAAACGAAGTGATTTGTAATTTTCTATTTTAAGAATGTACACTATGTTAGGTATTGAAAAATTACGCTGTCCCATTGCCACGCGCGTGCCAAAGTATATTAGTTTTAAATATCAATTTTTCCCATTACCATGCACTTTGTTCAACAAAACCGAAACAACATAATATGTAAGCAGCTAACAGAGTGGGAATCAAGCTAAAAACCCCTACAATAGTTTGCAACTATTAAATTATTTAGATAATTAACAGTTACTATATTGAAATTAATTAATTAATTCAAGAAACCCTTTTTATTCATTTAGAAGTCATAACTGGCTACTATGGATCGTGGGCGACGTATAGAAGTGGTCTGGGTAAATTTGAAGTTAGCAACATAAATGTAGACTTATGCACACATCTAATATATGCTTTCGCTGGAATCGATACGGAAGGAACTATCATATCTTTAGATCCACAATTGGACTTGCCTGATGGTAACGGTAAGTAATAAATAATACGACATTTAATTACAAGGTTAAAGATAAAATATATAAAATATAATTTATAGCTATAAAGAATTTTTAGAAATTAATATTATAAGATATTAGATAGAACAATAATTTTAATTTATATATTTTAATGTTTTCAAATAATTTAAATAAAATATAAAAGTTGAATTAATATAAAATAATGCAATGTAATATAGTATAATTATCATATAACCTAAATGTGTATTCTGTATATTATTTGACTTGTAATTGCTGTTACCAATAAATTATGATTATGATTATGATTATAATAGAGTAATAGAGAGATTATAAAATTATATTTTACAAAATTTCAGATAACTTCCGAAAGTTTACTTCACTGAAAAAAAAGAATTCTGATCTTAAAACCATGCTGGTAGTCGGTGGATGGAGTGAAGGATCTGCTAAGTATTCAATTGTAAGTATAAAGCTCTTGTCTACTTCAAATATTTGCGTATTTCTATTTTATTTGTTACTAGTGGACGCGCGCAGATTCACCCGCTTATTGGAACCCTAGGAGTGAGTTCTTAAGAAAAACCATAAAACATGTGTTCAATGAAATATTTTAAGAGTCTGAATTTCAACTTTTCTAAAAATCTTCGCCGGTTTAAAAAATCCATACAAACTTTCAACCCCCATCTTATCAATTTAGGGTTAAAATTTTTCCAAAATCTCTTCTTAATGGATGTCCAGATTATGAAAATAAATATTGTCCAATTTCACGTTTTATCTACACAGCGGTTACGTTGGATATGTAACTATGACTGAGGTAATACGCATAGTTTACATCATCAGTAAGGTACATGTCCTTTTATAATATATGCGTAGTTTTACATTTTTTTCTAGATGGCAGATCAATCAACACTTAAATAATTTTCTTAAATGTGCTCATTTATCTTCATTTCTTATAAATATATAGTTTTCTTCATATACTATGTACTTAAAAAGCAAACTCATTTTTTGAAATTTTGATTTTGATTTTGCCTTAGGTAAATAGGCTTTAGAAAATAAATTCAATAAAAACTATTTCAAAACGAAGTGATTTGTAATTTTTCTATTTTAAGAATGTGTACACTATCGTAGGTATTGAAAAATTACGCTTCCCATTGCCACGCGCGTGCCAAAGTATATTAGTTTTAAATATCAATTTTTCCCATTACCATGCACTTTGTTCAACAAACCGAAACAAATAATATGTAAGCAGCTAACAGAGTGGGAATCAAGCTAAAAACCCCTACAATAGTTGCAAACTATTAAATTATTTAGATAATTAACAGTTATTATATTGAAATTAATTAATTAATTCAAGAAACCCTTTTTATTCATTTAGAAGTCATAACTGGCTACTATGGATCGTGGGCGACGTATAGAAGTGGTCTGGGTAAATTTGAAGTTAGCAACATAAATGTAGACTTATGCACACATCTAATATATGCTTTCGCTGGAATCGATACGGAAGGAACTATCATATCTTTAGATCCACAATTGGACTTGCCTGATGGTAACGGTAAGTAATAAATAATACGACATTTAATTACAAGATTAAAGAACAATTATAATAGAGTATTATGCAATTAAGAAATAATACGAAAAAATACCAAATTCATCGTAATTTTCGTATTATTTCTTAACTTCTTTCATGCCATATAAAATAATAAAAAATGTAATTATACATATACCAAGATATGTTTAAATTGAATATATCCAATTAAAAAATAAATAAATACATATATAAATGATCTTTCTCTGTATATTATTTGACTTGTAATTGCTGTTACCAATAAATTATGATTATGATTATGATTATAATAGAGTAATAGAGAGATTATAAAATTATATTTTACAAAATTTCAGATAACTTCCGAAAGTTTACTTCACTGAAAAAAAAGAATTCTGATCTTAAAACCATGCTGGTAGTCGGTGGATGGAGTGAAGGATCTGCTAAGTATTCAATTGTAAGTATAAAGCTCTTGTCTACTTCAAATATTTGCGTATTTCTATTTTATTTGTTACTAGTGGACGCGCGCAGATTCACCCGCTTATTGGAACCCTTAGGAGTGAGTTCTTAAGAAAACCATAAAACATGTGTTCAATGAAATATTTTTAAGAGTCTGAATTTCAACTTTTCTAAAAATCTTCGCCGGTTTAAAAAAATCCATACAAACTTTCAACCCCCATCTTATCAATTTAGGGTTAAAATTTTTCCAAAATCTCTTCTTAATGGATGTCCAGATTATGAAAATAAATATTTGTCCAAATTTCACGTTTCTACACACAGCGGTTACTGCTGTGGATATGTACCTGACTGACAGAGGTAATACGCACTGTATTACCTCAGTCAGTCAGCTACATGTCCTTTTATATATATTTGTCATTATAACTGTTATTTTTTTCTAGATGGCAGCAAATTCAACACTTAGAAATAATTTTATTACCAGTGCTATTGATATTCTACAAAAATTTGATTTTGATGGCTTAGATATTGATTGGGAATATCCTAATCGTCGTGATTCTGTCAATGGCCAAGCTGATATCAATAATTTTTCACAACTTTTAAAAGAACTAAGGCAAGAGTTTGACAAACATGGATTTCTACTAAGCGCTGCAGTATCTGCAGTCAAAAGTGGTGCGTCGCAATCATACGACATACCCACTATTGTTCAGTAAGTTCACTTTGGATCTGTAATAATATATTAGGCATACACATATATATATCATTAGTTTATCTATTAATTCATTTAAATTATTGTTTAAATTAAATAATATTAATATATATAGATCGAATATTATTAATCGATTGATAATTTTATTTTCAAGCATATAGCGCCATTTTTTATTTTATATTGTTTATTTTTTAGAAAAATGTATAATAATGTGTTAAACATTTTTAAAGTGTTAATTTATTTATTTATTTTTATTAGGGAAACAAACAGAACATAAAATTCACAAACATTACACAATTTAAAATAATACACATTCCAATCAAGTTTCCACTTAAAAAAATACAGATAACCGACAATAATATTAACTAACACACAATTAATTAACACATGATCAAATTAAAATTTATCGGATAAAAACACATAAAATAAAATATACTATAAAAAAAATTGGTTAAAAACTTCAATTAAATCCATATAAAAAAAAATAAAAAAAAATAATTAAATTAAAAAAATCTAATTAAATTTTAAAATTTAATTAAATTTTAAAGGCCGGCAACGCACCTGTTCCCCTGGGGTTGCACGGAGTCGTGGGCGGCAGTAATCACTTACCATCAGGTGACCCGCACGCTCGTTTGCCGTGTCTTTTCCATAAAAAAAGAAAATAAATAAATTAATTAATTAATTAAATTTAATTAAAAATAAAAATAAATTTAATTAAATAAAATTAATAAAAAAAATACTACAAATTAATCACAATTAAAACATTTCATAAGTTTCTTTTTAAAATCATTAACATAATTGGTTATAAAATTATCAATACTGGCAAACAACTTATTATAACTGGTGCAGGCTCAATTGACAAAGATATTTTGTGCTTCTATTAATGCTGGCTTCTATTAATGGGCGTATTAAATAGTATAGAATTACGCATAACTCTTCGCGGACATCTGAAACTAATGCAACTTAAAAGGAAGTTCACGTGATTTTTAATTATCTTGAATAATAAAAGTTGATCTCTGATTAATCTTCTATCGACAAGTGATAAAACTTTAAAACAATCAGTAGACTCATTTAAGGTTTGTTTTTTAAAATGTATAAATTTATTGAATTTATTTTGAACAGCTTCTAACCGGTTAATACATGTATTATAGTGTGGTTTCCAAACAGTAGAACCGTATTCAAGAATAGGTCTAACAAAAGAATTATACAAAAGTATCACAGTGCTAATTGTTTTAAAATCTCAGGAAATTCTAAAGATATAGCCAAGCATATGATATGTTTAGCTATCTTTCTGTTCATATGTAATTTAAAAGTAAGTTTATTGTCTACATGTATACTTAGGTCTCTAACCTTAGACACTCGAATAATCTCAGTACCGTCAAGACGATATTCAAATGCAAAAGGATAGCGTTGTGAAAGAGATGACATTACATTTATTAATATTTAAGAATAAAGAATTAGCCTTACAGTATAAGCTTAGCATTATAAGATCTTCCTGTAAAAGTATGCAATCAGATAAAGACGATATCCTTCTACAAATTTTCATATCGTCTGAGAATAGAAGAATAAATGAATATTTAATTATGTCGATGACATTATTTATGTATAAATTAAACAGTAAAGGATCAAGATGAGAACCCTGGGGAACACCTGATGTAACAGGAACGAAAGACGAACAATGACCCTTGTCATTTAAGTACTTCTCAACTTTGTTTTGTATTATTATTACAGAATTAATACTTATATTTGAACCTCGTCAGCCACGCAGTAAGTAGAAAATGGTTGATAGACTGAACTAAAATATTAGCTCAAAAGGTGATAAATATCATCAACGCCGGAAGCAACAATATCATTATAAAACAGTATCATTATAGTATCAGGAAAACAATTAGATGTAACCTTTGATTTAACAAATTTCCCAAAATATTTACTGTTTCTTTTAATTTAAAATTCAGCTTTATCAATATTTCTTTTTTTTATTCTCATAACAAACAATTTAAGAACTCTTTTGTCTATCTCGTAATAAGCTAAAGGAATGATAATCCACGAATCTGTTGTATATTTTCCATTTTTTATTATATTTAAGTTTTATGCAATAGTTTCCTGGAAAGAATTAGAATACCAAACTGGATAGCGATACCCACACACAGTTTTATTGGGTATCATATTACAGATTACTTTATTTATGGTTGCATAACATAAGTCTAATGCATTTGTAATGTCAGCCTCATCTAGCAAATTTAACCAATCCAACTCGGCTAAAACTTTATTAATTGCGATATAGTCTGCAATATGAAACATACGCACAGTACGAGAGTATGTTATCGATCTTAGGTAAAATGCTCAAAGTAGGATGGTGTGTCTTCGGGTACCAAAGGATCGTAACATTTGGTTACCAAACATGCACAATTTCCAATCACTAGGTCAAGATATCTATTATTAATGTTGTATATAGTATTAAATTGCTCAAAGTTATTAAAATTGAGAAAATGGTATATGGAGTCCACCAAAATGTCATTAGTTGCAAAATTTTTAAGAATCATCTTATTATCAAAATACTTCCAATTGGTATTTGAGATGTTAAAATCCCCAACTATTAAAAAATAGTCGTTAGGATAGTATACGATATCCGAAGATACCAATTCATAAAATTCACGCAAAGATTCGTAATGGTATTTTCTATAAGGAAAATACATCATGAATTTGTAAATAGTATATTAGATTTTATTATAAGTAAATGCTCTAAATGCAGTTAAAAACTTAATTATTTATAATTTTAAACACGGACACAAACAACATAACATCTGCTCATTGCGGTAGCACGTACGCAACTAATCCACAATTAAGAAAGAAATACTTATTCAAAAAACGTATGAAAAATTGAACGTAGCGGGAATAGTAAAAAAAATTAAACGTTTTTTAAATAAATATGTTCTTTTTAAGTGTGCATTAACACTTTAAAAATATAAGAAAATATATATCTATAATACTATAGTATAAGTATAATTTCGTTTTGTAAATAAGTATAACAATGTTGTTTCAGATATTTAGATTTCGTTAATATAATGGCATATGATTTTTATGGATCATGGGATGTGGTAACAGGTCACAATGCACAACTTCACAAAGGTCAAGGTGATGAAAATGTACCCAGAGACGCCATAAACTCAATAGATGTTGCATTAGAATATTGGCTTGGACAAGGTAAGATTATATTGGTATTAGTAAAAAAACTATACTTAAATCATTTTATTATTTTGTTTTAATTTAAAAACGGATTAATTTCTACTAGATGATACTAGTTAGAGTAGTGGTAAAAGTATATGTAATTTTTATAATCAATTGACTTACATATTTTTAACATTTTTACATACTTACTCAACGTAGCGGGATTCGAACCGAGTATTTTTCTTTCCTAAGTGTGGAATAACACTTTGTAAACGTTTAATATTTAATAAATAGCATTCGACGATAATTATCTTTGGGTAGCGAAAATTTTCCTACAGAAATGCTAAGTTGCAACAAGCGTTTAAAAATTTCGACGTAGCTTAATGAGAACGTATGGCTTAGTGATCAGAGCGCCTCGTAGGTATAAAACTATTAATTATTTGTTAAAGGTTGCCCACCACAAAAAATTGTTCTTGGTTTGCCGACCTACGGTCAAACATTTGAACTATCCAATGCCAATGACAACGGTGTCCGAGCTCCATCTAACGGATCGGGAATAGCTGGTCCATATACCGCTACAAAAGGGCACATGGGCTACAATGAAGTAAAAAAATAATATTTACTAATTTATGCTATATTAATTTAAAGTTTAATTAAAAATAATTTAAATATAGAACTCATGGTAGTTAGCGTGTAGTAATTTAAAAGTGACTGACTGCAAGAATGATATTTATAAGTAGTATTCTAGAGGATAATTGCATTAACAATATTTTTGTTACTTTGTTTAGTTTCTTTAACCTGCGAGGGGTTTTTTGCGATTAAAACCATAATTTATTTAAAAAGGGACAGAATGGAGGTCATAATATAGTGAAGAATCTAGAGGTTCTTCCAGCCTTACCTCTCATGAGATTCACGAAATTAAAAACTGTTACATTACAAAGTACAAAAATTGTTTATTACGCGACTGGTTGTGGGTTCGACCCCCACTCGAGGAAATGAAATATTTTTTTAAATTTATATTTTAATTTCTTCGCTCTTGTGTCGAGGCAAAAGCGCGACGTTGATTTCTGCTACTCATCACGCAGTACCTACAGAATTCGGCGGAAAGTTGGGAATGGAATGTTCCCTCTGCCTATCCTGCTATGTGCGGGATACAGCGTGAAGCTGTTTCTTTTGTATATAAATAGTTTGTATTTGTGTAGTAGTGTAATAGTTTAAACACAAGGGATTTAAGAGACCCACCGAAGAGATTTAATATTTGTTAGCTATACGGAATAAATTTTTACAGTTCTGTGAAAAACAACAAACAGAAAATTGGGAGGTGCACTATGACAATTTGGCAAAAGTGCCATACGCGATCCAAGGAACTAACTGGATTTCCTATGATGATGCCGATTCATTTGCAGCTAAAATTGAATACAGTCTACAATATAATATATCTGGTTTTATGGTTTGGAGTATTGAAAGTGATGATTTTCATGGCACTTGTGGTGAAAGTTACCCTTTGCTTAAATCAATAAACACAGCTTTAGGGAAACCAGTGATAACTTGTAGTAGTTTAACCCCATCTCTTACATCTACTACTGCTGCTAATACTACATCAGAATCTACAAGCATAATAATGTCGGAGAAGTTGTAATAACAATTTCCTCGACTGCTTCTACGATTCCTTCAACTACTTTAGGTATTAATAGAAACTTATTTACTATGTTTATTATAAATAATAATTACACGTTCTAAATAAAATTACGTTACTTTTTTCAGAAACTCCTGAAGAGACCACAATTTATAAGGACGAAGGTTTGATAGGAAACTAAACGATTGTACCTCTTTTTATATATATATTAAAGATATTCATGGAGAATTAATACCGAAATCATTTCAATGTCCTGGTAATCTTTATTGTGATCAAGTAACTTGGGCTTGTAACTATCCTTTTTTTTTTAACGTGAGGAAATCCTATTACGGATACCGGCCCTAGTGGGGACTCGAGCGGGTTATGTGGGGCTCGCGGACTGGCAGATGTAGGCCGTCCGAATACCCACTAAAACATCACGGTGCTCCTCCTCGACCACCACTGGCCGCGAGACGCGGGGACAATAGTCTTCCGCGAAACGAGGCGGCGGGAGCCTGCAAGGCACGTCACGGAGTCAAGGGTGTGTGGGCACCCTCAACGGCCTGCTCGGAGTAGCGCGCGGGAGCAACCTGCGCGCGACTACTCGGTCCAGGTTAGTAGGCCAGCTTCCCCAAGCTGACCGCCCTCTGGCTCATTAGGGCGGAAGGCGGCGATCGTGAGCCGCCCTCCGGCGACCCGGCCTCTTACGGCGGATGGCGAGTTCGGCAATAGCCTCCCTCACCCGTTCCGCCGACTCCTTCTCGAGCACCACTGACTCGCAGACGGAGGAGACCGCATCCCACGACGTCTCGCTGCCGGCCATGGCCTTGACCACTGCCGGCAGGGAGAGGTCGTCCCCTATGACGTCGCGCAGAGCGCGACGTTGAGACGCCCAGGCGGTGCACACCTCCAACGTGTGCTGGGCCGTCTCATCGAGGCAGTCGTCGCGGTTATTTATTCAAATAATCTCTTATGAGCACTTTTGAATCGTCGAATGAACATATAAACAAAAATGAAGCTAACACCGGTTCGGAAGGCAGTTCTGCTGAGAAGAGCCGGCAAGAAACTCACCAATTGCTGTTTTATATAATTTATTTATCCATATCTCTATTATAATATGACAGTAAAAATATTTTATCTAAACATTTAGTAATTTTGTTTAAAACTGGATAGAGGAGCACTTAAAAAAAAGTAATAGAAAGCAAAAATATTTTTTTGAATTTCTTGTCTCTCTGTCTGTCTGTCGATATGTAATGGTCACATTTTTCTCTGAAAGTACTGAACCCATTTACTTGAAAATTTTACCAATTGCTTTGTTTTAACTGAACTAACCTACTAAAGTTTGGTTCATCAAAATCGGTTCATTAAAAAAAAGTTGTCGTCATTTGAATGAACTCAAGTCATTGATTTGCCTGCGAATGTTACATAGCAATCGCGCTGGTAAGATTCTTGGCTAAAGAATGACATACTAAACGTCTTGGTTATATGACTGTTGATAAAAATATATATGTTTGAAGCACTATTCTTTTTTATACAATAAAGTAAAGAAAGTTATACAATAAAGTAAACAAAATTGAATTGTTAATGGAGATTATATTCATAAATAATAACAGTTACACAGAGATAAAGAAAGATTTGATCTTCAATAAAATATCAAGAACATAGATTTTTTGGTTCGTTCGTTCGTTTGAAATAAATCTATATAAAAATGCCTAAAACATCCTATCTACGTATACACTGTAATAACTTCATATTTACCAATTGTACATTTATCTAAAAATATATGTAACTAATTTAAAAACTATACAGGAGTTAATTAACAATCATTACAGTTATTTTACAAAGAATATTATGAATTCTTACCCAAATCAATAATTTAACATTTAAGGCTGTTTCTGAAGCAGTAAATTAAATTATTCACGGACATCAGCGCATTTAACAGAGTTTTAAAATTATGATGACACTTACATAACATAGATAAAAAGAACGTAATGTTACAAATATATACGTGTGATAAATAATTAGCTTTATATGTATTTTATAAATATAAATATCAAATATCAACATTGGTCGTATTCTTTAATTCAAAACAATCAAAAATTGTTATAGAAATTATGATAATGTAGTAAAAAAATAACATTAGAAGTCATTATAGTTGTCAATCAATTCTGTTTATTAAATCAATAATCATGTTGTTTTAGCAGACGAAGCCGTGAGCAGGCTGCTAGTATTATATAAATCAATGTGTGATTATTTATTAGCTTATTAGGAAATTGAATAATTATATAGTGTTGCTAGTGACATTTAACAGTACTTTTTATATGTTAAACTTACAAAATATATAAAGTTAATGAATCTAATCAAGTTACCAATTAGTGCCAATACTATTATGTATAATTAAATTGATAATAACATACTCTTTTTGTGCCGTGTGATCCCGGCCTAGAATAGGATCATCCTGGTACTGGTGGTGTCGTAAGATGGGACTAAAGTACGTGTGGTAGAGTCACGTCGCCAGCAATGGCAACACGCATGGGCAGACTCGACCGGATCTTTACCACCCCCGGCATTTAAAACCGGCGTGAAGTAGTGGCTTTATGCCATTGCGTTTCGCATCAGGTAATGCCGGGCCCCGGCGCCCAACCCGTCTTAAAGGCCGGCAACGCACCTGTAGCTCCTCTGGGGTTGCACGGGGTCGTGGGCGGCGGTAATCACTTACCATCAGGTGACCCGCACGCTCGTTTGCCGTGTCTTTTCCATAAAAAAAAAAAAAGTATATGATAATAGATAGAAATATTACATATGGTCTTGCTCGTGCTGTTTAACAATAATTTAAACGGTAACTAACTTAACAATTTTATTCTAATAACCTAATATTTATTTATAAATAACTTGAATAAAAAAAACTTGTAGTGACACTTATAATTTTTCACATATGTTCATAGTTCTTCTAGTTTCTATTTATTTTCGTATGTCAACACATAATGTACCTAAAATGTAAAGAATAGTTAACATAATATAAAGAATAATTTGGATATTCATAAATAAATGATGCGTAAAGCTTTTACAACTTTTATCGCAGATACAATTGAGTTACACGTAACTATTTTTTTATTATTTTATTTTCAAGCATATAGTGCCTTTTTTATACTTTGTATTGTTTATTTATCAGATAAATGTATAATAATATTTTTTACATTTTTAAATTGTTAATTAATTTATTTATTTTTATTAGGGAAACAAACAGAACATAAAATTCACAAACATTACACAATTTAAAATAATACACATTCCAATCAAGATTCCACATAAAAATTACAGATACCTGACAATAACATATGATCAAATTAAAATTTATCAGATAAAAACACATGATAAAATATCCTATTAAAAATTTTTGATTAAAAAATTCAATTAAATATGACTTTATCAATCTAAAGCGGCTCTTAAGAACTGACGGTATTGATTGATAAAGAACGACTTAAAAGGATAGCATTGTAGCTATTGTATTTAATTTAATATTAAATGGTATATCTGTCAAGTTATTGTTGAGGTCAAAATGAACGTTTCAGTATTTATAACGTTAACTTTTATTACTTTAACAGCTAGTCTAGTCTTCTCAAATGGAAGTAAGTATTTTCAATATGTTTTAATAATAAATCAGCTGCACGCTGTATCCCACAAACAGCAGAGTATGCAGACTTGTAATTTTTCACATATGTTCATAGTTCTTCTAGTTTCTAATTATTTTCGTATTTCAACACATAATGTACTAAAAATATAATGAATAGTTAACATAATATAAAGAATAATTTGGATATTCATAAATAAGTGATGCGTGAAGCTTTTACAACTTTTATCGCAGATACAATTGAGTTACGCGTAACTAATTTTTCAATGAATAACAAAGTTTGTGGTAGCTCGTGTAATAAGTTTCTTAAATGTGCTCATTTATCTTCATTTCTTATAAATATATGGTTTTCTTCATATAATATGTACTTAAAGAGCAAATCTCAATTTTTTTAAATTGATTTTGATTTTGCCTAGGTAAATAGGCTAGGCTTTAGAAATAAGTTAATAAAAAATTCAAACTAAGTGATTTGTAATTTTTCTATTTTAATAATTTAACAATATGTTAAGTATTGAAAAATAATATATTATTGAGTGACAGAATGCAACGAAAGTGAAAGAAGTTTTAAATAATATAATCACTTCCGTAAGGGATCGGAATATCAATCATAGTGCTTAGTTTCATACGCTATCCCATTGCCACGCGCGTGCCAAAGTATATTAATTTTAAATATCAATTTTTCCCAATCCCATGCACTTTGTTCAACAAGATCGAAACAAAGTAATATGTAAGCAGCTAACAGAGTGGGAATCAAGCTAAAAATCCCTACAACAGTTTGCAACTATTAAATTATTTAGATAATTAACAGTTATTATATTGAAATTAATTAATTAATTCAAAAAACCCTTTTTATTCATTTAGAAGTCATAACTGGCTACTATGGATCGTGGGCGACGTATAGAAGTGGTCTGGGTAAATTTGAAGTTAGCAACATAAATGTAGACTTATGCACACATCTAATATATGCTTTCGCTGGAATCGATACGGAAGGAACTATCATATCTTTAGATCCACAATTGGACTTGCCTGATGGTAACGGTAAGTAATAAATAATACGACATTTAATTACAAGATTAAAGAAAAAATATATTATAAGAGTATTATGCAATTAAGAAATAATACGAAAAGTTTAATCCTAAGTTAATCCTAAGTTTCGTATTATTCCTTAACTTCTTACATGCCTTGTAAAAAAATAAAAAATGTAAATATACATATACCAAGATATGTTCAAATCGAATATATGTGATTAATAAATAAATACATATATGTGCCTAAAATAAATGACCTTTTCACATTGATTCAATAAATCGAATGAAGAATGAAATTCCGATCAATATAAATGTTAACTTATAAAAGCTCTGATAATTATTAAAAGCATTAAAATTATATTTTACAAATTTTCAGATAACTTCCGAAAGTTTACTGCACTGAAAAAAAAGAATCCTGATCTTAAAACCATGCTGGCAGTCGGTGGATGGAATGAAGGATCTGCTAAGTATTCAATTGTAAGTGTAAAGCTCTTGTCTACTTCAAATATTTGCGTATTTCTTTTTTATTTGTTACTAGTGGACGCGCGCATATTCACCCACTTATATGCACCCTTAGGGGTGAATTCTAAAAAAACCAAGAAACATGTGTTCAATAAAATATTTTTAGCAGTCTGAATTTTAATTTTTATAAAAATCGGTGGCGATTTCAAGATTTTTCCATATAAACCTTCCACTCTTTTTTTGAACCCTTAGAGTGAATTCTAAAAAGCCATAAAACACATGAGTCTGAATTTCAAATTTTCTAAAAATCGGTGCCGATTTAAAAATATCCATACAAACATTCAACTCCATCTCATCAATTCAGAGTTAAAAATTTTAAATCTATTCTTAGTGGATGTCCAGATTATGAAAATAACCATCCGTCCAAATCACGTTTCTACACACAGCGGTTACTACTGTGCGTGCGTATTAACTCAGTCAGTCAGGTACATGTACTTTTATATACATTTGTCATTATAACTGTTATTTTTTTCTAGATGGCAGCAAATTCAACACTTAGAAATAATTTTATTAACAGTGCAATTGATATTCTACAAAAATTTGATTTTGATGGCTTAGATATTGATTGGGAATATCCTAATCGTCGTGATTCTGTCAATGGCCAAGCTGATATCAATAATTTTTCACAACTTTTAAAAGAACTAAGGCAAGAGTTTGACAAACATGGATTTCTACTAAGCGCTGCAGTATCTGCAGTCAAAAGTGGTGCGTCGCAATCATACGACATACCCACTATTGTTCAGTAAGTTCACTTTGGATCTGTAATAATATATTAGGCATACACATATCATTAGTTTATCTATTAATTGATTTAAATTATTGCTTATATTAAATAATATTAATAAATAGATAGAATATTATTAATCTATTGATAATTTTATTTCAAGGATATAGCGCCTTTTTTTATTTGGTATTGTTTATTTCGCAGAAAAATGTATAATTATGTTTATTACATTTTTTAAATAATAATTAATTAATTTATTTATTTATTTTTATTAGGGAAACAAACAGAACATAAAATTCACAAACATTACACAATTTAAAATAATACACATTCCAAGTTTCCACATCATCCAACATCAAGTTTCCACATAAAAAATTACAGGTAACTGACAATAACATATGATCAAATTATAATTTATCAGATAAAAATACATGTTAAAAAAGACTATAAAAAATTTAAGGTTAAAAAATTCAATTAAATCAATTTAAAATAAAAAATTAATAAAAAAAATCAATTAAATTAAAAAAAATCTAATTAAAAATAAAAATAAATTTAATTAAATTAAAAATAAAAATAAATTAAACTAAAAAAAATCCATATAAAAATATACTATAAATTAATCACAACTAAGACATTTCATATATATATATATATCGATTTTTAATTATCTTGAATAATAAAAGTTTGTCTCTGATTAATCTTATATCTGCGAGTGATAATACTTTAAAATAATCAGTAGACTCATTTAAGGTTTGTTTTTTAAAATGTATAAATTTATTAAATTTATTTTGAACAGCTTTTAACCGGTTAATATATTTATTACTAGCGACCCGCTCGCGGCTTCGCACGCTTTAACCACAGAATGATTTACTTAATACACTAAAATTATATTCATGTTTCAATATACCTATAATGTATGCTTGCAATGAACTTGAGATTTCTAATGTGAAAATTATTAAAACCTTAGGTGGCATTTTCGTACCTCCCATAAGAGAGATGCAACTGTCAATATATTAATTTCTTTAAACTTTTGCCTTATGGAGTCTTTAGGACCTAAATTGTAGTTATAACTATATAGTTATAGTTATATCGATACTTATAATAAAATCCTAACTCATCGGTGTCTGTACGTGGAAGATATATTAGAAAAAATATTATTATGGACATTTAAAAATTTAATAGAACTTGATCAGTTTGTTTGTTTATCTGTGCGTTCACGATAATCGATGCGATGCTTAACCGATTTAAGTGCAGTTTTGTAATTTGGCTAACTTCCTTTAAATATTTAGTATTAGTTTTATTTTAATCGGTTCACACAAAATTAAAACCAGATTCACGCTGTATCCAGCCTATAGCAGGGTAGGTAGAGGGAACTTAAGTGTTAAGATACTGCGTATGATATATGACTGACGTGAAATGAATATATGATTAAATTTCAATTCAATGCTCCAAGTGGGAATCGAACCCATAACGTCACGTTACTGGCACAATTTTGTGCCCCTACGCCACGACGGTCTTTAATATTCATACAGAATGGAAGCTTCAGCGCACCCTTTACGGGGAGTATATAGGATAAACTATTATTATATAAAAATAATTAAAAATATAATAGTTTATTAAACCTGTCCAAACCCGTATTTCCTGTGACGCAGTTACGCATCTATGCAGATACCAATAACGTAATCACATACTACTACAAAATATTACTAAAGGTTAAGCAACTTTGAACTTTGCCGCTAATACCTACGACTCGTATGTTTGCGTCTTTAATGACAAATAGCGTTTTATTTTAATATCAACGATAATACCTAATTTACTTTGTATGAAAAAATAACTTTTTCCTTCCATTTTTTTAATTGTATTAGGCTTTTATAGTTAAAACTATGGTTTCATTTAAAGTGGTACTGATAAAAACATTATATAATTGACTATATAATATCTATAGTGATTTTTTAGTGAATAGAATTATTATTATTGCAACACTTGCGAAGAGAGCATATTTCGGGCATTTTTTAAATTCTTATACCTTTTGAGAAACTACCAACATTCTTATCGTTAATATTTTTTTTTTTAAATAAAAAAAAACATTTGAATATTTTGTCTAAATTTTTCGTCATAATGACGCGAAAATATTCAAAATGTTCAAAATTAAAAGTTCAAAAATGTTGGTTGAAAATAATTATACTGCAGGAGGATACCTTTATATGTACTGTTTAAATCTGTTGTTTTATGATATTATGTAGAATAATATAGTCTATAGATAATCACACATTCCTCTTCACACTTTTTATTCTTTAACTATAATAAGTAAATATATTTAACGTTATATTAAACGTATTAATAAATTTAATTAAATTTATTAATACGTTTCAAGTGTTCATTTGTTTTGAATAAAACATTAAGATTGATTCATAAAATATATTTGGCACTTCCTTAACTTGATTATTTCATCTATTTTTTTTATATACAAAGTTTTGATTAAGTTATCTTGAGAAATATATATTGAGAAATATATGTACTGTAAATGAATGTAACGTACCTACGTGCCAATGATTAAAATGTATTGACATCCCCACGTGATCCATCTAAACCAAATATAAACTTTTTTAAACTATAGCAACCAACTCGCGGCTTCACCACATTTGTGAATTATTTGTTTGTTTCGATACAGGGAATTACTTGAAAGTTTGTATTAATTTTTTTTAAAACAGCACCGATTTTTATAAAATTTGAAAGTCAGACTCTTTAAAATATTTCATTGAACACGTGTTTCATGGTTTTTAGAATTCATCCCCTAAGAATTCAAATACTGGGTTGAAAGTTTATATGGAAAAATCTTTAAATCGCCACCGATTTTTATAAAAACTTAAATTCAGACTGTTAAAAATATTGTAATGAACACGTTTCGTGTTTTTTTTTAGAATTCACCACTAAGAGTGCTAATAAGCAGGCGAAGTTGCTCCGCGACCGATAGTTTTAATGTAATAACATACAATATATTTATAAAAATGAGAATGTATTGTTTTGTTTAATAGCTCCTGATAGTCATTACAACGCATGCAAGGAGAGATCATTTTAGAAAGTTGTTTAATTATATTAGAATTATAAAAACTACCAACATTTTTATGGTGAATAAAATATTTTATCAAATAAAAAAAATGTCTATGTTTTCCACCTGAAAAACACTAAGGGTAGAAAAAATATAAATATATATATATATATATATAAAAATATAGATACCACATTAGTATCAATACACTATGCTGGTAACAATAATTGAAAAAAATTATATACTACCTACGGGATAACTTTGTATGCAAAGTTTAAAACTATTAATTATATACATACATATACATATCTAATATATATATATATATATAGGCATCTAAAATATAAATATATATATTAGATATTTATGTCTTCTATAAAATTGCAGTACATCACTTTGCGCTATTGTCAATAATTTCCACAACGTACGCGATATAAGGTTTTTTGGTACTTTTTTACACGTTAATCGTGTAATTGTAAAAGAATTTTCCTTATCGGGTCTATTTAATTCAAACAATTTTGCCGTGGGATCCCGGTCTAGTATAGGATCATCCTAGTGCTGGTGGTGTCGTAAGAGGCGACTGGGCAGATTCCACTGGATCATTACCACCCCTGGCATTAAAAACCGGCGTGAAGTAGTGGCTTTATGCCACTGCGTTTCGCATCAGGTAATGCCGGGCTCCGGAGTCCAACCCACCTTAAAGGCGGGCAACGAACCTGTAACTCCTCTGGTGTTGCACGGGGCCGCGGGCGGCGGTAGTCATTTACCGTCAGGTGATCCAAACGCTCGTTTGCCTTGTCCTTTCCATAAAAAAAAAACAAAAAATCTAATGGACTGTCTCAATAATTTAAGTGGTATCGATACAAATCCCCCCCACCCCCGCAGAGTTACTCGCCACGGTGCGCGAGGCCACACGGCACACACTACGCATTTTATATTATTACATGATTTTCTTTAGATTTATATTTTTAAATTCGTTATATCTTTCGAATGGGATGTCCGATCTTATTAATTTAAAAAGTATTTTACAGGTATTGAAATTATCTTTCATAAAATATCATTTCATGGTATAAGGATTGATGCAGAGGTATGAACAATATGGTTTGATTATTGTCGGCACTTTTGTTAACGTATAAAATATAAAAAAATGATTATATTGTCATAACTACAGTAGTTAGACATATGCTATCGCGGTTTTTTTTATAGATATTGATGTGCTCTATAATACTGTAGAACATTGTTTTGTTATATCATCAATAGTTTTCGCAGCGCACGCGATGATAGAATTATTAAGATCAATTTTTTCACACCTTGGTTTACATTATTGCATTTCTATTAGGGATCTCTATTTTTTTGGAAATGTAATATAGCCTATGCTGGTCAGTAAAGATGCAGCTTTCCAATAGTGAAAAAATTATTTAAATCGACCCGGTAGTTTTTGTGTGAAAACTCTACAAACATACACACATACATACATACATACATACAAACATACAAAAATACAAATCTTACCTCTTTATAATATTAGTATAGATAGTAAGGGTTCCAAACACTACGGTTCTACAACCGTATTCAAGAATAGGTCTAACAAAAGAATTGTGCAAAAGTATCACAGTGCTTATTATTTTAAAATCTCTGGAAATTCTAAAGATAAAGCCAAGCATACGATAGGCTTTAGCTATCGTTCTGTTGATATGTAAATTAAAAGTAAGTTTATTATCTAAATGTATACCCAGGTCTCTAACCTCAGGCACTCGAATTATCTCAGTACCGTCAAGACGATATTCCAATGCAAAAGGCTAGCGTTTACGAGTGAAAGAGATGACACTACATTTATTAATATTTAAGAATAAAAAATTAGCCTCACAGTATAAGCATATTAAGATCTTCCTGTAAAAGTATGCAATCAGATAAAGACGATATCCTTCTAAAATTTTCATATCGTCTGCGAATAGAAGAATAAATGAATATTTAACTATGTGGATGACATCATTTATGTATAAATTAAACAGTAAAGGACCAAGATGATGCTGATGATGAAGAGACCCTGGGGAACACCTGATATAACAGGAACGAAAGACGAACAATGACCTTAAATGAATATAATACTTAAGTATAGGTATAATTTCGTTTTTTAAATAAGTATAACAATGTTGTTCCAGATATTTAGATTTCGTTAATATAATGGCATATGATTTTTATGGATCATGGGATGTGGTAACAGGTCACAATGCACAACTTCACAAAGGTCAAGGTGATGAAAATGTACCCAGAGACGCCATAAACTCAATAGATGTTGCATTAGAATATTGGCTTGGACAAGGTAAGATTATATTGGTATTAGTAAAAAACTATACTAAAATCATTTTATTATTCTGTTTTAATTTAAAAACGGATCAATTTCTACTACATGATACGAGTTAGAGTAGTGGTACAAGTATATGTAATTTTATAATCAATTGACTTACATATTTTTAACATTTTTAAATACTTATTTAGAAAACGTATAAAAATTTCAATGTAGCGGGATTCGAACCTAGTATTTTTTTCCTAAGCGTGGAATAACACTTTAAAAATTATTAATATTTAATAAATAGCATTCTCTCTTGCCAGACGATAGTTATCTTTGGGTAGCGGAACTTCGTAAAAATCTCCCTACAGAGATGCTAAGTTGTAACAAGCGTATAAAAAGGAGAATGTATGGCTTATTGATCAGAGCGCCTGGTAGGTTTCCAGGAGGCGCGGGTTCGAGTCCCGCTACGTTCAAATTTTTAAACGTTTTCTAAACAAGTACAATTGACCTACATTTTGATAAAATTATTAATTATTTGTTAAAGGTTGCCCACCAGATAAAATTGTCCTTGGTTTGCCGATCTACGGTCATACATTTGAACTATCCAATGCCAATGACAACGGTGTACGAGCTCCTTCTAACGGACCGGGAATAGCTGGTCCATATACCGCTACAAAAGGGCACATGGGCTATAATGAAGTAAAAAAATAATATTTACTATATTAATTTAAAATTTAATTAAAAATTATTTAAATATAGAACTAACGGTAGTTAGCGTGTAGTAATTTAAAAGTGACTGAATGCAAGTATGGTATTTATAAGTAGTATTCTAGAGGATAATTGTATTTACAATATTTTTGTTACTTTGTTTAGTTTCTTTAACCTGCGAGGGATTTTCTTGCGATTAAAACCATAATTTATTTAAAAGGGACAGAATGGAGGTCATAACAGAGTGAAGAATCTAGAGGTTCTTCCAGCCTTACCTCTCATGAGATTCACGAAATTAAAAACTGTTACATTACAAAGTACAAAAATTGTTTATTACGCGACTGGTTGTGGGTTCGACCCCCACTCGAGGAAATGAAATATTTTTTTAAATTTATATTTTAATTTCTTCGCTCTTGTGTCGAGGCAAAAGCGCGACGTTGATTTCTGCTACTCATCACGCAGTACCAACAGAATTCGGCGGAAAGTTGGGAACGGAATGTCTTAACACCAGGTTCCTTCTGCCTACCCTGCTGTGTGCGGGATACAGCGTGAAATTGATTATTACTTAAGTATTTTTTCAATTCATCTTTCGTCTTCGTACATTATCGTCATGGCAAAATATAAAAATTACATAACTATTTAATAATTCGTCCACTTACATTTCAGTTTTTTTTAAATTATTTTAATTAGCTTCACGCTTTACCCGCACATAGTATAGTATAGTAGGCAGAGGGAACAAGGGATCTTAGTGCTTAGATACTTCGTTCCAATTAAGACACTTCTGTTCCCTACTTTCCACTGAGTTCTGAAGGCATTACGTGATTATTCGGCAAAAACCTATGCATAAAAACCTCATATCATTTACAAAAATTATTCCGGAACAAATTTGCTTTGGAATATTTTTTGTAAATTAATTCTTTTATGATATCATGTCGGAACCAGATGTGCCTTTAAATGTTCGTATGTCTTGTACATAAATAATTTTTAAATATGCATACATTCAATTATGCACTCTGAAATAATACATGGCATAATTTCATATAATATAAATAGTTCCGTTCCCCACTCTTTGCCGAATTTTTCCAAGCATTACGTGTTTTGTGGCGGAACTCAACGCCGGATTTTTGAAAAACGAAATAAAAATAAATTAAAAATAATTTTTTACAGTTCTGTGAAAAACAACAAACAGAAAATTGGGAGGTGCACTATGACAATTTGGCAAAAGTGCCATACGCGATCCAAGGAACTAACTGGATTTCCTATGATGATGCCGAATCATTTGCAGATAAAATTGAATACAGTCTACAATATAATATATCTAGTTTTATGGTTTGGAGTATTGAAACTGATGATTTTCATGGCACTTGTGGTGAAAGCTACCCTCTACTTAAATCAATAAACAAAGCTTTAGGGAAACCAGTGATAACTTCTAGTAGTTTAACCCCATCTCTTACATCTACTGCTGCTGCATCAGTATCTGCAAACATAATAAAGTCGAAGAAGTTGTAATAACAACTTCTTCGGCTACTTCTACGATTCTTTCAACTACTTTAGGTATTAATAAAAACTTGTTTACTTTATTTATTGTAAATTATAATTATACGTTCTAAATAAAATTACCTTACTTTTTTCAGAAACTCCTGAAGAGACCACAATTTGTAAGGACGAAGGTTTGATAGGAAATCCAAACGATTGTACCTCTTTTTATATATGTATAAAAGATATTCATGGAGAATTAATATCGAAATCATTTCAATGTCCTGGTAATCTTTATTGGGATCAAGTAACTTGGGCTTGTAACTATCCTGACCAAACTACATGTAATTTGAATTGACTCGATGAAAAAGTCAGAAAGATCAGATAGACAAAATATACTTTACGTAATAAAAAGATTTTTCTTTTCATATTTCACACTGTAGTTGGCTAAAATAAAAGTCACTACCCTGCCCTAAAAACAACTATACCATTAACTTAAGTATGATCCCGAATTCAATTTAAATTTACAACCAAGATTCACTTAGAATTCCTTAATATTGCAAAGCTTTCAACGCCGACATAATCGTTGAGCACTAGAAAATGTTATTTTATTAAAATAAATAACGAAGAATCCTTACGAGAACTAAAGATAGGTTTATCAAAAAACGACCTATATAAATTTAATAGTATACTGCTTTCTATCATAAATATTGATTGTATTTAAGTGTTGACTTTTGAACGATGTAAGTATAAAGCGAACAAAGACCTTGTCAGTATTTACTCAGATGTTACATTAAGATACAAATAGGGTTTCATTCAATCTCAAACATTTTGGATGTTTCAATTGTCATATCCAGAGTTCTGCCTCGAGGCTATCTAAAAAGGTGAGGAGCAAACCATATCTATAGTAAGCACTTGTAGGATTACGAGTTACGAAGAAATAGATATATCATTTCCTTAAGTATTGTTCATTAAAAGATCAATTTGGTAAAATCTTATGAAGGATATCGAATTTAAAATAAATATGTAAATAATAATAAATTAAAATGCTTTTATATTTTAATTATAGCGTTATTCAATTTATGTTTTTAATTAGATTTTTCAAATATATACTGTCAATTCAAACTATATATTTGAAAAAATCTTATTTTGTCAAAGAAACAAGTAAACATATTTACTGATTATCTCGTTATATTTAATCTGCACTCTTTAAAATGATCATGAAATTATTTAATTTCTACAATCAAAATAATACAGAGTCGTATAATTCTTCTTTAAACAAATAGTGCCCAGCTCGTGGCTTCGCCGGACGTGGGGCTACACATTTATGGCTTTATTTTTGTATTATATTTTTTACTAATAGTATCTTTTGCCTATAGCGAAAGCTATTTACTCAATCACTTTATAATATTGTGAAATTTTATCACTGATTTGTTCAAACTTGTGTGTAAATCACATTTTATCAGCATATTTTTATATACGGTATATTTATACAGTACCAAAACAAAAATGGTTTTTTTTATTGACTAACCTCGGAAACAGCTGATTTTACACGAGACTAACTGTGATTGGAGTTGGAGCAACATATTATAGGCTTATACACTCGCATGTAGCAGGGTAAGCAGAGTGAGCCTTGTGTTCCACACTCCGGTCCCCACCTCATTTTTCCCCGAATTCTAGAGGCATTGCGTGTTGAGCGACAGAACTCAACGCCGCACTGAGCCTCAACACCAGATCGAAAAAATGAAAATATTAAATATTTTTCATGAATATTTCTTCATGAAATAACCGAACCCACAACCTATCACGTTAATAGTCACACGCTTGTACCCCTACAACACGACTGGTCTCAAAACTAAACATTTAGAAAAATGTTTAGTTTTGGGACCAGTATACGATAATTTTTGCGCACACAATCTAAATTAAATAAAAAAAATAATCGTATTTTTTTTGTGTTAAGTGCACAACAGTACAGATAACTATTCTAAAATAATTTATATCGACCAAAATCTATTAACCCTAAATAAAATAAAATAAATATTCATATAGTTCAAGCGGACGTAGCCGCGTGGGGGCATTATAATACATAAATTGACCATTTCTTTTTCTTCTACATATAAACTTTAAGTAGTAGTAGTCAATTTCATACTCCGTCCGCACAATATACTTCACTAGTTATCCACATTTATTATTCATATGGCTAAGTGCCCAAAGTCACTATCTGACCGCAGTAACTACGCCACAAAAATAATAATAAAATTTCCGATTCAAACATGCAGTCCTTGAGATTCAACCAAAGAAACGCTTAGACTTATTATATTTATATATTAATAATAATCTAATTTTATAACAATAATCCAATTTTAAAACATAACTTTGTAGATTATGATGAATTTTATTCAGTCTTCATAAGGCGAACTCGTAACTATTGAGAGCTCTCGAGGCAGTCCAACTTTAGCCACTACAAATTGTACGACACTGAACACGAAGACTTTTCAACTTCTGTGTAAAATACAAGATACACTTCATATTTTTAAAGCTACTTATATTTAGAGGTATTTTTTAGAGCTTAACGCTTCCCGCACAACAAGGAAGGTAGAGGAATCTAGTGTTAAGATACTCCGTTACCACTCCTCCATTTTGTGATGGAATTCAACTCCATATTTAGTCCACTAGAGAAGGAAAATGATTATATTTTAAAATATTATCATAACGCCGAATGAAGATCGAACTCGCAACGATCGACCGTTTACAGTCAACACTGTCGCGCTACATAAATTCCAATTCTGATCAATTATTTATTAAAAATTTAATGCCCAAATATTTTTTGTTTCCCATATTTCCCTAAAACTCAATTTTTTGTAGTATAAAATATGTACATGTATGCAAATGGAAGTCGACAATGTGTGTAGTGTAATGCAGGTTATCTGCACTCAGTAGATAGGTATGCTAATTTTACTACACATGTTATTTCTAAACGCTTTACTAATCCCACTCAAATGTGTTTTCGTGTATTAGTTGCATTTTTTGTTTGTTTTAATCTTGATTTATTATTTTTATTATTTATAGTTTAAAAATAAATTCAAATTGAAGTGGTTGTAGCGCACAGGCACAGACGTGCGACTGTAAACGCGATGGTCGTGGGTTGTTTTTAATATTTTCATTTCCTTGCTCTGGTAACTAGGCATAACGCGGCGTTGTGACCCACGCCACACGCCAAGAATTCGGCGGAAAGTGGGGCACGGAAGTGTCTGATTGGAAACGAAGTATCTTAACATTAGGTTCACGCTGTCTAATACCGCGTGAAGCTAAAAAACGGGAAACAAATTGAGTTATAGTAGATACTTGGTAGTTTCGTGATAATTATGTCACATTTTTTTTTTTGGAAAATATAATCAAGATTTTGAATACGTGGTTGTCGTGGCATACTATCTGACTATAATCGTGACTCTTGTAGATCGCGAAATCCACTCTGGAAATTAGTATTTTCTCTTTTTTCTTCTTCTCTAGAAAATAAGTTGAGATCCGGCAAACAATGTGAAATGTGTCGTGTCAATGAATGATCCCTAAATATAGGTATAAATAAATATTAGGATTGCGTAGTTATAAAAAGCCTGACACGTAACATACGTACTGATAAAATTTACCTTTAACTGGAGAAAAACTGTATGTCGTGTTTAATAAAAGATATTTCTAAAAGAGACTAAAAAACATAAGTGAAGTCGCAGTTAAAAACAAAAAGGCACTCTATTACCATCTAACGTCATACCTTCAGAATATATTATTAAAATCGTCCTCGTCGACGCTCACCGCGTCATCATATTCTTTCGAAGTTTATACATTTGCATGAATAATTACATTAAAGTCGTTTCGAATTGTAATTTAAATTTTCAACTTACTACCCTCTAAGAAAAGTTCCATTCTTTTTTTATCAGCTTCACGGTGCATCCTGCATATAGCAAGGTAGACAGAGTGAAGCTAGTGTTAAGACACTGCGTTTAAGAATTAAAACCGCTGTGGTGCAAGGGCGCAACGGAGTGACTGTAACGCGATGGTTGTGGGATCGATCCTTACTCAGGGAAATGAGTTATTATTTATTAATATTTTTATTTCTGCTGCCCTGACACCAAGGCAAAACACACACAAGTCCGGCGTGGAGCTCCGGACCTGCCTACCCTATATCACGCCGTATCCCACATACACTAGAATATTTTTTGCTGGAATCGATTTTTTTTTATCGTCACGCTGCATCCCGGACATAGTAAAGTAGGAAGATAGATCCTGGTAACCTGGTATTAAGACATTCTGTTCCCATTAAACACTTCCGTTTCCAAGCTGTTGAGCTTTGTGAATTTTAGTTATATTCTTTAATAAAATATTTACAATTTAATATTTTAACGCATTATATGAGATTAAAGAGAACATATTAAAGAGTGTATACTATACTAGGTCATTACTACTAAAATTGCAAAAAAAAAACACTAAATAATACATCTAAATTTGAATACAATAGAGTCATGAGTTACCATGAATCATATCACATTTACCTCGAAGAACCAAACCACATATAACACAACACAACAATACAATTTATTAAAAAATATTTTCTATCAAAAGAAAGAAAAAGAAATCGTTTCCAAGACATAATATGGAAACAATAGGCACCTGTAATATTGGAGATTAAGGTACACACCGAGTCAAGAGGCAGATATCAACAAGTCTCTGAATCGTTATAGAAATTGGTATTTCTCGTTCTCATTTGCCAATACTTGGTGCTGCTTGGCATAATTTGCTTGAACAGTTCGCTTCTCGACTTTTTCATTATACTATTTATGGCTATCAACTTGGCATTGTGAGGCAAGGTAGTTTATTTATTGCTAACGAAAATTGTATTATTGATTGTTCAACAAAAGGTATTTTTTAATTTAGGGTTTAGAAATAAAATTATTTTATTAGTATTTTTTTCATTAATAAAAATAGGATGTGGATGAAAGTGTTAAGAAAAATTTTACTTCACACTATATCCCACTTTCGTGCAGTGGCAGAATTTAACGCCTCTTTTTTATCTTGTTACAAAGAATAAGAAATTAAAAATAATCTATTCCCTAAAATTGGAATCGCACCCACAACCGCCGATATTACAAACAGACGTTGCGCCCACGCCACAACACATATTGTCAAAAGTATAAATCAATCCAATGTACGTTATATAAAAAAATATATACATATCTTTATAATTATATAACCTTACCAGTATTTCATTACAAAATTAATCTAGCTTTTAATATTATTTGTGAATATAATATGCGTTTACAGCAATAAACTCGTATGTAGTTCAAAGAGTACCTATTAATGTATAGAACGAAGTTGGGGTTGCCACACAAGCTACCGATTCCCCTGTGCTTACTTTGGAAAGACAAACTTGAATTGATTAAAATATGTATAACAATATTGCGTTATACAATAATACGGGTTAGTCTAGGCTTATGTAACTTTATGTATAAGCTAGTTGTTGCCCGCAATTTCGATTGCGTACTTTTAGGGAAAAGCCCATGACTTTATTTGGATTTATTTGACGCAATTTTTTTTCTTTGCTTATGACTGAATTATATATATTTTATTACATTAATATATACTGATTACACTTCGACAAATTACGGTATCATATTTAGATAGTCCTTTTGTTAGCTTCACGCTCTGTGTGCGGAACAGATAGCAGTACGCAGAATGAACCCGGAAACCTGGTACTAAGACACTCGTTCTAATTAAGAAATTCTCGAGGCATTGCATGATGAATGGCGGAACTCAACGCCGTGTATTGCCTCGCTACCAGAGCTAGGATATTAAATAACTCAAACTCACTAATGGGATGGGAATCGAACCAACAGCTGTCGCACGCTTGTAACCCTGATTTTCTAAAATTTCTCACAAAAGAGGAACTTGTGGGAATAAGTTGAAAATCTTCACTTAGCATATAAAAATCCGCTAAAAAAAGTTGCGGGCGTCGACTAGTTTCTTATATTTCAGAGTATAATCTTTTAAAGCCCACTTTAGCCCTATTACCATGAATAACAGCAAATATTAAATATTGACAAGACCTTGTTACTCGATCACGTTGTAAAGTAAGGGCTTAATGGACTTGATAGATTAAGGTAAAATGCAATCAATTTACAATTTGTATTACACTATAGGCCTATAGCGTAACTAAATGATGTTTAAGTAAAAGTTGTTTTTTTGTTACACGTTTTATTCTATGCAAGGTTACAGAGAGAGTGGTGACAAGGCACTTTGTTTGAACTAAAATATATTATATTACATATTAATTTTTCACTAGCGTCTCCCTCGTGACTTACCTCGCTGACACCAAGCGATTATTTATTTACTAATCTGAATTGCTTTCGTGTCCCATTATAATTTGTTACAGGAAATTCAATAACACTTTTATTTGTAGCAATTCTGTCGAACAAAATACTTATATTGATGTTTCCTTATTATTTATGAACCAATTTAAATAAGGCCAGGCGGAGGCCAGTCGTGGCGCAGTGGTACAAAGTGTGACTGTAAAACCGACTGTTTGTGGATTTAATCCGCACTCGAAGAGATGAAATATTTATTTAAATTTATATTTCCATTTCTTCGCTCTGGTGTCGAGGCCAAGCGCGGCGTTGAGTCCTAACTGAATTATCATTATTTTATTTACTACAAAGAGTATTATACAAAATATTGATAAATCAGTGATAATAATTCAATATAATTCATAGAAGAAATTTTTCAAAATAATGCAATTTTTCATCAATGACTTTACAGACATCCATGTATTCTTATATCCTTATATCACCTTATACTCCGTTCAAACTACTCCGTTCCCTACCCTCTTATTTAAGTTACTAGCTTCACGCTTTATCCCGCATGTAGCAGGGATAGGCACATGAAAGCTAGTGCTAAGACACTACCAATATTATATAATTTTTTAAATTATTTTACTTTATTACGGTAATTTAGGTGAAAATGAAGTTTTAGCTAATCCCAAATAAAACCGCTCATTAATTCATACCAAAAACACAAAACGTTGAATCCAAAAAACATTTCCTTATTGTTTCCTCTATGACGATTCTGCCGAAGTAGCATTTCTAAAGAAAATAAGGAAAATCTTTAACAAGACCAATAAGAGCTTTGACAAATGGTTGGTGTGTTCTGTGATCTATGAGACGGGCGGATATCTGCTGTAACAATGCAATGGACTGGCGTTTCTTAATTATATATTAGATAAAAATATAAAATTTTATATAAAATACATTATATTATAAATATATAAATATTATTTATTGAGGTGGTCGTGCATTTTCAGTTTCTGAAGTTTCTGGTAAAAAGACATAACACGGCGTTCAGTTCCGGCACTGAAGACGCAATATTTCGATAATTGGGTGGGTGTCTTAACTCTAAGTTCCTTCTGTCTTACTTGCAGGAAATAGAGTAAAGATATAAATAAAATCGAAAATATAATTGAACCGTATTTTTTCATCTTAAGAACATCATATTATTATTAAAAATATTAGAACCATTTAGGATCAGGCACATCAATATTATATCGCTATTAATTCACAGTAAAACTTAGACCTATACTCCCATAGTACCTACCCAATTCTTATCATCCTCAAGTAAGTTTTTTTACAAAATCTTATAACAGACCAACATATAGAGTTTACTATATCCCGTTTAAAAAAACGTAATAATAATAATATAAGGCTATTTTTACCTTCACGCTTATTCCTAGCAGGATAGCCAGATAGCACGAGCCCTAAACGTTTTGTTAACGATCTCCGCATACTTTTTTTTTTATTAATTCAGCATTACAGACACTTGGTCTGTATCCTTTTTTACCATATTAATATATCTAATTTTCCAGAGTCAGAGCGAAGAAATTAAAATATTATTTATAAGTAAATATTTTATGTCCTCGACTGAGGATCGAACCCACAACTAGTCGGTTTTTCAGTCACACTTTGTGCCCCTACACCACGACTGGGCTCATATTGTATATACAATTCACACATATTATAAGAAAATATTACCTTTATATTTAAATTATTTTTTATAAATTTTACTTAGATCTAAGGTTTCCACGTTCATCGATCTCTTCATACATGCAAAGAGGAGACAGAGACACAATAAATAAGTTGTATGACCAAATTCAATAGGTGAACAATAGGTACATATACATCACAGTCAATTACGTTCCCTCTCAAGGACGGACGATTCACTAAAAAGGACGTACGTTAGAAGCTTTATGTAAAGAAATACCTACCTAAACCTTTTTAGTACTTCAATAACAGTATATAAAAAAGAAGTAACGTCAACACAAATTAAAGTTAAAGTAAGCTTGCCGAAAATAAAAATAAATTTTCAAGTGAAACTTCAGTGTTGAATAAAACATGAGTGAAACTTTCTGCGGAGATAGCAAAAATATTTCCAAGTTAAAATATAAACATAATATTGTACGTATGCAGAGTGATGGTTGAGTGAAATGAGCAATAAGTCAAGAATATTAAAAAAAAAACAGTTAAGTGGAAGTCACTCGCCCACCGAGGCTTCCGTATCATTTTTAGCATTGCACGACAATTTATAAAACTTGACAAATGCACTCATTTTGTATGAAATTAACTACAAATATAATTAGTAGTATTTTTTTTCTTTGAAATATCTAGATTCATTCGAAGTACCTTATAGATTTTGATTACAGATGTCAATCAAAACGAGTTTCATACAAAATGCGGAAAAAAATATGCATATATGGTCGTATCTTTTGATTGCATCGAGTTAGAATCTTGATTTATTTTGTATTCTTCATGTGACTGTTGATATGAATATTTGATATTGACTTCTGCTTCACACCTCCACGCGATCTCGAGATAAATGGTATTGACGGACGGGCAACAAAGAATTCATATAAGGATTCCGTTTAAAGCAAAATGGATTTCCGTTTTAAAGTACGGAACCCTAAAAAGTGTACATAAGCTATCAAAAAAGTTATTTAAAGTTTATTTCCTAAATTATAATATAATAAATTGTAGGTCAAATACAAAAAAATACTAATTTTATATTAGTAAATAACTTTGCAAAGACATCGCGCGGTGTTGAACCTTTTACACTTCCAATGACGCAATGTCTCAAATTCGGTCGGAAACCGGAGGACAGTGTCTAAACAATAGATTATCTCTGTATACATCGTTATGCGGGAAAATGGAAGACTAAATTTTGTAAGCGCGTGTGTTAATATTTGATGACAAACGCATTACACCTGTGCAAAGTTCGTTTAACGGAATAGATTAATATAATGTGCAAGAATCACCTTTAATCTTAAAAAATACAATAAAATTCAAATAAAATAAATCAGCTTCACGCTGTATCCCTCATACAGCAGGGTAAGCAAAGGAGGAGGGTAACCCAGTGTTAAGACACTCCGTTCTCCACTTTCAGCCGAATTCTGCAGGCATTTTTATCTCCTCGAGTGGAGATCGAACCCACAACAAGTCCATTTTACAGTCACACTTTGTGCCCCTGCGCCACGACTGGCCTCTTAAAAAAATACAATAAGCAGCTCAAACATATATCTACGTTTATATATCTCCAAATTTTTAATTTAATTTAGCTGAAAGTAGGTAACGGAGTGTCCTAACACTAAATTCCCTCCGTCTTCTTTACTATATGTTGGAAAAAAAATATCTTCAAAATTTTATAATTAAAGAAACATGTACAGTATAAAAATATTGCTCGGAAACTATTCAGACTGATCGAGTCACGAGTGTTACTATTTTTATACCTAAATATTTACACGAAGTTTCGGGACGTTTTATAAGGAAATTTGTGAGTGGCACAAATATATCTAGTTTATAATTAAAATTATAATAACGATATCTAGTTTATAATTAAAATTATAATAACGATTTAAATGCGGCTACGCTTTATACTTATAGGCGTTACCTATATGTTACATATCATAGTCAAATTCTTAACTATGAAATAATACTCAAAATTTTTACGTGAATTCTGATATATGAGCTAATAGACCGTAAAGTTTCATCTAAATTCGTTCAGTAGTTTTCGAGTAAACATAGAACAAACATTCATCCTTCATTTCAAATTTATAATTGACTTCTTCAGCTCCTTCTTCAGCCTCCTTCGCTATTCCCATACATTCGACATAAACTAAAAGAAGTTATGATAACTATATAAAAACAAACGACTCAAACGGCATCTAAATCGGAAATAAAAATAATGTACAAACAGAATGAGCAACCGGGTCAGGCGGAAACTTGCAGCGGACAAAAGCTATGTCACTTCACTTAATGTATTGCTGTTCTTTAGCCTCACCTAACACCCTTACTAATGGTTCTTAGTATTTTAAAAAATTAAAAAAGAAATGAAAAATATGTTTTTTTTTATTTTTATTTTCCACTTTGAGTTGCATTCTGTATATATCAGATAAACAGAAGGTAGTAATGTCACATAAACGTTTGATACGCTGAAAGGTAAAAAAAAAATAACTTTTTAAAATTTTTATATTTTTTTGGAATCCTATAAAAAAAATTCAGCTTCCCGCTGTATCGCGGACACAGCAGGGTGCGCAGATGGATTCTTAGTATATGTATTAGTGTTAAAACACTCCGTTACCCATTTTCTGTCGAATTCTGAAAGCATTGCGTGGTGAATGGTGTTAAATATTTCATTTTTCTCAGGTGAAAATCGAACACACAACCTGTCACGTTTACAGTCACACGCCTGTGCGTCACGAGTGGGTAAAATAACTGATATTTTAATTAATTTATTTTATTTATATTTTAGTAAGCATGTCGATTCTTAAGTTTGGATTGTGATTTATGTTAATAAAAATGTTGCTTCTAAAGTTATTACTTCATTGACTAACACTTTTTAGTAAAATATAGGTAGAAAACATAATCTGAATATTAAATATTTTGCCATGTGATCCTGGCCTAGAATAGGATCATCCTGGTACTGGTGGTGTCGTAAGAGGCGACTAAAGTACGTGTGGTAGAGCCAGTTGTAGTTGCCAGCAATGGCAACACGCATGGGCAGACTTGACCGGATCATCACCACCCCCGGCATTTAAAACCGGCGTGAAGTAGTGGCTTGATGCCACTGCGTTTCGCATCAGGTAATGCCGGGCCCCGGCGCCCAACCCACCTTAAAGGCCGGCAACGCACCTGTAACTCCTCTGGTGTTGCACGGGGCCGTGGGCGGCGGATACTCACTTACCATCAGGTGACCCGAACGCTCGTTTGCCGTGTCTCTTCCATAAAAAAAAAAAAATTATATTAGATATTTTTTCATCATATTAATTATTTGGTCATCCGTTTAAATAAATGAAATAACTGTTATCCGTTCATTATCGGCATAATATTTTTCCACGCCCTGATAATACAAAGAGCGCCGTTGCGGTCTGTTAATAAACAAAAATAAAGAAGAGAGTGTTTTGACACTAGCTTCTACTATAAGGAAAAAAGCGTGAATCTACAAAAAAATATATCGAGAACATTTAGTAAAATCTATCCAAACAACTTAATTTTAGGTTTACGAGCGAATCTGGCGGGTGAGCGGACGGCTTAAGGCTAATTATTGCTTGAAAGCTCAACTATTACCCATTAGAGCGTATTGTTTAATTCTACATATATAGTGCAACGGAATATAGCCTTTATTGTATCGAGTGACAACAAAGTTTCGTTTTATTGACGAAACAACATTTCAATTGATTCAAGAACCATTAGAGCTCCTAGTACATAAATATAATAGCCACTACACCACTCTACTTTTAGTGCACTACTCACTATCATGTAGGGCACTAAATATAGAGCATGCCATGTAAGTAGTGCATGTAGAACCTTAACTTCTTATGCTTTTTTGTTAACCTGATACATTAGGAGTAGTGTGTCGATGTGATTGGGTCATTTTTGTTCAATTGAATATTTATATTTCCATTTCTTCGCTCTGGTGTCAAGGCAAAGCGCGGCGTTGAGTTCTGCCACTCAACACGTAATGCCTGAAGAATTCGGCACTTAACACTTGGTTCTCTCTGTCTACCCTGCTGTGTGCGGGATACAGCGTGAAGCTGATTTCTTAAGCCTTCATGCTGTATCCGCAGATAGCAAGGTAAATAGAGGGAACTTAGTTGTAAAAACATTCCAATCTCCCCCAATTTTCGTGACATTGCGTGTCCAGTGGCGGAACTCAACGCTGTGCTTCAGTCTTGTTAACAGAGCGAGAAAATAAAAATAAAGAATATTTCATTCTGCTAAGTAGGAACCAACCACAACCATCGCCTACAAAATCAGACGGTGTACCACTCGTGGAATTTCTATTACATACATATCAAAGGTGGCCATTGGACTGTTCAATTTACATGCACCGGAAACGGCTAACTCCTTTCCCAAACATCGAATTATCATTTCATATTTACTTTGAAAAATAAAAATATGCCTTTGATTATTCTCCATCCCTTATTAAAAGATGTTTTTTAATTGGTTTCCATCCCTTCCGGTATCATTAACCGAACAAGTCCTAATTATACCATACAGAATATATTTACGTTTCTTCTATATAAATTTCAGAAAATAATTTTTACTTATTACTTTTATATTTTGTTAGCTTTGCAAACATTATTACATTTGAAGCTAGGCGGGGCGCAGGGGTACAAGCATATATATAACTGTACACGATTGTCGGTTCAAATCCCTCTCGAGGAGATGAAATATTTAATATTTTTGCAAAGTGCGCCATTAAGTTTCGCTCATTCCACTCATCACAAAATGTCTCCAGAATTAGGCGAGAAGTAGGGGTTCCTTAACGTTAGTTAGTTAAAGTAAGTTAGCTAACGTTAGTTAGTATTATAAAGGGAATAGTTGTAAATATTATTTAAAAAAAGTATATGTTTTATAATTTATCTTATCAATGCTAATTAATATGTATACCAACAACACTTATGGTATGTTGTAGGTATAAGCAGTGATATTTAATTCCAACATTTGCTAAAAGAACCTCTTCAACTTTCATCAATAATAGAGATACGCACGCACGCACTAAATCACTGCAAATTTTACCAGCATTTAATCAATACACACGCACATCTAGTATTGGCCCTTATTTATAAACCATTCTCAACTCTAAAATCCATCTTGAGTTGCGAACTTGAGATATACGTTTCATTCATATATTATATAATATGAATGAAAACGGCATCTTAAGATCTATTTCAGATTTGAGAGCGGGTACCACACACAACTCTCCACTCCACACACAATAGTAAAGTAATATACGAATAAGTAAATTAGAAACAAAATAGAAAAATAAATAAAAACAACATACATCTAAATCAAAAAACAGCCTCAATTACATTTATCTCAATAATTACAAAAAATAAAAGAGAAAAAAGAAAAAACTAACAAAAATAAAACGCTCCGCGCCATGCGTATTAACTCACTTTTATAAGCCCATAAGCAGTTGTTAAACAAACTAAGCTCACGCAAACGGTTGTATTTAACTCGTAAATCGCAGAATTAACTCTGCAATTTTCCTACCTAATTGGTCCTTTATGGTTAATTGGTTGGCACGTAAGTTTTGTTACTATATAATTATAGTTATTTCACTAATAGTTATCTATGAGATTATTAAAGTTTTGTTAATCCGTTGTATTGTCTGTTATGGATATTTATCTAATTGTCATTAACATTCTTATGATACGAATAGACTACGACACTATACACTCTACACTCAGTGTATACATTGAGTGTCTCTGTATGAAAACGAGTGTCAGTTTAGTGCTTTATTTTGAGTTTCGAACATTGCCAAAAAAACAAGTGTTTCTAATGTGTGAAACGTGTGTATTTGCCCAATGTGTGAGCATATTGTGTCTAAGTGTCTAGTGTAATTGAAAAGCGTTTAGACTAGTGTCTAGTATTACCAACTTAACGTAAAGTTTATACAGTAGTAGGTAACTTGTACTGTAACTAGATGTTTATTAATAAGACCTATATATAAAGTACTGTCGTCAAGTTGTAACCGCATTGAAGTTAAGCTCGGCTCAATTCAGTCGGGAAAAAAATCAAATGTGAAAAAAGTGAAAATTAAAAACAATTCTGTGAAGACAGCTAACTCACTAACAAGGTCACCACGAAACATCAACCCCACTGTTGTTATAATTAAATATATACAATATGTATAGGTAGTATCGAACAACAAAAATTCCACAAAGAAAGACTTTTAAAAGTAAAACGGCCGCCACAAAAATTTAATCTCTTCTTATGAGTGCGCAGTTTTCTTTTTGATGGACACGTTTACAAGGGGTCCCGAATAATGGGTACGGAAATGTCGTGTAACTCTGACATTGGACTAACAGAATGTAATTATAAATCGACATAAATTATATACATGGTGTACTTTTTTAGTTAGTTGTGTAAAGATTTTTAATTTAAAAAAAATGTAAAACTGATAATTACTAATATTTACGCCGTTGACGAAAGAACGACTATGTGGTTGTGGATTCAATTTGACTCGGTATTGTTTATAAATAAATATTTTTTACTTCTTTTTTTAATGTGATACCAAAGTTAATGTGATTAATACTTCATTTCAATATTTTTTTAATTATTAAAATAATAAGTAATAGGAAGTAAGTGAGTGAGGCCGTCGTAGCAAATACAAACAAGCGTGTTTTGGATTCGATTGTACTCGTACCTAGTATGAATATTATCATTTTTCGTCCTGGTGAGAAAGCCGGGCGTTGAATTTCACCACCAAGCACTAAAAGCCTCAAGAATTCTGTGGAAAATGGGGAACGAAAGAATCTTAATGGAAAACAGAGTGTCTCATCACTACGTTCCCAAGTTTCCTCTGTCTAACTATTAGCTCTCTCTAACCTGCCGTGTGCGGAAGGAACAGTGAACCTAAAAAAGTTATAAGAAATGCTGCATATCACTAAATAATATTATTCAATTTAATAAAATAATAAATTCAACATATATACGTGTTTGGTACTGCGTGAGAAATAGCGTTTTCGGTAGAAATTGAAATGTCTGCCAGAGCACGAGCCAGGCATTGATGATAGTCACTTATCTATTATTTATGATACTCGCCTAGGGTTTTGTGTTACAGTTTTGGTTAAACTGTATCAGAAATGTGGTTAACATTTTGTATGCATTTAATTAATTATAAGTAAAGAAATTATTGAAGAAAAGACTTATTTTAATTTTGTTTAAAAACTTTGTTTTACTTTTTAAATTTTTGAAGCCAGTTGAGGTGCAGGTTTGATTCCCACTAGAGGAAATTTAATATTTTCATTTCCTTGTCCTAGTAACGAAGCAAAGAGAGGCGTTGAATTTTGCCACTAAGCACCTAATGCCTCCAGGTTTTGGCAGAAAGCAGAGAACGGAGTATCTTAACATTGGGTTCCCTCTGCCTACCCTGCTATGTGCAGGATATAAAGTAAAGCTAAAAATAAAAATAAAAAATTATTCTGCATCATGCAGCAAGAGATTTTTCATTATGATTTTAGAAACATATTTTAAACTCACCAGCGTATGGATAGCATACATACACTCCCTGGAAGCCATCAAAGCGCTGTATTCAATTAATTTATTCCTTCTTCCATTCCTCCAGTCCTTTTATCAGTTACAATTTTATTATGTGTGTTGATAGTTAAAAAAAACTATTTCAATAAAAGAAAAACACCATCAAGAACTAGCAATAGTCAAATGGTAGATATATATTCGTATGTTATGATAAATCTCCATCACAAACATAATATTCAAATCAGGCAAAGCCCTGGCCGGTCCTTAGTCATCTTTCATTTATGAAAACATAAAAATTCTGGGAATATAACATAAAATACGCCTACCGATATATAAAGCATCTGCCTCCTCTTATTATTCTGAATGGACGAATAGATTGTGTAGGAACCGTGAAGTATTTTACCAGAAATGTAGTGGGATGCAGTAGGTACTCAACAATGTATTCACAAACTTGAAAACTGATTTTTAGCCTCATGATGTATCTCGTTTTAGGAGAGTAGGCAAAGGGAACCTAGTGTTAACACACTCCGGTTCCCAAATACCGCCTAATCCTCGAGGCAGCGTTCTGAGCGGCAGAACTTATATCACCCTTTATCATTATTTAAACATTAGTATTGATTTGAGTATTTATTAAATTCCGTCACTCAACACGTAACTTCAAGAATTCGTTGGAAAGTGGGGAGTGAAAACGTTTTCGTAGCACTAGGTTCCCTCCCACCTTGCTATATGAGGGATACAGCGTGAAGCTACAAAAATGTTAAAATTTAAAACAATATTAAATGTTAAAACAAAGTGGCGCGACGACTTGACAATAATTGCTCACTACCTACAAAAGCTACTAATCCTTCGTGGTGCAGTTGTTATGGGTTCGATTCCTACTCAGGGAAATAATTAAATTCATTTTCTTACTCTAGTAACTTAACAAAGCTTGACTTTGAGCTCCGTCACTTAACACTCATTATTTTGAAAATCAGGTAGTGCTCGGACGAAGTGTCTTCACAATATGTTCCCCTGCCTACCCTGCAATATGCTTACATATGCAAACAGTGTAAATCTTAAAAAAAATTGACATCCTTATTAACATTTTTTTTAAAGTGTTACTTTAAAAAAATGTTAAAAAGCTTAAGAAAGAAAAATATGTATTTAGAAAACGTACAATAATTTGAACGTAGCGAGACTTGAACCCGCGCCTCCTGGAAACCGACCAGACCACCTAACATCCTACTAGTGCTACAATATTAACAATAAACGTATAGTTAACATAAACCAACAAATCACAAGAGACATTTAATTGAATAACAAAGTAAATACAACGTTACTACTTTATGAAGATATTATAATAGAATTCCACACAGTATCATATTATATTCGAGATTAATAAGATTTATATTATATGAGCCATATTAATTATTAGCTGTCATGCGGTATTGTGATAGGCTATCAAATATTCAAATGTTAAAGTTTAATGAGACTGAAATGTAAAATGGTTATAATGAAGAACATACAGCCATTGTGATATGTCATTATTTATTAATAATCTGTGCAAAATAAATTATTGTTTATGATTTATTAATTGGTATGATTTTTTATTTTATTTTATTACGTCTGGTTTGGTATTTATGGTTCTCGATTTTTTTTTTTACTTTTTAATGTACAGAAAATATATTTTTGTATTTATGTGATCAGATCATACAAATCTAAATATATATAAGTATAAAAATATCGAAAAAATAAAAAAAATCATCAAGGACAAACTATGTTTCATTCAGCGACCTTTTCAGTTTAACTTTTAATAACTTTAAAATCTTTTCATACTTCCACAAATAGAAAGATAAATTTACTTTATTTACTTTACTAACAGTCGCGCTTTAAATAGATTTAAACAAACAAGGGTTACCTGTGAAACTTTCAATGAAAATAAAATAAATCGAACAGTTCCCAGTTTGCCGCGTACGAACTGACAGATGCAAATAAAATAACGATTGTGTCACATGTCGCGCGGACATAACCGTATCTGGATAGAACCGGATGGGACTAGATAAAACCGACACTTTTAGAAGCACTTCTCTCAATTGTTCAAACTGGTATCAAATCTATTTCGTGTAAAGTTGCTATCGATTTGTTTTCTCTGCATTTATAACTCGAAAATATTTAGATTAGTAAATATTTATATTTTTGGAAAAAAAAGCTTTTGCCCCCAGGCACTGCATGTTCAGTTTATCTATTATATTTTTTTATGTTTGTCTATTAAAATTTACTGAATTCAGAATGTGGGGAAGGTGGGAAGTGGTACTAATGCGAGTGGAGCCCTAGTGGCTAAGCACTAGGTTCTCAGGTTACATACATTTTGAAAATTATTAAAAGAAATTACGTTTTTAATAAGAATAATTAATTGGTGAAACCAGATTGTCAATTTGATCCCTTTCAAGGCTTATTTTTTTTGCTTCACTTTGGATTATTGGAACCTATTGTGAAGATACCGAATTCTTGAGACATTAAGGAGTGGTGGAAGTCAACGCCACGTTCCCAGAACAAGTAAATGAAAATATTAAATATTTTATTCCCAGAGTTTGAATCGAAGCCACAACCGTCACATTTACAATCACATTCTTGGCTGCGCCATGATGGCCTCGTAACAGTGAAGATAAATGTCATTCCCTTCCTAGTGCAGATCAAACCCACGTACATCCAGATACTATGCAAAGATGACTTCAGTCAACGCAATATATCATAAAAAATCCTTATTATAGAGGAATCCAACTAAATAAACACAAGCCGTCGGTTATATCTTGCGATTTATCATATCCGGAGTGACATCGTTCGTGCATATTTTCAGATTTTCCGAGGCAATATTGAAAAATGTTTGCCTTCGGGTCGAATGATTTGATTTGTGCAACGCCCTAGTTATGTGAATCGGGCGCCTTGTAAATAAATAACGCTGATCAGGCCTTCGAACGACTGAATTGTTCGGAATTTTCATTTTAAATTTCATTATTTTTGACGATTTTATAAATTTTCCGTTTGTAGAAGTTTCTGTCGATATCCACTTGGGGAAATGATTAAGGGTATTTAACGAACTAAAATACTCAAATTGCAGTTTAAAAAACCTACGACTACACCACATCTCGGTTTTTTTTTAGTTTAGCGGAGGTGCCGTATTTTGTCTTTATACCAAAGCGAAGACATTTAAATAATTAATTCCTTCGCATGGCAATCGAACTTACAACAGTTACGCTTACAGTCACACGTTGAGGTATCGTAATTATATTAAAAAATATTATTAAATGAACACTTTGATAGTGTCCAAATATCTGGGCACGTAAATAGGTTATTGAGTATTTATAAATTTCACACGCGCGCCCTAACGAATATCGAATTTTGTCGGCAAATGATCAATATAACACTAATTTACTTCGATAGAACTATAACAATGTTTTGCTCATTCAATTATAACTTTTTCATCAATTTTTTTTTTGTTTTTCTGATACAAATACATTTTTAGCTATACCTTTTGTTTCGTAGGGCTACCTGCGAAATAAAAGGTGTAGCTGACTTTAAGCGTACCTGTTGTAGGTTCGATTGCCACACGAGGGAATTTATTTTAATTTCTTCGCTCTGGTGTCGACGCAAAGGCGTAAAGTTCCGGCACTCAAAACGCAGAGCCTCGAACACTCGGCAGAAAGTAGGGAATAGTGACTCTTAACACTAGGTTCCCTTTGCCTACCCTGCTGTGCGCGAGATACAGTGTGAAGCTGATTTGATTTGATTTTAATTTAGTATAATTTGTCCCCTTTTTGTGGGAAAGCTTTTTCTACGCCTTTTTAAGTTTAAAAAATCTTGTCTACTAAAGTGAAGTATATATATATATATATATATACATATACATATACGTATATATATATTTTTATATCTATATATATATATATATATATATATATATATATATATATATATATATATATATATATATATATATAATATATATATATATATATATATATATATATATATATATATATATATATATATATATGTGTGTGTGTGTATATATATATATATATATATATATATATATATGTGTGTGTGTGTGTGTGTGTGTGTGTGTGGGTGTGTGTTACTTCCCCTGATTGGGAATCTAACCAACGACGGTCAGGTCAGTAGAGTCAAACGCTGTCGCACTGCACCAAGACAACTTTCATTAAACGAATTTCCACATAATTGATTGATTGAAGAATTTAACAGCATATTAATCAGATGTACGACCTATGGACATATGTATTAGTATCTAAAGATATATCTATACTATAAGTATGAAAGTATAAATATATAAAATATAACAACAATAAAAAAGTAAATATCAAGAGCAAGAAACTTTACAGGAAGTGACTTCAAAATTTAGATACAATTAAAAGCCGGAACCGACTTTGTTATTATTCATGCAAATGTTTCAACTTCCACCAAATTTGTGCGAGGTGAGACGGCGGAGTCACTCCGGATGGCATTTCAAGCGGCTTAAACGTATTATAATGTTATTAGTTGCATCTTTTAGACGCTTATAGTACTTAAATTTGAAATATATTACTTTATAAAGGCTTAGTGGCTTAATTAATATGACGTTTGTCGATGATTGCGAGTTCAAATTGTAGTTAGGTTAGGCTTTTACTTTAATTTAAATAGAAAATATTTATTTTAATAAGTAGTTGTTTCTTGGGACTATTCACAGTGAGGTGTCTGGTTTTTTATACAAGAAATATGGTCTTTATAAATGGACGTAGGGGAAGTGGTGAGAAAGAGAGTCATTCTACACAATAACACAGTAATGTATGAAAGACAACTGAAAATATATATTTTTTTTCGCTTAAAAAAAGAAAATATAATATGGCAAGTAAGCAGGTTAAAGTTTCCCGCACAGCAGGATAGACAGAGTGTTAACACACTTCGTTTCCCACTTTACGCCCAATTCCCGAAACATTGTGAATTAAGTGGTGGAACTCAACGGTACACTTTGTCTTATTACCAGAGTGAGAAAAATTAAACTAATTTATTACCCAGAGCGGGGGCCATGAGGACCCCCCGGAGGGCATATATGAAGAGGTTGATGACAGTGGATGAGACGAAAGAGCTATGTAGAGAGCATTTGACTCCCCGTTCCCTCTGACTACCCCGCTAGGGCATATAGCGTGAAGCTATGTTAAGTTATTACTTATTACTCTGAGCGAAAACCACAGCCATTGCCGTCAGAGCCAATGCTACGCCGCTATACATATAGAAATACACAAAAAATTAAATATCTGTAGGTAATTGATATCAAAAGAGCTTGAACTATCACTTTCTGCGTCTTTGCGAACATTGAATATAATTATATTAAGCACTGCAGTATTTTAGACTTACTAAATTTTCAGCAACTAAAGCTCAGTTCCTCAAAGTTTTCTCCGTGACACTGACGGAAATTTCTACAAACAAATTACCATTTATACGGCAAATGTTAATAAAGGCCATCGTGGCACAGTGGATTAGCGTATAGCAATTATTATAAAAGTTATGGGTTCGATGTATATTCCAGGAAGTAATTATATTTAAGTTATTTTCATTACCCCACAAAATTTGAAATAATTAGGTACCTCCAATTATTATATTGCATTATCGACTGTTCTTTATTTTCTGTGGTCTTAAGGCGATTAATTCACTTTGTCTTGTTATCAAAGCGACGATTTGAAAGTTATTCAATCTTGCCTGAGGAAATCGAACCTACAACCGTCGCCGACATACTGATATACAATAAAATATAGAAATTTTATTTTATAATTCCAATTTTGAAAGAATAATAAATGCAATTCAAGTTTAAAAACCTCTGCGCTCTCACCTATCTTAGCGTTACGAGCTCTTCATAAATTTCAGCTGAAGCGGTAATAGTTCGCTTGATATATTATTATTACGATTCATGATTGCATCGGGCAAATTCGATTTATTAACTAATGATTTTTAAATATCATAAATTTTCGACTTACAATTAATACCAATATAAATTGGTATACTTGCATTTCACCTATATCGATTTTACCACATTCTACAGATTATTAATATTTGTCTAAATAAAATAAAGTTAATTTTGCCTTTAAAAATATTAGATTTTTATTCCTTCGTGTACTTAAAAAATACTAAATTCTATAATACTATAATTATGAACAATTGTAAAAAAACGATAACAAAAAAATAAAAAAAATGTGATAAAAATTCACTAAGAAATAATAGTAAAATAATATCGCCCATAAGACGAGCATCGCTCTGGCTCCAGGTAACTTTAATATCTTTCGTCCCCGCGAACACACCCAGGAGCGTACGTACGTCATATGCAAAGCTAAAACGTTATACCTGCATCTAGTTTTTAATAAAATTATACAATATGAGTATTTTTTTAATAATTCATATATTATATTACTATTGAGTATACTAATTTTATATATTATTAAGAAAACATATTTGTCTTAGCTGCACGTTGTATTCTACACATACGAGCGTATGCAGTGGGAAACTAGTGTTAATACACTCTGTTTTCAATAAGATACATTTGTTCCCCACTTTCCACCAAATCTGGAGGTATTGCTTGTTGAGTGGCGAAATCTGACTTATTGCGAAGAGTATTAAGCACAAATTTTATTTATAGCAACAAATTTCCCAACGTCACTAAATTCACTAATTATTATCTAAGTTTATCTAAATAATGTTTTTAATACTGATAAGGTAACACAAAAACCTAATCTTATATACAGTAAACTTAGGTTAAGGTCAACAAATAAACTCAGATAATAAAACGCAGGCTCTGTTTGAGGGCCATTCCCCGCAGAATAAAGTACAGGAAGTATTTATAGCTGTTTGACATATCATCTCTGAAAAAAAGAAAGTAAATATTTTATAGAGGCAAGACATGGTACAGGGGCACAAGCATGCTACGGTAAGCGCGACAGATTGTGGGTTCGATTTCCACTCCAGGAATTGAAATGTTTTTTTTCTATACCAGATTTTTTTTTTATGGAAAAGACACGGCAAACGAGCGTGCGAGTCACCTGACGGTAAGTGATTACCGCCGCTCACGACCCCGTGCAACCCCAGAGGAGTTACAGGTGCGTTGCCGGCCTTTAAGATGGGTTGGGCGCCGGGGCCCGGCATTACCTGATGCGAAACGCAGTGGCATAAAGCCACTACTTACGACTCCACCAGTACCAGGATGATCCTATTCTAGGCCGGGATCACACGGCACAAATATCTTTTTATTTCGATACTACAGCGAAGAAATGAAAATATAAATGTAACAAATATTTCATCTCCTCGAGTGGGGATCGAACCCACAACCAGCCGATTTTTAGTCACACTTTGTGCCCCTGCGCCACGATTGGCTTCATTTTACATTTGGACTAGCCACCCTCCGAGGGTCCATTTTCGGGATTGTGATTGGGAAATACCTTATTACCTATTTCGATGATGTGACGAATTAAGTTAATAAATTTAAGTTTGCACGCTTATACACTTATTTTGTATCAAATGAACTACCAATATAAGCTTGTAATTATTTTTTTCTATGAAATATATATATATTACATATAAAATTTTACTTTTCGGATTGTTTCCTTTAGGTCTATGCTTCCCGTAGACTGAAGAGGTCTCAATTACACCGTTTATTACCGAATTTCATACAAAATGAATAAAAAACGATACATAAAAGCTAACAAAAAGATAACAAAACATTAAACACTAAAGATTTAACTAATTCAATAAAACAGTTGTGTAAAATAACTCTTTTAGGAAGTAGCAATGTTGTCGAACAACATACTTTAAATTGATATACTATTTTTTGTATCAAAATAGCCTTTATGTTACTCCACAACCCCCTCTATATTTTAATATTCGACCCGCAATAATCGATTCAGGTCGTCCGGAGGTTAGCCGGATAAACAGTAGGATAGACAGACAGAAATGTTAAAATAGTTTATTTGTGTTTTGGTATCGTGTAAATAAGTATGTAGGTATATGCATATACTTGAAAAAGCAATTATGTTGACATCACGAACAGACCTCTTAATTTTATTTATATGTATAGATGTATAAATATAGTAATTTAAGTTTTTTTTCAGCTTTATGCTACATTAAATATCCCGCATATAGAAGAATATGCAGAGGGCATTTAGTGTTAAGACACTGCTTTCCTCGCTTTTTCAAGGTATCGCGTATTGGCGGAACCAGGATGATTCTGTTCTAGGCCGGGATCATACGGCAGAATACGAGAATATTTTAAATATATATAACTTTATTTTGTGAACCGAATTTAATAAAACAAACTCTATATGTATGTAAAGGGAATCTTGCTTCAATCCAATAGTGAAAACCGCATTTAAATCGGTTAAGTCGTTTCCGAGATTAGCGTAAACAAACGCACAGACAAAAGACAAAACTTTTAAAAATCATTTTTTTGGATACTGTTACGTTAATAAAGGCCTCCAATAATATTTTTTCTTATATTATCTTCATGTGCAGACACCCATCCGCTACAATTTTATTATAAGTATAGATTACTTAAGTGTATTTAAAATAACTATACGTATTTTGAAAAACACAGTTATTTTGAAATCAAAGACACACATTTCAATTTTACTTATACATAATGTATTTTATACGTTATGATCGACTATTCGACTCGATACTGATCGACTGTCTTTGGTTCAGATTTATTTCTAAGTGAAATTCCACAGACAGAGTTTCGCAATCGTCCGTTCATTAGGGTGAGATTATTTTATGGATTGTTGTTAATTCATCTTATTCGAGCTGCGTAAAGAAAGATTGAGTAAATAAATGGTTGTTGAAGAGTTAAAAAAATTTAGTAGTTTTTTTAACTCTTCAACAACCATTAGGTAACCAATAGGTTAAAATAGGTATAAACCTTTCTCTTTTACGTTTTTTTCTTCTATATTTGAATGATTTTATTTTTTTATATTTTAGACAATGCTTTTTCTTGACTAACTTGAAATATAAAAAAAATACACTCCCTCCAATGAATCGAACCCAAAACCATCACTTGTACACTGTACACTAGAGATACTTAATCAAACAAGTCATAGTCTCTACTTTAAAATTAATCAAAAAATGTATCTATTTTCGCAATTAGTTTGCTTGAAAGCTTAATTTTCTATTTTTAAAAAACCACACCTTATTTATATTTTATTCATAGATTTGCCACAATTAAATTAAATTAAACAAATTAAACTAAATTAAATCAGCTTCACGCTGTATCCCGCACACAGCAGGGGATAGGCAGAAGGAGGGAATCTAGTGTAAGACACTCCGTTTCCCACTTTAGGCCGAATTCTGGAGGCATTGCGTATTAAGTGGCAGAACTCAACGCCGCGCTTTGCCTCGACACCAGAGCGAAGAAATGGAAATATAAATTTAAGTAAATATTTCATCTCCTCGAGTGGGGATCAAACCCACAACCAGTCGGTGTGACTGTAAAGTCACACTTTGCGCAGCTGCGCCACGACCGGCCTCCAATTGTAACAGTAATGTACAAAATCCTCGTTTCTAATTAAACAATAGTATGTATATTCAAAATCTCTTGAGCTGCACTGTAGCTAGACTAAGATTACTTTTTAGTACTATAAACGTTAGCTAATACTCAACTTACGTATCTAACTAGGTTAATAATTAAAGCCACGAACTGTGTATTAGTGTAAGTAGGTAAAATTATTCCTATACCATAAAAATATATAAATCAAACCACTGCAGCCAGTTAAGGCGCAGGAGTACAAATTTGTTACTGCAAACGACGTTATGGGGTTTAACGCAGATTTAACGGAGGTTATGGGTTCGATTCCCTCTCAAGAAAATGAAAAAAATATATATTTTCATTTCTTCGCTCAGGTATGGAGGCAAAGCGCAGCGTTGAGTTTCGTACTCAACACGCAATGCCCCCAGAAATCACTGTCTCTCTGCCTACCTCGCTGAGTACGAAATTCAGCGTGCATCAAAAAAGACTATCAAAGTGCAAACATGAAATATAATCTAACTCGAACTTTGTCTTCATTAACTGAGAAATAAAAAAATCAGCTTCACACTGTATCCCACACAGCAGGGTAGGCAGAGGGAACCTAGTGTTACTCTCCGTTCCCCACTTTCCGCAAGTTCTCGAGGCGTTGATGCATTGCGTGTTGAGTGGCGAAACTCAACGCCGCGCCTTGCCTCGACACCAGAGCAAAGAAAGAAAATATAAATGTAAATAAATATCTCATCTCCTCAAGTGGGGATCGAACCCACAGCCGGCTTCACTGAGAAACAGAAAACACATTCTTAAAGTGCTTAACTATAAGTGTAAGTGAATCCACAACCATCTTCTAGCTTACAATTGTGCTTAGATGCACTAACATCCATCATATACAAATTATTTCATACGTTTATTAATAAAAACAATAACAATCGGTAAGAAATCGTTGGTTCTGCCGAAGTAAGTTAGACTAAGATTTCAGGGTCCCAGACCTGCGTCATTTCAGCAATGCTGAAATTTTGAGGAAAGGCACACGCTCACCTACCGTGAAGTAGAAACGCTCGTATTTAAATGTGTTTATAAGAATAATATAAAAAAATGTTTATTTATGGATGCCCTTACGTGGGCCTTTACTCCCGCCAGACGTCCTAAAGGCTGTTTTAAATTAGGGCACACTACGTTATAATAGATTATTTATGAGACTATTTCCACAGCTTAGCACCCAGACCAATCCGGTGGGTCAATTATTCTCCCAGACAGAAATGTACCTTTAGTTGACGCTACCTCTGAAAGGGCCTCACTTTCAAGTTAGTGAGTACGCATACCGAGTTAACAACATATTAGACTAATAATCCTTGAAATTTCAGCTTTGACATTTGCTGTTGACTCTAGCCAGTATAGTTCTTAATTTTCATATTATTTTATTAAATGTAACAAAATATATTTCCCAAGTTATTTCCTTTACAACATTTCCCACGACATCAACGTATAACATTCCCATAGCATAAACAACATTCCTTTCATCCTCTTCATACATTTAAGGTGGCTTCAATAAAAATAAACATTAATCTCATTTCACATAGGAGCAAAAATAAATAAAACCAAATTGTATCTTTATTTAGATCTTATCAAAAGTGAAATTATAACAAACACGCATAACAAAGCTTTAAATAACGTGTAAAATGCCTTTATATGGCCACCGCACAAAGGAACACAATAAAAATGGCGTCAAAATATTTTTATTCCCTTGTAAATATTCCTACGCTTAATATTCGTCTCATAAGCGACATGAGAAAGAGACGTGGTATTTGTGTAATTCAACCTATATCGAGGAGTATGATTGTTTGGAAGTGACAGATTGAATGTCTCTACATAGTTATATGTAGTCATTATTATGAAGATGAAGAGTTTGTTGGGTTGAGCGCTCTAATATCAGAAATTATTAGTTTAAATTGAAATTTGTTTGTTGTGTTTGATAGTCCATAAAAAATACAATAGACTGACTTCTTAAGACAAAATGCACAAAGGCGGCCTCATCACCACAAGTCAACCTTGATGTCTTCCAAGCAACCAGATTCCGAAAGGATATAATTAAAGGTGCGGGTATAATGCTGTGCAAATCGAGGCGAAAAATAACTAAATAAATAAATAAACAAATAAGCTAACGCGATTCGGCATGTTTCACTTTACTTTTCTTTAGTTTTCGTTTTATGATGTGATGATCTCTTACGTGAATAACTTACGAAGATAACATTTGTAATATTATCTCATTTTAACCGTACATCCTCCTTTTTGTGTTCTCCAAGCTGCATGACATTAGCGAAGTGATTAGTGCTCAACTGACACGCTCGAGACGCCATAAACAAAATTCAACAACAACAACAAGATAAAATTTGTCGTATACCTAGGGTGAATGAGCACTAATAATATACACGTGGACCTGTCCTGGCTCAGGAGTACAAGCGTGCAATTGTAAACGCGTCAAGTTGTAGGTTCAATTTCCACTCGTGGAAATGTAATATTTAATATTTTGATTTCCACGCTCTAGTAACGATACAAATTCTACAGGATACAGCGAAAAGTGGTCTTAATTGAAACGGAGTATCTTAACACTAGGTTCCCAGGTTTCCTCTGCCTACCCTGCTATGTGCGAGATACATCGTGAAGCTAAAAAAAAGTTATCACATATATAAAAGATTCGGCAATAGCGCCGTAATAACATCATAATTTTAATGTATTTAATTTAAAATTAATAAAAAAACATGCCCTTTCTAGAATATCTATATCACTACACGCCAAAGACAGTATGTAAGCAACGAAATGCGCTTAATCAAAATCCTTATGGGAAGACACTGTTTAATGTCATTGTCATTTGTAAATATTTAACCAATGTCGTAAAAAAGAGCCTGGACTCTACTATTTTCGCGACTAAAAGAAAAACAATATTCAGGCAGGCATGAATAACAAATATAAGTGTTACCCCTATTGTTATTTTAAGGCACAAAGAGTGACTGTAAACGCGACTGGTTGTGGGCTCGATTCCCGTTCGATGAAATGAAATATTTATTAAAATTTATATTTCCTTTTTATCGCTCTGGTGTCCAGGCAAAGCGCGGCGTTGTGTTCCACCACTCATAATAATAATTTCATAAAAAAATTTTTGGCACAAAGCATGACTGTAAAACCAACGTGGTTGTGGATTCGATCCTCACTCCAGAAGATGAAATATTTATTTAAATTTATATTTCCATTTCATTGCTTTCGTGTCGAGGCAAAGCGCGGCGTTGGGTCTGCCACTCAACTTGCAATGCCTCCAGAATTCGGAAAGTGGGGAACGGAATGTCTTAACACTAGGTTCCCTCTGCCTACCCTGCTGTGTGCGGTATTCAGCGTGAATCTGATTTAATTTAATTTTGATTTAATTCAATTAATAAACTAAATCACGATAACTTCATCTATGCATAACATGTCTTTATATTGTGGGAACTAGTAAGCACGGAACAGTGCCTGCAGAATGAAAAGGGATTAACGACGCGCCTTATAGTGACGTGTTTCCGGTCACATTTATTTGTGGTTCTGCCACCGACTCATAGATGCACTCGCGCAGACATGTGCATATATAAAGTATATCCCTAGAAATAAATTCAATATTATGTTAAACATATTTCCATCGCAAATCACTCGTCCAGTTCTTCATAATTTTATTGAAGTCAGTCAATTTTAAACGTCATGAATTATTTACGAAATCTAATACACGAACACCTCGCCCCTATGTCCTCTGAGAATTCTACTGATTGCCTAAAAACGAATGATTTAGCGCAATTTTGTTATACTTTTACTGGAAGAGTGATAAATATTTATATAATATGTTTAACAATAAAAAGAACAAGCAGAAACAAGTAGTTGTGTATGTAGGACTGTAAACGCGACGGTTACGGGTTCGTTTTCCAAATTCCAATCGGACGAATGAAATATTTTAATTTTTTCGTTCTAGTGCACATATTTAGTGAGATTTGCCGAAATATCTCGCAAATTGAGCAGAAAATGGAGAACACACTGCCTTACCACTAGGTTCACTCTGCCTTCCATATTATGCCTATCCGGGACACAGCATGAACCTAAAAAACTGTTATATAAAAATGAAATATATATTTTAAATATTTTAATATATATTTCCATATATTTACTATCTTTTTTAAGTAAGCGTTGAATACGTATCTGTTTTGAGGTAAACTTCATTATTTCCTAAGATTAAATCCGTTTGTTCAGGGCGTCAGATTTCCCTTGAGCCTCGCCGACATTTATTAGTAGAAATACAACAATGATTTATTTTCTCACGCCTGTTTACTACAACCTTACAGCTTTACATTGTTAGGCAATTGTCACGAAAACTTTTAAAACAATACGAAAATTCAAATATTGAAATAGAACTTTTCACTTATTAAAAAATTATATTTTAATTAAATTAATTAAAAAATCCTAATTCAAAATAATAACTTCTAATATGTAGATATATGAGGAAAATAAAGTAAAGTTACGTCATTAATTAATGTTTCTAATTTTCAGTTATAAGAAATACCATTACACTAATTCGAATATAAAAAAAAGAGATAATTCATTTTTTTTTGGTAAAGTTTCATGCAAAAGGAACATGAATGAAACAAAATTTTAAATGATCCACGAATAAATTGGGCAATATTGACATCATCTGGTTTTGGTAACCGCACACCACGCCGCAGCTATTAACTGAAAAATGCACAAAGTAAAAGCAAATTGTATGCTGGAATCGGTCCTATAGCCATTTTGTAGTATGTAGACTGACGTGGTTCAGTAGTTTATTTATTTATTTATTGATCCACCAACATTTTTTTACATCAATACATTCTTTTTGCGGGTCACCTGATGGTAAGTGATTACCGCCGCCCACGGCCCCGTGCAACCCCAGAGGAGCTACAGGTGCGTTGCCGGCCTATTAAGATGGGTTGGGCGCCGGGGCCCGGCATTACCTGATGCGAAACGCAATGGCATAAAGCCACTACTTCACGCCGGTTTTAAATGCCGGGGGTAATGATCCGGTCGAGTCTGCCCACGCCTGTTGCCATTGCTGGCGACGTGACTCTACCACACGTACTTTAGTCGCCTCTTACGACACCACCAGTACCAGGATGATCCTATTCTAGGCCGGGATCACACGGCACATAACAACACAGATACATAATATATGGAAATAAAACTAAGTGTAACAAATACTTATAGATAGATACATGTTGCCATATTAGAGCGAAAATAAAACTCCTAAGCGCAGGCACAAAACAAGTAAAAATTAAAGAATGTTAGGATTAATACATTTTTGGGGTGATTGAGATTTGGTGTTCAATATTAATCGAATCTTGTTTGTTGAATCAGCATTAATGTCAAATAGGTCACTGTACTCATTAACCAACTTGCAAAGTCTAGGAACAGGAAAGTTTGATCCAAAAACTGTTTTTCGGGGTGGAGGATAAAGGTTAAACGGTAGTTGAATCAACAAGCTTTTGATTTATGCTGTATTCCACATATAGCAGGGTCGGTAGGCAGAATCTGGTGTTAGGACAGTTCGTTCCCCACGCTACACTCTCCTTTTGAGATATTGCGTGTTGAAACTCATAATGTAAATAAGTTCCCCATTCATCCCCAAGTTGCAATAGACATCACAACTGTCGCGTTTCACATTCTCTACTCCCTCTGAATATAAGGTTCAGTTAAAAATGAATACTCACTCCTAATATTTTATAAGTAACACAGTAGATAAAAATACCGACTCAGTGAAAAGTTCATTGTAAAAATATTTGACAAATAAAATGAAATTTTAAAAAATAAATATTTTTTCAAAAATTATATAAATCTATAATTATAAAAAAAAATCCTTTCAAATAAAGCCAATAATAAATACATTTACACCCATCCAGTGTTAATGTGTATCTTTGAAACATTACCCGCAGCTTAACGAGGCAATCACTGCCTTTGACGCCGTGCGTACCAACCTCTGGAAACCTACATTTTTTATCCTTATACATTGTTCACATGCAAATTCTTTTCATTGGCTGCATACAACCGAAGTATTTCATATCGTATTTTGTTTTATATTTTATCCTCGCTCCTCGATATTTTATTGTGATGTGTGATAAGTTTTATTGTTTTATATAAAATCCTTTTTTGATATATAATAAAGTATTTAATATTTATTTGATTTTGTATTTGTATAACAAATTAAATTAGATATAGAATGGCAGGTAATAGTGAGTAGTTATATTGTGGATGAAGAAACGTGATCAGGTGGCTTAGGCACGCCAAGAAAATTAGTTATGAAAGAATAAAAAAAGCAGCGTAAATAGAGGCAGGGGAAGACCTTGGTTGATCAAGGACACGATGAGATATCGATGATATCGAAGGAAAGTTACATAAAACACACAAGATCCTCTGCAGGACGTTCTGAACAGTGGACGAGGCAAAAGAGGTATGCAGAGTAGCTTTGATGCGCCGTTGTCTCTGGCTACCCGTCTTGTGATCAAGCGTAAAGTAAGAGAAAGCTATAAAGGAATGAAATTAACTTAAGCCAGTCGTGGCGCTGAGCCCCAAAGTGTGGCTGTTAAATCATCTAGTTGTGGTTTCGATCAAAACTCGAGGAAATGAAATATTTCCGTTTCTTCGCTCTGGTGACGATGCAATAACGCGGCGTTGAGTTCCGCCACTCAACATGCAATGCCTCCAGAACTCGGCGGCAACTGGGGAACGGAGTGTCTTTACACAAGGTTCTCTCTGTCATTCTACTGTGTGCGTAAAAAAAGGAATGGAGTTTTATATTATGATGGTTTCTGGGTTTGAATAATATTTAACGGTGATAGTCACAATAAAAAAATAAAACGTATCATAACAATCTGACCTTACCACTTAAAGGAGAGAAATATAAAATTAAAAAAAAATATCCAATTTACATTTAATTAAATCAAATATACGGGCATTGGGGCATTGTTTCGAAATTAATTAAAATTATAAGAACGCTAACGAAATTTTCGCGACATTACGAGATTGAAGCCAAACAAACAATTTATTCAGAAATTACAAGACACTTCGCTATACAAATTAAAATATTTGAGAACAATTATCAATTCGTTTCACGGAGTATGCGTGTGACGATCTTAATGTAAAGAGAAAGCTTTTGTTATTCCAAAACTTCTAAAGTGGTGTAGATTTGAAAAAGGGATTGTTTCACTCTATATCCCGTATGTAGCACGGTAGGCAGAGGAAACCTATTATTGGAAAAGCCTTTTCTCATCCACCGATTTTTGAAACATTGCGTGTTGACTGGCGAAATTCAATGCTGCGTTTTGTTTTGCTACCAGAGCGAGGAAATGAAAATGATTGACAGTCACTGTGCCGCTGCTCGACGTTGACCTTTTTTATTTATTTGATTTTAACAAAAAATTTAGCCGTGTGATCCCGGCCTAGAATAGAATTCACCTGGTACTAATGATGTCGTAAGAGGCGACTAAAGTACTTGTGGTAGAGTCACGTCGCCAGCAATGGCAACACGCATGGGCAGACTCGACCGGATCATTACCACCTCCGGCATTTAAAACCGGCGTGAAGTAGTGGCTTTATGCCACTGCGTTTCGCATCAGGTAATGCCGGGCCCCGGTGCCCAACCCATCTTAAAGGCCGGCGACGCACCTGTAGCTTCTCTGGGGTTGCACGGGGTCGTGGGCGGTGGTAATCACTAACCGTCAGGTGACCGAACGCTCGTTTGCCGTGTCTTTTCCATAAAAAAAAGATGAAAGTAAAGATACATAAATATTAAATATATCATATTATAATACGATAGTATCAATAATAAACAAAATAATTATAATATTTCTTTGCGCATGACGAAAGAGTCACACCGCTACGACTCTCGGTCACATTTTATACTTTACAGTATATTTTAATTATTAGTTAGAATTTTCTTCACTATATGATTAAAATTATATATTACCGTTGAAATAATATGTAATTGTTATAATATAATTTATTATATTGTTATATTATAAGTTGTTATATTATGTAATTTATGATGGAACTTTCAATACAAAATATTTTAAGCATATTTTGTTCAATGTATAGAATATTAATATGCGAAGCAAAAAAATTTGTACCTCATTTAACTTAAATTATGCAGATCGAGTCGTATGAAATTTGGCACAGTTCTAGTTTATATAGAGAAGGAGTGCAGAATGCTAATATTTTGTTAAAATAATGCATAAAAAATACATAAATTTTATATAATAAATATAGCCCACAGTACTATTATATGTTTGAGAATATAACTCCACTTTTGGTATAAAGTGATATAAGTTGCTACGGAAACTGTTATTGTCCGCGTCAATTGATTCTCTATAAATAAATAAATAAATAAATAAATAAATAAATAAATAAATAAAGCCTTTATTCGCTAACTTTTTCAATTTTTTTTAAATGAGATAAAGTAAGTATTCAATAAAAAATTAAAAGATTTAAAATTAAAAACATTTAAAAGCAAATAATAAATTTATATATATATATATATATATATATATATATATATATATATATATATATATATATATTGTCTATCCTTTTTTTTCGGAGCAGTGGCAGCACAGGCCTATGTCGTTAACTTATATATGAATGACACTTACTTCGAGTGTCAACGTCTAGTTGGACAACCTTTCAACCGCACACCATTTACAATGATAATTTTTGTGTTTCTTCTATATATCTTCAATTTTTTTATTCATGAAGGTTATAAATTCAATGTATTGGTCTACTTTATTGCGGAAATTCTCAGGAAAGTGACGTTAACCACTGTTTCACTGTTATTTTGGACGGACGAAGTACACACGGCAATGTTTACAATTTGACAACTGGAAGCGGAAACCGAAATTGGTTCTCTAGTTCTGTAATAAAATAAGGTTTCCCCATTTCCACATCCTGAAAAGTTTTGAAACATTGGATGGATAAATTTATTTCCTTACTTAAACGGAATCAGAAAATACATATATATATATTGAAAATGGCATTAATATGAATGAAGAACGAAGTGTAAACTAAACTCCTTCCGTCTTCACTGCTGTGATGCTGTTTTCTTTTGCTGTTACATAAATATTTTCCCAAATATAAAACGAAACTACAATACGACGGTTGTAGTAATCAGACATTTGGCAATTGTACATCAATTTTTCTAACGAAATGGCAAAAATACATTAAAAAAACTTAACCTTATCACAAAAAGACTCATTAAAAAAGGTTATATTCAAATCAAATATATACAAAAGATTATTTCGCAAGGAAAACAAACGTGGACGTCCAAACGTATTCTCTACTGCCCTGCGTAAAACAATGTATACATACCATTGTTAGGCTAATCAATGCCCACAGCGTTGCGGCTTCCCTCATAATTAAAATACAGTGAAAATACTTTTTTGTAATTAAATTTTGGTTTGTAAAGCCTTACGCCATAATTGGTATTGTTGAAATTTGGATTTGTTTTCTTTCGTCTTATAATGCTGCGCCGTCTTTGTTCTTTCATTTATGTGAGAATAAGGTGAGTAAGGTTAATGATGATAATATTATTATTATTTCAGAATTCTCGGCTTAAAAAGAACACGGTCCTTTGGAAAGCTTGCGTGGGGATGCAGGTCCAATAAGTAGAATTTTTTTTTACTGTAACTCACTGTCTGCGATTCATCTTGGGAGTAACCATAGATTATTTCCCAGAAAGAGTCACTAGATTATGTGTGGGACTGTGGAAAATATAGAAAACGTCTCCCACTAGATAGGCCCCCTTAAAATGGTGAAATTCTGAGGTAGTATCGGCGTAGTTGCCTAAGTGTGTCGAGAGATGTGCACAGGTTTCCCATCATGACGAGCTCGTGAGCTAGTTTTACCACTATTTACTCAGATTGGACACTTTCACTTTTTCGAGCATATAACTCTTGCGCTCCACTCTGCAATATAATAATTCTCCTCCGGAGTACGAAGGTCCGTGGAGTCGCCACTGCTCAATAAGCTATTGAGCAGTGGCCCTCCGTACTTATTCTTATTATATTGAAATTTAGTATAAGTCAGTAAAACGGAACGTGATGGTTGTAGGTTCAATTCCCACTCGGAGGAAAGAAATATATAATATTCCCATTTCCTCGCTGTATTTCGGTAGAGGGAATCTAATGTTAAGACATTCCATTCCCATAAAACACTTTTGTTTCTTACTTACCGCTGAATTGTTGAGGCTTTGTGTTATTATTTGATTACACTTTCACTAGGCATAAATAAATACGTAAATCAAAAATAAACAATAGAATTCGTACATAACAAACCATATAAAAGCATTGTACTAACCTTGTTTTATATAGATAGAACGATATGATCAATTCAAAATATCCAAATATATACAGTCGATACAAAAACGATTTTCGCGAAACCAATTTGCCGTTGCAAATATAAATATTTGATAAGCAAATTTCATTTAAATGCACTCTCCGACCAATCTGAAGCGATGTTAGATAAAAAATCAAGCACCATTCACAAATATAGTATACTCTCGTTACTAGACCGACCGATACAGTTGCAGATTTTGCCTAAAAAAACTATGCGTTCTCGAATATTTCTCACCTAAACTAGTATTTGAGGCCAGACGTGGTGCAGGGGCACAAACATGTGACTATGAACGCGAGGTTGTGTGTTTAATTCCCAGTTGAGATAAACAAATATTTAATATTTTTATTTCTTTGCTCTGAAGTCGAAGCAAAAAGTTGAGTTCCACCATTCAACACGAAGCGCCTCCAGAATTTGGTAGAAAGGGAGGAGCGGAGTGTCTTAACACTAGGCACTTGTAAAGCTAAAAAATATAATAATATACATATGAAACTATGGAATGGCCTATACCTTCAGCAGTGATTCCAGGTTGAAACGACATGAATACCTTCAAAAAGCGCGAATATCTCCAACTTAAAGGTCGGTAACGCTCTTGTAGCCCCTGTGGCGTTGCACGGGATCGTGGGCGGCCGTGATCATTTCCTATCAGGTGGCCGGTATGCTCGTTTACCTTGTATTTTCTATAAAAAATATAGGTATAGAGACTGTCGTGGAACAGTGCGTCTGATTGGACTTTGTCAGTGGATTTGATTCCCATTAAGAAGAATTATTTTCTAGCTCTGGCAATGTGTATAACACACATAATGTTAATACACTCCAATATTAACATGTAGTGTGTGTATGCTCAATTAAATAACCAATTTTCCCTAAATACATTGAAATAATTTTAAATAAATAAGTTCAAGCGGGCGTTGGCGAGAGTCTAGGGTAGGTAAAATTTGAAAATATAATCAAAGTAAGTAATATTGATTTTAATAAAATCTCTTATAAAAGTCGTAGCTCTTCATAACTTAAAATCACTATACAACTAGGTACAATTCAGAAAGTGCAACAAATATCTGTTTGTTGTCAGATCTAAACCAAGTAAATGGAATCTCCTAACCTCGACACGAATTTAATTCTTAAAGTTAAATTGGTTTTCAACTGAATACACTAACCGGGACGGAGAGTGGCCGAAACTTGTAAGCAAACACCGGATACATCGTTTAAGCGTTAGGCTTGAATTCATTACTTAAATGTACCAAAGTACGGTGTTACGCATTATATTTACATTGGCTGGTAGCTAAAGTTAATATAGGCAGCAATTTTAATAAATTTGTTACATATATTAATTATTAATTAAATAAATTTTTTCTATAAAAATAAGTTATAAACACGAAACAGCTAAAAAAAACTATAAAAAAAACACGCGAAATAATAATTTCTGTTCATTATAGTTTTCCTTGCGAGTTCATCAAATTCCTGCAATAAAAAATTGTTTTTTTGGTCTTAAATATGTATACTTATATGAGCAAATTAGAAGGAGTTACAAGATGTTCCTACATTAAATGTGTTTCCTATACCTACATGTTCCTTATATTTGTTGGGTTTCTTCAATATCTATATGTAGTATTTGCTTTAAGAAATGGATACTGAAAAATAAATATTCTTAACTTTACAAAAAAATCCTTACATACAAAAAAAAATTAAAAAAATAGCTTAAATTCAATATCGAAAAACTTTAGTAGTTCCAGTTTGTTAGTTTCGATTGTGGCACATTGTAAGCCTGAAATATCTCGCCATTTTTCACTACTTCCGCGGCGGGTGTAATTTCATACACTCTCGACTCCGATGGATTGTCCTCTATCACATAAATACACTGACGGTTATTGAGTGTGTAGTGGTATTTGTGAATTACCAATATTTCCATGTTTTGCCAATTTTTTTTATTATGTTCCAGAATAATTACAAATGGGTCTGGATACGGCTACAGATATAGAAACTAAAATAAAAAAATCAGCTTCACGCTGTAGGGTATGCAAAGGGAACCTAGTGTTAAGGCACTCCGCTGCCCACTTTCCGCCGAGTTCTGGAGTGGCGGAACTCAACGCCGCGCTTTGCCTCGACACCAAAGCGAAGAAACGAAAATATTCGTGTGACTAAATATTTCGTTACCTTGAGTGAGTATCGAACTCACAACATGTCAATTTTACAGTCCGACTTTGTGCACCTGCGCCACGACTGGCCTATAGAAACTCTGATACTATAACCCTTTTAGATATTACATTAATAATTATATATGTAAAAATCATATTAAGATTTTTTAAATAGACCATAGTAAAGTGTAGTAGACGTGGTATTGGAGAAGTAAATTGCGCTCAACTAGCTTCTCTAAAATTCTTAAAAAATATAGAATAGAAGAGATTGGAATATCCTTGACTTTTAGTTACTTTTTTTCAATATCACGCTGTATCCCGCATTTAGTGAGGTCTACTTTCCGTCCAAATTCAAAACATCGCGTATTGAGTGGCGGACCTTGATGTCACCTTTAAGTTGTCATACTTACCGGAAATAATTCATTACCACGAGTAGGCATCGAACCCACAAAAATCACAGATGCTTAATTTACTAAGTCATTAAAATTTAAACAGAAAATGATCCAGTATTTATCGCCCAGATATATCTATATTTAACACCAGACACTCCTTTATATTCTAGATAAATCTTATCTTATTTATGAGGAAAGTAAATTTTATATCAATTTATGTAGCTCAAGTGTATGTATGTATGACTGATCTACTCGTAGCTACCAAGTATCAAGTAAACGCACTAATGTCATTTACCTACAGCTTGGCTACGGCTTTACATTTAACTTAATTTGATTAAAATTCCAAAATCAAACTATTTTTTTTTTCAAATATTTGGCTATTATGGCTATATTTTCTTGAATTAATCCCGTTGTTAGCCATTAAACAAAAATGATCGATTTTTACTCGAAGGAAATATATTTCATAGTAACTTGCAACGTTAGTTTTCCTTAAAAATTTTAATTAAATCAGCTTCACGCTGTTTCCCGCACACAGAAGGGCAGGCAGAGGGAACCTAATGTTAAGATACTCCGTTCCCCACTTTTCGCTGAATTCTGGAGGCATTATGTCCTGAGGGGCGGAACTCAACGCCGCGATTTGCCTAGACACCAGAGCGAAAAAATGAAAATATAAATGTAAATAAATGTTTCACTTCCTCGGGTGGGAATCGAACCCGCAACCAGTCGATTTTACAGTCACACTTTGTGCCACTACTATTTCCCCGCTCTGGAGGGCAAACGTGGCGTTAAGCTCCGCCATTCAACATATAAAAATTAGGCGGAAAGTGATATGCGGGAAAAAAACCTTAAAACCTTGTCTTTATAAAAATATTTTATATACATCTATAATTCAATCTCATAGATAAATTTATAAGTATCTATTGAATCGTTTTGTTATTTAACACAAGTTGAGAACTGAACACTTCAACAATATAAAGTGGTGATAAGAAACATTATTTAAAATAAATTCGCATTTGCCCATTTATCATAATTGTATATTTTATTAAAAGTTATGCACATAAAATGTATAAATTAATTCTTCCTGTACTCTTTCTTTTCGCGGGCGCTTTACGTCACGTAGCAGGGGACGAGAGTAAGTTTTACATTTAACATTCAAATAGTTTATATATATATATCTTTCTCAGCTCCACGCTGCATCTGCATAGAGCAGGGTAGACAGAGGGAACCTAGTGTTCCCTCTATTCATCAGTTTGTTTAAGACAAGCCGTTCTCCACTTTCCGCCCAATTTTCGAGGCATTTCGTATTGAATGACGGAACTCTACACCACACTTTCCCTTTTTACCAGAGCGAAGATATGGAAATATTAATAAATAACAATTCATTCATTCATTCATTTCCTCTAGTGGGAACGAACTCACAACTATCGAGTTTACAATATCACACTGCGCCACTACGCCACGACAACCTCATTCAAAATAGTATTCTTAATATTTTTATATTTTACTTAATATCACTTTTATATGATAATAAACGCGCAATGTCACTAAAATAGAAATAATGTGATGCACTGCCTTGTCTTAACTTTAAGTTACTAGAAAAAAAAAATACTTTGACTAGAGCTTTCAAATTTGAGGGAGCCTTGGTGTAAAGATCCTCACTTACGGTCCAATTTTCGGTACTGTGTATTGAGTAGCAGATCTCTCCGCCAAGCTTTCTCTTGTTACCAGAGCGAGGAAAAAAAATAAGTCAATCCCCGAGAGGAAACCTAACCCACAACCGTCACGTTTACAGTGACACACTTGTGCGTATTCAATAATTTGTACAATTCCATATGTAACGAAAATAGAACTCCTATACTCTTGATGTGATGACTCCAGTCGTGGCGCAGGGACACAAAGTGCGACTGTAAAACCGATTGGTTGTGGGTTCAATCCCCACTCAAGGAAATGAAAAATTTATTAAAATTTCCATTTCTTTGCTCTGGTATCGAGGTAAAGCGCGGCGTTGAGTTCTGCTACTCAACACGCAATGCCTCCAGAATACGGCAGAAAGTGCGGAACGCAGTTTCTTAAAGTAACGTAAATTTTCTATCAAACTACACAATATATACGAGTATGTTAACATGTCAATTTGGTTCTATTCAAGAACTAGTCCTATGCTACTATGGGACATGGGCGACGTATAGGAGCGGTCTGGGCAAGTTCGATGTGACTGACATCAATACAGAACTGTGTACACACATAGTTTACACGTTCCTTGGTATCAATACGAGAGGCACTGTGATTTCCTTAGATCCGTACTTGGATTATCCAGATAATTGGGGGAAAGGTGAGGTATCTTAGTTTTTTTGTAATAAAGTCAATTATTTTCAATATTTCAATATATTTATGCCACTTTTATGAAGAAAGATTTTCCTTGAAAGAAATAAATATAACATAAGTAATGCTTTTATATGAAGAAAATTGTAGATTTTGGTTTTAATTTTCTTACATAAAAAAATTGATTTCACAGATATGTTAAGAAAAGTCAGCGCGCTGAAAAATGATAATCCAAAACTCAAAACTATACTAGCTGTTGGAGGATGGAGTGAAGGTTCAGAAAAGTATTCGATCGTAAGTTATTATAGATATATCTAGATCCATATTGATAAACCTATATATTAATTAATTCAAATTTTACAATAAAAAAAATTACAGATAATACCTACGTATTACACGTAAGTTGCACATGAATAAAAGTTAAATTGTATTAGGACTAAAAGTATATTTTTTTATCTATTAAAAGAATTCAGTTTATGTACTACAAACACATATTCTTCTTTCCCGCAGATGGCAGCAAATAAGAAACTTCGGCAAAACTTTATTAGTAGTGCAATAGATATGATTCAAAAGTTTGGTTTTGACGGCTTAGATGTCGATTGGGAGTACCCAAATCGCGGAGACACTGTTTATGGTAAAGAAGACATTCAAAATTTTAGTCAACTTCTAAAGGAATTAAGAGAGGAATTCGATAAACATAACCTAACTTTAAGCGCCGCCGTCTCATCTGTAAAAGCAATGGCGTCATTGTCTTACGACATACCTGCTATTAGTCAGTATGTATTTTATCTGCTTACAATTAGAACATTTTTATAGCATTTCCAACATAACGTATTATTATTTATATATTTAATGAAATCAGAATAAAAGCAATTTTTTTTTCAGCCTTACGCTGTAGCTTTCACATAGCGAGGATATAATTCCACATAGGAGGGAACTTGGGAATCTAGTGTAAAGACACTCGATTCCTATTAAGAAACTTTCGTTGTCCACGTTACGTTCGTATTTTTGTGCGTTACGTGCGAAATCTGAAAGTACTCGTAGTTTAGATTAACAAAAAATATATATATTTTATTAAACCGCGAGCGGGTCACTGGTCGGCTCATAGCTAGCTCTATATGAAAATGATAGAGTCAGACAATTGTATTGCGGAGAAGTCGAAAGCACTCTAGATTATTTATTAATTTTAATATTAATTCTGCAGATACTTAGACTTAATAAGTGTGATGGCGTATGATCTGAGTACACCTATTGATTTAGTAACTGGACACAATTCTCCCTTACACAAAGGAGAAGGTGATGAAAATATAGAAAAAGAAGATGCGTACACTATTGAAGCTATTTTAGACTACTGGCTGGCTCAAGGTAATAATTTAGCTGCAAAATATTATAAAATAAATTTAAAATTTAAAAAATGTCTATAGAAGACAGTATTTTTAAGTCTCCATAAATGTTATACAAGTAACAGAGAAATATTTTTAAATAACGTTAATCTAACTAAATCTTATGATTCAGGATGTCCAGCTAACAAACTTGTATTGGGCTTACCATTGTATGGGCATACTTATGAACTAACCAATGCTAATAAAAGTGGGGTAAGAGCCTATTCCAATGGACCTGGCATCGCTGGTCCTCATACGGCCACTAGAGGACTTATTGGGTATAACGAAGTAAGTGGCTTTCATTTTTGACGTTTGTAACGTGAGACCATGTCTATTCTATTATAAATGTTCAAGTGTTTAAATTATACAATATTATACATGTGTTATACCATATTATAGATAGGTTATGATTGACCATCTACACAATGCAATTCTAATATAAAATATCGAAATAATAGAATAACGTGTCATTGATTTTTTTTATGCGTCATTAAATTATATCAGTACATCATTTTTAGGCATCATGTGTTAGTAGTATAAAAATTAAAAGCAATTGATGACAGGCGATCATATCTGTCAAAGAATGCGTTGATTTAAACTATCTAACATCTGGCAACGTTGATTCCTGCTAATAATCACTTGCCTCTGCCCAGGATGAGTGCGAGATACAGTGTAAAACTGTTTTTTTTATTTTGATATTTTTTTTCTCATTTAGTAGCGGAACTCAGCCCCACGCTTTGCCTCAACACCAGAGCGAAGATATAAAAAAATTGGATTTCCTCAAGTTGGAAACGAGCCCATAACCCGCGTTTACAACCACAGCTGGTGCCTGTGCCATGAATCGCCTCTAATCTAATGGTATAATATTCCAGATGTGTCAGAAACTAAAAACTGAATCTTGGGAACTTCGCTATGACAATCTAGCAAAATCACCTTATGCTGTGCAAGGAAAAAACTGGGTTTCATACGACAACAAGGATTCTATAAAGTTAAAAGTTGAATATGCCGTGAAACGTAATGTTACGCGTATCATGACTTGGAGTATAGACACAGATGATTTCATTGGCCTCTGTCAGTCTGAAGATTTCCCTTTGCTGAGAGCAGTGAACGCAGCGTTGGGACGATCTGTTTCTAGACCTAGCGCCAGTACCAGTAGTCCAAATACATCTCCTTCAACTTCAGGTGGTTATATAATTATATTTATTTTACGTCTTTCAGTGACAACATTATTTTAAGTAAAATATATACAGGCCGCCCTCCAGCCAGGTGGACCGACGACCTAAGGAAGACATCGGGAATCCGCTGGATTCAGAGGGCGCAGCACTGGACAGAGTAGCGAGCATTAGGGGAAGGCCTATGTCCAGCAGGGGACTTCGAAAGGCTGATAGATAGATAGAAAGATAGATAGATAAATAGATATACTAACTTTGACATTTTTAGCTCAAGTGGGAATCGAACCCAATACCTATTGCGTTTACATTTGCTTTTACTTGCCTCATTTACTTAATATAATTAATTTTCGTTTTTGCAGATCCGTCGCAGTTTGTTTGTAAAGGTATTGGATATTTCGCGGATCCGGCTAGTTGTTCATCATATTACTACTGTATGAGAAGTGGCAACGGGGACTTAGTACCTAAACTACTTCACTGCCCTCCCAACCTTCACTGGGATAAGAAAAACCAGTACTGCAACTATCCTAGCTTAGCTAATTGTAGACTTTGAATAATATTCTATAATCCAATATTTTAACATAATTGATAATCATAAAAATATAATTATTTATACATAAATTATGTTTACTTATTTACGCCTAGTTTTTGTTAAGTGTGTATACTTACAAAGTACTTACTGTGTGGTACTACTTGTTTTGTAACATTTTTTCTTGAGTTTCACGCTGTATTCCGCAGACAGCAGAATAGGTAGAGAGAAGTTAAAAAAAAGATATTGTGCTCTCATTACAAGTGGCCTCATAAAAAACTCATCAAGATATTAATATTATAATTTTTGGTCTGTCCTATAAAAAAAATAATATAAATGTATCATTGTTCAAGAATTTACTTAAATAATCCCATCATATCGTTGGAAATATATTATAGTTCGTGCCCTAAAGGGTCAATCTTCTAGCTCTATCGTATGTATAACATATGTCGCTTAACCTTTGTCAACTTTGATATTAAATTCTATTAACTTTGATCCATTTTAGTATTTTGTGGTTTTTTGTATTGGGTTAATTCCAATTTTTATTTTATATACCTAAGAAATTGGTCCGGAAACAATACAAATATTAATATTTTGACTTTTAAATAAAAAAATTGTAAAAAATTAACAAGTTTGTAATTTTGTCTCAAATTATATCTTTAAAAGTGAAAATCATTTGAAACATAGGCTTGGACGTGCTTAGACGATTAACGATATTAAATTCGATATCCACCATCAGTTTTTTTTAATTGTTTTTTTTTATCTTCACACTTTATCCCGCACATACCGAGTAGGCAGAACCTACTTTCCTATATGATTTTAAATAACATTTGTATAAACAAAATCGAAATTATAGTAGAATCGTGAGCTGTTGTCGCCAGATGTCGTGTTACCTAATCATGTAAGTGTCACGAGCAGCTGCACTTTGCATCTAGTATGACTGTCGTGTACTAACTGTGTAACTTATGCTGACGTTTTAGTTTATATTATATACGTAATACATTTGTCTCTAACTGTACGACGACGCGGCGGTTGTGGATTCGATATACAGTCGAGGGACTTCATTATTTTTATTTCCTAGCCGTAAGGCACAAAACGGCACTGAGCTCCGACACTGAACACGCGGTGTGTCTAAAATAGGCGAAAAATACGGAAAAAAGTGTTTTAATACTAAGTTCTCTCCGCTTGAAATGCTATATATTGGTCACAGAGTAAAGCTGATAATAAAAAAATAAAAATCACGCTGTATCCCGCTCACAGCAGGTTAGGCAGAGGAAACCTAGTATTAAAACATTGTGTGTTGAGAGGCGGAAGTTAACGCCGCGCTTTGCCTCGACACCAGTAATGAAAATATGTACATGAATATTTCATTTCCTCAATCAATTTTACAGTCACACTTTGTGCCGCTGCGCCACGCCGGCCTCTTAAAATAAAAATGATCATAAGTAACTCCAGAAACTTCTAAAGCAGTACGAGGAACAGATCAAAACCTCTTAACTTTACGTCACATTACAAATGGCTCTTCCTTTGCCAAAACGTACATCCTAAAAAGTTGGCAAGAGAATTCAACACACGTGACCCTTATTCCTTATGAGCAACATCTTTTGTGTCACACTCAATGTTTGAGATTTTGATTGGTTTGATCTTTATTTTCCTTGAAAAAATAGTTGTTTTGTTGATTGAAATGGTTCGTGGTGAGAATAGAATGATAATCCTGAAAGGTTCACTATATTTTTTTGTACTGTTAATCTTACAATATAAAATTACTTTCTTTCAGCTTTACATTGAATCCAGCATATAGGGAGCCTCTTGGATGGTGGTTAAAACATTTCGTTCCTCATTTTTGTTCAACTTTCAACGCATTGTGCATTGAATGTCGGAATTCAACGCCGCATTATATTCTTGCCAGAGCGAGGAAATGAAAATCTTTCATTTCTTAAAGTGGGAATCGAACACATAACCGTCGCGTTTATACTCTGTGCCCATACGCCAAGACGGCTTCTAAATATTTTAAAATTATAAATTATTATTAGAATATACTGATAACCTCATAACGTAAGGAGTTTTTGGCTTTGGCTGTATAAATGATGTTAATGGGTTCGATACTAACTTAAAGCTTTATTTTTGTAGCTGGGATTTCGAACGTAGCTGGGTAGGCAGAAAAAATCTGGAAACCACATCCGCTATTCACTTTCCGTTGAATTATTTTTATCACCCTGTCCCAGTAAATCCAATGTTTCGATATATGATATACGGGACATGGATACGACGGTAAAAAAAATACATACTTGTAATTTGATAATTCTTATATATTTACATTATCTAACAGGACACTTTAAGACCGCTAAGACTGTTCAGTTCCACACGATACTACATCAAAATCATATTATTAATATATGAAACAAAAACTTTGGACCCTTTTTATAATAATTGCGCGGACGGAAGAGTATGAAATGCAATTCATACACACTTATAGTTTATGGATAGGAGGCGCAGAACGCTAATATTTTTCAATAATAAAGCTTATAAAGTATATTAAATCAATAAATAAAATATTACACTCACTACTATGCATTTGACAATATAAATATACAGTATTGTATTTATAAAGTGACATACACGTTGCTATGGCAACGCGTATTATTTACGCGTCAACGAGTCTTCTAGTACTTATAAAATTGAGTTAGTTGAAATTTTCTTAGAATTTAATACAATTTTACGCCATCCCATTCTATACTTGAATATTAAAATAAATTGTTTTAATGTTCAAATATTATGTTAAAATGTATAAAGTTTAAATATTTATTCTCTATAACAGGATAAACATAGGGACCCTAGTGTAAGGACGCCCCTTCCCCCAAGCGCCGCCCAATTTTCGAGATATTGTGTGTTGAGTAGCGGAACTCAACGATGCGCTTTATCTTTTTTCCAGAACGTAGAAATGAAAACAACTTACGCTCCTGACAGTATAAGTTGTTTTCATTCCTTTGCTCTGACAGGTAAAGAACCCACAACCGTCGTGCTATGTCCAATGAAGTACTCCGTGTTTCGTCAACCAATTCACAATATTTTTAAATAAACTAAAAATCTCAGAAAACGCTCGAGTATTAAAATGTTAAAGAAATGGCGCCCAAGCTAAAAAACTAAGAATGTCCAAAGATAAAAATAAACTCTTAGTCAAACGTTCCACATAAAAAAACAATCCGCGAATGCCATTTATAAAGACTTCCTGTATAATATTGTGGATATTTAATATAACGGGACGAAGGTCTTCAGGTGCACAAACAATCACGCTCTTGCCTCCGGCGTACGTAGAATAATATTTGAAAAGGACTGTCCTTACATATTATTGAAATATTCATCATAAGATAACATATGCTATCTATATTTTTATACTAAAATTATAAAGTGAAAGTGTCAGTTTTGGTTGAACGCGCTATTCTCATCTAAGATTACTGTTGCTGACTGGAGAATTCTTTGTTTTGCATAGTCCACGTATTGAATATTGCATCACGTTATGTTCAAAAGAAGTAGAATAACATTAAAAATATTGCATAAACTAGAGATCTTGATAGTTTTTGTTGATTTTGTGTCATTTTAAACAAATACTTGAACACAACACAGTTAATTTTATTAAATAAATTATCGTGTAATTCAAGTAGGAGAACCTGCGTGTACCTTATGTATCTACTTATATATATTTTTATTGCATAATGTGGTTTGATAAATATGGTAAAAAAAACATTATTTTGGTATAATGTTTACTGAACGAAGATATCATGCAAAAATTGTTGTTTTTTCGTATATTTGCTTTATAAATAAACAAATGATCTATTCTAGACTTGCTTAAGGGAGAATGTGAGGAACATCAACTGGTCTCCCATAATATCATCAAATAATATTAACTTTATGGCAGAAACTTTAACTACTGAATTGATAATATAAACAATTATATATGGATAATATATAAAAAAATCACCATCATCTGAAAATTTTAATGTGTATATAAGTTGCGAAATATTGCTATAAGTGTGTAGTGATGCCAAACGTCGCTCATATTATTAAATCTTTTTTTACAACTTCACCGTTTAACATAAGCCCCCTGTTAAAATCTAAAATTCTGACATTTTAGTTCACATATTGATATACCATTCTTGCCGTGTGATCCCGGCCAAGAATAGGATCTCTACGTGTGGTAGAGTCACGTCACCAGCAATGGCAAACATGCATGAGCAGACTCGACCGGATCATTATCACCCCCGGCATTTAAAACCGGCGTGAAGTAGTGGCTTTATGCCATTGCGTTTCGCATCAGGTAATGCCGGGCCCCGGCGCAAAAAAAAAAAAAAACCAGTCTCAATTTTCTTTTCTTTCAACGCTGTATCCGAGGTTGATGTTAAGAAGTGTGTCCACTCCATTTCTTCCCAAGCCTTCGGTAGTGACAACGTCGACCTTGAGATGATTCTTCCTGGGTTGAAGAAAAGTATTGCATCCGTATCATGAAATTTTCTCTGATTCGTTATGTCTTTTCTTCTAAATGGAAAATTGCTTATGTTATTCGTCCGGTCTGTTGGTTAACCCAAAAAATCCACACGATATTCTCAGGCTATCATCATTGGAAAAAGTATTTAATTCTAAATCAACTGGGATACCGTCCCTCCGATTTAATCACTCAGGAATTACTATTCCCTTTTGACTGATAAAGTTAAAAATTTAGGTCTTATGATCGATTGTTACTTGTCTTGGATATTTCAAATCAATGCTACCGGCAAGCGCATATATTTTTTGCAAAGCTTTAATTCGCAAGTGAGAACGGTTGATCTAGTTTAGTATTTTTATAGTTTGACTTCCTCACTTAACCATGTACATTTTTATATACCTATATATGTTTTATAGTCAGTATGAATTTGTAAGTATGTATGTACAGATAATTATATATATTTTTATATTTCAAGTATATTTGTGTAAATATGTAAGAATGTTTGTAAATATAATTTATTGTCTATAAATGCTATATTCATATTGTCTTTTTTTTGTTTTGTTTCTTTACTATTAAGATTGTATTAATTTTTCTACATCGCAAATTGGTTCTCATTCATTTCCATTGGTTGGTTCGAAGAGATTTCTTTTAGAGATAAGCCCGCCATTGTGAACTAGTAGCTAGTATGGAATTAACTATAAGATATATATTATTAACTATATACACAGAACAAAATATACGTCTTATAATAATCTAAGCCATGTATATACATTTTTAGAAATTTTCTAATTACTCTAGCATCGTAGCAACTATAATATAGATCTTACCCTGTTTCGCTGTAACTATAATATCATTAGAAAGAACTTTATTTATTTAGAAGTTTAGAAATCACTTCATATGCGCTTAAGCTGAAGAGAATTTTCTTCTAACGTCACAACATGAATAAGGCTACCACCTCAAAATCTTCAATAAAAATGAACATCAATTTAAATTGCCCAATTCATATTCAAGATTTGCAATTCATCACGAGGAAAATTACGAAATGAGACGAGAAAATGTATTTTCGCCAAAAAGTTGTGTTGCGACGTTTATGACTTACAATACCAGTACTTAGAACAGTAACATACATACATACATATTATATATATATATATATATATATATATATATATAGATAAATTCTTATATATACTCGACTCGAAGAGCCATGTAGGCGCATTAGAGGATTTTTTTTTACTTATTATAATCAAAGGTCACTCTAAAATTTATATAAAAGTATATGGACATCTCCAACAAGTGAACAATATAGAGAATCGTAATCAAAGATAGAAACCTATAGAATTAGGTTTCTATGCTTCACGCATTTCTTTCATATAGCAGACGAGTCAGCAAAAACCTAGTATTAAGACACTCCGTGCATCACTTTCCGCCCCCTTTCGAGACATCACTTATTGCGTTGATATTGTTGTATCAAGTATACGCACACAAACACAAACAAAAATAATTTAAATATTAATCATTCTAACGCCGCGCATCTAACGTGGGCTAACAATAACAATTTATATAGATGCATGATTATTATCTCAAGTGAAAATCAAACCTACAAACGCCACGTGAACAGTCAAACAGTGACTACTACGAAAGTCTCACACATATTGTGTTTACAGTACAACAGATTTTCTATTAAAAACTATCCCTATACTTTCTTCTTCAGCCATTCTTAGCGCAGGCCATAAGTTCTTAACAAGTATGGAGTGTTATCTATAGTTTCCAGTCGGTCGCTCCGGAGACGCATGGGAGGAAACGATTTTAGCCCTCTCGAATCGAAACCAATTTGTTACGATATCAACGTATAGAGTTCCATTACTGGACTTGGCGATGGCGATATGGTATTTTATTTGGCACTCAATGATTTAGATATTTAATGGTTTTAGTTAGCTTTTAAATTTGCGGTGATAATAGTATTGGGGTAATCAGAAGATAGGGTAATGAAATCGAAAGGAGAAGAAAGAAATTGTCTTCTTTTGTTTTAAGAAAATAATAATAATTGAAATGAGGAACACATCCTCCGAGTGGTAATTGCAGTCACAACTGTCCCGTTTACAGCTGTTATGTTCATAATCTTAAATCTATTTTTATCCACATACAATTTAGTTAGCTTCAGCTTAACGCTGTATCCCGCACACTGCAGGGTAGGCAGAGGGAACCTAGTGTTGTCGTCTTGTCGCAAATGGCTTAATTGAACGCAACACCTAAGCGAAGAAAATGGAAATATGATTATTAATAAATATTTCATATCCTTGAGTAAGGATCGATCCCACATCCAGACGCGTTTATAGTGCGCGTGTTTACGTTACAAAGCGTGGCGTTAAGTACTGTCACTGAACATAAAAATCTCAAGATTTTAACGGAAAGTGGGGAACGAAGTGTCTTAACATTAGGCTTCTTTTACCTAGTCTATTATAGGTATGCGGAATACAGAGTGATACAATACCTACTATTCTTGATAGAGACAAATCGAAACAATAAATTCTATCATTGAACTAGCTAAAATCAGTAATGTCTAACTAAAAGAACGGAAAATACAAGTACTGTTGATATTCAATTAAAAAACATATTACTAAAAAAAAGAAACCAAAGCTTGAAATGAATAATAAAAAATACCATTAGATATATAATGTCAAGATTTAAAAAAAAAACAACTTAGTTATAAAAATGAATGGAAGCAATACCATTGGTAAAATCAATTTGCTCGTCCTTGTTTTCAATATGAAAGTCAATTTTAATAAAAAGGATCTTGTTTGAAACGCTACGTTCGGAAGTCTTTAAAAGGATTTTTCATTTCGACTTTCGATTGATATTTTAATAGTGGGTTTATTTATTATCATTCTTATCTACCTACTTTTTATGACTTTGCTTGTAAGTGAACAGAACACATTAAAAAATAGTTTCACGCTGTATCCCGCTCTCAGCAGGTAAGGCAGAGGTAACCTAATCATAGGACAATCCATTCCCCGTTTTCCACCGATGTCTGGAGGTATTGCATGTTGAGTGGCGGAACTCAACGCAGCGCTTTGCTTCGATACCAGAGCGAAGAAATAAAAATATACATTCAAATAAACGTTCAATTTTCTCAAGTGGGAATCGAACCTACAACCAGTCGCGTTTACAGGACACACTTGTGCCCCTGCCCCACGACTAAAAATTTACTAGGTTTTTGAAAATACTTAGGTAGTTAATTATAATTTAAGGCCGTTAAGGCGCAGCGGCAGCGTTTGACGTGAAACAGGATGGATACGGGTCCTACTCTGCAGAATGAATTATTTTTATTTCCTCGCTCTGGTAATAAGATAAAGCGGATATTCGATCGGCGATCATGTTGTCTTAACACATGATTTCTTCTCCCTACCTCGCATATGCGAGATTTAGCGTGAACCTAAAAATAGTAATAAATCATATATTTTCAAAACTAATAAATACAATTAAAACCAAATAAAATGCATATTTTATAATTATTTGTACACACTGGGAAGCAAAAATTATATTAATAAAATAAAATATTTAATAATTTCCATGTTGTTATAAATAAAAATCTGTCTAAAACAACTTAATTGAAATATTTTAATATTACTCAATGACAAACACAACGCTTGAATAACATGACATCAATGCCGCAGAGCGATAATATTACGCTGGCTGATTTATTATTTATTATATAGAAAATAGCGCGTTTTATATTAGTTTTGATTAAATAATATCTATAATGAAGCCACGATTAGACCGTCGTGGAACAGTGATACAAGCGTGCGCGTACTATAAACGTGTAGGCTGTGGATTCTCACTTGGGGGAATGAAATATTTTTATTTCTTCACTCTGGTAACGACTCCGCTCCGTTCTTCAACACGCAATGCTTCCTCGAGAATACGACAGAAAGGGGGAAACAGAAACGTCTTAATGGGAACGGAGTGTCTTAACACTATGTTCTTAGGTTCCTTCTGCCTACCGTGCTATGGGAGCATGGGCGTAGAAAAAAGGGGGGCGGGTGGCCCCACCCATCCCAGAAGTCTGGTGGCCACCCCAGAAATGATATTAATAAAAAAATTGCCCTGATAAAATCCAGACCCCTCAAAATATCTTTAGATACACCCATGTATGTATGTGTGTTATACTGAAAAGCTAAAACAAAACCATTATTAAAAAGCCATCGTGAGTCTGGCTGTGATGGTTGTAGATTGATCTAGGAGCAGTAAATTATTTCCATTTTCTCGCTCTGGTGACACAAAGTGTGACATTAACTTACGCCAACAACACATATCCTCACGAGCTTAAACATGAAAAAGCCGATGAGGTGACATGACTTATAAAAGTTGATGAGCTAAAGTTTGCGTGAATATGCACTCATTTATGACCGACTTCTGTAAAAGCCGGGGGTGGTAATGATCCGGTCGAGTCTGCCCATGCGTGTTGCCATTGCTGGCGACGTGACTCTACCACACGTACTTTAGTCGCCTCTTACGACACCACCAGTACCAGGATGATCCTATTCTAAGCTGGGATCACACGGCACAAAATTTGCATTAAGCTTTCCATGCTTTAAATTTGCATTAAGTATGTTCGCAACAATTGAACCTATAACTCAATATTACACTCATTAATTTTGATAAATTTATTATTATATATTTTTTACTGGGAAAGAAATACTTCAAGAGTAGTTCTATGAGTTTGGTTAGGTTCTGAATATGGGATCTGGATGAAGTCAGGTTTTTTTTGTTAAAAATTATTATGGGAAACGACATACAGATATAAGTTTAAATATAGTTTTTCAATAATATAAATACCTATATATTTTTCTTTCATAATTGTAGCTAAACAAAAAAAAGATTTTTAGTAATTCGATATTGTAGTACGAATGTTGTAGCATTAGCCTGACACCGACTTCAAAATTATAAAATCTTTTTTTATTATTTTGACTTAACAAAATCAAAATTCGGTTCACTTTATCTATAATTATTTTTGTCTTTTTTTAGTTCATTGTTTAAAGTCGTATTTTTTTGTTAAAAATTAATTATAAATTATCTTTTACAAAAAGGGTAATATTACTAAATAAGATATATTATAAAAGGTTATTTTAAAGATTATTTCCATTATAAATCAATCTATATACAAAATACGAACACATATAAAATAATATTATTCGTAACAATGCACGTATTACACAATTGCGGTATTCCCGCCCATATCTTGTACGATTGGTTCTGTCACATTGATTATGTTGAGGTACCTTTGTTTCATCTGGATAAAGGGTGGCATTCATACAGCCACAACTACTCATTTGCTGTATGTTTTTATGCCAAGATGCCTTTGTGTTGAATCGAGGTGGATAATTAATATTACTTATCTTATAAATGGCTGTAAATAAATATCGCTTATATGAAGTAACTGTCTCTTATTAGTAATTATAACATATCCCTCTGTTTATTTGTAGTATTATTATCATATAAAATGGGTAAATCTAAATTAAGAGTCTGTGCAACTACAATTCTAATTTAGATTAAAGGACCAAAATTATTTATAGCAAAGCATATAACCTACAAAAGAAAAAAAAAAGAAAAAAGTCGCAAAGCTTATATTGAAAAAAAAATACTTGGTAATAAGAATTAGCAGTTTTAAATATAGGCGTTATTATAAAGAAGATTATTTAAACAAAAGTTAAGACGAAAAGATAAGCGCTTTAAACGTGAAATGGAGTTCATTTAAGTATTATGTGATTTTCGTTTGTAAATGTCAAAGTCGACTCTATACTATTAACCAACCAAGTGTCTCTGTCAATGTCACTTACAAAAAAAATATTGATGCAGCATTTTGCAGTCTTATTTTTAATTATTGCTGTTTAAACTATATAATTCAAATGGCTTCCACATCTAAAGACCAGACAATCCACCCAAATCCAGAAAATGGTTCTAATGATATTGAACCTGGCGCTTGTTCGGAAAGTATTCTTAATGCTACAGACTCCTTTGAGGAGTTTGTATCGGAGATGAGTTCTAGTCTCGAAGATAGAAATACTCTAACAACAAAATGCAGTACTATTAGTGAAATTCAAAGTGAAATCGGTGAAAGTTCTAAGGCATCGATAAGGGAGACGAAATCAAGCGATAATTTGCAAAATAAAGATGTAAGTTTTGGTCACTATTATCAAACTATTTTTTGGTGGGTGGACAAAACATTAAGCAAATAAAATATATAACTTGAATAAAATTAAATCAGCTGCAGGTCGTATCCCGCACACAGGGTAGTCAGATGGAAGTTAGTTTTATGACACTGTTTTCCCCACTTTCCTCCGAATTCTGTAGACGTTGAGTGGCGGATTCAATGCCGCGCTTTGCCTCGACACCAGAGCAAAGAAATTAAAATATAATTGTAAATAAGTATTACATTTCCCCGCATTGACCATTAAATGTGGTTTGAACCGCTTCGTTAGTATGTTAATATAATCTAACAGCATCAGGAAGTATATTTTATATCATATAGTTCTTTTCAATAATTAATGTATGAACAATTGTATGAGCATCTGACTGTAAATGTAATGGTGGTTGCCCACTTGGGCCACTGAATTATTTTTATTTTCTTACTCATGCAAGTTTGAAAAATCACTTGGTTACCTCTGCCTACCATAGGCTGTATATAGGCATAGGCATAAAAAATACAAATATTTTGAATAAGAGGAAAGGTTTTAAAAGTAATAATTATTATTTTTTCAGGAAACAATGTCAGCTTCACCTAGTTGTTCAAATCTTGATCAAAATGGAGATGAGATGGATGATAGAGATGATTATTTAAGATCACCTGAACTAATTAATAAAGAAAAACATGTATTTATATTAAGCTCAGCGGGGAAACCTATTTACTCTAGGTAACTAAATATTTATTACTAACAACCTGGCCTGGCTAGCTTTTTTATCCCTATCCTTTGGAAATTTTGGAATAAAAATGTAGCCTATATGTTGCCCCACAACCTACTCTATCTTCCAGTGGAACTTCCATAAGTTCAATGGTTCTGGAAATTAGTCTGGACTAACAGACAGACAAAAAAAATGTTTATTTTTGTATTATTATAGTGTAAATAACTAGAAACATGCATTTGAAAACACAGTTATTTTAAAATCACAGATAGGTAATGTTATTTATACATAATAAATAATTTGGAGACCCCAAAACAAAAAGTCTGTGTTTACAGTCCTAGCATTTGCTAGCTTGCTTGGTTAAGCGGGCTCCGTTTCAACTATGGAGAATGAATGATTTTTATTTCTTCTCACTGAAAAGAACACAAAATGCATGTTCAAGTTGGCCACTTAACACACAATACTGTAAATTTAATTCCTACACTTCATTTCTGCACAAGACATAATATATAGTTGAGTTCCGCCACTCAGTATGCAGTGTCTAGAATATCAAACGGAAAATAGAGAATGGAGTGTCTTAATACTAGCTGCTTTCTGCCTACCCTGCTATATATGGGATAGTAGATATCTAAACCGCAATATTTGAGAATAGGCTATAAACAGAAAGACCAACAGGCTTCTAATTCCAATTTTATAAATTTAAAAAAAAAAAAATCTTATTTATTTTTTTAAATTTTTTAATATTTTATAAATTTTTATTTACTTTAATACATTTTATGACTCTAGATATGGCAATGAAGATAAGCTGGCAGGTCTATGTGGTGTTATACAAGCATTAGTAAGTGTAGTAGAAGAACAAAATCAAGATATATTGAGGTCTATTACAACAAAAGATTGTAAAGCTGTGTTTTTGGTTAAAGGACCTCTAATTTTAGTTGCAATTTCAAAGTCAAATGAAAGTGAAACTCAATTGGTTCTGCAATTGACGTAAGTATATTTTTTTAGATAGTAGTTGAACTAGAAAAAAGAGTAGTTTTCGATTACTTACACATTTAAAAAATGCATAATAACTTTTTTTTTTGTAATTCTCAAAAAAGTCATTAAAATTATTCTTTATATTGGTTCATAACCGCCATAAAAATATTTGTGACCATTGGGTTTTTTAGTAGATTATGATTAATTAAAGATAATATTTTGTTGACACATAAATTCATTCGTTTTAAGAAAATGTTACTAAACGCATTTATTTGAAAAAAATAAATATAACTTTAACATTCAATAAGATTTTTTTATATTTATTTTCAGGTACGCCTTCAATCAAATAGTATCAGTACTAACGTTAACACAGTTAAACAGAATATTCGAACAGCGTCGCAATTACGATCTACGTAGACTCCTCTCGGGCGCTGAAAGATTAATAGACAATTTACTTATTTTCATGGAGAAAGACCCCGCGTTCTTACTCGGTGCTGTCAGATGCTTGCCCTTGCCCGAAAAAGCAAGGGAAAACATAACAAACGCGATAACTTCAACGTGTAATAAAATAAGAGATTTAGTCTTTGCCATATTGATAGCTGGTAATCAGTTGATAACTCTGGTTAGAATGAAAAAGTATACTCTACACCCGTCCGACATTCATTTGTTGTTCAATTTGGTTAGGAGTTCCGAATCGTTTAAGACGGCTGAAAGTTGGACGCCGATATGTTTGCCTAAGTTTGATGCTACGTAAGTACTTTTTTTTATTGAAATTATAGATTTTTTTTTTATGGCAGAGACACGGCAAACGAGCGTTCGGGTCACCTGATGGTAAGTGACTACCGCCGCCCACGACCCCGTGCAACCCCAGAGGAGTTACAAGTGCGTTGCCGGCCTTTAAGGTGGGTTGGGCGCCGGAGCCCGGCATTACCTAATGCGAAACGCAGTGGCATAAAGCCACTACTGCACGCCCGTTTTAAATGCCGGGGGTGGTAATGATCCGGTCGAGTCTGCCCATGCGTGTTGCCATTGCTGGCGACGTGACTCTACCACACGTACTTTAGTCGCCTCTTACGACACCACCAGTACCAGGATGATCGTATTCTAGGCCGGGGTCACACGGCAGGAAACTGCAAAATCAAATAGATTCGTACAAAAGTGAAAAATCAAATATATATTTATTTTTAAGTAAACAGTAATATTCTATATTTTTTCTGAATTAAGAGTTGTTTTATTTGCTAATTAATACAACACAAATGTTATAATATTTCGATTATACTACAATAATAATTATTTATTATAATGTTGTGAGAGCTATAATGAAATGTTCTGCTTAATTTTCTTTCTGTTTTATGTTTTTTTTTTCCTTGTTGGTTTATTCATAATAAAACTTAATCTTTTATGTACTATTTATTTATTCATATATTCATTATTGTTATTTATATATTTATTTTTTGTACACTGTATCCTGCTAACTATTTATATAGTATGCTAGCAAGGTAGGCGGAGGGAATCAGAGCAATATGTGAATTATTTTCATTTCAGACGAGCACAGCTTGTCATGTTGATTTACAGTACGGCTAGCAAATTGTGACTGTCCTGAAGTTAAGTAATCGGAAGTTTTGCGCATTGTTCAGTCGGAAAGAAAATATTTATAAATAAGAAAAATACTAAATCAGATCTGCCGCCTACAGCTACCGTCAGGACGGCCATGAGTTGTTAACCGTACCGAAAGTTGGACGATACATGGAAAACTCACTGTTTTCAACACACACATAGGCCTTTTGCTTACGCTAGTATGCAGAAAAAAAATAAAAAATTAATAATATCGTTCAGCTTGATCTATTTAAAAAAAATATATACATTAACAATGACATTTTTTTACTTTATGTTGTGAATTACATATTTGTGTTTAATATTAGTTTCATTCCAATTAATCTTCTTTTAAGTGAAAACATTTTCTCTAATTACAGAGGATTCCTCCACGGCCACGTGTCCTACATATCAGAGGACTGTCAAGCTTGCCTACTGCTATTAACAGTACAAAGAGACGCCTTTTTCCCGTTATCACAGGCGAAACACACAATATCAGAGAAACTTAGACGTTCAAACTGTCTAGTGGCCATAAACGACGCGCTAAACAGAAACAAAGAACTTAGCACCACAAATCCTCTAAAACACATAGCTATTCCGGAAATTAGACATTTTATGTATAAATGTAAATCTACAGCACAATTGTTTACATCGGATCCTATAAGTTTGGATAGGCTTCAAGATTATAGATTGAAACATAAAGAGGGCGATGTAAAAGATACGAAAATAGAAAAGTTGTCCGATATAGATTACGTTAGGAATTACAGGCAGTTTTGTAGCCAAATTCATTGTTTGTCGACTCCGGCCAAGTTGATTTTTAGATCGAACTCCCTCGATACTGTTTTGGCTTGGGTAAGTATTGTAATTGTGTACTGATTTTTTTGCTTTTACTTTCACTTTCTATCCCGTATGATTCTTGTCGCCCATTTTTCGAGACATTGCGTGTTGTGTAGTGGAACTCAACTCCGCGTTTTGTTTTATTAGGAGAGCACACAAATGAAAATAATTAATTCACCCGGGTGTGAATCGAACCCACAACCGTCAAACTTGACGCCGTGACTCTGCGCTACGACTGCCTCGATTTTAGTAAAGATAGATTATAAAATAGTTATTCAGCAACATGAAAAACACGCATTACATCCGTGCCAGGTGTATAAATTGACACGCGTGTGTATTTTTTAACATAATTAGACTTTACGCACTTCCTTAACTAGAATGGAAAAATTAAAATAATTCATTCCCCTAATAAGAAATCGAACCCACTCCCGCGCAGGGCACAAGCATGTGTGTGTGACTATATATGCGACAGTTGTAGGCCTGATTCCCGCTTGTTATTTTCATTTCATCGGTCTGGCATCGCTCTGGAAATCGGCTGAAATTGGGAAACGGAATATCTTAGCGCTTGGTTCGAATGTTTACTCTGTCCTCCACGCTATGTGCGGAATAGATAGCGTGAAGCTAAAAAAAGTGATATAGTACTATTATATATATATTTTTTAAAGGTGACAAACGGTTTCGAATTGTACGTAACATTTGATTCCCTAATGGAAAAAGATCACGCGATTCGAGCCGTAGATAGGTTACTACATTGGATCAAAAAGGAAGAAGAAAGGATATTTATAATGCACGCGCCGACTTTCTAGCAAAAACTGACAGTGACACTTGGTGACATTATAAAGAACTCGATTAGTCGAAATAATGCTGACGAGTGAAATTATTATGAACACATCGATTTTATTTATGAACAATATCGATATTAGTTAAACTTAAAAGTGTGCTTATTTTTTCATTGTTGTTTGTGTAAATTTAATTACAAATAAATAAAAATATTTATTATAATTATAATAATAATATAAACTGATAATAAATGAATCGTATAGCGTAAGCATAAATTAAAGTTATGTATAATTTACTCCACTTGGTAATAATCGATTGTTGATTAGTGATTACTTGAAAGTAAACGTTATTTGAATTTGTTATTTTACTATAATGTTAGATTTACTTGCTGAGTTATGTTATAAATTATTGTCATAGTTAATAATGATTATTGTTAATCAATCATTAACACAGACTATTTTTCTTCATCGACGTTGTGGGTTCGACTCCCACTCGGGGGAATAAATTATTATTAATATTTGCATTTCTTCGCTCTGATACCAAGACAAAAATACGACGATGTTAACGAACCACTACTCAACATCCAATACCTCTAAAATTCAGCAGTAAGTTAAGGGAACGGAGTGTCTTAACAATAGGTACCCTTGCTATAAGCGGGATACAGCGTGAACCTAAATAAAAAAAAACATCACGTATTTTCAGTATGATTTTTTTTTATTTAATTTCAATTATGCTGATTTGTTGGTTCGTCCGACAATTATACACTGTCCGTAATTTATCGCTTAATCATAAATCATTTTTAAAAATCTTATAGGTAAAAAAATATTTTAACAATCCCTTTCTTATAATAATGTTATGTTATCCATATTTTGTATATTGTTTATAAAAAAGTACATAGTTGATGGCTGATGCATAGATATTTCAGCTAATAATATTATTTAAAATGTTTATCTCATTTTCCTTTTGTCCATATAGAAGAATTTGTTTGAAAGTACAAAATTTAAAAAAAAGTGTTGTTATTTATCACAATCTGTGATGTATATGGAAAATTAGATAGTCTAAAGCAAATCTTATAATCACTAGTAACAAAAATCTTATTTATTGTAAATGTAGAAAATAATGATGTAAAGGAACAATTGTGTAATTTATAATAATGTAATTTGTATACTATATTGTTAGGGGCCATTAATAAGTGACGATATTACATAATATTATATATATTATATACATTGTGTTTAATAGTGGTATTTAATAGGTGGTCCTTAACAGGAAAAAAATGATTTTTTAATAATTAATTTCCAGTAACATAATTTAAAAAAATGTAAAATGTTTCTAATTGTAAATTTTACTGTAATATCTATCGATTTATTTTATGCTGTTAGTTTCTTTACTTTTATTTCACATTTCCTCTTCTTTATGTACACATTCATTTCAGCCTGTTCAATAATTGATAAACCAATCAAAGTAATCATTTCCATTTTTTAAGGCGTTTGCCGTCGAAATGGGAGTGACATGGTATAGAGTTTACACTTGCTAAAATATAGACATTCCCGTTCATTTACAATTATGAATTTTAATAATGTGTTATTATTAAAACATTAAAATTATAAATTAAGTATACTATAGAAATCACTGGAGATAACATATTTTATTAATTATTTTTTTATAAAAACTGAAATATCATTAAAAATATATACATAAATAGCCTTAAGTAGCATTGTTATAAATAAATCATGAAAAAAATAAAAAATATTATGAAATATTTTAAATGAAACTATTTTAACCAGATTAATCGCGTATATTTTGTATTTTTGATGTATACTGTCCACCCGTGACCACGGACTACTGCAAAGTGTTCGAAACGTCGGGTTTCCAAAAATGTATTAAAATACAAAATATACGCGATTCATCCGGTTGTTGTTTTTTTTAAATTATTTCATTTAAAATGTGTAATAATCGTGAAAATCAAAGAACTTATTATTATGAAATATTTTTTAATGTTTGAAAATTCTAATTAAATTTAAAAATAAATATATATTTGATATATTAGGATAATATAACAATGTATTTAGTTCAAATAATATCATTGCTTGAGCTAAATTATCTTGATTGCCAAATAGCTTAATACTATGCTTGCCAAAGTAAAATCATGTAGTACATCAGTTATAAAAAACATCCTATCACAAAAATATTTTAGAAACTATATAAAAATGTTAACGCAGTGGGGCTCGAACCCGTGCCTCTTGGAAACCGTCCAAGGCAAAGTCGCGCTTCTTGCACTCTTACTGTTCTAAGAGGCGTTGCAAATGTCGATTTCGTTCTCTAAAATTTGTTTAATACATTTTTTTAAATTTATATAGGTATACTTTGATGTATCATGAGGCTGTTGTGGCCCAGAGGCACAGCGTTTGTGAGTTCGATACCCAGTCTGAACGAGATAATTATATTTCCTCGCTCTGGTAACAAGACAAAGCGAAGCGTTGAGTGTTACCACTCAACACGAAATGTCTCGAAAAATTTGTGAAAATAAGAAACTCCTATGTGCGGGATACAGCGTGAACCTGGAGAGCAACTTCATGTTTTCCATTCAATTTATCAAATGAAGAAAAAGAGAGTGAGGCCGGTCGTGGCGCAGCGGCACAAAGTGTGACTGTAAAACCGACTGGTTGTGGGTTCGATCCCCAGGAGGATCTCGAGGAGATGAAATATTTACTTAAATTTATATTTCCATTTCGTCGCTCTGGTGTCGAGGACAAGCGCGGCGTTGAGTTCTGCCACTTAACACGCAATGCCTCCAGAATTCGGCAGAAAGTGGGGAACGGAGTGTCTTTCACTAAGTTCCCTCTGCCTACCCTGCTGTGTGCGGGATACAGCGTGAAGCTGATTCATTTTATTTATTTAAGAAAAAGAGAAATAATATAACAACTATTTTCTAGGATAGCTAATATATTTTTATGATCTAAAATTAGATAGGTATAGTATATATTAAAATGAATGTAAATATTGTATAAATTTTAAATTGTGTGTATATAAAAATGAGATTCACTTATAAATTATTATTGTATTTACTTAATAGCAATAAATATTATTTTCTATGATTTTATCATTAGCATTACATTTGTTTTATTTCTTCAAAACCACTAAGTTGAGGCCGGTCGTGGCGCAGTGGCACAAAGTGTGACTGTAAACTGACTGGTTGTGGGTTCGATCCCCACTCTAGGAGATAAAATATTTACTTAAATTTATATTTCCATTTCTTCGCTCTGGTGTCGAGGTGAAGCGCGGCGTTCAGTTCTGCCACTTAACACGCAATGCCTCCGGAATTCGGCAGAAAGTGGCGAACGGAGTGTCTTTCACTACGTTCCCTCTGCCTACCCTGCAGTGTGCGGGATACAGCGTGAAGCTGATTTATTTATTTACTAAGTTCCAAAGATTTTTTTTAATAAAAATTTTGTTTGCACATAAATTGTCATGCAATAAAATAAAATATTACAAACTTAACTTTTTTTCTATTGAGTAGTCCAGAAATTTGGTTGAACATACACAGGAACCACTGGTTTTTATATTAAGTCCAGTCGTGGAGCGGGGGCACAAAGTGTGACTGGAAATACGACAGGTGGTGGGTTCGATTCCCACTCGAGGAAATTAAATATTTATCATTTCTTCGCTCTGGTAACAAAGCAAAGCGCGATGTGAGTTCCGCCACTCACCACGCAATGCACGCGCACCATCTCCAAAATTTTGCGGGATTGGAGTGTCTTTCAGATATCAGGTTCCTTCCGCCTACCCTGCCGTGTGCGAAATATAGCGTGACACTAAAAATATATATATTGGACAGTGTATGTATCAGGAATATATGTATTTATTATGTTACATTAATTGTTTTGATGTAATCCACTGAAGTTGTAGACACTTAAAATGTGAATGCTAGTGAGGCTGAAGACAAAAGCCAGTTAATAAGAAAACACAAAATATACTAAATAATCCTTTATTATTTTAATAACGTCCTCTATCCCGTCTCCTGTCAGCTTCATGTCGGTCTCGCCTCTCCTTCTCCCTGTCTCTCTCCCGCTCGCGAACACGTTCTCTGTCTCTTTCCCTCTCGCGTTCTCTCTCTCTTTCTCTCTCTCTACGTCGCTCTCTTTCTCTACTTCTGGAGCGATCGCGTTTGCGTTCTTTGTCGCGACGTTCGCGGTCACGTGATCTGGAATTAAATAAAAAAATATATATTACGAACTCTTTGTATCATCAGATGATATTTTAAAAAGTGGGGTAAACATTACAAGCAAATAGTAAAATTTAAATAATATTAATTTATATATACTTAATATTCTAAAATCTGGAACTGTCTTAATAAAATTGGATTTCTATTGCCATAAAAATAGTAAAGCGACTTTATTAATTTTATGGCAATAGAAATACAAAATAAAAATTTAAATAAGATTTTTATAGAATCCTTAATTAACTTTATTTACAGGAGTGTTAATTATATAGAAATAGGGGTTGAAAGTTTGTATGGATTTTGCACCAATTTTTTTAAAATTTGAAATTAAGACTTAAAAATAAAAAATACTTTATAGGAGTGCTTCAAGCACTAGTATTACATAAAAATTATGCTATAAAACATATTAAATTATTATTTATTGGGTTCTTATAATTCTTTGGATAATGTATATCTTAGGTTTAGAAATTAAAATTAATTTGTAATATTTAGTTTAGTATTCTATAAAATATCATAAAAGGTTTATTTTAATTTTATTTTTAACAATAAAAAGTTTGATACAAGTTCACTCTTGTGAATAGGCTTGAAAAAAGCTAAGAATGGGTATAGTATGTTTAGATGAGTGGTTCTTTAGTTCATTAATATTAAAAATGTATACAGTATTTTAAAAAGTTTTTTCATAAATCATTGCAGTACCGATAAACACAACTTTTAGGCTAAATATATAAAAAAACAACGTTAAATAGCAACTACAATACCTCTCTCGTCTTCTATCTCTATCTCTTCTAACAGTTGTATCCTTCTCTCTTTTGTTCTCTTTGGCCTCCGTATCGACAACTTCTTCCTCAGATGGCATATCTTCATCCATGTCGTCATCGAGAGCAGATACTTTAGGCTCTAGTTCATTATTTTCCTCCAATATATGTCTCTTTTGAATTCGTGGTAAAATCACATCACATAATCGCTCTTCACGTAACAGTTCATCAATATATTCATCCATGTGAACTATTTCAAACTGCCCTTCCCGATTTTGTCTTCGTAACTTTCTGTTATCATTGTATAGAGGTTCTAAATACTTGTAACAATCCAGTGAAGAGCCAGTTAGCCGCATATAAAACGCACCCAAAGCTCGTACGTATTTAAACTCTTCATTTTTAATAAATTCTACTACAATGTCTTTTTCAGGTTGTATTTGTAACATTTTTAACACTAAACATAGAAACGGAGTCGGATAAATGAAGCCGCCGTGCACGCCTCCTACATATCTTAATTCCATCGCTTTGTCCACAAGCAATTCTGCTGTTAAGGCAAAACATTCTTCTTTCCAATATTTAGAATCGTAAATTCGGGATCTAATAATTTTTTCTACTAAATATTGAGGATTTGTACCGCGAATAGATTTCGCGTCTTTTACTGTCCGATTCGCCATCTTCTTTTGACACTTGACATTGATAGCTTGCGTTTATTAATAACATTTTTCATTACAAAGTAAATTCTTTTATGCAGATTATTGATTATTGATCATATTACTTTATGCTTTCAACTTTATACCAGAAATGTTACATTAACTTTGATAAAAATACCTTTTTTCTATTATTATAGAAATAAGTTCTATTCATGTCCCTTTTATATTTAATATTTGAATTTATTATAAATTGAATTTAGTTTCAAAAATCAGGACAAGATGTGTCCTCAGTTTTGTTCATTGTAACTGAGATATGAAGCGAATACATAGTATTAATTTATTTGGTCAATTAGGTATGTCCTTGACCATGTTGTCATTAAAATGGCCTAAGATGCCTTGTCAAAGTTATTGCTGTTCTTTGAGCAATGCTTCGATCAACTATTATATACACTAACTATGAATCGAAACTATGAATCGAATAACTATGAATCGAAGGGACATTGTAATTAATATCACAGAGCCCATTTGTAGAAGATAGACTTTGACCTTACTAACGAACTACTAGCTTGATCTTAAGTTGATAGTATACTGGATACTTAATATTTAATTTCGAGTTGGTCCGATATATATTTAGATTTTTTTTTATTTCAGCAGCCGTTTTCGGTCATAGCTGCTTATAAGGCAATATTTTGTTATTAACAAATGTTTATAACTGAATTTTCGTACGAAATCGGTATTAGACAAATGTCATTTTTTATACGTCAATGTCATTAAAAGTTAAAATTCAAAAGCCGCGTTTTCATAATAACGATTGTTTGTTATTCAAAGTTGTATGTGCTTGTATCTGTAGCGGACGCATTGTTTCGACTGTATTTCTTATATATTTTTCAAATAAAGTGATAAAGTTTAATAATGCAAAAAACAAAGAAGAAACGAGAAGATGAGCCAATGGAGATTGATGAAAACCCGGGCCCCTCTAACGGTCATAACGGCGAGAATTATGAAAATGATGAAATTGATCACATATCTGATGATGAAGAAGGTGGAGTTCGTATTGGTGATATTTATATACCACCAGCACCCAAACCAGCTCTTACATTTGATACAACAGGAGCAAGGCTGATCATAACTCATATAGTGAACGAAAACTTTAAGAGTTACGCTGGCGTCCAATCTTTAGGGCCATTTCATAAAGTAAATATATTAATCAATTTAGAAATTATATTCTATTATTATTCTATTTATTTCTTGTTGTTATAAACTATGTAAATCTTCTGTTTTACTTTGTTCTTTGTGTATTTTATATCTTTATTATGTTCTTCTTCTGAATTTCAGAGTTTTACAGCAATAATTGGCCCTAATGGAAGTGGAAAAAGCAATGTTATAGATTCTATGCTTTTTGTGTTTGGATACAGAGCAACAAAAATTAGATCTAAAAAAATTTCTGTACTCATACATTCTTCAAGCAAGTTTCCAAATATAACAAGTGCTACTGTTGCAGTACATTTTTGTAAAATTATTGATGGGGTAAGTCTTTTATATATATTTTTAGCTTTCCCCTATCCTGCAAACAACACAGTAGTTAAAGGGGACCTAGTGCTTAGATATTCCTCCTAGTGATAATTAAACTTCAAACTACTATGCTACTGTAAGATATTGGGCCACAAAAGCATATTTAATTAACAAAGCATATTAACATATGTTTTTTAAATTAATATTTTAAATACTATTGAAAGTATTAATTTAATCAATACACAATTTTATGAAAATTACATGCAAAGTAGAGAATGGAGTGACTAACACTACTACTTCCATCTGCCTTCCCTACTATATACCTTCCTTATAAAATATAACTCCTTCCCACATTTATTAAATGATAATGTTTAAAATTACATTAATTGTTATATTTTATACATATACAGGAAGGTGAAGATTTCACAGTAGTACCTAACAGCGAAATTGTTGTATCCAGAACTGCTAATAAAGATAATTCATCACATTACACTTTAGATGGCCGCCGAGTTCAGTTTAAGGAAGTTGCTAAAATGTTGCGGTCACAAGGCATTGATTTGGATCATAATAGATTTTTAATTTTACAGGTGAAGTTATATACTTATTTTATGGCTGTGTCAGTTTTGTGTTATTTATTATTTACTAGGTTTGATCTATGTGCTCATAGCTATTAAAATATTGATTATGTAATAAACATAGAAATTCTTTACAGAATAAGTCTGCAAGTAATAAAATTCACAATTTGAATGGTGTATATTTTAGTTGAAAAAAAATAATATTTTATATTTCTTACCTTTTTTTGCTTCATATTTTATTTCACATATAGTTATAGTGTAGCAGCATCACAGCATCTGACTAATAGCAAGAGTTATCAGTGTAATTTCCATTTTTTTATTTTTTCACTCTGATAACAAAACAAAGTGTGGCATTGAGTTCTGCCACTCAGCACTCATCGTATTTATTATTTAAATTTGCTTTAACAGAGTGTCTTAATACTAAATTCCTATTTTGCTCTATGAGGTGTGAAATATACAGTGTGAAAATTAAAAAAATATATTATTAATTGTTATTTTAGGGTGAAGTAGAACAAATTGCCATGATGAAGCCTAAAGCTCAAAATGAACATGAATCCGGAATGCTTGAATATTTAGAGGATATTGTAGGGACATCTAGATATAAGGTAAATATAAAATATTAATTAAAAATGAAATAATTGAGGCTAGTCGTGGCGCAGTGGCACAAAGTGTGACTGTAAAACTGACTGGTTGTTCGTTTGATCCCCACTCGAGGAGATGAAATATTTACTTAAATTTATTTTTACATTTCTTCACTCTAGAATTCGGCAGAAAGTGAGGAACAGTATGTCTTAACCCTCTGTCTGTTGCATAATTCTACAACAAAATCATTTGTATTCTTTTTAAGGAACCAATAGAAAAGCTGTCAGTAAGAGTGGAGGATTACACAGAGATGAGAAAAGAGAAGTTAAACAGAGTGCGTCTGGTGGAGCAAGAGAAACAGAAATTAGAAGTGCCAATGAGAGAGGCTGTTGATTTAATGAATCTAACTAACACTGCTTTAAGAACTAGGAATATGCTTTTACAGAAATATATGTAAGTATGAGAGAGTATTTGAGGCCGGCCGTGGCGCAGTGGCACGAAGTGTGACTGTAAAACCGACTGGTTGTGGGTTCGATCCCCACTCGAGGAGATGAAATATTTACTTAAATTTATATTTCCATTTCTTCGCTCTGGTGTCAAGGCAAAGCGCGGCGTTGAATTCTGCCACTCAACACGCAAGGCCTTCAAAATCGGCAGAAAGTGGGGAACGGAGTGTCTTAACACTAGGTTCCTTCTGCCTACCCTGCTGTGTGCGGGATATAGCGTGAAGCTAATTAATTTTTTTAATGAGAGAGTAGCGACCCACCCACTGATTGACTGACAATATATAGTATGTGCCATTTAAAATTTAAAATAAAAGTGCCATAAAAATAGTTGTAATATACTAAAGAAATCTAATATTTTCGTTAAAGTTACGAGACAAACAAAATAATTGAAGCCAAAAACAAGGAAATGGAGGAATTAAAAGAGAGTTTAGCGAAAATTGATGAAAAGTTAGCAAACATAAAGGAAGACTTACAAGTTAAAACTACTGAACTAAAGAATGGGACACAGTGAGTATATTTCTATAACTTTTTCCGATTTTTTTAGCATCATGTTGTATCCCGCACATGTTAAGTTAGGCAAAGAAATTCTGGGAGCCTAGTGTTAAGTCACTCCGTTCCCATTGAGACATTTTTTTTCCCCATTTGCTGACGAATTTTCAATGCCGCGGTTTTTTTTTGTCATCAAAGGAAGGAAATAAAATTACAAGTCTTCCGAGTGGGAATCTTTCCCATGTCTGACTGTAGCATTTACAGTGAGACACTGTTCCACAATGTTATTTTTTTGTTATTATTATTATTAAATAATGTTTTATGTTTTGTTCATGCCCTTTTCTGCTTTTTTTTCCTTTACTTTTTTTTGTGATTTTGATATATCAATATTTCAATATACTTCTTTATACAACACAAAACTTGAAGATTTAATTTATTATGGTTTGCCCTATTCCGGTGGTTGCATTGCCTTGTTTTAGGATCCATTGGGATCTGTGATTCTTTGTAGATTTTTTGTTGCCTCCTTCTCTCTCTACCAATATAGTCTATTATATCGGTGACTGGAGGTTCAGTGGCTCGACGGACTTGCCGACGGCATCTTCTTCGTCGTCGATGTAGTACCTGCACAAATATTCCGTCGTAAACCTCGTGAATTTGGCCGCTATTATGATCTCTCCAAAATGGTTCATCAAGGCCTCGTCTACAAACAGTCTATTTGGCCTATCTTTCGCACCATTTATGAGGATTGAGGCAATCGTTCGAACTTTGAACTCCTTGATTGATTCCTTTTCGCAAATGAAGATTTTTTAACTTCTGAAATCCTTCGCTGCCTCAGCAGTTGCAGTTGCGATCAGGTTGCTTTCAGTGTTAAAGTTATTTGCAATCCAGGTCGATTTCCTGCAGCCAGAAACTCCGTTGACCCATTTTATTTAGGGTGCCTCCCAGTCGATACTGGATCTAATCAAGCTGCTCGATTGTTGTATCATTTTGACAATGGCCATTGGCTATTATCTTCCTCAAGCAGATCCTGAGCAAGGTTTTTTAGATCGAAGGTCTTTCTGATCTTATCACAGATCGCAAGGGTGACTTAGATGGTTTCCCCTGCGATTGTAATGTACTCCAGGAGTGCATTGCTTGGATTCACTTGCTGGGGGCAGGTCAGGTGTTGTGACTATTCCTTAATCAGCTCTTGTTGGTTTACTTTTCCAGGCGAGATATTCCTATGGTTTCAGAAGATTGAGGAGTATTCCTTTTCCTCATTTCCTCTTCCTTAGCTAATCTATCTTCAAGGCGTTACACTACTGGCTCCTAATATCCTATCCTCTCTCTGTATTTTCTATCTGTCAAGAAGGCTATGTCTTATTCTGTGTTCTCACTGATTGCAATCGCACAAATGTTTTGATCATATGAGAAAAAATATATTGTTATATTTTGTGTCAAATCATTTAATTATATTAATCGATAATTTTTTTTAGAAAATATGATGATCTACAAAAGAAAAAGAACGACATAGCAGAAAAATTACAAAATGCTAAAAAGAAAATGGTAACAGTAGTAGCGGATTCAACACAAGCTAATAAGAAAAAAAAGAATCTAGAACAATTGTTGGAACAGGAGAAGGGCAAACTTATTGAGTTGGAATTAGTAAATATATAATTTTATAAAATTTTTAAGAAAAATTTAAATAAATAACTTACAATTTTTTTACAATAAAAAAATATGTGTTCTAACTACTACTGTTGATAAACAATAATAATAAAGAACATTGTGATTATTTTTTTGTAAAAAAATAATAATATTTTTTTAATTTAATTGAAAAGAATGACGTATGTTGATATAACATAATTTATGTGTAACATTTTTCCTAATATAATATATAGATAAAAAATTAATATATATTAAAATTGATAACTCAATGATTTTAAATTTTAAATATTATTTTTAAATTATAGATACCAGATAAAAATAGGCGCGAGATTGAAGATTGCGAGAGGCTGTTAGTGAAACATCAAGAGAATAAAGAAAAAGCTGAAAAGGAATTGGAAACTGTCATGGCGGGCGTAAGGTAGAATTAAAACCTAATTTATTACTTTTGTATATTTTTTAAGGGCGAGTCATCACGCACGGGCACTAGCGTGCGGGTGTAAACGTTACAGGCTGTAGGTTTTATTCCTATTCGAAGAAATAAAATATATATTTTATTTTCTTCACTCTGGCAATGAGCCAAAGCGTGTTGTTTACGTCCGCAACTTCCCAATATAATGAATTGGTCGGATTGGGGGAACGGACTGGGTCAGCATTGCGAGAGATAGTGTAAATAAAAATATATATAATTCAATAAGAAAATGACTATTTGTAAGAACTGCTAATAATAAGAAAATGATAACTTATTCAAAGACAATAAATATTACTAATACAGATTAATTTTATTTTTAGATCGCAAACACAAGGCTTCCAAGAACAAAAAGATAAATTACAATCTAAATTGATAGATTTAAAAAAAATTGTCGACGAAGCGAACAAACACTTTAAACTTTCAGAATCGGAATTAAAAATATATTTAAGTACAGAACAAAACGAAATGGAGAAGTATGACAAAATAAAAGATACATACGAAAAAGCGAAGAGGGATTTGGAAGAGAAGAAATCGTGAGTATACATTTTTTTTACCTTCAGTGTTAAGAACCGTTATTAACCGAATTCCAGACATCAAGTGTGGAAGTCAACTTCCACCAATTCAAAAAATTTAATATAAAAATTTCCCTGAGTATGGACGATCTCGCATGTGCCACTAACAATACACAACCTTTTCATATTATACAAATTAGACTTTTTTTATTCAACTTGGTGCAGTGGCAGGTTGTGACTGTAAACATTATATTTGTGAGTTCAATTCTCTCTAGGCATCCCTAGTGGGCAACGGTGTATTATATTTAATATTTATCACAAATTATATATTTTAATTTCTTCGCTCTGGTAAGTAGAGAACTGCGGCGTTGAATTCCGTTTGGAGAATAGAATGGTGTGGCCTAATACCTATATGGTGAATACACTATGAAACCAAAAAAAAGAAAGTAAGGTATATTTTCTTTTTTTTTATAGATTGCGTGAAGATCTGTCATCAACAATTCCAATGCAAGAAGATCAATACAAATGCATACAAACAAAATTAAAAACATTGAAGGAAGAAGAAACTAGTGTTTCTAGAGAAGCACGGAGCTTACGGTAACCTATATATTAATATGTGAAGCAAAAATTTTTTTATGCTTTTTTACGAAAATTACACATACTAATTACACATAAATCCTTGCATTACAAATTTAAGCACCTTTGTAGTGTATATATATAAGATAAGAAATGCAGGATGCTAATATTTTTTTTAAAAGATGCATAAAAAATAAATTATATTAATAAAATAAATTGCAAATTGCTCTTTAGAACTTGAACTAAGGATAGTTTTAATGTTTTTTTAATAAAAAAAAAGTTATTTATTATTTAAACGTGTTTGAAATCGAAAACTACCTTTGTTAGTAGTTCAAAACAGCAATAAAAGAAATCAGCAATTTTTCATTTTTAATACTTTACTCCAGGGACCGTCGAAATACAATACGCATTACTTATAATAGTTTTCATTATATATGCGTTGCTGTGGCAACGAATATTGTACGCCTGAAGCGTACACGTTCGTTCTCTAGTAATATTAAACATGTTTAAATTATATTGTTTTTATTTTTGACATTTTTTACATTTTAAAAATGCTATTCCACACTTAGAAACGGAAAATTCTTATATACATTGAACATAGTGGGATTTTTATTTGGATCCACAAGGCGCGAGGATTCAAATCCCACTATGTTCAAATTTTTTATACATTTTCTAAATAAGTATTTATATTGTTATTTTTTTAATAAATTGATAATTGGGTCTTATTTAAATTATATTACGTCATCTGAAGTTCAAATTTAATATATTATGACGAAAATTTAACACACAATTTGGTCCTAAAAAAATAATGAAATAACTTGAGGACCTTGCATTCTTAACTTAAAAGTTATATAGTTGAAATCGAACTTGTAACCATTACATTGACAGTCATACTTAAAGGATATTTATGTGAAATCATGTTATAATTAACAATTATAATACATTTTAGAGGTCAACTAGAAGAATCTAGACAAGCAATGAGCGCGAACAGATCGAGAGGGAGAGTATTAGATTCTTTAATGAAAGAAAAAAAAGCTGGACGACTACCTGGAATATTTGGTAGATTGGTATGTTTATTTTGCCTTTAATATTGATTTTACCTGTAAATTTTTTATCATTGTATCATCCACAATAATAAATAATAATATAAATTGTTAATTCATAATGGATTACTAATATATACTTATTTTTAAATTTTTTTTAGTTTCTTAATAAAATAATAAAATCACTACTTACAAATTGCTATGACAAAAATAAGAATCAAATAAACGATGAGCATTGGGAAGTATAACTTATTTAAAAGAATATATTTATATATATAAAAGAAAAAAAAACAAATAAAAAGAACATTAGGGGACACCCGGGTTTGAACCGGGGACCTCTCGATCTGCAGTCGAATGCTCTACCACTGAGCTATATCCCCGATATTAACAATGTACAAATATCTGAATATGTTTGATGATATCATCCTATATGGACCGACGTATTTCGCCTACGCTTATTATTTAACTACAATAACTATTTACTAACTGATCTGAATAAATGTAGTGTTCTCTATTATTTTAAATGCAATAAAACACTGTATTAAGCTAATTCAATAAAACAGTTATTATGTGGCAATTTTGTCGAGCAAAATACTTTAAATTGATATACTTTTGTATTTATGAATCGATTGATATAATATTGACATTAAATTTTAAGGGAAATTGAGCAAAATTTCAATGAGTCAAGCCGTTTCTGAGATTACCGTGTACAAACGCACAGATAAAGCAACAAAAACCTAAAAAAAAAGATTCGGATTCTTATTATATTATTAAATGCCTCCAATTATAGTTTTCCCTTATATATTTTCAATGTACATACATCGATAATTCACATTTTTATTATATATATATATATAGATGTAAATGTATTGAAATTCCACATAAAGTGTCAAGCATGCTATAATATAAACCGCTCTTTTAGATAATACGTTGACACACTTTAGTCAACCAAGTTATTTATTTAGATTTTGTTTTAGCTGGTGTTTTATATGATTAATTCGATTCCCCGCGCAGGGGCTATATGTATTATAATCGCAAGGGCATTGTGGGTTCGATTCCCATTAGAGGAAATGAAATGTTTAATAATTTCTTTTCCACCCTCTGGTAACGAGGAAAAGCCTGGCGTTGAATTGAGACACAAAATTGCGTAATGCTCTCAGAATTCGTCGGAAAACTATAAAATATGCATATATGTTTTTTTACCTGTATTATGAGTTGTTACATATAATTTACATCATGATAAGCCAATAAATATGTGATAAGAGAATGTAGATTGTAACTTTGTTGTAATTGTCGTAATTAAAAGACGCAAATTTTTATTTAATAGTACAAAATTACAATGAATATATTTGTTTGTATTAAGAATTTTTTTTTCAAATAAAAACATATAAATGACCATCAAAGGAAAAAAATATATTTTTATAATTAATTGTTCTCCGTTAAGAGGATTACGGCCGAAATTAATGATTGAGCATTTTACTAACGTTTAGTCGTCGGTAAAATATCGATAAAATATACGTAAAGAAATTGTTGAGGGATAACATAGTCATAGGTAGTAAATATTAAGAAGTTAGAATAAAAATAAATAATTAAATCAGCTTCACGCTGTTTCCCGCACACAGCAGAGTAGGAAGAGGGAACCTAGTGTTAAGACACTCCGTTCTCCACTTTCCGCCGAATTCTGGAGGTATTGTGTGCTGAGTGGCGGAACTCAACGCCGCGCTTTGCCTCGACACCAGAGCGAAGAAATGAAAATATAATTGTAAATAAATATGTCACTTCCACGAGTCGAGATCGAACCCACAACCGGACAACAAGAAAAATAAGAAATTGTATTGAGAAAAACGGTACGGGCCGAATGTATTGCTAACTTTAAATAAAAAAGAGATAGAAAGCCGGGATAGATGCACATTGTTTTGAAATAACATCCTAATTTTAAAAATATTAAATGTTTTAATGTGGAATCACGTGTGTGGTGGTATGACCACAGTGGTTCAAAATGTAGAGGGGACCTCTAACAGAGAAATGCATTATTTACTTTACTATGAAAAGTATTTACCTGACTGATAAACAAAATTCTATCTCTAAATTAGTCATAAGTTGAGAATTCAGTAATATATCAAGTTTTTAAAACATTTAAGTGTTATTCCACACTTAGGAAAGTAAGATACTTATTTTGAAATCGTATAAAAATTTGAACGTAGCGGGACTCGAACCTGCGCCGCTCTGACCACTAAGCCATACGTTCTTATCAAGCTACGTCGAAGTTTTTATACGCTTGTTCCAACTTATCTATGTTGTTAGCATCTCTGGAGGGAGATTTTTACAAATTTCCTCTACCCAAAGATTACTAAGAATTATCGTCTGGCAAGAGGGAATGCTATTTGTTGAATATTTTTAAGATTTTAATGTGTTATTTCACACTTGGGAAAGAAAAATATTTATTTAGAAAACGTATAAATATTTCAACATATCGGGACTCGAACATACGTTGTCATTAAGATCCGTCGGTTTCCAGGGGGCGCCGATTCGAGTCCCGCTAAGATTCAATTATTAAACTAAAGAATTTGTGTTAAAGAGATGAGATTAAAATGATGTTCGAATTTCCTAAAGCACCAATTAACTCAGTTTAATCTGTAATTTATTATACTAACAAAATATAAAAAAAAACAGGGAGACCTTGGAGCTATAGACGCAAAATACGACGTGGCCATATCGACTTGTTGCGGTGCCTTGGACAACATAGTGGTGGACACGGTGGAGAGCGCGCAGGCGTGCGTGGAGCACCTCAAGCGGGGGGACGTGGGCCGCGCCACGTTCCTGGCCCTGGACAAGCAGGCGCACTTGGTGCAACATTGCAGGCCCAAATGTAGTGCTTAGTACGTAGTATCTCTTTTTTTCACTCTTCACGCTTTATCCCGCATGTAGCAGGGTAGGCAGAGGCAGCCTAGTTTTAAGACACTCCTTGCTCCCCACTTTCCGTCGTATTCTGGACACTTGCAGTTAGAATGGCGTGGGTATAAAAGAAGGTACGTACTGCGCTTAAATTTTTCAAATATTAATATTTTCTTCTTATTCCAGTCCAGAAAACGCGCCACGTCTCTTCGACTTGGTGAAAGTGAAGGACGAGAGGGTGTTGCCGGCGTTCTACTACGCGTTACGAGAAACGCTGGTAGCGAAAGATCTAGAACAAGCTTCTAGAATTGCATATGGAAGCACTAGGTACAGAGTGGTGTCGCTACAGGGAGACGTTATTGAAATTGCAGGTTAATACTAAAAAATAGTTTATATTTTTAAATTCTCGCGGTACCCGCATGAGGTACTTAAGACACTCCGTTCTCCAATTTTCGAGGTGAATGTTCATATTTTTTACCCCGAATTCGTGGAGAACAAAGTGTCAATACTAGAATATAAAATACCTAATTTAATCAACCCCTAGGAACAATGTCGGGAGGTGGTAAGTCGACAATGCGCGGTCGTATGAGCAGTTCAGTTCAACAGGACACAAGTGAAGTAGATCCCGCTGTTATGCAGGAAAACGAGAGCAAATTAGCAGGGCTGGAGGAAAGGTAGGATTTATAGGTGTCTTTCAGTTTCACGCTTCATCCCGCTTGGTAGGATGGCAAAATGAAGTTAGTGTTCAGACGTGTAACGTATCACTTGAATTTAAAATATTGTATGTTAAGTGTTGGAATTCATCTCCGTCATTTCTTTTGTCTAAAACGACAGTCAGACCGATCCCCATTTTCTTTGCCTTGCGTGTTGAGTGGCGGTTTGTACCCTACCAGAGCTGCGAACCTGCAACCTCCGCGATTACAGTCGGTCATTGGTGTCATTGGGCGACCACGGCCTTATTTCAATTGAATATTATACATGTATAATTTATATTATATTTTTACCAGATTAACACAATTACGTACAGAGCAATCGGCACTAGAAGATTCTCTAATATCAACGCAAAGGAGTGTCGGAGAAGGAAAAACGACATTGCATAAATTAGATATAGAATTGAAGAGTTTGGCTGATCAAGTGCCAGCTTTGAAGGTAAATTATTAAGGAGTTTTAGTATTATTGTAACATAAATAAATAGATTTAATATTTTTTAGGAAATTTGTTATATAATTAATATTTCGTTACCCTTTTCTTCCTTAATTAATCAATATTAATGATTACATAGTTCCTGCGACACCGCTGTGGCGCAGCAGTACTGCGTCTTGAAACGTAATGGTTGTGGGTTAGATCCCCATTCGGAATTTAAACTATTTAATATTTTGATCCCCTTATTGTAGTAACCAACAACATTAAAGCCTCAAACGGAACTTGCGTGTGGAATGAATATCCATTTGAATATCCTTCTGTATATAAGATCTGTATCTCGTGAAGCTAACAATATGATGATATATTTACAGATACAAATAAAACAACAAGAAAATAAGGTCTCGTCAAGCAAAGTGGATGCGAGACAAAAAGCTAAATTGGAAAAAGTTTTGAAGGAAGCGGAGGAAAAATTGGAAAAAGCCAAACACGATGCGGGTGAAGTACGTTATTATAGTTTTTTTTAATCTTTTGAAGTTCTTTAAATTGCTGTTTAATACTAATAAGAAAAGAAAAACATTTATTTAGCGTATATAAATAGCGTAAATAAAATTTAACGTAGCGGGATTTCTACCAGCGCATCTTAGAACTACTGGTTCTACTACTACTGCTATTAGTGCAAATAGAAAAATTATTTGTGCGTTGTATTTATCATTTATCAATGAGATATAATTAAAAATATATTATATCTCATTAACTGTTCAATTTAATCAGCTGTATTTTTTCATTGAGCTGAGCCAGATAACAATTAAATATAATAAATATTTGAAATAAGTTTTTAATATAGGCATATAAGATAATATTTTATAAAATATTATATATATTCTCTTTTTGTATATTTTAGGTAGAAAAAGAAGTACACGGTGTCGATGCACAAATAGCGGCGGTCGCGGGAAATAAAGTCAGAGATTTACAAAAGAATGTCGACGAATTAACGCAAAAGATAAATAAAATATCAACTGAAATGTCGAAATTGAAGGTCGCCATCAACAGTAGTATAAGGTATGGTAATTTTTTTAAATTTATTTTTTAGCTTTACTATAATAATAACTGTAATAAATATTATTAAAACTTTTAGAAATGCAAAAAAATCCAAAGACAAAATAAACCAAATGGAAGGAGATTTTAAGGAAACAGAGAAAAAACTAGAAAACTTAAATGAACAGAAACGTAAACTAACATTAGATAGTACACAGTATCAAAAGGAATGTGAGGAAGTAAGTATATTAATATTTATATAATTAGTCACAATCCAGGTAATTGGGTAATCCGTTTATCTGAAGATAGTCGAGCTTCTATTGAATATATATATTTAATAGTTAAAATATAATTTATATACTGTTTTTTTTTGCCATGAGACAAAATGTAAACAGAGAAATATTGTTTTTTGAGTATAACCCACATTTTTTCTTACTTGCTGATGTTCTGTTAACCGAATGCTTAATGACAACCCTTGGTTGGGTTCATAAAGCTTCTTCTATATTTGTATATTTATTATTATTACAGTTAGAAAAAGAAATAAACGAAGGCACAAGTGAATTCTCCGGTCTCCGTCAAGAAATAGCAAAATTACAAAGTAAAGAGAACACGGCGAAAACGGAACGTCTCGAAGCAAACAACGCCGTGAACAAAATGGAGAAGTCTATACAAGATTGTACTACGAAAACACCGATGTGGGAGAAAGAGGTTATATGTTTTTTTATTTTTTTTCTGTATATTATGTTATATTTATTGTATCAATAGACCTAATAATAAATCAATAAATTGATTAATACTACCTGGATAATGTCTTTAAGTCAGAGTCAATCTGTAATGAGATGGTTGATGCTTGGCATAGGAAACCAATACTGATGCACAAATATTTAATTTGAACCTAAATTGGAACTCGCTACTATAATTGTTCTAAAAGATACTTTTTTGACTCCTTTCCGCACACACCGCACAGTTTTTCGAGACATTACATGTTGAGTGGAGGATCTCAACGCTTTAATAAAATAATCCTTACAAATTTCAGTTAAAATCACTAAAACTCGAAGATCCAGGCCTCGATGGCGTACCGGGAATCGAACGGCCTACCCCCTTAGTAAAACACACTAACGAAGAACTTGAGGAATGTCAAGTTGAAGAACTAAGAAATAGATTAACCGCTCAGAAATCTAGAATTGGTGATAATAAACCTAATGTACAGGCTATACAGGTTAGTTTTTTATTTCTTTTATTACTTAAATACCAATAACTTATTAACCTACGAAAAAAAGGGTAGGTAGGAGATTGTTTGATAAATTTTGCGTTTGTACTTTTATCGGATGCAGAAAAGGTAGAAGATTAGTCTTTTTGACGCGTATATATATTTTTAATGTTGAAATAATATATATATTTTTTATTAATAAAATCATATCTGAGGAGGACTATTGTAGACTATTATAGATAGAGATATAAAGACTATTATAGACTTTCACTTTCTTTATCTTTAAAATCGCATAATATTGTAATTTATAAAAAAAACTATATTTTTTAATTTTTTACCAAATTGATTTCGATAATAAATTTAAAAGGATAGCTGTTTTACCCCACAAGTGAACCACTGTATTAATTTTTATAAAATGGCACAGCACTTGAGAAAAAAAATCAAATAAGATTTGAAATACGTGAATATCATTTTCAATGAATTCTAAGAATAGTTAAGAATGCAGATAAGAATAATATTTTTTAAAATGGTGTATTTTATTAAATATTCTTACAGGATTATAGAACAAAAGAAGAGTTATATTTAAAAAGAGCGGCGGAATTAGATGATATAACGACGAAAAGAAATGAAATGAGAGCGCTTTACGATCAATTGAGAAAGAAGCGTACTACTGATTTTCTAAGTGGTTAGTTCTTTTTATAAATTTTTGTTTTCTACTTCACGCTGTATCCCGCATTTAGCAGGTCAGGCAGGAGTCTAGTATTAAGACACTCTGTTGCCTACTTTTCGCCGAATTCTGGAAAAGTTGCGTGTTAAGTGGCGGAACTCAACGCTTTTGTTTATATTTAATTTCTGGTAACAACACAAAGCGCGAAAATAACGATCTCGATAATAAGACAGTGTGTGGGAAGTACCTTAGCACTAATTACATAATATTATATCGTATATAAAATTTTTATATATTTTTTTAAAGGTTTCAATACAATAACAACGAAGTTAAAAGAAATGTACCAAATGATCACACTAGGTGGTGATGCGGAATTGGAACTAGTCGACTCCTTGGATCCGTTCACCGAAGGAATTATCTTTAGGTACAAAACAGAAAAATATTTTGTTTTTAACTATTACCCAAAATTTTTAGTAGTTTTAACTACTAATGATATAAATATATTTATAGTATTTTTTATATCTTTTTAGTGTTCGTCCACCAAATAAATCGTGGAAGAACATATCAAATTTATCAGGCGGAGAAAAAACACTATCTTCGCTAGCTTTGGTGTTCGCATTGCATTATTACAAACCGACGCCATTGTACGTGATGGATGAAATAGATGCAGCTTTGGACTTCAAGAATGTGTCAATTGTAGCTAATTATATAAAGGTTTGTTGTGATTTTGTTTATATATTATATGTTTTTTTTATTCATCCTTATGTTAAAGGTAAAGGAAACATAGCGCCAGGACTATTAGCTTTCAAGAACGAAAGTGTCGTTGCTCACTATCCGTTGAATTCTGAAAGCATTGCGTATTGAGTGGCGTAACTTAACATCGCACTTCGCCTTGTTGCCACGAGCGATAAACTGAAATTATAAAACATTTCATACCCGAGTGGGAATCGAAGTCACAACCGTCGGGCTCACTCTCGATAAAAAATAACAGTTGTAATTTAACAGTTTATTTATTTATTTACAGGAACGCACAAAAAATGCACAATTTATAATAATATCGCTAAGGTACAACATGTTCGAAGTGTCCAATCGTCTCGTCGGCATTTATAAAACTGAGGACTGCACTAAATCTGTTACTATCGAGAATAAATTACCGGAGCAAAATGTTCGTGATGTTATGGCATAGTTTTCTATAGTATAGTACGGTCGACGAGTCATGGCCACCCTGAAGTTGGCTTTGGATGTCGGCACAGATTTGATTTTAGGAGTTTATATAATTTTTAATAATTTTCTTTAACAATGCGCAAAAGTTCAGAACACCAAAGTTCTGACCGGCCACATCTCGTCGACCGTACTGTGATTGTGTTATTAATATAATATGTAATTTCTCTTTATAATGACGAAAATGCAGCGTGTCTTAACATTATGTTCTTCTATTCTGAAAATTAATAGTAAAATGTGTTAATATTAGTAGCATTATGGCTCGGTTAAAATTCTATTGAAAACTTTTCGTGATTTTAAAATGTCATTCATTCCACAGTTTTGTTTAAATGGACTATAAAATATAATAGTATGTTCGCGATAAATACAGTTAAATAATCTACATTGTCTAATTTAATTCCTTGATATACATAGAAATACAATTTTAATATATCTTTTATAATTGCTTTAATGTCTATGTTTATTTTTGTAATTTAATATCTTACTATTGTAAATAAATGATTTGTTATTATAATGTGTATTTTTTTATTGATTTTTACCATTTCTTACCCAAATTGTAATTATAAACGACGAAAAATTTTACTTTGATTGATGTATTTATTAAATATCGAAGCAGTTCGTAAAATATTTTTATACATAAAATGTCGTGTTCTAATACTTATATTAGAATGCCTTTTTTTGTCAACTTATTATACTATTATCTAAAACTTATATTTTTTATATATACCAATTAAAAATAAAACAAATAAATTTTAACATTATTTATATTTATTCCACATAATATACACATAATATAAACTTCTTAAAAGCATTTAAATCAACATAAATACAAGAACATGCTTTTGTTATCATTAATAATATAATAAATTCATATATGTATTATTATAATTACCCATTGTATAGGCGTTGAGGAATACTTCTTAGATATAAGTGAAAATTTTCAATATAAAGCGCAGCTTCACGCCTTATCCCGCGTAGCGTGATAGGCAGAGGGAACGTATTGTTAGGATACTTCCCCGCGCATTGACTCAATCTAATAACGTTGCGTGAAACGCGACAGGGCTTAAAGCCGGTCTGTTATGCTACTAGAGCAATTAATGAAAAAAAATTATTCTCCCGAGTGGGAATCGAATCCATAACCATTGTTTTCAAAGTAAGACGCTTTCCCCCTGCGCCACGACGATAATATAAAGTGAACAATAATGATTTAAGTGAAATTATTAAATAATTTAATGTGTTTCTTAACAGATATGTGTGTAACAAATTTAATTTATTTTAAATATTATAACTATTACTTAATAAGATAAAATAGCTATACATTTCAACAGTATCATTTTGTAATAAAAAGTATTAAGGAATTGAAGGTGAAAAATTGGAATTAGTTTGGAGATATTTTTCCCTAAATTATAAGAAACAAATGCTAAATATTGCGCTTCAATAAATAAATGCTTACATGTTTATTATTTTTATAAATAAAAAATAACCCATAAGTTATAATTAGAAGAAAAAAGATTAAAATAATTGCTAGGGACGTTAAATACTGTCATATAACTAATGAAATAAAATCGAATATAGTATTTTTTTTAATATTATTCGATTTGCTTCAATGAAAATAAATACACTATTCGATTTTATTAATATCTGTTATTGCTAAAAATAAATTATTATTATTATTAACCACATGTCGCTTTATCACAAATATTCATTTTATATTAGGATGTTATAAATTGTATTAGGATATTAATATTAGGTATTATATTATTAATTGAATACAAAAATAACTAACAAATTTTTGAATAGGAATGAAGTATTATTTTTAAACTAAATCGTGTGCATGAAAAACATATGTCTAATAAGGAAACTATGCTAAATTCTTTTAAAGTACAGGAAGTTCTTTACCTTAAAAAAATTAAACATAGCGGGGATTCGAACTCGCGACTCTCATAAACCGTCGAAGAGACGTGCATTCAAATCCCACTACGTTCAATTTTTCATACATTTTCTAAACCAAAATCAAACTAAAAGAAATAAAACAGGCTCTCAATTAAAATAACAAATTATATTTCTTGTACTAAAACCATAACTTCTGGTTTTAAAAAAACATCTTTATTAGGGCTATTGCTGATCTCTTCAGCTACGGAGTTGTGCCACGCAAATGTCAGAATAGTGGCGGGAACTAAACGCAGGTCTATTAGCGTTTTATTGGCATCCTCCTCAAATATTAACTTGTGTCCGGTAGGAGTGTTCAATATGAAAGGTAAGCCGCCATGTTCCAGATGCTCTTGAACAAATTCGTGAATTTCGTTATATTTCTCGTACACCGAAAATGTGCCCTGTATGGAAGAAAAAGTACATAATAAGTCAATATATGAAAGTTCCCTGCAAACGCGATGGTTGTGGGTTCTATTCCATCATAGAAGACAAAACGCGGAATTATGTTCCGTCACTCAACACCTAATACTTCTAGAATTGGACGGAAAGTAGCGAAGGTGAACGGACGATCTATACAATAGGTTCCCAGGTTGCTTCTGCCTACTCTGCTCATGCGGGATACAGCGTGAAGCTGATTCTTTTGCGGGATACAGCGTACAGCAGTCGAGGCAAAGCCCCATTGAGTTCCGCCACTCAACAAGCGATGCTTCCAGAATTCGGCGGAAAGTGGGTTAAAATTTGGTTCCCTCTGCCTACCCCGCTAAGTGGGGGATATAGTGTGAAGCTGTTTTTTTTTATAAAAAAAATATAATAAAGTAACTTATTTTTCGTTGAACAAATCGCAAGATCAAAATCAAATCGTAATATAGACTAATCTTAAAAAAAAAAAAAGATTTAAACTATAAATTAATAATTGTACTATTTAGCTTCTTCACACTGTATCCCGCACATAACACGTTAGAGTACAGAGGGTATATATATATATATATATATATATATATATATATATATATATATATATATATAAAAGAATAATTCAAAACTAACTAACCTGCAATAAAATACCATCGGGAAACCGTATTCTGATGATGGCAAACTTATATTTACGCATTTCGCGCATCTCGTCCTTTTCCCTCATAGCCTTTGTGCGTAACATTTGACTTCTTTCTATAGCTTCAGCCCTGTAAAAACACCATAAAATGTATATTAAAATATAACAATTAGTAATAATGTACTGTTTTATTTATTTAATATTAACATTTATTTATTATATTATCATTTATTTTCATTTTCTCGCCCTGGTAACAAGATAGCGAGTCGTTGATTTCCGTCACGATTGTGTTAATACTAGATTCTATTTATTTACTCCGCTATACGTGGAATACAGCGTAAAGCTTAAAAATATGAGTTTAATATCATTTTAACGATCTGGTGAAAGAATCGAGCGCGGCGATGAGTCGCTATTCGACAAGCAATTCAACTCTGCCTACTCTTCTATACGCGAGATACAGCGTGACGCTGTAAAAAAATATTACTTATGACTACTGTGGACAGTATTTGAATATACAACAAATAGCTATGGGTTCGATGTCTATTCTGGAGAATAATTTTTTCTCGATAATTAGGGGCCCCTGGACAACAGACTACCTTCCCTCTACCTACCCCGCTATATGCGGGATACAGCGTGATAGCTTCACGCTGTATCCCGCATATAGCGGGATAGTAAAATACAACTTATATTCACCTCAACTGTTGTTCTTTCTTCAATTCCTCAGAGCTGAGAGCGTAGAAAGATGGCGGCAATTGTACTTTATTAGCTGCTTGAGATGGTAATAATACTTGAAGATTTCTATCCAGTTCTAATTGTATGGGCTCCGCCGAACGTAACGCTTCGATTAAAGTCTGTATGTAATAAAGAAAAATATGTATGTTAGTGTGTTTCATAATTTAATAATGTTATTTATTCCGAAGTTAGGAAAGAAATATATGTTTTTGAAAATATATAAAAAAATTAAGCAGCGATATTTGAAGCTGCGCCTCTTGGAAACTGTCCAATTTAAAAAAAAAATAAGCGACTTCAAAGATGCGTTACTTATAAGTGTAGATATCAAATGCCACTGCGCAGGAGCATGAGCGTGTGATATATTTAATATTTTAATTTTTTCGCTCTGGTATTGAGATAAATCGCGGCATTGAGTTCCGCTACTCAACACAAAATGCCTAACCCACAAGGTTCGATTCCCCCACAGGGGAAATTGTCATATTTAGTTTATTCCAATTTCTTCGATCTGGCAAAACAGAGTTCAATATCCTCACTAAACATGCAATATATCAAATTATATCTCAGAAAACATTAAGCTCTAAGAAGAATCCACAAACACAAATAAAAATAACCTATATTTACTCACAACTAAACTCTCAACCGACGGTACATTTTCTTTAACAAAAACGAGAAAATCTTCTTCATTGCCTTCGTTATTAAGTAGTTTTCGTTGTTCGAAACCAGCTGCCATTAGTAATTCCATAGAACCCTCTATAGGTTGTACTCTTTCCGTGAAAACCCTAAAAAAAGGGAAATATTAATTAACTTTATGAATTAACAAAGCACCATTAACGCAGCTTCGCCGACTTATATATATATATTATTATCAAAATATAAATAAAGCCTATGTGTTATTCTGCGGTAAAATCAATATTATTGTAGTTTCATCTCAATTTGTTCAGTACTTTTGAAGTGAAACAAAAATCCATCCTCATAAGCTTTCTTGTTTATAATAATAGCAATCTCGAAAATCCAGCGAAAAGTGAGGAATTGAGTGATGATATTCGATATTCTATTTATTTTACTATTATAAGGCAACGCCGGCATTAAACAAGATGTAATAAACATATCCAGATTAATAAAAAAAAACACAAAATAAAGTAGTTCAAATCTGAAGAATCTAGCTTTTAGGATACTAAAGACGTCAAACACGAAGGTGGAAAAAAAATTATGTAATCAATATTATAAAGTCCAAAAGTTGTTTAGTCACGCGTACTAATCTCAGGAAGTACTGGAACAAAATAAAAAAATATTTTTGCCATGTTGGAACAGGCTATTTTTTAAGCCATAATTATTGGTTGAATGTGTCAAGTGTCATACAAAAGTCTTAATTATTGCCTTTGTCACTTCACTTCGAGATAAGTAAAAGCTAGTGATGTATAAATATTAATAAAACCAAAGTACCTGTTGGACATTCGTATTTTCTGATACTTTTCTTCTTCAGGATGAGTTACGATATTCTCTAAATATTTGCACAATGTCTCCACACACACTTCCACCTGGAAAAAATTAAAAATGTTTTAATTGAAGAAAAAAAATGTTTTTTTTTTCATCTTCATAGTGTATCCTGCACTCACTACAAGACATTTCGTTTTGAGTGATGAAACTTAACGCCGCTATCTCTCTGTTACCAAAGCGAAAAAATAATAATGATTAAATACTGCTAGTGGGAAACAGAACAAAAATTATTTCTATTTTAATTTTCTTCCTAAAAATCGCCTAAAGAATGGACGAACAAAACAATCAATGAGCGAAGCTAATATAAAAAATAAAATATTAATAAATAATCTATCTACCTTCTCCCTATTATTGTTACAAGAGTGTATCATAAGGCAGGCCGTCAAACCCCTTTCTTCTTCCAACTGTTCATATAAAAATGTTTTAATATTCCTTTTCCATTCATCTCGTGGTAAAATATCATTACTAATTATGGGACATCTGAAATAATAAAAGAATATGTTTTTAGTTTTGCACTGTATCCTGTACACAGAAGGATTAGCAAAGGGAACCTTGTGCTAGGACACTTTGTTCCCCATACACCATCTAATTTACGAGACATTGCATTTTAAATGGTGGAACGCAAAACTGTGGTTTGTCCTGATAGTGAAAATAATTTATTCTATTACAATCACATAATTTGTTGTATTTTGAGTATATATTTTTATGTTGAGTTGTAAGCTTTTATATTGTACAATAGATATTTAGAAGTGCAATATATAATTATTTTAACATTTTTAAAGTGTTACTCCACATCAAGACCTAGGACATAGGTGGTTAGAGAAAAGAAAAATTGTGTTAAAACCAAAGGGGTCTTGTTACAAACTTTTTGCCAAATTGTCTAGGTATGGCATCTTTGTTGTAAAATTAAAAATAAATTTTATAATAGTTTACAGCAAATTCTATTTAAAAATAATTTGTATAACAAATTAAACAACTTACTTGAAATAAACACCTGAGGCGGCAAAGTTTTTAGGAATCTCTATCTCTAATTCAGCCTTTTCTTTCCCTTTAGGTTCATCCAAAGTTTTAGAATTAGATGAGTTTTCGTTTTCTAATTCTTTCTTTACTTGTGCCTGTAAAAATGATTGATGAAATGAGAAAAAAATAATTGCCTAGAATGAGAATGAGAGAATGAGAATTTAACCCACATTTACACTCACACATTGACACTGCACCGCTATGTCTCAACTTCAATTGTTAATATTGATAACATTGTTTTAAATAAAAGTTAATATAGATAAAATTGTATGTATAGTGGGTTATATCCACTTAAAAAATTTCTGTCAATAATGGAAAACACAGAATATTTTATAAGCAGTTTTTATAATTATATAAGTTGGAAATATGTAAATGATGTAATTGTAGGAAATGCAAAATAAAGTTAAATTAGTATAAAACATTGTAGAAAAATATATTGAGACTGTCATGGCGTAGCATCAAAGCCTCAGACTACAAATATAATAGGTTTGTTTTACTTGTGGCAAAGATTTTTATTATAAACAGAGCAAGAAATATATATTATAAACTTAAAAGACCTGTTTTTATTGCTTGAGATTTGGTTTCCTGTACTCACAAAAAGCACATTAAAATGTTATGATAAAATACCTTTATAGCAGCCAAAGAGGTATTGAAAGCAGGATTTTCCCTAGTTTGCTGTAACCTCGATAATGCTGCCTCAGCTGCCACTTTACTTTCTTCTGACAACCCTGATCTTTTAACAACAGGAACATTTCTAGATACATTAGATGACTGGCTGAGTGTAGATTCACTCAATTTATGGCCAGGTCCTGCTAACTTAAATTTAGCATCTATTTTCTTCTTTTGAAAGAACTTTTTAATTTTATCTGCCATTTTTATATCCTTGGTGTATGCTCTTTTGGTAGTTTAAGCTTTGATACACTTTCCTTCAGTTGTTCTATTGTTGCAGAGGTTGCTGTAACGGTAATGTTTTGTAACGTTTATTATAAGGAGTGTAATAGAGTTATGAAACAATAAGTTCACTGCATTATGCAATAAATAAAACTGCATAGAAATTACAAATTATTTTTTTAAAGTATATAATTAAAAATACATTAAAAGATTTCTATTAAGTTTGCAACAAAGACAAAGAAAACCATATTGCGACTTACCCGGCCTCATAAACCGCTCAGATATACGTTTCCCATACACTCTCCAAGAAATAACGATTAACAGTAGAGTGAATAATAAAATAAGGAAAAAAGTCTTTAATAACAAAAATTGGAACTCATTAAAATAAAATATAGCTTTTATCTCTTCGTAAAACGACAGATCGCTCAAATTCACGAAGGTTTTCGGCAAGTTTTCGATCGGCAAAGATGACACGCACGATTCGAAGAAATTTCTCGCGAAGCCCAATGTATCTTCTATCTGAAGATACAGTGCCTCGTAAAGAGTCGAATTAAATACCGCGTTATCAAACAAAGACATTACATGAAATTTTTGTTAGTTAAATAAAATTGACGAAAAATACAATACATTCTATAGATCATATGTCACACATACCTTTGACGTTTCATAGAATGTTGCCGTTCTAGTAAATTAATTTTAGCATACCGCAGGCCATTTCCAACTAAAAAAGACAAAGCATTTTTCATAAATAAAAATTACCGTACGTATAATTATTTTAATATGCACATTACAAAATAATTAAAAAGCATAAATTCTTATATAAAAAAGAAAAAAATCTTACAGAAATCATTACGGCTTCATCATTCGTCAGGAGTCCATGCATGGAAAGTAGTCTTCGAGATGAAGAGAGCGCTGATTCAATGTGTTTTGATTATTTTAGTAACAGCTGTACTACTTCACAAATACCTGTAACATTTGAACCGATTACAGTGTTTAATAAAACAAATTGACCTTGATGATTTAAGGAACATTTAGACTATTGAGCTAGAAAGATTCTCATTATAACATGTATACAAAATACATTCGTCTGTTGTGAAAAGGATGAACTTTTTTCATTACAGTTTTATTCATTTTTATTTTTCAGTGACATTTAAAACGCTTGACATCTTAAATACATAAGGAAAAAGATTCCAGAAAGATTACTGTTGATTGAGGAGCCGTTAAGTGCTTTTACGTTGTTTTTATTCCGTAATCTACCATTTCTATATTTTTTTATTGTTTGTCGATAATTTTCTATAGTAAATTTATTATAGTCAAATGAAAAATTTTTTTTATTAGAGTTTTAAAAATTCAACAAGACGATAAATGATATGTTCCAAAGTAATAACTAAAAAGCTGTATCTAATATTTGTATTGCAGTTTCAAGTAGCACAAAATCTCTGTTTCACCTATATCATTTTTTGTTCGAATATAAATAAAACCGTAGTCGCAATCAATGAATAGCTTAACGGCTTTGTTTTATAAAAAGGTTTTTTTACAATTTACACAGTCAGTATTTTATTCTCTTGTTCTATTATTTATGGCAGCTGAAACAAGATTTTGCTAGATTAAAAGTTATTAGAGCGTTACGTTATAAGAAACCTACTTTGTGAACTTCTTAAGGAAATGCATATTTTTAAAATATAAAGTGCAAAGAACATTTTTATACTGTCGCTTAGTTGCGCGAATGTTTTTATTATAAATCAGTGTTAGAATAGTTTTGACTTATCTTCAGATGTAGCTTCGTTGAAGTTTCTAATTAATATATTTTTTTATTCGCTTTATCCCGCATTTAGCAGGATAGGCAGAGGGAGCTAATTAAGATACTTCCCTCCCCATTTTCTGTTGAATTCTGGTGATATTGTGTGTTGATTGGTGGAAATCAACATCAAGCTTTCCCTTGACGCAATAGCGAAAAATTGAAAGTTGTAAATATTTAACTTTCTCAAGAGGTAATCGAAAGAACAGCCTATTGCGTTTACAGTCCCACTCTTGGCCCCCCGGCGCCACGACTGGTCTCTAGCTCTGGCACAAACAGATTATCGGATAAAAAATAGCAAATCATCAATTAACGGATTTAAAATAATTGAACTACTAAGAAAAAGTAATCTATATTAATTAAAACTATTTGTTTCGCTAGCTTTGATCTGTTGATAGATACGACCTTGTCAATATACCGTTTGCATTTGCACTATTGCATGGAAGCTAATATTAAAAAATTAAAATTTATCTTTTTTATTAAGCTCTATTTACTGGGCGATGGCACGCGATGTTGCCATTACTCCGCCACGCTAGTAACATTTTATTGCATTTTGAATTTAAAATGTACAGGAAAGTAAAACTGAAAAAATATTAGTTCATAATAATTTGTCTTTTATTAAAACATTGTTCGCTACAAATAAACCATTTGATGCTATCTCTCTTTATATATTTGTATGTAGGTATGTAATCAACCATAGCGCTATAGATGTGTTCGTTAAAATAGAGACCTTTTACGAGGTTGCAAGCTACAAATGTAGATTTTAATCCACTAAATCTAATATTTATGTTTAAAGTGTAAATGTATCCTTGGTCTTGAACAAAGTATACAGTACGGTCAACTAGTATTGGCCGCCCTGGCATTACGTTTTTTTAACTTATGCGCATTATTCACTTGGAAAAGGTATATTCAAAAGTAAGAAAAATGTATACATAAAATCTTAACTCTAACTTGAACTTATTATTCTTAAAATTCTCTATCTAAAGATAGAATAAATAATCGTCTCTAAATGATCTAAGTTGTTCTAAGCTTATTTAAAACAAATAAAAATAAAAATAAAATTAGCGTCACGCTGAATCACGCACAGAGCAGGGTACCTTGTGATAAGACACTTCGTTCCCCACTTTCCGCCGAATTCTGCAAGAATTGCGGGTTAATTGGCGAAACTTGAAGCGAAGAAATGTAAATTTATAATAAATATAAATTAATATTTCATCTCGATCGGAATCGAATCCACAACCAGTCGATTTACAGTCACACTTTATGCCCCTGCGCCACAACTCATCTCAATTTAAAACAGTTATGGGTTATACTATGTATTTTGTTGATATTATTCTACATAAGTGAAACTATAGTCCAATAGTTTTTAATGGGCTTTCCACATCAACGAGCTCCGTCTACCAGCCCATATGAGTATGAGACAAAAAATATTAACATCAATGTGTTAGAACGAGACGCATGTTAAATTTATTGTACTGGACGGTGAACCCTGAGCCCTTTCATTAATTGTTCTTACAAAGGAGCCTCCTTAATTAAAGGTGAATCCGACTTAATTAAAAGATAAGTTGTTTTCTTTTTAACGATATAACATGCTAAGACAATGTAGATGGTGGAATACAATAGAACTAATGTCTCTGTCTCTGTGAAAAATAATAGTTGAAATTGTTATCTATTTTCGTTTAAAAACGTTTAAATGCTTGTTGGTTACAAAGATATTTTTAATCTTCATACTGTAGCCTGCACATACAGTGTCGGCAGAGGGAACCTGGAAACCTAGTATTAGGCATTCCGACCGCCCTCTTTCCGCCGAATTTTTGAGAAATTGCGTATTGGGAAGCGGCCAAGGGGAAGAGGCCAGTCGTGGCGCAGCGGCACGAAGTGTGACTGTAAAACCGACTGGTTGTGGGTTCGATCCCCACTTGAGGAGATGAAATATTTACTTAAATTTATATTTCCATTTCTTCGCTCTGGTGTCGAGGTTAAGCGCGGCGTTGAGTTCTGCTACTCAACACGCAATGCTTCCAGAATTCGGCAGAAAGTGGGGAACGGAAGTGTCTTAGCACTAGGTTCCCTCTAGGCAGGGTAGGCACCCTGCTGTGTGCGGGATACAGCGTGAAGCTAATTTAATTTTTTTATTTCCTTCTCCGATTGGGGATCGAACCCACAACCTTCGCGTTTACAGACGGTTCTCTTGACTAAATATTCTACATAAGAATGGAAAAAAAAAGAAAAGTAGAGTGTTCACTCACAATTTAGTTATATACAAGTTATAACATGTTTAAAAACATGCAATCACTATCTTTGTAGTAGGTATTATATCGAGTGTTTATTTATTGTATGAAGTATTTTGACACTTAGTACCTACCATAGATATTCTAACAAATCTAGGAATTACTAACGATCAACTTTTAGATAATGTTTACGTCAATAATATTTTTCTATTGAACATTTATTCTATTGAGCAATAAAAGCAGACGGTAGGTACTTCGTGTTAAAACACTCTGTTTTGTCAGTTCTCCGCTTTATTGAAAAACGAAATTAATTGACATCCAACAAGTGGTAATCGAACCCGCAACTTCGAGTTAACAGTTACACATCTATATGGCAATACTTAACTTAGTTTCACGCTTTATCCCTAGCGGGGTAGTCAGAGAGAGCGGAGCGCCAAACGCTACGGTCTCTACATACCTCTTTCGCCTCGTCCAATGTCATCAACCTCTTCGTACATGCCCTCCGGGGGATCCTCATGCTTTTTACGTGACCTTCCTCCAGTATCTTTGATAAGTTGTTTTCGAAGGTCAACCGAGGTCTCCCCCTACCTCTCTTACCACTACTTATGTATTATTATTCCGTCATCCAATATATAATATATTCAATATCTCTAACGGAAGAAAATATAATTTTATAGCATTGTTTGACTGCCAATTTCACGTGAAATAAAAAAAACAAAAGAAAATTTAGACTTAGAAAATATATACCTACTCATATTTTCTCGAATGTTAAGATCAATTGTTTTTAAGGGACAAAAATGTGAAAAGACGCTACGTTTTATTTTCACAAGGATTTTTTTTTGTTTTCAAGTAATAAAGAAATCGAAATCGTTTTTGTATCTGACGTTATCATTGAAAGATTTTTCTTTTCTTTGTAATAGCATAAAATGTCTTATATTGTAAAATACGATTTTTCTCCCAAATTGTTGAATGATTTATGGATTCAATATTTTGTAGTTAATACCTACGTACTTAAGAACATGTACGGATTTTGTACATGAAAATAGTTTTTTCACACATTAAACTTTAGATTTTTGACGCTAAAATTAATTCTTGTATTATTTTTTCAGCTATTATTTAAATTTCGATTTAAGAGTTCGATTCCTACTCCAATGAAATGAAATATTTAATATTTCCATTTCCTCGCCTTGGTAATGAGGTAAAACGCGGCGTTGAGTTCCGCTATTCAAAACCAAATGTTTCCAAAATTCGGCGGAAGGTGGGTACGGCTTAATGGGAACGAAGTGTCTTAACACTAAGTTTCCAGGTTCCCTATGTCTACCTTATATGCGGGATGCACCGTGAAGTTAATAAAAACTTCAATTATTCAGTTCAGATCAGTAGGGCTCGTTCAAATAACGCTATGACGATATATTACTTCTAACTTAAGTGAGGCACTAAAACTTAATATTTTTCTTTTGTGTTATCATTATTTGCATAACGACTACAACAATAGAGCTTTGGACTTAAATTAAAAACATAGTCGTCCGTGGTTTACTTTATTCATAAAACCGGCCACAAATGACATTAATTATAGTCTAACAGTGAAATATAAAAGAAATTTATTTTACTAGTATCAAAGAAAACAGAAGAAAACTTTTATACAATTTTGTCAAGCTTTTGTGTCTATGATAAACATGAATTGAAAATTATTCATATTTTTTAGGGTTCCGTCACTATTAAGGAATGAAGGAACTTTTATAAGAACACTTTGTTGTCCGTCTGTCTGTTTGTCAAGAACCTCTATCTTAGGAACGCCTTTTCCTAAAAAACGTATTTCTATATTTACGTTTAAAAAAGATATGGCTGTTTATATAGCAAAAAACGCATATTTGAAATAGGGTACTTCCGGATAACTTAGAATTATGCAATTTGGTATCTAGCATCTGCAAGTAGTACTAGTTCAGGAAAAAATATGAAACTGAACATTTGTGGGTAAATACTAAAAAATAATAGCCTTAAAAGGGGGGCAAAGGTTGGTATTAAGCCCGTTAGTTTAAGGTAATGTAAGCCTGAATTTCAGAAGAAGCTCGCGACCTCCTATTTTTGTTTTTAACTAATTGTTTGGGCGAGCCTGATTTGCGTTTATCCAGTTTTTAAATATTTAGGCTATATATCTTTTCATATTATTTATCAGTTTTTAGGTAGTGACGAGTCTTGACAATTGTTACGGTACTTTGGTTTCTCCAAGATCTTTTTATTTATAATTACAGGAAAAAGAAATTCCAATTCCTTTTTTACCACCAGGTAATATGAAAAAACCCTATAAGTGGTATCAGCGTTTTTCGTTTAAGTTTTTTTTATTGACTAATCATTTATTTTTTTATTTTTTAAACCATCCCGAAACCATCCAAGTGCTCTGATCACTAATAAACGTCGGAAATCTTATATGCTTGTTATCTTCTCTATCAAGGGATATATAAAAACCGTTAAATAGATCTCTAATGAGATCTTTAAATTGCACTGCGAATGCGAATACGAAAGGATATAATAAAAAAATTCAGGACTGTCCCGGTTCAGGATATCATATGAAAAAAGGTTAAATCGTTTTTTTAAGTTTCTTTTACATAGGGAGGAGGAGGAGGTACAACTACATAAAGCAGCAGCAGTAGAATTTATTATGAAACGTTTTATTATAATTTCTACATCCTTGGTCTTGATATTGATATTATCTTTGCAAGATAAAATTCTGTAACGGCTATCGATGTCCCCCCTTCGATACAAACAAAATAAGTACTTTAAGTTAATAATATAAGAAGGTAAAACAAAATGGATAAACAAATTTTATCTTATCTCATACAGAGTGCCACTCATTCAACGTTTTAGGAGAAATGGTACAGCAATTATGGTTTCATTTTGTTCGACTGTTTGCTTTTTTTTATTATAGTAAACTATGGTAAAGCTATGGTAGAAGGTGATATCCATTCGGGAGAATGATTATGATATTAAATTTATTTGTATTTTCTCGTTTTGGTATTCAGCGCGGCGTTCAGTTCCGCCATTCAACACGCAATGTTTCCACTTTGGGCGGAAAGCGCAGGGCAGAGTCTTACCTCTGTCTGTCCTACGATCTGGAGTGGAGCTTGATGACTAGAATTGGTTTCACATTTTAAAAAGATTTTTAACGATTGCGTGTCCACTTGTCACTTGCGGGATCATTTAAATTTTAACTTCCAGCACAACCTTAAATAGGTTAATTTAAAAGTAAATAAGCTTAATATAAACTGAAGTTAGTTTAGATAGATATATAACACGTATTTATTCAAGTAATATTTAAAGAGAAGTCAAAATGAACGGAGCGCCAAACGCTACGGACAGTATTAGTACTAAGACCTTTGAAATAATTAACAAATACAATAAACAAGGAAAGACAAATGGTAGTATATGTTTAATGTAATCTTAGTAGTTGTCGATTATAATATGATGTGATAAGATAATATCAAGATGTTGATATATCTTAAAAAGCTATCACACCAACGAACAGCGAGATACCTTGTGTTGTGACACAATTACATAAAATTTTGTAAATTTTGCCATTTTTTGTTTGTTATTATAGATGTATGCAAGTTGATATGTGTTATAGTGTAAGAATTCGTTAAATAAGGTAAGTCTATGTAAATTATTTTTAATTGAAATCAATTAAATATCCGTTTTATTTACATAATATACTTTATTTTATCTAAATATATTATATGATTTTTTTTCAACAAAAATGCAATAACGTTATTGTTCCACCAAACGCGACGCTGTTAACATTTAGTGAGATATTTTTTTAAATAAGAAAAACGATAAAAACTAATGAAAGAACCCATACAATACAATATACTAGTACGTGTGTACGTGATATAATCTTTCTCACATCATAAACTATAATAGGCAATGACGTTAGACATTAACACTTTATGCGCCGTTTCCTTTCACCGAATGCAATATAGAGGTAGTAAAATTCAAGTTTATAAATTATATTTTAGCACTTGAATTGAACTGCGTGCTCGTAATGCGCCGAAATATGTTCGACAAACCATGTATTCTGAATTGTGCTGCAGTACAGGCGAGCTCTTCAAAATCTGATTCTGATTCTACCTATCCACATATTTTTTTTTTCTTTTTAGGGCAAGCAGAAGACGTAGAGACCTAGTGTCAAAACACTCCGTTTCCATAAAGACACTTCCGTTCTCCACTTTCATTGCATGGCATTGCGTTTAGAGTGGCAAAAGTCAACGCCGTGATAGTTTATATTCGTGCTGCGTTATTTTAGTTATTTTAGTTTTACAATAACATTTATTATTTGTCAATTAAAAAAATTACATTAAAAATATATCAATTTACTTTTACAACAGGATGCATCCTCATCACTTTCATTCTCCTCTGTTGGGTTGTGTTAATAATGAATTGTTCTGTTATACCATCAAGAACAGCGCTGGGACCCTGATTTCTTTTTTCTTATTTTATTGCTTGATATTTTACATTTTTTTATTCTAGTACAGGGATCGTGCCAATTTTTTCTATTACTTTTAAAGAATGGAACAAAAAAAAAAAGATTCCTTGAATACGAAGTTGCAGGTGGCATTATACACTATAATTGCATTATAATTCAACCATATTGTGTTTATTTATTCATAAAAGTATTCTAAGATGTCACATTCTGAATATTGAAAATTAATGTACTGTAGGAAAATTCTAACCAAAACACAATAAGAATATTCTTAAAATATTTAAGAATTCTTTAAGAAATTATTTAAAGTTATAACTTTACATAAAAAAAACTTTAGAAGTTTTCCGAAATATCTCATAAAGCCTTATTAAATCCAAAACAAGTTAGTCGAATGAATAGAAATAAAAAAAATATTTAATTTTTTCTTTTGTTAGTATTCATTTATTATAAAAAATACCATGTCCATTTGGCATAAAGGGAAGTAAGCTTCAAATTTATTCTAAATTAAAGAGTAAAAATAGGTTAAGAAAATATTTTTGATTTCTTTAAAATGTTATCTTACGATTATTTTATCTTCACTAATATTACAAAGAGTTTGTTTGGTCGAAAGCGCTTATTTCAGGAACTACTGGTGCCATTTGAAAAATTTTTTAGTTGTGTTGTGAAGGAACTATTCATTTATCGATGACGGTCATCATTACAACAAGTCATTTTGGTGTCAGTCACTCACACAGTCTGTGGTTAGAATAACCTGAAGCAAAAAGAATGTGTCATTTCACGCACACATCGTCTATATGATTTTAAACTATATGGAAAGGGATACCGCGTAATTGCAATAGGTGATATGTATCACCTACTAACAATACTTCCCACTAGTTTCCTTCCAATAGGGACCGTCACTCACACGCAACTGTCCCCCGATTGACACAATTCTACTGCTTTTATAATTATTTTCACCTAAATCTACCCTCTTTTACACGAGTACGCTAACACTATTCTATGCTTAGGCGAAACAGACTTCTTTTAAATAAATCAGGTTTACATTTCCACTAATAAAGAGTTTTGTATTTTGTAATTATTTCGCTCCGCTGTTTAGTACTGACTGAGATCATTTCAACTCTCTCTGCTCCTTCTATCCTTTTCACCCGGCTATTTTCTCTTGCGAGTTCAACGTAGTCCTTAATGAGCCCGCTCCCCTCGCGATAGAAACTTTTATACAAACAAAATAACCGGGCTAAATTGTTCAACAGTTATTATAATTTATTTGAAAAGTTTTTTAAGTTAAAATGCAAAAATCCTTCCCTTTATATCTCTATGTTGTTTATTGAGAACATACAGAAATTCAATGCATATATAGTTTGAATATTCATTTTTAACATTTTTTGTGAAAAGTTTTAATATCTTTCATTACCTCATAATGTAGGTAAAGAGACCTGAAGTGAAAAAGTCACGATGAAAAATATATTATAGCTTCACGCTGTATCCCGCATACAGCAGCACAGGCAGAGGGGATCTAGAGTTAAGACACTCCGTTCCCCATTTTCCGATGAATTCTTAGGCATTGCGCGTAGAGTGGCGCAATTCAACCCACCGCTATGCCTGAGACCAGAACGAAGTAATAAAATTATTAAACAATTCCTCGTGTATCATCGAACCCACAAACTGTCGCGTTCACGCTTGAACTCTGCACTACGACTAGCGCTAAACTAAAATAATTAAAATTGAAAGAAAATAAAAATTTTAAGTACGTAGATTTATACTTTGTTGTATACCTTTGTGTCGTTTTGAAATTTGTACGTTATATATACGTTATACGGCTTTGAGTATTGCTTGCCAAATAGGTACGAGCTGGATCAGTCCGAGAAGTTTACGACATGTCCACATGTCCTGTGTACCAAAGTTACTGTCCTACAAAGTAAAAGAGATTTAGTGAGAAATGGTAGAAGCATAAAACAAATATTGGAATTGTTTTCTCCTATTATATAGTTCCTTTTGTTTTTACATAGGAAAATTCATTTAAAACTATATTTTACTATTTATAAAATATACATATCTATAGATATTGGAAGTATATTAACTTGGATTGATTGCTTCTGTAGGTATCTCTATATACTATGTAGAGAACATACATAACATTTTTTTTTGTTATTTGATATCAATGCTATATTAAAATTTGAAATGTCTATGAAAAATAAACACTAAAATTATATGTTTAAATATTAATATCTGGTTTTACTAGTTAGGTGTGGTATTTTTGAATATAAGTAACTCAATTACATATGTACATATAATACATAAAATGTATATACACAATTATATTTCCTCTATAAATATAACATCAAAATATATTTCATTTTAAAAATGTTTAATATACTTATTACATTTATACATCTTCAGTCTGGTTGATTCAGGTACAATCCGGGGGGGATTGTTCGTAGCGCAGGGGCACAAGCGTGCGACTGTTAACGCGACAAATTGTGGGTTCGGTTCCCACTCGCTAAGGTAAAGAGGCATAGCACAGCGTTGATTTCCGCCAAGTAACTCGCAATACCCACAGAATGCGGTGGAATGTGAGGATCGGAATCTTTCTATCGTGCTACTCCTGTTAGGAGGTGCATGGTGAGGAACTTGTAGCGTGAAACGAATAAAAAAATAATATTCGTCCGTCCGTAACTTTTTCGTCCGTTCGTTGTAACAAGTTTCGTATTAATATTTATTTCATTTATTTTATAGATACTTTATTGCACATAATTATAAACGAAAAATACAAAAGGCGGGCTTAACACTAAATAGCATTCTCTACCAGCCAACCTTATCTAATATCCGATGAGTTGTTCCAACAAAATTATTAAGCTTTTATTCTGCATCTATTTCAACTTTATATTTCTATTTCTATTCTATTTAGAAAAGCTCACGTCGCCTCATAACTTTCCAAAAAGTATTTCAAAATGCACAACATACAAAACTATTCTTAATTCAAACTGCAACTGAACTTTAATTTAAGCTTTTATTGATAAAACATGCTCGATAAGCAGAAACTTTTCAAATTTTTCAACGAGCAACTGAGCAACACAGATAGTAAATAGAATTGGTAGAAGCTACGGTCTAACTACTAAAAAAAAAGTTTCAACTTTTCAGCGTTTCAACTGGTCTAGTATATTTTGTTGTTACAATCACTACTATTGAATAGAAAACTTTTTCATCGATGTCGGGTTATTTTGGAAATTTTGGATTTTAGCGTCGATATTTTGTTTTCTGTAGTGTGTAACTGTTGTATGTCTCGGTGGATTTGTAACTTTAGTATTTTACAATTCTGACTAAGTTTTTTTTTTTTGTAAACGGTCATTTAGTTAGTTAGTATCGTTACGGGTACGTTTTTCTGAATTTTTGATTTAAATGATTTATTTTTTATGCTATCTATGAAACTTGTGTTAGAACGAAATTAGTAGTATTATTTAAATTTAAATTGTTAAATGTAATTCTTAAAATATTCTAATTAGTACGTTAAAAAATCTTTTTTTTTTAATATTTATTAAAAAACTAATAAGGTTTGCTTATTAGTTTTAAAAAAATATAACCCTCAACCAGTCACAGTTTGTGACCCTGCGCCACGACTGGCCTCAAAAGAATTCTTTGACAGGTTCACTTTTATATTCATAATAATATGATTATTAATAGGTAATAAATACTCAAATTAAATATGATTGATAGCCTAACTCGGCTTTAATTATTGCTTGCATCTGTAACTCGTGCAGTTCCTGTGAAGCTGACGAAGAAAAACAAAAGTCCATCCGGTCTTATATAGCTATCTTTTTGTATCGTAAAGATATGAGTTGCTCTTTGAATGTGAATATCGTATTTGTTTTTAAGCGCAATAGTTTCTTCTTTTTAGCATGACGCTGTAATTAGTGTAGGCAGTAGAAACTTAGTGTTGAGACACTCCGTTTTCCCTCTTTACGCCCATTTTTTAATTGAGTGGAGTAAATAACGCCGCCCGCTCTTGTTACCGTAAATGTGTGGAAATTGAATCCGTAGCCACAAAGTAGCGACGGCCTCATATTTTATAATATCTCTTCTCTATACATAATAAGAAAAAATATGTTCAAAGTAAAAATATTTTGTCTGTACATTTAGTAATTTTGACTGAAATGGATAGAGGGACACTTAAAAAGAATAACAGAAAGCAAAAATATATTTTTTAAATTTCTTGTCTGTCTGTCGATCTTGTCAGTATGTCCACATTTTACTCTGAAAGTACTGAAAAATTCACCAATTGCTTTGTTTTAACTACTAAAGTTTGTTTCATCAAAATCGGTTAATTAAAAAAAGTTATCGTCATTTGAATGAACTTAAAATCTATGATAATATATATATCATACATATATAGCATATATATATATATATATATATATATATATATATATATATATATATATATATATATGTCATGTTTATAACAGTAAAAATATTTTGTCTTTAAAATTTGTATTTTCACTATAAAGCATTAAAGATTTGGCCGTTACACGCTGTTACATTACATGCCTATAAATATTTCAAGCTTCCGCTAGATGGCACTGTATCATCTATATATATGAAAGGAAATTATTTGAATTTGAATTTGATAATTTGTATTTTTTATTCAAACATTCAATGGAAGATTCTTATGGGAGGTACGAAAATGCGACCTAAGGTTCTAACAATTTTCACATCAGAAATCTTAAGTGCGTTGCAAACATACATTATAGGTATATTAAAACATGAATATAATTCAGTGTATTAAGTAAATAATTCTGTAACTTAAGCGGGCGAAGCCGCGAGCGGGTCGATAGTTTTAAAATAAATTAGATCTTAGACCTAGAATCGTTCTCACAAATATACAAGTTACCATGTTTTAAAAGATATACAAAAAATCTCCAATTAATCAATCAATCGATTTTGTTTTTCATTCGCCGTTTTTCATAGTTTTCATAGTTGTCTATATTTTAAGCATCAAAACAGGTGCTTGTCTATTATACATTGATTTTAGGTTTGGTTTATTGAAATTTATGATTTTAATTCCTGCGCTTAACGGAATATAATTTTTTTAATATTTTTTTTTGTTATACTGTTTGCTCTACTGCACGATATTACAAAGAAATTGTGTGTGTAATTTTTTTTAACTTCACGTTGTATTCCGCACATAGAAGGGTAGAAAGAGGGAATCTGGGAGTGTTAAGGCACCCCGTTCCCCAGTAGCCCCCCTCAATTATCAAGGCTCAAAAAATAAATATTTTACTTAATATCATACTAACATATTTTTAAACATTTTTTATTAAGAAAATAAAAACAAAAATAAGAAGTAGCAGGAGGAGGAGACAGGATATTTTCTATGATACAGAATGCCCTCGTGACGTCGTGATACAGTGTCTGTCTGTCGCGATTATTATGGGTCAGATTTCATTATGGAGGATATGAAATTTAAATTACTTTTTAAATAAATCAGCTTCATGCTGTATCCCGCACACAGCAGGGTAGGCAGAGGGAACTTAGTGCTAAGACACTCCATTCCCCACTTTCTGCTGAATTCTGGAGGCATTGCGTGTTGAGTGGCAGAACTCAACGCCGCGCTTTGCCTCGATACCAGAGCGAAAAAATGGAAATATAAATTTAAGTAAGTATTTTATCTCCTTGTTTTAGGATCGAACCCACAACCAGTCGATTTTACAGTCACGCTTCGTGCCGCTGCGCCACGACTATACATCAATAAGGTTATAATAAAAAACATAAATATGTTCAATCAATAAGTCTATATGAAACGCAATTATAAGTTGTTCCGTCCAGACGATCGATTCATACAATTAATAATTACATACGATATTGCAATTTCAGTCTCTACATACACACGACAAAATACAATTTAGTGTGTGTTCGTTTTCGACAACGCCTGTCCTAAACACTCTATATATCTATATAGTATACAGTATAGAGGAACTGACTGAACAAATTTCAACTATAGGTAGAGCACAAAGATTAATATGTAGGCGTATTAAGTGCACAATAAAATTATTGAGCTACTCTACTATGTATCTATAAATATTATATCGAGATATACTGCGGTACAATTAATATGATTTTTTCGTATTTATTAAGAATATATAAAGAAAAGCGACATGTGCACGGCTTCGCCCGCTTGAACTTATTGTTTTATTATCCAAAATATTACATTAATTATATACATTACAGTTTATGTGTTATTATGATGTATAAGGTATATTATTATATTGTTTCATCTTAATTTGTTTTGTAGTTTTTATGTAAAAGTGAAACAAACATCCAACATCAGAAACTTTCACATTTTTAAGATTATTAGGATTTACTAATCCTAATAATCTCCTACTAATATTTCCTAATATTTCCTACTGGAAACAAAATATTTTAATTTTTTTTTAATTCAAAATATTATACGTCCAAAAATTTTAACAAAGGCAGCACTCATTAACAATAATAATACAATAAAAATATAATTTTTTTTTATTAAAAACGTCGTCCGGACATCGTAACATCTCCATATAATTCCCTGCGGATGTACCTACAGTCTACACCAAGTGACACCGAGTTCCACACACAAACCCTACATCATACACATCGTACCGGTCTTAAATTATTAAGGCGAATTTGAGTACGAAAGGATCGCTCAGTCGCGTCGCGCCAGCGTGGGCATGTCTTACGCATTACAGCAATCAAAGACTAATCTTTCAATATAAATAATATTCTAGTGTATCCTTTTAACGCGCCTTCAAAATTTAAATCCTGGTTATATTCAGTTTGTTATTCTGTGATATATGTACTAGTTATCATCAGAGTGGATCCCTTTGTGAAGAGGAAGATGAAAATTTTCAAGAAGAAGCTCCGTTTCTCGATAGCCTCTAGCTACGTGTAAATAGATTGTTTTGTTTAGTTTAGTTTTGTTTAACATTTATTTTTTGAGAGTATTTCACATATCAACAGCGACTGTACTACCAAGGTATGTTTTCTTTTTTATCTATTTGTAAATCTATTATATTTAGTTTCATTTCTTATAATATTCATTTAAGTCAACTTATTTAAGAGTAAAATTACATATATGTATATATGTAAGAAAGAATGTAAATCAACTCAACATTTCTATATCTATAGATTTTAATAAGATCAATGACAAAAACCCTATTTCAAAATGATATTTTCCAGAAATTGCAATTTTTGAGTTAGGCCACTTTTATTTCATTATAAAATATCTAGAATGTCAAAATATATACAGAGTGCGTGAAGTGACGTCACAATACCAGACAAGATATCCATACATTTACTACACAAATATGTAAATTTTAATATTTCGTTATCTTTATCACGTGCTTTATATATCATTTGTATATATTTACTGAGTAAAATAGATTATTATCGTTAGGAATAGAGAAGATTGAAATAATTCTATTATGAAGCTGGATGGATGGATGGATAAGTGATGGGTAAAGTGATGATTTGAAAATCTTTAAATCTAAGCAAAATACCAATTTAACATAGACTTTAAAGACCAAGTCTGTAAACTGTAACGAATTTGATTATATTCAGAAATGTATGTAAATTATTGTTCAGAATGAAATTCACATTATTTTACGCTATTTGCATATAAAAGTGAAGATTTCGCCTTCATAAATATAGTAAAGTCAACATATTGTCAAGACACGCCGTTCTACACGTTACGTCCAAACTCTAGGCTAAATTCGAACCCAGAACCATTACATTGTACAGTCAGACGATGTCCCCATGTGCCATGATGTATATAGATATAATAACATTTATTACTATTTCATAAGATTACCATAATTATATTTGCTTTGAATTATATTTAGAAGTACCTAATTTAAAATATACCTACAACATATTAGGATCTTAGTTACATTTCATTTACGTCAAAATGAATTCATTTTCTTTCATACAAGAAAACCATGTCATTTTTCTTTGTCTATTAGAATAAGTTAATTTTTCCTGGTTGTTTTGAGGTCTTATTAGAGTATAAAAATGAATTCAAATATCTTTCGACTTCAACTTTATTTTTTTTATTATCTCGGCACTTTTGACTGGGTGAGCCAATTTAATTTTTTGTTTATATCTGAATGCTAATGCTTTCCGTGTGGTCCCATTGCAACCACCACCACCATTAATGGTCGATGGTTGTTGATTATGAGAAAATCATATAAGTTTTAAATACGAATAAGTTAATATCCTGCCAACCGATTTTGATGACTCTTTTTATATAGGAAAATATACTTCAAGGGTAGGTTGATGATAGGTTGGTTAGGTATTGATTATGGGTTCGGGATGAAATTGAAGAAGTCGATGGTTTTTGCTAAGAATTACAAATATTTAAAAGTTAAATCTCTAGAAATATTTACCTATGGAAGTGTAGAATAACGCTTCAAAAAGTTATGTTAAAAATATTTAAGAGATTGATGTTTACTGTTTTTCACCATTTTATGTAATTTTTTGCTAGATTTATCATCAATGCAGGAAGAACGTAGTGTAGAAGCGACTGTACTAATGTTAGTTTCGGTCAGGCTTGACGTAAAATCAATTGATGTCATGTATCCAATATTGTATGAAATTTTAAGTCACCTACAAAATTCCCCTATTTGAAGGACTCGAAACGGACGGACTTTTACCATTTTACTTGACTTCAAAACTGTGAAGTAGTAAATTTGCTAATTAAGTCCCTCGTTCTCGTAACATTCAATATATGTATGTAACTTATAAGTTAACCCTACAAACTTTATATAACTTTATAATATTTTAATGTAAGAAACAGTAGTTCATATATTTAGCAATATAAGAATATTGAAATTTCATATAAAAATTTAAACTCGAAACTCGAAAATTGTAATATTGACTGTCGCGTTCATTCACTTCTATTTCACACACTATTTCTTTGCTCTGGTATCAAAGCAAAGTGCGGCGTTGAGCCTCTCAATACGCAATGCCTCTAGGATTCGACGAAAACTAGGGAACAGAACACTAGGTCCCCTCTGGTCTTCCAGTCTATACTGTCAGCGTGAAGCTGACTTTATTTAATTTAATTTAATACAATTTATTATTCCATCCATACTAGCCACTTTGTAAGACTTCGTGATTGTAATATGATATCTAAATAGTGGGTAGTTATGTTTCTTAGAACTTTATACTACTTTACTTTCTGCTAACGATATGGGCCCGGTCCGTTCAAATTTCATTGGTTGGATATTGAAATGGTTTCAATTTTTTCGTTGAATAGACTTTTTGCTAGGGCTAACCAACATAATAAATAATTCGTACATATTTACTAAAACATACCTATCACGTTAATTGATTGATACTAGCCGAAAACCTTGGCTTTTTGATTATATAAAATATTTGTTTGAGATTTTAGAATTAATATAAATCACTTTTGTACTGGAATAGAGGAAAACGTGGTCAGTCGCGGCGCAGGGGCACTAGCGTTAGAGTGTAAACACGACAGGTTGTGGATTCGATTCCCATTCGAAAAAACGAAATATTTAATATTTTTTTGCACTTAACACACAAAGTATTCATAATTCGGCGAAAAGTGGGAAACTATAATAAAATGACTTAATGGAGACGGAGTGGCTTGCAGGGTTCCCAGGTTCCCCCTACCTACCTAAACGCACAGTCGAAACTCCTAAGGCCTGTGTACAAAATGATTAAGAAATAATTTCCGAAAATATTTTATGGAAAAGTCCTCGCAAACGAAGTTGTCAGCTACAACTTGAACTCTATATTTCTTCTCTACATCTACTCTCTAATCTCCTCCGGTCTCCGATATACTACGTTTCGCCAGTTCCTCATCAATGGACTATTTTAGTATATAATTTGGATAACCTTCAGATTATACTGTAACAAGCGGCACAATGGTTCAATTGCTCTGATCACCACACAATACTACGACGTAGGTGATATAAGACTCAATTAGTTAACTATTTATTAATGTAAGCCTATGAGAGATTGGTCTTGTAACGGCTGGAGGAAAATACGAGAGAGTATAGATGCTTTATTTATTTGAAGACCGTCATAGTAGATGTTAAACGTGACGGTTGTGGATTCGATTTTCACTCTAAACAAAAATTATCTTAATTTCCATGATCGATTAATAAGATAAAGCGAGTGGAAAGAGGATCCCCTACCCTGCTGTGTGCGTGATACAGCGTGAAGCCAAAAATATATATTTTTATGGCTTCACTTGAATCTCGTTTTTTTTCACAGTGTTGAGTTCGGAACTCAACACCCCGCGCTGTGCCTCGTTGCCAAAGTGAAAAAACGAAAATATTAAATATTTCATTTCATCGAGTGGGTTTCGAGCCCACAGCCTGTCGCGTTAACAATCGTACACTTGTGCTCCTGCGCCACGACTGGCCTCTTATATTCTTGATAGCATTTATTCAAAAGGCTCCTCGAAAGATTACCATTCATATTAAGAAAGATATATAAATAGGAAGAAAAAAATATTATCTTATCATATCACGTTTGAAGCTATCGGTAAAACTATATTAAAACAAGACTTAACAATGAACTTGAATGACGTCGAGACATTGATGTTAATAAGAGCTAAGGTCTTTGATCATGATTCAAGATATTGTAATAGGATTCCTCTTTAATATCTCACTAGTATAAACCCGTCTATTTGTCTAGAAGTAAATTAATTTCGTTTATTTATGGAACATATTTTTAATATATACGTATCTATCTATACATATACATACATGATATTGACGCGGCGCTATTCAGACGTGAAATTCGAATCAAACTTAAATAATAAAATTATTGAATTATTTACGTTTTTAATATTGTTCTATACGGTTGATTGTACATAGTGCGGCGTTGAGTTCCAACTATTATCTATATAAATAAAAAAATTAAATCAGCTTCACGCTGTATCCCGCACACAGCAGGGTAGGCAGAGGGAACCTAGTGTTAAGACACTCCGTTCCCCACTTTCTGCCGAATTCTGGAGGCATTGCGTGTTGAGTGGCAGAAATCAACGCCGCGCTAAGCCTCGGCTCCAGAGCTTAGAAATGGAAATATAAATTTAAGTAAATATTTCATCTCCTCGAGTGGGGATCGAACCCACAACCAGTCGATTTTGCAGTCACACCTCGTGCCGCTGCGCCACGACTGGTCTCTATTATCTATATATGTAATGCTTATATTACAAGATATTTTAGGATATTCTATTAAACTATTTGAATTTTTCATATATTTTTAAAATTTACATTGCACATTCAGTACTGAGACCTTCGCGGTGCAACGGCACAGCATCTGTAAACGCGACGGCGCTGAGTTAGATTTAAACTCGTAGAGTTAAGATTTTCATTATCGTACGCAATAATTGGCTAAAAAGCGGGAAACGTAGCATCCTAACACTAGGTTCCCTGAACCTTGTTGTGTGCGGGATACAGCGTGAAGATAACAAATAATCTTTTACCTATTCTCCCTTTACCATTGCTCAGATTTTTAAAACCAAATGTATCCCATTTAACATCAACCACCCACGCTAAATCCCGAACGTGGGAATAAAGAGGAATGTCAAGATGATTGTTCACGTTATACTTACATCCAATTTGTGCAATTGACTAAGCTCAGTTACGTGGCTAGCCGTGATAGAGCATTATACGCCGATTCATACGGGAGTATGGTATGGATATTGGGTATTAGTATAGAGTACTATAGAGTATAGACGGTCGCCACGTGTTTTTTTATGTTTTTATTTTTTTTTTGTAGGAAGCATGCTATATAATTTATGGTCAGATTGTGCTTAATTCTCTCATAAGATATGTAAAGACGCGACGGTTGTGAATTCGATTTGCATTCGACGGAATGATAATTTTTCATTTCGTCGCTCTCGTAAGAAGACAAAGTGTAAGGTTCGCCACAGTAATGTTTGAAAGTTGGGCATTATTTGAGGTATTAATTGTTTTAACACTAGGCTCCCTTTGACTACGTACGACCTCGTTGTAATCCACTTTACTTTCCTGTTCGGTCAGTGTCCTCAGCTCAGATATATTATTAGAATGTCATGTTTCAAGTGGGGAACGGAGTGTCTTTCACTACGTTCCCTCTGCCTACCCTGCAGTGTGCGGGATACAGCGTGAAGCTGATTTTATTTATGTCATGTTTCGTACCTACGAGTTTTTTAGTTATTCTTTCTTGACCACTTGGGTGAATTCATAGGGATAAAGTGAGGCCGTCGCAGCACAGGAGTGTGACTGTAACGTGACAGTCACACTTCTGTCCGCTTGTGTTGTGGGCTCGATCTCCACTCGGGGGAATGAAGTATAATTTATTAATATTTTCATTTCTTCGCTTTAGCAAAAGGCCAAAGTCCGACGTTGAACTACGTCACTAAACACGTAATGGCTAAAAATATTCAGCGGAACGTGGAGAACGGAGTATCTTTGCCTCTGCCTTTCCTATTAAATGCAAGATTCCGCGTGAAGCTGACTTTTAATAGGATATCATGTATCAAATAATAAAAATATAATTAAGATGGCAACATCCTATCAGAACCTGCATAAAATGAACATTTTGACATTTATTCATTTAAAAGTAAGTACGAGTAGTTTCTAAATAATAACCTAACCTAAGATGTTTTTATGCTTAACAATAACAACTGAGTATTTAGTTGCTAAGCTTCAAGGTTCACTTCAAAAGCCTACATACAAACCGCGACGGTTGCAAATAGACTTAGTTCTAAGTCTCTTAAGGACTTACGGTAGCCATTTCTATATTTCAAATATTAAATGATTTAGGAAGGAATTATCCGTTACTTCTTATTATACATAAACATATTTATTTTTTCATCTTTACCTACATTTAACTTATATTATATATTGTTGCCAATTTCAATACAAAAATTTCACTGGCATTCTATCATAGTTTAGGTATTACAAAATATTAATCGGAGATACATGTGAGAATATTTATGTATATAAAAAAAGTAAAATACAAGCAATGTACGAGTAAACGCGATGATCGTACTCTTACGCTTTCGGTAAAGCAAGTGAAGTGCTGACTTTTTCCATTCAATTCGCAATATCTCCAATTTGGAAAGTGAAGAACGGAATGTCATGATAAGGTTCTTGAACCATTTAAAAACACAACTTTCAAGACATTCAATTACTCAGCTTCATCCAGTAGCCCGCATCCGAGAGAGGGAAACTAGTGTTAAGACACTCCAATCCCCAGTTTCCGCCGATTTTCTGAAGCATTGCGTGTTAAGTGACGGTACTCAGCGCTTTTGCTTTGGTACCAGAGAATAAAATTTAAAATTTTAATAAATAACAATTCACTCTTCCAAAAGAGAAACGAACTCACAACCGTCGCGTTTGCAGTCACACACTTGTGCCATTTTAAAAATATTAAAAGATGTTTCACCTTATATTATATATTGTTGCCAATTTGACCAGTACGTGATATTAGTTATTTCTTACATATTTAAACGACGTTTAAATTTATAATAAACAAATGAGTTAATTTGTATGGTACATTTACCATACGTTGCATATTATGTAAAATGTAACGCTAATTATTCTAAATCGACTTAAAGAATATATTAAGATTGGTTCCACTTAACTTCCTTTTAAAAAATATATTCTAAATGAAAATCTTTTTGGTGGAATTATAAATATATTAATTTTTACACTTTGTATCTCCCACAGTAGGATAGGGTAGACAGGGCCTAGAGATAAGATATTCCTTTCTGCTCACATCACCTAAATTTAGAGATTAAAATAATTGTTTTCTACAAATGGGAATCGACCCTACGTTAGAATTCCTACGAAAAGCGAAGAACGAAGTGTTAAATACTAGATTCTCTCTACTATACTATACGGAAAAAATGTAAAACTTATAGTATAATGCTGTTATGTTTCTTGTGATTTAATATATAGTCTTATATACAATAAATATCCATTGCTCATCCATTTTATCACGAAAATCACGTAATAAGTATGATTTGACAGCTATTTTAATTAAATTTGACAACAATCAACACTAAGTGCAGTCAGGAGTGACAACCCCCACCCTTTGGAAGCCTGAACAAACATCCTAATCAGACCGGAGTGGATAATTGAGTGGACAAGCGTTATGTATTTATTATAATTGGATTTGATGCTTCAACTCTATCAAAAACATAGGAGAATGGAAGCCAAGTTCAACATTAATAAAATACTACAAAATGATTAGGTGCCAAGTTCTGTGATAATCATAAAATCATCATAATAAGCTGTTGTTACGATTTACATCAGTAAAAGACGAAGAAAAAATACGCTAATGCTGCGGCACAGCGTCTGATTGTAAACGCGACGGTTGTGGGCTCGACTCCTACTCGGGGGAATGAACTATTTTCATTTTCCAGCTCTAGTAATTAGACAAACCGTAATATTGAATCTTGTCAATAAACAATGTCTTGAAAATTGGCGGCGGGGAAAATTGTTCCCGGTCTTAACGGGCTGAAATCCTCATTTTATTGTTTAATGCGCTGGTTCAGTCAATCTTGGAGTATTGTTCCACGAAAGAATTGAATGTTTTTATTACGAATTCCTTCGTCACTTGAAAGAGAGATATTCTTACGCAGAACCACTCATGAAGATACATCTCTGGAGAAACGCCATACATGATCTCAGAGATCACGTGATGTTCTATAAATTAGTAAACAATATGATCAATTCCCGTCTTCTCGTGTATAAACAAAAAAAAAATGATTTCAAAGGTTAGGTACAGTTCCTAAATTTAACAGAAAGTATGCCTCTAATAACTTTGTGTTACGTGCATGCAAATATTTCAATTTTAAGCATAATGGCTTTAGATATATTAAATTTTAATACAATAATTTCAGGGGCTGCTTAAAGAAACTTTCATGAATTATGTTTTGTTTTGTACTTGGTTAGGCGTCGATATTTTTAGCAGTAGATTGTTCTATATATTTTTTTCCGAACGTAAATTGTTGTTCTTTATATTTATATGTAAGTAGTCTGTGGAAACTTGTTTAGGTATATGTAAAATTTTTTATGTAAAATTATATTTAATATACTGTATATTTCCATTAAAAAAAATTAACAGTAAGTTCCTTTTTCCTACTCTAACTAAAAAAAAGCAATTTAATTTGCGGGGTCTTGTCTATAGTTATTTTGTAAAACATTAATTTTCTCCCACTTAAATATGTTAACAAGGTACGTTTTAAAAGGCAAATTAGGCGCGTTTCCAGTCACATCTGCTTACCTAGCATATGATCTTCAGTTTAACTTAGAGGAAAATTTATACATGTGCCATATTGAATGTGGATGCCATCGAAAATTGAAAGGAGGTAAGTATTATATCTTATTTTTTAATATTTTAATGTGTTACTCACTTACTGTAGTTTCAAACTGTTTTTTTTAAATAAGTTTTAATCTTTATGAAAAATAAAGTAGAATAAAGGTTTTTTTACTTGCAATAAAGAAATTATAGTATTTTTTTTACAATAAAACAGTTAAACGAGTGAATCATTTATTTAATAATAAATACTGTATTGTGGGACGGATGGGACTATATTATTCCTTCTCAATAAATTTAGATTATATTCCCGGCAAAATATACAAGTATATATTAAGGCCCGTTATTGAGCAAGGGTATAAGCGTGTGTAAAGGGTTCGATTCCCAGTCGAGGAAATGAAATATTTAATTTTTTATTTCTTCGCTTTGTTGTCGAGACAAAGCGTAGCCTCGGCAACTTAAAACACAATGCCTCCACAATTTATCGGAAAATGAAGATCGGAAGTGTCTTAATAGGAACGGAGTGTCCTAATAATAGATTTACAGGATTCCTCTGCCTATCCTGATACAGAGAGAATTAGGCGGAAAGTAGGATACAGAGTATAATCTCTAGTATGTGGTATATGTAGGCAGAATAATAAACAGACAAAGATATGAAGGCTTATATAATTTATATTATTTGCAAAGTTATAAGTTGATACAATCATAATATTTGTATTAAATATAGTTTAGATATTCAAATACGGACATAGTATGTAACCCAATTCGTCACGTGACTCGTGACATAAGCTTGATTACTTATGGATTGTTTTAATTCAACTAAAACTTATAATATTGAGGCTATTGAGGCACAATATTATATTATCCAAAAATCAAATTAGATTCACGCTGTATCTCGCATACAGCAGGGTAGGCAGAGAGAACCCAGTGTCAAGATACTCTGTTCCTCACTTACCATCGAATTTTTCGGCGCATTACGGAACTCAACGCCGGGTTTTTGCTTTCTTGCCAGAGAGAAGAAATGAAATTAACCGAGTGGGTATTAAATACACAACCATCGCGTTATAGTAACACCTTTGTGCCCCTGCGCCACGACGGTCTTTTACATATTTTTTGATTCTTCTAAAATATTCTGGACTCAAAACCAACGATAGAATTCCATATGCTTGAATGCTTACGTATAAAATAATAATCATATTACATCTATTTACCTTTTATAATATATACTACAATAACATACACGTACTAAAATTATTTTAAAATCTGTACAATTTACTTTAATTTACTCACGTTTTTTTAACATCCGCCTTACTTGCGACTTAATTACTATTGAATTAAGCCTTTTTTATTGAATAATAATTTGACATAGTAGCATTCTTGTACAGTTAGTACAAGAATGTACGATGTAAGAAAAATAATACGAGAGATTTTAGCTCTTTTAAATAAACTAAATAATACACATTAGAGTGCAGTTATTCTAAAAAAAATAGAAAGAGTTAATAAAAAAAAATTATACGACTGTTTATATGATTTATAATAATATACACATGTGTATAATGATCAGTCTTAAAATATATATTACATATACGATTCTCTAAAAAATCCTACGAAGATTGAATTTTCTATATATACCTGACCTACTCATAAGTATAAAAATAAGACTAAAACATGATATTATTCCTAAATTAATCTTAAATATTAAAAAAAATCATTTATATTGAATTATTTTTAAATTAAATTAATTTTAGCCATGTATTTAGTATAATATACTTGTACAAAATAAAATAAATTTTATTTGTCTTTTTAGAGTAATTGCTACATCAGCAAATGAAGGCGTGCAAATATTTTAACGTCAATAAAAATATAAAAGCTTTTCGTTCGTTTAAATTGTACGTATTCTGAATATGATGCCAATTAGTTATATTTACATTTAATATACTGTTTATATCGTAATATAATAAATAAATATAAATCAGTATTATTTGGTATCTAATATATTATTCCAGACATTCTAATATGATACGATTTCGGCTCGGTGATAGGATTATAATTTTTAAATTGTTTTCATTTCTTGTCTGTGGCAGCAGAACTCAACTTCGCTGTTTATCTCACTAAAATCGGTCTTCATTTTCGCTGCACGCAATGTCTCGGATTCGGGGCGAAGAGTGGAGAACAGAGTGTCCTAACTCTCGTTTCTAATTGAAACCTTAGTATATGTAGATATGGAGCGTAATCTATAATTAGTATCCCTATTAAGTACCTAAGTAACTAACCTGCGCTAGTATTACAGAATTATTATAAAAATTATTAGGTTTCTAGGTTCCCTCTGCCTACCTTAGTTCCAAATTATATTCCTATTTTAGTTCCAAATAAAGATTATTATTATTATTATTATTACCCTGGCATGTGCAGAACTTGAAAATTTTAAACGATGATATCTTCAATCAAACTACAGTTTTTAAAATTTAACGTTTTATCTTGTCATCAAAGTTAACAATTTTTTATTTTTATAATAATAATGATATAATAAATATTTTTATTAAATAATTAATTGCCCCGAGTCTTCATGACACGATAGCCTCTTTATTGTAATTGCTTAGTAAATTTTAACTGTAATTAAATTTTAATTTACTCAAGTCTCCTTTAATCACTAGGACTAGGATTTTGAGGCCAGTCGTGGCGCAGGGGCATAAAGTGTGATTGTAAAACCGACTGGTGGTGGGTTCGATCCCCATTCGAGGAGATGAAATGCTTACTAAAATTTATATTTCCATTTCTTCGCTCTGGTGTCGAGGCTAAGCGCGGCGTTGGCGAACGGAGTGTCTTAACACTAGGTCCTCTCTGCCTACCCTGCTGTGTGCGGGATGCAGCGTGAAGCTGAGTGATTGATTGATATAAATACTATTAGATGATAGTATTTACTATTCGATGGAATTAACGTAAAAAAACGTAAAGTGACTGAAACATCAATGGAAAATCTCTGCCACTTAATCTACAAACTTGAAATTTTTCACAAAATTTGAATGTACATATAATGTAAGCGAGTACAAAGGAAGGGTCCTTTACAATTCAACCCCTTTTGGGTGGATGACGCTTGAGACTATGTGAAGTGAAAAAATTTCAGGTCATTCCAAAAGTTTCAGATTTTTAGTCATATATGTATATAAAAAATATAAAGTACCTTATAGCTTGTTGGTTGGTATCGTTTTTATTAAATGTTATATAAGTTTAATTAAGAAAATCCTATAATTGAGGTCAGTCGTGGCGCAGGGGCACAAAGTGTAACTGTAAAATCGACTGGTTGTGGGTTCGATCCCCACTCGAAGAAATGAAATATTTAATTACATTTATATCTTTATGTCTTCGCTCTTGGTGTCGAGGCAAAGCGCGGCGTTCAGTTCCGCCATTCAACACCATGAATGCAGAACTCGGCGGAAAGTGGGGAACGGAGTGTCTTAACACTAAGTTCCCTCTGCCTACCTTGTTGTGTGCGAGATACAGCGTGAAACTATAATTTTATACATTTTTTTAAAAAGTATTTTTCCTTTTTAAATTGTGGAGTAGCACTGTAAAATCTTAAAAATCTTAAAAATATTTTAGATTTAGGATTTCGTAACGAAGTAACCATTTTCCCATGTATTACTCAATTCTTCCCTTTTCATTTGTTTCTGTAGAGATAACGATTTTATTCCTAATTGAAAGATTACTCTGCAAAACGAAAGCTTTGAGTAATTCAGTATATATTTGAATTACTGCTAAATACTTTATATAAATAATCAAAATAGAAGACTAACAAATATCGTATACATTTATTTTGAAAATATTAATATCTTGACCAAAAAAAAAACACAGTGCCTTCTTTATTAAATTTTAGACAGTATTATAACAGTATTATAATACTGTCAAAAATTGATTACTACTATATATAGTAGTAATCAATTCCAAGTACCACACAAGTAACTGAACTATCTGAAAAATTAAGTTAAAATATTTTAATTTTAGCAAGAAAAGCATATATTAAGAAGATTTTATGCAAGCTCGGTGGCACGAGATCCTCTGAGTAAGCAGGAGTAACTTCCTTAAATAAATATTTCTGCCGCTACATAAACTTGATTTATTATACGGCATTTACGAAAGTGTAGCTCAGTAGGTAAATACTACCTGTATTTAAAATAATACCCCGAATAAAAACGTCGACTGACAATAAAGATATAATAAACTTAATTTAATTTTAAAGGCCTGTCGTGGCGCGGGAGCACAAAGTATGAATGTAAACGCGACTGGTCGTGGGTTCGATTCCCAACGGAGTGTCTTAATACTAGGTTCCCTCTGCCTACCCTGCTGTATGGCTAGGTATGTCATTGTTATTAGTTACCTGATTTAATACAGTATAGACGATATCTAAGTGGTAAACTCATGTTACTTGTAAAAAGAAAAATATTATTCCGCTCTCTACTTTACCCGTATCAGATGAAAGTCGCCACTCTGGCTATTTACCTTTTTTTTTAGCTTTTCGCGCTTTAATTGTCATTAGAGTGACTAAATGAAAACAAATAATTTCGCCGAATTGGAATCGAAACTATAAGGATCACATGCTGTGCCATTGCGCCACGGTGGTTTCATACGAAATCGATTAAATCAAATATAAAAATGAATATTAAAGGAAATAGAAATAAAAGGAGTAAATGAAAACATCCATTATAAAGCAGGGTAGCTATAGAGAATCAAGCATCAACACACCGTTCTAAAAGTCTCTGAAAATGGGGAATGGAAGTCTCGTAACGGAAACAGAGCGTCTTGAAAATACGTTCCCGTGTTCCTTCTATCTACCCTGTTAAATGCGGGATATAGCGTTAAGCTAAAATACACATTCCTTAAATGGGGATCGAACCCACATCCATCTCGTCAACAATCGTACGCTGTCGCCACGGCGAAACATTTAATTTTATATATTGTTTTTGTAGCTTTCAAACAACTTTTCGTTATATATGGCTTAGGCCACTTTAATTTTCGCCTTTCAAATATTACACGTGACTTGAAGATAAAGTATGTGGTTGAATTATTACAGCATCTTATGTCACACAATGATATCATTTGGATATTATATTTGATTGTTCCGCAATAGTGATTCCTTTAGACGACTGACTTGAAGTAAGGAGTGTAATCAATAATATTAATGAAAAGTTAAGTGAGGTAAGTCGTAGTAGGGGCACAAGTGTGTGACTGTGGGTTCGATTCCTAATAGAGGGAAATGGGGTACAGTGTCTTTACACTTGGTTCCCTCTGCCTAGCCTGCTGTGTGCGGGATACAGCTTAAACGCTTAAAAATTGCTTTTTATAATTTATTTTATTTCCGTACTAGTTATATTGAATAGATACAAAAAATTAGTGAATTGTACTTTCCTCAGACTTCAAAATTTATTCAGATACGAAAACGATTGATATTTGAATCTACGACTATATCAACATCAAAAAAAATCTCGAAACGACGAGCGAGAAGGCCATATTTGCTTAATCTCCATAGTAATCGATAGGTATCTACGTGAGTTGCTTGAATTATTTTTTAATAGCGCTATACCTTAATTGTATTATTCACGTGCTTTGGAAAATAAGAAGGTAATGTTATTCAGTCACGTATTCTAAGGACATAAAGATTCTCTTAAGACTTTTCTGGATATAAATAATATTAGGTATTTTTATTAATAAATTTAGAAAAGAGAGAATTTTGGAGGTTGTCGTAGCTCAGTGGCCCAAGCGTAAACTGTAAGCGACGGTTGTGAGTTCGTTTCTCTCTCGGTGAAATAAAACATTATTTACTAATGTGTTAAATTTCTTAGTTCTGGTAGCAAGATCAAGCGCGACTTAGAGTTCCACGGTGAAACTTCCACCACTCAACACGCAATGTCTGGAAAACTCAGCTCAAAGTGGGGTAAGAAGTATCTTAATAGTAGGTTCCCTTTGCTGCTGCTATATGTGGATTTTTTATGTTATTGTTTTTAGCTTAAACGTTACAACTTAAGTGGAAACTTTATATAGGTTAACAAAAAGCCATCGTCCCTCAGTGGAACAATCAAGGGGTTTACAGTCAACCATAAATGCCGTGGTTGTGGGCTCCATCACTCGGTGGAATGAATATTCTCTGGCGATATTAAACACAGCTTTTGAGCACTCAATATATTGAATTTGAGCTTAAGGCTTAAACGAATGAAGATAAGAATATCATTTTAGAAACTAAGTAGGGGCATAATTGGGAATAAGTCTACGAGCATACAAAAAACACGTGCTTGGAAGCCTAAATAAATAGTTATAAAAATCAGCTTCACGCTGTATCCCGCTCACAGTAGGGTAGGCAGAGGGAACCTAGTATTAATACACTCGGTTTCCCACATTCCGCCGTATTCTGGAGGCTTACCTCACAAATAGTTATAGGTACTAAAATATTATGCAATTGTAACATATCTATCCAATAACCTCCTTTATTTTTAAGGTGGTTAAGTAGGATAGATATTAACATAATCTAAAGTGAGACCTGACGGTTTTTCCACTATATGATCACGTACTCATCGGAAATCCCTTGTGTTTTAGATTTTACCGATTGTCTTCCTGCCAATGTTTATTCTAAATGTCATTAGTTAGTCATTTGTCAAAGAAGTATTAGTTTTTTCTTATGATGAGGTAAAGGTGAATTACCTAATAGTGATCTAAGGTACATTTCTGAAATGATTGTCCGGGTAGACTGATTATAAACGCGACGGTAATAGGTTCGATTTTCACCGGATTAATCGCGTTAAAATAGTTTAATTTAAAGTGTGTAATAATCGTGAAAATCAAAGAAAATTGTGCTGAGCTTGGGGATTTTTTTTTAAACTAGGACCTATTTTGCTATACGAGGCATCATGAAGCTGAGAAAGTATATTTATGATAATTTGGATATGGTTTTGTAAAAACCTATAGAATCAGATATTTCTTTATCATTTTCTTTTATATCTTTTTTGTATCTCATTTTATAACTATTTTACTATTATTAGTAAAGCTCGACCATTTGGTGTATTGCAATTTTTTTATTTGGAAATTCGATTTATATATTACTTTCTTGCACCAACTACAAATAATAAAAAAAAATATACTAAAAAGAAATAATGAACTTTAACTTAACAATAGGTTCCATCTACCCAGCCTTGCGGGAAACAAATATAAACTAATTCCATATTTTCTATAGAACTTAATAAACTGTTCTCAGCACAAACGTAATACGGCTACTTAAATTATTATTGTTCGCGAATTATTCCACTGGTTTCAAGTTTCATAATAGTTTAAGCACTTTTTATTACACTTAAGTCTCAACTTAAAAATTTGCATACTGTTAACTATTAAGTCCTTTCCACACTGGTGTTCTACTCTTGATCGAAGTTTTTACTTTTAAGTATAAAAAGTCAGCCCCCATATTTAACATTATATTATTTAACTATGCTTTCTGCGAGGAAAAATCATAAAGTATCATAGAGTAGACTTTTAAATGTTACAGGTTTTAAAGTGAATTTAATTTTACTTTAATAGTTACCGTGCAGTGGTTATTAAGTTATTTTTTTTAAATTATGAACGAGTTTCGTTGAAATTTCGTAGGGCTTTGGTGAAGAAATTTAGAAAGAGTAACGGCTGTATCAATTTAAATAGTTTAATTTTTAATGTGTAATATATATAACTACCTATTATGTATAGGCGTTCACGTTGTACCCTTAGCGGGGTAGTTAGAGAGAAAGGAGCGCCAAACGCTACGGTCTCTGCATTCCTCTTTCGCCTCGTCCACTGTCATAAATCTCTTCAGGGGATGTAGCTTTCCGGGGGGTCTTCATGCTTTTTCCTCTAGTATCTTTGATTTGATTCTGTGTTTTCGAAAGTCAACCGAGTTTTATTATTATTCAATATGTAAGTATAAATTGTTGTGCTCATATATTGTACATAAAAAAATAATTTTATTGAGAAATAGGAATATTTTCCCAAGTTAGGCTTTCAATTAGTTCCTATACTTTTCATATTAGACAACAACTTTAGTCTACGGTGAGCAAATCTATTATTTATTTTTTAAGTAAACAGTTGAAATAATTGATTCGTTGCGGAATTGAACGCAGCGTTTTATCTTAATATGCCTTATATTATTACTATTGGTTATATAGATCTAGAGCATTTGGTACTTGGAACTATAAGAATCAAGTCTTTTTCACTCTTCTTAAATAACTCTAAATAAATAAATTAAAAAACTAAAATTATAAAGATGTTTAGTCTTTATAAATTTAGTACTCGTTACTTGTCACATCGCGGTTTACTGTTGTCGTTACAAAATGCAGTTAAAAATTCAACATTTTATTTGAAACTTTATGTGTGCCATCACCTACTTACTGCTCGCTCGTAGTGAATAATAAGTAAGAAAAGCAAATAATGTTCTCGTAATAGTAAACATTTGCACCTTTTTAGTAAATGTTAAAAAGCAAATTATATTTCAAAACGGACGTTACTCTAGGTAGTAAGATCTTTGATTTTCACGATTATTACTCATTTTATTATTATTGCATCATCCGAATGCGAGTTTTAGGCAATAGGCACTCTGAAATAAGGGAGTGAAAATAACGTTCTAAGCCTGAATGCGAGTAATACAAAGGTTCTGGTATTTGAAAAAAATGAAGAAAAGACGGAATGAAAGATCAGTGCAAATGCTACGATATTAGAACAAGCGAATGAAGACACGAGATGGATTCGAAAAGGGAATGTTGCATGTTTGCACAATATAGTGTTGGTACCGACGCTGTCATACATAGCGAAACATGTGTATTACAGAAGAAGAATAAAAGAAAGATGAATTCTGTGGAGATACGATCTTGGTAGGATATGCAGAGTTAATTTAGCTGCTCGAATTCACAATGAAGAGATTCAAAGAATGACAGGTCGACTTCCTCACAGGCAGCTTTACTAACGCTAACGTAGTGCTTGAATTTCTCCATGGACAGAGTACCCTCTTCCCCATTCAACCGGTGTAACTAACAGCATTAACCTCAGTTCGAAAGAAAGATGCGGATTTCATTTCTCCTTCGAGTGGCATACTGAACAATTGTGCTAAGACATGTGACTTCAACGCGTTCCTAGTATGAAGGAAGTCCTAAAGAGTCAGTACTGCTTGCCCGGGCCCACTCGACCCGCTTTGTTATATATATTTTTGGCAAGATACAGTCAGCTCATTCTCAAAAAAAGGAATATCACAATATTTTTATCCACACTTGACAACACTGCGGCGATTGTACAATGTAATAAATTATTATATAAATTAATAAAATATTATAATAATATAAAAAAAATCACAAATAATCCTTAAAAAAAATCTTTTATATGACACTTCAATAGATACACCTAAGCCTCACATTTTTAAAAATAATATGATTATTTAAAAAAAAAACTTTATAAATGTACCTTTACAATAGTGTATTCTATATTTCGTATGTTAATGTTGGCGCCAAGAGTTGCGACATGGCGACGATTTTTGAGTAAATCTTATATGAGAATTTTAATTGCCATCCTGTTATGGTATATTTAATCCCGTGAGATTATTTTATATTATTTATATCTTTGTAAGTATTGTAAATATTTATTATATATTTATTTAGTCTTTATAATTTCATTGTTATTGATACTAATATGAGTAAATGCGGTAGTTGTGAGTTCGATCTCCGGTTGTGGTTTTATTTGTTTTACACTCTATCCTGCACTTGTTAGGGTAGACAATGGGTCCCCCCCTCTGGACTCCCCTTGGGAACCTAGTGTCAAGACAGTACGTTCCTATTAAAATATTCTCGGAGGCATTGCGTGCTGAGTGGCGGAACTTAACCTCGCGTTATGCCTTATACACCTCTTAATAAAGAGTAGGTAGATGAAAATTATTGTTACGACACTATCCCTGTCCCAATTTTAGAGACATTACACGTTGAGTTGCGTAACTCAACGGCACTCTTTGCCACGTTAGCGAGTAAAAGAAAATTTTAAATATTGATTTGCTTGAAAGGGGATCGAATCCACAACGTGTAGCACCACGACTTGTCTCTATATCATATCTCATATATTAATTTGTTCGTTATTTACCAAATGTTAGTTCTTCTGTATTGCACAGTGCATACAAATAGATACCTTGAAGTGTACTTAGCGTTAGCATTATAATGCCAAAAGGCGATAGTCAAAACAAGGTCATGTGATCGAATATTATGAAAGTTTTGATGACTAATATTTATTTCTTACATATTTAATATAAATAGATAATATTTTAATTCAAAATCATTGTATACCATCAGGTATTAATTGAGGCCAGTCGTGGCGCAGGAGCACAAACTGTGACTGTAAATAAGACTGCTTGTGGATTCGATCCCCACTCGGGGAAATGAAATATTTATTTAAATTTATATTTTCATTTTTTCTCTATGGTGTCGAGGAAAAGCGCGGTGTAGAGTTCCGCCACTTAATACGCAATACCTCTAAAATTCGGCGGTAACTGAGGAAATCATTCAATTATTGAATTATCTAGTACTGTTTTTGTAGCGTCATGCTTTTTCCCGGATAGAAGGTGATGTAGGGGCAACCTAATATCAAGATAATATGTTCTTCGATTTCCGAAAAATATAGAACCGTTGAGTGAAAACTTAAGTGGCGGAATTCGACAGTGCTCTTTATTTATCAGCGCAAACTTGAAAATAACTTAAACATAATAATTTAAATATACTCTACTAAATGCCGAGTGGGGATAGATTCCACTACCATCGCCTTTACAGTCAGTTCCAATCCCATTGAGACACGAAAAATACACCATGATGTAATAAATAAAAAAATATGTTATATTAAAATAATATATAACACAACACAATTTCATCATCTTTTATGTTTGTATTTATTCAAAAGTATAGTTTAAAGATGCTTAAGTGAGTTTTTGTTGATGTTATTATAATTATAAAGGTGACGTTAGTTTTTACTGGCGCAGTGGAATATTGGCTAAAAATGCAATAATGAATGGTTCGATATTCATTGAAGGAATGACATTAATATATTTTTATTTTCCCGCTGTAGTCCGCAAGACAACGGCACGGCGTCAGGTTCTTCAACTCAACACGCAATACTTGAATTTGGACGGACAGCAGAGGACGGAGTGTCATGACAGTAGGTTCCCCTTGACCTTGCTATGTGAGAAAAAAGTGAAGTTGAAAAATAATAATACTTTTTAACGCCATAGTAGGCCAACTAAACCATACGGTCTTACGAACGTGTAGCGTAAAAAGTGATAAAATTATATTTATCCTATTTGTATTTTAATTGTAAAAATTTGTCAGAATGGGTGTTTGTTCCGTTTTCACGTAAAAACGTACTAAACGTATTCAGATAAAACTTTATAGTATTACAGCTACAGGAATAAGACATAGGTTACAATATACAATAGGCTATATTATAATAAAAACTTGGTGCAGACGAAACCACGTTCAGATAGCTAGTGTTATTATAAAATATACTGACCACTTTTTACATCTGAATGTTAGACCTTAAAAAACGCCAAGGACCAGCACATCCGCGTACGTTACGTGTAGACTGTAGTTCCGTCAATGCCTGCGTGGACGTCATCGATATGCGATCGGTCGAGGCCATGGTGTGACCTTCCTTGCTAGTAGTAATAGTGCCTTTGATGTATTTCGATTTCTAATTATGTTAGAGTCACTTGATTTAAATATTATGATTAAAAATAATGACAGTAAGTAAATAACAGTTTTAATGTTAAAAATAACAATTTAATGTTAATAAAAGTATCATTCTACACTTAGATTTATAGTATGTTTTTATTATCACGCTGTATCTCGCATGAAACGGGGTAGGCAAAGGGGGCGTACTGTTAAAACACTCCGCTCAAAACTTTCTGCCGATTTCTGGGGGCATTGCATATTGAGTCGCGATTACAATTGACTGGACTCAAATATTTCAAAATCCAGATAAATAAAAATAAACAGTAAATAAACTAGTAAATTAAATAATCGATACTTATTTGCTACTTATTTAAAATCCGTTATGTTTGGAGTTCGTGTCTGAATAACTTAAACTTACTTAACATGGTTATAATATTTTTAACTAATTTTTGGTTTGGTGGTATATTTATTTCTTTTTATTTCTTATCGAGTAAGAGAAAAAGAGTTTTCCTCAATTTTTCTAGAATTACATGATTCCATTCCATCATCAGATCCTGACGTGGTGGTATCCATTACCACAAAATTTTCAAATAATATATATATATATATATATTTTGTTTTAGAAAAAATAACCTCCTCTTTTTGTGCTGTATCCCGTATATAGTAGGACAGGTAGAGGGAGTTTCTCTCTCAAGTGCGAATCGAATGTACAACCAGTAGCGTTCACAGTCACACGCTTAAATAATACGTGTCTTAAAATAAAAAATTATTATCATCTAAAATTCTCTCATAGCATCCATATTTGTATCATTCGTTCCCTGTCCATAGAACGCTAAAGTATATAATACATTGTTTCGTATTTTATAAAATAAATACATGAGGAGAAAATAAATTATAATAAAAGTTTCATAAGTACCTATTCTGTTGTTACGGGTGTAGTTCAGTCTCGAAACATCAGCAGAAAGTGGGGAACGGAGTGTCTTAACACTAGGTTCCCTCTGCCTACTCTGCTATAAAAATCTAAATATCAGTAAGATTAAGTCACTTAACTAAACTTTTGATTGGAGCCATTAATTATATGTAGACGTTATAAAATATTAATGCTAATAATACAGAGTAATAATATGTGAAGAGTGTATTTTATTTCTTTTTGCACTCGTTCAATCCTTCACTTATATTTGATATCCACGGGATTTTTTAGCTTCACGCTACACCTCGCACTGAGCAGCAGGCAGAGAGAACCTGGGAACCTAGTGTTAAAGCACTCCGTTCTCCATTAAAAACACACGAGCCACCTTCCTTATTTGTGAAGGCATGGCCTGCCTCGTTGAAATAAAAAAAATATTAAGTATTTCATTCCCCCGAGTGAGACTCGAAATTAAGACCATCGCTATTACAGCCGCAAGCTTGTGCCCTTGTGAAACGAGGGGTCTATAAACATATTTATATTAATGAAATTTGTTTCACCATTAGGCTTTCTTCCGACCCTAAAATATTTGAAATATATATTGTATACAAGTAAAGCTACCAGAGACAGTTAAGTTAGCTTTACACTGTATGATGCTCCAATACAAAGAAATAATTCCATTATATTCATTCCCGGCAGTGGAAATCGAACCCGCAACTATAGCGCTTACAGTCAACCAGTCCTGCTTATTTTTATAGGTAAGCTAGTACCTACCAAAAGTGCAACAATATAAATGTATTATTCAAATACTTGTCAAAGGCCCATAGATAAGATATACGAGAAAGGTTTTTACTTAGAAGGTCTTTGAGATTATCACGTGACCCTTTTTATAAAAGCCTCTTATTCCTTCATACGAGTATAGAACCTACGTGGATATTCGTACGGACGTCAGGTGGGGAAATGAAAAAAAATATTAACCTAAATAAATATAACTAAGTAGTATATCTTTAACTGAAATATTTATTTCAATTTATATTTCCATTTCTCTGCGTTGGTGTCGAGGCAAAGCGCGGCGTTGAGTTCTGTCACTTAACACGGAATGCCTCCAGAATTCGGCAGAAAGTGGGGAACGGAGTGTCTTAACACTAGGTTTCCTCTGCCTATCCTGCTGTGTGCAGCGTAAAGCTGATTTATTTTATTTATATCTTTCGACGCTAGTCTTAGCGAAGGGGTACTAGTGACTGCGACAGGTTGTAAATTTGATTCTAACTACAGGAAATGAAATAGTTAACATTTTCATTTCTTCGCTTTGGCGTCGAGGTGCAGCGTTGTCTTACGCCACTCAAAATGTCTCCAGAATTCGGCAGAAAGTGGGAAACAGAGTAACTTCTTCTTCTTCTGAACACTAGTCTCCCTCTGCCTACAATGCTACTACATGTGGAGTGCAGCGTAAAGCTGAAAAAAATCTGCTCATTTAACATATCACATTTTATAGTTTATTTTTCTTAAATCAATTTATAAAAGCTTAATTCAACAATTTATATATGAAAGAATGGAACCAAGCAAAAAGCAATACTATGACGTAAATATGAAATACAATATAAAGAGCACCACGACAGAGTACTGAGTACGTGAGCTATAATATTATTTAAAATAAATATTTTCCACAATATCAGTATGTATGTATTTTACTTTGAAAATGTTAAAGATATTTTACGACACCTTTAAGGACTATAAGGCAATAAAATGAGTTACTTATAATGTACGTAAGTTACAGATGTACGTATGGACAAGCACGTAGTGTTTATGTCTTAACATAATGCATTTTTTGTTTATAGAAATAGAATGTGCCTAGTTTTATTATACTTATGCCAATCGTCTTGTTTGAATGTTATATTGTAAGTGTATGAAATATATCGTTTTATTTTCTTCCTCGGTAAGAGGTTCCTCGAGAAGCTTTGAGTGCCATCACTCAGTGCCGAGTTCTCGCGGAAAACGCGGAGGATTGCGTAAAAAATTAGAAGTTTTAAATTTTTTCTGAAATTCAGGCTTTGCTTAGGATGAGACCTTTTATCTGATACTTTACATGAACTAGCGGCTTCGATACCAAATTTTGGCTCTAGGCTAGGCTTTTGTTTTTTAAGATTTCACCAGAAATGTATATGTTTTATGATTTCTTCCCGAACTAGTATTACCAGTAGATGCTAGCTGTCAAATTTCTTTATTCTAGGTCAACCGGAAGTACCCCATGAATTTTGATTCACTCGATAGTGTCGAAATATGCGTTTTTGCCTGTTCCTGAGATAAAGGCTCTTAACAGACAGACAAAAATAAAAGTGATCTTATAAGGGTTCCTTGTTTGTTTTCTCAATACATAACTTTCCCGATTCTTTTTTTCTTGAAAAAAAAAAGTAAAATATTTATTTAAGTACACGTCGGTAGTTTTTTACATTTATTATTATTATTTAATTATAATTAATAATAGACATTTATCGACATAACTATTAACGTTAAATAATAAAAAAATATTTATTTATTGTATATTTCCGTCAGAAAGAGAGAGAGAAAGTATGAAATAGCGAAGCAGAGGCCGTCTGGCGCAGGGGCACAAACGTGCGACTGTAAACGCGAAGGTTGTGGGCTCTGCTCGGTTGTATACACCCGGGGAATTAAATATTTAATATTTTTATTTCCGTTCTCTAATTATGAGGCGCGGCGTTGAGTTCCGTCACTAAACACGCTATGCCTCAAGAATTCTGGAAAGTGTCTTAATGGGAATAGAATATCTTAACACTAGACTGCCAGGTCCCCCTACCTACTCTGATATATGCGGCATGCAGTGTGAATCTAAAAAAAAACATACGAGGATAGAGTTTGACCGTAAAAACGATAGTTAAGCATTCAATCTCTACTCAGAGGAATTAAACACATTTTTATTTTCTGGCTTTTGTAGAGTATTCAGACAATCTATTCATGACGATCGGAAGGTGGAGTTAAAACATATATGTAGGTATGTGTTAACGATTTATCATATAAGAATCAATATTTTTATAATCTATATATCTATGCAATATATTTAACTATTAAAAAATACTATTAATTAAAATATAATATTAATAATACAATATGCAGTCGTTTGTACTAAATAATTAGATATTGCCCGAACAAAAATATAATTTTCCAACATATTAGTCATATAGCAAATAAAAGATACGGATATTATTAATCAAACGTTATTGTAAGCTTATGACAATCTGCGGATCTATAGATCAATTAACGATCTATGGGACGGGGATCTACATTATATTATTAATTATAAATACAAGCTTTCATATTTGAAATAGAGTATATTTTACTCTGAATAAGATATTTTTTGTTATAACACAGTACGTAAGATGCGTTCAACAGGTGATATGGTCATTTAGCGTTTACCATCCACTTGTGGCGTTCGCGAGCGAAAATGTTCGCGATATACTCGTATGATAAATTTAATTTCAATTAGTTAAATTAAATTGTGTCTGTGGGTTAGTTAATAGTGTACTGGATTATTTTATTTGTGGATAATTAATTAATTGTTTATAATATGTAAGTTATATTTTGTTTATTTTTTTAATTATTTAAATATAGTATATTAATTATTTTTCATATTTAATTTTTAATATAATATAATTTGTTATATTATATTAAGCTAGTTATAAAAATATATTATATTATATTTTTATAACTAGCTTATCAAGTATTTATAAAAGACAAACGAGTATATATATATATATATATATATATATATATATTTACATTGTCACTAAATGATAAATCAATTACTAATAATTACAAATAATAAATTAAAATTTAAAATAAATCATCAAATAGATGATACAAAGTTAAAGAACCGGTACAAAGTCAACTCTCACTTTCGACTAGTTGTAGGTGTCTACAACATAATTAACCCTATATTTAAATTAATTAACAATTACTTTACATTTACATCATATTTTTACTGTATTTAGACGAAGACTATCTAGTGAGAAATCTGTTTATACGAAGATATTGAACGATACTTGTTTAGAAAATATATATAAATTTTTATGTAGCTGTATTTGAAACCGCGCTTCTTGGAGATCGTCCAAGCGCTGACCACTATGCCGTACGTTTTCAAGAATCTACATCGAAATACTTAAACGGTGGTTACGACTCAGTAGGGAGATTTATACTATAAAATACTTTTTAAAAAACACAAAATATTTTTCTTTCTTAAGTGGAACCTTCTCAAAAAAACAAAAATATTAAAAATGTTGAGTGATTTTTTTGTTTCACGCTTTCCTATTCACGATACCATTCAAGATACGAAGGGTAGGCTTAGCTCTCCGCTCGAATTTGTAAAGATAGGAAATTTCTTTGCCGCGAATTATTTCGATGCGTTAGAATGGAGAGAGAATATGATGTAATAGAAAGCAAAACGATATTATTTAAAGTTTTGTTCTAAAAACTATTAAACAATAAATATTAAACAATATATAATAAATATATTTAATTATTAAATATATTTATTATATATTTAAGTATATTCTTTTTGTGTAATTTTGGTTTATATTTAAACAAAAATTACACAGAAAGAAATTACCTATATTGATGTAAAAATTCAACGTATATAATTTTTCTTGCTCCTTATTCTTCTCTATCTACATAAAACGCTATTTATAGAACATTTAAATGAATAAAACATCTAAAGGACAGATGTTATTACTTACAATTGAATTTCAAATTTTAACTTGAATTGCAAAAATATAGCAATTATCCTTAGTTCGTTTGTTTAATATATCTACTAAACTGTAATATATAGCATTGTATACGATAAGTATACTCTATTATCAGCTTCACGCATTAAAACACCTTTACGCTTTTTCACGCATAGCGGTAGGCAGAAGGATATTATTAAGACACCCTTCCCTTCCCTACTTACGATGTTTTCTTTTCCCTGCCGAATTTTCGAGGCATTGAGTGATAAGTGGCGGAACTCAGCGCTGCGCTTTTGGGCTTGGTGGCGTTTGTGGACCAAAAGCGGAAATGAAAATATTAATAAATAATTTAATCCTCCGCGTGGGGATCGAACCCTTAACCGTCAAGTAACAGTCCCTTACCGCCAAATTTGTGAGACATGGGATGCTTAGTGACGGAACTCAACGCCGCATTTTGTCTACCAGCTCAAAAAAATTAAAATGATTTACATATAATTACTCCGTGAGGGGATTGTACCCATAACCAATGTATTTAAAGTCAAATGCTGTCCCAATGCGCTACTACGTCCTCGGCCTTGGCGTAAAATACTTTATTATCATTAAAATTATTAATATATACAATGTTAACAATTAACGGATTATAACTTACTTTACTTCATTGTCACTGTTTTAATAAAATATTATTATTTTAAATGTTTTCAAGTTATGTTCATACATAATTAAGTTGGTTAAGTTATATTGACTATAGACATCCAAATATTAATTGGATTTTTTTGAAATTAAGTTTACGTTTTTATCATGTTAAAGTACATACTTACTTTGCAAACAGAGAGACTAATATGTTTTTCTAGTAGGCAGTCATAGCGATTCGTTTTTTTCACGGTTCACGCTGTATCCCGCACATATTGTAAAGAGACACCGTTCCCATTAAGATGCTTCCGTTTTTCACTTTCCGCCGAATACCCAAAGCATTGTGTGTTGAGTGCCGGAACTCAACGCTGTGCTTTGCCTCCTTACCAGAACAAGGAAACTAAAATATTAAATATTTAATTTTCTCGAGTGGGAGTCGAACCCACAACCTATCGTGTTTACAGTCGGACGCTTGTGTACCTGCGCCACGTCTGGCCTCAATAGAGCAATAGTGCGATAGGTCAAAAAGGTTAATTAACAAATTTAATTTATTCGTAGGCCGTCGCTATTATATAACGTGGTCAGATTTGGTTTGTGACGAAATAGAAAAGTCATTAAATTAACTTTTCTTGTTGTATATAAAGAGTATGAATATAATGTTAAAGTTCGTATTAACATTCTTAAAAGGATTCTTTCAAAATCTTTATAAAGTTTTTTCTTTAATAAAAAAAAAAATTATTAGCTTCACGCTATATCCCGCACACGGCAGAGTAGGCAGAGGGAACCTAGTGTTAAGACACTCCGTTCTCCACTTTCTGCTGAATTTTGGAGGCATTGCGCGTTGAGTGGCAGAACTCATATTTTTTTGAGCTGTACACTGTATCGTTAAGATACCCTGTACGCCAATTTCCGAACAGAATTCGAAAAATGGCGTGTTGTTAGGCGGAATACAATACCACATTCTCTCACACCAGAGTCAGAACATGGAAATTGTTCGCGACGTCGCGAGGTCCGCGCGGTCGCGGACTTGTTACGACATGTAGTTGCGTGTCGTGACTCGTGACGTCACACAATTGGAATAGTTTTTTAAGTATTATTTAATATTTCCAAAATTATTAATATTTTAATTCAACAATAACATAAATAGAATTATAAACAGATATAAGTATTACCTTTATAGTAATTATCGAGTTTGTATTGTAATTATATAGTTTTAATATAGTTTACCGAGCTAATTATGTTTAAGATAATAATTGTAAAAATATTATTAGTTATTGTTAATTATAGTTTTATACAGAAAAATTAGATACATTTATTAGTGCTTAATGTTTGCAAAATAATTATTTAGAGATTTTATATCATAATAACTTGTGTAAATTTCGTCATAATTACAGCATCTTTCGTAAATTTGTAATAGTAAATAATTAAATAGTATATTAATTTACATTTATATAAATAGATATTTTTGTGTTCTTTTAATATATATAAATTGTAAATGTGTCCGATTGATAGTTATTAAAATATAAGCAAAAACTTGTAATAATCATAGTGAAAATATTAGCGTAAATAAAGATATAACGGCTCGGTGGCTTGCGGCTCTCTTTACGGTATAGCTCCGCGCTACGTAAGGTAGCAAAGACGCGCAGTGTGGTGTCGGACAACCAGTTCAAGCATACAGTAAATAGGAAGAAAAATAGGAAGAAGAATATGAAGAAATATAGGAAGACAAATAGAATAATAGGAAGATGTATTTGAAGAAGCCATCAGCCACCGACCGTCACATTGAATCATAGCATCTTGTTTCATTCGGCGATCGCCGTGCTCCCAGTATCCGGAACCTATAGTGTACAGGGCGTCAGCGGCTCGTTCATTCGAGATCCGCCCGTCCGGTACAACGCGCTGGTCCTTCGAGCCGGATCTGGGGCAAAGTCATCGCCACATCGCTGAAGATCATCGCCGCACGCGCCGTCACGCTCTCCGCCGCGCTCGCATCCGCGTTTTGGCTGTCGCGCTCGCAAATGCGCTGACGTCACGAATTTCGTCGCGCTCGCAGCCGCACGCGCCATCGCGTTCGCACCCGTGTTGACAGTCGCGCTCGCAACTGCGCTGACGTCACGTTTTCCGTCGCGCTCGCATCCGCACGCGCCGTCGCGTCCGCATCCGTGTTGACTGTCGCGCTCGCAAATGCGCTGACGTCACGAATTTCGTCGCGCTCGCAGCCGCACGCGCCGTCGCGTTCGCACCCGTGTTGACAGTCGCGCTCGCAACTGCGCTGACGTCACGTTTTCCGTCGCGCTCGCATCCGCACGCGCCGTCGCGTCCGCATCCGTGTTGACTGTCGCGCTCGCAAATGCGCTGACGTCACGAATTCCGTCGCGCTCTCATCCGCACACGCCGTCGCGCTCGCATCCGTGTTCGTGAATCTTCGTGGGATATCATCAGTCTTCGTGAATCTTCATGTGATATCATCCGTCTTCGTGAATTATAGCCAGATATCGTCAGTCGTCGTGAATCTTCGTGGGATATCATCCGTCTTCGTGAATAATAGTCCGATATCGTCCGTCTTCGTGCACCATCGTCCGACATACGCCTTCGATTGTCATCGTGCGCCTTCGTGAATCATAGTCCGATAGAGCCAGTTTACGTGAATCATAGTGCGATATCATCAGTCTTCGTGAATTATAGTCAGATATCGTCAGACTTCGTGAATCTTCGTGCGATATCATCCGTCTTCTTGAACAATAGTCAGGTATCGTGCTAAGATGCCCATCACACGATCAAGAGGTCAAGCTGAGGGATGGAGATATGAAGCTAGGGGTGACCCTTCATCTAGTCACACAGAGGTCACACACCCGCCTACAGATACACATGAGGAATCCGTAATAGTAAAGAATTTAATAGTACCAAGTGACGAAAAGGAAAATTCAAGAATTATTTCAATTAATGACGAGGAACAACTTGAGGGAGCACAAATAGGGTTAACAACTTCGAAGTGTTCAAAATCGAAGAAAACCACCAAATCCAAACGTAAAGCAAGAAATGCTCGTGAAGAAATACTTCGAATCAAGCTTGAACTCGCACAGATAGCTCTGGAAAACGCTGAATCAGATAGTTCAGAATCAGAGGAAGATAATATATCGAAAACCGACTACGTTAGCTCCTGGGTTGAGAATAATGCACAAATCGAACAAAATTTACCAAGACCACGTGCTGACGTTCCGAGGCAACCACATCCCATGCCTTTATGCTATACAATGCCTCAATATACAAATATCGTCACCGACTCTGAAAATAAACAAGCAATACAGATAGATCAAACAAAAGAAATAGAAGAGCTAAAAAAGGAAATAGAAAATTTAAAGAAAAGATGCGTAAAAGCGGAATCCGCTCCTACCTCGTTGTTTAAGAAGACGGAGGTACCTATAGCTACAGTTTTACCTCCATCATCATCATATAATTTTCCCGTCGCGTCCAAAGTGATCATGGATCTTCCTACATATAGTGGAGCATTGAATGAATGGTTATCGTACAGGGCCATATATGAAAACACTAAGGGGTACTTCAATGATGTCGAAAATACAGCCAGAATTCGAAGAAGCCTAATTGGGAAAGCTTTGGAAGTCGTTGATACACAACTCATAGCTCATTCAAGACCAGATGCCATCATAGAAGAGCTTGAAATGAATTTCGGTCGCCCAGATACAATCGCATATAGTGAATATGAGAAGCTTCGGTCTCTACCTCGTTGTGCTGACAATCCAAAGGACATACATGCGTTCGCCAGTAAAGTTAGAAGCAGCGTCAATCTATTTCGTGCACTCAATTTACACAACTTTATCACTGCGCCAGATATAACGAGGACCCTTCGAGAAAAGCTTCCATCTTCGTTATGTACCAGGTGGTACGAGGAACAAGCGTCTATCCTCAAACCAGACCTGACGCACTTCAGCGAGTTTCTCACCAAACAAGCGGCATGTCGTACACCTTATTCAACGGAGATCCTGAACTTAGAGCCTACTCGTCGTGTGGTACATAGAACACATACCACAACAGAAGAAAGAAAACCTACTAGTTTTCATGGAATGGTTAAAATTACGTGCAGAATTTGTAACAAAGAAGGTCATCATAGTATTAGCTGCAAGAAATTTCAAGATGCCAACTCAGATAAAAGATGGGAACTCGCCAAAGAACACCGACTTTGCTTCAGATGCCTTCGGTCCAGACAATTAGGACATTCTTGTAGACCACAGAAATGCAGAATTAAGGGATGCACCGCTACTCATCATCGATTATTACACTATGATAAAAAGGAGAAATCAGAAATTCGAAATCAAAGAGAAGAAAAAGAAATCGTGGCCAACGCGTGGATACCATCAAAGGCGCATGCTTACCTTAAAATTATACCAGTTCGAGTTCTTGGACCGGCGGGAGAAACCTCGGCATACGCTCTATTAGATGACGGATCAACCGTGTCTCTCATAGATGAAGCTTTGGCAAAGGAAGTTGGTGCTGAGGGACGCCTGGATCCTTTAAAAATGGAAGCAATAGGGGATATAGTTATTGATACGCCAGGATCAAGGCGTGTTACTGTGACACTAGCTAATTCACAGAAAAAGAAAATTAGTTTTACAGCTCGTACCGTTCCGCATCTCAATCTTTCCCCACAAACAATTCGTGAAGAAGACTTAGCTGCCTGCGATCACCTTATAGATTTAAAAAGCAAGCTCATTTACGATTCAGCCACACCTAAGATTCTAATTGGTCAAGATAATTGGAATTTTCTACTCACGGAAGATGTTCGTATAGGACCAAAGAATCAACCAATCGCTTCACTCACGACGCTCGGATGGGTGCTTCATGGTGCGCAAAATAGAAAATTGGATCAGAGAATCCACTTCGTCAATAAAGTTACCGATTATGAAGATAGAATGGATGAAGACCTAAGAGATTACTCTGATCAAGAAATAAGAGCTGATCATAAATGGTATCACGGGCCTGCCATCTTGAAAGCAAATCCAAGTACCTGGCCTATCGAAAAACCGGTCGTTTCAAATAATACTGGTGAAGAGCACACCATTACCGTTAAAGAACTCCAGTCGAAGATGAAGTTTCGTGACGCAATTCCTGATCCGCAACGTCACTTAAAATGGAAACGACTACTTCGTGTTACAGCTAGAGTTTTGCAGTTTTTGGATATCTGCAGAAATAGCAAGGAAAAGACTTTTTATAAGCGAACACGTAGAAAAATAGAAATCGATCCTACGTGGAACAAACGACGAAAGAAAATTAATCATTTTCTACTTGGGGGTTCAGCTCGTCTACCTATACCTGGCACATTTAGTGAGAGCGACATTGATAGTAAAAAGCAGCGGAGACGCTCACAGATACTTGCGGATATGTTTGGGAGACGCTGGGTTCGCGAATATCTCTCCGAAAGCCAGTACCGGCGGGAGCCTCATGGTCGGGGCCCTATTTATCAAGTAGGCGATCCGGTACCCAGACAGACAGAATATCCAGGTGCAGATGGACAAGTGTGAATAGTTGAAGTACGCACTAAGGGTGGTCCTTTTGAAAAGGCCAACCAAAAAACTCGTCCTGCTTCCCAAGTTACAAGACGTCGCTCACCGCGGAGAAGATGCAGCATCACGTCGACACCTGATACTGCACGGCGGGAGAAATGTTCGCGACGTCGCGAGGTCCGCGCGGTCGCGGACTTGTTACGACATGTAGTTGCGTGTCGTGACTCGTGACGTCACACAATTGGAATAGTTTTTTAAGTATTATTTAATATTTCCAAAATTATTAATATTTTAATTCAACAATAACATAAATAGAATTATAAACAGATATAAGTATTACCTTTATAGTAATTATCGAGTTTGTATTGTAATTATATAGTTTTAATATAGTTTACCGAGCTAATTATGTTTAAGATAATAATTGTAAAAATATTATTAGTTATTGTTAATTATAGTTTTATACAGAAAAATTAGATACATTTATTAGTGCTTAATGTTTGCAAAATAATTATTTAGAGATTTTATATCATAATAACTTGTGTAAATTTCGTCATAATTACAGCATCTTTCGTAAATTTGTAATAGTAAATAATTAAATAGTATATTAATTTACATTTATATAAATAGATATTTTTGTGTTCTTTTAATATATATAAATTGTAAATGTGTCCGATTGATAGTTATTAAAATATAAGCAAAAACTTGTAATAATCATAGTGAAAATATTAGCGTAAATAAAGATATAACGGCTCGGTGGCTTGCGGCTCTCTTTACGGTATAGCTCCGCGCTACGTAAGGTAGCAAAGACGCGCAGTGTGGTGTCGGACAACCAGTTCAAGCATACAGTAAATAGGAAGAAAAATAGGAAGAAGAATATGAAGAAATATAGGAAGACAAATAGAATAATAGGAAGATGTATTTGAAGAAGCCATCAGCCACCGACCGTCACATTGAATCATAGCATCTTGTTTCATTCGGCGATCGCCGTGCTCCCAGTATCCGGAACCTATAGTGTACAGGGCGTCAGCGGCTCGTTCATTCGAGATCCGCCCGTCCGGTACAGAAATAATTCATTCTCCTAACAAGGAATCGAACCCTCGCTTTACAGTCCGATATCGCTACGCTAAGTTCATATTTTCAAATACGTATTAGGTGACATTAGTCGACAATACGATTATGTAGGTACCGAGGTGACCATTAACCGATAATTTGACTACCTTCCTCCCTATTGTTAGTGTTACAACACTCGCTAGGATCGTCACATCACTTATCACATACTAGCCGTATAGCTGTGTCAAGGTTTTAATAGATTAAAGTTGAATTTATTTGAATTGTTTAGAGTGGACCAACGTAAAATATATTTAGGGTTTTAAAGGTAAAGGTATGTTGTTGATAAATGTGTATTCAATTTTTTTTTAGTTCTTGTGGCTTTTTATTGAGATTTTGAACTTTATGATGGTTTTAGATTCGATTTTTAGTTTGGTAACTTATTTATTTTTCATATATTATTGTTTCATATATTATTGTATTTTGTTTCATATATATATGTACGAAATCTATTTTTAAGTCTCATCATATACTTGATATGTTAAATAACTAAAAATACAAATGTTTTCTATCATTTATTACATTTCTTTTTGTAGTCAAATTGGGATCTCATCAAAATGGAATGACTAATATATAAAATAGTAATAACATTCCAAATCAAAAGAAAAAAAAAACGTATTTTAATGGGAAATCTTAATATATTTTAGTCGGAATTTGTTTTCAAATAAAATTAGATTTTTATCCAAATTACAATAAATATATTTGCAAACATTATTATCCTCTAGTGGATGGTAATGGAGTGGACTTTAAGAATGTTAAACGACTTTGGTTAATCGCGAAAGAAATTTACAATTTCCCATTCGGGGGATTCCCCCGTATGTGAAATGTGGGAGTTTTTAATAGCTTCGCCGGTTGCCATAAAAACTTTTATCACATTCATCTCAATAATAATATGGCGATTAGATTTATTTTGTTTATGTAAATTAAATTGGTAATGGTCTTATTAAAGTGGGTCAGTATAATTTATTCGTTTTCTAAGGCTGGGAAAATTATAAATTACTTAATTTGCGCAATTTAGAATAAGTGAATGAATATATCTAAAAATTGAGAAAAAGGTTTTATTCATTTTGCTACAATAATCTGGAACCAGCCGTGGTCCAGGGGCACAAATGTGTCTATGTGAGACTGTTGTGGGTTCGACCCTGACAAACTAAAACACGGCGGAACAAATTGTCTTAACACTAGGTTCCTTCTGCCTACCATGCTGTGTGCGGTATACAGCGTGAAGATTATATATTACGTTAAAAGTAGATTGATATCACGTGTAAGATTTCCATATGTATTATAATATATTAGTTATTATGACCAAAGGAGTGATTTTTATAGTTTCAATAACCTTGGAAAGGGGAAAGCCAAGTCACTAAACGAAGCAACGTGACCCATGGGAAGCTAAGGCGTTATTAGAGTGAAATATTTTCTAAGAATTTAATTACAATATTTTTCCTCGATTTGACACGTGATTTGTTAGATATTGCTCAAGCATAATGTAACATATATTTTTTTATATACACATATGTAAAACAAAAATTCTCAGTGATGTAGCGACTTTTATTTACTTCTTATCAAATACTCTGGCTTGCAATCAGCAGCAAGAATATGTCACTATTTTCTTTTATTTTTTTTTGTTTTTTTCTTTAGCTTTACGCTGTATCCCGCAGTATAGTCAGAGGGAATCTGGGAACCTAGTATTAAGACTGTGTATTCCTCATTAAGACGCTGTTACCTACTTCACTTTTCGTCAAATTCTTCATGTATTGCAAGTTGAGTAGCGAAACTCAACGCCGCGAGTTGACTCGTTACCAGAATGAGAAAATGAAAAAATAAAGAATATATATTAGAAAAGCAAAGCTATAAAAAGTATATAGTATTTACTATATTATATATTGCATCTTTGGTCTGGCTCAAACGTGTGTAGCACGTGATTAGAAAGGAAACCGGTAACACCTTAATAGGAATTCATATTTCATTCAACATTTACTTTACTATAGTTCACATTTTTAATTTCAACTGATCGTGAGCATTAAACGAAGTATAATTTGTATTTATTAGTTATTTTACTACATTATTATCTTTTACGTGTTATTTATAGCTAGTTCATTTATTTATCTTTTGAGGCCAGTCGTGGCGCAGGGGCACAAGTGTATGACTGGAAATACGGCTGGTCGTGGGTACAATCCCCACTCGAGGAAATGATCTTGTGTTGAGGTAGAGCGTGGCGTTGAGTTCCACCACTCGCCACGAAGATTTGGGGTTGAAGCACCTATTAAAATAAGGAACTATAGTAACTTAACGGGAACGGATTACGTGTATTAAATAGAAGAATTGGGCTGACTGAGCTGGGATCTTGCTGTTATATTGATCGGTAGAATATCGTCTAGGTATATACAACTTTTTACTGGTTAATTTAAATAAAATAGGTAGACGAAGGTTGAAAACCTTCATGCTTTAAGCTTTGGGTATTACTCGCGTGTAGTAGAGTAGCCGAAAACGCATATAGTTTTAAGTCACTCTTATCTCCAATTTCCGTATTTGTGACATTGCGTGTTAAGTTTCTGAATTTGACTCTGTGCTTTGTCTTATCTTAGCTTTTAAGTGAAAATTATTTTATTATACCTTAAAATTGTCTCTAACGGGGATCAAACCCATGACCACTCATTTATTCAAATACTGTTTCATGGTTAAGTTAAAAGTCATATTATAAGTAATTAGGACGTTTCCATGATGGACCTCATATCAGCCGGTTGTGGTTAAAATCAACAGTACTTTAAAACTAGTTAGGGTACCGCAAATAAGCCCCTAGGGGCTTTTAAACTAATTTGATACACAGTTTCGTAAATAACAAAATTGTTTCTAGAAACAATTGTTTTCGACGTTATTTGTAGGTTATATATCAAAAATGTGAGCTTAATTTATATATAGCAGCTTTCTTATTTTTCGACGTAAAAATTATAATTTCCTAAAGTCATTATGGGTTACTGAGAAGTTGTCTATATATTATTATATGTACTATATAATCCGTTGACGTATATAATAATAATACGCGTTGCCATAGCAACGTGTATGTCCCTTTATTAATATTGAAAGTTGAACATATTGTCAATTGCGTGGTAGTATTTGTATTATTTAATTTAGTGATTTAATGTACTTTATAAAAGTACGATTTAACTTCTTTTTTTATATAGTGCAATTATGTCTTTGTTGAACCGAATTAGCAATATGATGGTTCAGCCATGCAATATTTAACATTACTACGAGAGTAAATATTAGGTAAGATTGTTAGTATAGTGAAAAAAAGTAAATAAGCAGTGTTAAAATATTCGTGTTGATTTGACAACTTTGTGTAGATTTTTTTTAAATCAATAATTTTTACGTTTTATAATCTATTTATATATCGTTTGGTGTTGCCAATAGAGAAAAATAGATTTAGATAATAGATTTAGAAATAGATGAACATCTGAAGAAACGTGTGTAACACTGAAGGGTCTGGGTTTTGATTTCGAACCAAAGACAGAAAACACACAAACATTTTTTTTTAATGAATAAGTGGTATCAAAAATAGATGTATAAGATATAAATAGATGGAAAGTAAAAAACTGTGACTATATAAGTATATATATTAAATCTGTCTACTCTATAATATTTAGACGATGTTAACAAGAACTTGTTACCGCTATTTTACTAAAATTATATAGCATTGTAATAAAACAATTTTAATTTTTAAGATACTATTGCTGTCAATCCTATTAAAAGGAATTTATATTAAAAACACGGACATTATTTAGCACGGTGTAAAAAGAAATAATCAAATTTAAATACTTAATTAGAAAACGTATGTTCCGTACGAGAACGTATGGCTCAGTGGTCAGAGCGCCTGGTCGGTTTCCAGGAGGCGCGGGTTCGAGTCCCGCTACGTTCAAATTTTTATACGTTTTCTAATTAAGTATTTATCTTTCCTAAGTGTGGATTAACACTTTAAAAATGTTTAAAAAATAATCAAATTTAATTTCATAATTTTTCAAAACTCGAAGATGAACATTTTCTCACTAAGGTAAGAAACATCTAGTTCGAAATCTTAAAACATTCTTAATAAGTTTTATTACTTTTACATTTAGTTCCATGTAGTTTATTCGATAGAAAACTTCAAAGCTATAATAAAATTGAATTTGTTTGTAAATGCAATCTTCAAAGTACGAGAACAAGTTAGACTGCACCGCTGTTTCCAAATCATATTTATTTTTGTTCTGGATTCATAATTTTTATATTATTTTTTTATACTTTCATAAATTTACTATTTGAGGCCAGTTGTTGCGCGTAGTAAGCACGATAGGTTGAGGGTTCGATTTCCACTCGAGGGACTGAAATATTCAATATTTTAATTTTTATTTTCTCCTTCGTGGTAACGAGGCACGCGTCGTTGAACACTCAATGCCCCCAGTATTTGGCGGAAAATGGGAATCGTAAAAGTTTTAATGGGAACAGAGCACCTTAACTCTAGGCTCGTACGTTCCCTCTACCTCCTGCTGGATAGAGTACTTGTTTAATATAATATATTCTATAAAATGTTCGATAATAACTATGCTTTGCATTATAAAGAACACATTAAACACTAAAATCTGTGTAAATTCCATTTTTACTCCAACACATGCTTCTTAAGTATCTCTTAACGTTATCATATTATAAGTAGGAACTTCACCTTGTAGTTTCCCAACACTACGTGATTTAAACTTAGGGCCGAGTATAAACAGAGCTATTAAGATACCATCCGTTTTAATGTTATATATGATGTATGTATGTTTGTTTTAAATGATGAAATCATAAAATATGTTCATTTATGTAGTAATATCCTGATATTTATTTTGCAATAAGTTATATTTTTTATTGTCATAAATAACATTTTTTAAGCTGCTCGCTGTATCCTGTACATAGTAGGCAAAGGGAACCTGGGAACATAGTGTTAACCCTCTAACGTTGCGTTTACAGTCGGACGCTTCTGCCTTTGCGCTACGACGGCCTTAATAACATAAAAAAGTTTCTATTTATGAGTCTGTATTTGCGCAGTGACACAATGTTGGGTTGTTTGTTGCTTGCAGGTTCGCTTCCTTCTCAGGTGAATAAATTTTATAATACTTTATTTTGTAGCTTTGTTAACAAGACAAAGAGCGGCGTTGAATTTAAACAAGAAGCAATCAATATCTTTAAATGTTTAAATCTTTAAAGGCACGAAGTTTCTTAATACTAGGTTCCCTCTGCGTACCCTTGCTACCCTACTGTATGCGAGATAAAGCGTGAAGCTGAAAAAAATTTTAATCTTACGTAGACAAATTGTAAACTTGACTCTAAAATCTAAAAAAAAACCTATACCATTGTAATAAGCTTTGATCGATAGAGTCGTCTTAAATATGACATTGACGTTACTTTATCATATTGTAAAAAAATATATATTACAATCTTTACTTAGTTCAAGTTCAAGTTATTTTATTTCAATTTTACCAACATTATAAATTAAGTTATAATGTATCTTATACCATATGATGCTAAATTAAACAACAACATTTAAACTATACGGACATTTTTAATAGTTTTAAAGAAAACCACATTAGATAGAAAAATATATAGATAAAATTCTTTTTAGAGAGAGGATGTGGTTCAAATTTAATTTAAGTATGCGTAAGTTAGTCAGTTATTAATAGGTACACATAAAATAATATAAAATGCAGGAAATTACCCAAAATATAATTTTGAGATAACAATATTATAATTGCAATTTTAATATTATCAGTATGTTAATGATTCACTTGTGATGTCAGTAAAAACCCATCAAGTTTCGAATGATAAATCACATTTATTATTATCATGTTTTAACAAACAATATTTATTAAAATACCAGTTAATAATGAATTTTTGTGAGTGATTGCCTTTGTTGTACCCGATTAAGAAAACCTAAACTAAGGTGAAAAAAGATGTATCTGTAGTTATCTATCGAGGCCAGTCGTGGCGCAGGGGCACAAAGTGTGACTGTAATATCGTTTGGTTGTGGGATCGATCCCCACTCGAGGAAAATAAATATTTATTTACATATTATTATAATTAATTATTATTATTATTTAGATTTATATATTTCCATTTCTTCGCTCTGGTGTCGGGGTAAAGCGTTGCGTTGAGTTCCTCAACTCCGAGTCATTCAACACGCAGTGCTTCCAGAACTCGGTGGAAAGTTTGGTACGGAGTGTCTAAACACTAGGTTCGTTCAGCCTACCCTGATGTGTGCGGGACACAGCGTGAAGCTGATCAAAAAAAATCTTATCTGTAGTATTTTTTTAGTTATTAATTCCATACAACATTGCTGAACAAGAATTATTTTCAAACAAATAACAATTATTAATTGTTTCGGATGAAAATAAACAAAAATAGTTTAAGTAAATATAGGTTAATGGTACAATGTACAAAAACAAGTTTTCAAAATTATGAACGTTTCAATTTAAAGTTTTTGTTTAGATCATCATTTATCAAATATCAAATATTTTCTATTGATATTGTCTGTTTTTGGAACCTAATTGCTGTAGGTGAAACGTTTATAAAATAATAGTTGCTATGTTTACACTAGAATTTTGCTTGCGGCTTCGCTCGCTTGGGCTATAGACATCTCTATTTTTTGTAAGCTTTAAGCTTTATCTTAACCTAGTGTTAAGACACTCCGCTCCTCATTTACCATCGAATTCTAGCGGCATGTCGAGTGGCGAAACTCCAGTATCCTCTAGGAAAATAAAATATTTATTTAAATTTATATCTCCATTTCTTCGCTCTGGTGTCGATGTAAAGCGCGGCGTTGAGTTCCATCCAACACGCATTGCCTCCAAAATTGGGCGGAAAGCGGGGAACGTAGTATTCTAACACTAGGTTCTCCCCGCCTACCCTGTTCTGTGCGTAACACAGCGTGAAGCTGATTTAATTTTTAAAGTGTCATTCATTACTTAGACAAGAAAAATACTTAAAGACGGATTCCAAGAGGCGTGGGTTCAAATCCCATTCAGTTCCAACTTTTATACGTTTTCTATATACCTATTTTTTATTTAGCTTAAAAGTTCACTAAGTTACTACCATCAACACAATAAGAATACTTGATTTAATTGTGCCGCTAGTACAGATAGATATCCGTTAGTCCGCAGTAGACTGCAAAGTTGTTGGTTTTTTTCTCTTTTTGCATATTACTATGCATCTAACCACTGACTGTGATGGATACAGTTAGTGCTGTAACTAGATAAACGTATATTATTAACGTACAGTTATTAATAGATTTTATTGTGAAAAAAAATGCTTTGATTTTTGCGGCGTTGAGATCCGCCATTCAATACGTAATGTTTCCAGAATTTTGTTCTGCCTAACCTGCTATCTGCGTGGTACAGCGTGAAGCTGAAATGCTTTTGATCTTGAAAGTCATCTTTGTCAAAGTAAAAAACTTTTTAATATATTTTTTCGTCTAAGGAGGTATTTTTTTATAGGTAAACGTAACGTTTTTAGAATAGCTCATGCCGACAATAATATAAATTATTTAAAAATATATACATTCAGGCCAGTTATGGCACAGAGGCACAATCGTGCGACTGTAAACGCGACAGGTTGTGAGTTCGATACCCACTCGAGAAAATTAAATATTTCATATTTTCTTTTCCTCCGTTACCAGACGGTAACGAAAACGCAAAGCACGGCATTGATTTCCGCCACTTGGGACAAAATGGATGTGCCTTAACGGGAACGGAGTATCTATAAAAGAAGACTCTCAGGCTCACTCTGCCATATGTACATGATATGTACGTGATACAGCGTGAAACTATAAAAAGTATTATATACAAACGAACACATATTTACACTATTACCGAATCTACTATTAAGCAAAGCCACGAGAAATCAATAGTTTCACAGAAATATAAACATAAATCTATATAAACCAAACCTCTAGAATGTATTGAATAATGTCATTCACAAGCAATTATTTAAGGATTTAACTTTATTTAGAATTTAATGTCAAAACTTGAATGATTCGGTCGTAAAGTGTTTAAAATAATAAAATTTCGAGTAAGTAATGGTTTTGTTTTATCGCTCTTGTGTAAAGTCGATAATCGTGACTTCAGAAGTTTTTATTACTTATTTGAAATTAGGAAAGTTGTCTTTTTATCTATAATGATGATGATGATGATGATAATTTTTGACTTTTAGCTTAACCCATAAATTGCAGGGTAGGAACAGAGAACCCAGTGGTAAAAATATATATTGCGTACAGTGGCAGAACCTGCCGCCGTTTTGTTTTGCCAGATTAAGTAAATGAAACCCAGTCTGACGCTTTATAGCAGGGTAGATAAAAAACATACTACAGAACCCATGACACTAGTGACAAAGCATTCAGTTTCCCGCTCCCCACCGTCACTTATCGCTCTCGCTTTCCGTACCTCTTGAATGGCGGAACATAACGCCGCATTTGTTTTGCTAGAATTCATAATGATATTTAATACAGTTATAATCTCACTGCGCTATGAGTGCATCATAATTTATGATGTAGATCTAGAATGTGTGTTAAATGTATTATTTATTATTAATAATATGAATTTATTACTATATTTTTTTATTAACGTTGATTTAATTAAATTTAATCAAGATTTATTATTATGAATAATATGTATTTATTATTTTATGTTTTTTATTGACGCTGATTTTATAAATTTTAATCATTAATATTATAATAAATAAAAAATAAATATATTTACTGTAATAATTATTATATTGAGGCCACAGTGGCGTATTGGGACAGCGTCGGACTGTCAGGCGGACAAATACAATTCGTTGTTTCTATAAAATCTAGGAATTACATTAAGTGCGGCGTTAAGTGTCTGCACTCAACACGCAATATTTTTAATCGATGCGGAAAGTGGAGAACGAAGTGTTTTGACAGTAAGTTATCTGTATCTATCCTGGTGCTATGTTACGTAAAGTAACATATCGTAAATTAAAAATTATAATTAAATCAGCTTCACGCTGTATCCCGCAAACAGCCGGGTAGGCAGAGGGAACCTAGTGTTAAGACACTCCGTTCCGCACTAAAAAACAAACATAACGTAAATAACAAACGTAAATTCCCATATTAAAATTGTAATTATTTACAGATCACACACTTATACTGAGGTCAAGTTTGCGAAGTTATATTATCAGTTAGTAATTAAAATTGAATGGTACCGACAAATGAATTTTGTCTTGAAAAAAAAAAAAGTTTTTTTTTAATATGTTAGTGCCAGGTTCATTTTATAATGTTTAAGTGAACGTGCAATTTTCATAAAATCTTCTATAACGGAGAGCATTTTTAATGGAAAGGTAAATATATTTTTTTATTCATATTTAACTAGGTGTTGCTCATTTTTTTTTCAAGTTTTATTCATATAGATTCATTGTTAGAAATACATTTTAAGTTAAATTAACAGTTAATACATTGAACAAGGTTTTGATAGAAAAGAATATACATCTAAGTGGTCAGTTAATCGTTGTTGGTGTTGATTGATAGATTTTTGTGTCTCTTTGAGGTTATCTAATGTGGATATATTGTATTGTTTTAGTAACTATATATTTTTTATTATGTATCAATTATTTATAAAAATTTATTCAAATAAACAATTTAAATTGAATATAAAACATCAAATTACAATACGTTTTTTACTCGCGCCTGTTGAATGTTTCTGGATATTTTTGATACAACATTGAACGTCGACGTTATTCAATTAGTATCAAACAAAAGACTGAAAAACGTTTAAAAATTTTGCAACTATTTCAATTTTATACGATACTACCATTAAGTATAAAATTTTAACCGAGTTAATAATACTATTTTAGAGACGTACAAAAATTTGAATCTAGCCAAATTTGAACCCGATACCACGCCTCCTAGAAATAGTTCAAATTAAAAAAAAAGTTTCAAAAAACGTATTTCTCTTTCCTAAGTAGAGAATAACACTTTAAAATCTAAAAAAAAGTAAGGTTGTAATACTTTACTATAAAAAAAATGGATACACAGGTACCATCTTGCTTAGATATAAGAAAATCTATTCAAAAATGACTAAAATATGTTATTCTTCCTCCTTATACAACAGTACGAATAACAAGTACAGACAAGCTTGTCAAATAATAGCACTCGGCTAATCTATTGACCGTTGATTTGTCAATTAGTCCCCCTTCTCGCTCATTATAAATCCATTCTCGATTTAGTGTTTATTACGGAAGGAATGCCATGTAGATTAGCTTTTTTTTCTAATATTTTTTCTTGTTTTGCTTTTTTTTCTTACGTTTTTGTCTTATTTAATAAGATAATATGAAAATAGTCGTAACAATATTTTATTTTTAATAAACATTTTTCAATTTGATTGCCTCCGGAATTCGGCGAAAAGAGGTGGACGAATCGTCTAAACACTTAGGTTCCCAGGTTCCCTCTGCCAACTGTACAAGATACTGCGTGAAGCAAATAATAATAATACAATACAGTTTATGTCTGCCTACAGCTTAAAGAATTAGTAATCGAGGTAGACAGAGGTCATCCTTTTTAGAAACGTAGTCTATATTTCGAATCTTTTGGGTAAAATAATATTTAAATTACTTTCAACTACTGTAGATAACTACTTTATATTCGCCTTTAATGACGTAGATTAGTTTTTAAATTAGAATATTATGTTATATCCACCTCAAAATAATAACTTTGTCACGTTCGTATAGTAATAAAAATGCTAATTTCTCAAAATTGCTTTATTTAAAAGTAAAATATAATGCTATTCTCTTCATAATAAAGAGAATTAAAAAAACGATACGAAAAAACATAGAACGGAGGTTCATAATTAAGATTTTTCTCGATTGATCAATCAGCATATAGATAGTATTCTTTTTATTTCCACGCTCTGGCAGACGAAGCTCGGCGTTAGGTTTTGCCTACAACACACAATATCTCGAAAATAAGGCTACAAATTTAGAATGCAGAATGTCTCATATTCGTATCTTACTTAAGTAAAATACCCCATTCCACATGAGGGAACCTAGGCTTATACCTAGGTTTCCTTAGCCTACCCCTATATGCGGAAAAATGCATGTAGCTATATTTTTGACTATGTTAAATTAAATTAACAGTAGATATATAAACTTAGTAGGTAAACAAAATTACATAATATTTCATCGACATAACCTATGAGTCATATATTGCTTCTTTATCATATTCAAAGAATTCTAAGGTCATAAAAATATTTAACTCAAAAGGTTAATTGATCTGTTCAAGGTTTGTATCTTCGTCTGTGATTTGACTAGGCTATTTCGGTTACCGGAAGACATGAGACTAAAAAAAAATTATGTATAATATAAAAAATATATATAATGTTCATATATTCTGCATACTATTCTGTATAGAGTTGATTCAATGTAGGCGAGACTTTTGTTAAGCTTTTATAACGAAAAGTGAAAAGCTTTCCGGGAGTTGATTGTAAGTGGTTAAAAGTTCTGAACGTATAGAAAATATAAAGGAATTTTTGGTGTTTTTGCTGAAATTTTAGCAATTTAATTTAGATTGCCAATTTTTTTAATTCATTTTCATACATTATTATATTCTATATACAATATTAATATATGTATATTATTATCAATATATATAAAAGGACTTGTTTTGACTGACTGAGGTAAGACGCACGCACAGCCGTAACCGCTGTGCGTAGAAACGTGAAATTTGGATAGATGTTTATTTTTATAATCTGGACATCCACTAAGAAGGGGTTTTGAAAAATTTTAACCCTAAAGGGATGAAATAGGGGTTGAAAGTTTGTATGGATTTTTTTTAATACATCACCGCTTTTTATAAAATTCGAAATTCAGACTCTTTAAAATATTTCATTGAACATGTGTTTCATGGTTAATTAGAATTCATCCCCTTAGGGTTCAAATAAGGGGTTGAAAGTTTATATGGAAAAATCTTTAAATCGCCACCGATTTTTATAAAAAATAAAATTCAGACTATTAAAAATATTTTATTGAACACATGTTTCGTGGTTTTTTTAGAATTCACCCCTTAGGGTGAAAAAGCGGGCGAAGCCGCGCGCGCCCACTAGTTTATTAATAAGCACGCTATGAATAAAAGCGCGGCGTTGTTATCTACTTGAGTGTTGTGATTATGGAAGTATCACGTGAAAATACAGTATTACTACAGTTGACGAGGCTTAAGCTAAACTATGCATTTGTGAGGTTTCTAAATGTAGCCAAAAAAAAAAATTAAAAAAATAAATTAATTTATTAGAAATAATTAAAAAAAACAATATTAAATAATCAATCAATCAATACCACTACGCCGGATATTGCATCCTCATATTTTTTATCTCATTTGCTATGTCGTTTGAGTTGATGATTAATCTTTCCATTATATCATGAACAAAAAACCGAGTAAAAATTGAAGTTCTCGAGATTTTACTAAAGCTTCAAGCTTATCTTAGCCAGAGCCCTTTCATCTGATACTTCACTTCAACTAGCTAGGCTTTAATACCATATTAAAATTATATTATTATTAAATTGGTTATATATGAATTGGCTATTATTTATATATTTAAAAATTCCATTTCCATAATAAATCTCCTAAATATTTTATTTACTAAATCATTTACATCCATCTAGTATGCAACAAACAGCTGATCGTACGGTAATGTATGCGAGCGTCATTGACACACATTGCTTGACGTAACAGCGACAGCGCCTTATTCCGTATTACGTTTACAATATATTATAAGAAAAAAATATTATAATTCAAATCGCTGTTCTGGAATTTCTATATATTAATTTAGTTTATTTAGTTATGATATGATAATATGTAGAGTTAAAAAAAGGCCCTAAAAATCGGCAAAAAATGTACTATTAGTAACTAGCTAGCTTTACTAGCTTTTAATCCAAAAAATGAATTTAGAAATGAATCTAAAAAAACCAAAACACGTTTCAAGAAAATACGTTTTTTAGAAAGCATATAATATATAACCATTATGAACCACTATAAACTTAAAATGCTAATAAGACATGTCATTTCATAATTTGGCATTCATACTACAATGTACATATATGTTAATTTTTTTTTATTTTGTGTAGAAACCCGTTTTTGTACAATTTTAATTTTATAAAGAGCAATATAATTATAGCGCAATAGATTACAAAATGTGAAGCGGCCAGTAATTTAACCATTACGGTCTATATCACTTCTTCTACTATTGTTTGAAAATGCAAAAAAAATGTTACACACTAAAAACTGACTTAGAAAAAAAAACTAAATATCCCTAACAACCTTTAATTTTAGATAGAGAACGGCGTTGAGTTCCGCCACTTAACATGAAATGGATTGGGAATGGGTGAAAACGGTCGTGAGCGGTGTATCTAAAAAAAATCTATTTTTTAAACAAATACTTTATGCTAGAGCAAATTCCTGTTGAAGCTTCGTCTTGTATTTAATTGTATTATATATTTCAATTGTATAAATTATTGTAATTATTTATTTATGGCATTATTTTTATTGTTATAATATAATTAATACGTCCGGGTCAATTTGCATCTATCTATGTAAGATTTATTAATTCTTGGGAAATAGAACGTTCGTGACTTGTTCAATTAGTTGCATTCGAAGCACTATACGGAAAACTGTAATTTTCTAATTAAATTATATTGTTCTTAAGTCATTTTTATTGTATCATTACTTCATAATGTTTTATGAATGGTTTTTAACTATGTAGTTTTTATTGTTGGTGCATATTCTTTTTATTTATTAAAATTTATGGTTTTAATATTTTTTTACAGATTAACTAATTTTACTATAAAATAAAAGTAAATTGAAATTAATTTAAAAAAAAACTGATTTTTTCTGTAATAACTAATGTCATAGGGATTTTTATTTACATAGGTATCTTTATAATAAACGATATAGATAGATCTATAGTACAGTCATTGTAATATTGTGAAACATTATTCTTTATATATACACATTGACAAACTGAGGACGGAGAGCCTTGCATTTTATGTATCCCAAATTCAATCTATTTTTTTTAAGTATCCCGCATATAGCATGGTAGCCAGAGGAAACAAAGTGTTAAGCAATTTCGAGAGATGTTGCGTATTCAGTCACGAAACACAACGTCGCGCTATGACTTGTTACTAGAGAGAGCGAAATAAAAATAATTTATCCAGTAGGAATTGAACCCAGAACTGTTATATTTACAGTCAGCCGTTGTGCCACGTGTGTGTGCCACGACAGCTTCAAACGGGAGACTCGTGGAGCAAAAAATATTATTAAGTAACAAATTACAGAATAAGCACTGAGGTCATTCAACGGAACTCGTATGTCATATTGCACTGTCATGTGACAGCTTGTTTGGTTTTTTTTTCTATAAGCATATTTCAACACACATTCTTGCTAATTTATAAATAAGTCATTACCTTTTTTTTATTAATGTTCATATTGATTTATTTATGAGTGACGTTGATTATATTTTTTTTATGTACTAATTATAAAGTCACACGCTTTTAGTTGTTTCGAAGGATGTGGATGAGGTCGCAAATTTAATATTTAGGAAACGTTTGCATTGATTTAATAATTTGATTAGTACTGGTGGCTTGTTGACGTTTTTTTTATTGAAATAATGAAATATTTTTTTTATGAATAACTTTATTGCGAATAACAAGAATTATGTGCATTTAAATGTTTTAATTTTTTTTCAAATTCAGCCTGTTCTAATAAACTAAAAGTTAAATTAGAAAAATAAAACCTTATTTTCCTTTCATGCACGACATGGAATTATACAATTATTCAAATTTTATAAAAAAAACGAAGTTATATCCGTTTAAAGTACAACTCTTAAATCGGATTAATTGCGTATATTTTTTAGTTTCATATATTTTTTTAACGCTGAAGTGGTATCTGTCTGTCAGTTGAAGTAATTATTATATCAAACTGCAGCCAACGATTTTTTAATTGCCTCGCGAGCTGTCCTGCGTTCTTGCACCTGACACTTCTTCAAAAATCCTGTAAAAATCGCAAAAAAATCAATATAAGAAACTATACGCTCAAAACATGTATATTAAATTGCCTACAGTGGATAGAGTTCATAAATATACATAGACATATATTTTTTTATATTTTTATATTTTTTAATATCTTACATTTATACAAGAAAATTCACAAAAATGAGTAGGAAATATATGCAATTTTAAGTAAAATAAAACAGGTTCTTTGATTTATAGAATTCGATATGAAAGTTCCAAGCAAATGATTTAAAACTCTCCAAAGGAATATAAAGTTCTATTTTAAACTGTCACGATGAATTTCCATTTGTGAGTGTTCCTGAGTTATTGTTAAGTTTAACGTGTGAATGAAATACTATTTTGAAAACTATTTGTTTATGTCAACTTCACCTTCAGTTAGTATATGAGAAACTCTTAAAGCGATTTTTAATTTAAAATTAAAGTTATTCAATGTTTCAAGATTATGAAAAGATCGTGTCAGAATAGAACCGACTGCCTGATGCAGTAGTCGTGGGTTTGAATTTGAATACTATGACGAATTTTGCATGAAACCACATCTACCTTACGGGGCCTGAAAACAAAAATTATAAATATCATCTATTATTAACTAAAGTCAATTTATATATTTTAAATAAAATAACATTTTAATATTAAGCAATTTACCATACAAAACAATCAATATATTGTAATTAACCTAACAGTCAGTAAGTCTGTAAAGAAGCAGCCGTGGCGCAGGAGCACAAACGTGCGATTGTAAGGGCGACGGTTGTAGGTCCGAATCCCACTAAAGTGGAATGACATATTTTGCCACTGTACACGCAATCCCTCAAGAATTCGGCAGAAAGTGAGGAACGGAAGTGTCTTTATATTAGGTGTCTAAGTTCTTTCTCCTTATTCTGCTGTGTGCGGGATACAGCCAGAGCTAAAACAATAATAATAACTTGAAATGAATATTGTAGCCATCGTGGAGCAGTAAACGGTGGCGCATAAATTATCCTATACGTGGGATGAAACGTGATAATTACAAAAAATATATAATTAAGAAAATAAATTACTGAATTAATTGAATAAATTATAATATTTAAAATCTTTTTCGTTTGTTTCAGAATTTACAATGCGACCGAGCGTGAATATCATCTGCCTCCTGGCCTTGGCGGCTGTCTGCCCATCAGTCTGTACGTATTGACTTAGCGAGGTCATAGTATTCTATTATTTAAATAAGATTTTTTTTATCTTTATATAATTATATATCTATATAATTACATAGGTAGTCTAGGATGATTTACATATAATGAATTCAATCGAAGGCTGTCTTAGCGCAGGGGCAGCGTGTAATTGTAAAACGACGGTTGTGGGTTCGATATCCTCGTCTTTATTCTTTTCATTATTCTTTTTCATTTGTTCGTTCAGGTATGACGTTGAGTTCCGCCACTCAACAAATGCCGCGTCGATTCGGTGGAAAATAGGGAATGGAGTATCTTGATTAATCTTTATTGTATTCTGCCAACAATTATGGATGTAATGATTAATTTTATTTATTTATATCAAAGATAATAGCTTTATTTTACTAAACTATTATAGCAAGATACGAACCCGCTCCTTATGTAATTGATTCTTAAACTTACCTACTTGTTATTTGTAGCTATACTTCTAAACTGTTTTTGATAATTATAAAATTATTTTACTGCAATATTTGCTGCTTAACATAAACTATGCATATGAAATATAGGGAATATCCCTAGAACTTGTTTTGCTGGACTCATCGAATCCTGTCTGACAAGGTAAACTCTATGAGGAAATAACAACGAACGGTCGATGTGTATTTCTACATTCTTTCACTGCCTTTTCATTTTTATTTACTTAGAATATATTTATACAGGCCCATTACTTAGTATTTCATGCCAAAAACCTATTTTAAGAATAAATTTATTTTGTGGTTTCGCTCTCAGCAGTTTTAGTCTTAGTGACCGTGACCTAATTAATAGATTGTAAATTGGGGTAATTAAACTACTAACAATAATATTTGGAATACTGTTGATTCTCCTTTGAATATCTAGTTTAGGAAGCCTTATCTTAAATTAACTGTATATATATATATATATATATATATATATATATATATATATATATATATATATATATATATATATATATATGTATATACCATGTATAAACTTACTTATAAAACAACCACCTTCAAGCTTTGTCCCAGCATAGCGGAGTACATACATTTTCTGCCCCACGTTGCATTATGAATGGCAAAACTCAACGCCACGCTTTGTGTTGTTACTAGAGCGGGGAATTGAAAATATTTTGAACTCAGAAGCGTCACGTTACAGTCAGATACTGTACCACGACGGCCTCACTGCCTGATTATGATTATACAGGACTTGAGAAAGTAAAACTCACAGAAAACGCCAAGTAAATGATACTCGAGAGTCCAAAAGCACTTCCGATTTAGGATGAAATTCTTTTATAAACTACCAATTTTTTTAAAGAGTATAAAATTGCAAAGAGAAAAACGAATGGTCTCGTCTCAACAGCCTTGACCTTCCATAATGAAAGGTAGGTCGATGAACCGTGTAAGTGCCTTTCTTACGGACCGTTGTCTTTGAAGTTGATATGAACTATAATACGCATATTATTTTTATAAAAAATAAAAAATAACATCAAAAATATTTATATAAAGTACGAAGATTGATAATTTAAATATTTTCGAAATATTAAAATGATGAGAGATAAGAAATTAAATGTGATATTTAGCGTAGCTTTTGATGTTATGATGTAGATGTAAGTCTTCCTTGTTTTCATGTTGAAATTATATATTATTAAATGAAATCTCATTTGACCAAAATGATGGTTTCTTTAATAGATCATAGTTACATTTTTTTTAGTTTTGGGCATGTCATGGTGCAGGGGCACATGTGTGCGACAGTAAACGCGATAGTTTTGAGTTCGATTACCACTCGGAGAATAATTATATATAATTCCTTCGCTATGTATTGTAAGATAAAGCGTGACCTTCACACATTGCCATTTAACATATATAGTGACTCGAAAATTATGCAGTACGTGGAGAACTACGTGTGTTTACACTAGGTTCCCTCAGCCTACCCAGCAGCCAGCCATATGCAAAATACAGATTAAAGCAAAAAAAAATATTATATTTTATTTTACTCAAAGTACCATAACAGAGTATTATAAGCATTCTGCAAGGCTTCTTAGTCAAAGGTAACATAATATACCTACCTATAGGTACATCTAACAAGAAGTTTAGCTTTAATTATTAAACCAGGTCAAATCCCAAGGAAGGGACATATAAATTTCATCGGCCACACGAATATAACGCAATTAACATATTAATTAAGGTTTACACCTCAGTTATGTTTCTCACTGAATAGATAATTGTGGGGCATTCAATATTCAATTGGTATAGTATTAAGACTGTAGGCTCTTTACGTAAGACACGATTAAGATTGGATTGTGTTCGTATGTATTTATTTGCTTAATGTAGGTGTCACTGTAAATGCGACAAGTTGTGGGTTCGAATCCCACTCGAGGAAATTAAATATTTAATATTTTCAGGGGAGTGGAGTGTTTTAACATTATGCTCTTCGTGCCTACCCCGTTACATACAGTATACTGCGTGAAGCTGATAAAAAAATAACAAAAGAAATACAACAATTCCGTGTTCCTTTTACATACAGAATCCTAAAAGAAAAATTTACCTATAAAAGATGAAAAAATAAACCCTTCGTGCACATAAAGTATCGATCATGTAAATCAGTTTGCTCATTCCAGTTGGCAAATGCCTTGCACAAGATGTTTGAACATGTCGCTTTTAGAACGAGTTTGCAACGTGCCAAGGTTCAAACAATTTTAAGTCTAATTATTAAAGTCTAGGTAATTTAGGGTTTCAGTTTCACGAAAATAGATTTAACTTTGTTCAATTCGGTTTTGATTAATAAAAAAATACATGTATTGACGACATATCGTCGCAGAGGAGAGTGGGACTGTAAACGTGATGGTTCTGGATACGATTCCTATGATAAATTTTATGATTTTCAGTTCCTCGGTCTGGTAAGAAGGCAAAGCGCGGCATTCAGTTCCAACACTCAACATGTAATATCTTAATTCAAATGAAATTCAAAAGAAGAGTATTTTGACAGTGGGCTCTCCCCGCCGTTCCTCTGTTATACTCAGGAAACGTGCACAAGTAAATAATAATAAGTTGTTTAAATGTATAAAATCGTGAATACTGATATATTACGTACAATAATAGTTAGAAAGTGATAAAATATAAGTAATATTGGTTTAAAAATGTAACTATATTTTTGACTTTTATCTTGCTTGTGGTTTAGTTTTCCTCTGAATACTGTATAACAAAAAGAGTTTGAGTAAATTAATAAATTGTTTTATTCATAAAAATAAATATTAATTATACCGCTTCGACGGCCATTGAAATAATCTTAAGGATGTTAATAATAAATAAATTAATAATTTACAACAAAAACCCAATATAATAAAAGGACATTCTAAACTAAAATAATAATAATAATTAACGCAAACAAACACTAATCTATAGCAATAATCGTCAATCGCAATAACAACGGGATTGCGGATTCGGTGTCTACCCATCTATGAACTTTGATGTGCGCGTTGAGAGGTTTTGATAGTTTTAATTATTATTACTTTTTTTAGTTTTTACAGAAGATTGATTCATAAATAAATATTAAGTGAAAATAATTTTTTTACAAAATTTAACGAATTTGAAGATGTACAAATAAATTTATACTATTATATTAACTTCATATTAAATATTGTTAATTTTATAAAATAACTGATATTTTACATAATTTAAAATAATATGAGTTTAATTTGTTCATGTACTGCTACTATGACAATAAATAAATATACTGCAATAATAAAATAAATGCTACTGCAATAATAAAATAAAATTTACTCAACTTAAACATATAATACATAGTTTTTCCCCTTAACACTGTCAGTGTCTAACTAGAAATAAAGCCTTTTACTATGCCTAAATAATCATAGTAATCTCTGACTATAAATTGCTACAATAGATATTATACTAGAACAAACCTTTTTAAGGAAAGAGTTCAGATAAACATGCACAAAAGATATGTGTATCTCGATACATCTGTCAACAAAAAGCTGTGAACTTGTCGGTAACTATTTGAAAATACGTCTGTTCAGTGTGTCTGTATATATCTGTCATCAAGTTTTGATATTTGTGATTTTTTTTACTTTTTGCAACATAATATACTTATATAATAATATTTGAAATAGATTTATTAAAAATATGACTGCGTTCTGTATTTTATATCTTTAAAGAGATTTTTTGGAAACACTGAACAGTTTTGTAATTTCTTTTTCTTATTAATACTGAATTATTCGTTCAAATATGCAATGGTTGTTCATATCTTTATCCATTTCTTTTTGAAAATACTTTATAGCGGTTAACGACCGCAACACAATCCGCTACTTAATTTATTTAAATGTACCAAATCTTTAAGCGCAATGAACTATTATATTTCTACTATCTTATTTAGTAAAATATGTTTATGTATATGTAATTGACATATAAAAATTAATGTTGTGTAACCCATTTTTTACGATACATAAACTTTTATGATACGATTATTAATATTTATCCTGTGGAAAATGATATTATAGCTTAAGACAATCAGTGTTTCTTTTTAATAATTTAAGTAGACATTTCATTATAAGTTTTATGTAAATTGCGATGAAATCGTATGTGATCTGACAAAAATATATATTCTAAGGATTTCTTCTGATGATGTAAAGCTGATTATATTATATACATTCAATGTTATAAAAATATATTTTTTAAATAATATTTCGGCTTCACGCTGTATCCTGATGTTAGCGGGGAAGCAGAGTGAACTTAATGTTAAAACAATCCTTTCACCATTTTCCGCTCATTATTCGAGACATTGCGTGTTGAGTGGCTCAACGTCCCTCTTAACAAAGAACTGGTAACAACCAGAGTGAGAAAATGAAACAATTCGTTCCCTCAAGTTGTTATGGAACCCACAACCATCGCGTTTACATACAAACGCTATACAATTTCACTACGACGCCCTCAACTCAACTAAACAATTAATCAACACAAAACAATAGTCAATATCAAACCGCACCGTTCCAACAACAGCAAGTGCAAGATGAATGGTACGATTAGGTTGAGCAACTCGCTACAGCCTTGATTGGTGGTACGTGATTGTGGCGACTATCAAACGATAGCGACTGTACTGTATTCTTGGAGGTTTTTGTGGAAATGGTATATGGTGGAATTTTTTTATGGTTCACGCCTTATCCCGCTCTCCATTTTATGAAGAATTTTTAAGGCATTCGATGTGAGTGGTGGAACTCAACGCCGCGTTTTGTCTCAACACCAGAGCGAAGAAATGAAAATACTAAATTACGACTGGCCTCATAATCTATTAAGTTTTAGTAAATAGACGAAAAAGGGCATTGTGCATTGGAAAATCAATTTCAATCTATATCTTCGAGCTCTATAGTCAGCGAGAAGTCAAAACAATTAACTTGGCTTAAGATACACCATTTTTTTATTGTGTTAGCACTTACCACTACTACCGTATTCGGCTTCGGCTTCGTACAATTTTCGTAGTAAATAAAGATTGCGATGGTTTTGCATTACGTATTAATATTATAATATTTTATCCTCCCAGTCCATTATCCATTATGCCTCCAGAATTCGGCAGAAAGTGGGGATCGGAGTGTCTTAACACTAGGTTGCCTCTGTGTGCGGGATACGCTACGTACGAACGTATATGATAACGCCTGAACAACCATTTCTTTATGTAAATACAAATATATATATTTTTAAAAAAACATCATATTAAAAAGCTTTAATAACTTGCTCATTCAACTCACTCGTACCACTTCCGTAACGGCAGCGCTGTGGCCAGCAGCAGAACACATCGCGACCAATTTTACTGTGACAGTACTAAAGAATTCTAGCCCTTATGCGTTTAGTGCCTAGATTCAGAGCTGACCGCCAGAAACCGCATCGCTTTGACAATTCTATTCTATCCTAGAGAGAGAAATGTATATGAAGCGGCTGGCTTTTGTACGGACGCCAATTAAAACTGTACGGCGTCGTATGTCGAACGTGCCTTGTTTCGTTTTAAAATTGCTGCCATTGCATTTTATTTTTCATATATTAACTCATTAGTCTGTTGATGAGTGTTGGGGGATTTTGTATTGTTGGTTTTTTTATTTTGAATGTTTTTCTTTTTGTTATGATGTGGGTGTTGGGTTCTGTTCTTTTGATAATGGATTTGCGGTTACTTTTGGTTTAGTTGTTTTTGCGAAGTAGTTATTATAAGGTATTTGTAGGTTCATTTTCGCAAAAAATGTCTTTTGTATTTATGTGTTTAATTTTAAAAATAATTAAAAAAAGGAAATTAGAAAACGAATAGATATTTATACTAAAATCCTCTATTTAAACGAATCCACAAGAACATCACTATTTCATAAATATATCTAATTTCCTTTAGTTTCATTAAAGAAAATTGTATAACGTACGTTAAACAAGATATCACATCTCTATAGTCCATTTAATTTGTAGCAATGGCGGAGTGATATGGCTCTCTCGGTAAATAAACTGGGGCGACGTTAATGCCTAGAAAACGTATTGCATGGAGCTTCTTGAAATTTATGATCTGTACTCTATTACGCGGAGTACGGACGGAAGTGTATGGAACATTATTTATACATATAAATCATAGTTTTGGGTTTCTCTATGCTGGATCTGAAATTATTATTTAAGTTTATACGCGTTTATGCTGTTTGGGAGTATTAGACGTTGATTTATCAATAAATATTTGCTATATAGCTTTTCACGCTGTATCCTGCATGTAGCAGGGTAGGCAGAGGGAACCTAGTTTTAAGCCACTCCGCTTGCCAATTTCTGCCAAATGTTTGAAGCATTGCGTGAGTGGTAGAGCTCATCGAAGCCCCTTGGTGCCAGGGCGAAAAAATGTCAAATAAATATTTATTCATCTCAATCACACGTTTGTCTCAGCGCCTGAAAAATATTTTTAATGTTTTTTTATTTATTTTTTGGCTTTACGTTTTAGACGGAAGGAACCTAGTGTCTATTTATATTGTTTTCCAAATTCAGTTTATTTTATTAAATAAAAAAAAATATACCAGTAATTGTGTATCTGCATATCTTGAATGCCGTTCAAATGCCATTTACGCTACACTACATTCATTTGTTCGTATTTAAAAAGTCAATTCAATAAGAACTGTTCAATAAGAATAGAATTCGACTAAAAGTTACTAAATATAAATAAATTTGTCGTATCAATTATTACTGACTAGTATATTAAATTGGCTGAACTATTCGAATATGAATTTATTTACGGTAGAAATATTTTTTTTTACAATTAATATTTAAAAAAATTCTTACATTGACTGTTTGAGGAAAATATGTGGGAAAATATAACATTGTTCAGCCTTGTAAGAATTTATTTCGTAATTGATTTTTTTTTAATTTTCTAAATAGACCAGCAGATTTTTTAAAATAGACCAGTATAATAGTATTATTATTATTTTTGAAACCATTTTAATGCCTGGATTTATACGAGGCCCATAGCCTAGTAGAAAAGCGGTGGACTGTAAGTGTTTAAATATGGGTATTGGTTTGATTGTGTTTTGGTACACAACACACAATGTCTCAAATTAATTCGAAAAGTGAGAAATATATATAAAGTGTCTCGACTGTGAGAGAACATATTAGTATATGTTCTCTCAACCTATCTTGCTTTGCGGCATACATTTTGGAAGCCGAATAGAAAATATTCGGAAAAATTAAATGATTTGGTTTATAAGGTTTAACTATGAAGCTGAACAAAATATATTCGGTAAAAAAAAATATTTGTCGTCGTTTTCCGTAGTAATTGTATTGCAAATTTTTAATATAATATAATAGCTTCTTTGTTGTTTTGGTATCTTTATAACAACTCGATTTTAATTTAAAATTCGTTACGTCTTATAGTAAAATTGTACAAAAAGTTGCGAAGTTGCTTTACGTCTTATAGTAAAATTGTACAAAAAATCTATATACATAAGCAATAAATATTTTCATTAATTTACTTTGAGGCCGCTGTGGCGCAGGGGCACATGAGTTTCACTGTAACGGTTGTGGGTTCGATCTGATCGAATGAATTAATAATTTCATTTCTTCGCTCTAGCACTAAGGTAAAAGCCCGGCGGTGAGTTCCACCCCTCAACATGCAATGCCTCGACAAATTTGGCGGAAAGTGGGAATCGGAGTGTCTTAATACTAAGTCCCCTCTGCCTACCCTGCTCTATGCGAGATACAGCGTGACTAAAGATAACGAGTGTAGATAAAATCTCTTTCAGACAAAATATGAGTACTATATATTTTGATCATGTACCTACTGCAATGAAATATTTTAATAATAATATTTTGTTACTAATAATAGAAACGCTCTAAGATATTTGTTAGGAACATACGTCATATGAAAGTTACGATACAATGTTTTTGTGAAAGGAAAAAAATATTGAATGTTTCAATAGCTTTCTTATTTTTTTTTATATAATTTGTGGGGGACTTGACGGAGAATTCAAGAAAATATTATCATCTTGATAATATAACATAAATTTTATATTAAAAGTGTTAAACAATTTAATGTAGTAAAACTCATATTTATTTGTTTCAGATACTAAACAAATAGGCATACCAACAAAAATTGAGACCACCACAGACTATGAAATTGAAAGTGTAACACAAGAAGCAACTACAACAAGCACACCCATTGAAAACAAAGAGATTTCAGAACTTTTAGATATAATAGAAGATAAATATAATTCAAGCGCTGAATCCCCAAATGTTAAAATTGTTGGGAGCGATGACCAACTGAAAACACCAGAAAGTGCATCCAAAGTGTTACTACCAGTGACCAATCTGTCCGTAGATAACGATATTAAATACCAAACAAAAGCAAGACAAGATGAACTAGAAACGCTTAAGAAAATTATATTCGAGAATGCGAGAAGAAATATGAATCTAAGGCGTTTGGAAAAGAAGAATTCTATAAGAGCACATATACAATACGACGAAGTTACTGGGGAACTGATAAGTGAAGAGCATCCTTGTCAAAGAGAATGTATGGAGGGTGAGGAACCTATGATTTGTTACTACCATTTCAATTTAGAATGGTATCAGACTATGAGTAAGGCGTGCTACGATTGTCCCTACAATTTGACGGATTGTAAAAGACCGGATTGCATACCGGCGGACGGCATTAACAGAGCACTCAATGTAATTAATAGGAAGATGCCGGGACCTGCTATAGAGGTGAGTCACAAAGTTATTTTCAAATTTATATCAACAGGAGTATTCAATCTAAGAAATAAATAACGCGGTTTAATTTAAATTTAGAAATTGTTAAGTATATTGTGGACCATACTTGACACATTTGCCAGAGGTACAATCGTGTGCGCGGCGTTGAGGTCCGCCACTCAATATGCAATGCTTGCAGAATTCGTGTTTTAATGGGAACGGATTATGTTAATATTAGGTTCTCAGGTTCCCAGGTTACCTCTGCTATTTGCCAGGTACAGCCTCAAGCTATAATTTTTTTTTATTTTGCTTTGAATTAAAGCTTAAGCTAATGTCTGATATCACTATGAAAAATAGTAAAAGTATTTCTTCTAAGAATCTTGAAGTACGCAATTACTTAGATACTTAATAATTCCTCATTACAGAATCTAATTATCAGCTTCATGTTATATCCCGCACACAGCAGGGTAGGCAAAGGGAACCTAATGTTAAGACACTGCGTTTCTCAATTCCGGCTGAATTTTTCCAGCCATTGCGTTCTAATTGGCGGAACTCAACGCCGCGCTGTGCCTTGCCTTGACACCAGAGGGAGGAAATGAAAACATTAATAAATAATTCCCTCAAGACCGATCGATGGATCCCACGACCGTCGCGTTACAGTCACTCTCTTGCGCCCCCGCGCCACGACGGCCTCAATCTAATTATAAATGTTGCTAATAATCTAATTATCAATCGAGCCACCTACCGTATAGTAAGAGAAACACAAAGTGGAAACGGAAGTATAGTGTAGCACGAGTGGTGCATAATTAAACAGTCACTTCAACCGTTCTAGGGGATGTATCACCCTTTTCAATGGCACTCTAGAGCTCAGCACGAGGAAAATCCTGTTTGAAAACCACAAAAAACCCTCCGCCACAAAGTAATTTATCATCGTTTGTACGTTATAATTGACAAAAAATATTAAATAAATATAGGTTACTTGAATAGATAGATGTTTCTGGCAGATTCATAAGCGAACTTTTTTTTATTATAATTATAATGTTTATTTGATACTAATGGCCGCCTGTAATTATGTTTGTGTGTATTTTAAGGCCATTTTCGTCATATTTCTGCTTATAATATCAATGAAATTTAGAGCCAATTCCTTGGAAATACTAGTATGGAATAGCGGGACTCGGCGTAGTAAAATAATAAAAAAAAACCATCAGTTTCATTAAAATCCGTCCAGTGGCTTAGGAGGATCTATTCATAGCTAGAAATAACTATATATTTTTTTTATCATATTCGAACCCACCACCCGTTGAGTTGAGATGAAATAACAAGATAAAGAAGTATAATATAATAACAATTAAAAATGTTTTATGTTCCTGCAAATCACGCAAAAGTTACTTAATTGACCGTAAATGCTGTTATTGTGTGAAATAAGTTTCAATGATAGCGCGTAATATATCAGTGAAGAGGTATTTAATTGTTATTTATTGGATACAATGGTTTATTTGCTACCAAAATAAATTAATATTCATATGAATAATTAAGTTTTAACAATTTAATATGAAAAAAAAATTAAAATTTAGGAAAAAAAATATTTAAAATTTGCAATATTTGTATATAATTTCGTATGACACTTAGAAAAATGTAACAGGTATAGAAAACATGTTCTTATGTTTTTCTTGTCCTTAATTTTTTTATTATCAAACCCTTTGCTCTCGGCACTACATCTTCATCCGTAAATATACGAAAAATACATGAATTTAAAAAATAACAATATTAATAATTATTATTAATTGAATCAAGCTGCATTGACGCTGTTTTCCATCTTTATTTTAAGCTTTATTTAAGCAGAGTAGTCAGAGGGAACAGGGGAACCTAGCGTTAAACCATCCGTCCCCTTTCTCCCACAGATTATGCAGACACTGCGTGTTGAGTAGCGAAACTCAATGTCAATTACCAGATCGAGGAAATAAAAGAAAATTAAATATTACATCGCCACCGCGTTACGATGACTCGTTTGTACCCTTGCGTCACGACGGTCTCTATCTTTTCTATAATAATATAATTATTACAGGTATGCCAACATGACAGAATAATAGTGGATGTAGAAAATGACTTAATGACGGAAGGCACCACAGTCCACTGGCACGGCCAGCATCAACGCGGCACGCCGTACATGGATGGGACGCCGTATGTCACACAGTGTCCTATCCCACCGGAGTCTACTTTTAGGTTTGTTTTACTGTTTATAACATACTACAAAAACTACTTTTTTAAGAAATAAGATATAATATATGATGAAAATGTAACTGAAACATTATATCTCTACTTGTAAACGCATCTAAAACAAATTTAATGACATCGGAAGACAGTAAATTAAAGAAATGAAACAATTGAATTTCTGAAGGTAAAGAAAATATAGCCAGGTTACCTTTTCTAAGATTATTCAGAACAAACAGACAAACAGATAAATAAACACAATTTAGATATCCATATATTAAAATTGTTATGTATATGTTGTATATAATATTCATATAATTATATACATAAAATGAAAAATAGTCAGAGCATTGGGTTCGATACCGAATGAGGGGAATCAATTATTTCATGTCCTCGCCTGCGGTGCTGAGTACCACCACTAAACACGCACCGTTCGAAAACTGTACTTTGTAAACAGAATGCCTTAACACTAGGTTCCCTCAGCCCACTCTGCTATAAGTGGAATGCGGTCTGCAAAAAAAAATAGCATATAATGTGTAGAATTTTTCACTTTAATAATATTATAATTTTAACTCGGTAACATCTCGCAATTTAGAACACGTTGTCTAATTTAACATATTACGTTTCTAACATTTTTGCTTGCCTAAAGGATACCTGAAAAATGTTAATAAGCATTAAGCCCGCCTTTGTGTTGTACATGAATAAAATATAAATACTGTGATAGGCAAGTTAAGGCAAAATGCCTTTTAAATTATTAGTTTATTCTTTTTATGTAGTTTATGAGTATTTTTTTTATTTTTTTTCAGCTTCACTCTGTATACCGCAGATAGTAGGGTAGTTAGAGGGTATCTGGAAATGAAGTGTTAAGGGTATTTCGTTTTCCACTATTTGTTGAGTTCCAAGGCTCATTATCATGCTTTTTCCTCGTTATGAGAGCGAAGAAATGAAAATATTAAATATTTCAATCTTTCGACCGGGAATCGAAACCACAACCGTCAACTTGTGCCCCTGCGCCACAACCGCCTCATAATTAAGTTAACGAAATTTCATATTAATATATTTCTTTAGATACCAATTCAACGCCACTCACTCGGGAACTCATTTCTGGCACTCCCATTCTGGTATGCAAAGAGCTGATGGGGCTGCTGGAGCTCTTATTATACGGAAACCAAAGTCACAAGACCCGCATGGAAATTTGTACGATTATGACAGGTGAGTTGAGATTAGACTGGTTTTTATCTTTGCTTTTTTAGGTAGAATTGCGCCGCTGCTCAACGACGATCTTTTAATTTTTATTTTATATACCTACCTAATTATTTTTCGATCACTTTTTTTTACTCTCTTAAATTTTCTTACAGTCGAAATGAACTTATTTCTTCAACGACATTTATATTGTTTACATTCTCTCGTTTTTAATATTATATGACATTATAATAGAAAAGAAGGGCTCAAAGCCTTTTAAGCGTTGTCGGAAATAACATGTTTTGTGATACGTATAAGCATATGGTTTTTCCACTGTATTTCATACAGACGGTACGCCGCGAGGCATTCAATCAGTTTTTTGTATATTTTACAAAAGTTGTTTTACCTATTTATGATGGTAATGTAATTTTCTTGTTATAATTTATGATATTTCTTTTTCTTTTTATTCATATTTCATATTAAAGGAAATGGCTTTTCAAAACTTTTAATGTTTCGTAAAAAAGCTTGAAAAAAAAAACAAAAAAAATATTGTAATATAATTTAAGATATATACGACATTTAGAAATTTGCTCAAATATATACTTCTATATACGTTTACATAACACGTCTTTACGTTTCTATAGCGCTATAAAAATTAAATATTTAATATTTTTTAACATAAAGTTTATTATAATTATCTAATCTGATTTCACACATAATATTTAATTTTATTTATTTCAAAACGAATAACAAGCCTAAATAAGGCCAGTCGTGGCGTAGGGACACAAGCGTGCGACTGTAAAATGTTATTACAGGTTGTTGGTTTGATTCTCACTCGAGAATGTAAAATATTTAATATTTTTATTTCCTAGCTCTGGTAACAAGACAGCGCAGCGTTGTTTGTTCCGCCATTCAACACGCAATGGCTCCAAAATGTGACAAGGAACGGAAGTGTCTTAATGGGAACAGAGTGTTAACCTAACAACTCAGCTGCCTCTGTCTGCCTGATATATGCGGGACGTATCATGCACATATTATGAAGTTTAAAATATCCCTTAGTTCAGACGGTTTTAATTAAATATTATTTAACATAGTTATTTCAGGATTTTTAGCAAATATACAAATTTCAATAAAAAATTAAAAAAAAACAAATATGTGAATTAGATTATGTATTTCTATGTATAATTATTTTTTTTGTTTATTCGTTTCACATGTTGTTATAATAAAAAATATATATATTTAATGACTACGATTTTCATATTAATTGAGAATATAAATATCACAAAGAAAACTGTAATAGAGAGATATATCTAAAATAATGTATAGTATATTTACAATTATTGTAAGAATATAGTAAATAATTTATTAAATTCTTATCTTATTTCTAAACAGCAATATATAAACTTCTTATGCCACTAAACTCCATATAAAATATGTTTTACACTACTTTTTGAGTCAAGCAACAAAATTTATTGCATCCTATGAGTCCTGATTTGGCTTTGAAAAGATTTGATTAGTATAAATACTTTGCATTTCAATAATATTTTTAGGCACTTAGTGAGCTTACAGCGGCACAAAGATACGACTGTAACACGACGGTTGTGGATTCGATCCCCACTCGGGGAAATCTTATATAGTTCATTAATATTTTCATTTCTTTGCTCTGGTAACAACAAGCCCGGCGTTAAGTTCGAAAAATTTGGCAGAAAGTGGGGAACGGAGTGTCTTAACACCAGGGTGCCTCTGCTTAGCCTGCTGTGTACAGCGTGGAGGTGATTTAATTTTAATTATCAACATTTAACGTTAAGTTACGTTTAACGTAAACTATTTAATATTAAGGTACACATAAACTTACCGGTCATCAGTACATTACCTAAGGAAGGGAGTTCATCTATGTATATATTATAAATATTAATATCAAGATTTACACTTGGTGCATTGATTATTTCTCTTCTCTGGTCCAGCGTTGAGTTCCGCAACTCAAAACAGGGCACAACTTATGGGCAGTAAATAAGGAACGGAGTGTCTTTACACTAGGTACCTACTGCCTACAGATTAGTGAAGCTGCTGATTTTAGTGGTTATTAAATATAAAACATCCACCCAAAAATACATAATAAATATCCAAAGAATGAAAATATTTTATATCATTACTTAATAACAATTTTGAATCTTTTTTTTCAAACATACATACATACGTCAGATATTATATATATTAGTAGTCATTTAGTTTAATTCCTATGACTCATTTTGTCTCACGTGATATACTATCACGTGGTAATGCGGTCGATTGCCTTAATGGCGAGCTGGGCCCGTCTCGTCTCGTATAATTTAGACGTAAAGTATTAAATGCTAATATAATTATTTTAATATGCAGCTGGCACTAGTTTGTATAAGGAAAAATTGTGTTTTTTTAATAATGATTATAGTTTCAATAAAAAAAAATTAGCTTCACGCTGTATCCCGCACGCAGCAGGGTGGGCAGAGAGAACCTAGTCTTAAGACTCTCCGTTTCCCATTTTCTGCCGAATTCTGGAGGCATTGCGTGTTGAGTGGCAGAACTCAACGCCGTGCTTTGCCTCGACAGCAGAGCATAGAAATGGAAATATAAACATAAGTAAATATTTCATCTCCTTCAGTGAGAATCGAACCCACAACCAGTCTATTTACAGTGAGTGACACTTTGTGCACCTGCGCCACGACTGGTTAACCTCATAGTTTAAATTATATTAGAAATTAATAGCAATAGCATTTAGATGATGCTTTGAGCTGTGTTAAAATATTTTTTGGCATTTAATGCTTCACGCTCTATCGCATATATGGCAGGGAAGGCAGAGGGAACTTAGGGCTAAGACACTGCGTTCCATACTTTCCGCCGAATTCTTCAGGTCATTGTTATTGAGTGGCGAAACTCAACGCCACGCTTTGCTTTGTTATCAGAGCGAGAAAATAAAATATTTAATAATTAATTTCCCCTCGTTTACACACTTACCCATAGCGGCATCATGGTCTCTACATATTATATTTTATCTATAGTTAAAAAAATAATTAAAAAAAATATTGGGCTCGTCCGGGATTTGAACCCGGGACCTCTCGCACCCTAAGCGAAAATCATACCCCTAGACCAACGAGCCAACTGTAGTAATGTTTGAAATTAATATATATAAAAATCTACATTTATGTTTTCTACTTTCACTTCAATATGTTATGAAACAGCCTTGTCTCATGTTCAACAATAATACAATTATACCATATATAAGATTTTTTGGAAAGTGAGAAACAGAGTGCTTAAACACTAGGTTCCATCTGTCTACCCTACCGTACTGTGTACGGGATACAGCGTGATTCTAAAAAAAAAATTAAGAGTATTCATGGAAAAATTATTAATTACAATAGTATGGTCGTCTATATTGATTGTTTTCACTTAGTAAGCCGAAATTTTATTATTTTATATCGTATTAATTAAATGACAAAAACAACAAATCTATGTGTTTTAGTATCGCGTAAACCACTATAATTTGAATTAATATAGACAGACACTTTAATTTTGTTTATATGCTATAAATAATAATTATTTTTTAAATATGATTTTCATACATAATGTACGGTTTATAATTTCTTAATGTACAAAGTTATTAAAACGCCACTTCTATACATTCTTTATTCTGTGAACATTTATCACTGAAAGGAAATCAACGTGTTACCACAAATTATAGCAATGCGCTCGATTAAGGAATTGCAATTTATGTTCTCTGATAAAATATCTTACATTTACTTCTTTCACGTTTCCGACTTATTAATGTGGTAGTGTGTTCCAATTTCAATACAAAATAGTTTACGTTTTTGTATACTCATTCAAATGAAATTAATTTCAGGACTTTGGCCACATAACAGTTTGGCCACATTATAATTTAAGGAGAGAAACAATTCGTCATTAATTTTTATGTATTATATTTTTATATCATTATTTAAAATCATAAATGTAAACAATTACTAAAATGATTTGCTTATTAAGCGATATTAATAGGCCTACAGGTGAAGTTAAAACGATCTTAGTATAATATTTTTTAGAAATATATACATATCTATATGAATAAAACGGTAACAGCACGTGACTACAGGTTCCATTGTGGCGCAATAGTATAAGCGTATGACTGAAAATGCGATAGTTGTGGGTTTGATTTCCAGTCCAAAGAATGCATTAGGTATTTAATATATTCATTTTTCTGCCTCTGCTAACAAGGATAAGTGCAGCGTCAAGTTCAGTAACTCAACATGCAATAACACAAAAACTTGGGAGAAAATGAGAAACGAAATGAATATAATAATAATGTTAAGAGACATTATATTTCCTTTACATGCAAACTTTTACGGGATACAGCGTGAAAATAAAATAAATTATATAACCATTATTTGTTTCCAGATCAGAACATGTGATGATAGTAACGGATTGGATCCATGAACTGTCAGTGGGCATGTTCACAGACCACCACCATTCCAAAGGGGACAACAAGCCGCCAACACTGCTGATCAACGGCGTCGGACGTTTTAAAATATTCAATGAGACCGCCAAACCAGTTTATATGCAATCTGCTAGATTTAATGTAGAACAGGTGTGTGTAAAGTTGTTTTTAATATATATTTTTAATATGGATAATTTTAACCAAAATTCGGGCCAAAAGTGGAGAATAGAGTGTTGGTTCTCTACTACTTTCTTTAGCATCTTACTTTATCTAATTTTCGAAATAATGCGTTGAGCGGTAGAACTCAAGTTCTGCGTTTTATCTTGTATTTTTTTTTTTTTTTATGGAAAAGGACAAGGCAAACGAGCGTTCGGGTCACCTGATGGTAAGTGATTACCGCCGCCCACGGCCCCATGCAACACCAGAGGAGCTACAGGTGCGTTGCCGGCCTTTAAGGTGGAGATAGACGCGCTTTTTGAAGATACCCATGTCGTATCGACCTGGAAACACTGCCGCGGGTAGGCCATTCCACAGTTCCGTGGCACGTGGAAGGAAGTTCCTACGAAACCGCACAGTAGTAGATTGCCACGTATCCAGGTGGTGTGGATGGTATTTTAACTTGTGACGTACTGTGCGGTTAGAAAATTCGGCGGCAGGTAACAGGTCAAACAGTTCCTCAGAACACTCCCCATGATAAATGCGGTAGAGAACGCACAACGAGGAGACGTCTCTACGCAAAGCCAAGGTGTCAAGCCTTTCACAGATCATTGGGTCCCCAATGATTCGAATGGATCTCCGTTGTATGCGATCAAATGGTTCAAGCTGATACTGGGGTGCACCGGCCCAGAGATGAGAACAGTACTCCATATGAGGCCGAACCTGGGCCCTATATAGGGCCAATCGGTGTTTTGGCGTGAAGTACCGTCTCGCTCTGTTGATGACCCCCAGTTTCTTCGAGGCCAACTTGGCCTTGCTTTCCAGATGATCGCGATACTGGCAGTCACTCGAAACATTAAGGCCCAATATACTGATACTGGGCGCGGCTGTAAGGGGAGTGTTTTGAAAGACTGGTGATACGATAAATGGGATTTTTTTGTGGTTAACGTGCAAACTTGTGTCTTCAGGGGGTTAAACTGAACTAAGTTCTTTTCACCCCATGAGGAAACATTGTCGAGGGACGCCTCAACAGAAGACACAAGTTTATTTCGGCACTGTTCAGCGTTTTCCCGAGAAAGACTTGCTCGGCCGGAATAAACAGCGTCCACCGTGCTGTCATCTGCATAGCAATGAATGCTAGAATTCTCTAACATGTCATTGATATGCAGAAGAAACAGCGTAGGGGACAGCACGCAGCCTTGGGGAACGCCAGCGTTCACGGGCATATGTTTCGAGCAAAAACCGTCGACAGCGACCCTGATGCTGCGCCCAGTGAGAAAGCTGGCGATCCACTTGCATAAATTCTCGGGAAGCCCATAGGATGGAAGTTTAGCCAGGAGCGCCCTATGCCACACTCAATCAAAGGCCTTCGCCATGTCCAAACCAACTGCCAGGCCCTCCCCCTTGCTTTCAATAGCCGCAGCCCAACGGTGGGTTAGGTAAACTAGAAGATCACCGGTTGAGCGACCATGGCGGAAACCATATTGTCGGTCATTAATCAATCGGTGATCCTCTAGATAGACCAAGAGCTGGCTATTAATAATGCTCTCCATGACTTTTGAGAGCAAGGAGGTGATAGCAATAGGCCTGTAGTTGGATGGATCGGACCCGTTTTGTCTTGTAACTAGAGCGATGACTATATTTCATGCCCTCCAGTTGGAGCCGAACCCATCATGTTTAGAGTCATGAGTTGTGCCGCTATGCCACATCTAACTAAGTTTTTTTAATAAATTATCGATCGTGTTCGAAAAAATTAACTGAAAATTAAAGTTGTGGATTTAAACTGTTTTACTTTAATTTAAACTCAAAAATATAAATATCATTTACTTTGATAAACATATTACTAAAATGTTTCTAATGTTGAAAATCTAACAGCTTGCCGTAGAAAAGATGTTATAGCCTTTGAATGATCGAAATTAAGTTCAATAGGTTCAGTGATTCACTTGAATCGTTTATCGATCGCGTAATGACTTCAAATTAGCTGTGTCAGCTTTCATTACGACAATGTTCCGTTCAAGTTACAACTCAGTACTTTTTGTGTGATGACTCACGTATAATATAGAATCATTTCTCTTATCTCTTTTACTTTATAATCATAATTTAGGTAGGTTTTTGTATTTCTTTATTATAGTTCTTACGCTTTGTACTATATTTCTTAGTTGTTTCTATTTTATATTATATAATAATATAGTTACAAGGTTGCTAAAGTATATATTGGATAAAATTAAGAAAATAAAGGTGTATTTACAATATATTGGTAAAATTCTTAAACAAAATTGTATTAGATATATTTGTAAATCTTTTTATACTCACCCGAGTACTGGGAAAAGAAACATTATATTTTTCGACTGCATTTCAAGAGCTGTTTAAGTAGTGGAAGTCAACGCCGCAAAGTATCTTGAAAACGATTTTAATATAATCGAACCATCAAATCCCTAGTGGGTATAAATCCTGCAACTACCCCGTGTACTCTTCACCCACAACCCATAGCTTAATAAAAACAATCTGCATAGTAATCACTATATGAATACTAATATTACAAGCTAGGGTTATCACGGCGTCAATTTGCGTTTCCAAACGAATATTCTCGTATTAAATGGTATTATTCGTACAAAATGTACCTATTTGTAACTCTAAATTTGCATAGCACGTTATATTTGACAGTTCTAATGTATCTCCACTGGGTATTATTTGAACGTTAAAATAACCGTAACTAAAGTAATACAAGGACGCCATATATAGTATAGTATAAGGTGGCGACAAAAACAAAATCGTTTTTTTTTATTTTGTATATTTTATTAGTAGAATTGAGTTTGTTGTGTAAATTTTAGAGATTTTAGTGAATTTGGTGATATTAGTGTATAGGAGTTGTAACATATTACTTGTATTATGAGATATCATTTTCTCATTTATCATAATTTTTTCAGGGTTACAATAGTTATCCAAAGTAGAATTAATATATAGTAGGAGAGGTGCGGATGCTAAATTTGATGTTACTAAAGCGTCATGGGGACATATCAGATTGTAAAGATTAGGTAATAAAATGAATAAAAGTGACCTCGAAAATAGTCTTATTGAAATAACTGATGATTTGAATAGGATCTAAGTCCACGACCGATTTTTGAAAATGTAAAAATAAACGTTAGCTTGAAATATTCGAGCGCGTCAGATTTTTATACAGACAGTTCAACCTGATCTCCTAGTGGTCTCAAATGATTTGATAATTGCAGGGAGAAATATTCTTAATCTAATTATTTATATTTTTTTGATTGTAATAAAATAAGTATTTTAATCTTCATCCTCATGCGATTCGTCTCATTTTTTTTACTATTGATTTTTTTATTATTTATTACATAGGAAACGTGCGTGATTCTAAGGTATCTTTTAAAATCTAAGGTCTTTATTACGTTAAATTAATAAATTAATTCAACAAACGACACACAAAGCAAAACGTCGTACTTCTGCGAACAACAGATTAGTTATTGTGATCAGCTGTGAAATCATCAAGAGGTGCACGTTAATGTTAAATGTGAGGATGGTTTGATAGAGTAAAAGATAGAGAAAAAGTGAGAAGGAAAGAGAAATGCAGAGTAGAAATACAGTTCTCAGCAGCTGTTAGCTCTAGACATTATTTGGATACTTCACCCCATGAAAATTGTCAGATTATATTTTTTCCGTAAGGAAACGAAAACTTTTTATTTTGAAGGAATTACTTTAGTATTTTAAATATAAGAATATCGAATTTACATATGGCATCATCATTACATCTCTATTCAATAAAATATTTATAATTGTACTTATTTTTCTCCGCTCTGGTTAGATTATTATTTCTTATTACTATACATATTTCTAACGATTAAGCGTATATCGTATCATACTAATACACGAGTATGTTTTCTCTGAAAGTAAACAAAATTCTGTATTCCAGGAATAATTGAAAATGTCCATTTTATAACTACAAATTGTTTTTACTGAAAATTAATCTAAACATTTAAATCTACACGATTAAATACAAAATAGTACTAAAAATACAAAAGCGAGCAAGTAGCTACCACAGCGCGAACACTTTCGAAGATTAGGCAAATGGTAATTGAAAAACCGCAACTAAACTGCAACTACCATTCCAAATAAATTTCTGTACATTTCGAATAATGGAACTATTATTTGTATGTGACTTTACTATTTTAAAATGAATAATAATTCAATATATTCGTATTATTGTTGGGGTTCAAGCATCCATTTAAATCCTTCTAGCTTCATCTTTTGTCTTGTATATAGCATAGGAGAGAGAAAAAGAGAGAGACAGAGAGAGAGGGAGAGAGAAATTCTCCTCTTTTCATCTTAATTTGAAACATTCCACGTTACATTTTGGGGAAACATTATTGATGATTCCACCATGTTAGACCTTTCCAAACTAAACAAATGAAAAATGTATATAAGAGATCTTAGATTTATTTAAACCCATTAAAGTTACACCAATCTATTCTCTATCTACAGGGCTACAAGTACCGTTTTCGCGTGATCAACGCGGAATTCCTGAATTGCCCCATTGAGATGTCAATTGACGGACATAATATTACTGTGATCGCTTCTGATGGGTACGAACTGGAACCTATTACTGGTGAGTTTTTTTTTAGTCATTTACTTAAGTAGCTTTGCTTTTTTTTAGGGTTTTTTCTGTCAATTATCGATTTTTGTGCTTTTTTTTCTCCTATCTATAGCGGCATTGAGTTCTGCAACTCAACGCACAATGCCTCCAGGATTCGGCGGAAAATGGGTGTCGGAGTGTCTTAACACTAGACTTAGTACTAGATACAGCGTGAAGCCGAAAAATAAAATAATAAAAACACATTCTTTTGAAACATTAGGTATTTTATGGAATATTGGAATAAACAAAATGAGCTTATTACTATGGTCTCACGTACTGTTTTGTAAATACACAATATAAAGAATATGAAAAAGATGGTTCCTAAAATTGATATTAAATAACACAATTCGATTATCGTAATCATTCGATACATTTAAAAACATAATACTATTACGAAATTTAAGAACTAAATACATAAAGTCAATCTACTTACTATAAAGAGAAGTAATGTTAATGTAAATTTTATTGTTAAGAGGATTTCAAAGTTCAATTTAAATTGCATTAAGGCTGATTGCATTGGAGTGAAATAGAAGAAGGTAATTGAATCCAGTCATAATTTATCATTTATCGATTTAAAGTATCTTTTTATAATTTATATAAGTAAAATTAGTACAAAAAAATAAGCTTTATCTTTATAACTAATCGTCGCCCATAACTTTCTTTCGTGGAAGTAATATAAAATCCCGTTTTCAGACATCTTATGTTAGTGCTGATCTGCCCCAACCTAAGGCTAGGGAACCTTGGGAACCTAAGATTTTAAAGTCAGATTTTTGAGTGATTGCTATATCTCCATAGAAATATCTTTATATGGTTTTGTTAAGTAAGCGTTGTGTGTGAGTTTCATTTTTACTATATAATCCTAGTACCCAAAAAGGATTTCTCATCTAAATTCACAGAAACACACAAAGGAGTTAGCATATAGAGGGAGAATAGAGTATTTTTTCTTTATAAGCAGCTTCACTTCATTTATTTAGTCTTCCTTGTGTAGGGATTTTAAACTAATTAATTCCTAAGGATTGAATGCTACAAATCGGTGACTTTTTATCATTTAGAAACATAAAATACCTGTAGTTATGATAACTTTTTGCTCATATTAAAAACACCTCATGACTCGTAGCGGAACTCAACACCGCACTTCATGTTACTCTGGTAAATGAAACTAATACTTTCTTTCGAACCTGCTCTGGTTGTCCCACTCCACCATATTGACCTCAAACTGACAAAATTCAGTATTAGCATTCATATATTTAATTTATTTGAAAACCACTAATTCAATTATATTTGAACTAAACTAATTGAAAAGATAAATATACGGTTATTAGCATAATTGAAGCGTAACATGATCTATATAAATTAACATTCTCATGTCACATTTAGTTTATAAAATGGTTGAATACAACCAATATTTAGATTATAATATTAAATTAGATTATACTAGAAATAACTGAGAGTTAGTTTTAAGTTTTTCTTAAATATTTTTTTATAATTTAATCAAATAATTATCTTTTTTGGTTTTAAATTATATTTATTAATAAGGTCATCATGTCCCTCCAACACATAGCAGGGTAGGCAGAAGGAACCTGGAAACTTAAGTCGCTCTGTAAGTGTCTTAATGATACTTACGTTCCCAACTTTTCAAATAATTCTGCAGGCAGTGCGTGGCAGTGGAACTCACTCGAGTTAGAGAATGAAACTCACAACCTGTCGCGTCACGTACGTTTGTGCCCTAGCGCGACGATTGGACACACAATTGTAACTGACATCCCAAACTCCTTTTATAATATTATTTAATAAATAATGCCTTGGCTAGTAATGTGTCTAGTGGTTAGAACCGTTTATACTTGTGAACGTAGTAATCCAATATCTTTTAGAGATTCAGAGGTAACAGTGTTAAGAATTATATTTATGCCATTAGAAGGTATCGCTTTAATAATATATTTGCCATCAGAAGTTGTTCTTGTGTCAGTTATCTAGATAACTGAAACTCGACAATATGACATTGTCATAACTCGAAGCTCGTCCGAAGAAAAGCCAAGAGCGCGTCCTATCTTCCTCTTCACTATAACTGCGAACTAGTTATAATAAAAGGAAGAAAGAGTACGGGCACCGCCCCGCCCCTACACCGTGAATTCCTACCAGACTGCGGCTGCAACAGTCTTAATGAACCCTCCGGGACGTTTGTGTGTGATCAGTCTGAAGGTACTTGTTACGCTTGTTTATATTAAGATTGTATTAGAATGGTGATTCGTGATGTCGATTGATTTGTGAGATCAATATAAGTCGTTGGAACGAACGCACTACCGTAAGGCGGCCGATATGTTAAATAAACGCACGGCACACACCCCACAGTCGTGTCTCGAACCGTAGGCGGACACTACTACATACACCAGAGTTCCAGGACATAAAATAGCACCACACACCCGTAGGAGACAGGCGGACACTACTACATACACCGGAGCTGGGACATAAAATAGCATCACACACCTACTAGTCGTATACCAAGTCGTAGAAGTGGTATTCAATATATCAATGACCAACGCCATACAGGCATAGCTTACGTATCGCAAGCGTACTGCGAGACGGCATCAGCCACGACATAGTTAATGTCGCTATAACAGTTCGCATAAGCCCATCACGTCAGCTTCCACGACGTCAAGCAACATTTAATATTATAATAATGGTCGAGGATCACTCATGACCCTCAATATGTGTCGCCCCTACACATATATTGCCTTTATAAGAAATTCGATCCTAAAAGATCGTGCCATCATAGATTTCGCATTATCATATTATATTCATTATACATTTGGTACGAGTCTTTATGTGCATCATATATATTAGTACCGTAGTACTTCAAAGTATGACTCGACCGCTGCCTTCCGAGCATCACCACCACCTATATAGACAGAACGACGGTCGCGACACTCGGGACGACTATACACGAATTAGTTTCCTTTAATATGGCATTAAGAACATAATATATAGTTTGTGAAAAATTTATTTCCCATTATTATCTATGTTATTTTTTGCACATTGCCACACATATGTCATTCCATTTATTTATTTATTTCCAACTTATACCCAAGGTACATACTGTTACACGATGACTTATTCGAGATTTAAAAATTTTAAGATGTTAAAAATAAATCTAAAACGACGAAATTTTGCAAATAAACTTCTTTGGTAACTGAAGTTGTTAAAAAAGTATAAATTATAGGATTATGTTAATCAAATCAGTGTAGGTTCTAATCCTGACCTTTTTTTTATAGAAAATATGTATAATTTTATTAAAATTGAAACAAATACGATTATATTAAATTTAATAATAAAGATATATTCCATTTCTTATTGTAAAGTTTTACTTAATAAAAAAGAAAAAAAAAATCATTTTCAAGTAACAAACCAAATGCAAATACATACATGCATTTGGAATACAAAAATTGAGTCTTCATCGAAGATTTTTCGACCTTGCATTTTTGTCGGGGAATACCCGAATCATATTTTTCTTTCATCGCGTGGTTCTTAAATAAAAAAAGGCTTCCAATTTTACTTGGAAAACATTGGATATGACAATATGGTAGAAAAACTGGACTGAGTTAATTGAATCCGCTGTTGTTTCGTTATAAAATGCAAAGTTGATTTATTTTTTGTATATAGCAAACGTTGCATGTTACCTCGTCGTATGGAAATTTAATATCTTTTCTTATTTTTTGTACTATCACACTGTATCCCTCATATAGCAGGTTACGCGGAGACAACCTAGTATCAAAACGCTCCGTTTCCCAATTTTCACCAAATAGTCGAGAAATTGTGTGTTGAGTTGCGGAACTCAACGTCGCGTTTTGTCTTTTTAACAGAGCGATTGGGAATCGAACCCACAACCGTCGCGTTTACAGTCACACTTAATAATATTTCATATAGTATATTCTGTAAAAATTGTATTTTATATGTGTAAGCATTTTACATTGCGCTTCGTGATTTATGATTCTATCAAGGAAGCACCGAGGACAGCTTGTGGTGCTTTTTAAAGTTTTAAACTTTGAAATGTATATTTAATGTTATGTTTTGTGAAAAATGACAGCTTTTGTTGGAAAATAGGTTGGAAAAGATTATTTGTTATTACGTTTTATATAAGAAGAATGCGATTTTCTTATTTTTCCTTTACTTTATAAGAACAACTCAAAAATATTTGATCGTCATGCAAAATAAAAAGTAAAAGTAAATGTAAATACACATGTTATCCTCAATCTTTGTGTTTTGTAGGAAAAATAAATCGGTTTTATTTATCATTTTCTACTCAAATACTTTGCTGAATCAAAAGGAAGGAAAATATTATCATAAACTTTATGTTTTCTTAATAGATATTTTTAATATATATAGTATATTTTGAAAATGTTGTTTATATAAAACTAGCCTCCTACACGTGGTTTCGTCCGCTTACAGTTATTGTTAGTTATAGCCAAATTATAGAAACACTTTACATAACTTGTATCCTATGTGTAATTCTGGTGTGAAAGTTAAAATACTGTAAAATACATCTAAATAAATTCAGTACTTTTTACGTGAGAGTGGAGCAAACTTCCATCCTCAGAAACATTTTTTTAGCTTCACAGAGAAGAGTAAGCAGAGAGAATCTGGGAACCTTGAGTTGAAACACTTCGTTCGCCAAATTCTCAAAATATGGCGGAACTCAACGCCACGCATTGATTCGTTACGAGAGCGATGAAATAAAAATATTGAATATGTATCTTCCTCGAGTCGAAAAAAAATAATATCTAACCGAATCAATCTCGTAAAGATGGTTACATATCTACATATTTACATAAGCTTATAAAGTAAATTCGCTTCTGCAAATGTGTAATGGATGTCCGTATATCTTTCCAATTGCTTCGAATAAACATTGTACATCTAACTCCCGCGAGGACGTCGCCGTATTAAAGTTTACATAGAATCTATGTTTGTGAATCACGGTTATCGTATTTTCATGTTTTCTATTTTAAATTAGTATCTGATATTGTGAAAAATGGTAACCTTATATAATATTAAAGTGAGTCAAAAAGGAACTTTAGTTGCAAAATATGCCTTCTATAAGATTAAAGTAAGTTAAAAAGGTTAATGCCTTTTTCATATGAAGGGAAGGTTGAGTAAATGTAGAATCAATACTCTCCTTTCTTCGCTTTTTGCCTGATTTCTAGATATTGCTTGTTAAATGGAGACATTCTACATCAGAATTAGTCTTGCTAGAGTGAGAAAATAAGAATTAATCACTCCTCCGAGTGGAACTCTTAACCATAAAATTTACAGTCAGACGACGTTCAATGCGCTACAATCGCCACCATAGTGGCAAAGTTTAAAATAAAACAATATATCTCAAATTCAATCAACTAACTAACACAATATAACGTGTATAAAAGTATAAAATTTTAATCTCCATATTGGTTATCTGCATAAAATACAATTTAAATGTTAAACGACGGTTATTTCGCGCTCGACATAGCGCATTCGCCCGTGGACAATCGCCCTAATTCAGTGACGTATGTAGCAAAACAATTTTCATGAAATTTTCCCGAGCTGTTTCCGGTTTTAAAATTTCACATAGAACGAGTTCATGACGCAAACTTTAATTATGGAACTTTTGAAATTGTCGAGTGAATGCTTTGGCGGTATCTTTGCTATGCACGAGCTTTACTGTAGCTTTACTGTATGGTGCTTAAATCATTTTATGTAGGTATAATTAGTTATTTATCAATACTGTAGGCCAGTTGTGGTTCAGCGCTAAAAATGTGAGTATAAACTCGATAAGTTTCCCGTTTCGATCTAAGTTCAATTCTTACTCGAGGAAATGAAAAAATATCAAGGACGTATGGCTATGTTTGATAGAGCGCCTTATTTGGTTTCCAAAATAAGTGATTTTTAATCCCGGCACATATAATTCTGTATTCTTAGATTTACCGTTTTCCTTTTTTTTATGTAACATATTCATAGTAAATTAATATAATTCGTAATATTAAAGCACAATAGTTATTATAAATTAACTTCAACTGCATTTAGCTTATATTATAAATATATAACTACCCTTTACATATACAAACGGACATATAACTTATTTACAGCTATAGTTTATGTGGTCGCCTTCTAATTACCGTAGTGAGATATTATAGGACTCGCACTGAAGAGATAATTCTAACGTTAATAATACAATTGGCGGTGCTGTACACGGTATATGTGAAAATAATTTTATATCTTATAATTCTTTATTTGATTAATATAGGATATGTTTATTATTATTTTTATTTTTAATAAGATTTTATATTATACCCCGCATATAGCATGGTATGCGCAGGGAACCCAGTGCTAAGACACACCGTTCATCATTTTCCGCCGAATTTTTCGAGACATTGCTTGTTGAGTGGCGGACCTCAACGCTGTGTGCCAGAGCGAAGAAATGGAAATATTAATAAATAATAATTCACACAGCCATCGCATTACAGTCACGCTCTTGTGCCCATAGAGCAAGGAAGTAAAAATATTAATATATTAATTCCTCCAAGTAGAAATCGAACTCAAAATCGTGTGCTTACAACACGCTTGTGCTCCTGTGCTATGACGGTTCTCTGTATACTCTGTTATGTGCGGATACAGTGTAAAGCTAAAAAAAATAAGGTACACTAACTGCCGCCGCACCTCCAAGGTATCTGAGAGGAATCTAAAAGTATCTAATTGCCACATGCTACATTTTATCTCTCAAAAACGGTTAAATAGATATATATTAAGCATTCTGTTAGAACAATAACTCTCCACGTTATTTTTCTAACACAAGTAAATTCGCTGAAATTAAGTAAGTCGTTTAAAAAAACCCTTGCACAGAAAGTATTTATTTGAATATTTCAATGAATACGAATAATCCGCTTTGGATTATATAGCAATCACGTATATTTAAAGAAAGACTGGTTTTAGTCTCGGTTTACAAATATGAACTAATAATATATGGACGTAAATATTCATTTTAATTACAAATATAAGGATTTAAGAACGTAGTTTTACATTTTACCAAACCTAGGAACCTAGTGTTAAGATACTCCATATTGCATTTTTTGTCTAATTTTCGCAGAATTCAACACCGCGATTTGTCTTCTAGCCAGAGCGAAGAAATAAAAATAATTCATTTCTTCGAGTACTTGATTGATTGAACTCACAATTGTCGCATTTTCAGTCTAGATCAATTTTATATTTAAAAAATTATATTTAACCATAACAATAATCATGATTCATTATAGTTTTTTTATATTTAAATGTTTTTTCTTGTAAAAATAAAATATAAAATAAAAATCATAAGCCAGTTAAGTGCGAGTTGAACTGGCCCACCAAGGCTTCTGTACTGATTTTAGGATTGTAGGTCAACGGGAAGTATTTAAGTAAGTCTTTTAATAAGAAGACTGAAACGATTGCATACATTTATGGGCCCAGAATAATTGTAGAGATGAAAATAATATGACTTAATAGATTCAGATATATCATTCCTTTCCTGAAAAATCCGTCAGTTTTGGTAATCTGTGAGCCGGCTTAGTAGAGATTTGGTATAAAAGAGGTTAAATTCACAACACAATTTTTATAAAATTAACCTTAAAAAAGGCGAATACTGAGGAAAAAAATCGTAAAAAACAAAGTAGTAGTCGTTGAAAACATTAAACAAATGGGAAAACACTCAAAAGCATCGAAATGAACGAAACGAGTGAAGCAAAAACTGCAAAAATCACTAGATAAGGTGCCAATGTCAATCAGCTGTCACGTCTGTCACTTAAAATATGATTTTATTCGATTCAAAATGGATTTCTTTTTGTTTCTTTAGTAATTAATTGGCATTTTCTTGATTAATAATTACAGTATAAATGAACAAGCAATTTATTTTCGTAGTACTGTAATGGACTATTTATATTGATTAAGGGTATATATATTTTTCTCATGTTCTCACTCCTAGATTGTTAGTTGAGCTTATTTTTGTATGCTAAAGTTGAAAAAAAAAACATGACATTTGGGCTCACGATTTTCCGTGTCCTTTGCAAATTTAAGTTTACTGACATCTGTATGAGTTTATTCATTTTGTTTGAAATGAAATACAATTTTATTTAAATTACAAACTTTTTGCTATGAAATACTTCACTTTTCCGATTTATTTTTCTTTATTCGTGTTGTGTGTACGAGTAAATTCTCACTTCGTGCAAAATTTCATAACTGCAGGTCCATGCTAATTACCATACCAGGTTTTGATTATGCGGCAAATTTCAAACTTAAACTGCAGCAAAGAGTCGATACGTAAACGCCCGTATCTTTTGATTGCGGCGACTTAGATTTATTATATTCGACTAAGATTGTTTTTTTCTATATGTTAAGGGACCATAGCTCGGAATATTTGATATCATATTCAGCTTGATAATCTTCTTGACAGAGGGACACGTCCACAACAAAGTCATCCTAAAATGGTTCCGTTCTTAACTTTTCAGGTACGGAACCCTAAAAAAGAACACATTAAATACACAAAGAATGATAATTTAAAAAACCTTATACACCCACGCTCACAGTATTTACGGTATCCGAGCCTTTCATTTCAATTTTGACCGACCATCTTCGAAGCATAAACATTTTTGCCCTGAAGTTTCTAACATACTTTGATATCGCATTTGAATATGCAAATTCATAGTTAGAGCTGCCCAACTAAATTCGCTTTGGATTTCGAAACCCCGCTTTAAAAGCGACGGCTTGCCAACTTAGATATTTGGATTTAATTTTCTAATGACATTTATAATGCAATGTTTTATATAAATAGGATAATGTTTGTTGTATGGAATATATTTTCTGTTAGAAAATTGTAATTGGTATTCCGAAATTTGATGTAAAATATATTTGAGGCTGTGAGTTCTTCACTCAACACGTCTCGAATGGTATAACTAGGTTCCCTATGTTCGCTTTATGTGGTATACAGCGTGTACCATTTTTTTCAATCTAAACCACTTTTTTTACATGAACGTAAAGCGGAGAGTGGAATATCTTGACATAACGCTTACACTGTTTAATCTGCTATAAGAGATGACGCTAACCTTTTTTTTTTGCTGAAAAAATATAAATTATTCTCGGAGACATTATGTGTTAAGTGTAAAGTAGAACTTAACGCCGTTCTTTATTTTAAAAGTAGGCAAAAAAGAATATAATTTATTTCCTGATTGACATTGACATGTCATTTTTGAAACAGAAAAGTATAAGTAATTATCATATTTTAATATCAATGTAGAACTTTATAATAATGTAGATTCAAAGAACGATTACAAAATTGACTTGTCCTCCCAAAAATTAGGCCATTTTTTTTCTTTTGGGGATCAGAAAGTCCAGGTACCATCTGTCTACCTTGCTATGTGTGGAATACAGTGTGTAGCTCAAAGAAGCTTACTTTAGTGTAAACAACAGTTTTAAAAAATCTATTGAGTTTAAATTATTATTTTTCAACTTATATACTCGTAAAAAAATTAAAAAATCAGCTTCACGCTGTATCCCGCACACCGCATGGTAGGCAGAGCGAACCTAGTGTTTTAGACACTCCGTTCCCCACTTTCTGCCGAATTCTGGAGGCATTGCGTGTTGAGTGGCAGAACTCAACGCCGCGCTTTGCCTCGGCACCAGAGCGAAGAAATGGAAATATAAATTTAAGTAAATATTTCATCTCTTCGAGTGGGGATTGAACCCACAACCAGTCGGTTTTGCAGTCACACTTCGTGTCGCTGCGCTACGACTGGCCTCTATATACTCGTATATTAATAATTTATAGCGAAATTTTTTTTTACTAAATTTAATCTCTTACAAACTATACAATGTAACTCTACTTTATATAGATATATTTAACTTCTGATTGTCTGTAATTGTTGTTTAAATATTAAGACTACTGTCGAGAATGACTTTGACTTGCTTCTTAACTGTTTACTATTTAACGTGCTCTGCAGCAAAGAGAAAGCATCGGCAACATTAATTAAGCAGATATAAATAAGTAAGCAGACTAAATATCAACCGTATGTACAACATGTTTAAATTTAGGAACAAAGTGTATAGAACACTAGTTCACTGCATCTGCGTAAAGCAAAAAAGTTAAAATGTTAAAAAAATATAATTCAAAAATTAAAATGAAAATGCAATTAGCTTCACGCTGTATTCCGTACACAACAGGGTAGGCAGAGGGAATCTAGTGTTAAGGCACTCCGTTCCCCACTTTCCGCCAAATTCTAGAGGCATTGCATGTTGAGAGGCGGAACTGAACGCCGCGCTGTGCCTCAACACCAGAGCGGAGAAATGAAAAGTTAAATTTCAATAGATATTTCATTTCTTCTAGTGGGGATTGAACTCACCACTCGATTTCACAGTCACACTTTGTGCCCCGGCGCCACGACTGGCCTTATAATTAAAAATAATATGTTTTTTCTTCATTTCGTATTTCTATCATGTCGTTATTCGGCTTTTGTACCTCAAACCCAGTACACCCATCCAATAAAAACGTATGAAAAGGCAAAAATATAACAAAAAAAGAAAACTTTTCCTCCTTCAATTAATTATCCTAGCTCAGTCAAAAGCAAGTAACTGTCGTGATCCTATGACATCATTAATTAACTCGAATATAGCGGGGTTACATTGGCTATTTAACCATAATCATTTAAAAATATGCTGATAAAGATTAAAAGGAAAGTTGTGAACTTTGAAAGAGCTTTGGTTTTATAGAGTTTTATTAGAAAGGTTTTAAGTTATATTGTTATTAGAAAATTATATTATATTAGTTGAAATTAGGTTAAGGCTGTCGTGGTGAAGGGGCACAAGGGTGTCGCTGTAACACGACGGTGTAGATTCAATCCTCGCTCGAGGGAATGAATTATTATTTGTTAATATTTTCATGTCTTCGCTCTGGCACCAAGGCAAAAACACGGCGTTAAGTTCAGCTATTCAATGCAATGCCTCGAAATCTTCAGCGGTAAATGGGAAACAGAGTGTCTTAACATTAGGTTCCCTCTGCCTACCTTGCGGAGTGCGGGTATAGTGTTAAGTTAATTTGATTTGATTTTTGACGAATATTAGTAGAAATAATAACGATTAAATGAAATGCTGAAAAGATGAGGTAGATTTTTTTATATTTACATATATGTTATATAATATAAAATCATGTAAAATATGTATTTTTGCAAATTTCTTTAAAATATCGCATATAACAGGGAAAATTCAAAAATATTGCGTATTAAGTGGCAGAACTCAACGCCGCCCCTTGTCTACGTACCGTAGCTACGATAATATGAAAATAATTAATTCCCTCAAACGAGATACGAATCTACAGCCCCGCTTTTAGTGAGACACTTATCCCGCTGCTTCACAACACTCAACCATTCAACTGTTTCTCATTTGTATTATCTGTTCACTAACTAATGCAAAGACACTATATGAATTTATGTTTATATTATTTATTCCATTTTATATGTAAATAAGCCGACTCTTGCTGATAAAGAAAAGGTTATGATAAAAAAAACAATTTAATGGTTTTTCAATAACAGGAAGCTACATAAAAAAAGTTCGAGCGTCAGCTGTTTGAATTTTAAACGGTGTTTCACTTATTTTATAGCTGAAAGTGATGATTTGCATCACAATACATTATAGACAAAGATTTTTAAAATATATTATAGATAAAAAAAAATACTTAATATTTTTTTAATTTTTCTATCTATCTATTATTAGAGCTAAGCTTTAAGCATCGCTACTGCACATACAATGTCTTTGAGAAAGATCCATGTTGTAGTTTTTCTCTCCTTACCTTATATTATGTAAAAAAGATTAAGAACAATATAAAATACCTAGGCAATTTTAAAACAATTATTCACAGATATTTTTTACTAAATATTTTTTTTTTATTTTAATGTATAATTTTTTTATATATTTTTTATAAATATAAAAATCAGTATTATTAGTATCAGTTTTTTTTATTTTAATAAATAAGTAAGGCGTATTTGAGTATAAGTGTCCGCAGTCTTATAGAGATTGAGTAGAGTGCGGCGTTAGGTTCCGCCATCTAACGCATTGTCTCTGAAGTGGGAACATAGCGTAGATTTTCTATGCTTACCTTACATTATGTGAAACAAATAAGAACAATATAATAACAATATTTCAAATAATTGATTGTGATTTCTCTAACAATATGTATTGTTACTATTGATTTTATTCCAATAATAAGCTTTAGTATGCGGTTAGTACATGGAAATTTGCATTTAGTCCGGTTATTAAACGCAGAACATACTCACAGATTATATTTGATTAATATACTAATTTAATCTGTATGTCTGTTAGTGTAGCAATAACTATTAGTGTGTAAATTAAAACTTGTATTTCGAACATATTCTTGTTTTTAATAATTAACATTATATACCCTTATATATATATATGTATATATATATATGTATATTTCTTGAGGTCCATCGCAGTGCAGATGCACAAGCGTACTACTGTAAACGCGACAAGTTGTTGGTTCGATTCTCAATCGAGGAAAATAGAATATATCACATTTTTATATCTTCGCTTTGGTTACAAGCGAAGCACGGCGATGTGTTCCGCCACTCAATACACAATGCCTCCAGAATTCAGAAAGTAGACAACGTAAGTCTACATGTATGCACCAAAAGAATATAAATAATATAATACAGTTGTATACAGTATACACAAAATTAACAAGAACACCGCGTTTCATGTTGATTTTCATCAGCTCTGACGCGTCGTGCTTTTCTGCTTCCATTCAATTTAGGTCGTTAGCAAATATTACGGTATAAATATGTGAGGGAGGAAAATATTAATTATGTCATATTTACTTTATATCAAGTTAATTTAAAAATCAAAATAAAATTCAATCAGCTTCACGCTGTGTCCTGCACACAGGCAGGGTACGCGGAGGGAATATAGTGTTAAGACCCTCCTCACTTCCTCACCTTACTTCCATCAGTATTCAGAATCAATACATAAGAAAAACAATATAGGAACATAAAAACAATTTCGAAGCTTCCGTTTTAGTAATAGGCTAAGCACGAAAAAAAAAATTTCTCGAAATGTTCTTGAAAAGAAAAATATACAAGATATCACTTATAAAGAGACTTGAATTCAACATATTTATTTCTTTACGTAATCTTATCTCGTATGCGTAAAGTAAAAAGAAAAATGAAAATATTGAATATATCCGCGCATCCGGTATCTAAAAAAAACAAAGCATCATTTGCCTATCAGTCAGAAGCTGACTAAGCGAATGAAAAAAAGGCTTCACATTGAATTTAAAGGAAACCTTGTTTTTACAAGATTTGATAACAAAAAATATCTTAAGGTTATTTGTTTATTGAATTTGATGAGTCCATCTAGGCGCAGTCACACAGCGTCTGGCTGTAAGCGGTTGAGGGTTATGGATTCGATTTCCTCTCGCTCTGGAAACAATATATAACAGCATTGAGTTCTGATACTCAACGTCTCAAAAATTAATCAGAAAGTGGCAAATGGAGCGTCTTAACATTAAGTTTTCTTCACCCAATCTTCTATAAGTGGGATACAGCGTTATAATACTTTTAAAAACTTATTTTTTCACAAAAAAAATCCATTCATATAGCATTATATAATAAGCTGAACACTGAAACGTCGTCTTACGTGAACAAAATCCATAAGACCGAATCAGCAATCACAAAAACTCTTTCATTTAGCCTTTCCATATCGGATTGGGGTTTTCCTTTGAAAATTCAAAGATTGAGAGAAGTCATCTTATTTCTTTACAATAATCGAATTGTGGCTCACTCCTTCCTGTTAGTTGGAAATGTAAATCTGAAATGGTTTTTATGTAAAATGTGATTATTTTAATCGTAAAATTGTATTCGTATTATGATTATTATGATTAAAGTGGAGGCCATCGTTTTGTATCGGGATAGTTTCTGATCATAGAGGACATGGTTAAAGGTTCGATTCAACCTCGCTCTTGTATTTCCACCAATTAACACTCATTGTGTCTCGAATTTTCGAATGAAGAATGAAGTGTCTGGACACTAATTTCTGTTCATCTGCTATATGCGGGTAAGGGCCTAAAAATGATTCATATATTTGTTTTATATTGTACAGTGTGTGAGTGATTGGTATACCTAGGTATGCCTTACTGAACGCGAAATTGTTTATTATGGCACAAAGTGTGGCTATAAAATCGACTGGTTGTGAGTTCAATCTCTACTCGAGGAAATAAAATATTTATTATAATATATAATTTATAAATTTGTATTTCTATTTCTTCGCCATGGAATCGAAGCAAAGCGAGGCGTTGATTTCCGCCACTCTCTACGCAATGCCTTTAGAATTCGGTGGAAAGTGGGAATCGGAGTGTCTTAACACTAAGTTCCCTCTACCTACCTTGCTGTAAGCAGGATACAATGTGAGGCTGATTTATTCAGATTTTTGATTTATTTATTTTTGTTCCAGCAACGTCTCTTGTGACTTACGCTGGCGAGCGCTACGACTTCGTGTTAGATGCTGACAATGAGATCGACAACTATTGGATACGCTTTAGAGGCTTGATGGATTGTGACGAAAGGTAATGTAATATATACATATAATTTAATGTCTATATGCTCAAAGCTCTGACTGTAATCGAAATTGTTGTGGGTTTTTTCCCGCACAGGGTGAATACAATATTTAGCGGCATCCGCGAGGCTTCGACCACATAGAAATGTTGGAATGCTGGTTCAGCTGTTGTGGAGATTAAGCCGGACAAACAAAAAGACAGAAACACAAAATATTTTAAATTATTTGTTTGTGCTTCGAAACATAGCTATTGCGAAATGAAAATGAAACACACATACACTTCAATTTTATTCATATAGATAAATTACAATATTATTATTGTCAGACTTAGAAGTAAAAGATGCAAATAAGTGTAAGCTTTATTAAAAAATATTATAATTAAGCCACAAAAGTCATACGAAATAAAAACATTTCTTAATTGGCAATTAGTTTCAATTTGTTTAATTTCATTTCATTTTGCTAAAAAGAATATATGTTACTGAATGAAATGAAAATATGTTTAATAAAATATCTTTTATCAGAATAAAAGTAAAATACCATGAAGCCTATCGTGACGCAGGGGTATAAGCGTGTGACTGTAAACGCGACTGGTTGCGGGTTTGATTGTCACTCGAGGAAATAAAATGTTTAATATTTTCATTACTTCTCTTTGGTGTAAAGACAAAGCGCGGCGTTGAGTTCCACCATTCAATACGCACTACTTTGTGAATATGGAGGAAATTTGGGAACGGAATATCTTAACATTAGATTTTCTCCATCTACTCTGCTGTGTGCGGGATATAACGTGAACCTAAAAAAACGTAAAATGACAAATGTATAATATCTCGGTAAAATTCGCATATTTTTGTTATCAAAGTGACGCTAAATCGACAGGAAATGCCGTTAAATGACTCAAAAGGATCTATAAAATATATATTGCTATAAGACTGTTAGAAGTAAATTAAAATAATTGCTTCTATTAAATGACACATGCTTACAATATTCTAATTTTATTCATCAATTATAACCGTAATTTGTGGTGGCCTTTACTGTTCCGTTATGGTTATTCATTTGATTTGACCAGTTCTTTTTTCGTAAAAGAATTGTGTTTTCCGTACTTAATTGGACTAAGTTTACATTTCCAACGGCCGGACAAATTGAAGTAGAAAAATAAGAGTTACTTATGCAAATCTTTTCCTCATTCAACTTTTTCAGGTTCAAGCTGATTCTACATATAGCAAAGTAGATAGAGGGAACCTGGGAACCTAGTGTTAAGTCACTCCGTCCCCATTAAGACATTTCTGTTTTTAATTCTTAAGGCACTGCGTGTTGAGTGGCGAAACGCACCGCCGCACATTGCCTCATTATGAGGGCAACGAAAAGACAATGTTCAATATTTAACTCCCCTGAGTGGGAATCGAACACACAACCGTTGTACGGCCTGTTATTTAATTTAATATCAAGAATTAACTAAATGAATGAAAAATATGAATTTAGCGTTGTTATTAAAAAGGTTGTCTGTATAAAAGTTAAAAATATACCGATAGACCTCAATGAGATTTGTATTCAAAGCCAGCGGTATTGCTCTATTTCCTACCTACAGCGTGAAAAGTGAAACAAAACCTAGAAAATAAATCACCAACTATTCGTCCGATAAAGTTCAGTGAAGAGTAACTTTTTATTATTTTTTGGTTGGATCTTTTGTCTCAGAGAACCGTCGCGTCGTTAGCGATAGGGAACTTAAAGTTCTATTTTAAGAAAGCTTTTTTATTTATATAAAAATTGTATTTTATTACCATTTTGCAGAAAGACTTGAGCTTTTTTTACACTCCGTTAAAAGAAGTAAATGTAGTTTTTATATTTTATTATATTGAATGAGAATACTTTTTGTTTAGCTTCACACTCTATCCTTTCATAGCAGGGTATCCAGAATGCATCTAGTGTTAAGACACTCTATTTTTTAATTTTAGTAAATCTAGTATAGATTCCTTTTCTTAATTAGATGAGAGTACTCGATTAATAATGTAACAACTAGATTGATTAGCGTAATTAATTCAAATAATTGCAGCTTAAGTGCATTTATATTTAATGCAAAAAAAAAGTTATTATAACTAAGCTTAATAAATTGCAATTAAAACAAATATTTAATAATAATAATAATAAATAATAATAATAATAAACCCGCAGGGCAGCTTGTGGCGAGCTGTTGGGGAGTGGCGACCCCATGGACCTGAGTCCTCCGGAGGGGAATTGTAATCTATCCCCCGCCTCTGGCTTGCCTTTATTGGCTGGCAGAGTGGAGCGCAAGAGCTATATGCTCGAAAGGGTGGAAGTGCTCAATCTGCGTAATAGCGGGGAAACCCGCTCACGAGCTCCTCGTGATGGTGAAACCGGTGCACACCTCTCTACACCCTTAGCCGATCACGCCGATGTTGCGCCCAAGGCACTACGCCGCTTTGTGGGGGCCCATCTAGTGGGAGGCGAGTCACCGTCCGCCAACCATTCAATTTGAGACTATTGTAAAGGCGGACGTCCGTTAGTCTCACTCAATAGCCCAGTAGCCAGTCCATCCAAATTCCATTCCATAGTTCTAGCTTAGATTTCCACATTTTTCACATAGCTCCTACGCATTAACCGGCGACCATCTCTGGGTCATCTTACCTGTGGTTACGCAGAGATGGATCCCGGCTGATGCGTCACAGTAAAACATTTGTATATTCTCTAAGGGGCCTCTACGTGTTGGACCTGTGTCCCCACGCAAGCCTTCCAAAGGACCGGGTTCTTTTGAACCCGTGAATTATGAAAGAGAAACATAATAATAATAATAATAATAAAAGCCTTTATTCAGATTTTAACAAGTGTTTTTTTTTACAATATAAAGATACATTAATTTTTTTTTTCTTGCTCAGGTAAATTAATCTGTTTGCCCTATTTTGACAAAGGCCTCTTCCAATTTTTTCCATTCTTTTCTGTCCTTTGCGGTTTTAGACCATAATGGACCCGCAGTGGCTTTTATATCGTCCTCCCATCTTTTAAATTGTCTGCCGCGTTTCCTCTTCTGGTTCCTAGGATACCACTCGATCATAGCCTTGCTCCATTTTTCAGCCCCACGCATAGTGTGGCCGGTCCATCTCCATTTGTGTCTTTTGATGAGGTATGTGACATTCTCCAATTTTGTTTTACTTCTTATTGTATAATTTTTTGTTCGATCGGATATTTTTATGTTAAGCATACTTCTTTCTATTGACCTCTGGCAGACTTCCAATTTTCTATAATGTTCCTTTGTAGGGGCCCAGGTTTGGCATCCATAAGACAGTACAGGAAGGATGCAAGTTTTATAAAGTTTAGTTTTTAGATGTATACTGATTTCTTCATTTTTCATTATTTCCTTGAGTGACCAGTCTCTTTTCCATGCATTGCCGATTCTTGTTTTTAATTCTTTAGTGGTTTGATCAATGGGCGAGATTACTTGGCCAAGGTATGTGTATTCCTGGACATACTCAATATGTTCGCCGTTTATCACAATTGGTTCTTCGACGCTGTTCGTCATAGCTTTCGTTTTCAGGGTATTCATTGTCAAACCTACTTTCCTACTTTCTTTGTCTAAGTCTTCAATCATCTTTTTTAGTTCAGCTTGTGTGGAAGAAAACATTATCAGGTCGTCGGCAAACCTTAAATGAGTTAAGTTCGTTCCATTGATGCTCAGGCCATAGTTTTCCCAGTCTAATGTGCGAAAAACTTCTTCTAGGACAGCTGTGAAAAGTTTCGGTGATAGAGGGTCGCCCTGGCGTACGCCTCTTTCTAATCTAATTTCTTTCCCCTCTCTTTCCAGTTTTACTTTGGCACGACTGTTGTTGTAAATAGTTTTTAATATCCTTATATACTTCCTCTCAATTCCCTGGTTCATAAGTGCTAGCCAAATTTTTTCGTGTACGAGAGAATCGAAGGCCTTGTAAAAGTCCACAAAACAGCAGTAAAAGGGTATACAATATTCTTTGCTTCTTTCAATGATTTGTTTGACGACATGTATGTGGTCTAAAGTAGAGTATCCCCTTCTAAATCCTGCCTGCTCTCTAGGTTGATTCTCGTCGAGGTTTTTGGATATGCGGTTCAGTAGCACTTTAGCGAATACCTTGTATATATTGGACATGAGGCAAATAGGTCTATAATTGCCAATATCTGACCTGTCTCCTTTTTTATGTATTAGTGTTATTGTGGATGTTAGCCATTGGCTTGGAATCATTTCATTTTTAATTATATCGTTAAAAATATTCGTAAGTATTGGTACTAATAATTTTTTATTCATAATTAAGAACTCGTTGTAGATATGATCTGGTCCAGAAGATTTGTCTTTCTTTTGAGTTTCTATTGCTATTTCAATTTCTCTTGGCAAAATTTCTGGTACGGTGTCTGTTCCTGTAATATCTGTCTGCTCATTAACGTTGACTTTGGAGTATAAATTGCGGTAAAATTCGGTGGCTGAAGCTAATATATCTGGTCTTCTTGTCATGCGTTTTCCACTATCGTTCTTTATTTTAGGTATCCATTCTCTTTTCTCCGTTAGATTGCGTATAGCTTTCTTGATTCCTCCTGTTTTAGCTATTTGTGTCTCAAAAGTTCTTAGCCTGTGTATTTTTCGATCTTGTCTTAAACTCTCTTTTATTTGTTTGCTTAGGGAACTTATTTCTGACCTTGCTTGTTTTGTCTTTACGTCAGTTAGTAGATTGGCTCTTTTCTCTAGCAGTGTTTTAGTATTTTCCGATAGTTTACTATTCCTCCTGGTTTCTTTTACTTTGGTAGATGAAGTAATTATATCTACCAGTGCATCGTACTTATCTTGAATTCCGAATTCCTTCATCTTTTCAGTAAAATTTTTCAGCTTGGAGTTAAATTCTTCCGTAAGAACGACTTGATTAGTGCTTACTGATTTAATTTTAAATGGTCTGGTTTTTTTGGAGTATTCAGCTATAAGCTTAGCTCTAACCATTCTATGGTTACTGTTAAAATTAATATTTTTGATTACTCTGCAATCTTGGAAAGAGGTGTTAGTATTCGTTAATATGTAATCAATTTCATTTCTGTACAGGTCACCGGGAGAACTCCACGTCCATCTATTATTTTTGCGGCTTTTGAATAATGTATTAAGCACCTTAAATTTATTCTCATAAGCTAGTTCTAGTAGCTTTTCGCCATTTCTGGTTCTTTTCCCGTAACAAAAGGATCCTAGTACTGATTCTTCGCCTTGCCTTCTTTCTCCAATTTGCGCATTAAAGTCTCCTAATAATATTATTTTTTTATGTGCATATTCTTTCAGAGCGGTATTGAGTTTAGAGTAAAACAGATCTATTACGGAATTACTTGATTGTTCAGTAGGAGAATAAACTTGTACTATAGACCATTTCTGGTTTCCTAATGACAGGTTTAGTATAGCAACTCGCTCCGATACGCCAATAATCTCTTCGATATTCTCTTTTACTTCTTTTTTGATAAGAAATCTTACTCCATGTTTGCCGGGTGTTTCGCCAAAATAGTAAAAAATAAAGTTGTCGTGTTCTTCGATGCTTTCTCCAAATCTACGCACTTCGCTGAGACCAATAATATTCCATTTGATGTTTTGTAATGCTATTGTAAGTTCTTCTAAACTTTCCTCGGTTCTCAGCGAAAGTACGTTGTATGTGGATATGTAAAAAGAAGATTTTTTATTCTTTACACAGTTTGTAGTAGATGGGTGATTTGGAAGGTAGCAGTCTTCTTGTCCCACGGTGACTAGCCGGCTTGGGACGTAAAACAAATATTTACTTAAATTTATATTTCCATTTCTTCGCTCTGGAGTCGAGGCTAAGCGCGGCGTTGAGTTCTGCCACTCAACACGCAATGCCTCCAGATTTTCGGCAGAAAGTGGGGAACGGAGTGTCTTAACACTACGTTCGCTCTGCCTACCCTACTGTGTGCGGGATACAGCGTGAAGCTGATTTGATTTATTTTTTTGATTTTTTGAAATGAACGGAACAACATATGCAATGATAATATATATACACAAAGATACACTTCCCACTCGAGGAATTGAAATATTTATTTTCGAGTACAGTCGAGGCAAAGGGCGGCGTTAAGTTCCGCCACTCAACACGCAATGCCTCTAGAACTTAGCGAAAAGTGGGGAACGGAATCCTTTAACACTTCATCAGGTTCCTTCTGCCTACCCGGATGTGTGCGGGATACAGCGTGAAGCCGGTTTAATATATTTATTTTAAAATACACTTTTTGAGGGGGCTGTAGTCTAGTGTTAAGACAGTCTTTTCTCGAGACATTCCGTTTTGAGTGGTGAAATTTAACGCCGCGATTTCTTTTATTACTAGAGCAATAAAAATATTTAATATTTAATTTCTCTGAATGGTAATCGAACATACACCCGTCACGCTTACATTTTGTGATGCCGTATGCACAATACACTTATATATTTCGAAATAAGATAGAAATCCACCCAGATAGTTAGAATCAGCGCACGTATTCGTACCAAAACTCAAACGTCCAATTCCAAAAGACATTGACATTGATAGCTGTAGCCCGGACCACTGGCTCGGTGAATAGCAAAGAGGGCTCTTAGGTTATAAGTGCCTTCGTCTTATATTATAATTATGTTCTTAGAGAATTAAAGATGCTTAATATGAATTATTTTAATGTATAAGAGGGAACATTAAAATACTTTCGTTGCCAATTTAACACTGAGGCATTACGTATTCAGTGGAGCTTGGTATCACGCTTTGCCTCTTTACTACAGCGATGAAATGAAAATATGTATTTAATATTTCATTCCCCAAAGTGGGAATTGAACCTACAGCCTACCAATGTTCACATAAAAATACAAATAAATTATTTTCTCAATACACAGATTCACAAAAGCAAAGCAAGTCGCCGTTCTCCATTACGAGGGCGCTATAGAGACTGAGCCCGAAGGGGATCCGACGTGGGAGGAACTACACAATGAGGGACTTGTAAGTTTTATCTTTCTTATTTATATTATTGTTTTTTCGTTTCAGTGAAATTTTATTATGATGAAGTTTTCAACTTCTTCCTTTTTCAAAGTACAAAATTCTTAGCGACATTTCTAAGAAATAAATTTTGTTATGTATTTTTTTTGTTACGTTTAGGCATAATTTTAGAGTATCGACTGGCCTGTGAGTTTCACACGAAGTATAATAAATGTTTTCGTTTTCTGGATCTGGGAACAAGACAAAGCGCGGCGTTGAGTGCCGCCTCTCAACACACAATGTCTCAGTCGGTCGGAAAATAAAAAATGGAGTGTCTTAATAATATCTCTCCTCAGTCTCAAGTGCCTCATGCGGGCTAAATAAAATATTTAAACGATTTTAAAATAGCTGCAGCGTAAACTATTAAATTATATAAAAATATAAAATTAATAAAGCTGTAAAAAAATACAACAGCGTGAATGACCATCGCTATATTGTGAATTTTTTTTATTTTTTATTTAATTAAGTTTACCAACGGCTCATACATTACTACATTTCAAGTAAATCTAACTTAAAAACTATCTTAAAAACTAAAAACAACTAATGTACAGCCACTTAAAGGTAGCTGTGAAGAATTATGAAACTGTAATTTATATAAACATAGATTAGAGAAACATAGAAAATTACTAAATGTACAGACAAAATATTTTTACTGTCTTATTATGTATATAGAGATAAGAAATAACTAAAAAGACTAAATTTCAGAAGAAATCATGCGTTAATTTAATTCCACACATAGAATAATAAAATATTTTAGATTTCGAATTTAACCTGGAAGGTGAAACTCTTCATAATATTATCAAATGGGAATCGAACCCACGACTATCACCGAATTCAGTCAGATAGTACCGAACAGCGCTACCCTAATAATTTAAAATACTATCTTAACTATCTTAGCTTAGAATCTACGTAGTCTGTTTATATTTCTTAAACCTAATCCGCTGTAGAGATTGGCGTTCTGCCAAACCATAACTATACGGTTAATTGGGTGTGGATTTTCTAATAAACTGAAGCGATATATGGTTTTTACACACCTGTACTAGAGATAGCATATTCAAATTTCAGACGTAACATTTGTCTTTGTGTTCATTTATAAGAAAGTTTTATATATTTTTATATATTATTAAAATTTTATATATTATTATGTATATAAAACTTCGAGTGACTGACAGACAATGTAAGGAACAATCTGTGTAGAATGCTGAAAAAATTAGTGCAGGCTCCTTGAGGAGTGTAAGGGAGAAGGATAAGAGAGGATTTCCTAAAAATTCCTATGTAAATGGAAAAGCATGGATTTTATATGGTTATAATTAATGCAAACAAAATTGAGGGCGGTTTATTAGTGCTTTATAGCTTATATATTACTATAAAAATAGTTTTTGTATTATAAATTTTATTCTTTTCAAATATTATATGTTTTTAGATTGCGCCGACCAATTAATGGTATTATTTCTCAACTCTACCTTTTCTATACCAAAAACTTTATAAAATTTTATGATTTTCTTAATAAACTTATAAACAAATATATTTTTCCGCTACCATCGCTCAATAAAGGCACTTCTAGCTATTATTTGGTTGAAAAGATAATTGCGATGTAGCTTGAAAATCCATTCACTTCGTACCGAAAACAAATGAAAACAGCATAATCACGTTGCAAAGAAAGGAAAAAACAACAACCGTTTTTGCAACTCTGTTGTGGTTGTTCGTTGAAGGGTTGTTATCGGAACGTGGTGGGCGAGATAATATTTCTGAATAGTTTTACTGACGTTTAATAAATTAACTTAATGTCATTTAAATTAAGTTATTAAGTAAATCAATGAAGCCAGTCGTGGCGTATGGGCAAAAGCGTGCAAGTCTAAGCGTGAAAAATCGTAGATTTGATTCTCGCTAGAAGAAATTAAATGTTTTTTTATTTCTCCGCTCTGGTACTGAGGCAAACTGTGACGTTGAGTTCCGCTACATACAGAATACCTCAAGAATGCAGCGAAAGGTTAGGACCGAAAGTATCTTTTTTTTTTTATGGAAAAGACACGGCAAACGAGCGTGCGGGTCACCTGATGGTAAGTGATTACCGCCGCCCACGACCCCGTGCAACCCCAGAGGATTTACAGGTGCGTTGCCGGCCTTTAAGATGGATTGGGCGCCAGGGCACGGCATTACCTGATGCGAAACGCAGTGGCATAAAGCCACTACTTCCCGCCGGTTTCAAATGCCGGGGGTGGTAATGATCCGGTCGAGTCTGCCCATGCGTGTTGCCATTGCTGGCGACGTGACTCTACCACACGTACTTTAGTCGCCTCTTACGACACCACCAGTACCAGGATGATCCTATTCTAGGCCGGGATCACACGGCACAAAATCTTAATGGGTACGGAGTGTTTTAACACTAGGTTCGCAGCTTTCCTCTGCCTACCCTGCTATATGCTGGATGCAGTGTGACGCTAAAAAAAGAAAGTAAATAATTATTATAGAACATGATAAGTTATTTTTAAAAATCTTTTGCTCTTTTATCATGAGGAAATCCTTCCATTCCCGATTCGCTCGAGTGTTTAATGTGGAACTCATATACTAGAGTAAGAGGAAGACCATAGACTAGCAGGGAGAGAGATAATATGAACTAAAATATCACTCCTCCTCAATCTCCACTCGCCAGTACTTGTACTCTTCGTATACGAAAGCTACTACGTATATATGAAAGATTATAAAAGCACACCTCGAAGCTTAAATCTCGCAGGAAATGAACAATTTAAGTTGAAATAATACGTTCGTTCCATTTATATTGTAGTATGTATTCTTATAAATGAAAATGGCAATATTTTTTTTGTGTCAGATTTTGTTTGAGTGTACGAATGACGACGTCGGTTGTGGATCCGATTCCCACTCGGGACAATGAATGTTAATATTTTCATCTTCTCGCTCTGGTATCGAGGAACGTTCACTGCGCTGAGTCCCACCTCCCAATATGCGGGATACAGCGTGAAGCTAAAACAAAATAAATACGTCATGCTACTAGTTCATTCGCTGGTATTCATAATACTCGTATGTTAATTTTGTTACGGTCTAGTACAATGTAGTTAGTGAAATTATTTGGACTAAATTTTCCTTTTATAAAAGTTATTTCTATTTCTATTCTTAATAAAACTTAAGCGATATATTTATTTTTTACTCCACTTTATAGGTCATAAAGAGATCGTAAATTCCAAATTTGCAATAAATACTTGTGAGTGCTAAAGTTTGATTTTATACTTTCCCCCGTAAAGAGAGCACTTATACGGCTTTTGATAAACGGCTAAGATTTTTTGAATTAAATTTTAAATATACGATTTTTATACATTATACATATATTTAAACCGAATACGGCGTTGATTTCCGCCGAGTTCATGATAGAATCTTAAATTAACGGAAGTGGAGTACAACAACAGTATCTTTATACTAAGCCCTCTCTTCTCACCTCTCACAAGGGGGGTAAAAAGGTGAAAGCTAGGTAGCTAACTATTCATAAACAAATATTTTTTAAATTTCACACTGTATCCCGTATGTGGCAGAGGGTAACTGGGTAATTGGGAACCTAGAGTTAGAAATTCTGTTCCTATTAGGATACTTCCGTTTCCCACTTTCCGCTGGATTATGGTTGCTTAGCGTGTTGAGCGGCTCAATGTTGCGCCTTCCCCTACCAGAACAAGTAAATGAAAATATTAAATGTTTCATTCCCTCGAATGGGAATCGTAGCCACAACCCGTTGTGTTTACTCACGTTTGTGCACGACTTGCTTCACTCAATTTATTATTAAACTATTGAATCTATAAAGTCTAAGAAAAGGTAAATGTTATTGAATATTGAGTATTAAGTATTTTTAATCTTAATCTAAAATTTTAGGTTATTATTGTAAAGAAAATTTTATTGTGTAGTGAGGGATTGCCCTACAGTAATTGCCTACACTGTAGGCTCTAATTCCATTATTTTATGCCAATTGAATCTGACTATCAGTGTAGATACCCTAGTGTTAAGACACCGCCTTCTCCGCTTTTTACTTTCTGAGACAATCCGTGTTGAATAGCAAAATCCGAAGCCGAACTTTGTTTCCCAGAGCGAGAAAACTATTGTGATTAAATTTCAATTTAGATAATATTTACGATTCTACTAATTCGCGTCATAATTAGATATTATAATAATGAATATTAGCTTCACATTGTATCCAGCTCATAACAGGGTACGCAGAGGGAACCTATTGCTAAGACGCCCCGTGCCAATTTTCCGCATATAGTATGTTAGACATAAGGAACCTAGTGTTAATACGCTCCGCTCCCCATGCATCTCTTAAATTACGAGAAATTACAGAATAAATAACGATTACGATTGTAGGTTACATTTTCTCCATATATTATGTACATGAATAATTGAAAAAAGTGACTGTTTCGTTACGTAGTGACCCGTTTTGCTAATAGGACGATAATGAGCACTCACTCCACTATCACTCATCTCCGATACGACCCAACCACGTGCGGATACTGTTACTGGTTTCGATATTTTTTGTATCAAATGATTTCTATTTTCATATTGACTGATGAGATGGGGATGAGATAATATAATGGAATTAAACAATATGTAGAAATATTTTGAGGTACAAGGATACAATTGTAAGCGTGAAGGTAGTGGGTTCGATTTCGATTTCGAATGAAATACTTAATATTTTTATTTCCTCGCTCTGGTAAAGCGCGGCGTTGAGTTCCGCCACTCAACATCCACTGGCTTAAGAATTCAGCGGAAGATGGAACGAAAGTGTCTTAACATAAGTTTACCAGGTACCTTCTGGCCTACTCTAGTATGTGCGTGATACAATGTAAAGTTGCAACACATATTTATTGTTTCATAAGTATTAAGTTAATCACAGATTCTTACTTAACTAATCGTTAACGATATTAATTTGGAAATTAATTATTATTTCGTATAGTAAAGTGATTGATTTTTCGAGAGCCACAATTTTTTTTTTTTGTAATATCAATAAATTTTGTTACAGCAATTAAACGCATTAAACAAAGGAGAAGAAGAAGATGAAACTATAAGTGTAGCAGAAATGAAATCTTTACAAGGATATGATGATAGTTTGAAGGAAATAGCTGATTATCAATTCTACATCGCATATGACTTCTACGCTAAGAACAACTCTCATTTCCATCGTTCACCCTATTATGGATATTACCAAGGTAAGTCCAGATTTAAATTAAATTATTTTTTAATATCCCAATTTTTTTTGACGAGAATTTAATTTGTCAAGCTCTGCGCTCTCTGCTTTTCGTTGGAATTCTAGATATTACCTGTTGAGTTGTAGAGCTCATCTCCGCGATTTGTTTTAATAGGATAAATGAAAACTTGTACTTTTCCACTGCACCACTATAGCCCCTTAAGTTTTAACTCCATAAATATTAATAAAAAAAACAAACTTAGTAGTAATTGATTTACTTTTTACTTTGGAATAGAATAATAGTGGAATAGTAATGAAAGTCTTCGTATTTTTTTAGTTTATATTTTTATTTAGATATGACTGAATAAATTGAAAATTAAATGTACCTGTACATTATCTAAATATAAAGTTACATGCTTCTAAAACAATAACATTATAAAATGAATCATTGTGACCAGTTAAGAATAAAAATATTTTTAAAATATTATATTTTATAAATACTTTTCTTCAAATTATATTAACAAATTGAAGTTTGAGATTGATCTTTTCTTAACTGGGGATTGATTTTTAATGCAATTATTTTTGTACCATTAGACAATTGAAGACTGTTGGAGGCTTCGAACTTTAAAAACATAATTTGATTTAAAATGAATAACTTTGTTTAAAATACAATATAGTTTTATTACTTAGAATAACATTGAAATTAAAATTTTATTATGCTCTAAACTAAAATCGAAATTTTAAAAACAATACTATTAAAAATTTATGATATTCAATATGTGTAAAATCTTGTATACAAATAGTAACTATACTTAAAAAGTTACAATTAAAACGTATTTCTTTTGTTGCAGTTCCACATCCAGACAACCGTCTTTACACACCTCAACTTAACCACATCAGCATGAAAATGCCATCAAGTCCGCTATTACTGACACGTCCATCCTCCGACGGATTCTGCAACGCCTCAAGTATCGACGAAAGCTGCAAAGATGGGTATTGCGAATGCTCACACGTTTTATCTGTAAAGAAGAACTCAGTTGTTGAAGTCATTATAGTAGACGAAGGTGTAACGTTTGATGCAAATCATCCTTTCCATTTACACGGCCATAATTTTAGAGTAGTCGGTCTTAGAAGGCTAGCAGCTAATACAACTATAGAAGAAGTAAAGAAATTCGATGAAATGGGTTTATTGAAACGTAATCTGAAGAATGCTCCGTTGAAAGATACAGTGACTGTTCCAGATGGTGGTTATACAGTTATAAGGTTTAAAGCAGATAATCCTGGATATTGGCTTTTCCATTGTCATATAGAGTTCCACGTGGAAGTCGGTATGGCGTTAGTTTTTAAAGTGGGTGACCATAAGGATATGGCGCCTATACCCCATGATTTTCCCAGGTGCGGTAATTACATGCCCGATAACATGTTAGAGCATCAAACCAGTAAGCCCTGCTGTCAATGATAATCAAATAATTTCTATTAATCATTGGTGGCCAGTTATGTATTTGAATAGTACTTCGGCTTCCACGACTTTGAAATCATCTTTTGTAGTGTTATGGTTCGTATGGCTATTCAAGCTAGTTATAGGCACATAATGTGTTTATCTAAATTTATTCAGTTTATTTAAAAAAAAATACTACATTTTCCAGTAGTGAGTATTAAAATACGAATTTGTACTTATCATTAGTTTATATTTTAAGTATTTTTATTTGTATCTATTCCAACTCATTTTATTAATTTATTTATTGGACAGTACTTATATTTTGTTTATTTATTTTGTATTGCTATAGTTTCTATTAATTGTATCTTTCAAGATTTGAAACTTAGAGGCCATTATACAAACATTTTTCATATATCGATTTGGATTTATTTTTAAAATTTTCAGTTATAAAAGATTTTTTTTAATGTAGTTTTAGTAAATTTACTTATAGATTTATTCACCTTGCCAAATGTATGGACATTATGAATGTCATTTACGTATTACTATGATTATGTTCGACGTCGCTGATGATATGTGATATTATTTAGTTAAGTTCGTGTTAAGTTATTTGTATTAAAGCTGTTGTAAAATTAAAATAAGTCAACATTTTTCCTCTGAAAAATAAAATTGATTATTACAAGTATTAGATATGTTTTTTCTTTATTTTTTATTAATAAGTTTATATTTTATTTTCTATGTGCTTTTAATATAAGCTGCCTAAAAGCTGCAAATAGATTAATTTAATAGAGTTGACATTAATACTTAAATTTTGAAACTGTAGCATATTCTCCATAGATGTTTTTAGACAAAAAAAAACTTTGAACACTCTACCAAAATGTTAATATTAACACTATATTAATCTCAAGTATACAATTATACAGTAACCAGAAAACAATTAAACAGTTTTCCCCGTAACTTTTAATAATAGTCAAAGTAATGAAAGTTAATTATTTTAAGAACTAACTCCATTTTCTTTTCCAATTAGAAGAGAAGTAAAAGTTGCACAGAGAGAGCTATAAGCCTTATTTCGTAAGGTACGAGATACAGACACTATCAACTCTGTACATCCTCGAGGTTACTTCGTTTGCATATAAAATTCCTCACCTATTTCTAAAGATATCCGAAACATCTATACAAACCAGGTGTAATAATGATAGATTGCGGCTACCTACCTACCTTAAAAAGCAGTACTTTGACTAAAAGTTTATTATAGATGGCAGCCAAAATATTGAACAAAATCCAAAGTTTAATTAATTGTAATTGAGTGATTTAATTGTGACTGACATATTTTACATCGGAGATCGATTGACTTTTAATTTAATTTTTAACACATTTTAAAAATCCGGAGTAACTCGAATCATAGATACAGAGTAGGCACAGCGTCTGATACGGAGTAAGCCCGACGGTTTTGGGTTCGATTGTCACTTGGACAGTCGGGGGTGAGTTATTTTTATTGCCTTGCTTTGGTAACAAGGTTTGCGTCACTCAACTTGAAATATGTGTGCTACGTAGAAAACGAAGTCTATTAAGGTTCTGATACATTTTCAATTCTTCTTTGTAAAGCTATAAAAATGTACAAGTATTTATTATTCTGAGGCCAGTCGTGGGGCAGGGGCACATTGTGACTGTAAATGTGACAGGTTGTGGGTTCGATCCCCGCTCGAGGAATTGAAATATGTATTTAAATTTATATTTTCATTTCTTCGCTCTGGTATCGAGATAAAGCGCGGCACAACACGCAGTGCAACCAGAATTCGGCAGACAGTGAGGAATGGAGGGTCCCTTTGTTTACCCTGCAGTGAGCAGGATACTGCGTGAAGTTAATTTAATTAGATTTTTCTTTCCTTATCATTCTTATTAATTTGTTTTATAAACACTATTCGCACTCCAACGTTTTGTTTAAAAATTATAAATGAGCAATGTCACCGCCAAGTCAAATAGTAAAAGTTTAATATCAGGCGCTCTGAAATATTCTGGACAGTCAAAAGTGATTTGTCTGCTCGGAGACGTTATTTAATATCGTATTGTGATTTGTTATATTAATGTCAAAGTATTTCAAAGAAAATTATAATAAGTAAAAGTAAATGTATATAAGTAATATATATGTATATTTTTAATTTGGAGTGGTGGAACTCAATACCGCGTTTTTTTCTTCTCACTAGAGCAACAAAATTAGAATAATAAATTTTCCCTAGTGAAAATCGATCCCTTAACCGACTGCGCAAAATAATATTCTCGGTAATTGGTCACTTGATACAAATATTCTGAGTGAAATGTGATATTTGGTCTAGTCCCAAAAAGGAAGGCCGTCGTGGCGGACAGCATAGTTCCATCGCCGCTCTTTGCCTAGTTACCAGAGGAAAATGAAAATATTAAAATTTCCTCGTGTGGCAATCAAACCCATAATCCGTCACTTTTACAGTTGTGGGCCTGCGCCACGACTGGTGTCAAACTCGTACTAAAAAATGCCTAATTTGAGAGATTTCAAAACTTTAATTTCATCAATAAAATTTTAAGTCATATATGATTAGTTACAATATGCATTGAAATACATAAAAAAATATATCCAAAAAGCATTGGGCTCGTCCGGGATTTGAACCCGGGACCTCTCGCACCCTAAGCGAAAATCATACCCCTAGACCAACGAGCCAGTTATATAGCAAGTTCAAAATAAAAATATTAATTCATTTGCTTTCTCTTATTCAATCGAGTTAAAACCAGTTCTCGCCTACTTTGTAACTCTTTATAGCTAGCGTTTCGCCCGCGGCTTTGCTCTCGTCGACAGTCGACTACTTTTTTATTGTCTCTCGGATACTCTATAATATGTATAATATAAAAATACCTTGAATTAGTATATTAGTGTTACATTGAAATTAATTGTGTAGTTTAATTTAATTTTATTTAGTACTATATAAGTACAAAAAATATATATTGAATTTTTTTTCATAAGTAATAAGTTTTTTTAGCTTCACGCTGAATCCTGTGTAGGAATAATAGACAGAGTGCACTTAGTGGTAGGATACTGCGTTCTCCAATTTCCGCCTTCCTCCGCAATTTCTTAATTCTGGAGCCATTGTGTGTTGAGTGGCGGAACTCAACGCCTCACTTTGCCTCGTAACCACAGCGAGGAAATGAAAATGCTAAATATTTAATTTCCTCAACCGAGAATCGAATTCACAATCTGTGGCGTTTACAGACTTGTGCCCCTGCGCTGCGCCACTAGCCACTATATAAATATTTTTCAAATTTAATCAAGACAGCAATCTTACAAAAGAAAACTGGAAACTCCGATTCGCTTTTATGAAAAAACAACGACTGGCTGTTCATATTATGTAACAATATTACTTTAATATAATACTAGTAAGGCCAGTGGAGAGCCCTGTATGTGACTGGAAACGCTACAGGTTGTTGGTTCGATTCCCACTCGAAGAAGTGAAATATATAATATTTTTATTTGCTCGATCTGGCAACAAGGTCGAACGAGCCATTGTGTTCCACCACTTTGCCTACCCTGCTATTTGCAGGATATAGGGTTAAGCTAAAAGCTATATATAGATACAGAAAGCAAATTACATTAAAACTGCATTTGTTTTATTAAAATGAAGCAGTCTCCCTCATTCATGTTCTCTACAATATTATTGAACAAATTAAAATCACATAACGATTCTCGTGAAGAGAATCGTTATGTGATTTTCTAACATAAATTGCGAATATTGAATTTTGAGTTGATATGAGAGATGGTGAGATATATTTTTTAGCTTCACGATGCATCACGCACATAGTAGAGCACGCAGAGGGAACCTGGTATTAAGAAACTCCGATTCCATTATGAAATTTCCATTCCCCAATTCCTGCTAAATTCTGTAGACATTGTGTGCTGAGTGGCAGAACTCAATACCGCGCTTGGCCTCGTTAACAGACCATTATTTATAACTACCCGTTATTTATAAATAATAATTCATTTCTCCGAGTGAATTATTATTTATAGACATTAGAAATCGAACTCACAGCTGTAGCGTCCCACTGTCCCACGACGATCTAAATAAATATTAATAACTTAATTCGGTCTATTTCTATACACATCTCTTCTGATAAACAAATAAAATGTACATACATATATAATGGCATAGTATAAAGCCCTATATTTTTATTATCCAATAGGCATATTTGTACCAATATGATACAATAGTTGTAAAAGGTTATCAAATTTGATCATGTCTATGAAATCCTAAAATGTATTTCGGTTCTTCATCTCCCAAGGTTCATTTCATCTCTACGAAATCGGTTAATCCGATAAAGGAATTTTCTTTAGTATTAGATGATTAGATATGACCACTATTGTAGTGGTCATAGCTCTTATTCAACAGGGGTCGCATGTTGGAGTTATCAGATACAGTATCACATATGTATATCATATACAGCAGGGTAGGCAGAGGGAACCTAGTGTTAGGACACTCTGTTTGTCTCCATGCACCGCCCAATTTTCGAGCCATTGCATGTCGAATGGCGTAACTTAACGTCGCAGTTTGTTTTATAAGCGAGAAAATGTGATTAATATAATAATTATACGTAATATTGTATAGTAATGAAGGGGACCCCTAAAATCTTTATTAAGGGGGCCCCCTTAAAACTTATACCTGGGTCACTAGGGAACTTTTAAATTCCATTTTTAACATATTCATATAACTATTTAGGGTTATTTAAGTTTTCATACGAAATATATGCTTATAATTTTATCTTGAAGGTGTAAATTTCACTATTATTTTCATCTCAGTTAACATACACGTTACGTACGATGAAACTTTCAGTCGTTCTTGCAAAGTTATGAATATTCAGTAAATTTGTTCAGTGTTTGCTAATTTCATCTGCATTTGATCTTATGCATTTCGAAGTTATATACTTTAGAGTTCACAGTTAGAGAGAGAAATTGAAGAATTTGAAAAATTCTTCTAGAATGAATTAATGAAACGCTATTAGGCAATATGGATCTTGTGTGGTGGTTACTTTGGCAGTTTTTAGGTAACAAAGATGCAAAAAATGGTACGTAACTTTCTTATATTATAATCTACATTAATAGTTTGTTTTGGTTTTATGTGCTTTTCTAAGGAACTCCTGGCTGAAAAAATCTTGTGTATATAGTCTATTTATTGAAGAATACTTATGGGCTATAATATATGTAAATGTATATATATATATATATATATATATATATATATATATATATATATATATATATATATATATATATATATATATATATATATATATATATATATATATATATATATATATATATATATATATATATATATATATATATATATATATGTATATATATTTTATTGTATCGCATAACCCACTGTACCTGCGGCTAAAGTTACTTCGGAAATTTTGAATATATCATGGATTTCTTAATTTGAATTCATTATTAATTACAGTACGGTCAACGCGACTCGTTGGCCGGCCTCTGTGAATGCCGAGTGAACAAATCAAATTTAAATCTAAATTCAGCATGGGCAAGACTCGTTGACCCGACTGTATGATATATGTTGAGTAAACTTGGAAGTGAAAGTTATCACGTACCGGATTTCGTACGAAATTTATACTTATATTCGATCTACATATCAGTTGGCTCGTTGGTCTAGGGGTATGATTTTCGCTTAGGGTGCGAGAGGTCCCGGGTTCAAATCCCGGACGAGCCCAATTCTTTTGATGAAACTTTTAGCAAAATGTTATTTTATATAATACTAAAATTCTTTTTTCATGTATATGTAGTATATGTATTTAGTTACTTACTTTAGAGAGTAATAATGCAAATTATATTTTTAATTTCTTAATTATGTAACTTTTAAGAATATTCAGATAAAACTACTGCTGTCATCAGAAGTTTCATACAAACAATTTTTATATTTTTTATTTTTTTTATCTTCACGCTGTAATCTACATTTATCGGAGGAGGCACAGAGAACCTAGGCACATAATGTTAACAATTCATTCTTTTTAAGACATCTCATGAATTCTCGAGGCATTGCGTGTTGAATGGCGGAAAACAACAGGGCGCTTTAGTGATCCTTACCAGAGTGATGACATGAAAATACTAAATATTTAATTCTCCCAAGTGGCAATAAAACTCACAACCGTCGCATATACAGTCACACTTAATAACTTTACTTTAATAATAAATGTTTTTATGGTATGGACTAGTAAGATTTTAAACGATAATCCGATTGATTTTCTACTCTTCAAGTATTCTTCTTGAGCTGATGTAGCGCATAATTAGTGAGGTCCCTACCAAATAACGGAAGCGTCTTAATGGGGACGGAGCGTCTTAACATTAGGTTCCCAGGTTCCCTCTGCCTACCCCGCTCTGTGAAGGATAGCCGCTAGAATCTACCAAATTAGATTTTTGACGTAAACCATGAATAATAAATCGTCGAAAATTACAAAAATCTGTGTCATTCATTTTGGAAAGACCTTTTCTACCCAATTAAAGAATCTAAAAAGGGCGTTAAAAATGAATTGTAAGAATTAAGATAGTAAAGGAAGGTTCTAAATCAGACTCAGAAAGGGCGCAATAAATATCTGTGAAAGATAGACGGCCTTTTTGGTTAAATGGTGAGAAAATAGGTATTGTTGCTTATCGTGATTTGGCGTGCGTTGGTCCTGGGGGAATCTTTTGTGCCTGTATTTAAGACAAAACATGCAGTTGAAATTTTAAAATATGATTTCTCATAAGATTCAAGGAAAATTAAGTGTCAAATTATGATTAAATCAAAGATATTTATCCACAAATATAAAAGTATCCTATCTATACGGTTGAACACGGTTTGACTGTGATTTCAAAATAACTGTATTTTTTCAAGTGTACATAGTTATTACGATACCAAAATAGAATATTTAAATTTTTGTTTGTCTATCTGTCTTTCTGTTTGCTCGGACTAATCTCCAGAATAGCTTAATTTCCATGGGACTCACACTGAAAGACAGATGGGGTTGTGGAGCAACATACAGGTAACATCTCATCCTTCATTTATTTTTTATATTTAAACCGCTTTCATAGTGCACGTATACATTAGGTCTACATAGATAGATGTGAAATAATTATACATATTTCAAATATCAAAAGACTTAAATAACATTTTATTAAGTATATAACAGAATACATAACCATACTAAAATACTTATACAATTTTCTCTAGATATGTTAAATAAAAATTCGTATCGTTCAGGCAGGCGATGCCGCGCGGGTCCGCTAGTTTTTTAATATATGATATGTATACATAACAAGGATTTATATGTGTTATGTATATATAAGCTTAGTAATAATGCAAACTGGGTATACCAGTTCAGCTAACAATTCATTTATTATGTAAAAGCGGAAATTGAAGTCGCCATAACCCGATTGCGTTTCATATTTTAATAACAGAAGATGCAATTATTCTACATTTTGTCGTCACGAGAGCTCCTTGGGAAATAACATTTTAGTAAAATGCCTCGCTTTTTGCTTTTTCAATAAATAATATTAATTAAATATCAGTGAAGCCCCTGTTATTGGAATGCAAGCTGCTGGTGATCAGTTCGAGAACGAAGAATTCGGTGACTTTTAGAGGCTGTCCAATTAATATTGACTTTTTTTTTGCTTTTAATCTTTTTGCCAGTCTTTTTTTTATTTCCACTAGAGATCATTTTTAATGGTAAAAAAATAACTAACTGTTCTTTATTAATCAATGAATATATATATTTTTCTAATAATTAATTATTTTTTAAATAATACGTCTCTTTTCAAAAATAGCTAGTTACATTTCGTATAAGTTTTGGACCCTCTATTTTACTTCCTTATGTGGATTTTCCAAAATTTATTTCTTAATCTATGCAAATAACCTGCAAAATTTTATGATACTATAATTCCATCGGTTTTTGCTATGCGTTAACCTCTGAATATATCATAAAACACTTTATAGTTTTATATTGTGAATTTTCTTGCAAAGAAGAGAAGTGCTTCACGATTTTTTTATATCAATTATCTATAGAATATTTTGAATGAACCGGTATTTGAACCTATAACCGATATCGTTAACGGGTTCTATAAGACCACCAGTAGATTATATATTTAATTTAAAGTTTCATAGCTATCGATTCAGCAGCACTCAGAAGCAATACTCGTATTAATATTATAACAGTAGTATAATTATGCATACTAAATTACTCTATTAACGTTGACATCTCGTGTTTATTGGTGCCTGTATATCAAAATTGATAATAACCATAAATTAATATATAATAGAGTGCGTTGTGGTGTATTAGGATAGCGTTTGTATGTAATGTGACAGTTGTGGGTTCGATCTTTATTCAGGAAAACGATTATATAATTAATTTTTATTTTCTGTAGCTCGTTTCTTTTCTATGGATAAAAAACCCTATTTACGATAACAGTGAGGGAGACGGAAATGAAGCGATCTAGTTTTGAATATTGTGGTGTTGAAATGTTTGTGTTTAACATGCAGATAGCATTTCCCGGATTAGATTTTAAGCCGGGTATAATGCTTGGTATTAAGTTCCATCATATAGTAGCGTGTATCTAAATCTCCCTAACTTAGTAAGTACCCTTACTTGTAAGTGTTTGATAAAAATTAAGGTGGTAATTATAAGTATAGGGGCCAGTTTTATCGGTTACGAATAAAGTTTCAGATAGTAGTATAATAACTAATGCTATCTCACAGATAGAGAATGAAAATACAAAACTGTTTTTTATGTTTTCAAGAATAAAAAAAATCAGCTTTACTTAGTGTTAAGACACGCCGTTCCCCACTTTCTGCTGAATTCTAGGACGCTATGCGTATTGAGTGGCAGAACTCAACGCCGCGATTTGCCCCGACACTAGAGCGAAGAAATGGCAATATAAATTTAAATAAATATTCCATCTCCTCAAGTGAGGATCGAATCCTCAACCAGTCGATTTCACAGTCACACTTTGTGCCACTGAGTCACGACTGGTTCAAAATAATAAAAAACAAATTAATTTAACATAATACCTATATAGGATTAAACTTGAAACAACATATGAGCTAAAATTCAATAACATCGAATGTAAGATATAATAATATAAGGTGCAAATTTCGCAGTTTCGATATGATTAAACTTTTGGTTATTCTTGTTAGCGATATGAATATTCAATGCCACGACGAACGTCGGCCGGGGCGTGTTCGAGCTGCATCTGCCGGTTTAGTTGAGAAGTAAAATACGTGCTTCGTGGTTACACCGCCGTGGTTGTACCCACTGAGCGATGTCTTAGAACTGTAACTCTTCTTGTTTAATAGTTGGTAGTAGCGGTTGTTTTGATTTTCAATTTTTTTTTCGTTTTGTATCATATGTTTGTTTTTTATTTCGTAAATGTTATTGTTATTGTTTTTTTTTGGGTTCACGCTGTGTCCCGCATATAGGGGAGTAAGCAGAGGGAACCTGGGAACCGATTGTTAAGATTATTCGTTCCCATTATGACATATTAACGTGTTTAGTGGCTCTTGATTTGATGGTTTGCCTCGTTACCAGAGTGTGTAAATGAAAATACAAAATACTTTAATCCCCGAGGGGGGGAACGTACACATGATTTATTTTGCCAACAGTCTATCAAAAAACTATGAAAAATAATATGTTATATTTAAAGTTACAAGATTACAAGCCGTGTATATCCAATATTAAATCTTTCTTCAGTGTAAAATATTTCTTAAATATTTTTAATGGTAAAAAAATGTAAAAAAACAGCATTATCTGTTGCCAAATCGCAATTCTTAGCAATTACTTTTCTGTTGTCGAAATTTGTAAAAATCTTTCTACAGAGATGTTAACAATATAAATAAATTGTAACAAATCCTTGAACTTGGTATACAAATAAAATGTTGAATAAATTCGAAGTAGCTCAATCAGATCGTACGTCTTAGTGGTCAGAGCAATTGGGCAGTGCTATCAAGAGACGCGACTACAAATCTCACTTAAATATAAATATTTTTAACGTTGCTGTAAATATATAAAAATGCTTTGTCTCTGACAAAAAGCTAATGAACAATCTTATCTCTTAATTTCTACTATTCAAAGTCAAAACCAAATCAATATTCTTATTATTATTCAATTAGGCAATTACAAACAATTTTGTATCGTCACTTTATATAGAAATGTCAGTTATGTCAGTCCAACTAGAAGCTACTAACGGTTCGGAGGTTCTGCTATCCGAGCCGGCCGTAGCTAACACAATTACCATTATAAAAATCCACCCCTAATAACAACGATTTGGTTTAGTCATATTAATGACCTCGTCAACTTTTTTTATCAAAAGTCGGAAAAATGCTGATAAATCGCTGGGTAATTTACTTTTACTCTACAGCGTTGTTTTAGAATAAATTTAGTTGGTTTTTTAATATAAAATATTTTTTTATCTTTTAGATGTTACGTAAAAAATACGTACAACGAAAAGGTATTTTTTTGAGGAAGGAGTATTATACTATTTAGTGGTCTAGAAATAAAGTGTACATATCTACATTCCGTCTTTTATAGTATAATAACGCAATGCGTTAGGCTCCGCCAATCATTCATTAAGACATCATGTCTAGAGTTAAAACCAAAATATTGCGTACTGAAAAATAAGTTATAATAATTTATACTAAAAAAGAAGCATGGACCTGAAAATAAGTTTTTTATTTTGCACTCAACCTACTGTTGCATTTATAAAAAATGATCAAAAACTCCTCCTTTATTTTTATTGTAATCGGTAGTTGATCTGGCGGAACTCAACACCGAATTTAGTGTAACTAAAAAAAAAACAAAACCAAATTCGTATTTTACGTAAAATGTCAAATAGATTAGTATAGTTCCTAAGACTAGAAGCTACGTCGATTAAATTCATTCAGACTACATCAAGGTGGACTTGTCTTTGACTTACTATTTCTTAGATACGGCAAAGGAACTCCAATCTTGAGCTTTATTAACATTAATCATTTTCATCTAGCCTTTACCTCTTTCAGCTTAAAACTGAACAGCTTTTTGAAATTTTAATTTACTTATGGTTATAGTATAAGTAATAGTGATTTTTATCAGCTTGCTTTGTTTTTCTCCGTATACTAGGGAAGTCAGGAAAATGTTAACACCAAACACTCCGTTCTCCGTTATTAAAGCCTACTTTGTATAAATCAATTAAAAAAATATATGAAAATAAAAATAAGGACAAAGTCATAAAAATATTTCACACAATTTTTTAAGAAAGCCTGACTCCACAAATAAAAAAAATTGTTCAAAATATCTGTTTGTACTTTTATTTTAACTATTGTAATTTTCTTACATAGTTACGTACTATATTAATGACGAAGAAAACTATTGATTTCCTAATTATATTATAAGAAGAATCGTCTTTTAGAATTATCAATAAGAATCTTTCTGTAGAAGCGTCGATTGGTGCAAAGATAAAAATAATCAAATAATAACATCTCTATAATACTTTTTAGGTTACTCTAAGTAACATCTAACACCCATAGGTGATTATTTCACCTGTAACCCACACTGCGTTTTTACGTTAGTGAAGTCAAAATTTACTAACCACAATGGTAGTGACTTCGATTTCCATTCGGGGGACAAGACAAAGCACGGTGTTATATCTCGACTTTGGCCCTAAAACCCCCATATAGGATACATGTGAAGCTAAAACAGAATATTAAATATAATATTAAAAAAGAATGTTACTATAACATTATAAAGATTAACGCGAGTAATATCGAGTCTCTAGTATAATAATAATAATATAAAATTCGAAACAATTTTGCTGAAAAAGCCTCTTAGAATGCAAGTCATGTGGTCTGTGTCCCCATCTTTGCTGTGAAGCGATGTTAAAATTCCATTATCTGCCTTTATTAATGTACGCTGAGGTTTTAAAAATGATAACCTATTTTAAAGAGGGTGGAGAATAATTTAAAAATGTTAAACTTGAATATTTTTTTTAATGTTAAACATTAAATTAAAAGATATAGAAAAAGTTTTTCAAAAATTAAGAACTTGTATGAAAATTTATAATTAAAATCTATAAATAATAAACATTTAGTCGTGTACTAAAAGTTGTATCAAAGTGTTTATAGCTAAAGATTCGACCAAATAACTTTATATTATTACAACTAACTAACTCTAAATATCATTTAATATCAATTTTTCTCTATTTTCTGTCCGATTTCAAGGCACCTCAAAATGATCACAGAAACTCAACCGGGAATTGAACCCACAACCACAACGGCCATGACATTTATATAACATTTATATTTAAGTTATATCAACAGAATACGATAGATTAAACTGTACATATAACACGATAGGTAGCACCTCGTACATCAATGGCTTAACAATACTAAGCGTTCATTTGCATTTAAATGTAACTCGATGGGTCTCTGACATGACTCCGACATGAGGATTTCATTTAATAATTCGCATCAATTCGTGTTCAGCTCAACCGCCTCCGGTACTATATTACGAATTGTTTGGTAAACTAAGAAACTAAATTATTGAATTTTGAAACAAAGCACGGAAGATCCTCAGGACAGTTTTGTTCAAAATATCCCAAACCATCTTCTGTTTTTAATTAACTTGAAGTATTGAGTTTTTACATATCACATCCGCATATTAGTATTAATGAACAGTTACACATAAAATATACACTAAAAAAAATATTTTTCTTTTTATGGAAAAGGACAAGGCAAATGAGCGTTCGTGTCCCCTGATGGTAAGTGATTACCGCCGCCCACGACCCCGTGCAACACCAGAGGAGCTACAGGTGCATTGCCGGCCTTTAAGGTGGAGATAGACGCGTTTTTTGAAGGTACACATGTCATATCGACCTGGAAATACTGCCGCGGGTAGGCCATTCCATAGTTCCGTGGCGCGTGGATGAAAGCTCCTACGAAACCGCACAGTAGTAGGTTGCCTCGTATCCAGTTGCTGTGGATGATATTTTAGCTTACGACGTACTGTGCGGTTAGAAAATTCGGCGCAGGTCAAACACTTCTTAAGAACACTCTCCATGATAAATGCAAAAATATATTTTTGAGTACAAAAAAACATAAACTGATTTTGTGATTTTATTCCATGTTTTGCACTTTGGATGAGTGGGGAAATATGTTTATACGAAAACTTTATTTTTCCGCTTTGCTTTAGAACAAAGGAGTGATAATTACGAAATGTTAAAAATATTTTTGATATTCTATGTAAGGCCATGTGAACATTCAGAATCACTGACTTTTTCGGGTACGATCGAGGTATTGGACATAAAAGACCGCGGTCTGCTTGTGCTATAGTGTCAAATTTGAAGGAAATTCATCACTTTGCCTAGGTACAAAGTGTCCTAAGGTACAATGATCTCCCCTATCTCCTCTTAAGGCCAGTTGTGAAGCAGGGTTACAAAGGGTAACTGTAAACGCGACAGGTTGTGGGTTCTATTCGAAGACATGAAATGATTAATAATCCCAATTTATTCACTCTGGTGTCGAAATGAAGCTTGGCGTTAAGTTCCGCACACGTAACAGGCAATGTCTCCAAAATTCATCGGTAACAGGGGAGCGGAGTATTATAACCTGCGAAATACAAAGCGAACCTGGATCTGATGCATTTTAATTTACAAAGGGTGCTTACGAAACAGTACGGTTGTAGAACCTTGAACTTTTAAAACTTTTTCCTCGTTTACTTTTATCACATTGTCGTACAAACAGCTGATCAAAATCATTTTATCAACCAGACCGTAGCTAACAGTTACCATATTTAATCTCCTTTATCTAATACAAAATACATACAAAATACAGTATTCTTATTAGGATGAGAACATATAAATCCCTTATCCAATCTTAGAAAATATTAGAAGCAAACTTGTGCAATAGAGATATTATCTCGAGGGAGGCTGTACATCACAAAAATAGGCCGAACGAACGAAATTTGTCCCTCAAAATATCATTTCAACATCTTTGCCTTATATTATTGAATGGATGCTTTTTGAAATTCTTAAGAAGGATTAATTAATGTACCTATAATACTAAATATACGCGATTAATCTGGTTTAAGAATTACATTTATAAGTTCTTAGAAAATTGTATGATAATATTTCTTTTTTTGCTAGAATATAACTTTGCATATTTTGCATGGCTAAAAGCACATTTTATTCCCAAACAGTACACTTTAGTAGCAGTAAGTAATAAAATAAAATTTATTTCTCGAAAGGTTTGATACTACCGCTGGTGGTACCAATACCAGCTAGTAGAAGAGCTGGAAACAAAATCAGTCACTCTTTTCAAAATTGAGGTTATAATTTTATTATTAAATACAATAATATAATCCTGCATATAACTTAAATTATCTTTACTAATAACATTTTTATCTTTCAAATTTTCGATCTTTTTTTCAGCTATGTCCCGCACATATTTAGTTTTCATCATAAATTTGGCAGTAGACTAGACATGGATACAAATGGAGCTCCTCTTTTCATCTGGTCTCGAATTTTTGCCTAATATTTATTGGAATATATATGTTTATTTTTTGCCACCGTGGCATAATAAGACACTGTACCGCGGTAATTGTGAATTTGATCGCCACTCTAATTTCTAATCTAATTTCTCTAATCTGGTAAAAAATGGCAAACTCTCACCATATAATGTCTAAAGAAAACAAAAAGTAGACAACGAAATGTCTGTAATACGTCAGAGATGCGTGAAGAAGAAAAGTTGTAAATTATAGAATGATTACCGGCACCAAGTCTTTTGAAGTTACCATAGTGAGTGAGACATTTAAAACTTTTTTAATGAATTGTAATTAAAACTTTGTATATTTGGGTTGTTTTAGAAAAGTTTTTATTATATAAAATAATTAAATATTTTCCGTAGAGCTTTTTTGGATGTTTGAAGAATATTTTGAGTATGTAAAAGAATATAATACATCATATGTAGGTTTTCTCTTGGCCTCGGTTGAGTTTCTAGTCTTATAATTATGAATAGGAAACCTTCACCGTGTTGTGGTCATATAAAAAAATGGAGTACACAGTCCTTCACTCACTTAAAAATCACTACACATTACCATCATCATATACAAAATCCACAAAAAAATACAAAATTTCAGTGTTACTAAATGAAATAATGTAATTTGCAATTTCCATCATAAATTTTAATTATAGCAACCCCTTTAACATAATTTTTATCGTATACTTACGCTGGCTTTACAAATTAAGACGGGATAATGAAAATTACTGAACTTTACGTGACCTTACAACTTCGCGCACTTTTATTGTTTTACTGGAGCACTTAGATAGGCCATTAAATTTGCTCTTACCAAATAAAAAAAAATAGATAATAATCTTATAATCTAGCATTATTTAAATATCTTACTCTCACTCGCTGTTAGAAAAACATTGTTTATTCAATACAATGAGGATAACAGAAGATATAATAAAATAGCAACAAATGTATTGTGTTTGTTTATCTGACAATTTTAGATTTTGTTTTTAGAAATTACCAGGAATGTTTAGTATTCAAGGAATTAATCAGTTCGTTACTGAACTTTGCTACTGCCACTGCTTTTTCTTTATGAAAAACCTTTTAGATAATAAAAATAGTTTCTAAGTCAATATCAAGCTCCTAAGACAACATCGTTTTTGTTGCATTCTATATTAAATTTTTAACGTCATCAAAATCTACAAAATAACCGTATGGTAACCTCCCTTGGACTTACAGTTATAAAATTTTGCGTAAAGTAAGTACTTACAATACAAACAAAAGAAAAAAATCGGTATACAGTATTTTATGGAAAAAAATCATTACAAACTTATAACGGTAGTTTATTTCATACAAAACGAGTGCATACGTCCTGCAAATTAAATGGATGCATTGAGTGGGAGTCCGGCTCATATTTGACAGGTTCTTTTAGCGACATGATGTAAGTACGTCGTACGTAGCAGGGTAGGCAGACAGTATTAAAAAAAAATCCCTGCTTCCCGTCCAATTTACGAAATATTGCGTGTTGAGTGGCGGAACTCAACGCTGCTCTTTGACTAACCAGAGCGAGAAATAGAAAATTCATTCGCCCGAGTGAGAATAAAACCCACCACCGCCGCATTTACTATCAAACAAAGTGTCGCTGCGCCACTTCGCCGGCCTCTACGTAAAATGTAAAAAACTAAAAGTTTTAGATAAAATTATAATGTTAATAAACCAGCTTCACGCTGTATCCCGCACACAGCAGGGTAGGCAGAGGGAACCTAGTGTTAAGACACTCCGTTCTCCACTCGTATAATGTTAATAAACTTCAATAATATTACTTTAACTTTTAATATCTATTAACATTACTATGTCAGTACTAACGGAAGCTGTTTAATATTTTAAATATTGAATATTTGACCCGTAGCGGAAATCGAATTCCTAGCTGCGGTAGAAAGGGATTCTTCATAAATATTTACAAAATGAAGACTGTTTTAATGAATATTGTAGGGGCTACTAAATGTACTTACTTCTTTCTTGTTTTTAGCTTCACGCTGATTTCAGCTAATACCAGGATAAGCAAAGAGAACTTAGTGTTTAAGCATTTTGTTCTCCACTTTTCGCCTAAATTTCGAGACATTGCGTGTTGAATGGCAGAATTCAATACTATGATCTGTCTACCAAAGCAAAAAACTAACATTAATTTATTTGTAATCATTTCCTCGAGTGGAGCTCGAACCCACAACCACAGCGTTTATAGTCAGATATTATTCCACTGCGTCACCACTGCCTCAATTGGACATAGTGAATTTATTAAATTACTTTTTTTCTGTTTCCTACTCTTTTACTCTCCGAATATTTCGCTTGTACTTTACGAAATCGCCTTATCATAAATAACGTAACAAAAGTCAACGCCAAAGTAGCCTCAACTTTATATATTCAAGAAGAAAACATTTGTAATATTAAAAAAGTAACTACATGGAATTCGCTTTTGTTTATGTAAATACTGCTAGCGCAATAATACGAACATACATATTCTTAAGATAAATTTTGATTAAGGCGGCCTCAAACGTAGCAAAAGTTAATAAAATTTCACATTTTCACTTTTACAGTTTACTTTATTACGTAAATTACGTTTGAGGCCAGTTGTGGTGCAGTGGCACAAAGTGTGACTGCAAAACCGACTGGTTGTGGGTTCGATCCCCACTCGAGGAGATGAAATATTTACTTAAATTTATATTTCCATTTCTTCGCTCTGGTATCGAGGCAAAGCGCGGCGTTGGGTTCTGCCACCCAACACGCAATGCCTCCAAAATTCGGCAGAAAGTGAGGAACGGAGTGTCTTAACACTAGGTTCCCTCTGCCTACCCTGCTGTGTGCGGGTTATAGCGTGAGGCTAACTTTATTACGTTACGTGGTTCATATCTAATTAGCACATGAAAAAAAAATACTTCTATTTTACACAGCTCTTGAATGAAAATCAATAGAGTATATTTGTCAATTTTATTTTTGTTAAGATACTTAGAAATTTTACTAAATAAAGAAAATACGTCACGCAATATAGTATAACTATATCGTAATTTAAAGTGGAATAATACTAAACAAAAATAAAAGTGTCTTAATGGGAACGGAGTGTCTTAACACTAAGTTCCCAGATTCCCTATATCTACCCTGTTTTATGTGGGGTGCAACGTGAAGCTGGTAGCTAAGTAAATTAAAATTTTGACTATTGAATCCTTGGATTTTGTATTTGAATGAGATTACATCTCACCTAAAACTCTAGGGAAGGGCCGAATTTAACCCTCTAATTGGCCATGAAACTTTTTAATTAGAATTTACAATACGGTCCAAGCCTTTGTTAGTTCACTTTACCTCGTGTGCTTAGAAAATAATGATCCGAATATAAACTATATCGATATTTTAACCCTAGTGAATGATTTTAAAGAATGAAAGTTACTTAAAATGATCTGATAACAATTACTGATTTTAAATATTAAGAGGGTTTTTAAAATAATTTAATAAAACAATGATAATAATAATATAATAATGATGTGGCGAAAGAAGACGTTATTAAGTTACTTTTTAGACAACATAAGATACACGTAGCGGGATTTGAACCTGCGCCTCTTGGAATATTCATGAAATGATTTAATGTACTTATGTTTTTAATATACTATAAATATATATATAAAATCTTTAAAGCACTTTATATAAAAACATACAAAAATAATTAATATAACATAAGAAAACATATTTACATTAAATAAAGATATTAAAACGACCAACGCAAGTACGACAAAACAACGACCCTATATTCGTACTTATATTTACACCTAGAAAAGATAAAATTTAGGATAACAAATATTTACTCAAATTCATCACGCAGATGTCCGGAATACAAAACACAGGCTAAAACACTGATAATTCGAGTGAATTGTGTAAGATAGCGGATCCCCGCATTGCGACGGAACAGGATTTAACGTGACACGATGTATACTTAAAAAAATTGGCAAGATTGCCTTTCATTACTATCTACTTGTTGTTACTTGTTACATTATATTATATTAGAAAATGTTACGCAGAATATGTTTTACATCGGGTTTTTTTTTTATATTTTCATTTTTTTCGTATTTCGCCTTAAAAAAGATACTAATTCACATTCGTGCGTTGTATGTCTTCATTTTGAATGCTTTTTAATAATGTTTCTTGTTGATGGCGGAGCTAAACTCTGCACTTTACCTAACTGGAATGAAAGAAACAAAAATATTAATAAGTAGTATGTACCTACAAGGTCACCTATCCTGAGTGGTGATGGAATCGATGTTCCTCAATGATAATACTGAATAAACTTAACATGAAACATAGGCTTACTGATTAAATTACGAGTTATATTAACTTTAAAAAGTTATATTTAAAAAAAAACTAAACTGTAAATATATAGTATGGTGCACATTACTTTTTTTTTTCAAATTAAAAATTTTAACAAAGACAAGCAATGAAAAGATTACACAGTAAAATCGTGGTAAAGAGACTCATAAAGAGGAAGAAACAGTGAAATAAATCATTTAAAATAATGCCCGGGAACTCCGCTCAACTTAGTTTATAAGTTGTATAATTGATATTTTTATGAACTCACTTCCTCCATTAAAACTGCTTAACTACTAACGCTCACGTAACTTTTATACTTAGTATATTTTTAATTTGTTTTTATTTTTTTTTCTAATTTTTACTATAGTGAAATCACGCTGTATCCCGCATATAGGTTTAACAATTTAACAAAGAGAACCTATTATAAAAAACAACTTTCAGTTTCTCGCACATTTTATATATATATAAAAACTACGTAGTGGGATTTGAACCCTCGCCTCTGAGAAAACGTACAAGAGACGCTGGTTTAAGTAGACTTTAAAAATGTTTTCTTTTTATTTTCTGCTAAATACTTAATACGTTTTTTTTAATCGTAACTATTTTTATTAAATGCAGTTGTATTCTGACTATCGATACGAGGGAAGGCATCAATTCACCGCTCCGGTACAAACAGTTCGTTGTTAAGTTTCCCAATTAAATACAAATTCGATTGGAATTTATGAACAAAGTGTCTTAACGCTAAACCTGTCATACTATTTACAGTGTAAAGCGTCAACATAAAAAAAATCTTCGAAGTTTTATAACATATATTTTTTATGCGAACTCTACCTAAAGCCCTAGGGATGTATGTATACGAACAGGTTGGGATGTTTATGATGTAAAACTTTGTTGTTTAGTTTCTAACAATAATAGCTTTAAATGCACTTCAGTTTGCTTATAGCATATGAAACTAGAGCGTAATATGCCTAACCTGATTTTAAGTTTTATATTATAAAAGAGCATTTTGCGTACATTTATGTAAGTTTTCTTTGTAGATCTTATATATACTTATAAGTAATTATTAGCTTTTCTATTTTAATAGGTAGCTTAACATATAATTATGTAGAACACATAGATATATGTACAAGCGATATGCGAGCATATACAAGCGACCCGCTCGCGGCTTCGCCCGCTTTAACTATGCAACCTGCATTTTCGTAGTTCCAATAAGGATGTTCCAATTGTTTAAAAAAAACAGACTTCTTACTGTTCTCTTACCCAAAAATACATAAACGAAAGACGTAACCAACTATGTCGCGTTGAAATACATTATAATTATTGGATAACACCAAAATACGTGCAATCGCTTCTAAATTAACTTTGCTATAGAGCCAGGCGCAGAATTGAAGCATTCTCTCGTCCATCTCCACAGTAGCTCAGAACGACATCTGGACGTTGACACAGTATGGAATTGGAAGCATTATCAAATGCCACCTAGGCGGTCAAATCAGTCAGGAGAGACCCTCGGTTTCATGAGTCGGATTTGGAGGAGGATAGGAAGTAGTTTTTTGAGATTTCTCGTTGAGTGATACTCGCTAGGACGTTGTGATGTTATCAGTGTATAGTGCGTAGAGAGCAGGTGATAAAATGCTGCCCTGGGGAACAACGGCAACGATCGAGTCGCTGCTAGACCTCGAACTCTCAACTCTCACACAAAATGTCCTGTCACTGACGCAGGGAGGCTCTGAACACTTAATGAAGTAGGTTCGGATGCCAGACACAGTCGAATACGCGTGCTACGTCGAAGAAGACTATTATTGCACTTTCCTTACGGTTGATCGCTGTTGTGGCGTAGTGTAACCAGAGAGGTATACCCGCTCGCCAAACTGCTCGCTTCGTGGGTAAATGTACGACTGGAGAAGTGAGAGGAATAACTTCTCGAACAGTTTGGCAACCGCGCTAAGGAGGGTTATAGATCGGCATGATGAGCAGGCCTTTCCTCCATGCCCGGGGGAAAGAAGCCAGGCGGGTGCGGTGGATCTATTTTTATAAGCAAGGTCGCGGGGCGCGGGGGGACGCGTGGTGGGTGGCGAGCCATTACGTAGCAAGAATTATTTAGTACCGTAATTTTAAATCTGTGCTACTAATCTTCTAAAAGTGCTTATTAAAATGAAAAACAGTAAACAATATTTTGATCTACATTAAATGGCTAATGTAACACTTTTCCCGACCGACCGACCGACCGACTGACCGACCGTCCGACCGACCGACCGACCGACCGACCGACCGACCGACCGACCGTCCGACCGTCCGACCGACCGTACCGTCCGACCGATCGACCGACCGACCTACCGACCGACCGACCGACCGACCGACCAACCGACCGAACCAACAGTTTTCGCAGCGCACGTGAGGATAGAATTTTTAAGATCAATTTCTTTATATCTTGGGTACATTATTGCATTTTTTTAGGGATCTGTATTTTTTTTGGAAATGTAATATAGCCTATGCTGGTCAGTGATTATGCAGCTTTCTAATAGTGAAAAAAATATTAAAGTCCAGTAGTTTTTGTGTGAAACCTCTAGAAACATACATACATACAAAAATACTAATCTTTCCTCTTTATAATATTAGTATAGATGTAGACGAACTCCAAGCTCATTTAAGCCGTTGCGTTGCTCAGATTAGCGTGCGTAAGCGCACAGATAAATCGACAAACAGACAAAAAATTAAAAAAAAAATCGATTTCAATTGATACATGCCACAATAATTATTTATTTATAACAGTGAAATTTTTCACCTTCTCTGTTTCCCGCATATAGCAGGGTACGCTGTGAGAATATTTTCTTAGATGTATCAGAACACTCCGCTCTCCATTTTCATAATATGATAATCCTATTAAAACAAATTCAAATTCACACTCACGTATTCTGAAATACGTTTCCTTTATATAAAATCCTGAAGCACGAAGGTTTAATCTTCCGGTGTAGAAACGTGCTTTTTCTTGGCGTGTTCCGGCGGCACTTAGTACCTTTACGGGCTTACGTAAATAATTGTAGGAACTGAACAATAAAGGCGAAAATTTGTTAAATTGAAGTGAACAGTTTTGCACTAACTGTGATTTCGTATAAATAAACACATGAATTATATTATTATAATTTTTGTAAATTGATATAAATAAAATATTTTATTATATACGTTGAGTTTCGCCACCCAACATGCAATACAGACTATACGCAATACCTCCAAAACTCGGCAGAAAGAGGGGAACGGAGTGTCTTAACACTAGGCTCTCTCTGTCTACTCTGCTGTCAGAGGGGTATAGCGTGAAACTGATTTTTGTAATAGATTTTATCTCTATCTCTCTGTTTTATTCCCGACTGCCAAGGAAGGGTTATGTTTTATTTCTCTCCGACCGTCTCTGATCGGTAACACGACGATCTATATTCAAAAACAATATAAATCCATCTTCTTTTAAAAGACCTCTCAAAGTCAGCAAATGACAAAAACATAGCGTAGTGTACCAAATAGCTATATAGTAATCACCTACAACGGTTATATTCTATTTGCAGTACTAAATGAAAGTACTGGGGTGCGTTTAATAACCGTAATAAGGAGATATTCCTTTTGGTGAAAAAGTCAAAGAAAATCTGGAAATGTTCGTTTGAGTTCTGAAACGTTGAATCGAATGAAAGCGCTAATTGGTGAATTAATTAAATGAAAATGTTTTTTTTATCATTCTTTCAATCATCACGTATTTTGCTTATTAAAGGTTTATATTGTGTAGTTCAGTGGTGCAGCAGCACAAACGTGATGGTTGTGTGTTCGATTTCATCTGGAAAAAATTTGGTATTTTCATTTCTTCGTTCCAGTAAGAAGACTAAGTTCAGCGTTCGGTTCCGCCATTCGTCGTGGTGCAGCGGGAAACTATTTAAATATAAAAGCAATAAGTGTGGATTTTAATTTACTTAAAGCATGGGGCGGCACAAAAACTGGAGAACGGGATGTCTTAACTATAGGTACTATCTTCCTATTCTACATAAACTTTAGTAAACAAAACATCACAAATATTTCCTTTGTCTAAAGCCAATGTAATAGACACTTGGTTTCGTGAAGCAGCTCAGAATTTTTAAACGAAACGAAATTCAAGTAGATAGGGAAATTAATTAATTGAATTTTAACTTAATACGTAACAAAAAATGCACTTTTTACAGTATGAAATTTAAAAAAGTAGCATTTTTTACTATATACATATAGCTATTTACTAAGAACACATATTCTACCTTAAAAGGCATCATTTCGCAATATCATCCAAAATCAATTGGTCTGCTCAATTGGTTGCGGATAACTAGTTTAAAATTCAATAAGAGGATTCAACCCACACGCAAACTAAAGCTAGTTGAACAAAAGTTTATAATTAAATATATTGAGGTACGATAGCCAGAGGGAACCTCTAAACAGACACCCTGTTCTCCAATTTTCGAGGCATTGCTTTTTGTATGACGGAACTCGACACTGTCTTTTGTCTGCTTAAGGTGATGAAAATAATTCAAATATTACCAAGTAAGAATCGAACCAACAGTCATCACGGTAACAGTCAGACGTCCCATTCTCTAATTCATTAATCACTCAATCTATACATATAGATGTATGTATAAATAAAAAAAAATGTGTTTGATTGTGTTTTAAAATTTGTCATTAACACGATACTTAAACACAAACAATGAATTTTAAATATTTTTATCTTTTTGTCTTTCTGTTTGTCCGGGCTAGTGTTCCGAACTGCTGAACCAAGACTTTCATTGACCAATAGTGGGGGTTATTTAGTAACAAATAGTCTTCTTTTTATATCGTAATACACGCGAAGAGTTTTGGGCGGGGTAAATTGCGTTTACTGTGCACGTATCGTGGAATGGAACAGATTTATATTACATATTGAGTAATTTAAAATAATTATGTTTTTTTTTAAGTTCGTATAGATATTTACACGATATTAAAAAATAACAAACAATTTTAATTTTTTTCTTCTTGATATATTTTTGTTGTCCGTTCTAATATTCGCAAAATAAAATCAACTAAACTGATTTTTATGAGACTTTAACTGGAAGATAAAGGAAGTAGTGGAGCGACATAAAGGTTACGTTTTATTTCATGACTTACACTAGGAAAACGCGTTTCTCGTGCACATTTTTCTTTAAAATATGACATTTTGCAACAATAATTATTATACAATTGCATTTGCAACAAAGTCAGAATTTTATTTTTTGTTCTTCTTTACTCTTACATATATTCATTTCTAAGAATATTAAGTTAAATTTACTGTAACGAGAATGCGTTTTATTTTCGTCCCTCGCTATTCTCACATTGTCTACAATTGGAACGTTTCTAATATTTTCCCTGGTTATTAGTATTATTATTCTTGTAACCACAATAGGATATCTGAGGTTTTTTGTTTCTCTTTTTTTTTGCAAAACTCTTTTGCTTGAACAAATTATCAGAATTAAATAGAGTTATTATAAAAAAAACCGTCTGCTTAATGCTAAAGGAGGAAAAACAAGAAGCGCAATAATTGATTAGGATTAACAATCGCGATTTTTTCTTCAATCTTTCTTCTCATCTTCGATTTTCTCTTGCATAATATAGCAGGCAGAGAGAACCAAGACTTAAGACCTTTAATTAAAAAAATGCATGTTGAATGGCGGAACATTCAGCTTTATCTATTAGAAATGGAAAATAAAAATAAAATACCCCCAGTCAGGTCAGGGTTCACAGCCAGACGCAGTTCAACAGAAAAATCAGTAAATAAAGTTTTCAAAAAACAAAAAAAAAAAATGATTTTCAAGTTAAGTTAAATATAAAAGCTATAATAGTAAAATATAATTTTCCTTCCTTTAGAAGCTGCTGCGAACACAATGTTAGAACTCACACTATCTATTTAGATCGGCGATAACCGGCATTTTTCTTTAAAAAAAACTATTTTCCTATTGAAGTTTCAATAGGAAAATAGTTTTCTTTAATCTCTCATTCCATGCAAACGCAAGCAATACATTGTATACCTACTTAAACTATAACAAATGAAATCCCTAAATGATTAGATTTTTTTATTTGACTTTTTTTTAGCTTTTAACCGACTTCTGTAAAGGACTAAACTTTTCGACTGTTTTTTTTTGTCCAATTTTGATAATTTTATCAATGAAAAATTACTTAAGACTTAATTAAAAATCTGTGCGACAAATGGACAAATAACTCGATATCTCGCCAACCAATTTTGTATTTTTTTTTGGAAAGGATACGTTTAAAGGGTAGTTTAGTGAGAGTTTGGTTTTGATTGTGGGTTTCAGTTCAAATTATTTTTTTTTCTTTTTATAAACTTTTTCATGTTTTCTAAAAAATATTTCTCTTTCCTAAATGTAGCTTTCTCTTAGGAATAAAAATATAATATAAAAAAATGTTTCAAATATTTATTTTATGGCTTTGTACTAATTTGCAGTTGATTTTAAAATATTTTTGTGATCTTACAATTGTATATAAAATTTATGTAACTTTCACACTTAAATAATGAAAGGCATACAAAAGAAAACATATTGTCTACCGCAAACAAGATAGTTTAGTATTACAAAGTATCCTGGCAAAACATCAACCGTTTCTGCAACCTCAGCTACGTCAGACAGCCACCGGAAAATTTGCGATGAAGTGACTTACTTCTTCTAAATTTCTGAAAGCATTATGTATAGAAAAATGTGCTTCACGTTGTATCCAAAACGCGAATTATATATTTTCCATTATGCGAATGGAAAATAGTTTTAAAGCACTCCGTTCCCCACTTTTTGCCGAATTCAGAAGAACATCCAAAACTGCAGTTCGTTTACTATGTACTAAATAAAATTTAAGAAAAAGCACGCCTGGGACATGAAAAAATTATCATCACTCCTCCGTGTGGGAATCAAACCCCCCAATCTACGAATATAAACTCATATACTGCCCCCCTACGCCATAAATGACTTCAATATAAATCATATCAACATAAATATCTTGATAATATTTTTTATACTCTTATAATAATTTTCCATTAATTTTTCATTAAAAATCAGTTAAAGGTTTTAAAAGTTAATGCGCTATAAAAGTTTCAGCAAAATGAAATAGCTTTTCTGAAATTATGAAGCAATTAATAATGATAGTTATTATCGATTTACCGTAAAGTTAATTAAAAATACATAAAGATACATTTTATCTAATAAATAATATGTTTCTAGGTTATATTTGCCGTGTCATAGTAAGCACTGTTGTGGATTCGATGCTCATTTGGGGAAACGTGGTTTTTTTAAATGAATCTTGTTTTTGGTGTTAAAAAAGGGCGTGATTGTAAGCACGACGCTTGTGAGCTCGATTCCCACTTAGGGGAATAAAATGTTTTACATTTCCATTTTTTCTCTTTGGTTAAGGCAAAGCGCGGCGTTAAGTTTCGAAACTCAACACGCAATGCTTATTTTAATTAAAATACACAAGTCTCAAACTCAAATGATACTAACTCTATAAGTTACGGTCGCCGTCTGGCAAACCACCAGAATCTTAAAAAGTTTGTGAAAGTTTTGGAGAGCACTTGCAATTTAACACTACTAAGTTACTTACAACTTCGCTGTATATCAATTTTTAAAATTATAATTGAATCAGCTTCACGTTGTATCCTGCGCTCAGCAGGATAGGTAAAAGGAACCTAGTGTGCTACACTCTGTTCCCCACCCTCCACCAATTTTTTTGTGGCATTACGTGTTGAGTGGCAGAACTTAACGTTGGGATTGTTGCCTTGGTGCCAATGTGAAGAAATGAAAATATTAAGAAATAAAAAACGAATGCCCTCGAGTGGAGATCGAACCCACAACCGTTACGTTACAGTCACACAATTGTGGCCCTGCGCTACGACTGAGGTAGTCGTTAATTACTTTTTTGTATGTTAATAATAATTTAGCTTAATCTCTTTGTTGTAATTTTCTTTTGGTAGAGTCGCTAAATTTTATGTTAAGGCTAGTCGAATCTCTTTATGTCTATTTTGACACTTTGCGCACAGAAATCTGAATGTGTCTGTCCTCCGTTGCCCAATGAATCGCTACAAAATATATATATAACGCAAAATGTGAAAAATATTAACAATACAATATACAATAATATCTGTAAAACAATAAAAATATATTTTGAAGAAATAAAAATAACAACAATATTTAAGATGACAAAGTAATATTTCAGAAGAATTCATCATTAAAATTGAAAAATCAATTTCAATGAATAATTACATGATGTATATTGAATATTCCGCTTCTCCTTGTATTACCGGCAATTTTTAATTAAAGTTTTCTCTTGGCGAAACAATTATTCATGAGATAAAAGTGGTTCAACAACAGTGCCCGATATAACTACTTAAATAAAATATATTAAAGCTTAACGCTGTATCCCGCACACAGCAGGGTAGGCAGAGGGAACCTAGTGTTAAGACACTCCGTTCCCTACTTTCTGCCGAATTCTGGAGGCATTGCGTGTTAAGTGGCAGAACTCAACGTCGCGCTTAGCCTCGACACCAGAGCGAAGAAATGGAAATATAAATTTAAGTAAATATTTCATCTCCTCGAGTGGGGATTGAACCCACAACCAGTCGTTTTTACAGTCACACTTCGTGCCGCTGCGCCACGACTGGCCTCACTGGAATAAAATACATAACATACGAAAAATATGCACAAAAAATTAAGTATCTTTTCACTTATAAGTCAGTACATTAATTGCTCAATAAATATGCGTAAAACAATCAACAATATTGAGCTAAAATGTGCAAAAAATACTCTGATTTAAATACAATATTCTTTCAAATATGTATCTGCAAGTGAAAATATGAAAATAATTGTGAAAGTTATTATTAAAATTTGAAAAACAAAAATAAATTGATTTATTTAGTGCTATTGATTCCTCTGTGTATTCCTCGCACTATGGAATGGCAATAAAAAAATTTCAACTTTTTAACATATTATATAATAGATTATTCTAATAAAAAAATATTATACTTAAAAAAAATTACGGATTTCGTACCGATTTACCGGCAAAGAGAATTAAAACTTATAGAAGTTGACAAACTTAAGTTTGTGGTATGCACTCATTTTGTATAAAATTAACAAACAAAAACAAACAAATATATATTAATTTACGAGAATTACCCTATAAGTTTTCATAATAAGGTAAGTTTCATACAAAATGATGCATAGGTAAAATAAAATATCTTTTAATTGCGTTAACTCCAGATGCTTCATTTGATTTTTCTGTGCCTCAATGAACTGTAGATTTGAATAGTTTATATAAATTTCAGCTTGATACCTCTCTACCTCTCTACTCGACATAAATGGTCTTGACAGACGGACAAAACGGACGGATTTCGTATTGTTTCTTTTGTAGTAAGGAACCCCAAAAATAGCGAAATTTTTACTTATTCATCTAAACATACTCAATTTTAAAGTTCAATTGCATCCAAGATAGTAAAAAGACGTTCACTTTAGTATCTTTCATATGGAATGCACAAAAAATTCGACATTTCTATATAAAAACTCAAAAGACGCCAGTCTATAAACGTTTTACTGAAGTTTTATTCGATAGTCTAATCAAAACTCATCGGTTGCCAGACGATCAAAGACCTCATAATATTAGCCTATCGGTGTAAGAGTGGCCTAACCTAAAAAGAAAATATTTATAATATCTGAATATCTATATTATTCTGTTTCTTAGGGTACAAAGTGTCACTTTAAAAGCGACTAGTTGTGGATTTGATGCCCACTCAAGGAAATTAAATTTTTGTTTAAATTTATATTTTCATTTCTTCGCTCTGGTGTCGAGGCAAAACGCGGCGTTGAGCTCTGCCACTCAACACGCAATGCCTCTAGAATTTGGCGAAGAGTGGGAAATGTATTGTCTTAACATAAGGTTCCCTCTGCCTAACCTGCTGTATGCGAGATGCAACGTGAGGCTGATTTATTTCATTTATTTATTTTATATTGTACGATAAATTTTTCACCAATTTTATCGTTAACCTCGATTAAGGATAATAATGATATATAACATAAAGTATAATTGTATTCTTGTGAATAATTATATACTTATTACGTGTAGAATTGAAATATTTTTTTTTATGTTATCCATATGGGCCATATGGAATGCCATATACATATATGTATTATTTTCAGAAAAAGCTTAAACACTGTCCTTGCACCTGTTTTATTCTGGCTGTATTCACAAAATTTTATACATCAATTATTAAAAGTTATAAAATTATATGGAAATCATGTATTTTTATTGCTTCAGTATGAGTTCACTTTACTATAAAAATATTAAAAAAGGCTGGGACGAGTTTAAAGAGGTATGGAGAGACAATATAATAAAAAAATATAATAAAATTGCTTGTCTCGATTTCAAAAGAACTGTTTTTAAGTGAATATAGTTAACATTTTGTCTTTTTTTCTGTTTGTTTAGGCTAATATTCTATATAATTTACGAATTTACCAACTACATAGATATATGTATAAATTAACTAATGTATCTATTAAATATGGCAATTCTTATTTATTTATATTATATTATTTATTTATAAACTTAAAAAAAAATACAAAAAACGGCACACAAAGTGTGACTGTAAAACCGAGTGGTTGTGGATTCGATCCCAGCTCGAGGAGATAAAATATTTACTCAAATTTATATTTCCATTGCTTCGCTCTGGTGTCGACGTAAAGTGCAGAAAGTGGGGAACGGAGTGTCTTAACACTAGGTTCCCTCTGCCTACCCTTCTGTGTGCGAGATATAGCGTGAATCTGATAATTAGTATTTTTTTTAAGTAATAAAAAAAGAAACACTATAAAAAAATATACATTTGCAAAGTAAAGGTTATACGAACATCTTTTTAAGTAGTTTCAGCTCTAAAATTTCGTTAGTTCCAGACTGTCGGTGGCGTCGTGTAAACTGAATTTTGATAGCTTGTCTTGGAGTTGCGAGATTGCGCGAACTTGCACGTTTCTATTCGCGATTCGCAATACATAGTAAATAATAACGAGACACGATGTGTATTTCGTTTTCAATTTTCGTTAGTGGTTGTTGGTTCTATTTGCGATAAGGTTTTAAATCGGTATGTTTGTTTTATGAAATTAAATATTGAGCTTTACAATGTAATCCGCACACGACAGGCAGATTGAATCTAGTGTTAAAATACTCCGCTACTTATTTTAGGTGTTATTCTGGAGAAAAAAATAAAAATATAAATATAAATAAATATGTATTTCATTTCCTCGAGTGAGGATCGAACCCCCAACCAGTCGCGGTTACCGTCACACTTTGTGCCCACTGTTTGTGTGTGCACACACTTTGTTTGTGACTGGTCTGAAATAAAAAAAATTGAAAAATTACATTAAGTGCATTATAATATTACTACAAAGTAGTAATAAGCACATGACGTAAGAAGAGAATTTTTTTTTCATTAAGTCAGTAGATAAATTTATAGTAGACAAAAAATATTATAATACCTATATACATCCGAATCCGAAACCATTTTTAATAAAAAATATATATATTTTCGAAACCTCCTCCTAAATATTTTTTTTAAATAACTACAGAGTCACTTTCCTTTAACAGCGCCTAAGATTTAAACCATATAATACAGTAAGCTTGTGGAGCGTAAATAATGTCGTTTAAAATTGTACTGTAGCAGCTTAATCTTAAATTATTGCAATTTAAAGCCAAAAGCTGTAGTTATAGTAGTAATGTTATAAATGGCTACTAAATATACCAATTATGGCATAAGTTATTTCAAACTCGCTATAATTATGAGGTTAGCCAAGAAATTTAATTTAAAACTGAACGATTTGTTAAGGACATTTAGAAAGGCTAAGGTCACCTCGGCTGTTGGTCCCCAATTACTGTAGGGCCAAAGAAATAAAAAGGGCCTCAATAAATAATGTTAGAAAAGATATAAAATAACAAGACACAATGATAAAGTGTAATTTAAATTTTATATTTTTCTAAAGGTATTTACATAATACAAGTTTAATCAAAAAAGAAACATAACCTTAAAATCTTTAATGTATATAACTTTTAAATCCTTTTAAAAAGCGTTGATTATATTGCCATAAAATTTATATAGAATAACCTCTAAAATACAGTCTACCTTAGAAAGGAATAAACCAAGTCCATTCTTAATCGGGGAAGCAGTCGTGTATCATACATATGTATGTATATTGTATATATACAAAAAAAAACGTACAGTCATATTGGGAACCTTCTCTTATTGAAAGTCGGTTAAAATAGTTTATTTTCCACAATATGCATAAAATGTAGATAAGTTTTAAGGGCACAATTCCTTAGACACACACTCAGCCCTATCACTAAAACTACGTTACCAAACTTAAATATATTCAAATTGCTACCATTATCTTACAATTTACTATTGCCTTATAATCCAAATGCTAAATTGCTAGATTTGAACAAGTTAACCATATTAAATAAAACCCTTGTCTTTGTCATAGGTACTTCTTTATTTTGTTGGAAAAGTATTTTATTCTGTATAAAGCAGTAAGAAATTAATGTCAAGCGTTTTCCCGACTGGTGATATTATGTATTAAATTGCAGCATTCAATGCCAAGCTTTGTTTTTCCAGAGCTAAAAATTAGATAAATAAACAGTGATATGGGAAATTCGTGATTCTTAAATGGTCTCCTCCGTATATTAAGCTAGGGGGCTTGGTTCACTTGAGAACCCCCGCACGATTCGCTTGCTTTGATAATTAAAAAATTAAAGTAATAAGCCTTGAGTTTTTTTTTATTACAGGCACAACTGGCTTACTCATTCACTTCACATTTCTGTTTAAAAATCATTATAATGATTTCATTTAAATTGAAAAAAAATGTAATATACTCAAAGATTTGCTATATATCATTTTTAGAAAACATTTGCTTGTCCTTGTCTGTAGAAAGTGGTTCAAGACCGATGGTTCTCAAGAGGCGCAGGTTCGAGTCCCTTTATGTTATTTTTTTGGGTTTTCTAAAAATATCTTTAGAGAGGATTAATACTTTTAAAATATTAAAAATATATAATGTATATTAAAATACATACTTATATTTTCCTGCATTTTTAAAGTATACGAGTACATCACAGTACGTTAATGCTGACGGTTATTTATGGCAACTCTCTCAAGCTACAACAAGTACTCTCCTTAATAGACTATGCAGAATAATAATTTTCCTTTAGTAAATTTATATTTTAGTTTCATGTGATATTTTCATTTTTTCCGTAAATTACATAAGGCAAAGTGTTCTCGACTTAAATATAGTATATGTATTAAATGGCGGAACTTAACACCGCACTTGTCAATTAATCGAAGCAATGAATATCTTCTGTGTTGGATTTCTACCTCTAACAAATTTGTTCAGTAAGATCATAAGACTCGGAATTGATTTTTATTATTGAATTCGAAGGTTTCAACAAGTAAAAGCTGTTTATTTTTATTAGTAAATATGTATAGATATAATTCAAATTAGAGGACTAATGTAAAGCTGGCAACAGTTGTTTTTTTCATAATTTTTTATTTTAATTTTTTTTCTTACCAGAGTGAAACGAAAGTAACATAAATTATAATCTTTAGCCCAACGTAGGGATTGAACCCACAACCCATCGGTTTACGTCAGGAATCGATAAAATAACGTTAGTTTGAGTTTATACTCAAACTAAACTCTCCTTTCATCATCCATTAAAATGTTACATACAATTTCCATACACGACCACCACAGCCTAATGAAGCCTTAACTAATAACGCTAGCAATATAACGATTAATGGTCCCCCCAAACCCACTTCTTGATGGGGCCAGCGATATAAAAAGGAGATTACCGCAAAAACACAAGCCGTTTTGGGTAAAGGTCGGTTAATGATGATGAACAATGTGTGTTCCGTACACGCGGGAAAAATATGTAGCGTTCGTTTGAGGCGAGTTTAGACAGTGAATAATGTGATGAGAGATTAAACGTACCTACGGCTTCGTAGCTTGTGTTTCAAATTGTTGTATGGATTGATTAGAATTTTGCTAATTTAGTTCAGTACGGATTTTATTTGTTTATTCGTTTAAGAAAATCTAAATAAATCAGCCAAACGCTGACAGCAGGATAGGTAGAGGGCGTCTAGTGTTAAGATACTACGTTCTTCACTTTCAGCTGAATTTTACTAGGCGTTACGTTTTTTGAGTGACAGAACTCAACGACGTGCTTTTGTTTTGGTGTCTGAGCGAGGAAATGAAAATATTGAAAAATAATATTTCGTTTCCGACTGGAGACTGACCCACAATAGTCGCGTTCAGTCACATACATGCGCCACGAAGGCCTCTTTATTCATTTAATTTTTCATTTTATTAATAATTGTAATATATTAATAAGAAAAGATAAATATACTATAGCAAAAATGTTAAACATTGCATGTAAAATAAATACTTTTTTATAGTATGAGAAATTTTAAATATTAACAAATTCCGTTTGTCCAAAATCACCTTCAGATTATTGCTACTGGAACTGATTATGGGTCCTTTTTTATACTTTTTTTTTGTATTTTTTAAAAAAAATAATTAGGTTAGGGGTTATAGTGTTTTCTCATTATCTTAGACTCGGAAAAAGTAGTAAACTGGTATTTATACTTGATTTTTGTAAAAAAAAACCTTATAATTTACAGTCCCCTAATTTAACTATGTAATATATAAGATGCATTTTTTCTTCTTATTCAAATAACTTTCCTGAAAGGCACACGAACACTTCTTCGAGGCATAATCAATCTTTTATATAAAATTATTGCCGTGAAAAATATCGTTTGCATCAACGCCCCTCGATGCCGTCATATTTCTTCAAATATTTCTACATACAACATACGGCTGTGTAGAATGAGTGAAAAATAGAAGAAAAATATTATCGAAGTTAACATGATATAAATATGATGAATATTGTATACAACTGAACGTTAGTTGGTATACGTTAGCAGGTTCCGCCAGGCCTTCTAGACTTTTCGCGGACGACTGATGTCCCCGCGTCTCGCGGCCAGTGGCGGTTGAGGAGGAGCACCGTGAGGTTTTAGTGGGTATTCGGACGGCCTACCATCGGCCAGTCCGCGAGCCCCACATAACCCGCTCGAGTCCCCACTCGGACTGGTATCCGTAAAGGGATTTCCTCACGAAAAAAAAAAAAAAAAGAAAAAGGCCTTCTAGACTTATAACTAGACATAATTACCTCTAAAAATAATTTCTTTAGAGAATCCAGGTATTTGGATTTCCTTTTTGTACATACATTTGAATGTCATAGGTAGTAAATACCTAAAAGGAAGTATAAATTATTTCATAAAAAACATAAATATGAAATGACAGCCAAGTTAAAAGTTAATTAATGCATTGTTCTCGATGTCACTATGTGGTCGACACCCACAGTGGTTACTCAAGATAAGATTCAAGTTCCAAATTTCACTCGACAATTTCTTACGCACAAGATTTATTATATACTGTACTTCCATTAGTGCTGGACTATTAGGTTGATATTTAGTTTGTTGCCTGGTGGTTAAACGCATCATTCTCCGCTTTTCGCTATTTTTAGAGACATACGTTACTTGTTGGCTGACGGAGTGTATCGCAATAACGTAAGACCAGGATAAATAAATTAAATATAATCATTATTCTAGGTAGGGAATATCTTACTGTCATACGATAATGGTACAATATCATACGATAATGGTAGATAAGATTTTTTGGCTTCACAATATTATATCAGGAAAGTATAAGACACTCCGCTTTCAACGCACCGCTCAATTTTTATATCCGGCGTTTTGATTTTTCTTCGTAGAATGAACGAGAAAATGAAAATTCTTCATTCCCCCGAGAGAGCATCGAAGCTACAACCGTCGCGCTCACAATCCTAATCCGCCACGATGGTCCCTATAAATATAAAAAAAAATATGTCCACCAAAATCTAAGCTAAAGCTAACATCAACAATATTCCGTATGTCCCGCTATTACCAAATGCCTGTTCCGTTTTATTATAAATCGCTCCCTCATTCGATCGATCAACCTTCGGGATGTTCCCAACTCAATGGATTGAGATAAATGTACGGCGCTTCATTCAAAGGCTGCAGAAATAAAGTTTTAGAATTTATATATGTTTCCAATTTTTCTATACTTTCAGTTTGTACCAAATCATTGGGAATTGAGAGAGAAGTTGGTTGGTCTGTTTATATTAAGTTGTTAAATGTGCTAAGTAATTATTTATATAAATTAATTTTAAATAATTAAATTGATAAGTGGCGGAAATCAACGCCGCGCTCCGTCTTGTCACCAGATTGAAGAAATTAAAATTTAAAAAATGTAATTTCCTCGAGTGGGTATCGGACCCATCATATATTGAGCTAGTGCCCCTGTGTCATGACTAGCATATGAATAGAAAATATTTCTATTTATTTCTTCAAAAAATATTTATTTTAATTTCGTGTCGAAGAGATTCAATATATCGACGTGCAACTTACCTCGCGTCGTCTCTTCATGGAACAACATTTACAATAACGAACTTTAAAACTTCCTCGTCTTTATATAGAAAGTTTTGTAATTTAATATCATATAATATTATATTAAAATTATATATAAAATTAGTTTGTCATTATAGTTTCATAACAAGTTGATTTTTTCTAAGAACATGAGCGGAGATTTTCTAACAATTAAAACTTTATTTAGCCTTTACCTGGACTATCGGTACATTAAATGTTTTATATTTTAATGTAACGTTGCCGTGGCTCAGTAGCACTGCATCTCACTGAAAACGCGACGGTTATAGGTTCGGTTCTCTCTCGAGGTAATTCTTAATGTTCATTTTCTCGCTCTGGCAGCAAGTCAATGCGTAACGTTGAGTCCCACCATACAAAACATAATATCTCGAAAAATAGGTGGAAAGTGAGGAAAGGAGAGTCTGAACTGGTGGACCTAGTGTCCCTCAGTTTAACTGCAATTTAAAGAGTGAGGCTACATACATATATAATTGATTCTGTCAATTTATATAATAACTTATTCGACACTCAATTTCAATAGTAATCAAAATGAATCGCGGTCTTTACAGTCAATTTTATGTAAATTTAGAACGAAATTGGTAACAATATCCTCAAGTGTCAAATGTAAAATGGTCCGATAATACCTTTTTATTATATTGAAATATTAATCGAGCTGTGACTCAATGCTTCCCACTTACACCCTTCTTTTCAAAGAATTCGATGTAAATTTTGATGCTTTTCATTCCACGATGAATGATTGCGGAAAGTGTTTTATACAATTTCGTATTCTTGCAAATTGTATTAAATAATGAAAGGTTATTAGATATATATACACATATATACACACACACACACACATACACATATATATATATATATATATATATATATATATATATATATATATATATATATATATATATATATAGGCACAAACGTGCGACACGACAGGGTTGGGTTCTCGCTAAATGAAAAGATAAAAATAAATATTTCATAAATTTTATTTATTCGCTCTGGTCGTTACCAGAAGCGTAGCGTTGACTTACGCCAATCAACATAGAATGCTTCCAGTATTTGGCGGATGTGAGGAACGGCGTATCTTAACATTAGGTTCCATCTACCTACCACACATGCAAGATACATCGTGAAAAAAACAAAACGTAATTATGCAGTCAAAATAGCTTACAACAGTTTTAAAGGCAACTTTATTTTCGTAATATGCTCATAATTGAAAATTAATTGGCTGTGCTTATCTAGTACTATAAAAATGGCAATAAGCGTTTATTAAGGAGTTATTTACTTTAGAAATCACATCACAAAATTTAAAATGATTGTTACAATTTCTTTAATTATATGTAAGTTTTGTGAATATTGTTTTTGTGTTTTTACAATTTTGTTTAATTGTTTCATATAAAAAATGTCATTTTACAGCTTCTTGCTTTACCCTGCATACATGTTGGGCAAGGAGAACATAGTGTCAAGGGAACTCGTTTCTGCTTTCCACCCAAATTCGGGCTTAGCAATTTGTCTTCTCAGAGAGCGGAAATTATTAATAATTCACTACCGCCCACCGTTTCCTTAGTTAGATTCTAGATTTTAACTAGCTATATACCGAACAAATACTTACACCTTCCTTTTAAAGAAGCATTGAAGCTCACCTTCATTGCAAATTTTCATTCAAAAATTGTAAATTTTTATTTTTAAAGTTAGTATAAATAAGTGAAAAATGGAGCGCTTAGACACTAGATTATATTTGCCTACATTGCTGAATAATATAGCGAGATAAAGTAAAATAAAAAAAAAAACATTAAAAATGTTTTTTAATTTAAACTATTTTGATTTTTTTTATTTCAGGTTTCTTAAATTTTTCGAATGCAGGATCAGTTAAAAAACAACTGAATGTACCGTTGATATCGAAAAATTTAGAAGGAAAAGAAAATGTGAAAACAGATAAGTTAGTTTTTTATGATTTATACATAGTTTTTTAAAGACTAAGTGGAATGGGATTTTTGAAAGATTGAACATATCATCCATATATATAGAGAGTATTTGCCTGTATTGTGTGTAGTATCGCATAGCCTAACGCTACAATATGCATTCAGACATTTTCTTCAATATTTGTTAATTTATAATTTTATAACTTAGACAATTTTATCTCTAAAATTATTGGAAATGTAAAAAACATCGTTTCTTTTTTTCAACCACTTCCTACAGTACCTACACGAGACATTGCGTGTTTAGTCACGGAACGGACGGAACTTCAACACCTCGCTTTTGTCTTGTTACCTGAGCGAGGATATGAAAATAATTCATTGCCTCGAGTGGTACAAATGTATCATGTTACCAGATATATTTTAACAATAGTGTAGTAACAATAGGCATAAGGATGTGACGGTGACGCATCGGTTGTAGGTTCGATCCCTACTCGAGGGAACGAACGAACGAAGGAATATTATTTATAAACATTTTCATTTCCTCGCTCTGGCATCAAACCAAAAATACGGCGTTGAACGGAGCGACAAGGATGGAAACGAAGTGCCTTAACACTAGGTTCCTTCTGCCTATCCTGCTGTATGCGGGATATAACGTGAAGCTGATAATATGTAGATGTATATTTATATCATATAAAAATATTTTTTAAAGGGATATGATAACTACTACTGAAGAAACTAGGAAGAATTGCATGTGCTCTAAGATTTACGACCCAGTGTGCGGCACGGATGACAAATCATACTATAATATGTGCCAGCTTGAGTGCGAGAACAAATCCGGCAGGGTTATTGTCAAACACCAAGGGAATTGTATACCGTTTTAAATATTATAGAAAAGTTTTTATTTTTTTCTTTTATTTTTATTAAATATATATATAATTTTAATTAAAAAAGCATATTTTTTTGCCAATTTTAACTTAATACTTTAAATTTCAAAATGGACAGTATAAAACAGTCTTCTGACTAATGTAGGCACGTAAAAATGCAAAAAATAATAATAATGAATCATTTTTTTGTACAATGTCAAAGAAAAAAATCAATCTACTGTAGAATGAGTCTACCGAAACGGGAAAAAAATAATAATTTAAATATAATCATTCCCTCAATTTGATATCGAACTCACAACTGTCGCGTTTACAGCCGGACGTTATGCGCCACGATCGTCTCTATTAAACCAGAACTCATAAAGTCCTCTATTTACCAAAAAAAAAATCTAGGAATCCAAACATTTCATAATAAGATAGAAAACAAAATATTCACTAGTTACAATATTATGAGGCTATTTCGTTCGTATTGCCCGCTACAATGCTTCCCCAGCGTCTGGGGAAATTTAACCGCTTACCGCGAGTATTAGATTAAAGAGCTAGTTATTTGTGCAGTTTACGTCATTGTCGGCATAAATAATAGCTTGCTTATTTTGTTTTAGGTTAAATATAGACCATAGGGGTTCAGTGGAAATGTTGAAATGAAATGATTGTCTTTAATTATTGTTGGTTCGATGCTAGCTTAAAGTAATGTTGTAACCATTTTTGGGAGATATAACGTCGAATCTAATTTTCTTCAACATCACGTTTTATTCCACGCTAACTTTTACCTGCTGCTTCATTCATATAGTTAAATGGGAATACACAATACAATCTGAGGCCAGTAGTGACAGGCTACTATAGGTTTGATTTCCTTAATTAAGCCTTAATTTAATTACTTTCGCTGTTTTAATTAATTTAATTGACGAGTCTTGCCACCCGAGAGTTCCTCAATTAATGTCTAAATAAGAACAGAGTGTCTTTTATAGATTTCCAGGTTCCCCCTGCCACACTCCATCCTCCCCACCTTCTCCTGTACGGAATACCATATTAAAAAAGAAATCACGAAACATTTCTAACAAAATCTCAACCTCAGTTATATCCATCCAGCTTTAATACGAAGGGATTTGTCAAGAACATATTTCGCATTTTACGAAAGCTCGTTGGTTTTAAAAAGTCCAGTTAAAATATTTTATTTTATGTTAATTTAAAAATACATTCCATTCAATTTATATAAGACCTCGCGACTTTTGAAATTTAAATAAAAATGTTCTGTAGAAAATTTTCTTTGCTAGTTTTCTTTTTACATACCTACTACTAGCCTGCAATATCTTTGTTTAACTTTTATACATTATTTCTAAAATATAAGATTTTTTTTACATAGCTTCACGCTGTATGAGAAATTAAAATAATTCATTCCCCTGGACAGTGTATTGAACCCACAACCAACGCGGATAAGTTTCGTTTGCATCATTACTTCTTAACTAACTTACGTTACAATCACGTATGCCACAACTCTTATAGCACCAACTAAGTGTATTCTCTCTCCTCAATTCTTATTTATTTATAATATTTAAGAAAAAAAATCCTAAAAAAAACCATATTATCATTTAAATCTGTTTTTGAATAATTTCCTTAATACTCTCTAAGTAAAAATGTAATCAAGTTAATACTAGAGTATTATCTCGAAATTTCTTTTCACCGGCTTAGCCGTTTATCGCCTGGAGGCACAGAGTTTGGATACTTTAAGTTTACGGTCAGACCGACTTGGTATGTTTCAAACTTCACTGGAACTTTTGGATAGTTTCGAAAAATTATGTTAGTTGATAATATCGTATGGTGTTGTGTATTATGTCTATATTATGAGTTTAACCTGTTTATAATGTACAATATTGTTAGCGGCTATCGATCGTAGTTGTGGATTCGAACTGGTAATCGAGTGGTCTCGATACATTAAATTATTCCTTTTCTGCGCTGTCGTTAGACAATGTGGGTGCCTTAGGTTCCAATAGTTAGCACGTGAGGCGGTCGTGATGCAAGGGCACAAGCGTGTGATTGAAAACGTGAAGGTTGGGAGTTCGATGTCCACTCGGAGATATAAAATATTTAATATTTTCATTTCTTCTCTCTTTGATACGCAATGTCTGGAGAATTCGGCGGAAAGTGAGTAACGTATGTGTGTGTGTGTGTGTGTGAAATAAAAATATTTAATATTTCATTCCACCGAGTGGATATCGAACCCACAAACGTCACATTCTAGTCCACTCGCTTGTGCTTTTACGCTACGACGACCTCTATTAAAGATAATTTGCGAAAAATCTTAAAGAAATTGGAGTAATCAAACTTTTGTAATAATATTTAGTTTTAGTGGCTTCATTTCTATATTTTTTTAGAAGTTCTGTTTAGCTATTTATTTTATATTTTCTTAAAGATTAACTCAAAATAATTTTTGAATAAATTAATTGTCGTTTATTGACATTTTGTTTAGGCTTTACTTATTTATTAGTGTCAAGGGGAAAGTGGTGAACGGAGTGTCTTAACACTAGGTTGCCTATCCTGCTTGGTGCGGGATACAGCGTGAAGCTAAAAAAAAACAAATCTGATGCTAAATAGAAATTATCCTATATAAGATTTGAACTTCAGATACAATGAGTACTAGCTAATTTAACCACTAAGCCACAGATGTTGTTTTACAATGTTTCCAATCATTACAAACAAAATCAAAAAGCACAGCAATAATGTTCCATAATTTCAATAAAATGTTTCGTCATAATGATTACAATTAACAGATTTTCCATTAAAATTTAATTTTAAGCAATAGTTTATAAAATAAAATCGCTTCGCCTTTGTAAATAACATGTTAATATTTATTGAGTACGTCGATTCATTATATATTGTTGATTATGGAAAATATTTGTGTTTAAACATGGACGCTACGCATATGTTGTTTAAATAGAAAATTGAGTTTACTTATATCAATGTACACGTACATAATATAATTAAATTGTATACGTCGTCGTCGAGGCGAAAGTGGAACAGCTTCTGACTGTAAACGCGATGGTTGTGGGTTCGTTTCCCCCTTGGAATAGTAATTATATTTATTTTATTTTTTTCGTTCTGGTAGACAATATGCGGCATTGAGTTAATTGTTGAGAGAGACTCAATAAGTAATGTATCGACAATTGGGCATAAAGTCGGAATGAACAAGAGTTATCCTTTACGTTCTGTAAGCTATTTAGTAGCATTTTAAAATCAGATGGGAGGCGGAGAACTAAGTATCTCGATCTTAGAACATATTAAAAATAAATAAAATAAATCACCTTCATGCTGTATCCCGCACCGAGCAGGGTAGGCAGAAGGAACCTAGTGTTAAGACACTCCGTTCTCCACCTTCTGCCGAATTCTGGAGGCATTGCGTGCTGAGTGCCTCGACACCAGAGCGAAGAAATGGAAATATAAATTTAAGTAAATATTTTATCTCCTCGAGTGGGGATTGAACCCACAACCAGTCGATTTTACAGTCACACTTCATGCCACTGTGCCACGACTGGCCTCTAAGTCCTAGAACATATTATTATATCAATTTAAAATTACAGAAGCTCTACTGAATGAAAAAAAAACCGAGGATTCCGTACTAATATTGTGTTTAACTTTTTATATATGGAACCCTAAAGAACTAATAAATTTTGATATTACCTCACCTATTTATCACATACATATAGGTAAAAAAACATCTGAACTGAGTCATAAGATTAATTATTAATAGATTGAAATGTCAAAGCTTCTTAAAGTCGTGCCTTAATGGAGTTTATCCATAAATAATGTATACGGAATGTTTCGATACAAATCACATGTTGTTATTATAAATCCGACTTTCCATTAAGGGCTTAATATGGAGTTTCAATTTGCACTAGCGGAAATACCCGACGATGCTTTATTTATCTTTTTTTGACTCACGCTATCTCATATAGGGTAAGCAGAGAGAGTCTAGTGTTAAAAAGCTCTATCTTCCACCGAATTCTGGAGACAGAGAGATAGACAGAGTGGTGGAACTCAATGATATGCCTAAACACCAGAGCGATCAAATGAAAATATTTAATATTTTATTTCAATGGGAATCGAACCCGTCGCGCTTAAGCCCCCAAATGGTTATGGTTTATCATCTTCATATACAAAAAATGATGATTGAAAAATCATGGACAGTACCCAGTATAGGTTTTGATTACGCGGCGATTTTTTTTTTTGTATGTTTTAACTGACTCCAATTAAAATCAAATATTTAGGTATGCAGTGTTCCTGGATATTTAATATTAATTAAAGCTCGGTAACTCCATCTAATCTTGAGATAAGTGATCTTGACAGGCGGACAGACAGACAACAAAGAGATCCTATAAGCGTTCTTTTTATTTCTTTTGATAATTTTATTTTAATTTATATAAAGTTTTCTATACTTAATAACTAATATTTTAAAACCATTTTGATATACTAATTACAATTATTAGGTTTAGAAGCTCTAAACATTTCTAAGATTATAGTTATAAAGTGGGCGACGTATAAACGAAAACGTCAAGTGTTTTTTGCAGTTTGTTTTTACACTGTATTCCGTGCATAGCTGGATAGGTAGATTGAACACGGGACGTTAGTGCTAGACACTCTGTTCTCTACTATCCGCGCAATTCGAGAGGCCTTGCGTGTTCAGTGACGGAACTCAACGCTGCGTTTTGCCTCTACTCTTCATACGTTTTCGCCTTTTGATATTTATATAGCTACTCTTAATTTTTATAATTTTTAGATAATTTAATAATTACTTTATTACTGACAGTGCAAGTTGTATTACAAAAGTAAGTGAAATATATGACAGTATGTCATTTGATTGATGTCATTCCCGAAAGCAAAGTTTTTAAATTAGAATTTAATAAGCGTGATGAATGTGTAAAATTAAGATGATTTTGTATAGAATTTGAAATAATAATGACATACTGAATAATAAATTACATAACAATATATATTATGTTTGTTTTTTAGTTAGTTGGCCGTTGTGGCGCAGTAGCACGGCCTACTGTAAGCGCAGTTGATAATCCTCTTCGGGGTAGTGACTAAATTAGAATAGCTTCACGCTTATATCATGCAGGAGACACCAGCATAGGAAGAGGGAACGTAGTGTTAAAATGTTCAGCCCCCACTCAACACAGTGCTTTGTCTTTTTATAAGGGAAAATAATTTATTCTTTGAGTTAAAATCGAAGCCAGATCCATCGCTTCTACAGGCTTTTAAATACGCTATGCTGTTGCGCCATAATGGCTTCGGGAAAACGATAATATATTAAATTATTTTCGGATCGGGTGGAATAAAGAGAATAAAGTATCTTGGCTCTACGTAAACTCTGCTTATATTACTATTCTACGCGTAACACGTATGAAGCTAAAAAAAGAACATATAAATTAAAAATGTTTCGTACAGCCTTGTTATTGATTTATCGACGCCAAAAGAAATAACAAAAATATACGGATAACGAAACGAAATATAGGATTACGAATTCTTAGTAAATTAGGATGTTCATTGTAAAAGGGTGAAAAGGGTCTCTGAGATTGTAAGACTTTAATGTGATCTTCAAATCGATTGGAAGGGTTCTTCAATAGAAGCGGTGAAAGTATTTTAATGATACTTTATATTATAATTTTACTTAATCTACTAAGAAATTATGACTGTAAATTTAGGAAAGGTAAAATTAAGGTGTTTTATATAATTAATCGAGGTCGACGTGGTGTAACGACACAACGTCTGGTTGAAGCGCGACGTTTGTAGGTTTGATTTGGATCATTGTTTCCTCATTCTGGTCATGAGACGAAGCACAGCGTTAAAATTCACCACTCTGCAATGCCTTGATCTCTTGAAAATTTGTACGGAAATTAGGGAACGATGTGCCTTAAGTTTACAAGTTTATTGTTATAATTATAATAAAATTAAATTGAGGCCGGTCGTCGTGCAGCGGTCCAAAGTGTGACTGTTAACCGACTGGTTGTGGGTTCGATCCCCACTCGAGGAGATGAAATATTTACTTAAATTTATATTTCCATTTCTTCGCTCTGGTGTCGAGGCAAAGCGCGGCGTTGAGTTCTGCCACTTAACACGTAATGCCTCCGGAATTCGGCAGAAAGTGGGGAACGGAGTGTCTTTCACTACGTTCCCTCTGCCTACCCTGCAAAGTGCGGGATAAAGCGTGAAGCTGATTTGTTTTTTTTATAATAAAATTATAAAAAGTCTCTACAAAAAGGTTGCCTACATGTTAAATAGAAATTCAAATAATTTTATTCAAAATAAGAAGTTACATGTTAATTTTTTTAGTGTAAATAATTTACCACCAGTTCACTAAAGTTAATACCTCACATCTGAGAAGAACCGGCGCATGAAACTCAGCGTGACCAGTTTTTTTTAAATCAATTTTAAACAAATACATATTTAATTATCTGTGACAATGATACCTTTGAAACAGACTGGAGCGAGCATTTCATTCCCATGGCGAGCTATCAATTACAAAATCATTAATTTGTTAATAACCTTTACCACACAAACGTCTTATCACATTTTTTTTTAAATCGTAATATAGAAAATTCTCTGACGTTTTCTGGGATCCTATTGTAAAAGCGTACACTTTGTCCCATAAAAGAATTACGGATTCGATGCAACCGAATACAGGTGCATCAAGATTATGCCTATTTCTAGTAAGTTATTCTGATGTATGAACTATATTATTGTAAAGCTTCCTATAAATATAAAAGAAGCCATTCGTGGCGCAGGGGCTCAAGTGTGTCACTGTAAACGCGACTCACGGGTTCGATCCATACACAAGGAAATCATACATTGAAGGTGTCGCAACGCCTCCAAAATTAGGCCAAATCCAAATAATGGGAAACGGAGTCTCAACACTAGGTTCCCTCTGCCTGCCCTGCTGTGTGTGGGAAACAGGGTGAAGCTGATTTCATAAAAATCGTTCATTATAATGTGTATTGTGTATAAAAAACATTAAAATGTTTTAAAATAATGTTTTTTATTTTATTAAGTCCCTGATAGTACTTCTATAAATTAATTTTACTTTAAATATCCCTTGTTGGCCATTACACAAGTTTTCATTCCGTTTCTACCCAAAATAAAGTAACTTAGGTACGCTAGATTTATTGTTTAATTTAATTAGCAACTTTACTCAAACAAAATTTTTGATAAAATATACTTTTTTAGTTTTACGCATTTCCCTAATATAATGGTTTTGGAGAACGTAGTGTAGAAAGGAGAGTCTTGGGAGTGCCTAGTGTTAAGACTCTCCTTTCTCCGATTTTAGCTTAATTTCGAGATATTGTGTATTGGATAGCAGATATAATTTATACTATTTAACACGAAAGACCATGAAAAGACAGAAGATGAAAAGAGAAATTACCGTGAAAAGAGAAAGATGAAACAAGAGACTTTACCAACTGTCTATCGTATGAACTTCATATATTTTGTGAAGATAAGAAAATTTTATATTTACAATTGATTAACCTTTTTTAAGCGCGTTAATATAGGCACTTATATTTTTTTTTACAGCTTGACATTCTACTCCACATGTAGCAATGTAGACAGAGGGAACCTAGCATTAGACATTGGGTCCCAACGTGGCGTTGGGTTTGTCTTATTATCAGGGTGAGGAAATGAAAGTAATTATTTCCAAGAGTACGAACAAAACTCACAAATTACGGCCAGATGCTGCGCATATATAATTATTAATTTTAATTGTTTCAGGTTGCAGCTGCCAAATGCTATTTCTTGACAAAATTCGATTTAACGTTCAATTTGCTAGGTAAGTGGTGGCACGATGTTGTCTAGTGAGCTAATGGGATAGTAGAGAAGGCTTTCCAGTGAAAGTTTATAGATTTTCTTACATTTTTTACTCATGTACGTGATAGTTTTCAATCGAAATTTGAGAATTATCTATATTAAAAACTGCACCGGCTTTGTGCAGTGTGAAATGCGATGATTGTGGGTTCGATTTACACACGGGGAATGAAATATTTCAATTTCTTAGAGAACGACGTGTCGTGGCCCTATCACTGCACCCTAATAAACGAGTTAAACCGTGAAAATAGAATTAAAAAAGCATGAAAATAAAATCTAGACACACGACTACCAGTTTTATGTAACATTAAATTCAATCATTATTTACCAGCAATTAGTCAGTTTCACGCTGTATCCCGCACACAACAGGGTAGGCAGTTGGAACCTAGTGTAAAGACATTCCGTTCTCCACTTTTCGCCAAGTTCTGGAGGCATTGCGTGTTGAGTGGCAGAACTCAACGCTGCGCTTTGCCTCGATACCGAAGCGAAATGAAAATATAAATGTAAATCAATATTTCAACAGCAATTAGTACTTAGAAATAAACTTCAAGCTAACTACAGTTTATGTGTATATTAGTTATTCTGATGAATTATATAATACTTAGTTAACTTTAGCTAAAATAGACGCCAACCACGCTGCGGTGGAACTCAGTTGCAACGTACTATGCGTTTTACCACATAGGTTTTGGTGGCTGCTTCCATAGCAAGTTTCGTTTAGTAGAGATTCATATATCTATAGGTATGAATTTTAGTAAAATGCATTATGGTTTTTATAAGCTCGTTAAGATACTGCCGCTTTCCCTCTTTCCGAAGAATCTATGAGGCATTGAGTGTTGAGTGGCGTGTTTAAACGCCGTGCTTTGTCTCGTCACCAGAGTGAGGAAATGAGAATATTAAATATTTTATTCCCACTGTTCAATACGAACAGTGTCATGCTAGTGCACAGGCTATTTTAAAATTTTGTATAGTATAACTTCGTACTTATAAAACTTTCTCTTTTAGCATAATGAAAAGATATTGTTTTTGTTTATAAAATAATAAGATAAAAATATTTTTTTAGTTCTTTAAGTTTTAGAAGTTGAAATTTGTAGCTCCGATTATTATCATCTGATTTTTTATACTATTATTATGATTTTTAAAATTAAAGGATATAGAAAATTCACAGCTATTATATTTTATCAATAGTTCTTTATTATATAATAGTTTTTCATAAAAATATACCCGCATAAGTAATTCTTCTAACGCTATATTTTTGAATATAGGGGAGAGCAGAGAGATTTTCTGCAACTTGTAAAAGAAGGATTAAGTGAAAGCGTTTAAAAAAATATTACATTTATCAACTGAAATACTTAACATTTTCAATTTACAAATTTAGCTTTTCAATTTATATTAGGAGGTAGTTTTGTATATGGCATACCTATCTCATCAATTTTTTGTAACTTCTCTATACTAAAAAGTGTAAACGTAAACATGAGTACAGAAAATATATATGAAATTATTTTACCATTGTGTTGACAAAACCGACTGTGAGTAGAAGTGCGGTGCAAGTTATAAGAGAGGACATTGTTAAAAAATTAAAAAGTTAAAATGTTTTTGGAACGAATTATTTCATCGTTTTCTATTTATTATAGATTAGAAATCGTAGTAAGATAAAAAGTAAAAATGTTTTTGTTATGTTATTAAAAAAAATGTTCTTTGGCGATCATTGTGTGAATATTGTAGGTAACATTCCTTTGGCGCTCACCAGCCAGGGCCATTCCCTATATAATTTAGTAACTTTAATAACTATATTGTAATTATTAACTTATAACTATATAGTATTGTATTGGTAACTATATTGAAACCAATTTTTTCAAAAATTATTTCTGATACCGTTGTAGTTAAATCGAAAATAATAAACATGTTGCAATATTGGGAAGTTCCGTTAAAAACATTGATAAATAAAAATTCCACGGTAAAGTAAAAAATTACTCAAGAAATAATTACATAATTTCCTCGGGTAAATATACAAAAAATCGCCAATATCCTATAATATGAACCAATCTAAGTCAACCGTGGATTTGCTTTATTATAATACGCCTGTGTCCCGCCCGTGTCGGTATAATTAAATGTGGTGGGATTCGACTCACAAGCGGGGGATTATTGCTGTACTAGTGATATCAGCTGAATGAGCGTTCGTTTAATAGCCTAGTGGTAGATTGTGAAAGGACGTTGTTAGATGCAGAAAATATAGTGGTATGGTTGGGTTTTTCATAAGAGTATACGTTTTATGAATGTTTTGTTCAGCTTCACGCTGTGTTCCGCATGTAGCAGGGTAGATAGAGGGAACATAGTGTTAAGACACTTCGTTTTCAAATTTCCATCGAATTCTGGAGGCATTATTGAGTGGCGGTCACCAGAGTTAAGAAATAAAAGTATGTCATTTCTATCTTAACAACATGATATTTGTACATACACATCTATCTATACACAAAGTTTTCATGGCTTCTACTCATATCATGAACGCTGAAGTTGGAAATTGACTTCGGTAATATAACTTGGATTATCTGCATAAGTTTCTAAATAGCTGCTTCAACTGTCCTTATCCACTTATCTAATCATGTTTTTCTAAATCACTTAAAGTACAAATTGTAACTGATATCCCAAACTCCTTTGAAAATATTATTTAATAAATAATGCCTTGGCTCGTGATATGTCTAGTGGTTAGAATCGTTTATAGTTGTGATCGTGAAGAATCCAAAATCTTTTAGAGATTCAGAGGTAACAGTGTTAAGAATTATTTATTATGCCATTAGAAGATATCGCTTTTATTTTTAACTTATACTCAAGGTACATACTATTACAAAATGTACAGACATATTTACTTAATTCTAGTATACATTTTTCAAATTATTTAATGGTCATACAAATACGATATTACCGGCTCGGAAGAAAGTTCTGGGTATTGAGGGAAAAGAAACTTTTCTCTTCTTTTTTTTGATGACATCTAAAGGCGTTCAAAGCTTTTGCTGACTTAACTCGTTGAGAAAATCCCTAATAATGGGTAAAAATTTTTCGCTGTATAGCCATTTAATTTACTTTGCCATCGAAAAGGAAATTCAATCATGACAAAACTACAAGGGTTTTGATTTTTGCCATTCGTCTATGGAATAAAAACAGTAAAACAAATTTAGTGTTATGATTTTTATATTAATTATATTATGATATATGAACAAGACATCCACTTGAAAGATATCTTTCATGTTGTAAATTAAGTGACTGACCTGACTTAATTTGAACGTGCTACGTTACAAATCCAGTTATGTTAATTTTTTTTATAAATTTAAGCATTTTTCTTATTTATCATTATATGTCAAAAATATTTAGAATTTATGATATATGTACGTTTAATATTTATTCAAAAATCTATGCAAATACCACGCCTGCCCACTTCCAAGTTTCTCTTTTGACATTTCATTTGGCATATATTTATGAATGTTTCATTAGTTGTTGTACAAACCGGGAAGTATACGTTTGGACATTCTCTACAAGGTACTGTTCTGTTTAAAGGTGGTAGATAATGTGCGATGGGCCTCCTGGTCGTCCATCTTTTGGTAGTTCTTGATGTCAGTTCGTGGAATAGAAGCGCCAATAGAAATATTAGGATAACTAAATAAACAAAGAACAGAAACGAACCAAACTACATTAATTTGAAATAATAAAATATCTTACATACGGCAAGGTAGGCCGAGGGAATCTAGTGTTAAGACACTCCGTTCCCCACTTTTCGCCAAATTCTAGATTGCGTGTGTGGCGGAACTCACACAATACGCAATGCCTTTAGAATTTAGCGTACAAGTGTTTTTATTATTTTATTTAGATTCCATCTTGTCAATTTAATGCAATTTCTAGATGTCTATAAACAACTGGGCTTAAATCCGCGTTTCTTAGAAACTGGCCAAATTAAGCTATACGTATCAATAAATATTGAAGTAGTTTGATAAATTAAAGTAATGTAATTAAAATTAAGATATGTATATTTTTTAACTTTATGCTGTATGCTGCTGTAGCAGGCATAGTGAATCTGGTACTAAGACACTAGGTTTCTCTCGGCCTAGGACACTCGGCGTGCTGAGTGGCAGGACATTAACACTGCACTTTGTCTTCTAATCAGACCGAAACAATTTAAAATACTTTAATCCCTCGAGTGGGAACAGAAGCCACAACCGTCGCATTTACAGTCATAAACGTTGATTATTATTATTATTAAAATCGTTGCTCTTAATTTATCAAACATTTTGATTTGATATATTTAATACACCAAATTTGATTTGATTTAATATACGAAAGTAATATACTGTACTTACAATAAATTTTCATTTTGCCACGAGCACCTAATTACGGCGTGTAATAAAAATTGTCATTTAAGTATAATTAGGAATTTGTTTCATTAAATCTTAATTGAGAAGCGTTAGTTCGCGTTGCTCACGTCAAGATGAATTCGTCTTATTTATTACATTTTTATTGCTTTCTGTCGAACTTAATATTTTATCGTCACATTAATTACCTATTAATAATAACTTTAGAAAGTTTAGTATTAATATATAAAAAGTTGGAATAAAAACAGATTAAGTTTGTTCATAATGATTGTTTAGGTATATAATGTGTAGAGGAAAATTATGGACCAGCTTATCTAAATAGTAATGCCCCAAGCCAGTAGTGAAACATGGCAGTTAAAAAAAAATAGAATGGTCTCAATGATTAAGAATGAGTCATGAGTTCAGTTCCAACTATTACCAGAAAATAGATATTTTTTGCTTTGTCTATATAACAATGGCTGTAAATTTTGTAAATATACCTGTCTTGTCCCAAATTATCCTACACAGAGTCAGTGCTGCAATTAATCTGTTAAATATGACGTCTCATCTTATTGCTTTCACCGCTAATAAGAGTTGGGTCGTTTGGGCAGAGAATAGGGTTAGATTGCTGTACAAGGAGTATTTCTATATATATACAGTATATAAAGACTTAACGAACGAACCTTCTTTGGATATTATGAAATGTTTGAATAAATTAATAAATAATTCAATCAAATTATAATTCCTTGAGTAGGAATCGAATCGCCATAACCGTCGCGTTAACAGTTTACACGCTTGTCTTTAAGTATTTGTAAAGTCGAGTCTTTAAGAATTTTGTAAATATTAAATATTTTATTTTATTTTATTATATATTTTATTTAATTTTATTTTATCATATTCACAAATTTTATGAGAATCAAAAATTTTCAAATAATTTTTAAATTATCCTTTTGCGCTTTTTTTTGACTCTATTAAAACAAAATATACATGGATTTTCAATTTATTAGTAAAATGAACCCGATATTTTAAATTATGTTTCAACAACACAAACTTAATAATCAAAAGGATCTATAAACTGAAAGCAGTGGCCAACATAGAAGATCTCCACATCAGTACCACGTTTCTCATTCAAACAGTTCATCCAACATAAATTAGTGTATGTTTTATTATCAGTACCACAAACAGGTATGTAGATGCGAGGACATTCACAGTTCTTTATAGATTCCAGCAAAGGTAGGGGATCTATGATTTTTGCCATGTACCAGTCCTGGAATTGGACCGCCTCCTCTGGCCTTAAAGTTGGATTGAGTGTTTGAGTATCCAGCTCTTGTATCACTGATACTAACATAAATGTAATACCTGAAAAAAAAGAAATAGAGCACAGCGTCATATTTTATGGCAAATGACAAAATGCGGCGTTGTTCCGCAAACACACGCAATGTCTCAAATTTGGATGAAATACAGAAAACATGTTTTTATCTTGCAAATAACAAAACTAACATTTGCTCGGAGCTATAAATTATATAATCCTAACTCAAGTGGTTTACTGGTAAACCCTGAAGTCTTCCACATAAAAGTCCTGATACAATCATTAGACCAGAGGTGTATTTTTTATTATCAACTAACCTAACCTAACTTTATTATCAATAAAAAAACAGTTTCTTATATATTATTACATAATTACATGGACATATATGTAGATACAAGTAAGCCTAATCAAAGAGTCTGTAACTTAATAAAAATCATGATATCTTAAAAAAATAAGACATGTTGTTGTCTCGTTCGTTCGTTTTTTTTTGTCATACGAATAAAAGTACTTAAACTGTAATCGCTTATTCGTAACATAGTAACATTTTTAACAAGCGAGAGCAATTAAAAGAATTTTCATTAGTACGAACTTTTTCAATCTAAATTAAAATCCATTCACTCCGTTTCTGTAACCAATTCATTTCGTTGTCCCTAACTTTGTAATGAAGCAGAATGTAGTTTTTTTTAAGACTTGATCAAGTTCTTCTTTCTCCTTGATGTAATATGAATATTCTGTAACTATACTAATATATAAAATATAATAAATTTATAAAAACATAATATATTCAATTATGCCGTACAACATATATTCGAGTCTTTTTGAACATGAAAAATACGTTCTAATTAAAATCACTCTTTCGCATAAGAGTTTATACGCTTTAGAATACAAAAGAGCTGTTCAAATTTGATATAGTACTTAAATACTGATTTTAATTAATTAATGTACAATTTATAACGGCGTTAGATGCTGAGGAACAGTACTTAGCTATAAATGTTATAGTTATGGGTTCGATTCCAGTTCACTTGAAAGATATTTTTTTATATTTATTTCTCCGCTTTGGTAAAACAACCTCTGGCGCTGAGTTACGCCACTCAACCCGCAGTATCTTATATATAGGAAGCTAAAAAAAAACAAAAATACTGAAAATAAAACCTCTATATAACCTATATATTATTTCAGTACTTATTGTAGAACACTATCATTGTATTCAATTAAAGACGAATTAGTTTGTTTCAGTTGGATCGTAGGAATTTTTAATAGACGAATGTTCCTGTTGTATTTCTCCCGCGAACTGAAATACCTACATGCGTTGTGTATAATTACATTTTAATGTGTTTAATTAATTTTTGATAATATGTAGCTTTGTTGTTGGTTTCATATAACATTTTTTGGCATTTCTAAGTATCTTTGTAGGAGATTTTATAAATTAAATTAGAATAATATGTGTAAAATTAGATATGAGTAACTAAATGATATTTATAATGTAATTAAATAGAGACCAGGGGCACAAGCCCCCTTGAACTATAAACACTAGAGGTTTTGGGTTCCATATCCAAGATCCAAGAAAAGAAATATGCAATATTTTTGTTCCCTTGCTGTGCTAACTAGAAAAACCGCGGCCTTAATTATCGCAAGGTAAAAAGTGAGGTTCCCATGTTCCCTCTGCCAACCGTTAGAGGAGGTGAAGAAAACGTTAAATGTCATATAAAATGAAGTTTGATTTCACAGTTCTCAAGAAATGTAAAGTATACTTGATATTTGAAAAAATAAATCAAATAATTTGGCAAATAAAAAACATATATTTTTTTTTAATATTAGCTATACTATGTACGAATAATATAAACTTTAACGAAATGAATTTGTTCCAAAGTATTAATATTATTTTATTACAGCACAAGTATTTTTTCAGTATAAGAGTATTCTATCTCGTCCACAAATTAGTCACATTGTCGAAATATATGAGGGTATAAGGGTGAACGGTTAGGAAGCTTCAGTTGACCTTCGATAATACAATGTCAACGATACTAGAGAAAGGTCATGTACTAATAACAACGAGAAATTTAGAGAATACAATTGTTTTTTTTTATATTATATTTTTTTAGCTGCACGCTGTATCCCGCACGTAGCACGGTAGGCAGAGGAAAACTGGGAACACAGTGTTAAGACATTGTGTGTTGAGTTGCGTTTGTTTCGTTACCAGAGCCAGGAAGTTAATATATTGTTAGCGTACTCGTGTAAAAAAGGGTAGATTTAGGTGAAAAAGATGATAAAAGCAGTGGAATTGTGTCAATAGGGGGCAATTGCTTGTTGACAACGGCCCTTATTAGAAGGAAACTAGTGTGAAGTAAGTGTAAAACATATAGACGATGTGTGTATTTATCGTGTATTTTAAAAACTATAACCGCTTCCGATTTCTAACAATATTTAATATTTCATTTCCTCAAGTGGGAATCGCACCCACAACCTGTCGCGATTACACCCTTGTGCACCTGTGCCACAATTGACTTCAAAGAGGATTTCTCGCGGAGAATTTCCTCTTAAATAATTTGGTGCTTAAGAAACGCTTGATAATTAGTAAAATTAAAATTAATAAAAAACTATAGTGTTCTTATAGAGGCCGGTCGTGGCAATGCCTCCAGAATTCTGCGGAAAGTGGGGAACGGAGTGTCTTACCACTTGGTCCCCTCTGCCTACACTGCTGTGTGCGGGATACAGCGTGAAGCTTATTTAATTTAATTTTAATTTATATCGTTATATTTCAATCTTATGTTAATTAAATTTGTAAAACTTAATTCTAATTAAATTTGTAAAACCTAGACAGAAATGCTATTTGTATTTGTTGTTGTAGAATTGCATAAATTTTCTAACTTTGATTAGGTCTTAATTAGATTTACAACAACTGTTCAGATTCTAAAAGGTTCAAATGAAAATTATATTATTTGCTACAATAGTTTTATCAGCAGCAGCGTTTCGTTACAAGAGTTATTTTAAAATCTTCTTTGTGTTTAATATTAATTGAATATTTTTTATATGTAACACATTTTTAGATTCATACTGAATGTAGTAAGAGAGAAACTTGTTCTAAAATAGTTCAGGCCCCACTTTCCGTGGAATTCTAGAGGCATTGCGTGACAAGTGGCGGAATTCAACGCCGCGCTTTGCCTCGACACCAGAGGGAAGAAATTAAATTATTAAAAATAAATTGAAACCACTCACAGCATGACAGGCAGAGGAAACCTAGTCTTAAGTACGCCCGCTCCTCTATTTTACTCTGAATTTTAAAGGCTTTGCGTGTGGCGTTGTGGAACTCAACGCTGACAATGAGCGTTGACACTAAAGCGAAGAAATGAAATTAATAAATATTTATTTCCTCGAGTCGGGACCACAACCAGTTCCGTTTATAGCTACACATATTTGTCCTTATTAAAGATAAATTAAAGAGTGAAACGAACGAAAATCTCAAAAATAAAACAATACGTATATATGTGAATCGTGTAATATTATATTAAAATTATTTCAAATCAGGGAAAACTTCACACGGTCCTGTCCTAACAAATTTAGCTTTGGGATTCTTTTGTTTGTTTTCATTAACGCAGTTCAGTCGACATTCGTTGACATATGTCATGTTGTCATCAGCACATATCGGGTAGTAAACCCTGGGGCATCCCAAGCACTGAGGAGTAGCAGGGATGGCGTCCAGTGAAGGTATATCCACGGAATATAAGTTGGAAAAGTTGAAGAAATCCAAATGCTGATTCCATGAGGTTACTACTAACGGCATATCTGTTAGATTTTAAAATTATTTAATTTTTTGCTAAAGGCGCAACAATAGTCAATTAGTCGAAAACGAGAGCGAATGACTGAATGATAATGACGATGATTTTTCTAATGTATATTATAAGATATTATTATATAATTGAAGTGTTTCTTGGCTTGTATATGCAAATTAATTTTAAGATGATGGTGCAAATTGAAATATATTTTTTTGTTATTTGATAGTTCTGTTAATTATCACAAAAAGATATAGTTTAATCGTTTCGATATAACACACCGTATCTTTGGACCAAGACGTTTCGGATACTTAGAACATACGCAGCTCAGTAAATATATTTTCTTTCCTCCTATGCTATTCTTAATTAGTGAAAATAATATATTATTTAGGTCTTCATATACAACTAGGACGGGGCCGTCGTGGGACAGGCCTAAGCGTGTGACTGTTACGCGACTATTGTGGGTTCGATCCCCACTCGGGGAAATAAAATATTATTGTTTGTTAATATTATCATTTCATTATCGAGGCTGAGAACGGCGTTGAGCTCCACCACTCAACATGCAATGCCTGTAGAATTTGGCGAAAAGTGGGAAACGGAGTGTTTCCCACTTAGGCTAGGTTTCCTCTACCTACCGGGATGACCGTGCGAGTTACCGCGTGAAGTTGATTTATTTGATTTTATCATTTATTAATTTCTTTTCTCTGGTACCAAGGCGAAAGCGTGGCGTTGAGTTCCGCCACTCAACACGCACGCACGTGTCTTAACACTCTTGTGCTCTGCCTAGAGTAGGCATATGTAGGATATAGCGTGAAGCGGAAAAAAAAACAACAAAACATTAACAAAAAACAGAGAACAGAGTGATAACTAACTTTTGTTTGTGTACTGTGTTCTAGATATTATGTATTCGCTTGGTTTAGAAGTACTCAATCAAGCTGAGTGCTGATACTAAGCTTTAGAGCTCCGCAAAGTTCAAACAAGGCACCTTTGTGTTGTAACCCTCTCGAACGTTAGCCTATTAAGGGGGTTTGTAGTTTGAAAGAAAATATTTACTTAGTGCTTTCGAAATCTTATTCATAGGCCGGTATTACGTAATGTGTAGATACACTGGAATTATTTTTAATAAAATAGTCGGGATAATTTTTTTTTCACGCTCTATCCCGCAAATCCGTAGGGTAGATAGAATGAACCCGGGAATCTATTGTTAAGACACTCCGCCTTCATTAAGACACTTCTGTTGCCAACTTTCACTTGATTTTTTGAGGTGATGTCATTGAAAATATTAAATATTACATCCTTTCTAATGAGCATGCTTGTGGTCCATCCTGTGCAGGGTAGGTAGAGAAAACATAGTGTTAAGACACCGTTGAGTGACGGAATCTAACGTCACGCTTTGTTTTCTTATCAGAGTGAGGAGATGAAAAAAAAAACAATGTTCCGTTTAGAGGGAATCAAATTTACAGCCGCTGCTTTTACAATCATCTGCTATGTCACTGTTCCACGACTCCTCTATAATCCATACGACTATATCTATATCATTCTTCACCCAGAAATCTAACAGCTATAATTCTATTCAATAGCAATAAATGAAAATTTTCAGTTTTTTTTTTACTTTATAAAAATATTTTTAACGAAGATGTTAAAAGAATAAAATTTCTTTACCGCGATAAAAGTTGCAATTGGCCAGTTAACTTAAGTCAACATTTTTAAAAGATTTAAAAAAAATTTATATATTTTTTTCATTTGGGATAAATATTAAGTAAGTAAGTGATTCAAATTTCCTACTTTAGCTAATTACTTTTACTCGTACTACTCTAAAACTAAAGAGTTTATTTGTTTGAACGTGTAAACTCAGAAATTACTGTTTCGAATTGAAAAACTCTTTCGAATAGTCCATTTATCGAGAAAGGGCCTATAGGCAATGTTAGATCCCCTTAATAATTTCCATCAACAACCAGTGGGTTGTTGTACCTCGGGCACTTAGAACGTGGCATGTACCGTACACAACTCTTAGCTATTTCCGTTGGACCTCGCCGCGGGTGCGGCAGCTGGTACAACGTAGTTAAATAAAAACATATGTAACTTTATCTCAAATATCCTCCTTTAGTAAAATTGGAGAACAGATTTTCATATATTTATATATTAAATTTATAAATAAAAAATCTGCGTATTTTTGTCGATTTTAAAAAGATGACTTTTTTTAAAAACTGAAGCAGACGAAAGAGTTAAGACACTCCATTCCTCACCTTCTACCGAATTTTTGGAGCATTGCGTGAGTGAAGAAACTCAAAGCCCTCGCTCACTCGCTTTGATTTGTTACCAGGGCGAAGAAATGAAAATATTTAATAATTCATTTCCCCTAGTGATATTCCAACCCACAACCAGCGCTTACAGTCACACTCTAACGGCCCCTAAGATGTAAGATTTAGGTAATATTAGAGGTTAAATGAAAAAAAAAAACTTACAAAGCAATATAAATTGAGTTACTAATTTGTTATTGTCCAATACAATCATGTTCTGTTCGCTGTCAAAGTCTTTCTCAACTATAATTAAGAGTTTATAGCGTCAATTAAGTTTCTTAATTGATTTCATGTATACATTTGAAGGGTATGTAGTTTTGTAGGATTATAAGCTATTAAATCTTATTAATTAGACGTCGTGGTGCAGCGATATAGCTGTAATCACGACGGTTGTGGGTTCGATTTCCATTCGGATAAATGAATTATTTTAATTTCCTCGCACTGCTAGTAGATATTGATTTATTCGTCCATTTGTCGCGCACATACCCAATGCAAATCTAAGACTTATGTGATTGTCCCATAGATACTATTGTTAGAAATTAAGGTTACTTTAGCTTTCAAATAAAAAAGACACCAAGATCGGTTCACCCAGTCGAAAGTTCTGAGGTAACAAACATAAAAAAAATAGAGTCCAATTGATATAACCAACTTCCTTTTCTTACAGAAGTTGGTTAAAATAGAACAGAGTGTCTTACCACTAAGTACTATAATCCATAGTAGGTAACTAGAGTTGCTTAATACATTTTTGTTGCTAATAGGGATGTGAAAAAGGCTGTAAAAAATCTAAAAAAAAAAAACAATCAACATTATGAAACTCATATTTGGAAATATATCCAGTGAAAGCTTACATACAAAATATCTTGAGTTTCAAAGGTCTCCCTCCATTAGGCTGCCAATCGAAGGTATAGCGGTTATTGGCATTGTGATGCAAAGTATGTAAAATCCGGAAAACCGTGACTGCTCTTGGATGTCATTCACACAGAAGTCATCACTTTTTTTTAAAGAAAAGGCATTTATATTATTTTTTGTTCATATAGCAGAATACACAGAGAGGACCTAGTGTTAAGACACTCCGTTCACCACGCACCGCTTAATTTTTGTGACATTGCTTTGTCTTCTTAGCAGAGCCAGGCAAAGATTTAATGAGAATAATTCAATACTCTGAATAGGAATCAAACGCAAAACCTTTTAAGCCCGTTTAAAAACAGACACAGTGCCACTGCACTAAGATGGCTGTATACCAGCCAAGCGTATGGAATAGTGATCATTAAGTAAGACTTTTTTCACCAGGAACATAATATTTTTATCGGAAAAATATTCAGATGATTATTTAAGTTTATATACCAGGTTAGTTTTCGGTATTGTATTAAAATAATAATATAAATATATAAAGTTAAGGTTTGATTTTTAAAATATGTTAAAACTATTTAAATATTAAAAACATGTTGTACAGAAAGGCGGGCGCAGAAGACAGTATTACTTCAGACGGTGCGCATCATAAAATTTCCCCAATTTAGAGTCTTCACCTGTGGCTCATCTCATCCCGTCGCCGACGAATAATTTTAATATTTATAAATACTTATAAAATCTTGTATTTTATTTTGATACAAGATTATTAAATAGCGCAGCGATTATTGTGGCAAAGCGAGGCAGTGTCTGCTTGTACGCAACGGTTGAACGGTTGTGGGTTTCATTCTCATTCATGGAAGTGAAAATATTTTTATTTTCTGGTGATGATGGATATTTAGTTGGATTATTCATTTCACAATTAACTCGTGATTTGTCTAAATGTGAAGAAGAGACGATTCTAGAGGCATATGCGAGAGAGGCATGGAAAAAAAAAAAACAATATTTTGTATCAAGTTGCTTGTAGATAACATCTACTTATTATTATTATAACTGAAAACCCAGTTTTACGCAATTGATTGGCGTAACTCAACGCTGCGCTTTGCCTTGTTACGAGAGCGAAGAATTGAAAACGTTAAATATTTCATTTTTTCAACCTGTAACGCTTACAGTTAAACTCTGGTACATATCTAGTAACAGCACCTATTTATCATTAACACCTTATTAACATTAACTAAAATGTTCTACTTAAACTATAATACTTTATTTTGTACATTCACGAAAGATATATATAATAAAACCAATAAAATATTTACAATAATAATTTACAAATTATTGTATTTTCTCCATATTTTTTGCCTTTGTAAATATATTTTCATATATCGTTTTTTCAATCCCCGGAGATCATTGCCTAGTCTCTTTGATAGCCGTGACTTTATTCCCTTTTATTTCGAGAATAATGTTGAACACACTTTACACAAATTCGCAGGAAATTTTCAGAATATCACGAAAAATGACGAATAAAAAATGTAATATATATATACTTGGATTTATTTTATTTACATAAATATCACTATCTTGCGGTCGCCGCATTTTTTTTTATTTTATTTTAGATTGAATTTGGTGTAAAAATACATATTTTACTATGTAATCTTAGTTATTCATATTTTTTATGTTTTATTTTAGGTACTTTTATAACACAAAAAATCTATTATTGTTATACATATTTGAGAAGTCGTGTCAATCAGTCGTGGCGCAGGGGCATAAAGTATGACTGTAAAACCGACTGGTTGTGGGTTTGATCCCCACTCGGGGATATGAAACATTTACTTACATTCATATTTCCATTTCTTCGCTCTGGTGTCAAGGCAAAGCGCGACGTTGAGTTCTGCCACTCAACACGCAATGCCTCCAGAATTAGGCAGAAAGTGGGAAACAGAGTGTCTTAACACTATATTCCCTTTACCTACCCTGCTGTGTATGGAATACAGCGTGAAGCTGTTTACTTTGTTTTTGTATTTAAAAAGTATCACGCGTTGTAAAGCCGTAGAAAATAATTTAGTCAGATGGACTGGCCGTGAACGTATGGTTTAGTGGTCAAAGCGCCTGGTCGGTTTCCAGGAGTCGCGGGTTCGAGTCCCGCTACGTTTAAATTTTATACGTTTTCTAAATAAGTATAAATCTAGTTTTATCTAAATATAAACAAAAAGACAATAACGGTGTAATAGTCAAACTGAAACTCAACCGACAAAATGTACGTATACTAAGAATCTTTTTGACCTTCCTATTTTCGTCCCATTTTTTGCCATTACGCGCAGGTCAATACCTAATGTCCTCAGCATTAGAACCGTTTTGGAAACGTGAGGCACGGTTCCCAAAAATTGAGACATAATTTATGCACAATGAAGAGATTCATTCGGGAATCGATTTAAAACCTTATGTAATATGACTTAGAATTTATTTTCAATTGTCAATTTTTGTTTGTTTTTAACTGAAAATGCTACATTGCTAGTGTTTCATGTACTTCGAATTTTAGTTTACTTTTGTCGTAAAATTTATTAAATTTTTCTTAGTGTGGGTTTATTTGAATTAATGTACTGTAAAAATTGGCTGTTGTGTTTAACAGTGGTAAACAGCATAATAGAAATATAAAGAGAATTTTTTTATACAACAACGATTTAGTGTTAACAATCAACCTACTTCAAAAATAGGAGGTTCTCAATTTTATTGAATTAACGTTTTTTACTTCTTGATGATATTTTGCTTACTGAACTAAAATATTTAGACAAGTCTTTTTAGATTCTGACTATGAATAAGGCGGCTGTGACTTCTATTCCCACTCGAAGGAATTAATTGTATTAATTTCCTGGCATTTTATATAAGACTTGGTAAAAAAAGAATTGAAAGTGGGTAACGAGGTGACATTAGGTTCCCTCTGCCTTTCTATAACCGTGGTACACCGTGAACTTTAAGACAAACTTTTATCGAAGGACGTTATATCCTAACAACGCTGCATATTGAAAATATGTCTTTACTTGTTTGCCTCTAAATATTACTGATATTTCATCTACGTATATGTATTTTATATAAAGAATTTTATATAAAGGTACTTAACCATTATAAATATGGTTTTGTTTTGAACTTTATGTGTAGGCCGTTGTGGCGCAGTGGCACAGTTGTAGATTCGATACTTACTCTGGGAAAAGACTTATTTTATTTCCTCGTACTAATAACAATAAAAGCGAGGTGATGACTTCCATCACTCAAGACGCAATATTTGGACAATTGGGCAGTACGCTGGACATAGTGTCTTAACAATAGGTTCCCTGCATCTACCCTACTATATGCATAATACGACACAAAACTAAAAAAAAAACAAAAAAGCATAACATAAATTAAATATACTAACCGTAACCACTTACATTTTAGCAGCGAAGGTCAGATATGAAATAAAAGAATGCGACAAAACGTAAACGAAATTACACCTGTTTTTATCGCTCGGGCCGGATATAAACAGGGAAAAGCTGCCGTAGTATTAAAATTATGCTCTCTGAAACCAATTGTTATTGCCGGGGTACGTTTTAGGAACTTTTTTGGCACTTGTATTTTGGCAACAATGTATAATTTATTACCAAATATTCTGCAAAGAGTAAATATCGCAGAGGTAATAAAAATATATAAATCCTTTTTCTACATAATTTAGAGACTTGCCGCTTTAGGTACCTTTCTGCATTGAAACAAGTGAAGCGCTCCCCACGCTGCTGGCAGTTAGCGCCATGGCCTTGGACGAGATGGACTTGTAAAGTAAGAATGGGTGAAAATCACTTAGTAGCGACCATTTAAGACCGTTTTTGTTTTATATTTTTTTGTTTTACCACTTCATCACCACCATGCATCAGAAACTGAGGATCATGAACAGCACAGTAACCATGACAGTAGGTACTGATCAGGACGTACTTGTAATAATATTCCTAACACTCTGTATTTTTAAGATTACGAGGTGCCTGAATTACAAGTGCAATTGTGAGTGATTTCTATTAATCATGATTAGTATTAATAATGTGTCTTTATATATTTACCTTATCTCATATTACATTTTTCTAAAGAAAAAATAATAATAAATTGTAAGTCTTATATCTATACTAATATTATAAAGAAGTAAGATTTGTATTTTTGTATGTATGTATGTGTGTATGTTTGTAGAGTTTTCACGCAAAAACTACTGGACCGATTTCAATATTTTTTTCACTATTAGAAAGCTGCATCTTTACTGACCAGCATAGGCTATATTAAATTTTCAAAAAAAATAGAGATCCCTAATAAAAATGCAATAATGTAACCCAAGGTGAGAAGAAATTGATCTTAACAATTCTATCATCGCATGCGCTGCGAAAACTATTGATGATAGAACAAAACAATGTTCTACAGTATTATAGAGCGCATCAATATCTATAAAAAAGTCCGCGATAGCATATGTCCAACTACTGTAGTTATGACAATATAATCATTTTTTTATATTTTATAAGTTAACAAAAGTGCCGACAACAATCAAACCATATTATTCATACCTCTGCATTAATCCTTATCCTATTAAATGATATTTTATTAAAGATAATTTTAATACCTGTAAAATACTTTTTAAATTAATAAAATCGGATATCCCATTCAAAAGATATAACGAATTTAAAAATATCAATCTAAAGAAAATCATGTAATAATAAAAAATGCGGTGTGTGCCGAGTGGCTTCGCGCATCGTGGCGAGTAACTCTGCGGGGGTGAGGGGGAGGAGCATCGATATCACTAAAATTATTAAGACAATCGATTAGATTTTTTGTTTCCTTATTTCATTTGAATAACGCGTAATGCGTAACTGTTAGAGTTATGTTACAATAACTAATTTTCAAAGGAAAAAGTGCAAACTAGAACAGAGCCGCCATCGTAGTACAGAGGGACATCTAAAATATATATATATTATATTCTGTCATAATGAATAGCTTTAAATTTTGCATACAAAGGTATTCCGTGCGTAGTTTATCATTTTTTTGAGATTATCGTGAACGCACAGATAAACAGACAAACTGACCAAGTTCTATTACATTTTTAAATGTCCGTAATAACAATTTTTCTAATATATCTTCCATGTCCAGACACCGATGAGTTAGGATTTTATTGTAAGTATTGATATAACTATATAGCTATAACCATAACTTAGGCCATAAGGACTCCTTAAGGCAAAAGTTTAAAGAAATTAATATATTGACAGTTGCATCTCTCTTATGGGTGGTACGAAAATGCGACCTAAGGTTTTAATAATTTTCACATTAGAAATCGTAAGTGCGTTGCAAATATACATTATAGGTATATTAAAACATAAATATAATTTTAGTGTTTTAAGTAAATAATTCTGTGGTTAAAGCGGGCGAAGCCGCGAGCGGGTCGCTAGTTTATAATATTTAGAAAACATGGTTTTGGTACAAGCAAACAGATAATAAAAAATATAATTTAATGAAAAAAAAGAAACATTATGATAACCAGGTATTCCATATAGGAAACTACGAATAATGTGATATTTTATACCCGGTAGTTACTTCAGGTACTATTATATAAATGTGTCATATGCAATAGTTAGTTAGTTCAATCTCTTAGTTATTTGACTACAGAGTGAAGGTGCAGATGAAAATAAATATAATACAATGAAATGTTCGAATATTTCTTTATTGTATTTGCATATGGGTTAAGTTGCTGAACTTAACGCCGTGTTTTTCAACTACTTACTACAAAAGAATAATATAATTGATATAGTGAAGTTAATGTTGTGTATAAAATTCTACATACATACATACATCGAAAAAATATATATATTTTAGGACAACATCAGAAGTTAAGCATTAGTTTAATTTTATTAATTTATTAAGACTCTGTTGTATGTAACATATAAACAAAAAACTTTAAAAAATAAAAAAAATAGGAATAAACACAGAAAATAGGACCATAAATGGAACAATATGAATTTACCTTCAAGATTCGCCCCGATCTTGCCAAGCAGAAGGGATCAATATTACCATTTTTCTACTTAAAGCTCGTCTATACGTTATACAGGGTCCATATCTTCTTAGTGTCTTTTTCAGACAATTAATAATACAAACGTTCACATAAGTAAGGTTGTCGGTGGCACACGCAGGCCAGTAAATTCTGGGGCACTCACAGTTCGTTATTATATCTAAATCGTGAAGTCTAGTTTTATTTGGTATTTGAAATGGATATTGTAGCTGATACATTTTCATTAAGTCTCTTATTGGCGTTGCTGCAATATCGATGCCTGCAATAGAGTTACTTAATTTTTATTTAATTAAGTGTTTATACTGACAAAAGAGTTGGAGATAAATATGGGTGCCAAGTTAAAGCTCAAGGTTTACCTGGCAAGTTTTTTTGCATCAAACGAAATAATACAACCTAATAGTATAAGTCCAGAAGGCGTTGAAATTATATCGTTATACAAATATAATATAGTCATAAAAAAACAATTAAATTTAAATCCTGCGCTTGAATTATATCACACAAAACTTGGCACCTATATAGATATCTGATTCTTTTGTCGGTGAAGAGACGTTTCACATTAATATTATAATGGAACATACGTACTTTTTAATATGATAAAAAAATATAGAACACATATAAAAATATATAAAGAATGTTTTTCTTTTGTTGTCAGAGGAATTCGCATTCTAATATTAGTATCGATTCCGATTTACAGTAGTAGTTTTTGTTTAAAATTTTCGCCATAAAATATCTAGCACAATAAACACAAATAGAAATTGCTTCATGAAAAGAGTTATTGTTATTTGAAATGTTTGTGGATTTTAGATTGTTTTATTGAAAATTTGTAATCGTGAATACGTCTATTATCCTATGGTAAAACAGCTTTTAGCAATGTACGTAAATAAGATTAATTTCATATATGCTTATAATGTAAATTTACATTGTTTTTTTTTTTAATTCTCAAAGTATTTATTGTAATATCCGTAGATGTATATTAATGTCATAAAGCTGAAGAATTTGTTTAGTTGAACTTGCTGATTACAAGAACTAGCTCGTAATAAAAAAATAGTTATGTGTTAGATATGATTTCGTTAACCATTTCAATTTCACCCTCTGAAGCAACGGTCAGGGTATTGGGTATATAACTATTTTTTTTAGCTACACGCTGTGTCCTGCACAGAGCAGGATAGGCAAACCGAACCTAGTAACCTAGTGTTAAGACAATCCGTTCTCATCAACACACCATCATTTCCCATTTTCGGCCGAATTTTTGCGTGTTGAGTGGCGAAACTTAACGCTGCGGTTAGTATTGCTAGAGCGAAGTTAGAGAAATTATTTATTAGCAATATCAATCACAATCATGACCTTCTATAATTTAAAATTTTGACTTTCATAGATTTAAAATGGATTGAAATGAAATAAATACTAATTCTGAATTCCCATCTCTATATATAGTGTTCCGCCATTTTAACATAAGATTTTTCAATTAGGTATATACATCAACTTTGTTGTTAAACTTGAGCTAACCATACCAACAAACCATAGCGCAATTCTTTATACTGATAAGAACTTTTTGTTTTATAGGGCAAAGTGTTAAAACAGTTAATTCGAAATGAAGCAAGCATATATATTTATAAAGTTTTCTCGCTGTTCATTAGTATTCTAAGCCTAGCATGTACGAGTGCCCTTGAGGTAACTGTCAGATCTCCAGTGAACACTACTGTGGCGTAAGTTATAAGAAACGTAATTTCTTTTGTCGTGTGGGAAACAAAACAAAATGTGATATAGGTAAAGGACGAGAGGTTCGTATTTTACTATATTTTGTTATATCGAGGCAGTAGTGGTACATAGATACAGCGTTATGGATTGCCACTTGGGAGATTTTTATTAGTTTTACTATTCTCGTTCTGATACCAAGACAAACCACGGCGTTGAGTTTCGCCGATTAATAGGCAGTGCTTTGAAAACTTGGCAAATAATATATAAAAGTGGTAAGCGGAGTGTCTTAACACTAGGTTCCCTCTGTTTACGTGCCGTTTGAGATTACTGCCTTATCACACCTAAAGAGCAGATTAAGTAGCTGAATCCAATGCTAGGATCCTATTTGTTTTTTCCTATTTGAGAGACATTACAGGTTGGACAGAAAAACTCTATATTTTACCTTTACTTACCTTACCTACGTTATATGATATAATAATGTATAGTAAATATATTTATAATAATGTAAAGTACACATACGTTTACATATAACGGTAAGTAAAAGTAAGTAGTAAGATATCAGACTTTCCGTATATTTTCCGATTTTAGAGACATTAGACATTAAGTTCTAATCAACAGGCAATGTCTCGAAAATCGAGCGAAATATTAGGGGTTCACATTTAAACCTAGGCCTAGTACAACTGGGTCACAGGCAGGTGTGTAAATCACGTGTTTGCGGGCTGTCAGCGGTGTCAAATGGAATAAGCTGTGGTACACTCGCGATGTTTACTTTTTTTTTAATTCAAATACTTTATTTTTTTTTAAGTATTTAATGTTACATATTTTTTTATTTTTTAAGCTTATATAGCATAGCTTAGAAATTTTGAGTTAAGATACTCCGTTCAAATTAAGTCATTTTCGTTCTCCTCTTTTCGCAAAATTATGGAGGCGGAACACAAGTATCTATGAATGTATTGATTGACATTGGATTCATTTCGACGGTTTCGGATTCACCCCAAACTTACCGCATTAATCTTAGCGAGCGTTTCAAATTTATCTTTGTACAAAGTTGCCAAAATAAATTTGGTTTAGAAACTTTGCACTTACGATAAGTCTACACATTCAATTTTATTATCTTGTAAGGAAATGAAATTTCGGTTTGAGTTGGTGTAGAGTTGCGTTGCGTGTTATTGTTGGAGAAATTGGGAGTTTCGATATTGAGTTATATAATATGATAATTCTTTAATATTGAATTTTGTATTTTGAACATATTATGTTGTTTACTGTGTATACAGTAATAATATTTTTTTGTTGAATAAGGTCGTTGCAGCGCAGGAGCATAAGCGTGTGATTGTAAGCATAACGATTGTAGGTTCGATTCGAGCTCGGGTGATTATAATATTAAAGGCAAAGCGTGGCATTGAGATCCGCCACTAAACACGTAATGCCTTAAGAATTCGGCGAAAAGTTGGGAACGGAAGTATCTAAACGGAGCGTGGAGAGTCTCAACATTAGGTTCCCAGATTCCCTCGGCTTCCCATGCTATATGCGGGATATAGAATGAAGCTAAAAAATATATAGTTTCTTATTCAGTGGAATATTGTAAGCAAGGTAACTTAACTTAACTTAACTTCACGCTTTATCCCTAGCGGGTTAGTAGTAGCGGGGGAGAGAACGGAGCGCCCAACGCTACGGGGTCCAAGATGGAAGGCTTGCTCGCAGCGACCCCTGCCAGCCCTTACGAGGGCTGCAACGTTCCATCCGCCACGTGCACCTCGAGAGAGCGCACTGATAGGGCGTCGCTGGTGTGTCAAGTGGTGACGAATGCGGCGTTGGGGACCGCCACCCAACACGCCATGTCTGGAACGGCGGGAGGTGGAGGACGGAGCTACAAATAGCTACGTGGAATGTAAGAGGAGGGATGGAAGAAAAGATGAATGAATTATTAGATGTGATGGATGATAGAGATTTAGACGTCGCTTGTGTGACTGTAAGCAAGGTGCTTGTTTAATTTTGAAATCAATGTGAAAAAATACGATTAAGATTTTATAAATTACTAGATTCATAAAATTTAGCTTTAGAAGCCGTTGTAACGCAATGGCAATGTCTGGCTATAGGACTTTTCGTTTTGAGTTCGATCCCGATATCAGAATTTTTCGTATTCATTAGTCTGGCTAGACGCGAAGCAGACAAAGGCTAAATGTCTTTAATTTAATACAACAATGTCTAAATTCTGCCGTTCCGTTACTAAATTTATCTATAAATAACCTTAGCTAACAAAAATATAACTACTTATGAAGATTATTTCTCAAAGAAGTCGATCAAAATATAAATAACCTTAATAAACGTATAATAAAATATATAATATGATATTTTTTTCCACAATTATTATGGTCGTTAATTCAAAAATATTTTTACTTAACATTAAAGTGTGGTAAATGTTGAGAGGCCTTTATTAAAAGATGTATAATGGGAACAAAAAAGGACGACTCAAACGTAAAATTTAAATGACTTTCACAAGAAAAATAGGCGCCCTCGGAACGAGAATTGTCCGTCCATTCCAACCAATATTCTTTGAAATTCGATGAATGATCATAAAAATTGCAAAGTTTGTGAAATCAGATATCTAACTTTCATCATTTGTAGTATATTATTCTATGTTTTGTTCTTTGACCTTTTACTTTAATTTATTGATGCTGTAATTCTGGAGGGGCTTAAGCGTGTGACTGTACGCGTGACGGTTGTGGGTTCGGTTTCCACTCGTGAAAATGAAATAATTAATAAGTTTAATTCCGCTTTGATAATGAGGCAAAGAGTGGCTAGTTTTGCCAATCAACACGGACACCTGAGCAAAGAAAATAAATATATATATTTTTTTTACTTCCTCAACTGAGAATCGAACAATCAACCTGTCACGGTACAGTCACATGCCTCAGCCCCCGCGCCGCGACTGGCCTCAATAAATAATTACTCACAACTACAATCTTAAATAGCTAATGACTAAAATAACATGATTTTTCCAGCATGTGCAAAATATAGACCGTATTAACATTTTTCATTTTCCACCGAATTCTGGATCCGAATATTTTACATATTTCAATCTTCAGAATTTAAATTAATTTTGCAGCTTCACACTTTATCCCGCAGTATCCCGCAGTATTAGTGGTTTACGCAAATCGAACCCAGTATTAATACTATCCGTTCTCCATACACCGCTGAATTCGAGACATTGCATGTTGATAAACGCAACTCAACGCCGCATTTTGTCTACCAGAATCATTTAAAATTATTCGAGTTCAATTAAACTTTGCAGAATTTCTATAATGAAACAGTGTGATGTTTGCACGTTAGCTGTAAAGTGAGATACCGTTTTACCACTAACTATTATAACTTCATACTGCACTTAAAATCAGAACTAAATTTGAATATATCAAAACTTTGAGGTTGTGAAGAGAGCGTGTGTATGCAATTAGTAATAATTATACAATCACATTTATGGGTTTTAAATATGTAGTGTTTTTGCAGTATACTGATTTGATTTTATGCAGTTTCACGCTGTTTCCCGCAAACAGCATGGTAGGCAGAGGGAACCTAGTTTTAAGACACTCCATTCCCCACTTTTTCGCCGAGTTCTGGGAGCATTGCGTTTTGAGAGCCACCAGAGCGAAGTAATAAAAATATAAATGTAAATAAATATTTCATTTCCTCGAGTGGGAATCAAACCCTCAACCAATCGATTTTGCAGTTACACTTTGTGCCCTGCGCCACGACTGGCCTGCATTCAATTAAAAATATTTAAAATGGCGTCAAAATTTTTTTTCCAGGAAATATAGTGTAAGTCCTGCGTTCTTCGCACCCCTTCCTACCTAGATAGATATTAATAAATACATTTTTCTATTAAATACAACAATTTTGCGATCAAAATCAAATAAAATGTCAGATTATTTATTGTGATTTATTATGTTTATAACAGTATAGTCATACTAAAATATTCAAGCAATTTTCCTCAAATACACTTTAATACTATGAAATAAATATTTGACCGCTAGTTATTTGAGATCAAGAATAAATAATATAACAAGAAATAATAACATAACAACAATCAAGTCAAAGTAGTCAAATCAAGAACAAATAACATAACATACGTTATCTCTAGTTTAGAGATCATTGTGTCGATTGAACAATCAACGTAGTGAAAACGGTTGAAGTGAACGTTTTAATAGCGAAAAGCTATGGTTAAGATCTCGAGAGGCTGTTACAGTACGGTCAACAAGTCGTGGTCGCCTGAACTTAGCTGCAGACGGTTGCACAGATTCGGTTCGGTTAACTAGTAGAGAATGAATGAAATTTTTAGCCTTAAGCCCACATTTTGTACATTTTTAAATTGAGTGCAATAAATAATCTGTTAATATAAATGAAAATCTTCCTACTTTTAACTGTTTTATCAAGTAAAAGATGTACATAGGTTCAGAAAACTTAACTGTAGGGTGGCCACGACTTGTTAACCGTACTTTACTTAACTGTTAGGTCAAGAGCTCGTTGCAAACAGTATTGCTCGATAAACTTATGTGGGCCCTTTAGATAGATAGATGAATTTCTTTATTACAAATCCAATCATAAATCAAAGATGAATAAAATCAGCTTCACACTGTATCCTGCACACATCAGGGTAGGCAGAGGATATCTAGTGTAAGACACTCAGTTCCCCACTTTCTGCCAAATTCTGGAGGCATTGCGTGTTAAGTGGCAGAACTCAACGCCGCGCTTTTGCCTCGACACCAGAGCGAAGAAATTGAAGTCTAAATTTAAGGAAATATTTCATCTCCTCGGGTGGGGATCGACCACACAACCACTCGGTTTTACAGTCACACTTTGTGCCGCTGGGACACGAATGGCCTCTCAAAGATGAATCAATAATATATTATTATATGTAACTCTTGTGAACAAGATCTTACCACTGTTAGTGATTTCTTACAGGTCACCTTACGAATAAACATGTGATAGGGATTTAGGTCATAGATTTATGGAAAATATTTAATTTAAAATGGGGAACGGAGTATCTTAGCACTACGTTAGATCTGCCTATCCTGCTATTTGCGGGATACAGGGACACTCTAATCCCATTAAGGCACTTCCGTTCACCGCTGAACTCTGGAGGCATTACGTGTTAAGTGGCGGAAATCAATGACGCGCAATATTTATTATAATATTTTTGTCAAACATACAAATATTAATATTACACACACTACTAGTGTGTAATATAATTTTTTGTAATTTTAGTAGTTATAAAGGATCATTAAAAAAAATTTGCAATTCTTTATCTTATGTTCTCTAAGTAAACATGCATGTAATGTACTCCTGCGTTTGCACAATTGCTTAAAAATTAATAAAAACTGTTCAATTTAAGTAACTTTATTCCTCAAAAAATGGTGGCCACTGTAAAGTAGAATGATCACAGAATTAGTTTCAGTGTAATGTCAGAGAGATATTTATCAATAACGAACAAAAGAGAAGAAAAATAAAAAAAAAGAGTTTTTTTTTAATCTCCTTAAATTAATATTCATAGCTTTAGCGTCTAGACTTTAGATGCATTATAACTTAAATTAACTGAGCTTCACGCTTTATCCCAAGCGGGGTAGCCAGAGAGAACGGAGCGCCAAACGCTACGGTCTCTATATACCTCTTTCGCCTCGTCCACTGTCACCAACCTCTTCATACATGCCCTGCGTCCCCTGCATTCCCGCTGGTGTGTCAAGTGGCGACGTATGCGGCGTTGGGGACCGCCGCCCAACACGCCGTCTCCAGAACGGCGGGAGGTGGAGGACAGAGCTACAAATGATGTGATGAAACCATCTTTTGTTATAACTTTTATGTCTCGGTGTAATTTGTAGCAACTTTTTGTAAATTCTTCAATTTGTAGCAACAAATATTTACACAGAGGTAAGGAATTATACAGACGTAGAGTCAGACCAGTTGTGGTGCATGGGCACAAAGTGTCACCTTAAACACGAGGAGTTTCGAGTTTGATTCCCACTGCAGGAAATGTAACATTTAATATTTTTATTTTTTCGCCCAAATGCCACCAGTATTCGCAGAAAAATTAAGAACAAGTGTCTTAAGACTAGTTTCCCTCCGTCTACCTTGCTGATTTTTTTTGGACGGAAAAGACACGGCAAACGAGCGTTTGTGTCACCTGATGGTAAGTGATTACCGTCGCCCACGGCCCCGTGCAACACCAGAGGTGCGTTGCCGGCCTTTAAGGTAGGTTGGGCGCCGGGGCCCGGCATTACCTGATGCGAAACGCAGTGGCATAAAACCACTACTTCTAGCCGGTTTTAAATGCCGGGGGTGGTAATGATCCGGTCGAGTCCGTCCATGCGTGTTGCAATGCTGGAAACGTGTCTCTACCACACGTACTTTAGTCGCCTCTTACGGCACCACCAGTACCAGGATGATCCTATTTTAGGCCGGGATCACATGGCCTAGAATAGCGGATTGCGGGATACATCGTGAAGATAAAAAAAAATACTCTTGCGCTCGAAGCAGTGCCTGCGACATACAACTTAACATTAAATAAATTCATAATGAAATTAATTTAGACAATTTTATGGGCACTTATGTATATTATGATGTATCGATAAAAATTAAGTAAAAGGGAACCTACTGTTAAGATACCATAGAGTATTATAACAATGAAATATAAATTATATTTTAATTACTTTATTTTATTACAAAAATAATAAACATCCTTAGCTTATATTGGCTTTATAAAGCTTCTACTAAATAATAGTTTATTTGAAATCCATCCATGAAAATATATTTACATTTTATTTTGTCTGATATTTCTTTTACATAAAAATATTTAATATTTTTCTATTTTCGTATCGTTTTTATTTTAGGCTTTCAAATAAATATTTGTTTTTATTTAATACGTTATAGTGGTGATTTTTCTACGCTTTAGTGCGCCTTATCTAACCATCGGTGATTGATAGAATTGGTTAAAATGAAACACTATTTAATATATAAAGCTGTTTTTTTCATGTTAGTTACAAAATTTTGTATTATGTATTTTGTATGGCGACTCACTCTTATAAAATTTTTAAAGAGCAGCTCTATGTTTTTTCATAATAAGTCCCGTGAGTTTCTTGCGCCGGTTCGTCTCAGGTCTGAGGCATTAACTTTAGTGAACTGGTGGTAAATTATTTGACGTTCAAAAAATGAAGCATGTAACTTGTTATTTGTAATAAAATTATTTAAGTTTGACTTTGATATAGCAAGTAAGGAGATCGAATCTAGTGAAAAGACACTTTTACACTAGGTTCCCTCTGCCAATCCTGTTATTCGGAAATTTCACAGAGTGGCGTTTCCCACCTTCCACCAAATTCTCGAGATATTGTGTGTTGCGTGACAGAGCTTAACTCCGCGTTCTTTTTACCAGAATAAATTAAATATCCCTGGTGAATCCTCCATAAATACTATAAAAGCGTTTAAGCGTTTTGCGGTGCATGCGTTGGGTAGACTCGACCGGACCATTATCACCCCCGGCATTTAAAACCGGCGTGAAGTAGTGGCTTTATGTCACTGCGTTTCGCATCAGATAATGCCGGGCTCCAGCGCCCAACCCACCTGAAAGGCCGGCAACGCACCTGTAACTCCTCTGGTTTTGCACGGGGCCGTTGGCGGCAGTTAACACTTACCATCAGGTGACCCCAAACGTTAGTTTGTCGTGTCTTTTCCATAAAAAAACAACTATCTTACTACTTACACTTGAAACACACAAGACATTGTACCATAATTATTATCGAAGCAACTGAAGAGTCAACCACGGCTTTCCCAAGAAATAATATATTTACAAGAAATACAATCTCGTATAGGTGTTTCATGGAATGTCACGTAACAGGGACTTAAATAAAATGTGGTATATTCTAAGAATGTGCAGGTTACGGTCTTGCGGTCGACATTCAGGAAAAATACCAAGCTTCCTGCGGCGCTCGTTGTAACTTATATTTAAACGCCTTTTAAACGCTTCCTATATTTTATTTAAATATATATAGTAGCAGTTACTCTGATTTGGTATTTTTTCTGTACTATTTTTTTTATAAAGACAAATTAAAATCTGAAAAAATGCACGTATTTGATACAATATTTATTAAGAGATTTGAGATACAAACAACAACATAAATAGGTTTTTTTTAAATTAACGCTTTATTCTAGCTTTCTAGTATAAGATTGCCTGTTCTATTTGGAGAGAACGGGATAAGCTAACTAAGGAATGGTTAAACTAACTTTATGGAATGTATAACATATAAAGCATTTTTTTCAGCTTCACGCTGTATCCTGCATGTAGCTGGGTAGGCAGAAAGAGCGTAGTGTCAAGACGCTCCGTTTTCCATGTCCGCCGAATTCAAATTCTTTATTAAAAGTAATAAGGTATAATTTTTACAAATACACTTCCTTTTTAAATGGCCAAATTTTGCAGTGGCAGGCGCAAAATAATCTGCCAGTGTCCCGTATAATAAAAAAATGCTAATAATGCAATATTTTTTTCATAAATAATACAATACAATTTGATGAAGTATAAACATACGATATACTTACTAGTCTGATAGCTTCTTGTTGACTAGAGAATTTAAGCCTTGCAGGACATATCAATCCAAGCCCATATATAATTATAATGTAACATACATTCTTTTAAGATACAAATAGAAAAAAATCTACATAGAATCTGGAATCTAGATAAGTTGGTTCAAAAATATAATATCCTTATAAAATTATATAGCGAAAGTATCTACTAAAATATAATAAACGCTATAGACATTTTTACTAACAAACAGGCCCCAGATCCGCTGTTATTTACGTTACGGATATATTCATTATTAAACATTCTCTTGTACTGAATAAAATAACGAGACATGGGTCCTCAAGTTCTTTGCCTATTATACTATGAAATACAATTGCTCTTAGAGATATTTATAGAATTACGGTAGGAAAACAATATGTATAAGTTATATTATGCTATAGGTCTTAAGATATTGTGATTAGAAAACTGTGGATATGAGACTCCTGGTTGGACAATGCGCGGCGTTAAGATTCGTCACCCTATGTGAAATAAGAATAAATATTGACTAGAGTGGCGTATAGCTACTATAAAACATCTGAAAAAAGTTACAAAAAGTAGAAAGAGGAGGTAAAGCCATATATGTATATACAAAGTTTTTGCGCCTATTCCGCTAAATGAAGCTGGTGTGAGATGGCATATTATACATATCAAGGATACATCATTTTATATGGGATGGTCAAAGTTTAAATGGGATGGTCAAAGGTTTCTAAAGCAATCCACAATTTTATGTCTTCCTGTTTTTTATGAAATTTGACATGTAGTTTCGGGGATTTCTATTAAACTGGATTTTATGTTTAATAACCTGCACAACGAAATTGCGGGCTAAGTGTTTATTTATTACAAATCTAAGAGGGCAAAATCGTAAATAAATCGTGAGTACTACAAAATAAGTATATGAACGAATTTAAGTAAATTTTATTTGTGATGTTTCCATAAATATATTCCCGAAAGAAATAAGAAAAATCTATATTCCTGGAGTTCGTGGAATTGACAGTTGCAAGTTGTCAGCCGTCACTTGTCGAGGACCAATTATTTTAATATTACAAGAATCAGTGGAATTAAATGAAAATTTTAAAAATAACCCAAATTACATTATGTTATATATATATATATATACATATAAATAACCTATATATATTTATATATATATATATATATATATATATATATATATATATATATATATATATATATATATATATATATATATATATATATATATATATATATATATATATAAATATATAACACTAGGTTCCCTCTGCCTACCCTGCTGTGTTCGAGAGACAGCGTGAAGTTAATTTATCTACTTACTTTGCCTCTAATGTGTAAATATACTAACCTATTCTAGGTAAGTGTAGTATCGTGTTCGAAGCATATAAATCATTTTCCAATCCCGACACATGTCCGTGGCAAATCTCTGGAGATGCCTTTACGTGGAATATTCACATAGGTTATTTGTACTTATTCTATTGATATAGGTATTATAAAATATCTCGAAATTTAGCAATTATATTTTGGCATTTACTGTATGTGAGGCCGTCGTGGATCAATGGCACAAGAGTGAAACTGTAAGCGAACGGTAGTTGTTTCGATTTCTACTACTGCGTGCAGCTAGAAGAAGAATATATATTATAATATACATTAAAAAGTAATATACAATAAATTATAATTTATGCATTAATTGGTGTAAGAACAAAATTGTAATTTAAAAATCATTTAAATCAAAATACTTACATATATGTAAACATTATTACATATATACACTTTGATCATATCACAAGATTTGCCTGACTCCTCTGGGATCACATGAAACTAGAGAAGGAAAAAGGTCAAATATATTAGAAACAGTCAGTATTACAGCAACTTTATGTTTATTACTTCAGCTTTGATTTATATGAAACAAATTTGATTTTACGCAGCTATTCCACTTATTAGAATAAATAAAGGCAATCCACTGTAAGAACTCTCCGTTCTCTATTAGTGCTTATTATGGAAATAGAGTGTGTAAATTTAACGTAAAATATAAATTGGTGTTAATTTATATTTTTTTAACTTCACGCTGTATCCCGCATGTTGCAGGGCAGCCAGAGAAAAAATAGTGTTAAGACACTGCGCTTTCCACTTTCCGCCGAATTCGCCGCAGTGTTTTTGCAGAGCGAGTACATGGTAATATTAAATAATTTATTTTCTCAGGTGGGAATGGAACCCACAATCTGTCGCATTTACAGTTGCTCTCTTGTACCGCTGCGACATGACTAAATAAGCAGGCAATGATAATTTAACTGTTAATAAAATGAAATCGTGCATTGTATTGTCTTTGATAGATGTGATAATTGAATGACCTATCAATGCAATGGCGCAAAGCTTTGAGTTGAGCTTCATTTTTTTGCTAATCATTTTTCCTTTTAAAAATTTATAAAGCTATTCGATACTTGAACAGTTTTTTCTTCTGCTTCCTCTGTATTCAACACACATGACATATTTTGGAGGCATTGCGTGCTTAGTGGCGGAACTCAACGCCGCGCTTTGCCTCGACACCAGAGCGATGAAATGATAATATTAAATATTTCATTTCCTATAGTGTCGCGACAACTTGTCTTGTGCCCCTGCGCCACGACTGGCTTCACGCGGCACACAAGTGTGCGACTTGCGCGACAGATTCAGGGTTCGATTTTCTTGTGAGGAAACGAAATAATTCATACTTTTATTCTCTCGGTCTGGTAACTATTCAAAGCGAAACATTGAGTACCGCCACTTCAGCGTAAAGTGTAAAATGGGAGTGTCTTAAAGAGAACAGAGTGCCTTAACACCAAATTCCTATTTTCCGTCTACCTCCCTTACTATGTGAATGAAAATAACAGATCAGAGTAATGAAAATATTATTGTTCCTCCGAGAGGGAATCTAACCTAAGACCCTTCAGAATACGGCCTCCATTATAGTACTAGTACAGGCAATATTAAATAATAGTTTCGTACATACAACATTCTTCGAAGACCTCATAAAATTTAGTATAATATATGAGCCTAAGTAAACATGTTGAAGTAGTAATGATATATCTTGATTTGAAGGTCGTAGGTCAATATAATATAGACGCAGTTTGATATGATTGACCAATTCGATAAGGTATAAATTGGTATTTGCAATAATATATGTCTATCTTTACTAATATACTACTAAGCAGCTTGTTTGGTTTGAATGTGTTAATCTCAAGAACTATTGAGTTAAAGTAAAAAACTAGTTTTACTATAAATTTTGAAGCCAGTCGTGGCACAGTGGCATAAGCGTGTGACTGTAAGCGTGGCACGTTAAATTTGATTTCCATTCGAGGAATTGAAACATTTAATATTTATATTTTCTTGCTGTAGTAAGGAATGGATTGTCTTAATATTAGGTTCCCAGGTTCCCTCTGCCTACCTCGCTAAGTATGTAAAATGTGTAAACACAGAATACACTGAAGAATATCTTAAGATGATAAGATATTAGAACAGGTGAATGAAGTGGTATATTTGGGAAGTATGTTCAGTAGAGATGGAAGATACGAGATGGATGTGGAAAGGCGTATTGCTGCCAGTAACAAGGTTAACGGAGCCTTAGCTGCATTGATGAGACGGCGAAACGACAGCATAGCTGCGAGTTTGGCCGTACACAATGCAGTTTGGGTACCGACTCTGTTATACGGCAGCGAAACGTGGGTATTATAGAAGAAGAATGAAAGAAAGATGAATGCTGTGGAGATATAATCTCTTCGTAGGATATGCGGAGTCAGCCTAGCTGATCGAATCCGCAATGAAGAGGTACACAGAGGGCACGTCAAACGAATGAGCGAGGAATGAATGGCAAAAAAGATTTATGATGGAAAAGTGAGTGGTTTGAGAGGTAGGGGGAGACCTCGGTTGACCTTCGAAAACACAGTATCAAAGATACTGGAGGAAGGTTACGTAAAAAGCATGAGGATCCCCCGGAGGGCATGTATGAAGAGGTTGATGACAGTGGACGAGGCGACAGAGGTATGTAGAGACCGTAGCGTTTGACGCTCCGTTCTCTTTGACTACCCCGCTAGGAATAAAGCGTGAGGCTAAGTAAGTAAGTAAGTAAGTACACTGAAGAAGATTGAAAAAATAAGTACAAATTAATATTTAAATTTTAGGTCCATAAGAACATTAAAAAGGAAATCAAAGTCAATACAACAAAAGAACATCCTCCGCAGTCACAATACCCGCAAGGCATTGTTTATTTGAGATAATAAATATCTTACTTTATCCTTTCTTTTCTCACAATTATTTAAAGACCTCTAAATTGTCTTTACGAGCGGTCGTTCTTTAGGCTTACTTTGTAACCAGTATAGATAATGTATTGATATTGCACGACTTTTTCTTACGAAATTGTCATGGGCTATAAGTCTTAAGAAGAAGGCCGTCGTGGTGCAGCGGTTGAGTATTCGACTGTAAATGCTATGGTCATAGATTTAATCTATCCGGGAAACTATTTCCTGTCTAGATAATACAAGCCATGGTGCGAAGTTCGAATTTGGAGAAGAACGTAAGGACTCAAATGTTTTTATGCCGGAAGTGTCTAATGAAGAATGAGTTTTCCTCTGCCTATCTTGGTATGCAGGTTAAAGTGTGAAGGTGAAGATTACGGATAATAACAATCAATACAAAAACTATCGAACAAACAATAACTAAACAAAACGTTGACAAACTGTCCTAGCGCGTAGAATTGAAGGAAATGATTATCACCAGTTATAGTGAGATTGGTTAGAAAGTGTCCACCTAATGGCTTCGCCGATCTTGCTCGACGTCAGCCTCCTCGTCAAAACTTTACGGTTTGGCAAGTTCAGGATAGACTAATAGGACTAACCTATTAGTCTATCTGTTCCTTAAAGGATATTTGATTTTTTTTCTATTGTGCATATTTTGTGTTAAGAGAACATATCAAAATTTAAATGTAGCTGGACTTGAACTCGCAACTATGGATGCGGATCAAGTCCGTTTCTTATTGTGAATGAAAAATAAGTGTTTATGAAAGATAACTTTAAAAATGATGAAATAATATGCACATATACACACACATGTATATATTATTTTTGGTATAAACACATAAGATGTTTATGTGTATTTAAATATTAAATATTTTTATCACCAAAATAATATATACCGAATTAATGATTGAGCTAAATAAATTCGGATCAGTACAGTCTAGTGTTTTTCGTCCGGAGGGCATGTAAGAGACCTCCTGGGTATAAAACTTGAAGTTAAAAAAAAACATATTGTTTAAAACATATTATTTATAGTCCCGTTAATAATGTTTGTAAAATTGAGGCGTGATAATGTAACAATAATATAACGTGATATCGTAGTGCCCCAATTAAAAATAAAATAAAAAACGTAAAGTATCTGGCAATAATAAATAAACATTTTTTACAACATTCTTAAGAACATATTTAAATACGAGCGCTTCTACTCTGATATAGGAGAGCCTGTACTTTTAGTTTGCGTTGCTTTTGTAAAGGCCCTACTTTCAAGTTAGTAAATACGCATACCGTCTTAACTATGTATGTATTAGACTAACAATCTTCAAAATTTCAGCGTTGCTAAGATGAAGTAGGTCTGGGGACCATGGGATTTTTAAATCTACTATCCCTTGGAGCTATGAAAAATCATACTATTTGCAACAAGACAGCAGGAGTTCAGGGTACTTCCCGTGAACTCAGAATCTTCAAATTTAGTACGAAACAACATCTTATAGCACGAATAAAGGAACAATTGCGAAAAGTAAAAATGTATCGATATATCAAAAGAAAAAAATCATTACAAACATATATTTGTGGTCCATTGCATACAAAACAAGTGCATAATGCATTCTTAAGTTTGTTTTCCCAGTTGACCTACAATTCTGAAATTGGAATAGGGAAGCCTCGGTACGAGACTCCTATTCGAACTTAACCGTCTTTTTTAAATATATTTTACCTTAACTTAATTCTTAATACTAAAATATCGAAACTATATAAAAACAGTCAAATTGCATTATACTAAAACTACTTATTAGCTTTCATCACAAATCTAACGTTCTCTACTCAGGTAGTACACACTACACACACGTCTAACATCACCTTGTCGAGGCTTACGGCTATTGATTTTATTTAGTCATGCTAGTAGCTTCTAAGTGGATTCATAAAGCTCCTTTTGAATATATATTTTGATTTTTAATTGTATTGGCGAAGTGGTAGAGTTTGAATGTAAATGCGACGGTTGTGGATTCGACTCTTCGACTTGGGGCAATGTTTTATTTTCAGTTCTGTTTGTCTACTTTACTATTAGCGGGATGTTTTTTTATTGTGTGATCTTTAATGGCTAAATCACAAAGCCATAATCTGTCAGAGCGGTGACGTAAGAGTAATTTAAATATTTACCAGTGGGGATCGGAGTCACCGTCGTCACGTATACTCTCGATCACGTCCACTACGTCACGACGGCCCAAACTTTTTGTTTTTACAGGATAAAATTGACAAAGTAACCTTTTTCATGAAACAAATATACATAAATATTTCTAAGGCTATATAATCTAACGTTAATAACACGTAAAAATTGACAAAATTACCCTCATTTTATATGATGCATAAAGAAACACGGCCGTGAATGGTTCATTTCTTTTATGATATTCAGAAATGACCCAATTATTCCAATTTTTGACAAACAGTCTTTTATCACGGGACTGATTGTACTTGACAAGTTACGTACAAGGCATTTCGAGCGTAAAAATGTTAAAGAATACATTTCATGTTTTATTAATCTTTCATTGTAGACCTTTTGTTTTTGAATATGTATGTATTTTTGTGGTATTTGAAGGTATATTTGACTAAATGTATTAATTATTCTTACAAATTAAATTCTCTTCTGAAGCCAGTTATGGCGTAAGCGTAGCGTACGTAAGGGCATTAGGTTCGACTCCGACTCGACGAAATTAAATATTAAATATTTTCTTTTTTTATTTTTCGAGGCAAAGCGCTACGTTGATTTCAACCACTCTTGAATACCTACAGAATTCCGTAGAAAGTGATGAACGGAAATGTTTTAACACTAGGTACCCAGGTTCCCTTTGCCTACTCTACTATATTCGGCTATATCCCGATATAAGCAAAACAAAATAAAATAAGTTTGCATGTTTTTAAATATATTTTATTCAACTTCAATCTACGGGTGTACCTAGTGGGTAGGCAAAGAGAATGGAGCGAAAAACACGACGGTCTTAGAATACCTTTTAGCCTCGTCCACCGTGATCAATCTTTTCATACACGCCCTCCGGGCAACCTACGCTGCGAACATCTGATCATACGTTATTTAGCTGAATCATTAAAGAGATATAATATGTATATACTCATATATTATTTGTGGTACTAAAAATGCCTGAAAATAAATAAGATTTAATATTATAATTTTTAACTCTTATGATTGTAACATTTTAAAAGTTCAAGCACACTAAAACACTGATTTGGACGGTATTTCGCTAATTTAATACATTTTCGTAACACAAAATATGCAAAATGACGAAAAAAATTAATAATAAGGAACATATAGGCTAATAATAATAATAGAGGCCGGTAGTGGCGCAGCGGCACAAAGTGTGATTGTAAACTGACTGGTTGTGGGTTCGATTCCCACTCGAGGAGATGAAATATTTACTTAAATTTATATTTCCATTTCTTCGCTCTGGTGTCGAGGCAAAGCGCGGCATTGAGTTCTGCCACTTAACACGCAATGCCTCCGGAATTTGGCAGAAAGTGGGGAACGGAGTGTCATTCACTACTTTCCCTCTGCCTACCCTGCAGTGTGCGGGATACAGCGTGAAGTTGATTTAATTATTTATTTATATAGGCTAATAGAACTAAATTGAGCTTGCCAAACCGCAAAGTTTGGAGAAGGAGGCTGACGTTGAACAAGATCGGCGATGCCATTATTTGGACACTTCCTAAGAAATGTCACTTTAATTGGTGATAAACTCATCATTGCCTTCAATTTTACGTGCTAAGACAATTTGTCAAAGTATTGTTTAGTTACTGTTTGTTTGATAGTTTAAGTGTTGATGTTATTATCCGTGTACGTAATCTTTGGCAATATGCTTTAAATTGAATAGCTGCGTAGGCAATGAGCATTTAGTGTCAAGACACTCCGTTTTCGAGACATTGTGTTCTTAGTAGTGGAAGTCAATTAGAACGTACAATGTTCTAATAAAATTTCTATTACTGAGCAATATGCTTAAAATAAACACGCGGGCAATTTTTTTCTGAACGGTAAATTGAAAAAGATTAATTTCTTAAATAGATTGAATCCACGACCATAGCATATCAGTCGGATACTCATACGTTGCACCACGAGGGCCTCTATTCAAAACTTTTAATCCATGACATTTTGATTAAAATAAGTCAAGAAGTCAAGTTTCAATATACATATAGTTCATACTGGTTACATAGTAAGCCTAAAGAACGACCGCTCGTAAACGCAATTTAGAGGTCTTTAAATAATTGTGAAAAAAGAAAACATAAAGTAAGATATTTATTATCTCAAATAAACAATGCCTTGCGGGTGTTGTGACTGGTGTTGTTTTTTTGTTTTATTGACTTTTATTACCTTTTTAATATTCTTATGGACCTAAAATTTAAACAGTAATTTGTATTTATTCTGTTTTAGCTTCACAGTGTATTTTGTATATAGCAGGGTCGGCAGGAGGAACCTGGGAAGGTTCCCAGGTAATATTATTTTTTTTTCCCATGAACACACTTCTGCTCCTTACTTTCCGCCAAATTCTGAAGGCATTGCGTGTTAAGCGACGACCTCAATCCTCGTTACAACAACAAGAGAATTAAAATATTAAATGCTTCATTTCCTCGAGTGGAAAACGACTCAAACCTGTCACGATGACAGTCGAAAGCTTGTGCTCTTAAGCTACGACTGGCCTAAAAAACTATTAAAGTAAAACTAGTTTTTTAATTTAACTCAATAGTTCTTGAGATTAGTGCATTCAAACCAAACAAACTGCTTAGTATATTAGTAAAGATAGACATATATTATTGCAAATACCAATTTATACCTTATCGAATTGGTCAATCATATCAAACTGCGTCTATATTATATTGACCTACGACCTTCAAATCAAGATATATCATTACTACTTCAACATGTTTACTTAGGCTCATATATTTACCTAAATCCTATGATGTCTTCGAAGAATTTTGTATGTACGAAACTATTATTTAATATTGCCTGTACTAGTACTATAATGGAGGCCGTATTCTGAAGGGTCTTAGGTTAGATTCTCATTCGGGGGAAGGATGTTGTTTTTATTAGTCCGATCTGCTATTTTGATTAAAAAAGCAGGGCAGGGCTCTGTTGCCATTAAGACACTTACGTCTCTCACTTTCTTCTGAATTCTGGATGCATTTGGAGATATTGCGCGTTAAGTGGTGGAATCCGTTACCACTTTAACATTAGTTATGAATAAAACTACCACTCGAGGAAATTAAATAATTACTTAAAGTTATATTTCCATTTTTTCGCTCTGGTGTTAAGGCAAATGCTTCTGCGTCTCATAACACTAGGTTCCTTCTGCCCACCCTGCTGTGTGCGGGATACATGTGTGAAGCTGATTTGATTTCATTCTGTTTATTTAAATATTTGACCTTTTTCCTGACTGCTAAGAAAGGGTTATGTTTTTCGCTCGTATCTTGTATGTATGTATGTAATATTCTTTATTACCTCAAATCTCCAGAACCGCTGAACGGATTTACATAATTGAGGTATCGTTAGATTTGTCTTAGCAGCCCAAGTGTTCTTAGGTAGGTGATGTTAAAAAAATAATCATGGCGGCTGTGGGACGCCATTGCAATAATGAAAAAGATTATGGTTTCGAATACCATAATATGGATATCAAATGCAAGAGCTCAATACGAGGATTTCAAAAAGGAATATCGTGATTATCATTACTATAATGAATCTTAACAAAAAAGTGAAAAATAAAAAAAAAATATAAAAACAATAGCCCCAGCTGCATACAACTAAAAAGATAATAAGCAAGTCCAATAGTTTATCAGGATTACCAGTCGGGACCTATAAGTAATTCTTTAATCAGAAAATTTTTACCAGGAACTCCGTATAGCTCAAAGAGGTCTGGCCTCGACTGGCACTATATAGTATGATAAAAAAATAAGTTATTTTAATTATGAATGTTTCGTTCTTTTACCAGAAAATAATTTGGTCTACTTTTATAATTATACGAGAACTGACGGCTGATAACTTGCAACTGTAAATTCCACGAACTCCAGGAATATAGATTTTTCTTATTTCTTTGGAGAATCTGTTTATGGAAACCTCTCAAATAAACCTTACTTAAATTCGTTAACTTTATTATATGCTAGTTTCTTGTGAGCCGGTTTTGTACTTTTAGATTATTAATAAATATGAACTCTAGTCCACAATTTTGTTTGTGTAGGCTATTGAACATAAAGTCTATTTTTATTATTTAGTAGAAATTTCGTAAGTCTTTTGACTTCTCTGTGTTTCTATACTGCTCCCAAGAACTACATGCTAAATTAAAAAAAAATCAGGAAAACTGTTTCAAACTTGAAACTCCTGTCATTCTCTAGAAAATATCTGTGACCATCCCACACGAAATAATTTATCTTTGATGTGTGCAATGCACGGCTTCACACCAGCTTCATTTAGCGGGATAGGTGCAAAAACTTAGTATTTAAACTTTACTTTTTGCTGTTTTTACCTTGTTTACATATATACAATTTTTTTATATAGGTTTTCGCCGCCCGATGCAATATTTATATTTTGCGTGGATTGTGGAACATAACACCGCGTTTTATTCAACCTGATACGAGAAGTGAACATAGATTTACATATTTCCTATGATACATATTCATAATTTTCTAATTGCCTCACAATATCCAAGGACCCATAGTATAATATAACTTATACATATTGTTCTCCTACCGTAATTCTATAAATATCTCTAAGGGCAATTGTATTTCATAGTATAATAGGCAAAGAACTTGAGGACCCATGTCTCGTTATTTTATTCAGTACAAGAATAAATAATAAGGAATGCTTATAATGAATATATCTACAACGTTTAATGATGAATAAATAACAGTGGGTCTGGAACCTATTTGTTCCGTAAAATGTCTATAGCGCTTATTATATTTTTGTAGATACTTTCGCTATATGATATTTTTAAACAAACTTATATATAGATTTTTCTATTCGTATCTTTCTTTTAAGAATATAATATCTTAGATTATAATTGTATATGGGTTAAGTTTGATATATCTATATATATGACAAAGGTATAATAAGACTATAAATAAGAAATGGTCAGGAAAATATATCAACTGTTTATATTTCATCAGTTCATTATGTTCGGCGAAAAAATGTTGCTCTTGTTTAATATTATTCTATTTTAAGTGACAATGACAGATTATTTTTGGGTTTGTCATCGCTTAAATGCGTCCATGTTGATTGAGTGCATATAATTGTGAAAAAATTACCTTAAGTAGTTCCAATGTTATACGTTCTATCAAATTAGCTTAGCTATTCCTTAGTAAGTTGTTGAGACCATTCTTTTCGTAAAGAAAATGCAATCTTTATACTAGAAAGTTAAAATAAAAAGAATATTTTTCCAAAGTTATCTAGCTTTTAAATATTTTAAAAATATCTTTTTTTAAGTCAATTCTCTTGATTGTTCCCATTTTTTTCTGTTATTTCTTCGTATAATTATATTTAATTTCTTTCCATTTCCTCCCCTATTCTTGTCTCGTATATTAATAATATCTTGAAAATTTGGTGAAAAGTGGGTAACGTGGAAAATAGAGTAGAAGTATCTTGTCTCTTGATTTATTCTTCCTACACTGCTATGTTCAATGTGATATTTGAAAAAACATATTGCGTCGCCATTCATAATGCTAAATTGAGAAGCCGCAATGAAAAAAAAGATGTAACTATGTGTGTTAAATGTAAAAAAAAATGTTTTATTTATTGAATAGTGTTAAATTCTAACCAATTCAACCGATCACCGATGGTTAGACAAAGCGCACTAAAGCGTAGCAACATCGCTACTATAAAGTATTAAATAAAAACAGTTATGTACCTAGATATTTATTTGAAAGCCTAAAAATAACATACGATATGTGAAAATGGAAAAATCATTAAATATTTTTACGTAAAAGAAATATCTGATAAAACAAAATAGAAATATATTTTCATGGATTAATAATTATGGTACTAAAATACGCTTGAAAATAAATAAGAACTTAATATTATAATTTTTAAGTCTTATTATTGTAACATATTCAACAAAAGTTCAACCACACTAAAACACTGATTTGGACGGATTTTCTTATTTTCTTATTCTTTTTCTATTTTGATTGTGTACCAGTGATTCTCAACCTTTTTTTTGGTTGCGGCACATATTTAACGATTTCAGAATTTGGCGGCACACAAAGAAAAAGATAAAAATTATTTACTTACTACAACACACTGCATACATAGTTTATGATAAAAATTTTAATATATTTGCAAAATTTGGCGGCACGGTTGAGAATCACTGGATTAGATAAATAAACTACGTATTTAGTAAAGCTTAGAAAGCTTACATAAACTTAATATATTTATTATTTTAGTAATAAAATGAAGTACGTACTTAAAGTTTAATTTATATTTCATTATAAAAGTACTTTGTGGTGTCTTAACAATAGGTTCCCTCTTTCCTAATTTTATGTAACAATTTCTTTTTTAAGGTAATATTAACTAAATATTTTTTTTCAAGTCACAATATGGTGTGGCCGCGATTGGGCCGCTAGTGTTCTTATATGCATCTAAACTCTAGACGCTAAAGGTATGATCGACGATGAAGGTATATCTATTTAAGAATAGTAAGAGAATAAAAATATTATTTTCTTTTCGTTTTCTTTTTCTTTTGTTATATAAAATATGTTCTGGAAATTACAGAAATAGTTTCTTCGATCGTTCGTCTTTCCAGTGGCATATTTTTTAAGGAATAAAATTACGGTAATCAAACAGTTTTATCTATATATCTACCTATTAATACGTAAATAAACATTTTTACTAAATTGCACAAACGCTAGGGTGTAGATTTTGGAAGAAGTGCAATTTCTTTTAAATAATACTTTATAAATTCTACAAATTACTAAAATGAATTTTACTCACTCCATTTACTCTATATATTTGGCAATAATATTATAATACGTAAGGCGAACGTAGTATAAAACATCAGATTCCTAGGCTCCCTCTGCCTATCCTGCTATGTATACAGAGATAGCCCACAAAATACTTGTTTTAACATGTTTGTTAAAGCAAGTATTTTATGGGTTTTATGCCCATTCATAATATTCATAAATTATTTCAGAAGTATGTTGTATATAATTATTCTTTATACAATACGAGAATCCTATATTGTTATGCCTATGGTTACTTATAACAGTGATAAGGTGACCCTTGCTTACAACAGTTGTGCAGAAATATATTTTTGAGTCCGATTTATTTTTGATTTGATTTACAATAAATAATTTTATATATTTATTTATAGTTCATAACGAACTTCGATCTGACAGTCAAGTTATAAATAGCTTCTCGAGATTTGCCTCAGCATTTCGCTTTTAAAACGTTCTCTTGAACCGTTCAATTGACCGTTCGTTGATAGTTCAATCGACAAAATAATCTTTTAACTAGAGATAACGAATAAATAGCAGCCTAATATTTATTTCATATAATTTAAGTGTATTTAAGGAAAATTGGTTGAAAATTTTAGTATGGTTATCTGTACGGTTATACATTAAATGTATCATAATTAACCTCTAACCTCTTAATAACTCTAGGCGTTCCTGAGAAAAAAAACAGTTTTGACAGATGAATAGACGGACGACAAAGTGATAGTATAAGGGTTCCTTTAATTTCTTTCCACGTATGGACCCCTAAAAATATTTATAAAGCTGTATGTATATGGAGTGGCCCAAGTGAACAGAAATGTCCTTTAATTTAAAAAAAGAAACTATTAATTTTTATCAGAAGGTTGGTTTCGTACGTAATTTAAAAAAAGAAACTATTAATTTTTATCAGAAGGTTGGTTTCGTACGTAATTTAAAAAAAGAAACTATTAATTTTTATCAGAAGGTTGGTTTTGTACGTAATTTAAATAAAGAAACTATTAATTTTTATCAGAAGGTTGGTTTCGTACGTAATTTAAAAAAATAAACTATTAATTTTTATCAGAAGGTTGGTTTTGTACGTAATTTAAAAAAAGAAACTATTAATTTTTATCAGAAGGTTGGTTTCGTACGTAATTTAAAAAAAGAAACTATTAATTTTTATCAGAAGGTTGGTTTCGTACGTAATTTAAAAAAATAAACTATTAATTTTTATCAGAAGGTTGGTTTTGTACGTAATTTAAAAAAAGAAACTATTAATTTTTATCAGAAGGTTGGTTTCGTACGTAATTAAAAAAAAGAAACTATTAATTTTTATCAGAAGGTTGGTTTTGTACGTAATTTAAAAAAAGAAACTATTAATTTTTATCAGAAGGTTGGTTTTGTACGTAATTTAAAAAAAGAAACTATTATTTTTTATCAGAAGGTTGGTTTCGTACTGTACCTTACTTGTATGAAATAAAATAAAGGTCAATATTGATTTTTTAAAATTTTCAAATACTATAAAAATGAAAAAATATGAAAAAATGAAAAAGAAGCATATTTCGCTCTTTTACACTCTAGAGTAGACGATATCATTTTCTTTAAGTTACATAGGTTATTTGAAATAAAGCGTTGCCTCTTATCCTATCAACAAATATACCGATGGAGTTAAATTTGTGTATGAAATGAAAAGACAGATTAACGACGTCTTAAGGGACTTCACAAAAAGTGAATTATTGGTTGTATTTCACAAAGACATTGCTGTTCTTAAAAGATCCGTCCGATATATGCTTCATGTTGATAGAGTAGTATGCAGTATACTGTGGATGTGCGTCTCTTTATTAAGTCGATGTTTGTAGGTTCGATTCGGTTCCCACTCCGTGAAATGATTATTTTTAATTGTTTTTATTTTCTCGCTCCGGTGAGGAGGCAAAGCGCGTTGTTGAGTTCCGTCAGGATCCTATAGGATTCGATAGAAAGTGTTCTAATAGGAACGAAGTTTCTTAACATTAAGTTCCCAGATTCCCTCTGCCTAAGCTCCTTCGAGTACGTACGGGATACAGCGTGAAGGTAATAAATTAACTCGGATCCTAACGCCGTATCCTTTTAATTACTATTATGAAATATAATATTATAATATTAATAATTATTAATATAAACATTGAAATGTATGAAATTCGAACCTACAATATGTTTCCAATCAAGAGGTTTTGTGTAACATAAAAGCTATCGGAAGCATTGTATATTTATTTATATACGATAGTGTTTTCGATACGTGGCTTCACGAACAGATTTATTTACCAAATTCTAGTTGTATTTTCTACTATGTTGTATTTACTATACAAACTGACGAACTGTTACTTTAGATACGGTACTATGTATCTAGTTTAGTTAAATTTAACAGCAGTTAGTTAAAATATTAATGTTGTTTTTGTTTGTTAACTTTTAGATCTTGTTTGCTTGATTCAAAAAATAAAAACTCTCTATTTTTCATTTATTATTAGCTTTCAAGTTTACGAAATATGTTCACTTAAAAAGTTTGAAAAAATACTTTTCTACTTCTTTTTAATCTATGTACTAGGCAAAAATTAATTGATTTATATTAATAGATAATAAATATAGATATTAATAGATAATAAAAATACAGGAACAATAAACATTACTGTTAATATTAAAAGTCTACAAATCTTTAGAGAGTATAGGAATTGAATTCGTGACCTGTTATATCGTTCAGTCTAGGGATATATCCAGGTACACACATGTTTTGGATCTATAAGAAATAATCATTTTTAGATATAATTTTTTAGCCTCTCTCTGTATTGCAATACAGAGAGATCAGTAGGCAGAGGAAACAGTGTTAGGACACTCGGTTCCCCATACAACGTCGAAATTTTGAATCACTGCGTGTTGTGTGGAAAAATTCAACGCCGCACTTTGCTTAGTTACCAGAACAAGGAAATCAATTTCTCCCGAGTAAGAATCGAACCCATAATCTTCGTGTATACTATCAGACCCTGTGCCACTATTCCACGACGACCTAAATACAAATTATTAAAACTAGAAAAACCTTCTATATAATACATCTACCTTAATTAATCTCTGACCAGTCACTTAACATTTAGACAGTTTCAAAGAGCCAAATTAATATATTGCACCAAAATGGTTAAATCATAAGCATAACTTCAGAACTTCCAATAGAAATATCGAAGTATCCCGTCATTTTCCCAGTAGAAGCCGTCTTACCGGTGAAGCGTCAATAATTTGCTAAATGAAATCACTCGGGAGCCGACAAATTTAGTGCAAAGGAGCACTGATTGAATTAGAGATGCGCCTTACGTACGAGTCAACGGTACGTACGTTGACTCGTACGTAAGGCGCTAGTTCCATTAGATGTTAAGGTAATTGGATATTTCAATTATTTTAGTTTGATATATTGTGGTAATATACCTAAGCTAGATTATGATATACTGAGGCAAAAAAATTAATCAGTTTCACGCTGTATCCCGTACACAGCAGGGGCCAAATGGTGTTAAGACACTCGGTGCTCCATTTACCGCCGAATACCAGAGGCATTGCATGTGACGAAACTCAAAGCCGTGTTTTTTACATCAGAGCGAAGATATGAAAATATAAATTAAAATAAATATTTCCTATGCTCGAGTGGGGATCGAACCCACAACCAGTGGCGTTTACAGTCAGCCAGTCACACATTTGTGCCCTTGCGCCACGACTGGCCTTTGATATATCTAATGACATTTTTTTAAAAAAGTTTTAGTTTAGATGATATATTATTTCATTCATCTGTCGAGGTCATTGTGGTGCAGCAGGGCTTCCCCCAAGTGATTTAAAGTAAAAATCACTCATGATAATAATAAGCAAATAAATACTTATATTATTTTTATATAAACATACATTTATATATATATATATATATATATATATATATATATATATATATATATATATATATATATATATATATATATATATATATATATATATATATGTAGGAGATTGTTCATCGCAAACGACTCTCACTGGACCTGTGGGCTCCATTGTGGGTTAATGCAAGCAGAAATAACGTAGCAGATTCGTGACACTAGTCCTTTCTTCTTCGAAAACATCAGAAGAATGCATCATTCTACGATCGTCAACTTCCTCCTTCTTTTTAAAAGCAAACAACGCTTCACCCTCACGCGTCACGACTCCACTCAAGGCGTAAGCCTCCACGTTATTGGTCAAATTACTCCACTGGTCAAATAAAAGTCAAAACACAATCTCTTAAAATTCTATCAGCCAATCGTAATTCTACATTAATCCACAATTAGATTCTTTTCGATCGTTTCCTCTGAAGCTGAAGGCTGTCATAGCCTTTTATCTAGACACTATTGGTCCAAACATCTAATTGGTTATACAAAAGTCAACACATTGTCTTTTTACATTAACATAGCCAATCATATTGTAAAGAGTTACTACTAATAATAATATTAAACAATCAATAAACATCTATGATATTATAATTTCCGTTCCAATCTCTTCCTTCGACACGGCCCTCCTGACGTTTCACGCGCCCTCGCGTGATGTTGTAAGGTGATCATTGTTCACTGAAAAAAAAAAGATAACAGTGTATGTTAAATGTTCGGCCATTCCTGACATTTCGTTTGTAATTACAGTTTTCAAACAAATTCTTTAGCATCGCATAATTTTCTTTAATTAATTCTACCATATCCTACTTTAATATCTTAAACATTTAAGACTAAAGACTAAAATTTTACCATATCCTACTTTAGTATCTTAAACAAATCAAAAATAAAGCTCTACGCGCGCATGCACAAAATAAAATGCTCGTACTCTCGAGCTCTTTTTATTCTAACCCCTCAAATTATAATTATCATCGGGCCACCTCGCCACTAGATAATTCTGCAGGCATCCATGCCATCACTCAATTATCATCGGGCCACCTCGCCACTAGATAATTCTGCAGGCCTCCATGCCATCACTCAATTATCATCGGGCCACCTCGCCACTAGGTAATTCTGCAGGCCCCCCGGCCATACTCTTACAACTCAATTATCTAAACGGCCAACTAGCCAGTCTAGATAATTCTGCAGGCCACCAGGCCATACCCTAACAATTATCCAAATGGCCAACTTGCCAGTCTAGATAATTCTGCAAGCCACCAGGCCATACTCTAACAATTATCCAAATGGCCAACTTGCCAGTCTAGATAATTCTGCAAGCCACCAGGCCATACCCTAACAATTATCCAAATGGCCAACTTGCCAGTCTAGATAATTCTGCAGGCCACCTCGCCACTTTACACAACTCTCCAGGCCAACGCGCCTCACAGATACAAATTGACTCGCAAACCATTCGTGCATGCGTGCGTGCAAAAAAAAAAAAAATAAGTTTTGGATTTATAAACGCAAATAATTACATTCCATTATAAAATTATTAACTGTACGAAATTCTTACCATCGCCTTTTTTTTAACTAATAATGGACTGGAGAAAGGGGATTTACTCGGTCGGATAACTCCTGCTAATAGTAACTCGCTACATTTTTTTGCATACTATATCCCTTTATTCATGACTAAGATGATAAGGCTGACGCTGTACAATTTTACAAGGGTCCACTAGTCTTATTTCTAACTCGCCGGTTTTTATTCTATTAATAGGAGTACCATCCACAAATGACACAGCAAAATCATGTAAAATATTAATTAATTGCCATTTATACTCATCTTGAACATCCGTATCAAATTGTGTGAAGTTACCGGTGACAGGTATAACGTCACATACTTCTACTCTTTTAACTATGGCGGTAGGTGTTGAGTTACTGCCCATAACTCATTGTGTATTTGAGCACCGCGACGTTATGTGGCCTTCACCACCACACTTAAGGCACGTGATAGGAGGTCTTGCTGGGAAGTCGGAGCGATTGGAAGTAGAAATTATCTTGTTTTCGGCTTTTTGGCTGAAACATTCAAATGATTTGTGACCAAACTGAGAGATTTGAGAAAGCCAAGTAGGAGCAGAACCCTTCATAGCTTTACTAAGTATAAGGATAAGATTACTCCCCTGACATTCTCGATCCGCCAAACAGATGTCCGCAATCGTAAGCTATGCTCGAGCATCCGTGTTTGCATTTTCGGGGTGGAATTCAGGCAAGACAATCTGCTTGGCAGTCTCCTGGGGAGGTGGTTTGCGTAATGTTTCCACGAGGAGGCGCATGTTGTCCTGTTGGGCTTCCAATAAGGCGCGCCATCCGTCGATTTCATCCCTTGGTACTTCAATATTTTTCTTCGCCTGCATCGATCCCACTTCTGATGTAGGAGATTGTTCATCGCAAACGACTCTCACTGGACCTGTGGGCTCCATTGTGGGTTAATGCAAGCAGAAATAACGTAGCAGATTCGTGACACTAGTCCTTTCTTCTTCGAAAACATCAGAAGAATGCATCATTCTACGATCGTCAACTTCCTCCTCTTATTGTCAAATAGTATTGCATCAATATTCTTATAAGAACTTAGACCTCTTTAGAATGCACACAAGGTGGTTATTCTAGAAAATGATGGAGGATTCATTGAAATCTCCTGTATAGCCACCTGTGTGTTTTTTCACTTTTAACTTATTACTGGTTTTGAGTGGAGTATAAGGTAAAGTGAAGTATCGGAACCAAAAAATGTGAAGCGCAACTTAAGGTAGTGAGTGGTTTAAGGTTGAGAAATATTTTGCCCCTCACGCAATACGTCGAAAATGAGGCCGTAACAGGTAACATAGTGTTAACGCTATGTCTATTATGCCTATCCTTCTATATCTAGGGTGCAGCGTGGAACTAAATTATTTTATGTAACAAATGTAACTCCATCATGACAATTATATTTAAAGTAAAATATGTATATAAAGATAAATTATAAATAATTTATCTTTATATAATTTATTGATTTGAGATCCAAAAATGGTTACCAAAACCTACTTGGAAAAATGAAATACATACATCCTATCTGTGTCGAAAATATTAAATTGTACTTCCCTTATACTTAACTTAGTTTTTAATATCCTGTAAATCGCTGCAACGCTGCAGCTGTTTAACCGGAATCCACATTATAGTAAACATTTCTTGGAAGTATACGTCATAAATATTTTTCAAGCATATATTCGATAAATTGACAATTGTTATGTGTAAGCTTAAGAGACATCTTATACTTAATATACAAGGGTTATAGATTCGATTATCATATAACACACTATTATTATTAAAAATAATTATAATAAAATCTTAAGGCCAGTATTGGTGCAGAGGCACAAGCTTGTGAGACGCGATAGGTAGTGAATTCGATTCACACACGAGGAAATAAAATATTTAATACTTTCGTGTCTTCGTTCTGGTGTTGAGGCAAAGCGTGGTGTTAAGTTCCGCCACTAAATAGGCAATATTTTCAGAATTCGGCGTAAAACGGCGAACGGAACCTTTAGAGGTTAGTAGGAATAATATTATTATATACTATAATAGTGATAAATTATATTTCGTCATCCATTTACGAGTATCCATTTACCCTACACATTACAAGGAAATAGTATCCTAAAAGTAAATGGATTTGCCATTTAAAGTACATAGATTTAATTTATTCTGGGTATTTGAAATTTTCTGTACAGAAATAAAACTAAAGTTGCAATTTATCTTAGTTTCATTTTATCTCTTGAAGCTTACACTCAAAGAGCTTTGGTAGTTTACCCATTTTGATGTAGCACTGTAAGAGATAGATAAAATCTAAATCAGCTTCCCGCTTTATCCCGCATACAACAGGGTAGGCAGAGGGAACCTAGAGTACATAGACGAAAAATATTGAAAGTTTGATACCTACTCGGAGAAATTATATTTAAATTATTTTCATTTTCTCGCTCTGGTTGACGTGGCGTCCTGCTACTCAACATGGAATGTCTCGAAAATTAGGCGAAAAATGGTAAACGAAATATCTTAACACTAGATTCTATCAACGGACGGACACTTGTAAGATATATCCTTCTGTTACTTAACTAAGTTTAGCACTAGGATAATAATCACTTCGAAAATCTGTATTGTATCATACTTAACATTTTAAAACTTATTGAAATGAAAACACGATTTACAATTACAATTTTATGAGCTTATTCAAGTCGTGGCTTCATCATCATCCATCATCACACCAGTTCGTTGATATTATAACATAGCATTGTTACCTAAGCTACGTATAACTGGCGAGTTTCATGAAGTTACAATATACAATTTATTCAAATTCAGATTTTTAAATTTTATTACATAATAATGAAACTGCTTCACACTATATCCCGCAAGCACAAAGTAGTTGAATAAATTTTTAAATCGTCGAGTGGGGATCAAACCCACACCCATTGCGTTAAGGTCACAGACTCATACTCCTGCTCTACGACTGGCTTCATTCTCACAGCATTAATAAGAAACGTGTAAAAAGAATACATTAAACATAAAAAAATATATATTTCTAAGTGGGGATTATATGAGCAACACTCGTACAGTGCTCATTCAAAAATGCAAATGAACCGTGCATAAAACTAGTTAAAAAAGGCGGAAGCTTCAGAGAATATATGAATTTTAAACGCAATATTGACTGTTCGCTGTCGCGTTGCAAGAATTAATAAGGTATATCGGCTTAGCGCGTTGACATGGTTACTGTTTGAGTGATTGTAAAACATTTGTTTACTATTTTTTTTTTGCTTCACGCTATATCACGCATTTAAATCCTTATTTACCTCGGTAAGGAAAATCTAGTTTTTAAATACTCCATTCTCCACTTTCTATCCAATTTTCTCTTAGCCTTGTAAGAAGATTATGGATTGAACCTAAATCAAAATTCGCCTTCAATAATATATTTAATACTCATGAGTGGTATTCTATATATTATATAATCATTATATTACTTTTCTACTTTTCTTAGATCTATGTCTAATTTGACTGTTGAATTGGATTTTCTATCAGTTTTCTTTTATTTTTATATTTTTTAGTTACACGCTGTGCGCTTAACAGAGCGCTAAACGGTATCTATACCTTTTTTGTCTCTGTGAACTGTCATCAACAGAACTTCTTATAAATACTTACATTTTTTTTATATTTTTAATATTCACCACGACATTTAACCTTGGTGTTATAAAAATCGATAAGTATATACAAAACGATTATAAAAATCCCAGTCAAGGCAGACCACGAGTCGTAAATTATTCAGAGATCTCAAAAAGGGAAAATACAAATATGGGCGAGCGTTGCAGCAACTTTGATGAGTTAGCTCGAAGGGTTCTATTTGTTCAGGCAGTGTATTCGACCACAAGAATTAGTAATAAGGCACGTAGGGCAGTACAAGTATTTAACTTTATATTTATATGTCGTTGTGTATAATATGTAAAATACACTAATACACTGTACAATATGTATTAAACAGTATGTAAAATTAGACCAGTCGTGGCTTAGTGGCATTAGCGTGCTATTGTAAAACGCGATAGGTTGCGGGTTCGATTCTCGTTCGAGAAAAATAAATATTTAATATTCTCATTTCCTCGTCCACGACTCAATACCTAGAGAATTCAGCCGAGAGTGGGGAACATCATTTGGAGCAAAGTGCGGCGTTTAATTTAGTCACTCATTATGCAATGCGTCCAGAATTTGGCAGAAAACGGGGTACGGAGGTGTGTATAGGAATAGAGTATCTTAACACTAGGTCCCTAGGTTCCCTCTTTTTCTGAAAACATACTTTGAATTTGTTTTACAACGAACATTTATTTTCAGCAACAATAATATTTATTTTCTGTAAAATTTATTTTTATTAATTTAAAAAATAAACGATACATTTCTTTTCCAAAATAATTTACAACGTTTAAATTTTCACTAATTATGTTATATTTTGTGTACATAGTATTTTTTGAAAGGGCACTGCGGTTAATGAGGCTGCGCGAGTCGTTGGGTGCGAAATTTGATCTTTTTAATGAAATTTGTCATTTAATTTAAATTTATTTGCTTTTATTTGCAATATTAAAAATAATCTCTTTGGCTTAAACAATTCTTACTCAAATAAAAATTGATACACATTAACTTTTTATTGTCATGTAAAATGTATTCTTTTTGTGCAAAATTGGTCTTGCGGTTTTTAATTTGAATATAACCTTCTAGGATCTCAATCTATTTAAATAATTTATTTACTCAAATCAGAATATGTATATATATATAATACCTATGTCATAAGTAAATAATTGTTGACAAAAGTCAGTGTCAAAAACAAAAACCAGACTAGAGCGAGTTCGGCTCGTCCGCTGAGGGCTTCGTACAGAAATCGGAGGTCTCTATATTTTTCTAAAGTTCAAGCTTAGCTTAGCCAGAGCCCTTTTGAACTAGCAACTTTAACACCAAATTTTTATTCCCATTTTAAGGCTATTATTTTTTAGGATTACTATTAATGTATAGTTTTCAATTATTTTTCTGAACTAGTACTACCTGTACATGCTAGCTACCAAATTGAATAATTCTAGATCAATCGGAAGTAACCTATAAACTTTATAGGATCGAAATACGCGTTTTTTTGGCGATTGTAACATACCTTTTTCTTAATTTAATGAAGAAATACGATTTTCTCAGGAAATCATGGGACCTATTGTATTTCAACTCGATATCTCCAAGCGTTCCTGAGATAAAGGCTCTTGACAGACATACTGAAGGACAATAAAGAAATCTTACAAGGGTTCCTTTTTTCCTTAAAAGGTACAGACCGCTAAAAACAACAATGCTGTTTTACAATAGAGGATATATGAATATTTATATTAAAAGTCAGTTAAGGTCAAACTTTGTAACATTCGTAACGTGACATAAGCCACTTAAAAAAATGCTCTGTTCTTCACGCAATTTTCGAGATATTGCGTATTGTGTGGTGGAACTCCATCCCGCGTTTTGTCTTGTTACCAAAGCGATTAAATTAATATAATTCATACATTACATACATTTTCCTAGGTAGTAGTATAACACACAGTCAAATTTAAACATTATAGTGAGGTTTACAGTCAGTATACAGGGTGGAAGCGTCAGCGCTTCCTTTACTTCCGTCGGAAAGTGGGGAACGGAGTGTCTTAACACTAGGCTCCCTCTCCTACCTAGCAAGGCCATAGCGCAGCATAGCGTAGGGGCATAAGCGTGCGACTGTAAACGCAAGACATTGTGGGTTCGATTCCCACGTCTCGTTTGGTAACGAGGCAAAAGCGGCGTTGGATACCTCATTTGAACTAGCGGCAGTTGGCACTTATATTTGGATTTAATAATTGCCAGAGGCACTCAAAATGTAATGACTCCAGAATGAAGCAAACGATAATTTTACAGTATTAGTGTAAGTTAGTTTAGTTTAGTTAGTGTTTGTTAGACAAAGAAAATGTCTATTTTTTAAGATATTCCTTTAGGTATATTTTTGACAAATTATGCTATGACGTCAATACTATTTTTAATATATTTCATAGAGAATATTAAAAAAAACCGTTTTTAAAATTCAGTAAAATATACTGTGGCATAGCTGACATTACATCCCTTTCTAGAAAATGGATATATTTACTTGTATATGCAACTAATATAGACAAAACAAGTTAGTATAAATTATATAAAAAAAGGCTTTTAAAGATTGGTTCGATATTTCAGGGATAAGCTTGATTTACCGAAAGCGAGCAGAACTCGTAAGATAGATTAGCCCATTTTCAGCTAACGTTCGGTAAACATTTGCTCGGATTTTGCCGTACGCCCCTAAATTTGTAACGCTACAGGAAGGGTGCAAAGTGGCAATGTTGCGAAGTGAACAAATTACTAAAACAGTATTAGTTCGATAGTTCAATTAATAATTGATTTTTTAATATATATATATATATTGCCATAATTATGCCATACAAAACTTTTAGCTATTTATATTTGACTAAGACGGTAAAGCTTTAGGTAAAAGTCTAGTTTATTCTATAAAATGACAATAAGCGATAGTACCAGTATCGTATTATATACAATGACGCAGTAATTTTATTTAACATGCTTATTCTAATGACGCTTCAAATGATAATGTATCGTGAAGAGATATCGAGTTGAAACTAGAACCTAAATCTAAGACCCCATGATTTCCTGAAAATAAAAACATATTTCTATATTAACTCAAAAAAAAGAAATGATCGTTTTTATAGCATACAACGCGTATTCTATACCATACAATGCGTATAATAAAAAATATTTCGACACTATAAAGCAAATCAAAATTTAAAAGGTACTTTCGATTAACCTAGAATTATGAAATTTGGCAGCTAGTATTTACAAGTAGTACTAGTTCAGGATAAAATCTGAAAATTATACAAATCTTAAAAAGTTAGGTAAGGCCTTAAAAGGGGGCAAAATTTGGTCAAATTAGCCGCTAGTTTAAGTAAGATGTCAGGTGAAAGGACTCTCTAAGCCAAGCCGAATTTTAAAAAAAACTCGAGACCTTAAATTTTTGTGCGTAACCCTCGGTGGGTTCGAGCACGACTCACGCTTTTCTGGTTTTTTTATAATTAAACCTTCTGGCAAATTAAACCAAACCCCATCTAAAAGGGCAAATGAAGGTAGAAAAGAAACTCTAATCGACATTTATTTCGCATTAAATTTCCTATACTGCAAATAGCTACACTGTTTCGGCCCTCAATACTTTATCCAGACAGAAGAGGCGCGGCTTAAAATAAACGATCCTTAGAGTAAGAATAAATTGTCGTAGAGATCGTTGCTCGATACGTATGATAAAAGAGGGTCAATTTCGCATTTGGCTGGAGTACTATTCTTGTATGTATGAGAACGTACTTATTTTTTGATATAAAATATATATGAAATTCCATGATTACTGCACTGAACTTAAAATTGATCTTTGATTTTATAATCTCTATCTATATGTTTTGTTATTCTTAATTTATTGTTTAAAACTATTATCGACCGTTGTTTTGGTATATATGTATGGATATAATTGATAATGGGTACAATCATTTGTTTTCCTAATGAGGAAAATGATTAAACTTTTAATTTATGTGTTTTTTTTGGCTTTACGCCGTATTCCGCTTATAGCAGGGTAATCACGTGGATAGAGGTACTTAACGCCGCGCTTTACCTCGATACCAGGGCGATGAAATGTAAATATATATATTTAAACAAATATTTGATTTGCTCGAGTGGGGATCGAACCCAAAACCAGCCGGTTTTACAGTCGCACTTTGTGCCCCTGCGCCACGACTGGTCTCAAATAAAATGTTTAATGTATTACAGGATCTCAAGTCTGATATTGGAGGCACGCGCAACTTAGTTATGTAGTATAATGTCAATTAAAAAAGTTGCTGGTGCATTAAACTCTTTACCCATCCCGTGCCGTACTCGGGCGCGTTTAGGCAGGCTTCAAGACGAGACAGTTTGTGAAACAAAATATTACCTTAAAATAAAAATAATAAGCACAATAAAAACGTTATATTAATTATAACTTTTTTAAAAACTTTGTGTCAGCTACCTCCAGAATGGACAAATGTGAGAACCAAGTTGTCCATCCAATAATATATGTTTTATTGCTATTGGATAGATGGGACACAATTGTAAAAAAAGCTAAAATGAAAATTTCGTCCTGGCTCACTTCTTTAGACTATAATAACACTGAAAATATTTTATCACATATACAATAGTACCTATTATTAATAACTTTATTGATTTTAACTGAAATGACAATTTTGCAAAATTTTTCAAAAATTAACTTTGTTTTAAAATTACCCTATCATTATTTACTTTCTTTTTTACTGTATTATTTATCTCTTGTAAAACGAGTGTTAACATTAAACGTAAACTGTAAAATTATATATTGGAACCCACGATACAGGAATACTTAGTGTGGGTACCATCAGATGTCACAAAATTGTACATGTTATTTGTTAATAAATAAATTTTATTATTTATTATTATTATTGTCCTTTAGTTTCTATAACCAAATTATTTTTAATGTACACAAACAAGACTTACGCTCTAATAGAATCAAATATATTATTTCTAAGTAGGAAAAAGAAATGAGGCCAAACACAAATTTTCACTTTACTCAATTTGTCAGTCAATTGTGATATCACTTTGTAGTCTAGCCATCTCTAAAAGCTTCTATAGCAGACACGTCAACATATCTGCCGTGTTCATTCGTTAATAGTTATTGTTATATACCTGACGTACTCAAATAATACATTTAAGTGTTAACTTAGTGCTTTTAGGTTAAAATTTTTTTAGTTATGGTGTATAAAAGTTATTTGTATACTAATAAAAATATTGAATCTTTAATTTTCTTATCTATAGCGGATATATTTTTATATATATCTATAATTTTTTTATCTATCTATTTTTTATATATAAGATAGGCAGAGATGACCTAGTGTTAAGACACTCTGTTGACCATTAACCGCTGATTTCTAGAGCCATTGTGTATTGAGTGGCGGAATTCAATGCCGCGCTTTGCCTCAATACTAGAGCAAAGAAATTAAAATATCAAATATTTCTTTTCCCCTAGTGGGAATCGAACTTATAACAGTTGCTATTACACCAACCGCTTGTGCACCTGCATCACGATTCATTTGAATTATTGATGAAATACATATAATACAACATCTATATTAATGCATCGACCCAAGCCACATTCACTTAGCTGATCCATCATCTCGCATTTCCAAATTCAGATGAATTTCATACAAATATCTCTCTATTTGAAGAGAAAACAATAAGCTAACCTGTTGCTTAACCGTAACAATATATGTAGCACAATGTCTCTGTTGACATATTTATTACTAGCTATTGAAGTGGATGGATGAAACATCGCTTTGGTACGCTATCTGAATAGGTACTTACCTATTGTTGTACATTCATAAATAGTTATATTAAAATGAGGTTTTTTATGTAACAAAAAACATGTTTTAAAGAATAAAAAAAAGAAAATTTTTGTGTTTTTAGTTTCACGCGGTGGCAGAAAATAACGTTAAGACAGATCGAGACATTATAAGTTCTTTGATTTTTACAATTATTACACATTGTAAATGAAACTATTTTGTTTAAAATACAAAATATACGCGATTAATCCGGTTAAAATAGTTTCATTTACGAGATCGAGACATTGTTTTTTAAGTAGCGGAAGTTAACGTTGCGCTTTGTCTTTTTACCAGGGTGAGGCAATGAAAATAATTCATCTCGCTGAGTAAAAATCGAATGGACAGCTATCGTATATACCAAAATTGCGATCGCCTCTAACTGTGGAGAGAAATTAATAAAAATAAGGTAAATATTTTACCTATTATAATATTTGTGTTCATAGTAAGATATATAAATGTATGATAATAAAATTATTAGACAAATTCTTAAGGTTCTTGTATAAAGATTGTTATACAAAGTTTGTACTAACAATCGACAGCTATTAAACCAAATAAGACGATTAAACAATTCACCTCTAATAATATAGTGTTCACCTACAACGAAACTAAAAGGTATTATTGAAGTATAATAAGTTCTTTGACTTTCGCGATTATTACACATATTAAATGAAACTAATTTAACCGGATTAATCGCGTATATTTAAGATTTTACATTTTGGAAACCCGACGTTTCGAACACTTTACAGTAGTCCGTGGTCACGGGTAGACTGAGGTGGCATTCGTCTGTCAGTTGATATAATTATCATATCAAACTACCGCCAGCGATTTCTTAATTGCCTCGCGTACTGCCCTGGATTCCTGCAGAATGAGCTGATAGTATCTTGCCCTCTGGTATGGTGGGTTTGAGACTTCAATGATTTTATGAGTGGGTCCCAGGTGGTAGAAAGTTTCCAGCCATCCTCTCTATTGAAATTAGGATGTTTTTGTATTTCAATAGCCTCACGGATCATCCGAGGAATGAATCTATTTTCCTTAGCAAGGATTTGAGGATTATCAAACCTAATGTAGTGGCTGGGTTTATCCGCAGTATGCTCACACACAGCTGACTTCGATACATGCCCATTCTTGATATCTGAGATGTGTTCCTTCACCCTAACACCGATGCTTCTCTTTGTTTGACCAATGTATGATAAGCCACAATCACAGTCTAGTTTGTATACACCTGCACTCTGTAAAGGAATATTACTTTTTATTGGTCTCAAGAATTGGCTCACTTTCCTGTTAGGCTTGAATATGGTTTTTATTGAAGCTCTTCTTAAAATGTTGCCAATCCTGTCTGTAACCCCCTTCACATATGGTAGAAATGCAGGCTGTCTCTCTACTGTGGGTGGCTTGTTGGTATTCTGAGAACGCTGGCGGGGAACTGGCAGCTTGTTCTGACGAAGAGTATTCTTCACCTGGCGAAGCTCGTCCCCTAGGTGTTCAGCGTCACAGAGGTGGTGGGCTCTCTGAAACAAAGATTTGCCAACGGTAGATAACTGTGTAGGGTGATGGTGAGATTCACCATTGAGGTATCTATTGGTGTGCGTGGGTTTCCTATATACTGTGTGGCCTATTGTGCCATTGGGATTTCTAATGACTAAAACATCTAGAAAAGCTAGGGAATTATTTGCCTGTAATTCTACTGTAAATTTAATACTGTAAATTAAAATTTACAGTAGAATTACAGGCAAATAATTCCCTAGCTTTTCTAGATGTTTTAGTCATTAGAAATCCCAATGGCACAATAGGCCACACAGTATATAGGAAACCCACGCACACCAATAGATACCTCAATGGTGAATCTCACCATCACCCTACACAGTTATCTACCGTTGGCAAATCTTTGTTTCAGAGAGCCCACCACCTCTGTGACGCTGAACACCTAGGGGACGAGCTTCGCCAGGTGAAGAATACTCTTCGTCAGAACAAGCTGCCAGTTCCCCGCCAGCGTTCTCAGAATACCAACAAGCCACCCACAGTAGAGAGACAGCCTGCATTTCTACCATATGTGAAGGGGGTTACAGACAGGATTGGCAACATTTTAAGAAGAGCTTCAATAAAAACCATATTCAAGCCTAACAGGAAAGTGAGCCAATTCTTGAGACCAATAAAAAGTAATATTCCTTTACAGAGTGCAGGTGTATACAAACTAGACTGTGATTGTGGCTTATCATACATTGGTCAAACAAAGAGAAGCATCGGTGTTAGGGTGAAGGAACACATCTCAAATATCAAGAATGGGCATGTATCGAAGTCAGCTGTGTGTGAGCATACTGCGGATAAACCCAGCCACTACATTAGGTTTGATAATCCTCAAATCCTTGCTAAGGAAAATAGATTCATTCCTCGGATGATCCGTGAGGCTATTGAAATACAAAAACATCCTAATTTCAATAGAGAGGATGGCTGGAAACTTTCTACCACCTGGGACCCACTCATAAAATCATTGAAGTCTCAAACCCACCATACCAGAGGGCAAGATACTATCAGCTCATTCTGCAGGAATCCAGGGCAGTACGCGAGGCAATTAAGAAATCGCTGGCGGTAGTTTGATATGATAATTATATCAACTGACAGACGAATGCCACCTCAGTCTACCCGTGACCACGGACTACTGTAAAGTGTTCGAAACGTCGGGTTTCCAAAATGTAAAATCTTAAATATACGCGATTAATCCGGTTAAATTAGTTTCATTTAATATATTATTGAAGTATTTTATTTATAGCTCTCACTTTGGCCGTATTTTCTATATATAAGGGTTACGCAATCTGTTAAAAAGATCTAACCAACAGATAAACGTGGCACATTTCGCTATTTCATGTTTCTATTGCTTTTTTCACTCTGTTGGAAAATAAACCGTTTGTACATGAAATTAAGGTTCATATTGATTAATATTCTCGTCTATTTTCCCAGTGGCATACCATTTTTGTATTATCCCAACAGGCCTTAAGAATTTCTTGGATAATCGTAGATGAGTGTTGCGAGCTCGTGATACCCATTTTTACCCAGTTTTCTATGAAATTATTATTCTCTAGAAAGCTGAAGTAAAGTTGGCATTTTAAAGGCTTTGTTTTTATTTTCAGCCATCCACAACTGATTGGTTCTTAAGTGGCAAAATTCTTCGAAAAAAAAAATTAAATAAAAATATTCCTCGCCATAAATATGCAAACTAGTATACGTAATGGAGAGGTCGTGGTGCAATGGCACAGACTTTTACAGTCGAGACGACAGTCGTGGCTTTGAATCCTACTCGAATTAATTAATTATTTTCATTTCCCTGTTCTGGTAGCTCGGGTAAGTACTTTCTGCCAATCAACACGAAATGTTTCGAAGATTGGATAATGTAAGAGTAAGAGAGGTAAAAAAATGGAGATTTAAAGATAAAATTAGATAGCAACATTGTATATCTTTTTAAGTACTTTTTATGATTGGGCTGTTATCATAAAATATAATATAATTAAATTGTTATTTTGTGTATTACTTAATAGTTGATTTCGTTCTTACATTAACGTTGGTTCATTAGCAGCGAGAACTTATCATTTGGGGTAATTTTCGTTATTTACAACAGAATTTAAGTCACCGATCAAACGATGATAGTGTCACCCACGTTATTTACGGTTTAGGGATGTTTCTATAGGTTTAGCTAAGCTAATATCTTATTAAGTTTGCCCTACATATTTAAGATACTCTGTACTTTTTTCACCTTTTCTTAGGAAATACAACGCCACTTGGCATTGACATCATATATGATATGATAGCAGAAGGAAAATTAAAATCAATTGAACAATAAATTATGTTCTGATTTAATATTATTTATTAGGATGGATGCTACAATATGTGTAAAGAGTTTGTATAGTTTAGCTACAACATGTAATAATAAATATGGTATGTTTCATGTTTCAATGGTATTTATCATCTTTGTCATAGAAAAGCCAAGGCGAGCAAATTGTTACACACTCAAATTATTAACAATTTCGGAGTAAAAAAGTAAAGATAAAACGTTTAAAAAAAAAATAAGAAAAAACAACCAAACGTTCAAACTACGAAACAAATTTCACAAGAAATTAGATTTCACGATAAAACACAAAAAGTATTATTTAGCTATCACATCGCATGACTAGTGGAATATCGACCTACTCGTAACGCCAGCGTTACAGTGTTACAGCCGATTATGGCAACTACATTATGCTAGATGCTAATCACGACTACTTTGACGTTTTAGCTTATTAGATATTGTTATGAGGCCAGTCGTGGCGCAGGGCACAAGTGTTTGTTTGTAAACGCGACGGTTTATGGGTTCAATTCTCACTTGAGGAAGTGAAATATTTATTTAAATTTATATTTTCATTTCGAGGCAAAGCACAGCGTTAAATTTCGCAATGGCTCCAGAATACGGCGAAAATAAGAAATGGAGTGTCTTAATATTAGGTACCCTCTGCTTGCCCTGCTGTGTGCGGGATACAGAGTGTTATTTAAATATTATTATTCCTAACATTATTTTTTTTAAGTGAGGTCAAATGGCTAACGTAACTATGTTATTAAGTTAAGTTGATGTATTGCTAGCCGGCCTTTTGTGTGTGCCTATTATTACTTTTTTTTTCGATTTCTTATAATTGGGAGAATTTGTGGTCATACTGGCAACCTGTGTATAATTTTCAATTGCCTATTGCATTCAACTGTTCACACTGAATTTTAAATAACATATAAGCTATGAACAAGCAAATTATTTTGTATATCATATGATTATTTTTAAAATGTAAAAAATTGTTCAAATGCAAGTCTCATTCGTCTACTGCCTGTTCCGCGTAGATTGTAGTTATTCTGTAAATTATTAGAAAGCACTACTACCTTCAAACCTAAAAAAAACTACATATATGTCAATATACCTTAATATGGTAGGCACGTCACCTGAACACGTCGGTGGCAAGTTAAATATTGACGGTTTTTATAGAAAACCATTTTTGGGTGACTTCACATGATTTTAGTTCCATTGTTGAACAATGCGTAGATTTAGGTAAAAAAATATTCTCTAGTTGATTAGTCTACCTACCCTGCAATTATTATACAAGGGGATTCGAAAAATGTAGAAAAACAAAAAATAGGAACAACGTGTGATTGTTTACTAAAGTACTTTTTCAAAGTGTTTTCGAATATAGGAGACTAAGCAGAGGAAACCTAGTGCTTGGATACTTCTTTCACCACTTCGCGCCCAATTATCCAGATGTTGCGAGTTGAGAGATGAAACTTACCGCCGTCTTGTCTTATAACCAGAACAAGGAAACCAAAGTAGTCAATTTTCAGATGTGAATTTACAATCATGACGTCTACAGTCAGACGCTGTGCCGATCAATAACAATTCTTTACTAAAAAAAAAAACAAATGAGCTTCACGTTGTATCCCGCACTCAGCAGCGTAGGCAGAGGGAACTCAGTGTTGAGATACTCTGTTCCCCACTTTCCGTCGAATTTTGAAGGCATTGCGTGTTGAGTTACGGAACTAAACGCCGCGATTTGCTTTTTTTTTATTAAGATTTATATTTCCTAATTATTTAATGTAAAATACAAAATATATATTTAAGTACAAATTAGTATAAGCTAAACAGTCATCACACAGTGTATAATAAGACGTATTTAGCATAATATCCAAGATACGCACTCGCTCCTATTAATTACACACGACAATGCCCGCTATACAGCGACATGTCACGCTGATGGCAGTTTGATATATAATTTGCTTCTCGTTATTTATCTTCATTCATTTCTATTGTGTCTCGACGTATAGAATTTAGTGAGAAATCTCTCTGACCTCTCTGATATGCCTCCTATTTGTAGGGAACATTTATATCAGTTAGAGTAGAGACTTTTATTATTTACAATCAACATACATATTTATACAAATATTGCAAAAGGCAAGAATTTTTTGATTAATAACAAGTAAACTGTAATATTTAAAAGATTTATATTTTTCTACTTTATCAAAGTTTCAAATTAATTTAATATAACAATTAATTGTGAAACTTCAGTAAATCTATCGTACATTAATTGGTTCCCGTGAGAGGAGGGTCTTTGCTATTGAACAACGGTATAATATGAACTTAGTAACGGGTAAACAATATATTTGTACGTATAGTAATACTAGCAAATATACTTAGTTTAGGTAATATTGTGATTGATTCAACAAAGCAAATATATTTTGAAACGGGTAGGTGTCATAGTAGGTGTTGAATAATAAAATAAATATAGAATGGTGTCGAGGGCAAAGCTCGTCGTTGAAATTGGCAATCAGCACGCTATGCCTTTAGAATTGGGCGGAAAATGGGAAAGGAAACGGAATGTCTTAACACTAGGTTCCCCATACCTTCCCTGTTATGAGCAGGGAACTGCGTAACATAGAATAAAAAATGTAAGAGAAGTACTTTTTCGGAAAATATATTAAATGTTGATCATAGCGTTGCTTTTGGTCCAAATAAACGTAGCGGAGACGTCAATTTTGTTTTATGTGTTCTAAGAAAGTTTTGTTTCTAAGTGTGAAATAACGCTTGTAACTTATAAAAATACTAAAAAGCGTTTTTTAAAAAATCTTCAATTAATAGAATAAAAAAACTATTTAACAATTTAAATAATTCATCCTGATACGTTATACTTTACGTAGAGAAGTACCACCTTTTTCATTCTATTATAAGGTTATTTCCCTTGAATATATTGAAAATTTTAAAAACTCTACCATTACTGTTGGATTTTTTTTACTTTAACGATTTATCCCGCAAAGCCAGATAGAGACGTTTTGTGTTGGTTGCCATAACTAAACGCAGCGCTTGGTCATACCAAACTGATTGAGAATCGAACCCACGTTTACAAATCTAAATAGCGTTCACGACATCATTAACTGTTCACCAAAATTGCCGTAAAATGTCTAACCAATTACGTTATTTTCCATTGTGCTTTCAACAATTGTATATTATTTGATGAATTGTTGCAACTATTTTTAAGTATTAAGTATAATAAGGGTCTTTCAGGCGTCGCCCATCAATTGTCAACTTACTGTAGATACTTTTTTTTACTTTCATACTTACTTATATGTTGCAAGTTTGGTGTGATACGACTTTACGTACTTTTTTAATTAAAAATCAGATAATTCTACAGACCGTGGTGTGGTCCGTACTTTTTTAACTTAAAAATATTCGCTTGACTTTCAAATTTATATAAATATAATATAATTTCTTTTGTATTTTTTTGTCTAATGTCTTAGCATTACACTGTAAAAGTCTTACGTATTTTCTAGTCAATATGTACTGATAGAAGATATTTAAACAATATTAGATACATACATGTTAAATTTATAACTGGAACTAGGAAGTGGAAGACTTCATTGTTTTTTCCCGTTCGCGTTCGAGATTCCGAGAAGTCCTTTTTAATGCACCCCTGCACTCATTGACCTACGTTTGGTTATGGAAAAGATAAGGCAAACGAGCGCACGATATACCAGGTGGTAAGTTAACTCCGACAACGATCTCCGGCCTTTAAGTTTTCCCAAATTTCCACTCTCTATATCCAGTAGCTTCGTCTGAGAGCTCCAATTGGTCACTCAGTAACGAGAGAGTTATGTATTTATTTACATAGATATAACTACTCTAAATTCATGAATTGTAGATATCATAATATTGTTAACTTTACGCATTTATTTTTTCTGGTTTGAAATTTAATTTAATAATGAAAACGATACTCATTAAAAATGCATGTGATTCGTTAAAATTAATGAACGCAATCAAAAATGTACACCGTTACTGAATTGTAAGTAAATTGTTATAATTTCGTTTTATTTAATAAATTTCGTACAGCTATTTGCAAATAGAATCCACGTATATTAAGAGCGACTAAATAGAAAATATAAATTTTAACACTTTTTAGGGTTCCGTACCTCAATAGATAAAAATGGAACCCGTATTTTAACCACGTAACCACTTTGTTGTCCGTTTGTCCGCTTGTCAAGACTATTTAATTTGAAATTGTGTGGAGGTATCACGCTGAAATTAATAGCAAATATTTAGGTGTAAAGTTCCTTGGCGCATAAAAAAAATCAAACTTCTAAATCAACGCAATCAAAAAATTCGAACATTTATTTATGCATCGTTCTTGACATGCATTTTACACGTATATGAAATTTACCGCATAATCAAAACCTATTGAGACACTTATATATTTGCTGTGTATAATGTTGATTCAATCCTCATTCGGAAGAATTTTTATATGTAATTTGGATTTTATTGTCCTGTTCTAGTGATTATGGATTCTATATAGATTCTCCTAACTTGTCATATACAGGAGTATATAAATTTAGGCAATAGACTTATTTAATATGAATAATAAAATTCGATGTGTCAAATTTATTTATAACGCTATATGTTTTAAATGTAAAAAAAAATCAACATCACGCTGTATCCCGCACGCAGCAGGGTAGGCAAAGGGACCCTAGTGTTAAGACACTCCGTTCCCCACTTTCTACCGAATTCTGGAGGCATTGCGTGTTGAGTGTTCTCGACATCAGAGCGAAGGAATGAAAATATCAATTTAGTAAATATTTAAGTAAATATTTCATCTCCTCGAGTGGGGATCGAACACACAACCAGTCGGTTTAACAGTCACACTTTGCGCAGGGGCAGCGCCACGAAATCACGAAATGGCCAAAAACACGAAGCTTTCAAAAATAAAAAAAAATGTAAGCAAAAAAATTGATAAGATAAGATCGGCTTAAACGGATGAGCATTTCTCGAATTCTACTTTTAAAGAAAAAAAAATTTCTGAGCTACAATGCCACAGACAAACATAAAGATACACACATAAACCTTATAGCACCCCGTTCTCATAAGGTTAAAGAGAACAACATTTAAAAACAATTGCTCTATACAAAATAATCAAAATAAACTTAAAGCTAGAGTATCGATTTATACAATAGCTTCATTCGAAAACCTATAATGGCGTGGCAATAAGCAATGAAAATGCACATCGTTGCGAGGAGCATCAAACAGGCGAGGAGTTAGCGCTCAAATTCAATTTCATGGTGAATTTACCCAACAGTTTTAGCTCGAAATGGGGCAAATAAAAATCTTTCGAATCATCTTTCGAATTTATTTCGTTTACTTCATAATACTCGTATTGTGTTGTATTTACTGTTTATTATTGTTTTCTAAATTAAATATATAATTCAGAAAATAATAGTAAACAGTAACTCCAAATATATATATTATAATGAATATCTAAAATCTAAAAGTAAATCCAAAAATTTATTGTTAAATTATTCATTTTAATCGTATTTTTTTATCAGGTTCTACCACTCAACATTAAGTCTCGAATTGGGACAGAAAGTAGATTACAGACTCTCCGTTATTGAGGTACTGTAGTAGCTAATGCACACAAAACACTTTACTTTAAACAATTTATACAGGCCGTTGTAGCGCAGGGGCACAAGCGTGTGAATGTAAACGAGTCGGTTGATGGTAACTTTTATGAATTAGTTATTATTTATGAATATTTTCATTTCTTCGCTCTCGTGCAAAGGCAAATCGCGGCGTTGAGTTCCGTTACTTAACACGCAATGCTTTCCACTATAACGGACTTTTTCAATTAAATAAAAATTTAATCTTCACTTATATGCAGTGTCTTCACGCTAGGTTCCTTTTGCATTCCTTTCCTGCTATATATAGGACGCAGCGTGAAGCTAAAAAAAAACAAAGTAAAAAGCTGGCCCTTTTAAGCGTTGTTAGTTTTTTTTTAGAATATTGAAACCACGTATAATTTTATGTTTAGTTAGCCATTGTACCATAACTGTATTTATAGCCTGTATGAAATAATAATTATTTAAAATAGCAAAATCATATTAATAATGAAAATATGTTATTTGTTTTTATTAAATCAGTTGATTAAAATATTGTTATGAGGTATAAAATAAAATAACACTTATCATGTTCGAGTATGTTATTGATACTAAGTATACTAGTATTTATTTGTTGAGTTTCACCACTTACCGCATAATATTTCGAAAAATGTGTATTGAATTGAGAACGGAGTGTCTGAACACTACTGTACCTGTACCAACCTGTATCTGTACCAACTAACCTGCAATCACAAATTTTGAATTTATTAACCTAGCCAAGTTTCGGACGTAAGCTTTATGGGTTTCTAAAAAGACTAATTTTATTCAGGTAAGAATTTAACTAAAATAATTACTTATAATTAACTTTAATTACAAGTAATGACTTTAAAAATTATTATAAAGTTATACATTTTTTATCTCACTTGTAAACAAAACAAACACAAACAACCAATACTCACCAACCATTTAACAGCTCATTCCAGATCTTATCAACCTATCAACGAATGCAGAAACGACAGTCGTAAGAATCAGATTTATTGCTTTGTCTTAGCAAGGGGATGCCAGTGATCTTTTGTAATTGAATCCGGCATCAAATTAATCGCCGGTCTAAGTGGGCCCAAACCGCTGGCGCTCAATTTGATTTAGTTTACAGGATGACTCAATTTCTTAGCGAGCTGCGTGACCTACCCGTATCTGTTAGGAATCTTAAACGTTTCATGGATTCACTGTGGGGTCTCATCGAGGTCTATTTTGTGAGTACGAATGTACAAATAAAGAATTGGATGATATGGCAGACGGAACAATCTAGTGTTAAGACACTGCATTTCTCCTAGTGCCTGTTCAGTATTTTAAACACTGAGTGGTGGAACTTAACGCCGTGCTTGTCTTGTTAACAGAGCGAAAGTATAAAACTAATTCATCCAAGTAGGAATCGAAACCATAGGTCATAACAGTTGAGGCCGGTCGTGGCGCAGCGGCACAGTGTGACTGTAAAACCGACTGGTTGTGGGTTCGATCCCCACTCGAGGAGATGAAATATTTACTTAAATTTATATTTCCATTTCTTCGCTCTGGTGTCGAGGACAAGCGCGGCGTTGAGTTCTGCCACTTAACACGCAATGCCTCCAGAATTCGGCAGAAAGTGGGGAACGGAGTGTCTTCCACTAAGTTTCCTCTGCCTACCCTGCTGTGTGCGGGATACAGCGTGAAGCTTTTTTTTTAGGTCATAACAGTTACATTTACAGTCAGATACAGTGTACCTGAACCATGATAGCCTTTTTCATGTCATAGTTTTAATTATATTAGATGATGAGTCGTGGCGAAAGGAGACAAAGCGTGACTGTAAAATCGATTGGTTGTGGGTTCGATTCGACTCGAGTGGTGGAACTTAACGCCGTGATTGTCTTGTTAACAGAGCGAAAGTATAAAACTAATTCATCCAAGTAGGAATCGAAACCATAGGTCATAACAGTTGAGGCCGGTCGTGGCGCAGCGGCACAAAGTGTGACTGTAAAACCGACTGGTTGTGGGTTCGATCCCCACTCGAGGAGATGTAATATTTATTAAAATTTATATTTTCATTTCTTCGCTCTGATGTCGAGGTAAAGCGCGACGTTGAGTTCCGCCACTCAACCTGCAATACCTTTAGAACTCTGTGGAAAGTGGTGAACGGAGTGTCCTACCCCGATGTGTGCGGGATACAGAGTGAAGCTGATTTGATTATAATTTTTGAAACAGAGTTTCATAAGGAGAAGAGAGTGGTTTCGTAGAAGTGTACGCTAAGTTATTACTGGGTATTTAAATTTCCAGGATTTATTATATTTCAAAGAAGACAATTACGTCCGAAATATGAAATAGTTATTTTACTTAGCTTATAAATTTATATACATTTAATATACTTGATTGTACATGTATATTTTCCATTGTTTAGCTTGAAGCTTTATACAGCACATAAGAGCGCAGGCAGGGGGAACAGGGGAACCTTTTGCTAAACTACTTAAGCTCACTATTTTTCGCCGAAATCTAGAGGCATTGTATTATGTGTGGCAGAACTCAACGCCGCGCTTTGCTGCGATACCATAGCGAGGAAGTGATAATATTAACTACTTCACTTCTTCTAGTATGAATCGAACCCACAACCTGTTACACTATTTGGCCTCCGCGCTACGACTAGCCTCATTCATTAATACATAGTATATACAGTAGGTAATCTCAATAGAAACGATAAAATATGTGAATTACTTTATCGTTGTACCCTACTACAAACATCTCTCGTTTCCTTCACAACGTTTGAACACCCTTAATATACAACCTTTGTATATCACTAGTCATATATCTTTAATACCGTATATAAATGTACTTGTTCTGTTCTTTTGTAGCTATCGTTTCACCCGACAGGTGGTAAATGCCAGTCTCCCTTAGGAATAAAGATGTGAGACGTCTCAAGAATTCTATTAAAGTGAAATCTTTTTATTTTGCCACATTCAAAGTAAAATGTACAATACATTTTATTTAAGTTTCCTTTTTAAAATGTGAGGCTACATTTTGTTGGGAAATAACATTATTATTTACGAAAGCGTTTTGTGCTTAGCCATGTTTGTTGTCTTTTGACGGTTGTTGGTATATGTTGTTGGTATATGTTGTGTTGTTTTCAATAGATTAAACAAATCTTTGGGTTGGGAATGTTGTTGAGTTGGGTTTCGGAATTCATTTATTGTCAGAGTTTATATTGAATATAACGTAGGCGTATATTTATATATATATATATATATATATATATATATATATATATATATATATATATATATATATATATATATATATATATATATATATATATATATGCCTACGTTAAAGTAGAAACGCTCGTATTTTAATATATTGTTAAGAATAATATAATATGTAAAAGGTATGTATTGATTATTACCAGGCAATTTACATGGGCCTCTATTCCTGCCAGACGTCCTGAAGTTTGTTTTAAGTTAGGACAAAATACGTTATACTAGCAAGCTTTAATTTTACATATATTATTTACAGACTATTTTAAGACCTCCTATAAGCACCCAGACCAATACGATCGCTTTATCGTCCTCTGAAACAGATATATACTTTTATTTTGAACTACCTCTGAATGGGCCCCACTATCAAGTTTGTGTGTATGCATACTGTCTTAACTACATATAAAACTAGACGTAGGTCTGGCGGCACTGGGATCTTGGCTATTTGATAGGTTTATGTATGCGTGCGTCGTTCTTGATAAATGGAGTTTTATTTTACAACGATAATTTTATAATTTATTTTGTTTGAAAAAATCACTTTTAATTTTAGATCAGACCAGTTGTGGCGTTGTGGCACAAGTGTGTGACTATAAACTACTAATACTGGTAATTGTGGGTTCGATTCCCCGTCGAGGGAATAAATTATAAAGAGGGAATAAATTTTTCGCTCTGGCACCACGGCAAAGCGAGGCGTCGACAGTGCGTTGTGAAGGGAGTGTTTTATCACTGAACTCCCTCTGCGTAACCTGCCTTGCACAGAATACATATATAACTCTCAAAAAATGCCAAAGTCCTTTCCCAAAATTGAGATTTCCGTTGAAAGAGACACCATAAAACGATTACAAGTCTTTAAGCCAACACCTCTTGTTTCCGACACTGTTAATCAAATTATAGCAAGTCCAAAGAGCAATTACATTCGAATGATTTGATAGAAATTGAGTTCCTATAAATTTAATTCAAGATTTCAAGAGGCGTAGCATTAGAACGTGACTCTAACGCGACGGTTGTGGGTTATTGATATTTTAAGGCCGTCGTTAAAGTCCGCCACTCAATACGCAATGTCTCGAACAATTCCGGAGAAAATGGTGGTTAATTTTATTTTTTTCCAACTTGAGGTTAATGCTGTTAGCTCTATTGGTTTTCACAGCAGCATCTGGTGGGTATGGAAAAGGGTACTCTCTCCCTGGTAATATGCAAGCACTATGTGGCTGCCTGTGAGGAAGTCAACGGAGGAGTGCGTCCAAACCTCGGCTTGCGGCCATCGAGCGGACATATTAGCAGATATATTTTAAGCAAACCAGCCATGACTGGGGCAAATTAGACTATTCTAAAAGACCTAATGGTCTCTAGCCGTTAGGCACCATCCCGCCGAAACGCGGCCGAACCGTTCACTAAGCTGGACTTCGTCGTCCATTCTGTCGACAACGGCGCTTGTATCGTGTGTGAGTTGTGTGTTTCCTACCTACATACGGGGTATTAGCTATTCTAATAGAATCATCTGGGTCTAATAAGACACTACGCGGGCATCTGTGTTTAGAGTGCTTGTGAGGAGTGTAATCACACTTAACAATGAAAAAGGAACACTCAAGGCTACTCTAGAAAATCGATTAGTTTTATATCCTCTATCCGGCGCACAGCACACAGTCTCGAAAATTGACTAAAAAGTGGAGAACGGTGGACGAAAGTGTCTTTTTTTTATGTGGGAGAAAGCGTGAAGCTGTTACTAATGATAAAATTATTTTGCACCGAATTAACTCAATGGTCTGCTTTAAATTAATTAATGTAAATTAAGCAACTGCGTTGATCAACGATGGATAATACTTTAACAGAAAGATTTTTCAACGTTTGTGAAATGTCTCTATACTGGTATATATAGGTGGTGTTACAAAGTATTTCTTCAGTTCAGTTCTTCATTTATGGCGCATCGAGCGTGCCAGTTGAGCACTAATCACTTAGCCAATATTATGTTGTATGGAGAACACACAAAGGAGATTTAATATTGCTGTATCTAATATATTTACATAGAAATTTACATAAAGGACTAAACACAAACATTGAACATTAAGGGGATAGGGGACTTTATAAGGAAGGACATCATATAAAAGATGGGTTAATTTAGGAGAAAAGGATATGGGAAGGGGAACCGTCGTCCAGGCCACATTCACACAGTGAGTGGTCCTTGACCTTGATCTTGGCAAAGTATTTCTTCCTCTATCACAGAGTTCATATAATTTCAAAAATTTTTTAATTTAGATATTGAAATGTAATGTCAAATTTTGTCTTAATATATCAAGAAAATATAAAATATTTCAGATATATTAAATATAAATCAAACTCACTACCTTCCAAAAGCGGCAGGATGGCATTAAAATTTAAATTGATTCTGCACGTAGCATAAAGAAAAGCTATTTATATTATTCTTGACAAAATAGTAATTTTTCATTTCAATAACAAATAAAAAACGATGTAAAATATAATTGCAGCTCAAAACAAAGGAAATCACAGTTGATGCATATTTTATACGGCACTAAACCTATTATCTCTTTAATATTTCTCGAAGAATGAGAAAAAGTCATTCAAAACAAATGCTTAATAGATTTTATACTCAGCTGCCAGGCTTAATTGGTCTCCAGATATTCCAAGTTTCTTATACAAAGTTACTTCAACCGAGAGTGGGAGATGTCTAATTACATTGGTTGTCGAATAATGATCGCAAGGTCTGAAGTACTGGCCGTAATGGATGAAGTTCTACGAAGTCAAGGCATCTATAATTGATGGTATAACTTAGACGACTTTTTATATATAATGACAAGAGTTCAGACCGTTTGGGCCGTTCTTTATAAATAATATGTATTTTTGGTGGCGACGCTGGAAAAGGATTTTCAGAAAAACATATTTATTAGTGATTCAAGGTTACATGTATACTTTGTGGTAGTAGTAGGATTTTATTCACACACGTCTCAAATTGTAAGGATACAAATTTTGACATGCTCAAAATTCTAGAGGCCGAGGTAGATGGCACAGGGGGAACAAGGCGTTATGACTGTAACGCGATAATTGTGGGTTGGACCCGGATCATTATTTATGAATATTTTCGCTTTGCGTTGACTCTACGCAGTGCCTTGAAAAATTCGGCGGAAAGTGGGGAACGGAGTGTGTTAACACTAGTTTCCTTCTACCTACTCTGCTGTATACGGGATACAATGTGAAGCTAAATTCCATATAAGAAAATTGTTTTTGAATTGAACAATAGAAACCACCATTACAATACATAAATACCAATATGCTCATAAAACGTAATCATCAATGCAATTCTGTTTCACTGTGTTAGGTGCTAACTCAACTGTCACACGAATTAGTGAACTGTGTTAAGCATGACTCATATTTTTTTTGCAAGTTAATACTTTATTTTAAAAAAAACATAATAATTTCATAAGTTTAATTATATCAACAATAATTTATATTAACAAGGTTAGGAACAGCTTTCAGCAGGATTCCAATCCATATTCCGCTCAATTTTTTAAACATTAAGTGTTGTGTTTTTTAAATATTAAGGCGGGACTCAGCGCCGCGTAAATATTTCAAAATTGAAAAACAGAAACGAAGGAAAATTTTAATATAAAAGCGTCTTAACATTAAGTTCTATGTGTCCTCATGATTTGCGATGCGGCCTAAAGTTAATAACACAATAAACTTCTTAATTAAGTTCTCTACTTACAAAGAAGAATATAGACGATTAGCAATTGGGTAAATAAATTAGACTGTCTAAACAGACAGAACTTAAGCCTTTAAGAAAAAAAAACTATGAAATACTTAAGTTTTTTTTATCACCACACTGTATCCCACATATAGTAGGGTAGGCAAAGAAAAACTGGAAACCTAACACTTTTCAAATGTCAAATTCTGGAATTCGTCAACGCTTAGAACTATGGAGCGCCGAATTGCCTGTTGAGTGGCGGAACTCGACGTTTTGTTTCAACGCTAGTTCGAAGAAATGAAAAAATTAAATATTTCATTTCCCCAAGTGGGAATAAAACCCACAACCTGTCGCGTTTACAGTCACACGCTTGGACTGCGCGACGACTAGCCTATTTAACAATTTCTTTGAAATATAATCACATTTATTGAAGCTGAACTCATTTATAAAAAACTTTGTACCATAAACATTTATTTCTTGTAGTGAAATAAAATTACGAAAGAAATTTCACGTTGCTGCTACAAGAACGTAGGGAATTCCTTTCATTATTTATACGCGGTCTTACAAAATTTTTATTTGCTTCAGCCGTAACATTCTGAGACCGTAAATTTTATCGCCAGATTTTTCTTTCGTTTTTAGTTGTTTTATGACTGGATATTATTTGTTTCTAGGATTTTAGTTTTTATATCGACATATTGTTTTATTTTTGCAATAACTTTCATTAAGACTTGGGTTCCTTTAATGTCATGTTTATTAAATTGGTCTCCTAAAGTGTATGCTCCGTTATACTAGTACAATTAATGTATATGATTTTTGACTTACTTGTTTTAAAAGCTTGTATTTGTTTCCAAAGGAAAGAAAGTAATGTTTATATTTGTTATGTAGTTAATATATAATAGTTAATATATAATATATTTTCAATTAATCAACTCAGACGGTTCATGTCTAGTACTAGAGCTCTCGATCCTCTACTTTTGATCCATCTATTATGTTATATTAGAATTGTATTGTACAATTTTAGCATTTCTTCGCTCTGGCAACAAGGCAAAAGTCCGTCGTTCAGTTCCGCCGCTCAAGGCGAAGTGTCTCAAAAAAATCGGCAGAGAGTGGGGAACAGTGTCATGACACTATGTTCACTCTGCCTACCCCGCTGTATGCGGGCTACTACGTGAAACTGATAAAAAAAAATTGCATTAAATATTTCAAAATGATTAAGAAAGTGTGAACGATACAAGGCAAAAATAATATATTATAAAATTTGTTCTTCCCTATACAGGAGTACCCATACCCATATTCTACGATATTCTAAAACTTACAAACATTTAAAATAAAGAAATATCTTACAAAATATTTATTAAATCATATTGAACTAAAATACTACCACTTCGAATTTCAACCCAAAAACTATTTGCTAACCTAATAAACTGATAAGCTACTTTACTAGAGTTTCATACGAGAAATTCCGGTCGAGAAATAAATTTTCGATTGAGAAAAATTGACGGGTTCAGTCCCAAGTCCTTCAATATGTCGTCAGTGAATATGATCGTTACATCGAGGGGTTGCGACCCGCATTTGTTACCGTAAATATACTGCTGATGTTTTTAGAAAAATCTATGGATAAGTTTTAGTAAGATTTATTTAATTCGATTTTTATATTAAATAAAGATTGAAATATAATTTTTTTTTCAGCTTCACGCTGTATCCCGCAGCAGGGTAGACAGAGGAAAGATTTCATAACTGTAGATTCACAGAAAGACTCTATAGTATAGGGTATAGGGTGTTTATAAGTATTGTTATGGGGTGATTATAATTTCGTTCAAAATGCAGAAAAACCGATCCATAAATGCACGTATCTTTTGATTGCGTTGATTTAAATATTATTCTTTTTGTTCTGTACTTTAAGGAAGAAGGAAGCTCCTATAGGGTTCCCGTTTTTTTCCTTTTGAGGTCCAGAACTCTAATTAACTAATTAAACATACGATTCATCTATTTAAAGAAAAAAAAAAACTAAATTAACTATTAATTATTTTGGTCAAGGATTTTGACTTCATACTCAACGGATTCGTTTGTGAAATTACACGAGATCCCTTCGTAACGGTGGGGAGCACGTTCTTCTTGCTGACTTAACAAAAATATTTTGAAATGGTAAATATCGAAGAAAAGTTGGTTATACAATCGAAATTGAAATATAATATTATTTTATTGTATTTATTTGTATCTACTATAGTAACATTATTAAAGCTAAATAGTTTATTTGGATGAACGCACTATTCCCAGGAACTCCTCTTGTTCAAATACACTTTTGTTAACTTACGAATTATTATTATGATTATAATAATCGATCGATTGATCGATGACACGTACTCGTGTTGCAATGCCATGTGATTGTGTGTTTATTTTTTTTAGCTTAAAAGTTTTTTATTGGATAGCAGGGTATGAATTATAAACAAAACAAAAACGAAACTGCACACACTTAATTAATGTATCTAGTATCACTCACGATATCAAGACACATCCATGTTGTTTAATTATTACAAGGGAACAAAGAAACTGAGATACATACATACGAATGCGCTAAAAATATAACCAAAATTTTGGATTTTATCGCTTTACTTATACCTCCAAGGGGGAAGCGAACTCACCACCGTCGCGTTCACAGTACGACGACGACCACAACGAACGATTTATGTATATATAATAAGCAAATATAATATATTAAAGAATATGCACTCATTTTTCAATGCTATTCTCAAGCCACACCCTACCCAGCGTTGGACGTTATCCAAACAAATTAAAGACTTATAACCTCGATTAATTGGTCCCAGCTCCTGCTGTTGACCTTTTTGGAAGACTCAATATATATTCTAAATAAATAAGGGTCGCAAATTGCCAAATTTACAAGTCAATCTTAAAACATAAATACAATGTTCAAATGGAGGCAGCGCCTGCTCAGTCCGTAGCAACAATAGGCTAAGGTGGCAGATTATGAGGTTTGTTGTTATTTGCAAATTGTTTCCGGTTTTCCGTTGAAATTTGGTCCCTAACTTTGCAAAATCTGAGTTGAACTGAGATTAATGTATAGAGTTTTGTGTTTAAACAGGTGGTGCTAACAATAAGCGTTACGCTCAATAGTAAAATTGTTTTGTTGCAATATATTACTTTTTTACCTACTTTATCCCTAAGTATTCGATTAATTTTATTGTCAATCAACACAAAAGGTGATCCAAGTATATTAAGGTCGAGATAGATAAAACGATACTATTTTTTTTATCGATACGTTAATATTTCTGTGTATCGTGTCCTGAAAGCATTTAGATAGCAAAAATGTATTATGGGACCGTTTGCAACGAACATTGCATGTTAAACTATAAAATTGAAGCGAAAATCTATACTTTACTATCTATTCAATAATATTTTATGTTTCCAGGGGAGTCTCAGAATTACAACAAGTCAACGGGACGTATAACTTATAAAAGTTGTCAAACTTAAGTTTGTTGTGCACATCCTCATCATATTAAATATTAAAATGTTTGGTTTATGTTCACAATGTGACCCGCATATAGCAGTGTAGGCATAAGGAACTTGGGAACCTAGTGTTAAGACACTCCGTTCCCATTAAGAAACTTCAGTTCCCTACTTTCCACCGAATTCTGCAGGCATTACGTTTTGAGTGACGGACACCAAAATACATAATCATACGAAAATCTTGTGGTTTCTTTTCATTTGAAATATATAACCTTAAATATGTCCAAGTTCTTAATGAACGGTCATAAGTGCACTTTGTAATTTGCTTGACATACACGAACAAATATCGTGTTTCTGTCAGGATCATTAGTCACCTTAAAGTAGTGGTTTGCCAAGAAATTAATGAAGGACCATTTATATAAGTAAAGACTTGTGTAACGACAACGAAATATTGTCTTACTGACATTCATAATAACTGTTTCCTGAGTTTTCTTTGGAATTTTAACGTTTACTTTCTGTATAATTATAAGTTGATGCTATATTTGATTTGAGTAAATATGTTATAAAAATATTTATATTGCCTTTATTTTTATTAACCTATTAGTTAATAATATGTATTAAAGTACGTAAAAAATGTTTTATAATACCTTAATACATAAATTATATAAAGACGTCTCATTAAGACATCCATATTTTAGCAACTAATGGACTGATTTTAAAGAATCTTTGACTATGCATCGACATGTTATTTAGTTACCGAGAAATTTGTGGACTTTATCTCTATCGGGCCAGCTAGACAGGATGGACTTCCAAACGTGCGACTGCATAGCTCTTTCGCCCCGTCCACTGTCATCAACCTCCTCATACATGCCCTCCGGGGATTCTTGTGCCATTTACATGAACTTTCATGTAAAAGGTCGAAAGACGAAATTTCCCACATTCTCACATTATCATATAAGTACATAAATTTCAAAATAGTTCTATAACCTTAAAAAAAACTAATTAGCTTTATGCTGTATCCCGCACACAGCAGGGTAGCCAGAGGGAACCTAGTGTTAAGACACTCCGTTCCTCACTTTCTTCCGATTTCTGGAGGCATTGCGTGTTGAGTGGTGGAACTCATCGCCGCCCTTTGCCAATATTTATTTACATTTATGTTTCCATTACTTCGCTTTGAGAAATGAAAACATAAATGTAAATAAATATTTAATTTCTTCGAGTGGGGATCAAACCCACAACCAGTCGATTTTACAATCACACTTTCCTACCCCTGCGACTGACCTTAATTACTAAAAATAATTAGGTGTATAATAAATTCTCAAGTAAATCATATAAAATGATTATAATCATCCAAGTTGTATACAAGCCTGAAGTAAACGACTTAGCGATGATAATCCGAACGCTTGAATACAGCTATTCGCATAATGATTGCCGGGACGCGTACCGAATAATTTAACATAATATAATTTTGACTGTTAGTTATAGATTTCTATGGTCGTTGTAAACTAGCGGCACCGCTCCTGACAGTGAACGCGACGGTAATGGGTTCGATCCTAAATCGGGGAATGAATTATTTTCATTTCTTCGTTCTAGTAACAAGACATTGATCGGCGTTGTGCTCCGCCACTCGACGGTAATATTTAAAAATTAACTATTAATATTCTTCACAAAAATATTCAATTATAATGAAACCGGAATCTACAGTATTTACTCCCTTCCACTGAACCGTTAAAGTATTATTGTTATTCCCTTATCAAGCAAATATGACCGTAATTTTGCACTTCTTTTTCAACCTGAAGTGTCTATACAATCTACGACATAGATTAAAATATATATAGAAACGATATTTTTTATATACAGGTATTAGAAAAAAATATTAGGTAAAACATATCAAAATATATTACGCCAATTTGAAAGCGAAGGACCTTTTTTGACCGTTAAACGGATATGAGGTCAAATGCTACAATTTCGTTTTATTCTAATTGTGGGTTATTATGTTATAATATTATAATCAATGTAATGGTGCCTTCGCACCGTAGTTTGATAATTGCTTTACACGCAATGGTTGCGAGTTCGAATCTTTTAGGCAATACATTTATAGGAAATGTGTCCATTTCGTCAATAATTTAAGACAGTGCAGCATTAGATTTCATCAGTAAATGTGTAAAGAAACTTATAAGAGTAAAGCTCCAAAAATCTTTAATTTCACGTGTTTTCTTCTTTATGATTTGCGTGAATTCACTTATTGCATCTTTCAGCACATAATAAAATTAGGCGAAAATAGGCATACGGAGTGCCGTGATACTAAGTTACCTCTGCAAAATTTATATATAAAATAATTTATAAAAGTTGCAAAATTTATATCGCATCTATGATTTAATCTATGGCAGTATCGGCCTATTTTAATATGAATTTGAGGTCGCGGCCAGCGTTGTAAGATGATAAATCATGCTTTGTTGTTGACGACAAAAGAAGCCATTTTTAGGTTATAAGTGTTGTACGCGGCCAACGTGTTGCCTTTGAATATTGTATCAAGTAAAAGTGGTATGAATTCATGGAAAAAACTGTATTATAACAAGATATTATAATATCGTATATATTTTTTTAATGTTAATCTAGATTTGTAATGAAAAAAATATAAGTTTTACATTTAACAAGTATATTATGGTATTAAAAGTATTTAATATTTTATTTATATTTTTTAGGTTCACACCATCTAGCACACAGCGAAAAAAGCAGAGGAAATCTTTTTTTTTTTATGGAAAAGACACGGCAAACGAGCGTTCGGGTTTTTTTTTTTTTTTTTTTATGGAACAGACACGGCAAACGAGCGTGCGGGTCACCTGATGGTAAGTGATTACCGCCGCCCACGACCCCGTGCAACCCCAGAGGAGCTACAGGTGCGTTGCCGGCCTTTAAGATGGGTTGGGCGCCGAGGCCTGGCATTACCTGATGCGAAACGCAGTGGCTTAAAGCCACTACTTCACGCCGGTTTTAAATGCCGGGGGTGGTAATGATCCGGTGGAGTCTGCCCATGCGTGTTGCCATTGCTGGCGACGTAACGCTACCACACGTACTTTAGTCGCCTCTTACGACACCACCAGTACCAGGATGATCCTATTCTAGGCCGGGATCACACGGCACAAAATCTAGTGTTAAGATACATCTAGTCGTAGTAGAAATCTTGTGTTAAGATACATCGTTCTTTACTTTCCGCCCAATTTTCGGGACATTGCACGACAAAAGGCAAAGCTGCGTTGCACTTTATCACGTTACCAGAGGGAGGAAATGAAAATAATTATTTCTCACCCGAGTGAGTGGGAATTGAATCCATTGCTATCGCGATAAGAAATCAGATAGAATTTTATATTAAATGAAATTGTTTATAAATATTTTACTTTTCTATTCTTCTTTGATCCTAAGTTGTTTCCGACAAAGTCTCGGGAAGGTCGAATAATAACAAAGTCACAATGAGTGCTTTGTAAGGTGTAAGGTATGGTACGGTCTGTAGGGCAATTTATGTGTTATTGAATTACTTTACTTTCAAAGATATTGATATAGATATAACTAGCAGCCCGCTCACGGCTTCGCCCGCTGAAACTACATGATTGTTGATTGAATAAACAGAACTGATTGACAACTATAATGACTTCTAATGTTATTTTTTTACTACGTTATCGTAAATTCTATAAGAATTTTTAATTATTTTGAATTAAAAAATACGACCAATGTTGATATTTGATATTTATAAAATACACATAAAGCTAATTATTTATTATACGTGTATATTTTTGTAACATTACATTCTTTTTATCTATGTTATGTAAGTCTCATCATAATTATAAAACTCTATTAAATGTACTGATGTCAGTGAATAATTTAATTTACTGCTTCAGAAACAGCCTTAAATGTTAAATTATTGATTTGGTAAGAATTCATAATATTCTTTGTAAAATAACTGTAATGATTGTTAATTAACTCCTGTATAGTTTTTAAATTAGTTACATATATTTTAGATTAAATGTACAATTGGTAAATATGTAGCTATTACAGTGTACACGTGGATAGGATGTTTTAGACATTTTTATATAGATTTATTTTAAAGGAACGATCTCCATTAACAATTCAATTTTGTTTACTTTATTGTATAAAATATTATATAAAAGTGCTTATAAAATTTATATTTTTAACAACAGTCACATAACCAAGACGTTTAGAAAGTCATTCTTTGGCCAAGAATCTTTCTTACCAGCGCGATTGCTATATAACATTCGTATGCAAACTAATGCCTTGAGTTCATTCAAATGACGATAACTTTTTTGTAATGAACCGATTTTGATGAACCAAACTTTAGTAGCTTATGTTAAAACAAAGATATTGGTGTAATTTTCAAGTAAATCGGTTCAGTACTTTCTGAGATACCATACATATCGATAGACAGACAGACAAGAAAATCAAAAATCTTTTTGCTTTCTATTATTCTTGTTAAGTGTCCCTCTATCCATTTCAGTCAAAATTACTAAATGTACAGACAAAATATTTTTACTGTTTTATTATATATAGAGAAAATATGGTGTCATAGTGCTTCAAAAATATATATTTTTATCAACAGTCATATAAGTAAGACATTTCGAATTTTTCATTCTTTAGCCAGGAATCTTACCAGCGCGATTGCTATATAACATTCGCAGACAAACTAATGCCTTGAGTTCATTCAAATGACGATAACTTTTTTTTTGATGAACCAAACTTTCGCAGCTAAGTTGAGTTAAAACAGAGCAATTGTGGAAACTGTTAAGTAAATCGGTTCAGGTACTTTCGACAAAAAAATATCGACAGACAGACATACAGACAGGCATACAAGAAATTAAAAAAAATATATTTTTGCATTCTATTATTCTTTTTAAGTGTCCCTCTATCCATTTCAGTCAAAAATACTAAATGTACAGACAAAATATGTTTACTGTCTTATTATATATAGAGACTATGGAGATAATACGTTTATTGGATATGCGCTTGCGCTCAAGCTTACAAAAGATAACCTTGGTACCTTTAAAAAGATAAAAGACCTGGTTGGTACCTTCAAAAGGATACCATTTAACTTACATTTGGCTACTGCATGTACATATCCTAAGACTGATCTGAGCTTCTTACCTTGCAACGTTCTTACCTTGCCCATGAGTTAATCCGTGCAATTGTAGGAAAAGAAGGATTTATTGGGCACTACAAATTAGAAGCTCTTAACTTATTTCAACATTTTTTTTTCACGAAGTTTTTTTTTCTTTTTGCCTTGGTGCCAGAGCGAAGAAATTGTAATATCAACAAATAATAATTTATTTTCTAGAGTGCGAATCGAACATAAAACCGTTGCGTTACAGTCACAGCCTTGTACCCCTGGGCCACAATATCCACTACTTTTCTTATTTATTATTTCATTTTTTTTATATTCAAATTAGTAGGTTATATGATGTGTTTCAATCAATAAATACTTTCCTTGTATTAAACTTAATTCTACCCGCGAGAACAATTGCGGGTACTTTTACAAACACTTAAAAGGGGCGTTAGATAATTTATACGAAGTGATAAGAGTGTAAGTTCTCATTCTGGAGTAGGCTCGGTGGGATCGTAAAACCCTTTATTGACGATTTGTTCCAACTGATATCCATGAATGTCGTATATTAAGCTTACCTGTTTTATTTTTGTATGTTATCTTAGAGAATTTAGTAGATTAGAGTTATTTTTATTATTTTAAAATTTTATTGCATTTAAATAACACAATAACAGTACTTTTATGTTTATCTTTCTAGCTAAGTAATTAATTTTAATGTGGTCTTCTTAGTGTCATAACATTCTTTTTCGTAGTTTTCTTCATTGCTGAAGGTCATGTCCATCATGGTGGAATAGTTCACGAGATGCTACCATGCCTCCCTGTTTTTAGTTTGCATTAAATCTTTATTCATGTGGACTCCAGTAATATCTTTGACGGCGTCAGAATATCGGCAAGTTGATCGGTCTCTAGTCTTATGATTAATTAGATTGTTCAAATTGAGATTTGCCAATTTGTAGTGTATTTATTATTTTAATATGGTTATAACATGCTATTAGTAGGTCACATTGTAACTAAGTAGCTTTATAACTATGTCATAAAATATCATTATGAAACTAGGTAGCTTAGGTGGCAATACAATATTATGGTATCATCAAGCTGGTCTAATGAAAGAGGACCAGGATCTAAGTGGTGGAACTCTTCAAATTTTACTAGTAAACCGTTTGATTAAGGTTTTATGATTTATAGCTTCGAGCATATTCTATTATTTTTTTATTTTAATTTATTAGAAGCTCGTATCTATTGATTGCGTTGGCTTTTGTTCTTAGAGTCTATTTTTTTCTGTAGTCTAAGGGATCTTATATCCGAAAATGTGATATTAATTTCAGATTGATACTTTCAGGCGATCTTGTCGGTTTGTCCGTCTTGGACAGACCGACAGTCAGACAAATGATGAATGAAATGGTTTTAGAAGGGTTCCATTCTTTTTCTTAAATAATTTCTGTAAATTCGACGATTTGATTTTTTTTTTATTTTCCTGGGGGCTTTGCCCACATTGTCCTAAAAATGTAATTCCTTTCATATAAACGTCACGTAAATGTGACGGTCATGGGCACTGCTACAGCTGCACGTTTACAGAAGAAGAATGAAAGAAAGATGCTGTGGAGGTGTGATCTCTTTGTAGGATATGCGGAGTCAGGTTATCTGATCGAATACATAATGAAGAGATGCACAGAATGGCAGTTATTAGCAAGAATATCACGGTGAGAACAAAAGAAGAACGTGCTCAGCTGGTCTGGGCGCGTCGAGCGAATGAGTGATAAAAAAATAGCAAAAAATATTTATGAAGGGAAAGTGAGTGGCAAGATATGTAGAGGGAGATCTTGATTAATCTTCGAAAACAAAGTATCATGTATGTAGGAAAGTTACGTAAAAAGCATGAGGACACCCCAGAGTTCACGTATGAAGAGGTGGACAGTGGACGAGGCGAAAGAGGTATGTAAAGACCATAGCGATTGACGCTCCATTCTCTCTGACTACCCCGCTGGAGACACAAGGTGAAGCTAGATTAGATTAACTAAAGGGTATATCTGACTTGACTAACTGATTGACTGAAATGTACACATACTAAAAATACATATCTTACTACATTCTTAAGAGCAGATTATACCTATTTGTTCATTAATATTTTCGTTGCTTCGCTCTGGCACCAAGTTAAAAGCCCAGCGTCAAGTTGCGCCGTTGCGACGTTCCTCCGGCCTACCCTACTGTGGTCGTGACATACCGTGAAGCTAATAAAAAAATCTGTTTATATATGTATACAGTATAAAGAATATTTTAGAGCAAAGTAAACAGCGTATCGCAATATCGGCATGTACACGCCCGGATGACAAAATGATAACACGTAGGTAGACTAGCTTCCATGTTGGTTATAACATCACACGAGCTACTTAAATTGTTATGTCGATATTTGAGTAAAATAGGTCACGTGAATGAAATATTGATGCCGATTAAAGTATATATATATATATATATATATATATATATATTGTAGCGTAGTATCCATATAGTAGTATATCAGTATTATGTAAATTTTAATGAGCTATTGATTTAGTTGTATAGATGTTCAATGTACATATTCATTTTTTTAGCTTCACGCTGTATCCCACTGTATCCCGCACATAACGTGGAGGCAGAAAGAACCTAAGAATTTAGTGTTAATACACTCCGTTTACCACTTTCCGCCCATTTTTTTTTTGCTTTGCCTGTTTTTATAACTTTTGATTGTCTGCTATAAGGTAGGACATAACTCCGTGCATTTTGTTTTCATCAGAGAAAACCTTCTAAAAATATATTTAGCATTAATTATAGTCTTTGCAAAGTAAGATAAGATGTGACTAAAGTTTAAAAGTTTTTAACTGCAGCTTTTATATTTTTATGGTTTAAATTATAATAAACCAAATCGTTTAAGTGGACGTTAGTTATAAATACATCACTAGTTAACTTGGTGATTTTTTTTGCCAAAAAAGAAAAATAAAATATTTAAATTCAAATATTTTAAACTAAAATACTCGTAAAAAACACATTGTATCGTTTCAGAAGAGCAATTTTAACAAACGGGAACATTGAAGCGCTTTAAAAATTAAGCGTTCATTTCGCATTTAAAATTAATGCCTTTTCATACAAAAAACAGTCCATACAAAATTTATTGGAATATCAGAACGTTGACGGTTGTATGGTGGGATAAATAAAGATAAGCTTGTGTGGAGATGAGATCTCAATATGTTAAATATACTTATTTGCTTGTGTTGTGATTGGTGTGACCTATTTCTGATAAAATGTTGTGGTTGTTAGTCCAAATTCAAATCGAGGGTATATTTATAGTCATCGTTTCTGGACGTATGTCAACAGCATTAGTGGGATAGCTCTAAATTTGTGGGAGAGTGACAGAGTTAGTGAGTGAGAGTGGGAGAGGAGAGCTCGGATAGTGACGGAGAGTGGTATAGTGCAATTCAAAGGAGGCTCCGAAAACCTATGCCTGGTCATACTGGCCAGAAATATTTCTTTTCCTCGAGTGGGGATCGAATGGATTCGGATTTATCCCAAAATTATCGCGATACCGGGACTTACAGGGGAAAAATCTCGTAAGCCGCGCGTGAGTTTATACTGAGCGCGTGAGTTTATTACCAAGATACATGGAAAAAAAATTCTTTATTTGTTTTTTCTATTAAATAATGTTAAGTAAATAAAGAAGCGTATCAGTAAGACAGTCGATACCGCGGGTTGGCCGCATGTTGTATTATGCGTCAAGGTTACCTCAGTAACCGAGTTTTAACTCTCCCACTGACAGCGGAATGGAACCATTAAGGACTACGTTGAACTCGCTAGAGTAAACTGTATATTTGTATTTCCACTAATAAATAGTCGGGCGGAAAGGTTGGAGCAACTAGAAAGAATTGAAATGAACTCGCTCGCACTACCCGCTCATTTCTCTTTCCGGTAGAAACCAGGGTTAAGCCTAGTGTTAGTAGTAAAACAGTTTTTTTCATTTTCTGGTCTGTTTTAAAAGTGTTCAAGACAGAAATTTTGAGGAATTAAAAATAACTAATCACTATCCCAAATGGGGATCTCACCTTGAATTATTGAAAACTTTACGTATAAAATAGTTAAGTACTTGCACTAAATTAATTCTACTAATTAGTTATAATTGAGAGCAAAAGCTTCCCTTTGAAACTTTTAGTAACTCAAGTAAGTTAATGGATTTTTTGTGGAATAGATAGATAGCTTCGAGTATAATGTCCGTTTGGAGCTTAAAAGCTACCTGATAAGCTCAATGTGCTAAACAATAAGGCGTGTGCATAACTTTATAAAAATATAATATTTACTTTACTATAATACATATGCATTAATTTTATATGCAATCAACTTTGTATTGTTTTTTTTAATAAATTTATCTAAATCTAAATTGCAAGATTCTGAGTTTACGGAAAGTACCTTGTACACTATGATTCTCTTGTGTGTTTCGAAAAATTACGAAAATTTACGGCATACACGGCTGTACCTTTTGATTGTGTAGGCTAAGAAGTTAGATTTTTTCACAGCTGCAAGGGACAGTAGACCTGGGATATTTGATATAAATTCATACGTCCATGCATCCCTGAGAAAAAAAGTGTTGACAGACGGTCGGACGGACAACAAAGTGATCCTATAAGAGTCCCGTTTTCCTTTGAGTTACGGAACCCTAAAAAATCATATACATTGTTTAAAATGTTTGCATAATACTTCACCTTATTATTTTACCTTTTTTTATATCTGTCGTGGCACAGCGTCACAAACCTGTGACTGTTAATGTGACGATTGTCCGTTCAATGCCCACTTTCGGAAATAGAAAAACTAACAGCTTCACTTTCTTCAGGATAATCAATAGATAAATAGAAATATTCAGGCAACAGTGTGCACGTAGACTAAGCAAGGCTTCCTTCCATGTGTAGATAGTGCGGATATCGCGTCATAAAGTTGTATGACGCTACCAGCCAACCACGATACGTCGTTACACCCAGCTGTGCAATAATTATAACTAGCTATTGTTAATAAGAACTTTTTATAAGGTCGCGGGTTTAAATTCATAAATCAGTTTGAATATTCTGAAAGAATTTATTTGGCCCATATGTTGTCGCATGTTCATTTAAGTTTTTCTTGGAGTTTTTAAAATAAATGTATTAGCTGATAATTAATAACGGTTTTGTATTATACAATTTTTTCTTTTTGTACAAACAGTGTGGCAATAATTCAAATCAAATTGTAGTATTGTTATAGCAAGTTAATAGTAATACTATATAAGTAGAAATAGGAATGTCCTTTTTTCAACTTCATACTGTATCCCGCATACAGCAGGGTAGGCAGAGGGAACTTAGTGTTCAGAAACTCCATGTCTAGGCATTGTTGAGTGGTGCATTGCCTTAGTTCCAGAACGCAGAATCGACAATATTAATCAATAAGAATTCATTCCCCCGTGAGGGGATCAAACTCACAACCGTCACATTACAATCACACCCTTGTGCCCCTGCACATTGACGGCTTCAATGTAATTCATCATATATATATATATATATATATATATATATATATATATATATATATATATATATATATATATATATATATATATATATATATAATATATATATATAACAAAAATAAAATACAAACTCGAAACATAAATAACACAATAAAGCCGTTCACAGCTTTCCTTTCTACATAATACTCAACGTATTTGCGTCGTGCTGTAATAAATAACATCTGATAGTACAGTATCTCTTAATAGGATTAAGCCAATCAATATGGAATGCAATATGATATGTGTAATCTAGTTGAGTGTTTTGTATTGTACCTATTGTAATTACGCTACGTTGCAATTTTTATACATTTCCTAAACAAGTATTTTTCTAAAAATGTCAAAAATAGATAATAAAAATTTATTACAATAAAATTGAATTTGAAGTTAATTATATTACAGCATGAAACAGTCTAAACTATTTAATTACATTTAATTGTCTCATCAAAACTTTCTTAAAATTTTAATGACAATTTAACGAGTACAATTTACTAGGGCGGTTATTACTTTCCAATTAACGGATACTGGTATTGTAGTATATATGTCGAAGGAAGCGATTGGAACGGATATTATAATATCATAGATGTTTATTGATTGTTTATTATTATTATTTGTAGCAACTGTTTCCAATATGATTGGCTATGTTCATGTAAAAAGACAATGTGTTGACTTTTATATAACCAATTAGATTTTGGACCAATAGCGTGTAAGGCTATGACAGCCTTCAGTTTCAGAGGAAACGATCGAAAAGAAACGAATTGTTGATTAATTTAGAATTACGATTGGCTGATAGAATTTAAGAGATTGTGTTTTGACTTTTATTAGACCAGTGGAGTAATTTGAACAATAACGTGGAGGCTTACGCCTTGAGTGGAGTCGTGACGCGTGGGGGTGACGCGTTGTTTGCTTTTAAAAAAAGAGGAAGTTGACGATCGTCGAATGATTAATTCTTCGGATGTTTTCGAAAAATAAAGGACTAGTGTCACGAATCTGCTACGTTATTTCTGCTTGCATTAACCCACAATGGAGCCCACAGGTCCAGTAAGAGTCGTTTGCGATGAACAATCTCCTACATATATATTAGGGGCTAGAGGGTCTATATATAAAAATATTTATTTATATGTTTACAGTTCATAAAATTTAAAATTAGGAGATTAATAATAGAAAAAATAAAATATTTTGTGTTTTGTTTTTATTCCTTTTGCCTCGACATGAACGTAGAAGTCGAGGCAGTCGAGGAAAATCGGCGTTGAGTTCCGACATTCAATGAGCAATGTCTCCAGAATTTGGTAGAAAATCCGAAACTACTCTGCTACTTGCAGTGTGAAGCTGAATTTAAAATATCTATTCTATTAGTGGTATATCTTATTAGTTTTATAGCTGTAGACCTTTTTGGCAGAGGAAATCTAATGTTATGTTGTAAGTTACTCTGTTATCCTTTATTCTTCTTCCAATTTTGGAGACTGCGCTTTTAGTGGGTACAACGCCGTATCTTGTCTTCTCATAAGGGCGAAGAAAAAAATCACTCGTTTACAGTGAGTGATAGTGCCGCTACGCCAAAACGACCTTCAGTATTAAGCTTGACATTTTTGATGATACAGAAACATAAAAATCCACCGGATACACCATTACGAAATCAAATATTAAGGTAACTGACGCATTTTCACCCTACACGCAATAAAGGCATTACCGTAGAAGTACGTTTTCCTGGACGTTTCTGTTACAGAAATTTCAACTTTTCTACGTAAACACAAAGTATAATTTTCAATATAATATATTTTCGTATAATTTTGGATATAAAATTCAAGGAACTGACATGAATCTCGCTATTAGTGATCAAAGTAAACATGAATATTTTATATTAATATGATGTGTTTGAATGCTGTATGCTTTTTGATACATATATCCTATTAGGTGTTAATTAAGCGAATTTACCATTATGACTGATCTACATCCTTTCAATATCAAGCAAATAATATTATACGAGTTAAGTATATACAATACATATATAGTAATATTATAAAGCTAAAGAGACGGTCGTGGCGTAATGGTAAGTCTGATTGTAAAAGCGGTGGTTGTGGGTTCATATTTTTAAATTTTAGCGTACTGGTAGAGAAAGTGCAGCGTTGAGTTCCACTCATCAACACGCAATAACTCAAGGCACAATGTCTTGAAAATGTGCTGAATTGAGTGTCTCTTACTTTTTTTTTTTTTTTTTTTTTTTATTTTTTTTTTTTATTTTTTTTTTTATGGAAAAGACACGGCAAACGAGCGCCAGTGAGAGACGCCTGAAGTGGTATCTGGGACATGCAAACCAAGTGTAGGCTTAAGAGGCCCCTTTAAAATACGCATAGACGCTCGCCTCAACTGTCCGGGTATCTCTCTTAACCTAACTAATACCAAAATGATAGTCCTAGTGTCCGCTTCAAATTTTCTAGAAATTAAGTGATTTTAATTCAGCTTCACGCTGTATCCTGCGTACGTAAATGGGTACGGCTATTGGGCATATTGCATGTTGAGTGGTGGACATGAAACTTTATTTACTCACCAAAGCGAGAAAATGAAAATAGTACAATTTCTCAAGTGAAAATCAAATCCAGAACCATCGTGCTTACGGCAAGCCCCCCGAAGAAATGAAGTGATCGCATTTATTCATTATTTTACATACAAAACAGAAAATCTCCGTAAATGAGGTACAAGTAGTATTCTTGTACTAAATATTCAAGCTGACAAACAATTCCAAAGATTCCCACAGCACAAGTATTTTAATGACATAACTTGTACGTATAATACATTAAAAGTTTCGTCATTACTAAGTTGGTAACTAGTTAAGTGAACTAAGTACACGGTTTAACGGTGGCAAGGTTGTAAAGTAACCTTAAAGGGTTTCCGTACAAGAGAAGGTTAACTGTCTCCCGCTGAAAATCAAATAAAATCAAATCGGCTTCACGCTGTATCCCGCACACAGCAGAGTGGGCATAGGGAACCTAGTATTAAGACACTCCGTTCCCTACTTTCCGCCGCGTTCTGGTGACATTGCGTGGTAAGTGGCAGAACTCAATGTCACGCCTTTGCCTCGATACCAGAGCAAAGAATTGAAATTATAAATGCAAAAAAATATTTCATTTTGTCGAATAGAAATCAGACCCACTACCAGTCGTGTTTACAGTCCCACTTTGTGCCCCTGCGCCACGACTGGCCTCAGTACTTATCATCTTCATTCTAGTCGATATTAATAATACATATAAAAATCTATGTATATAAATAACATAATTTTGAAAACGGATTCAACAACCGCAATGTGTATCGTCACACATTTGTGCCACTGCACCACAACGGCCATATCTTATATCAGAGTATATGTATACTTAATAATAAGTGCATATAAATTAACAACTTAAATTTCATGATGAAGCAAGACCAACTGATTTTGTATGCCCCATGAGAAGATACTTCGACTAAGAATATCTTAGAGGACTTTGTAAAGACTGAGGTTGCATTGGTTTGAAATGCTATCAAAACTAGGGACGAAGTTATGCTGGAAGAATACAAATATTTTTGGTAATTAAAAAATCTTTTTTCTAACCATAATTGAAGATAACTTTGGGAGACCATTGTGGTGCAGTGGAATAATGTCTGACTGCTGATGCGTAGAATTGGTGTTCGATTCTTACAAAAGAAAATTATTTATTATTTCTTATTTCCTAGAGTGATCCCTACAGGTTCAGGAGTTAACGGTCACATACTAGTGGTCCTGTGCCACGGCTGGCCTTTTTTATTTCATTATTTCATTTAATTAAAGATAAATTGATAGAACAATTATAATTATACGCAAAATAAGTTTTCCTCTCATATATTAATGACCTCAATACTGCGGTTCATTTGGAATGTGTGAAGCAAAAATGGTATTTTACTTGCAATTATTTATAAATTTTACATTTATTCGATTTACAGTTAATGAAGCGTCGTTTTTATTGGTATATTATTCCTTAGTGGTGCAAGGGCACGACACTGGAGGAAATGAATTATTTATTACCCAGCGTTAAGTTCCGCTACTCAACATGCAATGCCGCGAAAAATTCAGCGGAAAGTGTGTGTGTGACGTGTTGTGTGCGGGATGCAGCGTGAAGCTTATATAGTTTGATTATTTTTGTTTTTGATGTGGACTATGTGTTGGTAATTCCAAAGGCCAATTCCTTTGGAAATACTTACACTCTGATATATTTTACATTTTAAAGTTTTTGTGAATCAACCGATTATTGGTAATATTACTTAAGAAATTAAGTAAAAATTTACAGTACAAATAAAGTACAAAAAAATAATTTAAAAATTAATTCTTAGCTAAAGGCCAGTCGTGGCGCAGCGGCACTACGTGTGACTGTAAAACCAACTGGTTGTGGGTTCGATCCCCACTCGAGGAGATGAAATATTTACTTAAATTTATTTATTTACCATTTCTTCGCTCTGGTATCGAGGCTAAGCGCGGCGTTGAGTTCTGCCACTCAACACGCAATGCCTTCCAGAATTCGGCAGAAAGTGGGGAACGGAGTGTCTTAACACTATGTTCCCTCTGCCTACCCTGCTGTGTGCGGGATACAGTTTGAAGCTGATTTGATTTAACTTTAGTTAAGTTTTTCAACTTTATCGTCGCGTTATCGAAAGAAGAGTATTCCTGTCGAACTAAAATTATGAAATTTGGCAAGATATGAGAACTTGCAGTGCTCTGATAAAAGGAATCATAAAAGGAAATTTATATTTGTATAACAGATAAAGCTATTTCATACTTATAATTGTAGTTCATTTTATACAAAAATAGTCAAACTTAAAGTTAAGTCAATTTTTATGGGTTGTCCCACAATCCTGAGATTAGGCCCTCGGTGGGCAAGTCTGACTCAAATTTGACCAGTTATTTTAATATGCGTTTGAATTACATTACAATAAAGAATCACCACAAATTGAGGCCGGCCGTGGCGCAGTGGCACGAAGTGTGACTGTAAAACCGACTGGTTGTGGGTTCGATCCTCACTCGAGGAGATGAAATATTTACTTAAATTTATATTTCCATTTCTTCGCTCTGGTGTCAAGGCAAAGCGCGGCGTTGAGTTCTGCCACTCAACACGCAATGCCTCCAAAATTCGGCAGAAAGTGGGGAACGGAGTGTCTTAACACTAGGTTCCCTCTGCCTACCCTGCTGTGTGCGGGATATAGCGTGAAGCTAATTTAATTTAATTTAATTTTTTATCACCACAAATATCTCGCTCAGAGCACGGGCAGTGCTGAAACCGACACTGATCCCAAATATTGTGTGCGGTGTTTCATCTCAACCTGTATCTACATATAGTATAGAGTTACGAAAACAAACATACGCCCGAAGCTGGCATCGAGCTCAAAGTGTAGCTCCATAGGCTTAATTCAACAAGATTTGAAGTAAAAGGCTTTACTGAGAAACGAGAATTTCAGAATTTAACCCAGCCACGGCGGAATAGAAGGAACGTTGTTTTATTTTATCGTTGCTAAATTATACTCTTGCAATGATACGGATAGATTGTATTTTGTTTAAAGCGACTACTCTTTTTTTTTAACTTCACGCTCTATCGCATATAATAGGGTACGTAAAGGGAACTTAGCGATAAAATGCTTCTTTCTCCATGTTTTTGTGATATTGCGTGTTGTATGGCGAAACTCAACGCCGCGTTGCGCCTAGCAAAGCTAAAAAAGGAAAAAAATATATCTCTAGTTTATACCCAAGACACTGTTCCATTGCGCCAGCATGACCTGAAATATCTAAAATATTTTATATATTATTTTATATATATATATGTATATATATATATATATATATATATATATATATATATATATATATATATATATATATATATATATATATATATATATATATATATATATATATATATATATATATATATATATATATATATATATAAAATAATATAATTAATTTATATTTAAAATAATATTAGAATACATAAATAAATAAATAAATAAAAAAATAGAAACAAAACTCACATAAAACATGCATATAAAAAACCAATGAAAATGAAAATACGAGTAGATAATAACACTAGTACTATTATAGAGCTGAAACTATATTATCAATGGAGTCCTTATAATGTCGAGTGCAAGAGATTGCGTTACACCGCAGTAAAAGGGTCAATCGACTGTCAGTCAGGCTTTGAATTTCGATTCCGTAACTCAATTACACATAATATAAATTGTGAAATTTAAATATGTGTTTTAGGCTTTATTATTGTAGTTATTCAGTAGTATAATCCTTAAATTCCTTTTTGCAAATATATAGTTACAATATGCGCAGAAAAAAAAAATTAAGGAGGTTAGTCGTGCCGCAAGGGCACAAGCGTAACTGTAAACATGACAAGTTATAAGTTCGATCCCCACGTAAGGCATTGATATATTTAATTTCTTGGCTCTAGTGTCCAGACAAAGCGCGGTACTATATTTACTTATCTTGCGAAATGCGAGATACAGAATGAAGCTGAAGATAATTAAAAAATCCGTTTATCTAAAATTTTAGGAACCACTAGATCAAATTTAAAAATACTATTTCTTTTTCTTTTTATTATACTTATTTTTTTCTTCAAATTAAAAAATTTAAATGTAATTATAGTGTTGAATATTAACTCCATTTATCAAGAAAGGCTGTAATAACATCATGTAACTCACTGTCCTTGCGGTCAAAATTATATTGAACACTTAAGACGTTTCATGTATCATAGAACTCTTGGTTATTGAACCAAAATGGCGAACCAGCACATAAAAGCTTATAATTTTAAAAATGAGAGTTGATAATTGCTGTCTACAGATAACTTAAATCGTTGGAGTTTACCGCTTGGATTTATAAAAAAAATGTATCTCGCACGCAGCAGGTTAGGCAAAGGGAACCTTATGTTAATACACTCGCTTCACCACATTCCGCCTAGTGCTGTTTTCGTTCATAATATGTTATATTATCATACATTTTTATATCAATGAATGGAAATACATCGTAAGTTCGATCTCAGACTTGAGACTGGTTTATAAATACGGGCATACAAAATTCGGAGTACGGTTCCCTGTACTGTTCTAAATAGAGAATGCATATCTTCAACACAACACAACACAAGACATGCAAAAGGTCAAAATAGATAGGAATATTGTTATTGAACTATATATAGAGATTAAGAGTGAAATAAAGTATAGAGTAGAAGATTTAAAACAGAACATTTTCCTTTACGGTATTTATCTATAACATTAAAATTAAATTAAATCGGCTTCACGCTGCATCCTGCACACAACGTGGTAGGTAGAGGGAACCTAGTGTTTAGACACGTTCATACATTCCGCCGAATTTGGAGATATTGTGTGGCTTTGCCTCAACACCCATGCGAAGAAATGAAAATGTAAATAAATATTTAATTTCCTTGAGTTGGGATCGAACCCACCAGTCGATTTTACAGTCACATTTTGTACCCCTTTTTGTCCACGACTGGCCTATAATATAGGATAACTTTAGGATGCTGATTTAGTCTGGTTTCAAATGTTGTTTCTAAGCAATATTAATGATTGTGCAATACCCCTACAATAGTATAAAATGACGTCAATATATGTATATTCGTTAATATTTTTATATATGGACGTGCATATTATATACAAATCAATAGGACCTCATAGTACTTATTTAACTAGCAATATAAATCTAAGATGGAAAATGTCAAGAAATAAAATAACTATAAATATTTTCACGTTAATTTACCTCGCAAAAATTGTTTTGTATTCTATGAAGGATCGATTAGGTACAAAAAGCGAAAAACGCTAAGTTGAATTCTATTGTATCTCGTTCTGGGAGTTGGCACACACATTTATCACTGGATTTTCGGCAGGAACAAATGGTTAGAAGAAACTGCGGAATGGTAAAATGTTAGACAGCTTTCGTGCGATTTCAGTTGATTTGCTAATGGTTAAAAAAAGTGTGTGTAATTTGTAAATTTTATTGCCAAAATGTTACATCTGTATTTTTTTAGCTTCATACTGTACCTATTCCGTACGTACATTAAGACAATCCGTTCCCGTTAAAACAATTCCGTTCACTTAGGAGATGCAGTTTGAGTTTTGTCTTGTTAAGAGAAGTAGAAAATGTAAATATTAAATATTTTATTACCTCAAGTGAGAATCGGGCCCACAACCTATCAGGCTTACATTCGTACGCTTGTGCTTTTGCATCGGCATCATGTTTGTGTTTGCTTGATTGATAGCATTAATCTTAGAAACTACTGCGTTGTACAATCCATATATAACTATATAACCCCTATATTTACATCACGTTAACAGTTTCGATGGAACCCATTATACCAACGGACACATGACTACAGTGGGTCATCTTATACAACTCTTACTTATTTCTTTTTCAACAGGGGCGCAAAAATAAAAGTTAGTACCTATTCAAAGTTAGGAATAATGCAAGGTATCAACCAACCACGTTTCTGCACAACGTTAAAAATTGATATGCTTTTCTATATGCACCGACAACGTGCAAGTGCCATCGCCGCGCAATTGAGACGTGCCTTACAGAATGCAATAGTCATAGATACAAATCCCACTTGATAACATTTACCACATTTTCTATAGACTAGGAAAGATGACGTAATTTTATTCGTTTATTCAAATTTTTAATGCAAGCATTTTATATATGTATTAAAAAAAACACATTAAAATCACACACGCTCGTGTTAGCATAAATGCCTTTATAGCTGTAGCTTTTCGCAGTACTGACAATATCAGTCATGTCAGTAATTTTAATTTTAAATTTATAACAAAAACCGTGTGAGATTATTGTCTTAAAAAAGCCTAAGCTTATTTCTTATTTTCGTGTGTTACATGATTTCACAAAACCCAGTTTTAAGAAAAATGTCCGTGTTCCGACATAAATAAAGCATCTTGTTATTTCAGAGCGTGGAGTGGAATGTTAGCGAAACATGCGAGCTTCAGAACGTATGAAAGTATAGGAATAATGTATAAGAGTGAAATATTTAGAATTTATATATAGAACAAAAAATACCATATAGAGATATATTTTTTATTATATATTGATATATCGCACATAACCGGCTAGGCAGAGGGAACCTGGGAATCTAGTGTTGAAACACTCCACTTTCCATTGAATTCTTAAAGCGTGATGAGTGGAACTCAACTCTGCGCTTTGCCTCGTTATTAGAGCGAGGAAATGAAAAAAAAATGTATACACAATACGAAAATGTTACATTACCTCGAGTGCGAATCGAATCCATAACTTGTTATGTTCACGACCGATTCTTATAGGGAAAAATATTTTGTCCTCGATTTGCTCAGCAAAGAGCACTCAATATCGTTCCGTCCTTAAATCAACAGGAAAGTGTCAACTCTCTATCTTCTCTCTTATTATCTAGAAAATAAGTATGTCAAGTTAAAAATAGTTCTTTTAAATTTCCTTTTACTACCTAACATAAACTTATGCAGCGCATAAAATGAAAAATTGTAAAGCTTATTTTATCATAACAGTAAATTTATGTAAGTGAATTTAAAACCTGACATTTATTTTGTTTTTAATGTTGGCAAACACAGTTTCTAAAGGGGTTTACGATTCAACTATAAAAAGCGTATTCTTATTTATTGAAAATCAGTTTTTTACTGTATTCACGATACTGTGTCCTACTCTTCCTAATTTCGAAACTTTTCGGGTTGAAAGACTGAACTCAACGCCGCGATTTATATTCCCAAAGGGGGGAACAACAATTATTTAAATACAATCATTTCCCTGAATCCGAATCGAACCCACAGACATTTTCCCAAGCCTCGCGATTAACGTATTGAATATATTTGATGGCCTCAATAAATTTATTCTGTGACTAATTGTGTTTTATGGATATTAGATAACTTGAAATTATTTAATAAATCGAAAGATAAAACTTCTAGAAACGTATGGTAAATATAACTAAATAACTATTTACAAGTCCTATCTCTAGTTAAATTGGAAATTGCCTTTTATAGGAGCCGCCTACACATCCAAAGTGATTTTTTTTTATTTGCATTTATTCCTTGATATATTGACGTTAAGATCGTAGAAAAGGGAGTTGTAATTTCCAGTCATTATGAAAATAGTTTAAATTTACTCGCTTCTCGCACGTCGCTATGGTAAAAAGATAAGAAATGACGTGATTGATATCTGACACACACAAGAGGAAATCAAACGGAGTACCTTAATACTTATTAGATTCCATCTGCCTACCGGCGGGTAGGATACCCGCTACCCGCTATTCGCTAGGTATAAACGGGATATAGCAGGAAGTTTTAAAAATATGACTTGTTTTTGTTGATGTTGTTTTTAGTAAAAATAAATAAATAATGCACTCTTTTTAATTTATTACAAGGGCGTATGCAACGTCATACGAGATATTTTATAATTTTCAAGTAAGTAACGATGAGAAGACAATAAAATAGAACAAAGAAAAATATTGTAATATCTAAAAAAAAATAAAAAAATCAGTCAATCTGTATGCCTCATACCGCAGGGTAGGCAGAGGGAACCTAGGGTGGAATGGGGATTGTACTCACAACCCCATTTTTGTGCCTCTGCGGCATGACGGCCTCCTTGTAATATCTAGTCGACGTATATTACAGTACAAAAAACTAAATCATCTTCTAAACAGAATCAAAGTGAGTGGAAAATAGATCAAACCAGACAAAAACATTTCCAATATCATTTAGCGTTCTTTATAGCGTAGCTTTTTAATATAAATATGTATATATATCTTAATAAAAATTGATGAGGCAATGATGGGGCAGCGGGTTCTATTCCTGCTCAGGGAAATGAATTGTTATTTTTATTTCATCGCTCTGGTAAGATTACATAAAGTGGTGTTGAAGTTTGGAATTAATTCAAATCTAGTGCAGGAAAAAATACTACTGAACATTTTTTTCTAATATTTTAACTTATTTAATTTTAACTAACGTTTAAAGCTCCTTTGATAAAATAAAAATTACCAACTTGGTCTTCTAACTTTCATAGCTGACTATAAAACTAACGAAATTACAAGATCATTTATGTATACGTTGGCTTATATAAAAAATGTTTGGATTGAAGGAAAAAAATATTAAGAATTATTTAGTAGAAACATACGAGCTGTTTACTAAAAGGTCTCTCTAGAGTCTAGACCTCGACCCAGAAAATATATATTCGTAAACATATCTCATATGAGGCCACCGTTGCGCAGTGGAACAACATCCTATTCTGAGCTCAATAATTGTGGGTTCAATCGCTAGTCGAAATAATTAATAATTTTCATTTTCAAATTTTCAAAGCAAGTAACGTGTTTTATCACTAAGTTTACTTTTTGTCTACCCTGGTACATGCGGGTTAATGCGTGAAAATAAAAAAAATACTCACGTTAATTCACGTGATGTATATATTGTAGTAATTTTCGCTATGTTTTCTCATTTATATAATGTTTTAATTAAAATATCGCAAGCTCCACAGACAATGTCCATCTATAAACAATGAATTCGGAATATAATAGTAATAAACATGAATGGCCATTGTTGATATACGATGGATTTATTTTATTGCATTCCGCTATAAATTTCACAGCTATAAATATTAATGGAATTAGAATATATATTTTTTTTATTATTGATTTTTTTTCCAATATTCATTTAATAGATTAGAGACGTATTATAGACTTAATAGTTTGATTTTAATTTCAGATCAATACTGGATGTATTGATCTGAAATTAAAATCAAACTTGAGATAAATGGTTTTGACAGACAGACAGACGGACATCAAAGTGATCCTATAAGGGTTTAGTTTTTTTCTTTTGAGGAACGGAACCTTAAAAATTAAAAAATACTCTTTTGTCATGCCTGCTACAAGTGCTACAAGATATACTCGCAACTATTAATGATATGAGTAGTCTACTCGAGTAGTTACTTCTGAAGAGTGCCAATATTCAAATTCTGGCTCCATTTTCTCTGCTTGAACATATCAATGTATTATATTATAACCTAAGCTACGTATAGCTACAAAATTTCATGATAATATAATTATTACAATAGGGTTAACATCTCAGTTGAGATTAGATTTTATTACATAGCTATGTACATACACTTCTGTTCCACTGACCTCAAATATTGATATTTCATAACAATCTTAAGTATTAGTCCTTCAGGAGTTAAACTTGATTCGTTTCTAATAAAATTTAATTAATTATAACTTGAAGCCAAAAGCGCAGCGTCTTCCAAGTTGTATTACCTTTTACAATATAACGTTTCGACTTATCTATTACTTTATTTTTGCATCATGTTGGATGGAACTTAGTTAGACACTTCCTTTTTTCAACTTTCGCCGAATTACCAAGGCATTGGGTATTAAGTAGCGAAATTCAACGCAGCGCTTTGTCGCGTTACTAGAGCGAGGAAATTAAAATATTAAATATTTCATTTCCCCGAGTGGGAATCGAACCCATAACCGTCGTGTTTACAATCGCAGGCCCCTACACCACGACTGCTAATTTGATGGCTTATAACTCATGATTTTTCTTGTGTTTGAGATAATCACTGGTAAATTGATGATTGATGAGATTGAGGCCACTCGTGGCGCAGTGGCACAAAGTGTGACTGTAATAAAATCGACTGGTTGTGGATTTGATCCCCACTCGAGAAAATGATTTTTTTTTTTTTTATATTTTCATTTCTTCGCTCTGGTGTCAATGGAAAGCGCGGCGCTGAGTTCTGCCTCTCAAAACGCAATGCCTCTAGAACTCGGCGGAAAGTTGGGAACGGTGTCTCTTAACACTAGGTTCCCTCTGCTTACCTTGTATATTTTATTTAATTAATATTTTTATACAATCGGTTTATTTTTATATTATATTCGGTTAACACTCGAAGGAATTATAAGACAAAACGCAGCGCTGAGATCCGCCACTCAACACGCAATGTTTCGAAAATTAGGCGGGACGTGAAAAAGCTAGATTCTTTTCACATATATGGCATCCGGGGTGGAGCTAAAAATAATTAAATAATCAGTAAGTCGTAATTGTAAACGACATTTTGTATCTTATAAATCTAGTTTCAAAAGAGTAACAGTTCGTTTTGTCATTTAATTCAAAATTGATTCGATGCTTAGTTTTTGTTTTGAATGTGATGAAATTAATTTATTACCGTGATAACTAGAAAATACTATTGAAGGTACTTATACATACATATATACAGAACGATGGTCACAAAAAAATTAATGTAATGTGAATTTTTAGTGACCCTTGTCCAAAAATTTTTGGGTACAGAACTTCTCGCACGAATAAATTGTATTGAGCTATTCGAGCAGATTCGGACTTTAAATAATTTTATGTTTTAATTACAACTAATTGGAAATCACAATTTAAATCCTGCGTCTACACAGCCAGGGAAAAATGAGTTAAGTCAACTTTTAGTCAATATTAAAGAGCACGAACATGAAGATTTAATAAAGGATTTTTTAATTAAAATTACATCAGCTTCACGCTGTATCCCGCACATAGTAGGATAGGCAGATGGAGACTAGTACTAAGACACTCCGTTCCCCACTTTTCGCCACTATTTTCAAGACATTATGTTTTGGAAGGCGGAACTCAATACCGCACTTTGTCTCGTTACCAGAGCCAGGGAGGTTTCCTAGTGGGAATCGAAGCCACAGCTGTACCATTACGCCACGATGATTGTATATATTATTTTTTTATTAAATGTAGTATTATTATGTGAAAAATCGCTCACAAAAGGAAAAATCAAATCAAGCAATCCTTTGAATAAAAATTTCGGTTCTAACATACTTAACACACAAGTTACTTTCGTACAAGGTTAAAGAAACAAATAATACCTATCGTGCTTAGGTAATAGCGAAGAAAGAATATTAAAATAAAATTCCCTTTAAAGTGAATTCACGTCAAAACGAATATTTTTCATAAGCCCCCTTCCATCACAGATGTGTTAATTATGCCGGGCACGTTAATTGCGTGTCCGCGTGACGGTCTAATGAGACAGCTTCGGTTTAACGCTGAGTAAATCAGATAGCAGTAAATAAAGTTTTAAGTTATTATAGGATATGCTAGCCATATTTCCCGACTTTACTTTATAATATTTTGCTTCAGTTTCACGCTGTATCCCGTATATAGCAGGGTAGGTAATGAGGGTTTAGAGTTAAAACACTCCGTTTCCCACTTTCCATCAAGTTTTTGAGGAATTGTGTTTTGATTGGCGGAAGTCAATGCCGCACTTTATCTATTTATCAGGTTATAATTTTTTAACCAAATATCAAATATTAAATCCTTCTGAGTGGTAATCGAATCCACAACCGTCTCGTCAATGACACGCTTGTGCCACTGCAGCATTTCGACCTCTGCAATTATGTATCCTGGTATTTAATTATTAAGTATATTTAGAACGGAACACGAAGAATGTAGTATCCTGATTCTATTTGCTATGTGGAGAAAGGCGTCAAACTATCTTTTTACGTCATACATAAATACCCAAAAAAAAATTCGTAGTCTGAAAAAAAAAAATTACGGGAATCACAAAAAACATCAAAGTACGATGTCGAAAATTCATAAAACTGACGACCTACAAAACGTTGAAATGAAAATATGAGCTACTACTATAGAGACTTTACTGTGTCTTTTGAAACTGTCTTCTTATTTGGGTAGGCAGTTGAACTGATAGACGTTTTATTTTATACTTCTGGTGTAGAATGTTAGATTTTGATGTTTCTTTACTTTTATTTTATTGCTATATATATATATATATATTTATTGCATACTAACCGCCCCGCGCGGCTTCGCCCGCTTAATCTATCAATATTTATTTTGTAAATTCTATTTGTTTTGAAGTGTGTTCACGAAAAAATGGTTGATTATTTTAGTATGGTTTTCTTAAAAATTATAATTTTTAAATCTTTTGAGATTATATTTAATTTTGTTCACAAAAAATGTATTTAATAGCAAAACGTTTAGGTATTTCATATCTATTTAGGTAGGCGAACGCTATTTTTCCGCTTCTGCATTTTCATTAAAAGTTACATGAAAATAGATTCAGCTGTTCTGGAGATTAGCCCTGGCAACCGAAAAAAATTGAAAATATTTGTTTATGTTTAAGTCTCATTTAAATAGTTACATTTAAATAGTTACATCATATGCACTCGAATAAATACGGTTATTTTAAAATTACATTCAGACACATCAATCAATTTTATTTGTATATATAGAGAAAAAAATAAAATTTGGAATTTTATTATTATTTTGAAATTTTTGTTAGGAAAATCAAATAAAATTCCAAATTTTATTTGATTTTCTAATAAAAATTTTAAAACCATCCATTCATTTCATAGCTATATAGATAGGTACATAGTAAGCACGTAAGATAAATCGCATGAATGTCGATTCAGAGGAATTCCAGGATGAAAAGTAGCCTCTAATACCTAACTCTAATACTATTTTTAAGTGAGACTCTCAAAAAATCGGCCTCCTGTTCTTGAGATTAGTCTGGATCAACAGAAAGACAGACCAGACAGACAAAAAGTTCTAAATTATCTGTTTAACTACATATATGCACTTAAAAAAGCAAGAAAAATACTTTTAGTTTTTTACTTTTTAAGAAAACTTTTGAATAATTTTACGTGTCAATATTTGAACCAATAATGTCAAGTGTGTCAAGATCAAGGGTCAAAGAGGTGACGGTTCAAATCCTGCTGCGTGAAATTGTTTATAGGTTTTTTAAAAAAGTGTATTAGTTTTGTAAATTTGGTATAATACTATAAATATATTTTTTTTGTATTAACATATTAATTTTACACCATATTCAAAAAAAATACGAATCACAATACAACTATTTATAAAACAAGCAATAAAAATTTTCAATCGGCCTGTAGATGCTCAGAAAGCTCCTTAGTTGATGTACGTAAAAAAATACGACTTTTTGATTAATTTCAAAAAATAAGCGACAACGAAGCTCAAATGGAAAAGTCTCAGTGTCTACGGAAAGATAGATTCCCACATCCGTTATAAGTCTTATTTTTTTTTTTTTTTTTTTATTATTTTATTTCTTAACACTACAGACACTTGGTCCGTACACTTTTTAAATTTATTATTATATCTAATATCCTTATCATTTATATTAATTACATTGTCGTTTACATACAATCAATATCTATAATAAGCAAATTATGTTTTTATCTTTACATTATTTTACAAAATTTACTTAGATCTAAGGTTAAGCGAGTGTTTATATTTATATATATATTTAACAATTTTACATATTACAATATATATTTAATTACATAATTATAAGTACATATAAGTCTTATTATGAATCGAGATATTTTTTTAAGCGCCATATACATTCTGAAAGTTAAAACATAATCTAGTGGTAGTGGTATGTTATATCTTCCTAAAAATAGGTTAAGTGTCCAAAAAACAGAATATTGTGTTCTATTCCCATAAAAATAGATAACAAAGAGCAATCTAATACCTCATAAGGAAATTCGCTATATGCATTGTTAACTTGCAACCTTCTTATTAGCTTAATCGTCAACTTAAGTTAACTAAATAATGTGAAATTGAAGTCGCCTTAAAGCCTTGTGGTTAGGGAACTGTGAAGGGGCAAGACGAAATTAGACCAAGAGGAGCTCTACGACACTAAATACATCTATTACAGTGTAACAGAATGTTACTTGTTTAATTAATAATAATGTAAGATGGTTATATTATTTTTACTAACATTTTTTCAGGGCGTTCAGTTTCAGTTACACTTAAAATGCTTTGGCAGAAAGTGGGGAACAGAGTGTCTTAGTACTAGGTACCTTCTGCCTACTACTACTCTATCGTATTTATTGCATACTGTGCGGTAAAAAAATTTGGTGGCAGGCAACGAGACAAACAGTTCTTCAGAACACTGCCAATGATAAAAATGCGGTAGAGATCGAACACCGAAGACACGTCTCTACGTGAAGCCAATGTGTCAAGCCTTTCACAGTTATGGTTAGAAAATGAGCAGCCAAAATTATACATAAATGCATTATGATTTTATAGTTATTTTTTTATTTTTGTTAGAAAACAAGAGTTAAAAGAAAACAATTTTTCCACATTACTGTACAAATTTTTATATTAAATTACATGCTGTGTACCTGTAAGTAGAAAAAAATATTGGTTACTCCTGAACCAGAACGATTCTTTACATGAGAAATCAGTCGCACTTTAAAAAGACGATCAGACGAAGCATGGTCGTTGAAAACAAAAGATGACAATCATTTTCAAGCCACAATATTTCGAATTTACAAAAAATCATATTGTTTCACGATGAACGTATTCCTTTGCAGCGCCCGCTCCTTAACTATCTCATAAAGATATTATACTGTTAATTTTATAGTGTCGAAAAAACCGAATCGAATCGAATTATAAAATTGAAACTGAATGGGAGTGAGTCAGCATCGATGATATAATGGTCGATAAAACGCGGGTCATTGAATAAAAATACAATGAAATCGCAGCATTTTAATGTTTAATATCCTTCAAAGCGATCTGGGGCACAAATTGTGCAGGATTTTTCCAAATATTGCAGTTTTTTTGGTGTTGTATTTATATTTATATAATTTTATTTTCACTATACATATTGTCATGGTGCAGTTAATTAATTTAAAATAGAAATAAGTAGATTTATACGAGTAAAAATTGTAAAAAAATATGCTTGACAAATTTTGACAAATACAACTAAATTACTTTTTGATACATATTACGATTTGTAGATAAACAATGTGAATCTGTGATTATTACTCTCAATTAGACATATCGAAAACTCGAAACAATGGTATCTCATAGTAATGTAGTTTATCTACCGTACCTTAAAATTAAAGAACTTTTTACAATATTATTTCATTTCAACAAATTGTTTGTATAGATAATATGAAAGATTACTATATTAATTATTTATTTTATTTAATGCCAACAAGATCTTATAAAAATATTAATAAAAATTACAATTTTGGTGTATACGCGGCCTTATCACCACAGGTGATATCTGCTAGAAAACCTTTACGTTAAAAATACTCAGAAGAAAGAAGCAAGAAAAATGATTCTTGTAGAAATGATAATATATGTTTTCATTCATCAACAAATAAATAAAAAATTACATGCTATATTTTACATAAAAAATAGTTAACTACCTTAATAAATATAATATATAAATAATTAATAAATACAACAAAAATAAATAATATTTATAAACTTTTTATATAACTCTCGGTGTCACAGGCGGAATTTTTTTTTTTATTATAATGTGTCCGTCTGATAGGCGGCCGAGTGTTAAAACGCTGACATGTATAGAGATCGGGCTAACCACGTCGGTGGAAAAGGAATTTCTTCTTTTCTCGTATTTATTATTCTACCGTGGAATAATTAAGTCGTAGGTTAAATTAGATTAGATATATGTAGTTTAACATTTTTATCTTTAAAGTGGTAATCCACACTTAGGAAAGAAAAATTCTTTAGTTTAAATATAGTTTAGTTTTAGATTTTTGTTATGTTTCAGTTTAAAAAAAAATATTAAAACATATTTAATTATAAAATAGTTTTTCTTGAACCCCCTTACTGCAGCACATACATATAAATATTTATTTCTCTACACGATGTTTAAATATAAGAACTGATTCAGACTCACATATATCCCGCTGAAGGGTATTTCAGAGAATCAGAGCCTTGACAGTAATAGAGTCTCCATACGTTTGTGTGCGGCTTAGTGGCAATACTATCTTATTATCTCCATGTGATCTGAGGTTGAGAGAATGGTTGGTACCTAGGAAAGAAAATCTAGATTTGAGGTAATCAGGTGTGTGAGGATGGAGATTACGACGCTACCTAATAGTGAGCCATTTAAGTTGGATCTTATGCTATGTTTTTATAGAAAGGAGCTTTTTCAATCTTCTCAAATAACGAAGCACAGAAGCGAATTTTGGGCTAAGATCAGATATGTGAGGCTATCAAGAAAAAGTACAGTCCATTATAAGCCCCATTTTTTTACCAATTTACAGAACTACAGTCGAGTCAAGAGAAGACATTACTGTTTTAGACAGATTGAACATCAATGTTGAGCGCAGCTATATCACTATCAATTTTATTGATAGGTTCAGTTACGTATATTTGTAAACCTTTGACATAGAGTTGAAAGGGTAAAGTAATCAAATTAGTAATAGAAGTTTTAAAAAGAGAGAAATCGAACCGCATCGAATTGGATAGGCAATTGAGTGTATCGGATTTGGTACCCACAAGAGACGTTAATTAAAATTATCATCTCTATTAATAATATGACGGTTTAATCTCATATTTTTAATAGTAAAAAATAATTTTAAACCATCTAGTAGTAACAATTAAAAGTTATTAAGCAATATATTCAGGTCAATAAAAAAATTTTTACTGTAACAATTCTCTATTTACATGGCCTCAAAATATGGGTCGAGTGCACAAGAGTTCTTGTTGTAGTACCCATATAAACAACTTGAACAGCGGAAATTCAAGAGTTTGTTGTAATCCAAACAAAAATTAAATTTTATGAGGACTATTATTGTTCTTTTCTATTAAAATGAGATAAAAATTGTGAGTTGAGTGGAACCTGTTGAAAGTCGTAAAATACCTATATTTGCTGGTGTGAGAGTAGATGAAATTAATGAATATCACTAACTTGATCAATAAGAATATACTGAAACAGTGTCGGACTGTAAAATCGATGCTAAGGGGTTTGATTAAAGTCGAAAAAAATAAGATACTAGCAGATGCTCGCAGCTTTTAAGCTAGTGTTGGGAGTGTAATGAAACACCAAAAATTTCTTCGGAAGCAAGAAAACACGAGATATTCCATTTTATGTCTTAAAATCAAAGTGAAGTTGCAAGTAACGAATAATACCACCGATTTCTTGTAAAATTTAAATTCAGACTGTTAAAAATATTTTATTGTACATGTTCTTCGGGTTTTTAGAATTCTCCCCTAAGGGTTCAAATAAGCAGGCAAAGCTGCGCCCGCACGCTTGTATTATATATAATAAAATAAACCATTAGTATAGAATAAACTTACACAAAATGTTTGATGTTTATATACTATATATATAGATACATAAACTCCTAAACAATATATACTTAGAAATATTTACATAACATACACGTGTGTACAAGTATATACATAATATTAAACAGTCAAGGATAAACTAGTGCGAAAAAGTGAATCGAAACCTAGGAAACAGAATCGATCTTTTAAATATAAGGGGGAGAGAGAGAGTTGTAGAGGATGGAATAGAGGAGAGTAATGGGATAAGAGGAAGGAGCATGCGAAAATTTCGACGATTTCTGACATTAAGCCTGAATGAACTGAAGAACCAGCATAATAAAATTTACGTTTGAGCATATTTAAGATGTTTGTGATATCACAGACCTACAATTTAATTTTATTTCTATGTATAGATATGGATACACAGTAATTGGAGTTTTTTTTCAGCTTTAAGTTATAGCTAATATCTAACAAGCGCAGTCAAGCGTAGTTTTTTCCACGTAAACTCCGATCCCGATCCAAAATCTTGAAATCTGGATGTTTTTTATCATCATACAAATTGAAAGCTAAAGCTAAAGATTCAACCAATTCAGTAAAACAGTTGTACAAAATAACTGTTATGGCAATTAGCTAATTTGTTGATCTAAGTTACTTTCAATTTGATACAACTTTTATTTATGAACCGATTGTATTGAAACAAATCCTATATGTTAAGAAAAGCTTGCCAGAATCCAATTGTGGAAACTAGCTTTAAATTGGTTAAGCCGATTCAGAGATTAACGTGAAACAGACAATCAAACCAATAGTTATCTCTATTATCTAATTATCTAATCTATTACATTAATAAAGGCCTCCAATAATATTTCTTTTTATATATGGTATATATTCAATGTACTCTGATCCGTTACGATTTTGTTATAAATATAGATTTCGTTTCCTCGAATAGCAATCGAACCCACAACCTGACTGCGTCACTACTGGTATTATACGATATAGTATTGTATATTTTATTCACGAATATTTCTATATAAATATATACTAACTATACGATATATACTTGCATATAAAAAATTCAAATTTTATATTTAGTAAGCTACACGAGTCACCTTTGACTCGACGACCGTCGTCAGAAGTATGTCGAGTTATTTCTGCGGCTGTTATGCAACAGTTCGAGCTTGTCACTGAAAAGTTTTATTTATAACACTACTTTACGTTTTTTTTTTAATATTTTCTGTAAAATTTTAATTTTATTTCAGTATTTCATTGAAGTTATTTTTTTTGTTCATTGATCTATCTTTATTATATTATTTCATAGCTGAATTCATAATTGATTTTTATTCTAAAAAAAAATGTTCATGCTTAGGGGTCAGAGCGCCTGGTCGGTTTCCAGGAGGCGCTGCTTCGAGTCCCGCTACGTTAAAATTGTTATACGTTTTCTAAATAAGTATTAATGAACATTTCTTAATTTAGTTTGTTTAATTTTAATTTAGTTTTTTTGTAAAAAAATAATCTTTTTATCTTGTGAGAGTTGATATTTACAAATTTGGTTGAGTTTTGATGAGAATTTATTTTTATGTCAAGCATGACCTGATTTTATTTTTAGAATGAGTTCCAGAGAAGGATCATCCTTAACGGTTGACAGCATAGTCATGAAGCATACTGTATATAAGTTTACATTACTTTAAAATTTTGTTTTCGTTATAAACTACATCTTGCCTCTGATAGTGGAAAAAATGTACATAAAATTTTGTTTCTTTTTTAATATTTATAATAATAAGATATAGTTAGTATAAAACAATTGTAAAACTATCTAAGTGTCCGTCAAACAACGCAACGCCGAAATCACGTAGCGTAGGCACTGAGCTGAAACTTGGCATGCAAACACTTTGACAAGTATAGAGGAAATTTTTAAAAGAATGTGCTCAAAGACCAAGTTACGGGTAATAACTTTTTATTACAACAAAACAACTTCACGCTTTTTCCCACACAACAAGCAGATTTTTAATGGCAGAACTTAATGTGAACTTAATGCCATTTGTTTTCACATTTCCTCAAAAAGGAATTGGATAAGCAACCGTAGCTTTTACAGTCAGACAACCAAAGTCAGCTTGTATTAATAGTTACGTAGGAAATTGAATCTTGAGACCTTCTAATTCAAGCTGTAAGAAAATCACTAGACATCAAGATGAGTGAATGGAGAATATAAAGGAAAAGTGTCCATACGTTTCTATATAAATGTTTTGAAGGCATCTGGCATTGCGCCAATACAATATAAGCTAGAACTTGCTCATATCAAACATGTTATCAATGTAAATATACATATTTAGAATTTGTTTAACTTATATATATATATATATTATATAATTTATTTTTTATCTCTATAATTTAGAAACATAAAAAAAACTGCTACTTGGAACCCGCCCAAGTGTGGAATAACACTTTAAAAAGTTTAAATATCTATACTTCTATATTTGTTGTTTATAATATTTATAAAACAGAAGATTTTTTGGTTGAACGTGCCAATCTCAGGAACTACTCGTGCAAACTACAAAAATTTTATTGTGTTGAATAGTATAAGTGTTGAATAGTCCATCTTTTGAAAGGCATAGACTAAACCGGAAGAGTTTGTTGAGATCTTCCATTGTGTTTTTCATATCATAAGGATTTATGCGGAAAATGTATAAATCTAAAAACAACTAATCAAATCTAAAGAAACCTGTTCAGATATACATATAAGATATATTATGATAATATTTATAAAACTTGGCTCAGTCGCAGAAGTGTAAATTTATCGGTAAAATCAAGAGTCTGGGTTAAACTGAAGTTAAGATTTTTTAGGTTTAACGCAATAAACGTAAAATGAAAGGAACTATTCATCTCAATCAAAAAATATTTTATTATAATAAATATTTTATTACTTGAATCGCAAGAGTAAGAAGGGTGTGATTGCAAAACGCGATAGTTTGTGGGTTCGATATTTTTTTTCTTCGCTCCAGAGTGAAGCCATTTTTTTGCCCTATTACCATTACCATAGTCAGAATTCCACAATAACCTGTCGAGTTTGCAATAAAAATATATATTTTGTTGTTAACAAAATAATATATGTTATTTTGTTGACAACAAAATATATATTATCTAAATAATTTTACAATAATCTAGACCTCCCGCTTCCACAATACATTAGATAGTGAGATTAGGATTAGCTAGGATTGAACTATATATATTCTTTTTCATTTACATTTAAATTTAAATGTATAGGGTTTCTAAGTTAAATACGTTGTAAAATGAAGTAGAGTGATGAATGAGAACGAATTGTAAAGCGTGAAAACTATAGTCACTATTAAATATTGTTAGTTATTTTAGAAAAAAAAAAATAGAAACTGCATAATTTTTTTTAATAATTCTTTAACTATCATATCATAAATATTAATATTAATTCATAATCAATTTGGATGACACGAGTTATAAAATAGTTTTACCTGTGACTTTCCATACTTGGCAAAATGTAATAAGACCTATTGGTTGTAGTATGATATAATATAGTCATATAGCTTTGCCCGTGCAATGGACTATTTAGTACTTAAAGATTTTTAAATTAAATATTTTAAGTATAGACTATATAAAAGTCACTAGCTTATTACCTAACTTTGACGTTCAACCCTTTGATTGATAGTCAAGGTGACTTTGACCTCACCATTGGTTAAGGACGTATATATGTTTTTATTGTTTTTTATATTTGTACATTGTCAAAAAAAATACTCGGTTCTACGAGACAATACGGTTTTTTCATTGTTTTATCTAATTACTACTTACTTATACTATTTGTGATTTTTTTCTAAGTTAAACAACGTTTTTAACAGGTTCAAAGTGTTATTCCACACTCAGGAAAGACGAATACTTATTAAGAAAACGTATAAAAATTTGAACGTTTTTCCAAAGAGAGCCGGATTAAAATCCTGCTACGATAAAGTTTTTATACGTTATCCTCTTAAGTATTAAACAACGTGTGTTCATTTTTTTCGAAGCTTAGAACATAAGATATAATTATCTCTAGATATGTAATTGAAAGACTGCTTAATATTAATTGCATATATTACAATTATAATATTTTATACATTTTTTTAACTTCACGTAGTATCCCGCACATAGCAAGATGGGCAGAGGGAACCTGGGAACCTAATGTACAGACACTCCATTCCCATTAAGATATTTCCATTATCCACTTTCCGCTGAACTCTGGAGGCATTGCATGTTGACTAGAGTTGAGTAGCATCACACATGTAGCTAAGTATTTTAGTGTTAAAACGCTGAATGCGTGTTGGCTGATACAACTTAACGTTGCGATTTGTGGCACCAGAACGACGAAACAGAAAAAGTTTTCGCTGATAGGAAATCAAACCTACGACCCTCGCTTTTGTATCTACAAAAAATGTAGATACTATAAATAAATATATTCAAAGAGTAACCTATGCAAAGCGTTCTTCTAATACAATAAGCTTATGAGTAATCAAAGTAAATTATTATGTGTCTTGTAATATTTAATTCAATTGTTACTCAAATTTGCTTTCGTGTCATTATTCAAAATACTGTTTGTAAATTCATTTTCATTCTACTAAGCTAAATTAAACTAATATACATACCAAATCACTATACTAATTCACATAATGATCTATGTATACAAATTTTGAGCACGATGTTAGTTGCAACATGTCGATCTCTCGATGGTTCTGGGTTCAAGTTCCGAAATTGTTTTTACTATCTGATTATAAACATAAAAAAGATACATGGATATTTTAGCTTTTAAGAACATGCGTTAAAGTTGTATGTATAGGTATTTTTGTATACCTGTCCCTTAAGACCTAGTCCTAGTCCCTAGACCTAGTCTTAAAACCTACTAAAATAGTATAACTAATCAGTAAAACAAACGAATAATTGTTCAAAACAACCTACATACATATATTTAAATAAATCCATATTTATAAAATACCAATTCGAAATAAACTTGAATTAATCAAAGTCCACAAAAGCTGTGAAATTAATTCTGTTAAACAATTGGGGCGTTATAATTCAACAAATTACGTCACGGCTGTAGAGGTGACCCTATAGCAACATAGTTATCTATTCGATTGTCGTATGTGTACATACCATATATTGTATGGACGTAATGTAAGCGATTTAAAAGGTTTTTTTAGCTTTACGCTTTATTCCTAGCGGGAGTAGCCTTGTCCACTATCTTCAACTCGCTCCTTTATCTAGTATTTTTTTGTTTTTTTATTAGGTTTTTTTAGTAAAGTGTGAAGTTAACATCCAGGTTTATGCAGTATTATCCATACTGTGTTCTTGAAGATCATCCAAAACCTATCCACGATCATCTTAGAACTTTTAAGGTACTCCTCACATTGTATTTTAGAAAAATCGTAAAACAAGCTTATCATTTAAATTATTTTTCTATGGCTAACGACTTCAAAAAGTATGTATGTATATTCATGTAATTGCTTGAAAAGCTGACAGCGTAACAAACAGACTCTTTTCCATATTTATAATATTATTAAAAAAGCTTTTAGATGCGGATTCGATGTAATCAGAATACGAGATAACGTTGTATTATGTTCAAGGTGTTTTTGTCATATTTACCGAGATCATTTTTTTTTAATATTTTAAATCAGAATTTTTTTATATCCTATGATGTTGACTTAGACATATTAAGATTGGAATTAAATAGCTTATGCGTGGAAGCGTAAAAATTAAACTTACTTTTGCATATAATAGGTCGTCCTGGCGCAGTGGAACACCATTTGAGTGTAAACGTGACCGTTGTGGATTCGATGCTCATGCAGGGGAATTGATTATTTTCATTTCCTCACTCTTGCAAGAGCGTGGCGTTCTAGTGTAGCGTTGAATTCTGCCACTCAATATACAATGTCACAAAAATATTAGGAAAACGGAGTGCCTAAACACTAGGTTCATTCTCCCTTCCCTGCTATATGTAAGATACAGCGCGAGGCTAATGTTTATAATAATTAAAACAAAACTATAAGGACTCTTACTATATCCAAAGAAGTCAATTCGATCTACCGCAAATTTAACTTAGCTTTATTATTAACGTTATATTTGTATATATTTTTATATATTGCGAATATATAACTGTGCGATTAAAACGCGACAGATTTTGGGTTCGATTCCCTGTTCGAGGAAATTAAATATATTTTATAAGGCGTTGAGTTCCACCACTCAACACTCAACGCTACCGGAATTCGGCGGACAGTGGCGTACGGAGGTATCTCATTAGGAACGGAGTGTCTTAGTACTAGGCTCCCAGGTTCGTTCTGACTATCCTGCAACTGTACGGGATAGAGAGTTTTTTGTAGTTTTCAACTGATGAACACTATAAAACACCACTCATTCCATGGCTAACATAAAAAAAGAATTTTATACATAACATATACGAGTTTACAAGTATATAAGTTGCCGTCGTCTATTGGATATTGGTTGACACATGTCGATCACTTCTAACCGCTGTCAGCTCGTCAAACCCTTAGCTGCAAACTGTCGACGTTGAATGGATATGGAAACAAAGCACCATCGACCGATTTCACTCTGATAGAAAAGTCACCATACCTGAGGGTAACTGACTACATGATGAAGGTTAAAGATTATATATTAAAATGATATACGTACGTATATTTTCGGCGGGAAATGGGAACGGAGTGTCTTTACACTAGCTTCCCTCAGCCTACGCTGCTGTGTGCGGGAAACAGAGTGAAGCAGATTTAATTTTTGATATTATAATTATTTAAGGCCGGTCGTGGTATAGGGGCATGTGTGCGTCTATGAACACAACAGGCACGATTGCCACCCGAACAAATGAAATATTTAATATTTTCATTTACTAATTCTGGTAACGAGGCAAAGCGTGATGTTGACCTCCGCCTCTCAATAAGCAATGCTTCCCGAATTCGGCTCTCTTTGAGGCAAGGTATGCAGGATTCATTGTGGAACTAAAAAGATTTAATTATATTTGTAGTCTTTCCTTCTAAAATATACCTATAAATGTTGGCAACTGTTAAAAATTTTATAAAAAGGTGAATAAATATTTTTAAAATTAAAGAGAGTGTCATGTCACGTTAAATTCTCCCCCTATCTCATTCTCTATATCAATTATCTAGCAACATTTTGACAGAATTTTTTAAATTGTACAGTTGTAATTTTTTATTTACACTTTAATTTCTTTAACCAGTCGTGTCGCAGAGGCACGACTGGTTAAAGAAATTAATACGGCAGAAAGTGTGGAACGGAGTATCTTACTCTGCTGCCTACCCTGCCGTGCGTGGATACAGAGTGAAGCTGATTTATTTTATTTTTATTTTTTAACAGTTCCTTTTCACTAGAGAGTTGACTAGTAAATAACTTTATCTAATCTTATAGCAATAAATAACAACTAACATTCATTTCAACATTTAATTTTGTACAACGAAAACAAGAATAGCCAAGAATCAAATTAAGCAGAATTGTTTTGATGGATTCAAAACAAAAATAGGGAAAAAGTTAACTAATCGCATTTCGCCGAATGGTGTACAGATCTAATCTAAGGCCCGTGGAGAAATAGACAGGAAGATTTATACAATAGTAATATTAAACAATCTAGAGGGACTTCGCGATCCAATTTGTAGGTCGATTGGTCGTTAAGACGGCGTAAATAGAACAATTATTTTAGGTTTATTTCCTTTGTATCTAAAATCAATTAATTGTCATTTGAACGAAAATAGGAGATTTGAATAAAAAAATATTAATATGCAGCTTGAACGTTTTGCAGTGTTAATAATAATATAATAAAAACAAAAGATAAAATAAAGAGGCTGTAAGTCCGATCGGTTGTGGGTTCGATCCCCACACGAGGAGATGGAATATTTACTTAAATTTATATTTCCATTTCTTCGCTATGGTGTCTAGGCTAAGCGCAAGTTGAGTTTTGCCACTCAATACGCATTGCCTCCAGAGTTCGGCAGAAAGTGGGAAACGGATTGTCTTAACACTAAGTTCCCTCTGCGCCCCTTCTGAGTGCGGGATACAGCGTGAAGCTGATGGTTGTTAGTTAAACGATTTTACATACTAAAATTTATTTTCACGCTAACGCTCTTAGAACTTCGTATCAAGACACTCCGTTCTCCATTTTTTACCCGATTCCGGGATATTACGTGTTAAGTATCTTTGCGTTTTTAACAGTGTGAGATTTCAAAAATAATTCAGTCCTCCGAGTGGACCTCGCTTCCACAATCATGTACTTTACAGAATACTCCTCATTGCGCCGAAACAACATTGACTAATGTTATTTAAGATTGTGGTAAAAAGAGAAAGAGAGAAAATAAAACACTAAAAGGCTTGGCACGTTAAATTCAAAATCTTATTTATTCTTAAAACAATGACAGATAATTTTACACTTTATATCACTTAATTGTATGCATATATAGCATTATTATATATTTAATTTTTTTCACAATGTATTTACATCAAACATTATTTATTGTACTCGATTGGTATACTTTATTTTCTTTAATTGTAACAAAATTTACGAATGTCTTATGATATTTTCCAGATGGTTTAGTGTTATAGCTAATAACATAAATAAGAACTAGGAAAATCTTAAATTTTTAACATGATTGTTAATTATCTTTAAAATATTATTCTACACAAGGGGATAGAAAGAAAACGTATAAAAAATTTGACGTAGCGGGACTCGAATCTGCGCCTCTTGGAAACCGTCCAATCGCTCTGACTACTATGCCATACATTCTCATCCAACTACGTCGAAATTCTTATACGTTTGTTACAAGCTTTTCATGTTGTTATTGTTATGGATATATTAGTTTTTTTTATTTGATTAATTAATATTGTCATTTTGTTGTCTCGCTGTTGGCTGATACGGTACAATCATTGCAACACAATTACTGCTTATATTTACAATAAAAATACATAAAAAACTAATTACATTGACATCTTTTGACAAAATATATTCTACATACATACAAATAACATAATTTATAATTGTTTTTAAACATTTATTCTTACCATAATTTTGCATAAATAATAATCAAAAACGTTTTTTAAAGTGAAATAATTTGTGTTTAGATAAGTATCTGCACCTCTTGAATGGTCTGATAAATTAATCGATATCTTTTTTAATTATTTCTTAACTATAAGGTAAGAAGAGAACCTATTGTTAAGACACTCTGTTTCAGACTTTCTTACGAATTCAGGGTATTGCGCGAACTCAACGCTGCGCTTTGTCTAATTACCAGAGCTAGAAAATAAAACTATTAAATAGTTCATTGTCCGGAGCGAGAATCAAATCCACGACCTATTGCGTTTACAGTCACGCGCTTGTATAACTGCGCTACGACAGTTTTAATAGTGAAATAGCAATAACAAGAACCTGCACTTGCTGTATCGTCTTGATTAAGGAAACCACAAATTAAATCATTGTTAAATCACTATTTATATAATATAAAACAAATGTATTAATTTACAAATATAAAATATTTAACGTATAGTTTATAAAGTTACATTAATAATAAAATAATTCAAATATCATACAAGTAAATTATTTAATATCAGAAATGTATTTTTTTTGTTTTACACACACTTAATAAGGTAGAAAGAATCTAGTGCTTATAACACGCCAATCTTAAGTTTTCGCTTGGATTAGAAACATTGCTTACGGAACTCAACTCCGCGCATTGTCGGAGTAGGAAACCAAAAATAATTTAAACATTTCAATTTTGTCGCTCAATCCTGATGGGAATTGAACCCAGAACCGTTTCAATACGACTTGTCCATATTAAAATTTGAAATATTGCTTTCTCAATAGAATAACGAACATTTTAATATATTAAAAAAAAATACCAAATCTCAACTGGAAAACATCACAAACATTAGAAACTGTATGATAATTACAAGAAGACATCGTTATCCAAATCCTAAAGCTTTATACAGAAATAGTAGAAACAGAATTAATTGTAAATGCACCTGCGTTGATTTTACAGAGGAATTATTGCCGTGCTGCATTGCGGCTGGCGTTTCACCTGTAAATAAAAAATGCGTTACTACCCAAATATTATGAACGTCAGCTTTCACTTCCGTTAATGGTTTTCACTCAAATATTTTATATAGTGATGTGCTAAATAATGCAGAGGATAGAGTTGTTTATTTTCATTTTGGGAGTGATTATTGATAACTTGTTTTGGCTTCACGCTGTATCCTGCACATAGAGGATAGGAAAATAAAGTTAAAAAACTCAGCGTACACTTTTCGCCGAAGGCGTTGCGTGTTAAGTGGTGGAACTCAACGTTACACTTCGCCTCATAACCAGAGCAAAAAATTGAAAGTATTCAATATATCATTCCCCCGAGTGGGCATCGAATCCACAAGCGTCGCTTTACAGACATAACGTTTGTGTCTCTGCGCTACGATGGAATCCTCGATATGGCTTAGGAAGAAAGGAAAAATAAAAATTATTCATTTTCTGAATTGAGATCGGACTCACAACCATCATGTTAATTGCAGTCAAACGCACTGCATCAAGATAACCTCTTGTATTTTAGACTAAAGCGTGTGTCAGAGACAGATCAAAATCTCTAAATGCTAGGCAATGCAATATAGGTATATATTGCAAGTTAAAATTTGAATCACAATTCGACGTAGCTTAATGAGAATAAAAGGCTCAGTGGTCACAATTTCCAAGAGGCGAACGTCCAAATTACGACACTTGGAAACTTTTAAACGTTTTCAAAAAAATATTTTTCTTTAAGTGTCTAACACTGTAAAAATGTCAAAAAACAAAATATTGCAATGTGCTTTTTCACTGCACAATTATTTATAACATTATATTTAAAAAGCAAATGATTAATTTAATCCAGCATAAATAATAAATCTAAAAAAATCTGAAATACACGCAAATTTCATTCATCATCCAATAACCGGGCCCCAGGAGCCTAGCAAAAACCAAATTGACGATTTCAATTGAATTGAATAGATAGATGAGATTAATAGCTGTATTCAAGTCTGGGATACAGCAAAAACCGATATTTATATAGAGCCAGCTAAAATATAATGGCGTTTGTAGATTTATTTCAATTTAGTATGAATATTTTTCACTTTTTACATAAAAAAAAGTGTGAATAGTGTTGTGAATTCTAGGGGAATTTTTATTTATAATATACTACGTTTAATCTATGGCTTTGTCACTCTGGTCAAATTGAAACAGCTAGAAGTTGTGTATGACACATGACAAGTTCCCGAGATATGGTGGGTTATTGCATCGCAAGGATTAATGTGTAGCCTTATAGCCTTCAGCGATATATTCACTATCTGAGATTAGCATGTGCAAAATAAACTATACAGTTTGATAATATTATAATATTCTGTTTTTCCGGCAAAATGTACAGTGTCACAGTAAAAATAGTGATATATATACGATAGGAACGAGGAATAAAGATAAACTTGTTACGCCAAGTTTTCGCCTCCAAAAAGTTAAAAAATCTTTTATGGGTCTGAATATACGTGTGTATAATAAACTTCCGCAGTGTATTCTTAGTTTGCCACCACGTGACTACCACAATGTAAAGCGACTTTAAAAAAAAATACTAACAAGTAAAGCTTATTACACTGTTCAAGAATATTTAGAAGATAAACATATATGGAATTAATGTCTATTGAATGTAATGCAGTATAGCTGCCAGATAATGTAATATAATAATACAATTGACTTTGAAAAGAGCAACTGTTGAGTTTCTTGCCGGCTCTTCTCAGCAGAACTGCCTTCCGAACCGGTGGTAGCTTTTTTTGTCTATTTTTTCATTTGACGATTCAAAAGTGCTTATAAGAGTTTATTTAAATAAATAATATTTTGATTTTGAATTTGATTTTCATAGGATAGGACTAAAGATTTTTTTCATCTTCATGTTGTATCCCACATAGCAGGGAGGGGAACCTAGTTCCTACTTTCCGCCGAATTCAGGAGGAATTGCGTGTTTAGCGGCGGAGCCGCGCTTTGTCCCGTTATCAGAACGAGTAAACTGAAATATTAAATATTTAATTCTCCTCGAGTGGAAATCAAACTTACAACGTGTCGTGTTTACAGTCGCATGCTTGTCCCCCTGCACTATGGCTGTCCTCATGTATTAATTCATATTTGATTCTATTAAATCAAATGGAAAATAACCAAGTAAATATGATTGTGTAGATAACATGGAAGAAGTGACGAGGGATTACTAGTCTAAAAATAAATGTATAATACTATCTAATTGAGCTTTAGCGTGGATAAATGAAGCAAGAAAATTAGATTATTAGCTTGATTAAACAGTAAAAGTACCGAAAACTTTTACACTTTATGTGAATACTCGTTCATCATTTTACCTCTGTCGTCTGTCACAATTTCATTAAAATATTTTCAATATCCAAAAAAATATATATATACTGAATTTATTTGAGGTATCAGGGCTAACATCTCTAAAATTAAGCTTACTAGATGGAAAGCTTGTGATCGAACTCTGATCATGAATTAGTGTATGATAGACTACGATAATATAGGCTCAATTTTTCCCGATTAAGTGGATATGTTGTAAAAGTTTTAATTACTAATCGAAAACTTTGTATCGACTTCGCCTATGTAAGTAATTTATCTCTGGTATACTACATTAATTAAAATACATACTCTAGCGTATCGTGTTTTCATACTAATTTCTATTGAATAATTTTAATCATAATTCAAGAATCCAAAATAAATAAAGTGTTTTCTAATGGATGGTGAAAATGACTTATTATGACTATTTATTTTACGGGACTTGAAACCATGATCTTAACAAATTAAGTATCTAGCATGTGAATGCTTGGTCGGAATCGAATCTTCTATCATTGATTTAGCTGTTAACTGATAAGACTACGATCTAAGTATAGGCAATAACGAAATTTTAGATCTTGCCCCTATAAGGTGGATATGGGGTGTAAGAGTTTTTATAGGTCTACTCAATCGAAACTTTGTATGACTACCGCCAGTAAGGTTACTTTACTCCCTTAGTGATACTATCATACAATATAGAATATACAATATTTAAGCGTATACAGCGTGTTTTTCTCATCAACACTTTAAATGAAACTACAGTTTTAACTACTAATACAATTAAAACAAAAAGAGATTTTTCCAAAAATGAATGAAAAAGTGATTTTTTCAAACTTATGGCGGTGAAGAATGACAGACTCGTATTGGTATATTTTTTGAGATTGAAAACTGGCAGATCGGCAACGTTAAAGAGTATTTTAGTAATAGTATGTGTTTATGGTGTCTATTCGTAATTGCGTCACATGTAATACAGGTATGGACAAACATCGTGAAATGAAAAAAAAACCTACGTCTAAACTGTTTAGGTATTTTGATTAATTTCTTTAGGTATAAATTTGAAATATTTTACCCTATCTGCTGCTCCCGTAAAATGAGCACAGACGCCTCCTCCTGTATAAAGATGGTATTCGGTTTTCTTTAGAATAATGATAGACTTTTTATTAGTATTGATAACATTATTCCGCAATTAGGGAAAAATATATTTTTTATTTTCATTGGGTTTTTTCAAATACTTATCTTTAAAATGAAAAGATTTCCATTTAATCAAAAAACTAAACGATTCGTAAAGAAACAATTCGTTATTAAAGTAAGAGAATGTAGCCCGTAACTTCGTTTGCATGGCCTATATAATTTAAAATCCCTTCCCGTAAGAATTTTAGGATATCGTCACTTAGGTTTGTTTTTATAAACCGCTGTCATATCTGAGATTAATCTTGAGATGTCATATTGATTTATAAATTACATATCTATTAATGAAAACGAGATCTCAAGATATCGATCTTGAAATTTAGAAATACAGGCCTTAGCGTTCTAGTATCCTATATGCCACATTTTATTGTGGTTTCGGCTATTATTAATAATCTAAGTCACTCAGTAATAGACGAACTTTATATATATTATTACATTATATATGCACAAGTTCAAGGTCGCTCAGCGTGCGATTGAAAGCGCAATCCTCAAAGTTTCTCTGGCAGATAGAATCCGTGAATGAAGTGATTCGCCAGAGAACTAAAGTCACTGACGATGCACGGAGAATCAGCACGCTGAAGAGGAACTGGGCCGGCCATGTGTCCAGACGTACCAACGGTCGATGGAGCCGGTACGTGCTAGACTGGAGACCACGCTTAGGCAAGCGTAGTGTAGGATGCCCTGCAGCACGATGGACAGACGACTTAAAGAAGGTGGCTGGCAGCGGATGAATGCGAGAAGCCCAAGACCGGGATGGTTGGCGCTCGATAAGGGAGTTCCAATAGTCCACGTTCAGCAGTGGACGGCGATAGGCTGATTAATAATATATATTATAAAAAAAACACTATAAATTATATAATGACACCTACGACATTCTCTAAATAAACTTCAAATGAAACTCACAAAATATAACGAGCCAGTATTATGTTGCTAATTTAATAATACGTTCGGCCAAATTTTGACATTCTATTTTATTTCTTATTCAAGAACATTCTTCTACAAATTGTATTTTTTGCAAATAATAAATGTGATTGTCCTGTTCATTTTATATGAACAAAGACAACCTTTTTAAATGTTCTTAATAATATTATTAGTGAACTATGAATGCTGAGGCTATCGTGGCGTCGTGGCACAATGTCGGGATTAATGTGATAGTTGTGGATTCCCACTAGGGAAGTAAATAATTGCCACTTTCCCATTTTAAATAGACATAGCGCGACATTGAGTGCTATCGTTCAACACACAATGTCTCGAATTCGGGAGGAAATTGGGGAACGTCTTGAGACTAAATTCTGTCTACCTACCTCGCTGTGAGTATGTAGTATGCGTACTGACTATTGTCATATAATATTTCATTCAAAATCATTTTATTGAATTATACTCACTCAAAATATAAATTTTTACAAGGACATGGTAACATATAGGTATATTATAATACCTATAGTTCACCATGTACTTGTATGTTCTTAATAAAAATCGTACCCACTTAAAGTACTACATATATTTGTATTCTCAATAAAATATTCAAACGCGGCAAATTGAATCATTAAATTATAATACACAAGTAGGCACTTTAATCACTTTATCCGAGAGTCATTTCGTTTTATGAAATATTTCATGAAAAATATTACAATTTTAATCACGTGGAGTGGACGAAGAAAGTTGTTAGATGTTTCAAGTTCATCGTGTTGAAAAAGAAATCATAGTGAATATAAATATGTATTTGTGAATTGTGGAGGCGAAATTGTTTAGTATTCGACGGATTCACCATGCGAGTTCTATGCCTAAGATATTTATGAACAACATTATATAGAAATCACAACATTATAATATATCAAGCCAACATAACATATTAAAATTTGAATATATGATAATAGTTATGTTGGATTTAAAATTTTACCTTCTTCTAGATATTTTCTATCGCTCTTTCTAAGAAAGATAGCAAAAAAAATGTGAAATTACCTCCAATTTCCACCAATAATCTTTGAAACTTCCTTTTATTATAACCACAAAGTCATTAAAATTCATTTACACGAACTACAAACTCTGCTTGTATCTCATTGAGCGGCTTACTCAACTCTAAATCAATTTGGGGAACGTTGTTGGTACTATGCTAATACCCTACTTACCGTTTGGAACCGTTTAATCGTCACAGATCAAATACAAATGTTTAGTTCACGTGAGATACTACCTACAATTGTTCCTAAGTAGTGACTGGTTTGATAAATAGATGCTAAGTTACATGTTTATTAGTAAATCACATCAGCTTCAAGTTGTATCCCGCACTTAGCTAGTGCGGGACTCACTCACTAGTCTAGTGTTACGACACTCCGTTCTCCACTTTCTGCATAATTCTGGAGGCATTGCGTGTTGACTGGCAGAACTTAAACGCCGCGGTTTGCCTCGACACCAGAGCGAGTGGAAATATAATTTAAATAAATATTTCATCTTCTCGAGTCCGGATCGAACCCACAACTAGTCGGTTTTACAGTCACACTTTGTGCTCCTTCGCCACGACTAGCCTCAGTTTATTAGTAAAGATTTATATTATTAATGCTAATCTATTCTACTACAAATTTAATTTCTGTATCTGACGTATAGCAGAGTAGACAAACGGAATCTTGGAACCTATTGCGATATATCGTTCTCATTAGGACACTTCCATTTATTATACATAGGACCGTCGCAGTGCAGTGGTTGAAGCGTGTGATTGTAAAAAGGAGGGTTCGATTCCCACTAATCAATGTATCAATAAAAATATTATACAATTGAATGTGTAATATATCACTTCACGATAAGTTTTATCTGCGCGCAACTGCGTGAGTACAAAAAATATACATAGGAATACCCAATTTCAAAAATAAGACATTTTTTTTATAATAATACAAGTCAAATCACTCTTATAATATACAAAATTCCAAACAACACAATATTCTTAGCTTGTAAATTTATTTTGTTAGCATTCTGTTTTGAACGTACGGGTTTAGTACAATGCACTGAAAATAATGTTTAGATAATGCAGAAATGCTAGAATGTTTCCATTTACATTCCTTTTGGTGTTTCCTGACTTGCATACTTCCTTGGATGCTACGTCGAAAGCAAGAAAGTTAGTACATTAAGACAAAATTTACGATAAAATATATTTATTTAATATTTTTGTGCGGTAATTTGGAAATTATAAAGAAAATTAAGATCATATTATGTTATTACATATATATTTTATTATCAAAATATTTATTAAAAGAGAAATGAAAGCCAAGTTCAGTATTGAATAATGCGTAGTTGATGACTTTATCGATATGTCTTGTAAATTATAAAACTAAAGTATCGACGTCACGATAATTAAGTGAAAATAACAAATAAATTTACAATTCTTCTGAAAAAAAAACATACAATTCTAAATATTTTCTGTGATTTTTCGCCTTCGCCTGACTTAAATGTGACCTTTGGTGTCAATCTTTCTTAACCTTTCGCAAGGCCCGTATTGCCAAACAAATGTATCGAACCAATAAATACTAACATTCTAAACAAATGGACTTGGAAATAGAAGTCTTGGAAACGTCGATATAAAGTAAATGTAACATCAATGTAAAATTGACACCACTCAACTATAGTGAGGCAGTTTTTTTTACCCAACAGCGTGACGCAAAGAGGGTTATATGTTTTTCGGTCTGTACATATTGGTTTGGTTACAAGTGACATCGTAGAAAACAAAAATGTTAACTTATTTGAAAGATTCTTACGTCAATCGATTCGTCTTGTATTTGTGAGTGTCACATTTAAATAACTAAATAACTTTCTTACTGAGACTGTAAATGCGACTGGTTGTGAATTCGATCCTACGCGTTATAACTTGAAGCTGATTTATTTATTTGATTTGTTTCAATAATTTACTTAAGTGTGAATTGTGGAAAGAAGAACGAATTGGGAAAAAAATAAAATGCTCAATCATTTATAAAAGTTAACAGTCTGGACCCATTCTTCAACCAGATAAATCCTCTAAACGAGCCCTATACAATTCAAATGGGACTTTAAATCGTAATAAGGCTAGTTTTTATGCTGGCTAGTTGGCTTTTGTATTTTTTTAATTTTAGGATGAGGATATTTTATTTATAAGTTATTCCTATAGCCTAGACTGATTGTAGTTGAGAAATGATTGAACTCGAGTCATCTAGGTTCGATTCCCAGTAAGGCTAGGCATATTTAATTAAAATAGCAAATCCTTGATAGTGAATACTTACTTTGTACAACATGTACGGTGACAGAGGCGGCCCTGGCATTGGCTGGCACACATGTATAGTTGCCAGAGTGCCGCGGCTCGGCCTTGCCGATAATGAGCTCGCTGGTTTGCCGTACGTTGTGGACACTTACTCCATCTATACAAATAAAATATAATTAATATTATTTATTTCGTTATATAAATACAAAAGGTCCAGTTTAAAGTACTACAAGTCAGTCGTGGCATAGGGTCACAAGCGGGGTTCGGTTCCCATTAAAGCAAAATAGATATTTATTGTTTTCATTTCCTCGCTTTTGTAATGAGGACAAACGCAGCGTTGAGTTTCGCAATTCAATAAGCAGTGCCTGCAGAATTCGGTGCAAAGCGTGGAACGGAATAGGAAAAATTGCTTAACTGATTTCAATAAAAAGTTCACTGTTAGAAATGTGGGTGTATCTTTTTCTATATCGCGTATTTATTTTACAAGAGAAAATCAAACAAAATTAGGTCAATGATAAAATAATGCAACATTATTTAGATATGTCTGTCTATATTATGTATATTGAATATTTGTATCTAAAGTTAAGAAATATTAAAATTACAGACTAATATCTCAAAATATCAGGTAGACAATGAAAATTGTTTTATGAAACAACCTGAAAATGCTTATGTTAAGTTACTAGAGAAAAAATTTGGCATTAACGACGATAGTTCAATTGAGAAGTTAGATGAAAGGGCTCTGGCTAAGCTAAACTTCAATTTCAGAAAAAGCCAGAGACCTTAAATTTTTGTACAGAACCCTTCCTGGGCGGGCGAGCCCGACTTGGTTTTTGATGTTTTCCCCAAAAGTAATATTCGGGGGAGTTTTTTGTTTATTTAATATTCGTTATCTTTTTATTAAATACTGTACCTAGCATAGCGCCAGATTAACTACTTTTCGCTCAATGTTCCAGATATTGCGTTTTGAGTCGCCGAGCTCAACACCTCATTTTTCTACCAAAGCATAAAGAAAATAAAAATAATCAAATATAACTATTCCCTCGACTTGGGCTCACATCCATAACCATCGTCTATACAATCAAACTTAGTTCCACTGAGCTTCTACAGCCTATAAATTATTAAAACAATATTTCAACGAAAAAAAATTAATATTTCAACATAAAAACCAATAAAACCGACACACTACCTCCAAAATGCTTTCGCCATTTCCATTTAGGCATTCATAAATTCCATTCCGTCGTCAATACTACCGCAGATATGGCACGAATTAAAACACTGGAACCATATAAAGACCACAGAGTATAATGGAAAACAATTTTCCTGTAATATTTTAATAAATAATTATGGATACGATAAAAATATTTACTTACAGTGGTAATATTATGAATAAACTTTTAAATATTTAACGTTAACTTAAAATTTTATGATTCTCCCTTTTATTTATTGAGTTGCTGTGTTTGTTTACATCATTTTATACATTTGTAGTACAAATCAGTGGCAAGCACTCACATACGTATATCATGTTAAATATGAGGAAAATAAACTCATAATGGCCGAAACAAAATTAATAAGAAAAGACATGATAACTGATATTATAGTAATGGGAAGAAATTATGTATGTTTTGAGATCGTCGTGGTGTAGCGGCACAACAGTGTGACTGTTTTGCAAGGGTTATGGCTTCTATCCTCACTCTGGGGAATGAATTATTAAAAAAATCGGCAGAAGGTAGAGAACGGAGTGTCTCAACACTAGGTTCTGTGTGCTTACTCTGGCATTTTGGAATACAGCGTGAATCTATAAAAAAAAACTTCTATAGCTAGGTAGTCAGAGAGAACGGAGTGCCAAACGCTACGGACTCTACATACCTGTCTCGCCTCGTCGCATGTCGCACTGTCATCAACTGCTTCGTACATACATATCGATCAATTGGCCGATTTTGCTCTGAATGTATCATAACATGATAGAAAAGAATAGAAAGGAGATAATTGAGAAAAATCTGCCAACCTTTGAAGTTTGATCTTTGCTAAACCAAGTGTAAGTAATATGTTGATAAAATTAGCCCTGTGTTCATATCGGACACCCTGCGAACTTCAACACTCAATGTTCATTGACTTGATTCTTTGGTCAAAAATATAATATGCATGTATATTGAAAGCAAATTAAATTTATATTTTAATAGGTTTTGATTTTTTCTTTTCTTATATGTACTTTTTTTATCTTTTTCTCTTAAACCTACAAAATGCCAGTGAATAAATTAAACCATTATTTATCTATAATATGTTTTTTTAGTATTAGTATTTAATTCAAAGGCCAGTCGTGTCTACAAGCATATTATTTACGCGTTAAGTTAAATTTTTTGTACACAACATATTTTGTTGATATTTTACAATTACTTGTAATATGTAGATAGTCAATCCAGTCCAGTAGTGAGACCAGTCGTGGCGCAGCAGCACAAAGTGTGACTATAAAGTCGACTGGTTGTGGGTTCGATCAACACTCGAGGAGATGAAGTATTTCTTAATTTTATTTTATTTATAAATTTTCACGCACTATTCATTCAACAAAAAACAAATAATAAACAGTAAAAATAATCCTAAAAACAAAACTGCACAGCCACCTTCAACTAATTTTTGAATAGCCACAATTCTTCAACCAAATGAAAACATTTCTATTTCTATAACCATAATATAGGTACAACAAAAAAAAAATCAATCGATACAAAACCCCTTGACATTGGAGACCAATTCGTTTTTTACCAATTTGGCAACGTTATTTATATGTATATTTGACATCTTTCATGATTATTCAGTCTAGTGTCAGGGGATTCCATGAATGTAGGAATATGAATCTCAATGGCTTTTGTATATTATGAATATAATGGAAACAGCTCCGTCATTCCCTGTGATGGATTCCGGAATATATGAAAGTAATGATATTTATTTATGTAAAATATATAACTAAAGGAAAACAGAATGTTATTTGTGAAGGAAATTATCTTTTGTGTTTGATATCCAAAGAACAGCCGTTTTTTAATTTTGATAGACAAATGAATTTATGCTAAGTAATGCTATAGCTAATTATGTCGGTATATATTATAAATAAAAAATAAATCTGCATCATGCTGAATACCGCACACAGCAGGATAAACAGAATTAACCTATTGTTAAGAAACTTCGTTCCCCTGAATTCTATTCTAATGAATTATTATTTACGTATATTTGCATTTCTCCGCTCTCTAGTAACACGGCAAAACGCGGTGTTGAATTCCGCCGCTTCGAGCATACAGCGTAAAGCTGGAAAACAATACAAATAAGCTTAATAATAGCTAGCTCATAAATTATTTATAATAACTGAATAAATCTATTGACAGTGCTTCCATTTAAATTACAAAACTAATTCGTGATTATACAGAGGACTGACATGACCATACACATTGGACAATAATTACGCTAAACGCACAACTGCTTGTGCACGAATCTGAATCATAAATATCAACGCATTATGTTATATAATTAAATTAATTTAAATCAAAATCAAATCATTTGACTTTACATTCACATTTTGTGCCTCTGCGCCACGACTGGCCTCTATAAATTACTTAATGTTCATTTATTGCTTTATTTTGGTTGGATATTGGATGTTATTATTGGAAATTTAGTTCAACGACAATCAATTCAAGCAAACAGCAGGGTAGGCAGAGAGTCAAGACACTAACCTTCACCGTTGAAACATTGTATACGCAATAGCAAAAATTAAACTTGTACGGGTATTGTATGCATTATAGTAACATAACTAATCCTGTGCCAGTAGAGTAATCAAGGAGACGCTCAGCTTTTTAAAATACAATATTCCGAATTTAGACTTCAATATCAGTTTATATTAAACTTTCTGTTATCCATTGGGCTATTTACAGGAGATGCACAGCCATTTTACAGTTCAAACAAAGGAAAATATAATTTATAAATGATTTAACACTATAACTACATAGGGGCCGTTCAACCATTACGTAAGCACTGCAGGGCGCGAGGTCTTGGGGTTTCTTATTTTTTATGACATGTTCGGTCAATAATTGCAAAAAAACTGCTTACATACTACTCGAATGGCCCCATACGTCGATATCTTCCCTGAAATATATGGAAACTACACAAATAAACAAAAAAAATGTGTATGTACTTATGTACACAAGCAAAAAGTTATATGTTTTTGGCCTAACAAGATTATTTTTTTTAAAACAAAGATAAAATACATTAATAATAAAATAAAAGATGCTTCATGACATAAAAAAGCAAGTTCTATTATAACGTATTATATAGGTAAATAAATTTAATTTAAATATCATAAAGAAATATTTGTACATAATTAAAAAATTAAAATGTTGACAACTAATTTTATGGTGTCAGTTTTTAGTGACAAAGTCCGCGCGTTTACAAAAATTTACTCTTATCGTTTCTCCCTAAAAACCAAAAGAATTATAGTTTCAAAAATAAAAAAGAAAGCAGCTTCACGCTTCTTCAAGCAAAGAATGTTCTAGTGTCGTGACACTTTGTTAATTAAATAACATCATTTTCCCTACAATATCCCTCTGCGCTACGACGTCGGCGACGACTATGACTACTACGACGCCGTCGTAGCGCATGCATCAAGCATGGATTTACAACTGCCGACCCAGGGTAGGCAGCGAAAAGTTTGAACTTTATACAAAGTAGATAATATACTGTCTATTAAGTATTTCATAAAATAAAAATTGGAAATATCTATTTCCAATTTTAATGAAAATTAAGAGATATTTCCAATTTTTATTTTATGAAATACTTAATAGAGAGTAATATAAAATTCTACAGAGAATTTCAATTTGCCTCAACTTTTACTTATTTACGAATTTTCAATAATATGTCGTAAACGCTTTTGATTCAAGGTAATATTATCAATTTAAGTGAGAATTTAATTATAGAGATCACTTCGTATACTCCTCATAGCAGCGTAGACAGAAAGACCTTGGGAACCTAGTGTTAAGACTCGGTTAACATTATGATACTTCTGTTTCCCATTATCAACCAAATTCTGGAGATATTGCATGTTGAATAGCGGAACTCAACGCCACGCTTTTCCTCGTAACCAGAGCGAGGAAATAAAAATATAAAATATAATTTCATTTCCTGAAGAGGAGATCCAGTATATGTAGCGTTAACAGCAGCACGATAGTGTCGCAGCTCCACGATTTTCATTCCGTATATTGAAGTCGATATATAAAAGCTATGTGTTATACTATATACTCACTCTCTTCTTTTGAATTTTGTTATGAATAGTGAAGTCTAAAATCACAATTTATCAAACTGAAATATGAATAGAAAAAACAAAAAAAAATTAAAAGATGAATGGGAAATTTCAACCGGCACGAGACAATGGCTCAATTATTTGATAATTTTCTCTCCCGAATACGAAAATAAAAACCTCAAAATATGTTAAAATACAAACACATGTAGTCTAACACTAAAACAATATTGAAATTTAATATACAAATCTGAAAAATAACAGTAAAATTTTCAACAACGTTTCTTTTTAAAATAAATATGAAAAATACATATTTCCAAACCTAGAGTATTTCACGCTTTCATATTTAGAGAATGAATAATAATATCAAGTGACGCTACCATCAAAAACAACATCATTATTTTGTATCAGCACTTATCGGATCAGATCCTAAAATAAAAAAATAAAGTATGCTACAGCTGAGTGTCTAACTAAATATATCAGAAGATCCAAGATTCAATGATTCAATTCAATTTTTTTTAAAATGTTGGTGCAAGTTTAATTATAAAAATAAATTCAGTCTGTCTATCTATTAAAATGGCGTAATTATATAACCTCGTTCCTCAGTCCCCGCTCGAATTCAAGCGTGTTGGGTAGCGGAACACAACGCTGGCAGTTCAAACTCACAAACATCGCGGTTACTGTATACCGTTGTTCCACTACACCACAACGGTCTCCGAGATATTTTATAAGAAGATTTATCAATACTAATAAAATTATACTTTGTTTATTTGGACGCGGTAGTCTCAGTAAATTGTGATACTTCACTTTATTTTTTTTATATAGATAATCCATCTATCGCGAAAGGCTATATATGAACAAATAAAGAATACACAATTCTTAGCTACTGCAATTTGGTCACGAAGGTGTAGCTGCAGCTAATATTGTTCCTTAATAAAAGAAGAGGCCGTCGAGGCACCACTAGAAATGTAATGCCCCAAGATTGGCGGAGAATAGAGAACGGAGTGTCTTAACACTAGGTTCCATCTGCCTACCGTGCTATGTGAGGGATACAGCGTGAAAAAAAAGAAGAAGATAAATCATAAGAGATTTTAATATTCTATCTAAATTCTAAATCATTCATTGTCAAAATTCCGTAGCAATCAGAGCACATACTTGAACTGGGGTCGTATTCGCGGTGCGCCCTGACATAACCGGAGCGAGGGCGGCTAATGTAATAAAGCTGTAAAGTTCTTGTATCCAAAGTAACTACCCTTCGTTATAAATAATCTAATTTTGTGTCGCACCACTCAGCTTTCTAAGAGAAACCGTATTTTATGTCGATTTATTCTTGCATGTATTCGTATAAATGAATTTATCTCGATATTGATCTGTATTTTGTATTAACAAATAAAATAAATCAGCTTCACGCTGTATCCCGAACACAGGGTAGGCAGAGGAAACCTAGTTTTGTGACATTTTTAATATGGAGTCTATATGTGTCTGCAATCTCGATGAATGCTTAATGAATTGCAATATTACTGAGTAAAAAAGTGAAATACTTAGTTTCATTTATATATTTATTTACGGAAATAAAATATTTATTTACATATATATTTTCATTTCTTCGCTCTGGTGTCGAGGCAAAGCGCGGCGTTCACGGCTGCTCAACACTCAATGCAACCCCGCCTGCTGTGTGCGGGATACTGTGTGAAGCTAATTTATTTATATAATAATAATAATATAATAATATTTATTCAATTAAAATTTTCGTACATAACAATAACTTAAATCGGTAATAACTGCATTAGAATTAAACTGTGTTGTAACTATTAACTCTCGTCTTGCAATCGTCCTTTCATATAATAATATAACCAATTTTACGAACAAATAAAATAATAACATTATATTTAACAAGAACCAATCATAAAATACAAAAACAAAATTCATTAATTAAAAATATATACATCAATTAATCAAAAGATAATAAAAATAATTTAAAAAGTAATAAATTAGAATAAATGAAACTAATTAAAAAGATATTTTTGTATTTTGTACGCTTTATTTCCCGTATACCACATATGTACATAGTGTCAAGTCACTCCGTTAGTCACTCCAGTCTCTGCTCGCATTCGGGATATCGAGTGGCGAAACTCTGCCTTGACAGAATATCCAGACAGACCCACTATCCCACGATGACTCCTCTATAAGTTGTAATAATAGGTAACTTTTTTGTCATTCGAATATGTAGCCGTGATAGAGATGCTGATATGTTTTTTTTTGCTTCACACTGTACCCCGTACATAGCAGACTAGGCTGAGGGAACCTGGGAACCTAGTGTAAAGACATAGTCGAAAACATTCCGTTGCCATTAAAACATTTCCGTTCCCCACTTTCCACTGAATTCTCGAGGGATCGAGTGTTGAGTGGTGGATCTCAACGCCGAACTTTGTCTCTTTACCAGGGCGAGGAAATGAAATTATTTAAAGCTAAAAGAAAGAGAAAATAATAATAAAACAATAATACAACAAAGATTTCAAAGACAAACATATTTATAAATAATGTTTTTTAGTAAAACATACTCCATTTCCTTTAATGAAATCCACAAATAAAATCAGCTTCACGCTGTATCCCGCACACTGCAGGGTAGGCAGAGGGAACGTAGTGAAACACACTCCGTTCCCCACTTTCTGCCGAATTCCGGAGGCATTGCGTGTTAAGTGGCAGAACTCAACGCCGCGCTTTGCCTCGACACCAGAGCGAAGAAATGGAAATATAAATTTAAGTAAATAAATTGTAATGAAATCCACAGACGGTTTTAAATACAATGACGAATGTCTACAATATGTTCAAGTGGCCATCGTCAAGTAACTGACACAGTTTTTACAGAGAGAAACGTGCTTTATTTAGATCAATGGAAGTTGTAAGCTTTATTAGGTGGTAAATGCAAAGTTGTTATTCTTATTCGTATTGATAATTGTGAAATGGAGTTTGTTCTTTATTTTTATGGTGTATTTGTATGTAAGACCGAACCTAAAGAAATGTATTTAAAAAAGTGATATATAGCCGTATTAAATTATTGTAAAGAACACTTGAGGCATTGCGTGTTGAGTGGCGCAACTCAACGTCGTTTGTTTTTATCTTCGCACGTCATTCCCTATAGATATAGTAGACACTGTTCTTCACTTTTCAACTTGTATAAGAGACTGCCTGTTGAGTGGTGGATCTCAACGCTGCACTTTGTTTTTGAAGAAATGAAAATATTTCATCCATAGCTTTTGCACAGTCGGGTGTCACACTACACGACTATGGACTAACCATTGTACTTACAATTTAAAACTGTACTTACTCAGATCATAATTAATCATTCTATTCTCGAAGAACCAGAATACATATGAAGGTGGTTCGGTAGACCTCTTCACGAAGCAGACCAGTTTCAGCATGGAGCCCTCGTGGATTATCTTCTCTGATTCGCCCACTATTTCAGCATAAGCAGCTATTGGAAAAAAATATATAATTAACATTTATACCTTAGTACAATATAAACAGAAATGCTAGTAATGATGACGATTTTTTTTTCATTTTTTTGTTTTGGGGTAAGTAGAAAGAAATTGTGGATGAAATGTCTCCAATTTATTTTTTATTTGTTCATTTTAACATTTTAAAATATCTTTAAATATATTTATAAATATCTAAACTGAAAAAGCAAACATACAAACATATATACAACAAAAAAAAAATCTTTCAATTGTTATATTACTATATATATGTAAACTATATATAATATAAATTTTAATACAGCACTTACCAACAAGAACGAGTTTAAAAAATATGCTTGTAGGTGGATGTGTAGGCACTTGGCATTCGTAGTAGCCGGCGTCCGCCGACGTAGCGAAGCGGATGTGCAACGCCCAGTCCTTGGAACATACATATGTATGTGAGAATTTATATAAATATTATAAAAGTGAAGAGTTTGTTTGGTTGAACTGATCATAGGAACTATTGATTGGATTTATATTTTTTTAGAAGACTAATAGACTATAAGAGTATATAATGAAATCAAGTTAATTCGTTTGATGTAATTCTTTTGGCACTCCGTTCTCTCTGACTACCACGCTAGGGATAAAGCGTGAAGCTAGTTTAGTTTAGTTTTCTTGGACACTTAAAATGTGTCAAGTATCATAGTTAATTAAATTTGTCAACGCGGGAGTAGTTGCAGGCAAAAGCTAATTATATTTTTTAGTTTTACGCTGTACCCCGCCCACAACAGGGTGGGCAGAGGGAACCTAGTGTGCAAGTGTGTCTAGAGGCATGGCTTGCTGAGTAGCGGAATTCACGTCCGCAAGCAGAGCTTCGCAAACAGAGCGATGAAATGAAAACATAAATATTTCATTTCCATGAGTGAAAATCAAACCTACAACCTGTCGCGTCCCCAGTCACACGCATGTGTCCCCGCTGTCTGGCCTTTAATAATATTAATAGAAAATGAGTTTGCTATTAGAAAATACATAATACTATATCAATAGATTCTATTTGTAATGTGATGACTACATATGTATTAACAAAATCTTGATATTTTTTATTCGAGAAATGAACAAAGTCAAAGTTATAATCCTATAAGCTGCAATGGGATTAGCAAATGGGTTTTCTAGACGCAACGTTTTATAATAAATTTTGTTTTATTATTTTATTTGAGAAATTGCTTTTACATTTTTTTAGTAAAGCTAAAAATTGTATCTCACACATAATAGGGTGGCCGGAAGGAACCTGAGAACCTTGTATTAAGACACTTCGCCTCCGACACTTTCCGTTTTCGTTTTGAATGGCGGAACTCAACGTCGCGCTTTGCCTCTTTACCAAAAGATTAAACATATTAAATATTGCATTTCCTCAAGTGACAATCAAACTCACAGCCTGTTGTGCTAACAGTTGCACGCTTGTGCCCATGCGCATTTAATATTGTCATTTTCTCGCTCGAGGCAAAGCGCGTCTTTGAGTTCAGACACTCAACACCCAATGACTCGGAATTTATTCGGAACTGGGGAATCAAACTAACTTAACACTAGGTTTCCAGGATTCTTCAGTCTACTCTTCTATGTGCGGGATAAATAAAATAAAAAGCGTAACACTAAAAGTGGGAAAATGGAAACGAAAATAACTCATCGCATCGAGTGAATACGACACCTAAACCACTTCGTTTCCATTCCGACATCTTACGTTCCTATGTACACACAATCTCGTTATTCGAACACCAATATTAAATTCAATCACATCACTAATAAAATTCAATTTTAATCCGCAAACAAATGTTATCAGAATATCAAACAAAACAGCAATCTTTTGAAGTTTGCAAGTAATCGTTTGTTCCCGAAATGGAATTTTACATTGCGAAAGGTTTCGTTGATAATATAATTAAATCGGAATCTACCCTTAATCTCATTCATTGCGCTGTACAAGAGATGATAAACATTAAGAAGCACTCAAAACTTATAAGATTTTGATAATTATGTTTGAAATATTATGGAATTTCCCTTTTGTGTTACTACTGTGCTCTTCAGTGATTATTATATAGTAAATATATATTTTTTTGTTTTCTCATGCTTTATCCCATATATACCCAGGGAACTTATGATGCGTGCTTTCTTAAAACGATATAAATGATTTTAGGTTTACGTAGCTTTAGAAAATTACAATACTATGGCGGCTGTTTGTTACATAATTGTGGAATACAGCGTGAAGCTGATTTATTTATTTATTTACAAATAAGGTAAATGAAGAATGAAAACTCTCAAAAAACTACCCTTGAAATGTATCCTTTCCAATTAAACAGGAAACATCCAAATCAGGTAACGTGATATTGAGTTATTCGTCCGATTGTCGCGCACATACCTCATACAAATTTAGGACTATGTGATATTTTCATGAATAACATTGTCAGAAATGGACCAAATAAAAAAAAAACCAAACGGGAAGCACCGGCTTTCAAACAACAAAAAATCAACAAAATCGTTTCACAGTGTCAAAAGTTTAGAGATAACAAATATAATAAAAAAAAAACGTTGAATTCATAACCTTCTCGTTTTACAGAAGTCTATTGAAAAAAATGTTTTCGAGATATTAACATATCGAAAACCTTGAAACTGCGACCCAAGTTACATGGGCCTCTATCACAATCATTTTGTATATCGAGTTACCAATCATCCTGTACGTACGTACGTACGTACATCTTGAATAAAACGATTTAGAATTTCATTACGATTAGATGTTTCACATCGCTAAAACGTTACAAATCGCTGCCTTCATAATTGAGTATTTAGTAAAGAAAGAAACCACGGAAAACGCTAACCGACCAAACCGAGAACAATCACGCTGAAATGAACTATGCTCCATTAACTTGTATTACTCAGCTTTTATATTATTTTCTATAAACATAATTGATAAAAGTAATCGTAGCGCAGGGGCACAAAGAGTGACTGTAAAACCGACTAGTTGTGGGTTCGATCCCCACTCGACGAGATGAAATATTTACTTAAATTTATATTTCCATTTCTTTGCTCTGGTGTAGAGGCAAAACGCGGCGTTGAGTTCTGCCACTCAACACCTGCCTCCAGAATTCTTTCTCTTTCTACTTTGCCTACTCTGCTGCTGTACGCGGCATACAGCCTGAAGCTTTATTATTAATAAGTTTTATTAATAAATATATATTACACAACTAATTAATTATCATTTTACTCCGTATAAAAAATGCAAACATATATGTTAGTAGTGCTTCCCAGCATTTAGAGAGTTACCCGAAGTTTTTACAAGACTGTTCTCTTAGTAGAGAAACAAGGAGTTTTCGTATTTACGCCTTATTTATGCGTTGAAAGTCAACGCAAAAAAATAGTTGCAGGCGATAGCTCTACAGTGTAATGTCGATTTAACAATACTGAAGGGAATCAGAAAACATTCGTTGTTATATCAAGTAATTTGTTACTTTTATGAGATTCTTTATACAAACGTTAGATGGTCTACGATTCGTTTTAAGAAGGTTAAAAAAAATTGATCTCAGTTTTTTTGTTTATCAGCCATTGCAAAGTTTATATCAACCGTATTAAGCAGCAGTGTTTATAGTACTGTACGCCAAATAATAATAACTGTCTTACGAAAGATTTAACAAGTCTGAACCTATAGATAATTGAATTTAATATGAAATTGAATGTAAAAATGTCAATTGAATGTAAATTCGTCATGAAAATGTTAAGTATAACAATACTTCCTTTTTATATTATGTAAGATTGAAAATTCGTTATAAAAAGGTTTGGAACAAATGTATTCGTAACGTAGAGGTATATTTTGTATTAAATCAAACGGACAGTTTTACGGGGATAACGGGGATTTCTAAACATTGGTCAAATCGGGGAAATCATTATATTGAGGGTCGTTACATTAAGGTAAGGTATACCGTATAGTGTTTGAAAGGAAACTAGCGGCTTCGCTTTAAGAGTTTTTTATTTTCAATTATTTTAGTGTATTTAGGGAAAGTTTACTAATTTCTTTAATATGGTTATCGAAATGGTTTTGCTATTAATAAATCGTTATTTAAATCTTTTCAAATGTAATTTAATTAAGCTTGAAAAAAATGTCATATGTAATTGAAAATTGTTTAGATTTTTCATATCCAAGTAAATGAAAGGTTCACATGACGAACGCATTTTTTCATATCTGAATCCCGATCCTGGGTAAAATTTGGGATAAAAAATAGTCTATATAGTGCTCTACAACCCCCTCTATCTTTTAATGTAAGTCCCATAAATTTGGTTCAGCAGTTACGGATATTAGCCCGTGCAAATACAAAGATACAACATCAGATGGCAAGACACAGTCAGCTCATTCTGCAAGAATCGCTACGAATCCCTACTCTCCGCCAAATTTTTGAGACATTGAATGTGGAGTGGCGGAGCTCAACGCCGAGCTTCCTTAACCAGAGCGAGAAAATAAAAATTAATTAAATATAATAATTCCCTGATAGACTGCGCCACGATGGCATTTAAAAAAGTCAAGGTAATACGCTAGAATTGGAATGGAAAATTGACTCGCATCAATAACCTGTAACGTATCAAGAGCTGCTCTCGAATATGGATGGCCATATCATTAAAAATTAAATATTATATCCAATAGTAATGAGTTACTTGAAAATAGCCAAGCTGATTAATGAAAAAACATATTCAGCACGAATTTGAGGTAAATATTTTCTACAGAAATTGTTGCACTGTTCGAATTAAAGTTAAACACAAAACTGCCTGATTTTACTGTAAACACGAAGGTTTTGGGTTCGATGCTCACTCAAGAGAATGTATTATTATTATTTCCTTACTATAATATTTTAATATCAGAGTTTTAAGTTCTGAACTCTAATGCAAAAAATCAACTTCTGTAACACATAGCGAGGTTCACTTGCTTCTTTCCACCCGAATTTAAGACATTGTATGTAGTGACAAAATTCAACGCTTCGCTTTGTATTATTATTATATATAGATAATATTAATCATATATTTCATACTTGCCATAACATACTTTCATTAATGTAAAATAAATCTTTAGTAAAATACGTATGTATACAAAACTAAATACGAATATGTATCATTTACCTTGACGTGTCTTCCATGGGCGGAAAAGAACCTGTTGTCTGCGCTGTAAGTGACGAGGCCAACTGATAACAGCGAATAGTCTTTCCGTCTGATCCACGTGACCTAGAAAATGAATACCTTTAGAACACTATATTAGAATTTATAGTATGATTACAAAATTTTAATAACTGATTTAATACGCTTGAATTGTTATAAGATTAGATTAGATGAATATTAAATAGTAATTGAAAGTATATTAAACGATTAGATAGAGGACGACGCAGGGGCACAATCGTGAATTGTGAAGTGGGAACGCGATGCTTATGGGTTAGATTCTGTATAGAATAATTAGAATTTTAATTTCTTTGTTTAGGTAACGAGGCAAAGCGCGGCGCTGACATTCGACACTTAACTTACTACGGTTCGAGAATTCGGCGGAAAGTGGAGAGTGGAGGCATCCTGATGAAGAACGAAGTGTCTGAACACTAGGTTCCTAGGTTTCCTTTGCCTACTCTGCTATGAGCGGCATACTAAGACACTCCACTTCCACTTTTCGCGCAATCCTGGAGGCAATTCGAGTTGAGTGATGGAAGCAAACGCCGCGCTTTGACATGTAACTGGAGCATTAAATTCTCAATATCCTCGAATGGGAATCGAACCCACAAACTGTCTTATGGCCCGTGACTCGTGCTCGTGCTACGACTGGCCTCATTCATATATGTATATGAATGAATCATATATACACATGGACATATTTTTTCACTTTTCTCATAACATATATTTAATAAAAGAATAAAAAAGGCTTGTATATTCAAAGCCTATTTTATTTTAATACGATTAATTAATTATGACCGTAAGAGGATAGAATTATATAAAGGTTAATATCGATATTATATTTTAAGTTCATGTGAAAGCGAATTGATAAGGTGTTAATCAGCTTAGAGTATATTATATTTAGATGAAAACTTCAACTCAATTGTATTTTCAAATATTAGCTTCATTTTGAAGCCGTCATGGCGCAAAGTGTGTAATTCCTACTCGTGGGAGTGAATTTATTAATATTTTAATTTCTTCGCTCTTGTGCTCAAAAGCGCCATATTGAGTTTAGCATCTCAACACGCAATCCCTTGGACAATCAACGGAAACTGGGGAACGGAGAACTTAACACATCTCAACGATGTCTTTTTATCATAGCGAGAAAATGAAAATAATTCAATCCCCAATCGAGCATCGAATATCAGCTATAACCGTCGCGTTAACACTAGCACGCGAGTACCTCTGCGACTCGACGGCTTCTTTATTATATTGATTTAAGCTAGAAGTCTTGCGTAAACACCATTTGTAACCGAGTTGTTAGAATTTAGAAATTACACACGTTTCAAGTTCCTCCAAAGTTATAAGTAATATCTTAAATTCGATAGACGTAACGCTAACTTATTAGAAGTCAAATACTCAGAATACATGAACAAATACTTGAAACTCAGGAATATAAATTAATAAAGTTTAACATATAAGAAACGTGTACGTGTTAAAATTTTCAAATGAAACAAAATCCTAATTATAAGAAACGTGATTATAAAAATCACATATACATTTTATTTGCGCTAAGCATTTCTGGAGACTTCATTCTGAGGCCGTCGTGACACAGCGGCACAGTCTGGTCGTTGTGGGTTTGAACCCTGGTCGAAGTATGAATTATTATCAATTTCACTAAATCATAATGGAATTCTGGTACGTAACAAGGTAGATTCCGGTAATGCTCATAAATACCATATATGTATATTTATATGTAATTATGTGTATTTTAAAGTCCGTATCACAAATATCACTAAGAGTGTGTCTGACACTGTGTACCTACATCTAACATGTTTGTAAAACTCGATGCCGATCTTTTGTTTCATCTGGCTGAGTTGTTCTCGTATTCAAACAGTTACATCAGAAACTACTTTCATTACACTTTGTGGGAAAGAAGTATGAGGATTACTGCTTTACTGTTTTTTCATCCAAATGAAAAATAATTCTCTGTCGATATGAGTTGGTGTATAAAAGAATATTTCGGTGAAAAATCACTATCTTTTTTGTTTTAGCTTCACATTGTATCTCGCATATAGCAGAGAGAGAACAATCAGCTTTGTTCTCCACTTTCCGCTTTTTTGCTTTTTTTAAATTTTCCACTTTTTGAGATAATGCGCTTTGAGTGGCGGAACACGACCGCCACGCTTTGTCCTATTACCAGATCCGAAAAGCAAAATAAATCATTACTACAAATTTGAACCGAAACCACAATCATCACGTTTATAGCTAGATAATGCGCCGCTCCACCACAACGGCCTTTGCCTTCTTATTTATTCCAAAGAAGAAAAAAATTAAAACACTCACCGTATTCTCCGTTATATCACTAACTTCACAGTGTAATATTGCTGTCGTTCCTATTTGAGCTATAACAGTAGTACAATTCTCAGTCAAAAATATACCATTCTTAACATTTTTCCCACTTAACTTATTAACTGCTGACGCAGTCGAATCTCTGTACATTTTCTTAACTTTATTTAGGGACTTTGACAGTGAAGCTTCATCTAATTCCGATATCAATTCTTCTTGTAACCTCTCGTAATGTTTTGTATGATGCCTTTCGTGGCTTAACTCCCTAACATGTTCTATATCTATATTATGTACATCATCATTTATTTTTTTATCTAATTTAGAAGATAAATGAAAGGGTTTAGGTAGTTTAGGATATGTAGTGCTTATATTGTAGGCACTGGTAGTGAAGGATTCAGTTGAATCTTGTTCATTGTCAATAGTTGTATAGACGAGTGTGGTCTGGGTGGAAGATGTTGTTGTTGTTCTTCTTCTATGACCTACAACAAAATATGATGTTTCAGAAAAAAACATATTTTTACACAAAATTAAACAATTTTCTAATGTTTATTCATCTGTTTACTAGTATAATATATGTAGATATAATTTTAACATTTCTACGTATTCCATGCTAAAGATAGGAAAATGTTTATAGAAAACATGTAAAAACCGTGGTGGGAATCGAATTTGCGCCTTTAAAATACCATACAAGTGTTCTGATAAGCCAGAAGTCTTTATGAAGTTGCATCAACATTCTTATACGTTCTTTCCAACTTATTGACTTAGACCAAGAGCATAAATAATATTTATAAAAATATTATACATACTCCGATAAACTAAACAAAAAATTAACTAAACTAACCTTTTTTGTGATGACGAGTGAAATTCCCAAAAACGCTTCCCAGCCTTTGTTGGTTCCTTGTCGTGCACAATTCTAAGGACTTTAAGTCGTCGGAGTCCTGCGCGACTAAAACGGAAGACCTCTTCGACTCCATAGCTCTTGTGTTCACTAATAATTCTGCTTCAAGTAACAGAATAACAGTGGCATAGAGTAATTTAAGTTCTTTACAGCAAAACATTGTTTGGCACTAAATTTAGTGAACGTCACATTTGCGAAATTTCGTCACATTGCGTCACACTTAAATTTATAGTCATTATTACTGTGTAGTCGCTAGCTTCCTTCAGTTAGAAGAATCCTCCACAGTTTGTGCATTCTGAAACAAAGGCGAAATGTGAAAGACACTTATTTTAACAGCATAAAATATCAGGTCTAGGTAACTTTAATTAATATTTATGGTAATTAAATTGTAATGTTAACGTTAAAGTTGGGGCAAAATGTGGCGTTGAGTTCCATCACGGAGTGTTTTTACACTCGGTTCCTAGGTTTACTAAAAGAAAGATTAAAAATAGCAATTGTTGAGTTTCTTTTCATTCCTCCGAGTCGCTTTTCGGACTGGTCTTGATACAGATTTTTTTTATTTTTTCTTCCTACGTGAAAATTTATATCTTTTCTTCGCTCTGGTGTCAGGGCAAGACGGCGCCACAGATTTTTATGGTCCGTGCCTTTTTTATTCTTGATTGGTTAAAGTTGTTGTTGTTGGTTTCTTTTTAAAATTTAAAGTGAACATTTATATTTTGAATGGTCAGCGTTTCTTTTTGTCAATATTCGAGTTTTATTGCCCTCATAAAATAAAAATTGAAACTTAAAATGCTACAAATAAAATTATAATAAAAATACAAAAAATAAAATTCCACAAGAACTGGGTCAATTTTCAAATAAAACTCAGCAGAAGCAATATAAAGGTCCTCCACGTTATAGAATCATTAAAATTCATTGAAAGTAATGAAGCGTTTGATTCGAAGGCCGTCTTTAAGATAATTTTCTTTTCTTTATGGAGATACCTCTCTTTTACCTGTAGGTAATATAGTTACCTTATCTTTTATAGAAAGTAAAATTTCATATTAGGCATTCCTGTGAAGCTTTAGATTTGAAAAACAAAATACCTACTACATGTTTACTTAATAAATGAATTTGAAATTGAAATTACACATACTACAGAATGTTATATTGTGGCTACATCTCTATTTACTATAGTGGTACAGTGGGATGGTGTCAGTCTGTAATTTGATGGTTGTGGGTTTAGTTGATTTAAGGGAATACATTATTTCTGCAAATCAATACGCAGTATTCAGGGAAAGTGATCAACGGATTTTTCGAGAGATTAAAATGAAAAACGAAATTTCTGCAATATACAAATTAGTATAATTTTTAATACATTTATGTGGAGTTCCAACCTCCCAGTGAGAATCAAACACAATATTTTACCTCTTTTAAATATTATTAGTAGTAGGAGAGAAAAATACTTCTTAAAGTTAAAGAGAACATATGGCTTAGTGGCTAGAGCGCATGGACTGATTCAAAGTGCACGTTCAAATCCCGCTACGTTCAAATATTTATAACTTTTAATTTTGTGCTCATTGAAATGCTGTCCCACTCCGCGAAAATAGCACAGAATTTTTTATTATAACTTTTAAATTATTCAATGCCGTTATCAGATTAACAGTAATTGGCTATAATAGTCTCCATTAGCTATCATGAAACAAGCTGTCAATAACAAGTACGTAATGTACTGTGGAGTAATGAATACTGAATAGACTGGGGACATGTCCTATGTCCTATAAATTATTGAAGAATTAAATTACAATTATTGAAAAAATAATTTAACCTAAGTTTCCGAGTCAAATCTTGCATTCACAATCAAACCTATTGTTAAGACACTCCTTTTCCTACTTTTCAACAACGAGAATTATCTCGAAACATTTCGTGTTACGCGGTGGAACTCAACGCCACGCTGCAGCTGCGATAGAGATAAATTAAGTATTTTTTCCGATTAGATATCGAACCCACAACCGTCTCGTTTACACTCAGAGGCTGTGACTGTCGTTGTGACTACCTATATTGATTATAATAGTATTATTAATAAGGAAAAAATAACCGGACTTTAAAACCCACATATATCAGAATACGTCTGTCAGAATAGAGTAATCAATTAAAGAATAGAAAAGTATTATAATTTATTTATGACAAAAAAATTAAAATATATCAGGTTTAATATATATTTCTAGGATTTGGCCTTTATGCCTACATAAAACAATTATATTATAAAATATTTTATATTATTTTTGTTTGCAATATGACACAGAAAGTAAAAAAAAAAAGTAATATTTATAAAGCTTATTTATTTGTAAATCATTATACTTATTTGAATTTTAAGCCATAATATGAAAACAGAACATCGTTTTTACAATTCTATTGTCTAACCAATATCATTATTTAATTGTGTATTTCTTTTGTTTCTTATTTTCTACTTTATAATCCATTGTTTGCAATTTTCATGGAAAATTAGGTATAATAATAAATAGCTTATGAAATATATATATATTTTTATCAAATCCAGCGACCCTCCCGCGGCTTCGTCCGCTTGAACCTCGCAATATAATACGCTGAATTGCGTTTTAGCTTTTATATAATTTTGTAATACACAAATAGTGCCTTCTAATGTGAAAAAAATAATATCCTACTTTTGGCATCACGCTGTATGCCGCATGGAGCAGATTACGTAGAGGGAGACTAGTGTTAGACTCTCCGCTCTCAACTTTCCACTGAATTCTAGAAATATATTAATATATTGAGAGTTGCATCTCAATACATTTTTGATCTTAATACGTTATGTATATTAAGAAAAATATTAATGTTTTTTAAAATTTGGTGCAGTACATAATAATAATACAAAAAAATAGGCTTAATCTTTGCACACCCGTAACTCGATTGCATCGCCTAATTCTTTTATGGTACGCTTTTACAGTAGGATCCCAGAAATTAGAGAATTTTCTATGGCACTATTTAAAAAAAGTCATGTAAGACGTTTGTGTGTTAAAGATTATTACCAAATTAATTATTATATAAATGATAACACGCCTTGGGAATGAAATGCTCGCTCCGGTCTGTTTCAAAGGTATCATTGTCACAGATAATTAAATATGTATTTGTATAAAATTTATATTAATAAAAGTCCCGCTGACTTTAAGTAAATATATAGTAAGTTTGACGTTCAGAAAATGAAGCAATTTTATTTCTTACTTTTAATAAAATTATTTAACTTTGACTTTATTGTATCTTGAATGGCGGAATCCAACGCCGCGCTGTCCTTTGAAACTAGAACGAAGAAAAAAAAACATTAAAAATTTAATTTCTCGCGTTTATTTATAGCCATAGGCTTGTGCCCTTTCGCCACTGGCCTCAATATTATTCTGAATTTGATTTTTATAATTTTATTAAATTAATATAATTCTATAAATTTTAAAGGATTTTTTATTACTTTGTAAATAAAAAAATGACAACTTACGTTAATATTTATTGTAAATAATGTAATATAGAGCGTTACAGATAAATAAAAAAAATCATCTTCACACTACATATAGCAGAGTAGGCAGAAGGAACTTAGTGTTAAGACACTCCGTTCCCCACATACCGTCGATTTTTTTGATTCATCGCGTACAGTTCAATACTTTTTATATACAGCTTAAAATCCCCTGTTTGGTGCTTCACTAGATATATTTAGACTTTATCTTGATAATAGAGGTATATTAAAGTTTTTGAGTACCCTTCGTAGTGCCGTTGATAAGTTGAAGTGCTCATTAGGTGCTAGCTGAGAAGGTCACGTAGCTACTACTACCTAGGTTTATAGTGGGTCCTAAAATACTAAAATATTAAAATGGCCATCTAGCGAAGGTTTGTAGTGTCTTCAGTTTTAAATTTTGTTAGTCGTGTTCCTTTTATTAGATTTTACGCCACAAAAATTTATATATTTACGAAACATTGTTTATTTACAATGAAGATGGAAATTATCAATATTTTAATTTTCTCGTTTCGGTAATGAGGCAAAACGCAGCGTTGAGTTCCGTCACTCAACACGCAATGTTTCGAAAATTCGTCGGAAAATGGGGAACAGAAGTGTCTAAATGAGAACAGAGTGTCCTAACACTAGATTCTGAGGTTTCTCCTAGCTACGCTACTGTGTACAGGATACAGCGTAAAGATAAAAGAAGGGAATAACAATATTACCTATTAGATATTACAGAATACTTTTGCATTTAGTACAATATTTCATAAGTTTAATATATGACTTATTATAGAAAAAAATATATGTTACGCTAAAATTATGTACTGTGAAAATAGAACTAATATTGATTTTTTTTTCTCTTATTGAAGCTTACCAATCACAGATTTTTTACACATCGTTTTAAATTTTAGCTAGATTTTTTGTTATTATTTTGACTGATTAAAAAGCAGAGCATAATATGTCATTAATACTTATTTGACAACCCAAAAAAAATCAGCTTCAGCGCTATATCTCGCACACAGAAGGGTAACTTGTGGTAAGAAACTCCATACCCCACTTTCTGCCAAATTCCGGAGAATAATTATAAAATTAGAAATGACCTTTACTCACAAGCACTCTTTTATTTCACATAACTTAAAATAAATGTGGTTTACATTTATTCTGTAACATGTTAAAACTTCTTTTGACTTTCAGTTAGAGAAAAATATATTTTCTAATGGAAAATACTTTCATTTTTCTTTTTTCCGTATTTCCATATGAGTTTTATAGCGCTCGACGTTTCGGTCAAGGTCGCGTCGTAACAACCTATATTCATAATTAACTTTAAATTTTCTCTTACTTTAATAGACAAGCTCAGAAATATATTTTTATACATAAAGCGAATCTCTTAGATTTTTTTTAAGTAATAGTATATTAATAAAACAGGCCGGTTGTAACACAAGAGGAGAACACGTAAACACGACAGGTGATGGGCTGGATTCGCACTCAGAAATGGAATATTAATATTTTCATTTCTTCGTCCTGGTGGCGGTGATGGAGGTAAACCTTGGCGTTGAGTTCCCGTCAAGACGCGGTGCCTCCAGAATTCGATGGTAAATGGGGAGCGAAGTATCATAATATTATCAATTTTTTTTTTGATATCATCAATTTTTTGTTATATCATCAAGAACAGCGTTGTGTTCACATTTTTTATTGTTTAGTCAGATATATTTTTTTATAATTAAAAAAAATCATGTTATGATTCATTTCAAGCGCCGTTATAGTATGTTGTGTAAGTCAAAGCTAGTTACAGTTTCATTAGCCAAGCAACAATGTTAGCAAATTCAATATAGGTATTGGTGTCTCCATTCGCTCATTTGTTGCAAGAACACATAATCATATTATGATGGAATACATATAAGAAGCAATAGAAACGAAATGCAGAAAATAATTGTAAATAAATATTCACTATTTAGAAATTGTTTATAATACGAAACTTTCACATTTTTCGATTTTTATCTCTTAACTGCATAGATATGCAGAGGCAACCTAGTTTGACGAAGCAGTTCTACTTGACATACGAATCGAGACCCTGACGTGTTAATTGGCCGAACTCACCGCTCAAAGCTTGTTTAATAGAACGAAAAAATATTCTTTCTCCGAATACGGATCACAATTAGAACTATATCCTGCAAATTATCATTTGTTATTTAATTTTTATTTTTCATGGTAGTTCCTTAGTGTAAGTTTTGCCAATTAACACGTAATGTCTCTGATGTTAGGGAAAATGGAGAACGGAGTGTTTTTGAAACTAAAGCTTCACTGGCTTGTCTTTCATATCTGCATTTTTTTCATATTTAAAATGTCTATTTTTAATTATGAAAAAAATCCAGACATAAAAGACGTTAATTTCTTGCGTCTTTCATAATTTTACCAATAAATTATTTTGTACAATATGTCATATGAATAGAATAGTTTTTTGTATAATCATATTGTACCCGTATGTGGCAGGGTAGGCAGAGAGGGCCTAGTGCTAAAACACTCCGATATCCACCGAATTCTGGAGGTATTGCATGTTAAGTGGTGAAACTCACGCAGCACCAGCGTCTTGGCACCAGAGCGAAGAAATAAAAATATTAAATATTTAATTTCATATCGTGTTGGAATCGAATCCACAACCTGTCACGTTTACAGATGTATGTCTGTGCCCCTGCGCCACGACTGGCCTCTAACAGAATAAAAAAAAAATCAATCAGCTTCATGTTGAATTCCGCACACAGCAGGATAGGAAGAGGGAAGCTAGTATTAAGACAATCCGATCTCCACTTTCCGTTGTGTTCTGGAGGCATTACGCGTTGAGTGGCGGAACTTAACGCCGCACTTTGCTTCGATACCAGAGCGAAGATATAAAAATATAAATGTAAATAAATATTTCATTTCCTCGAATGTGGATCGAACCCACAACCAGTCGATTTTGCAGTCACACTTTGTGCCCCTGCGCCTGCGACTGGCCTCTAACAGAGTAGCATTAGTATTATACTATATTTGAAACAACAGGTAGCGGTAACAGTACTATTAGCATATTCAAGCAAAGCTACTGCCTTTATATTCATATACACACAAGTCTCAGACCGCTGGAGCAATGGAATTAACCGTAAGGCTGGCGAAGTTAGTTTGCTTAAATATTTCAATATAGAGAAACTGTATATCTACGAGTATACTTTGGGTCGAGTATGTAGAGTTAGTAAAGTACTTAGAATCATGTCTTAAATACAATATTATAAGTAATATTTATTGAAGAAGTACGTTTTGAAGAGCGCGTTATTGTATAGTATAAAAATTGTAGCTTTTTCCACATAGTAGATTTTTTGGTTGTAAATATATATATTTTTTTAGTCAATAAATGTATTTTATGATACTAAAAGCAGAAAGTGTAACCAAAATAAATTTAAAATTTTGTGATTTTAAGTTTTTCATTTTTTTTTTATATTTTAAGCTTCATGCTATTTCCTATCTAACCAATCTTACCCTGCCAGAGAATCAATTGTTAAGACACTCCTAGCACTATAAAAAAATCAGCTTCACGCTGTATTCCGAATACAGCAGGGTACTTTGGGTCAAAATACTCCGTTCCCCATTGTAACAAGATGACACCACGAAATAAAAATCCAATTTTTTATAAATCAGTTTCACGCTGTATCCCGCACACAGCAGGGTAGGCAGAGGGAACCTAGTGCTAAGGCACTCCGTTCCCCACTTTCTGCCGAATTCTGCAGGCATTGCGTGTTGAGTGGCAGAACTCAACGCCGTGCTTAGCCTCGACACCAGAGCGAAGAAATATAAATTTAAGTAAATATTTCATCTCCTCAAGTGGGGATCGAACCCACAACCAGTCGGTTTTACAGTCACACTTCGTGCCGCAGCGCCACGACCGGCCTATATTTAATAAAAAAACTCTAGACGACACAAAACAATAGCCTAATCTACTTATATTTATGAACTAATTTCATAAATAGGCAAAATAAAAATATATGATACTTTAAGTCTCGGTCGTTTCATCCTACAGCTTGAGGCGTAGATGTAGAGTAGATAACAATCTCTCGAGTGTAGCGCTCGTCTTGCCGATAAAAACAGTTACAGTAAATTTTTACTACATAATAACTCTCCTTATTTAATGGATATGGAAGTTCTTTTTTTTTGCTTTCTCTGAAAAAATAATGTAGAGTAGAGGCCGTCGTGATGTAGGGACGTAAGCGTACGATTGTGAACGCGAGGGTTGTGTATTCGATTCCCACTCGGGGAATGAAATATGTAATATTTTTATTCAATCGTTTTTGTAACGGGGAAAAGCATTGCATTGGAATTTCTCGTCTACTTGCGGAATACAGTGTAAATATTAAAAAAATATATAAAAAGTCTTTTTAGTGGATAAAAAAGGTTAAATATTAATTTTTACTCTCTCTCAAAATTGTTTAAAATTCTTCGTACAATAGTATCAATAAGTATTATAATATATACACATGTATATTAATAAAAAAATAATAAACCTTGCTTACTATTGATATAGCAAGGACTAAAAGAATAAGATGATAAATATCCGTACTAAAAGCAAAACATTTTCCAACAAGCTTCACGCTGTATCCCACACACAGCAGGGTAGGCAGAGGGAACCTAGTGTTAAGACACTCCGTAGCCCACTTTCTGCCGAATTTTGAAGGCATTGCGCATTGAGAGGCGGAACTGAACGCCGCACTTTGCCTCCAGTATATATGTGTCTCAAGTATATTTATAGTATACTATTATAAAGTATACTTACTATTATAAAGCCAAGAAAGTTCGATTGAACCCGTGAATTTGCCCGGTATCAAATGGAAAAAAATAACTTTTGTTTTTGATATCGAGGAAGGCTATATCAAATTACGTTATTCTTTATATTGTATCCCAAAAAAGCCCATTGTTAAAAATAAGCACAAAATCACTTTTTTACATAAAAAATTAAGAGTAAAAAACATATAAAAAATTAAAACGATTACTATTGCGTTACACGCTGCGTTTAAAAACTTTAATTAAACACGAAATGTTTTATTCAGATTGCAGCCCACATGATGGACTGGTGGTTTTAAATACTCGGTTATACCTACATTTAAAATGTAACCAAAACCTACCTACCTAATATGTTGGGTATTAAATTTTTAAATTGTATTTGCTATTATTTATATGATAATCTCTTTTCTTGCTTAACTTGTATCCCTCATATAGCAGGATAAGCAAAGGGTCTATAAAATCTCGAAATGCTTCGTTCTCAATTTTTCCCACCAATTTTTGAGACATTACGTGTTGAACGACGTAAGTGAACGCCTTGCTTTATCTATTTACAATGACAAGGACATGAACATAACTTATTCCCTGAATGGGAATCGATTTACAGTTCTCTGCGTTTACAGTTAGATACTGTATTTTTTATAGCTAATACTAAAGGAGGGCAAACAAGCTTTCTTACCATGTTATTAAGTCGTTCCAATTGGTAGTATATAGTCTACACTTGAAATTAAAATAGAGCTCATTTCTCATCTCCCTTAGTGTAATTTGAATCAACCCGGCTTAAACAAAATACTTGTGGCATGAATAGATGAAATAAAGATCAAGTCAATCGTTACGGATAAAAGGATGTAAATACATTTATATTATCTTCTATTTATATAAAGATTTTTTGTTAAATAATTTTATATAACCTATATTAAATGAATGAAACTAATTTAACCGGATTAATCGCGTATATTTAAGATTTTTTTACATTTTGGAAACCCGACGTTTCGAACACTTTACAGTAGTCCGTGGTCACGGGTAGACACGGACTACTGTAAAGTGTTCGAAACGTCGGGTTTCCAAAATGTAAAAAAAATCTTAAATATACGCGATTAATCCGGTTAAATTAGTTTCATTTAATATGTGTAATAATCGTGAAAATCAAAGAACTTATTTTATATAACCTAGTTGTAGTGCAGGGGCACAAGCTTGCGACTGTAAGCTGACAGGTTATAGGTTCGATTCCCTACTCAAAGTAATTAAACATTTAGTATTATCGTTTGAGGAATGAGGCAAAGCGTAACGTTTAGTTCCAATACTCAATACGTAATGCCCTCAAAATTCAGAGATAAGTCGGGAACAGAAGTGTCTTAACACTAGGTTTTCAGGTTCCCTCTGCCTACCCTTCTATGAGCAGGACACAGTGTGAAATTAAAGAAAATAACACTATAGAATATAGTATCGTATGATGAAGCGTTTTCACTGAAGTCATAATATTTACACAAAAAAGATGCATATTTTGTTTAAATAATTACAGAGTGCGAAGCGTGCGGGCGTCGGCAAACGAAGCGAGGAAGAAACTAAGGCCCCTAGTTTAAAGTATATATTTACATACAAATACTTTACGTCAATAACGTTGAGGCCATCGTTGCCCTGGGGCACAAAGGTGTGAATGTAACGTGACAGTCGTGGGATCGATCCCCACTCGAGGAAATGAATTATTAATAGAATCAGCTTCACGCTGTATCTCTATAACTTAGTGTTAAGACACTCCGTTCCCCACTTTCTACTAAACAGTAGAAGCATTGCGTGTTAAGTGGCAGAACTCAACGCCGCGCATGCCTCGACACCAGAGAGAATATATGGATATATAAATTTAAGTAAATATTTCATCTCATCGAGTGGGGATGAAACCCACAACCAGTCGGTTTTACAGTCACACTTCGTGCCGCTGCGCCAAGACTGGCCTTAATATTATTATTTATTAATAATTTCATTGCTTCGTTCTGGCACCAAGGCAAATGCCCGCCGTTGAGTTCCATCATTCAATTCACAATGCCTAGAAAAATTCAATGACGTACCGGCGTTGTTTCTTAAAACAAAAAAAACAGAATAAAATGATATGCCACTACGTTATCTTTAAAAAAAACATAAAGATATAATTTGCCAATATTGCTTTTCCACTGATTCAATCTGATCTTTATTACTATCCATATATAAAACGAGGTTCCGCAACAAAAGGGTACCGTATATTTGAGCGTAAAAAATATTTGTACCATGCACGCCATAGTACCAATATGTTTTGCCCATTTTCCCCCATCTTCCCCTTCATATGAATAAAACATTAGTCCGACAATACCCGTATACGATGTTTTTGTGACCCTGAATCCAAAACTAAGATTCCGCTCCTTTATTCAGCATCGAAAGCTTTTACGGACAATTAAACACATTTATTTTGCTTTCCATTTGTTTTCTTTTAAGAAAATAAGCCATTTTCTTTTATTGTGGGCATTTAGAGAGTGATCATGATTTTTTATAGCTAAATAAAGAACATTGCGCGAATTGAGTTAAGGCAAATAAATAATAATGATAAGGCCAGTCATGGCTCAGGAGTGTGAATGTAAACGCGACAGGTTGTAGGTTCGATTTCCACTCGAGGATATTGAGTATTTAATATTTACATTTCTTCGCTCTGATGTCGAGGAATAACGCGGCATTGGGTTCCAATACTCAACACGTAAGGCAGATTTTTTTTTTGCAGGTAGTGTGAAATTTGCTGCGTAATCAAATCTATAGAGTATTGCCCTTAGATAAATTATTTTTTATTTAACATTTTACAGTTAAAGGCTAAGGATTTATCCCTTTGGCCTACACTAATCAATCTTACAGAACAAATAAAGAAAAAGCTTAAAAAAATAATATTTGTATTTATTTAAAATATTATCAGCTTCACGCTGTATCCCGCACATAACAAGATAGACAGAGGGAACCTAGTCTCAAAACACTCCGTTCCCCACTCTCCACCGAATTCTGAAGGCCTAGCATGTTCAGTGGCAGAACTCAACGCTGCGCTTTGCCACGACATATATAATATAAATATTTCTTGTAATTGAAAATGGATGCGTACATTTAAAATGCCCGCAAACTTAAGTTTGTCAACTTTTACAAGTATTATTTCCCGTTGACCTACAATTCTGAATTACTAAGAACCCTCGGTGATCGATTCAGACTCGCGCTTGACTGATTTTTTTTAAATACAAAACGCAGACAAAATATATACTGATCTTGCGACCCTCTTTCAATAATAAGAATTTCAATAATAAGAAATATGGTATTTCTTAGAACAAAACTCAGATTTTAAATTCAATAAGGAAAAATAGAATCGAAAAATCAGGAAAGAAATGGGACAATTGCTGCAGCAATCCGTAATGAAATATCTATTTTTAACGGATAGTGCTGAAGTATTATATCGAGTAACGATTTATTTTGAACTAAGTTCCATTATTTTTTCTGTGCTTGTTAATTTGTGCTTCGAAGGAAGCTAAAGACTCACTCTACTCTACTTAACACACTTTTATACTTATTAAAATGAGAGTGATAAAACGAGTAAAAAATATTAAAATAGCATATATAACATAAGAGAGGCACGGCCCAAAAAAATACGTGATATTTGATTATTATGTTTGAAAATTGATTGTAAATATTGTAAAGTTGTTATTAGTCAGTTAAAAACCTTAGTATGTATAACTTTTTACAGGCTCACGCTTCAATTAATTCTTTTTTCAACTTCATGCTATATCCCGCATATAGCTGGATATAGCATGAAGCTGCAAGCAGGGAGGCTAGAGTAAAGATATTCCATTCCCCGCTTAGCGCCGAATTGCAGAGGCATTGCGGGTTGATTGGCGGAACTCAACGCCGCGCTTCGTCTCTATATTTCTTTTCCTCGAGTGAAAATCGAATCCACAACCTATCGCATTTACAGTCACACGCTTGTGCCCTGCGCCACGACTGTATAAATAGTTTATAACAATTAAACAAACACTCGAGACTATAATATTTACGCTAAGCCGAAAACAAATAGTACCTTAACTACACTCTAATTATATACAAGGAAGAACGAAATGGTTATTAAATTTTCTTAACAACCTTGTAACAAGTACAGTTTTATTGACTCGTGTCCTGAAGACCATTTAAATTTTAAAACTGACTCAATTGATTCATTTCTTGAATTTTTTATTAGTATTGATTGTAAAATCGATGAATATTTCTTTCATAGAGTGTAGCTTTCACAGGGTTCAATCAGAAACACAAAACCGATATTATTAACATTGACTAGCGCTCCCCACGCGGTTTCACTCGCTTCAACTTACGACATTGTTGTTGATAGAAAACTATGGTTATCCATATTGTTATACACTTAATAAATCGTAATTTAAATATCATAAAATTTTATTAGATTTCAGTCGCAAAAATAGTTGTATTTAAGGTGTATCTAGGTAGCCGGTAAGTACGTTCGCACGACAAATGCGAATTCGCTAATAAAAAATAGCCTTTATGTTGGTCCACAACTACCTCTACTTTTAGTGAAAGTCCTATATAAATCGATCTAGCTGTTCCGGAATTTAATCGGGACAAACAAAAACGAAAGAGCGGCAGGCAAAAATTTTTCTATCGCTAGAAAATGTTCTTCGAAGAACTTTCGTTGACAAGACAAACGTGCCCTACAGACGGATGGTAATGTGAGACTCATCAAAGGCCAACCTGATACCACCCATTAAAGCCAAGCTGAAACCATATCCATTAAAATGAGACGACACAGGATCACTCGCCCACACTTCCACGACGCCTAGGCAGAGGGCCTGCCTATTGCAAGCCACCAGCGCCTTCAGGGAAGCCTGAATACTGAAGGAGCCTTTATACTGATTATATTAAATAAAATATGTTCGTATATTTTAAACAAAGCGTGATTATAAAAAAATTGTGTAAATAGCTTCTATATTACAGAATATACGGCGTTGAACAAAATTGAAAGTAAAACGGTTGAAAACGGACACATCTCGGAGCTTAATCAAAGACAAGGCCTCAGAATTTGGCGTTGGTATGGAATAAAGAAAATTGGAACACCAAATTTTCACACGAAATTGAAACTTATTATAATAGAATAGAATTGAAATTTACATAGCATTTAGCACTTCTTTTGTAACAACTGTTTTGTCTCTAACCGGACAAAACCGGACGTGGAGTGAAATTGTCGTTTTGGTTCCATCGCAATCAAATATTTCATAGTGGAACAGACATATTGATAGAATTTATTATTTTTTATTTTTAAGAAATATGCCTGAAGGCACCGTAACGCAGTGGATGACAGAATAAGGAAGTAATGTGTGCATATTCAGCTTATTATTATATTATGTATATATTCCAAATATATTTGTTTTAAGTATAAACAAAGGCTGTACAAGCACAAATAATAATTTGTCGGCTGATGCCAGTCCTGGTGCAGGAGCACTAGCGTGTGAGTATAAGTGCGACAGGTTTTGACAAAGTGCGGCGTTCAGTTCCGCCATAGATCCGCTCCAGAATTTGACGGAAAGTTCGGAGCGGAAAGTTCGTTCTTAACACTAGGTTCCCTCGGCCTTTCCCTTCTACCTGCGAAATATAGCATGAAGCTGTAGAGAAAACGGGGAAGAAAGAAACAAGATACTAAAATTCATGAAAATTCAAAAGTTCGCTGTTATTTCAACAATACTTTATGTCTGAAAATCATATATACAGTTACTAAAATGTGACGTACAACAAAGGCTAAGGCTAACATTTCAGTAATATTTTAGTCACTTTCTTCTTAAATAAATATTTAAAGAGTAATTTATAAGGTGGAAGAGAGAAGTAGAGTTTTAAAATAGAAGAAGTAAAGGCACACCTTAAAATCATGAAAAGAGACGTTGAACGTTTTATAAAAGTTTTTATTTCAGTTATAAACTGGTTTAAACTTCTGTAACAAGTACTAATATATAATAGTCCACGTGAGCGAAGCCACGTCCATTTGTTAAGACTTGGAGCGGATACTTATTGTTCTGTGTTGCTATAGCGCTATAGCGGTTTAGTTAACAGTGCTTGTCTGAAAACATGGTGGGTGTAAGTTCAATTTGGAAATCATTTCGTCGTCGTTTTTTTTTATATTCAAGCTGTTTCTCACTCAGTGAAGGCAGAGTGAGCCTGGGAACCTAACTAACTACCTAACTTAACGTCCATTAAAGCCCTTCCATTCCGCACTATGCCGAATTTTTAAAGCATTTTGCGTGTTAAGAGGTAGATCTCTACTCTTTCCCTCGTTACCAGACTGAGGAAATAAAAATATAAAATACTGAATTGCCTTGAGTGGGAATCTAATCTACAACCGTTGCACGGTGACACGCTTCTGTCCCTGCGCCACAATTGCCTCAATATGTAGGAACAGTGTAGTTAGAAAAAGAGCTCGAAATGATTAACTCCTTTGTGTAATATAATGTCAGGAGATTGACAGTAAATGATAAAATATGTTTTTTTTAACATACATATAATGGTAAGTGCCGATTAAATAACTAAATGTAAAGAGTTTTTTTTGTTCTTAACATTTAACTAAGACTATATAAGAATTATTAGATAACGAGAAATATTTGAATTGGCATTAGACTTGAATTTCAGATATTAAGCGAGGGGTTCTTTTTATATATTTCATTTAATATAAAGTTAATTCCTCATAAAATTATGCCATTATAATTTTAACAAAAAGTCAGTATTACAAGAGACCGACCGCGGACAGTGTCTTTTTAAAATAAATTATTGAAAACTTCGAAGAACTGTCATAATTTCTGTGAACTAGAAAAAAACTGATTAAAAATCCATCTACAAACTAAATTAAAATACATTGAAAGATAATGAAATCCATCGCTATTCATAGGAATTAAATTATATTATTTCAATTTACATTTATTAGCGAATTTCAAATGTTTTTTTTAAAGTTTATTTAAACTAAATTAAAATACATTGAAAGATAATGAAATCCATCGCTATTCATAGGAATTAAATTATATTATTTCAATTTACATTTATTAGCGAATTTCAAATGTTTTTTTTAAAGTTTATTTAATTTTGGCCACGATTTATTTTTATTTTAACAATTTTAGACAAGTATCTTGACTCTACAAGTCTATACTACAAGTAGGTTAATAATAATAATATTAATAGTATCGATGGTTTTGTGTTCAATTCCCATGTGTATTAATTTGCAGAACTCTACGCCGCGCGTTGTTTGATTTTGTAATTTTGAGAACTCTACGTTTGACTTTGTTTCTTCGAGTACGAATCGAACCCACACCACACGACGGCCTCTACATTTATAATGAGCTGAAGACATTACACGAAATATAAAACCTGTATCTCTTCCAGTATAATTTACACATACATATTTATTTTAAAAGGGTTTTGTAACAACCAACCTATTTCTAGGCGTAGGTAGGCCTTTAAGAGGGCTTCTTAAGTGTGATGCTCTAAGAGCTCTACACATTCGTGAGATCTCACGTCCGCGATGTATCGTATTGCTTTATATTTCTATTTATTCTATACTTTATATAAGCAATTTTTATCACTTCATTTTATTTTCACTCGAGTTATAATTGTAGAGAAATTGCTTATTACGCTTGAAATATAATGTGTGTTTGTATGTAATTATAATTTGAGGCTAGTCGTGTCACAGGAACTTGTGACGATGGCTATAAGTTCGATTAACACCCGGGACAGTAAATAAAAAAAATATAGTCAAGTCCTTGCGCCCTGCCTCCTATACGCAATATTAAGTTCCATGAACACACGGGAACACATTGGGAAAAGAAGTGTCATAATGGAAAACGCAGTGTCTATATCAAGTTCTCAGGTTCCGTTTTCCTACACCTACCTCATGTGCGGGATGAAAAAGGTATTTCATAATGTGCCATAGGTGTTTATTGTAAAAAAGTTTCAAAAACTCTTTAAAATTTAACTTTCTAAAAAAATATATAAAAGTATACCTTTTTTTTGCTTATGTTAAATAAAAGTCAGCATTTCGGTAATCCTAGGCGATTGAAATCGACTCGCCCTTGGCCGGTTTTTTGTCATATCCACCATGCAACTCAATTTATATAATAAGCTCTTAAGGCCCGAAACAAAAATTATTTTTTAACCAAACAATAGCGTAACAGTAGCGTACAATGCCTTTCGACAGTTTCACCACTCAACATACGACGTCTCGAAATTGAGACATCGTATGTTGAGTGGACTAAAACGGATTGACGCGGAAAAAAAGCGAAGGCTAAAAATCGCGGTCATCGCGGTACAATGGCACAGCGTCTGACTGTAAACGACCATTGTGGGTTTGATTTTCATTCGGAGGAATGAAAATGTTTTTATAACAAAACAAAACACAGTGTTAAATTCCGCCACTCAACACGCAGTACTTCGAAAATTAGGCGGTTCATGGAGAGCAGTATATCTTATTACAAGATTCTTTCTACTCATCTTATTATATGCGGAATACAGCGTGAAGCTTATTTTTTAATTTATTATATTTCACACGTACAGATCTAACGACAACTGCGTCCTATTTTCAGTTACCCTGCGTGTCGTGTATCTCCCGCTATATAAATGTAAGGGGACATGTTAAGTGTTTTCCACTTAGGGCCACTACAGTTTTGCGTCATCTCCGAATTTTGGAAGCCAGCCAACACCTAATTTGTCGCTTCTCATGATCTATGGGTAGATGGCACTATCTATTTAATTTATGATGCCATTGGTTATAGATAAGCTGTTGATATTTTGGAGGTAAAATATTTTTCTTTGATGTTGACTTCTGTAAAAACATTCATTTCTCTTCAATTTATATAAAAGCATTTTACGTTAATTATATTCCGTCACATAAAATTATTTTTGACGGTAATTTTTCAATTATTTTATCCTTTTTCAATTACATTTTAACCGCCGCGCGGGTATTTCAAAATGTTTAATTTTTGTTTTTTACATCGCTAGGGATAAAAAGGGATAAAAACTAATAAACCAAAAAACCGCGCTACAAGAATAAGAAAATAAGGGCAACACGGACAATATGACAGGTTGTTTTGTATTTTATTTTATATTTATTTATTTATCGTAAATATTATCGGTCACACATTTTATTACTCACTTTAGATTCACAGGTTAGGTTCATTTCAATATAGTATAGGCAAAATGACACAAGTATTTCTTTTTTGTCTTTTTTGAGACATCAGCCCTTAAATCATAAAAAGCTTGGAACGCAAAAATATAAGTTACTTCTAGTCTAAAACTATCCACTACTTAGGTATCGAACTCACGACAATTGCATTTATACTCAAACGCTTAGGGACTGAAACGCGATGGACTCAAAACCTACATTAGTTTTATTTATTACAAAAGCACATATATATTTCTAATTAAATATATCGAGATTCGACGGTCGTTGTGCCAATAGTGCTTTCAGTTATTGGTTTATTATCGAAAAGCCTCGACCGACATCTTAAGAGGTTACTTATTGGGATACTTAACTATTGGATCAAGAACCAGATGCAGAAAGCAGATTTACTTGAGACGGCGTGTATTGTGAGGAGGTTCCTCTCTCTGGAGCCCTAGCTGAGCCTTGCTGGATATTCTCTATAGGTGGAGGTATACACTGGATCGTTGGCGTAGCGACGCTTGTCGCTTGACTCTTGCCGGCGACAGGTTGCCACGTTATACTAAGATATATGTACATACGTTGTGGCAACTTGAAATTAATATCGGATTTTTATATTAAATTTATATATATTTATTTGAGAGAGTCACCATTCTCTGCCTGCCTCTGCCATATAATTATATATAGTTTAATATTCAAAAAAAAGTATTTTTTTCTCTTTGATTGTAAAAGTATGATAGTAAAAGTATATATATTATGTTTACCAAAATTAAATATTAAATATATACATACCTATAACATAATATAAAGAGTATATCTTATTAACGAAAATTTCTTAGTAAACATAATTTGTCAATCCACATTTCCTTTGATTCGGTATCAAAGTATTTTAATACACGCTACGAATACTAATGAAGGTAATATTTTGTTTCTCATTTGCTATATAATATTACCATTTAAATATAAAACATGTACTGTATTTTATACCGTAAACCTCTTACACCAGAAAGAGAATTCGCGACAGCTGTGGCTTCGATTTCCACTCGCGGGAATGAATTATTTTTAATTCCCTTGCTTTAGTAACAAGACAAAGGGCTGCGTTGAGTTCTGCCTCTCAACTCTAGTTCTGCATATCCTGCTATATACGGTCTATTGCGTGAAACTGCCTTGCAGAACAAAAGATTCAATTGTGGCACAGTAGGACAGTGTCCGCAAGCACAAAGGCTGTGGGTTCAATCACCACTCGGGGTAGAGAATGTTCTCAATTTGCTTAAGTTTTGCACCCAAAATATATGAAGCGTAATATGTATTGTGTATCTCATACACTATATCCCTCTGTCTATATCTATGTGCGAGAGTAGCGTGAAACTGGATTATCTATATGTTAAAATTATCTTTGTTTTTATTTTCTTTACCTAGTTTACAAGCAACGCCTTTAGGTTTCTTTGGCTATATAACTCGGTTCCTTAAATTCATACGTAGTTAGAAATTAGACTACGCGGCTTCGCCTTTTAAATATTCGTTTTTATGCTTTGCTTAGATTTTTTTTTTCACGCTGTATCCCGCATTTAGCAGGTTAGGCAGAGAGAAGTTGAAAGACAAAAAGGTAGATAAGACACTCTATTCCCACTTTCGTTGCACACTTTCCGCCGAATTGTGGATAATGGAACTAAGCACCGCGCTATGTCTTATTACTAAAGTGGGTGAGCATTACCACAGAGAGAGCGTTACCAGAGCGGGAATCGAAGCCACAACCTCGGACTATATGAAATACTCTACAAAAAATATATTTTATATTAAAAAATTAAAAAACGTAAGTAGGTATTTCTTTTTTATTGCCATGCAACATTGTTCATGTTTAGAAATCTACACTACGATTTGCCTACGCAAAGTGAGGAAAAATAGATAATTAAAAAAAAAACCTCAAGTGACGCTATACTTTTTCCCGAACTTTTAATGCTGTTGGTACTAATGGCATTTACAGCGACACCTGTTAGGTAGGGAAAAGCACAAAAAAAGGTAGATAAGACACTCTATTCCCACTTTCGTTGCACACTTTCCGCCGAATTGTGGATAATGGAACTAAGCACCGCGCTATGTCTTATTACTAAAGTGGGTGAGCATTACCACAGAGAGAGCGTTACCAGAGCGGGAATCGAAGCCACAACCTCGGACTATATGAAATACTCTACAAAAAATATATTTTATATTAAAAAATTAAAAAACGTAAGTAGGTATTTCTTTTTTATTGCCATGCAACATTGTTCATGTTTAGAAATCTACACTACGATTTGCCTACGCAAAGTGAGGAAAAATAGATAATTAAAAAAAAAACCTCAAGTGACGCTATACTTTTTCCCGAACTTTTAATGCTGTTGGTACTAATGGCATTTACAGCGACACCTGTTAGGTAGGGAAAAGGGTAGTCTTGAAAATTTGTAATTACTACGTAGCTCTTTGAGGGGATGTAGTCGGTGACAAGGACGTCCCCTGCAAGACTCTAAGACCGGCTTACGGCCGTCGATCGGGGTGGGATCGTAAAGAGCATAAAATTTTAAAGCGATATTTATCATATTGACAGATAACTGCCCCACTTCGCCACGATGAGCTCTTAAAATTATTATTAGTCTTATTTACATTTACATATTATTGCAAATAAATTTACGTGGACTACAATTTCAATCCTTATTTTTTCTGCCATTCCTAGAGGAAAATCGGGAAAATTATTTCTTAGTGCTACCCTACATTCCCCATAACAACAGTGCACAATTTCAGCATTCTACACCGCATAATTACGGCTGTACATTATCCATCAGCGACTCGGTAACGTAGAAAATTTATAAATAAATGTAGATAAGTTACTCAGAATAATATTCCGAACGAGCATTGTATAAATATCCATTCAAAGTCAATCCAACTGCGCCACAACATTTATATGTACTTCCATTTATGCTTACATTAAAAGTTAAATAAGGAAACGAATAAAAACAGTTTCTTAAGCATTTCTTTAAAGGTCTTTTCGAACTAGGGACGTTTCAGAGTTTCTTTTGAAGTTTGAGTAGTTTTCCAATGTTGGAGACCAACCGCTGACAATAGATAAGTCGCATCGGCCTTAATACAGCCTTGTATAGGAATATAGTTTTTATATTACTTCTTGACTTCTTGAATATTAGTTACAGTGATAAAAAGTTATTGTTACCTATATTGAGATTCTGTGTAAAAGGAAAATAATAATATGGAATTTAAATTTGTTTGCCCTATTCTTTCGTTTTCTCTTTACTTTTTCAATGTAGTATTTTGTTGGCCCAAGTGGCTTCTAAAGCGTCGTTTGATTACCATGGAAGATACGTTATAATTGTCTCTCATCTCATTCTTTAAGGCCAATCGTAGAGCAGAGGCACAAGCGTGAGGCACGATAGGTTGTGGGTCCGATTTCCACTCAAAGAGATAAAATATTTATAAAATATTTATTTGGTAATGAGGTAAAAATGTGGCGTTGAGTTCCAGCACTCAACATACAAAATATATGTTTAAAACAATATTTTGGTTAAAAGACAGCGCAGCGTTGGGTTCCACCACCCAATTCACAATACCTAGAAAGTTCGTTTATGCACGAGAAACGATGTCTTTCTTAACAGTACGTTCCCTTTGCATGCGAGACACAACGAGAATCTCAAAAATAAATAAACATGATGTTCTAAAATCTGTTAAATTACAGTTTCACATTCAATAAGTCGAAATTGTTTGAATTATTTTTTGGGTATCTGAAAGTACGTATCAGTAATAAAGTCCTATAATGCTCAGTGATCAGACAAGACGGGATTCATCCATGCGGCAGACCAGCTCGGATATTTCCAAAATTGCTTCATGCTTTGTGCCTTATAATGAGATTCAACTTTGATCCGGAGTCGAGTGGCTTTAATTTGAAGGATGCTCTCATTCCTATATTACGAAGCACTGACTTCATTTGTCGTTACAGGAATTTTAGTATGGAATCGGGATGATGTTAATTCGGTTTCGATTTTTTTTGGTTTTGTGTTTGTTAATATGACATTAGAGTGACCCAGCAGCCCAAAGAAATCTATTAATGGTTCTAGATTCGATATTTCACTAAGACAGAGCGCGACGTTGAGTTCCTAAAATCGAAAATTAGGCGGAAAGTAGGGAGCGGAGTTCTTTGATACGAGCTAAAAACCTTAAACTTAAAGGTTAAAAAAGCCTTGAACTTTTTTAAAACTGTATATTCATAAAAATCTTTTAATCTGAATTAAACCGACAGTTTGCCAAAATCAGATATTACGTTCCAAGCACAAAGGCTGTCGAAAATGAAATTAACTATATCATCTTATTTCTTACTCCACTGATTCTTTCCGTATCGATGTTCCTAAAAGATAACTTAATTTCATCGGAATTCTTTATGTGGAGGTTTTGCATGCAAAACATTCTGGGAGCCAGCATAATCTCGTAATGGGACAAACAATTCATACGGCTTACGTACTCGAGCCAATTTGAATATGCTTTGCATGTAACATTGGCCCAGAATGAATTTTAATTATTTATTATTTTTTATAAATAAATCAGCTTCACGCTGTATCTCGCACACACCAGAGTAGGCAGAGGGAACCTGTTAACGTGTTAAGACACTCAAACATTTAATATTCTATGTAAAACGTTGTATATAGTGCAGCGGAACTCAACGCTGCACTTATATTATATTAGAGAATGGAGTGGACTACGGACTTAATCCCTAAAAAATATATTATGACTTAAAATTGTCGACATAAAAAGTCAGTATCTAAAGATTACTATCTTTTTTGTGAAAATAAAACGTTCCCACAGGACTGGTTAGTTACTTCCTAGTAACTACAGCAACTTTGACATAATTTAATTTTTAGTAATTAAAGCGATGACAACTTTTCTTCTTTCTTTAACTTTCCGAGCTCCTTACTAACTACTAACTATCCTAAATTATAAAAATTCGTATATTTCATCTAAAACAGTCTTACGGTGTTCTTTAAAAAGTGTTCTTTACAAAAGAATTCTTTTGTCTTTGCGTTTTTAACGTATTATTAGGCTGAAAGAGACTTTATATTTTTTGTGTTCATTAATAGATTACCACTTTAGGGAATATAAAAATATATATAAACAAGTCTATAATTTCTCCTTCTCGTTTTTTTTAAATATTTTAACTTATATTTTTTGTATGTATTTTAAAGCAATAGTACTATAAAATGTAGGCTTTATACGTGAAACATGGACAGTCCCCGCTTGGACAAGATAAGACAATTTGAGTTCCGCCGTCAAAATAAAGTGTTTTAAATTCGAGTATAAAATTGAGTACCTTAACACTACGTTTTTTCTACTTTCGTAGCTATATGAGAAAAAGAATGAGGCTATTTTTTTTAAATATAGCCAGAGTGACTACGGCTAGTTATTATAATGATCTCAAGCACTCAACACACAATATTTTTAAAATAAATGGGAAACGGAAAATGATAATAAATATCAACTAACTATCCTTAAAAATTAACAAAAAAAAACTAAAAATCGTCATCAAAAAATCCAACGACTTCTTCAAAGCAAAATTCGTCAAAGAACAGATTTGTATACGAGACTTACACCTTTGACCAGTTATATCCAATAAACCCTAACGACAACCCAGTACGAGGTGCATAATGAGCGCCAATGCCGTGCTAACAGTGCTGCAATGTCGTGATAAAACTGATGTAGATTCTTAAGTATCATTTCGTTTGTAATGAAAAAAACCTGTTAAACAAAAATAAATCAATGAACTTCTTTCTCCCTGTATCCCGCACACAGCAGGGTAAGCAGAGGGAACCTAGTTTTAAGACACTCCGTTCTCGATTTTCCGCTGAATTCTGGAGGCATTGCGTGTTGAGTGGCGGAACTCAACGCCGCGCTTTGTCTCGAGACGAGAACGAAGAAATGAAAATATAGAATTACATATATTAATAAAAAATAAATAAACCTGTTAAGCGTACTAAAATTTGTTTTTGCCTTTAAGCTCTATATTTCTATACGAATAATATAAAGCTACAAATATATAACATCATATTAGTCGTTACGACATGCCACTTAGAATGTGTCATTTATAAGCTAATTTATTAATTATATATACATCTGCTGTACCAGGTATGGTATGGTATGGTATTTTAAAAGAGAAACTAGTGACCCGTTTCTCCATTCTTCATTTTTCGACAATTTCGTAAATAACGAACAAAGAATTCTAAGACCATGTTATGGAGTTTCCCTCCCAGAAGACGGGAGATGAAAAAAGGAATGCCGTTCTCACGTATTCTTATTAACTAAATATAAATAAATTATAATCAAAACTCTGCTTTTAAGTTTAGTATCTTATAAGCTACGGTTTGAATATGAAACTTAAACATTTAAAGAAAACAGTCGCCTTTTACTTTGTAAAAACAACAGAGGCTTCATTAGTTTTGTTAGTCTTTTGAAAAATATTACATATACCAAATAGCTCGTTTTTAAATTCTTAGAAAAATTTTTAGTCCGCAAGAAGTTATAGCTCGCTTTGTATTCTAACCTAGATTTGCCAAGTTCAGAGTTAGGTCAAAATATCGTGACCTCTGCCATATTGGCGTCCGACCTCTGTAGGATAAATTTACGAATTTATGCACCTATACGTTTAAAAATTTCAATGGAAATGGACGAAAATTTTGCAATATAACACACTCCAGCTGCGGACGAGTGAACTCAGTTTTGGTGCATTCTATAAGTTGTGAATATTCACGTATTTTGTACAAAATATAACACTATATATATATATATATATATATATATATATATATATAAACAAAAACTCGACACCATAAACTGAATTAATGTAACCCGTGCCGTCAAAACTAATCTAACAGCGTATCAACTATCAAAATCAGTTCACGGATTTCAAAGTTACGAGGGCACAAAGGAACGGACATTTCATACATAGAATTACATGCACAATTGCGCACATAAATTATAACCCTCCTTTTTCGATTCGCCGCAGTCGGGTAAAACAAATATAGCAGCTTTTTGGTCATCTTTTGATCTTCAACATTGTTTACTTAAGGTTCTTAATCATTTTAATTATCTAGAAAATTATATACGAAATTATCAAATTATTAAAAAATATAATTCAGAGTGCCCTACTAATATTAAATATGAAAATTTGCAAAGTTGGTGTTCTTTTAAAGAAAAGAATAACAAATAAAAACTAGGTTTGACTAGGTAAAAAGTAGTAAAATAGATACTAAAGAAAAACACAACACAAATTAAGAAAGTAATGAAATAAAAAATGATAAATATTTATAAGTGCCACTTCTCAGTCTGCCGCAACCTTCGGGTTGTTTGGTGTAAACAGGTACCTTAATATTGATAATTTGTACTCATGTGTTTTTTAAGTGAATTAGAAAAAAAAATCTTCTTCACGCTGTATTCCGCACACAGAAGGGTAGACAGGGAACCTAGTGTTAAAACACTCCGTTCCCCACTTTCTGCCGAATTCTGGAGGCATTGCGTGTTGAGTGGCAGAACTCAATGTCACTTAGCCTCGACACCAGACCGAAGAAATGGAAATATAAATTTAAGTAAATATTTCATCTCCTCGAGTGGGGAACGAACCCAAAACCAGTCGGTTTTATAGTCACATTTCGTGCCACTGCGCCACGACTGGCCTCAAAGTGAACTCAAAATTCCTTTAAGTGAATTATATATCAAATTAAAGCTTATTCCTTCCTTAAGACAAGACTTAATTTTACAAGGTTGCTTGTAAATTACTGCCGCAAGTAGACGCTTCCATTATTTGAATTAATTTTTAGCCGGCTTCGGCTTACTACATAGAAGACGAAATGGTGGAAAGTCAATCTTAAAATCATTGTTTATTTTGTTGTTCACGTGTTAAATGATGATTTTAATATAATAGGTACATACAGAAAAGTATGTAAAGATAAAATCCTCCTTGTTTTTCAAGTGAAATAATGAAGTCATGATATTAAGCCTTTGCTGAATTAGTTTTTCTAAGTACTTTGTATACATCTCATTTAAATTAACATTTTAAAACGAGTAAATTATTAAATAAATGATTACACGTATCAATCAGCCTACTAAGATATTAATTATATTATGGTTCCTTAATACAATAAAAGTGTAATTATTACAGATATTTTTTAATTAACTATGACAATATGTATTATTTTTACAATACAAAAAAACTGTTATGCAAAATTACATTTCAATAAACTTTCTCTCTTCGTCCTCTGCTCGTTTGCGTTGACAACGGTTGCAGCAATGCTTTCTTTCCCACGCAAATTTTATGAACTTTCTAACTAACAAATGCAATTTCGCAAAATTTTCAAATAAAATACAATAAAATTATTTTTGAAAATGTATTGTGTCTAATTGCAATACATTTAGCCTTCGCCAAAAAAGGTGATGAAGAAGCACATTGCTCATATATGTATGCACATTTCGTTTTGGAGTGGAGAAGTTTTGAGTTAACTTTGATTTTAGAAAGTAAGTTTTGAAAATGAAATTGTGTTTTTTGTGCGACAGGAACAAAAAAATAATTGAATTCCATGATGAATCACTCCAAAAGTATGTATAAAATATAACATACGCGGAATAAAAACATAAGCTTAAGCTTAAGTTTTTATTCCGCGAAAAAATGAATTTTCAATACAGTGACATTACCTTAAATAGTGAAACGGACATTGTTCAAATGTATCCAAGCAATTTAAAATTATTAAAATTAAAATTTACATTTTTTCAAATCCTTGTTTTCATAGAAATATTAGTATACTCGTATAATTCTATTTTGTGTTTTCATCGATGCTTGTACTTAATTGACTTATAAATATTTATCATTTTTTATTTCATTACTTTCTTAATTTGTGTTGTGTTTTTCTTTAGTATCTATTTTACTACTTTTTACCTAGTCAAACCTAGTTTTTATTTGTTATTCTTTTCTTTAAAAGAACACCAACTTTGCAATTTTCTTTGAAATTAATGACGAAAAATATGTTTTCATGGCTATATACATGTGTCTAATATTGGTTGAAAGTGTTATAAAATTCCATCTTTAGTATTTTTTTCCAGGTGCGAAGTAATTATTGTATCAATACTGTCTGTATTAGTATTTATTAAAAGCATAGGTACTTGGATCAATGGTTTAGCGGTCAGCATACAATATTTCAAATTGAGACGAAAAAGTCACATATTGTCGGCTATTAAGCAAATTATTAGGAGAGACAACGTCATCTACGAAAACTAAAGACATTTTTGAAAAACTTGAGTACATAATATGTATAATCAAAAGATCACAATTTCAAAAATTGATTTGTATTCCCTATTTTATGAAATAAAACAAAGATCAATTTAGTTTTCCGTTTTTACATCTTCGAATGGTATAGAAAATGTACATAACGAAGGAACAAAAAAACAGCTTCGGCTGGTTTACATTCTAAACCGACGATATTGTATATTCTCTCTAAATATACTGCACAGTATCGAAATAAAAGCAGATTCACTATTTCCCGCATCGAAAAGTAGACAAAGGAAAGCTATTGTTAAATTACTCTGTTCCCCACGCACTCCTGTTTCCTCCCGTTTATGATGATGTGAGCCATCGAACCCACAGCCACAATTCACTCTACTCAACACGAATATCTCGAAAATTAAGCAGAGAGTGGAGAGCGAAGTATATTAACACTAGTTTTCCTTTCCCTACTGCTATATGCGGGATACAGCGTGAAACTAAAAAAAATCTTTCAAATAAATAGCGAAATATCTTAAGACTAGTTTCCTTTTTCCTACTGCGGGATATAGCGAGAAGCTAAAAAAAATGTCAAATATTTAATACAATGTGCGAGATACCGATAAAAGCTGAAAATAGAAAAATCTTTTTTAGTGTTTTTAAGCCAATTTACAGTTTGTCCTGTTGGAATTAAACAAGTGTAGTGACGCTGAAAAGTCGCCGCGATTCAAATTGTATGGTTGTTTCGGCTCTTTAGTTCTTTTTTTGGTTTTATACTAGAGTTTTGTTCAATAGCTCCAGTGTTTGTATTATAGCTGTCTCTATTTGTAACATGTCAAATTTAATAAGTCAAGTAAAAGCTTATTTTTATAATATATTTAGAGATTTCATGATAAAAATACAATTTGGGATTTGAATACCAACCTAGCCTGCAAAATTGATAAGTGGACGAAAAGTAGTTAAAAGTAATATGGAGATAGTGGTAAGTTAATCCTTTTTTAACTTCATGCTGTATTCCGCATTTATGCTTTCATAAATATAATAATAAAAGGAACCTACTGTACTAAATCACATCAAGAGATTAAGTGTTCAGTGGCTGCACTCAACGCTGCGCTTTATAAAGTTACCAGAGCGAAGAAGTGAAAACGATTCTTTTCGGCGACTGAATCAAGCCCACAACCGTCGTGTTTGCAGTCATACGTTACACCGCTCGGCCACGACGGCTCCATATAATTTATAAAGGTAGTATTTTTTATAGTACCTATGTAAAAATAATTACTATTTTTTGGTGGCAGGGCGAAAAAATGAAAATATTAAAAATTGTAATTCCTGCCTCAAGTGAGGATCGAACCCACACCCAACGCGTTACAGTCCCACCCTTGTACTTTAAATAAATATTTTCAGTATTTAAAGATTTATTTCTAAAATGCTAAGTTAAAACACCTACTGCAATTTAAATACAAAAATATCAAATGGATCGTGTGAAAATTTCCCACCGAAATAGAAATGTTCATATATAATGCATTAAAATGAAGCCGCAAATCATTGGAATACAATTTGCATTCAATATTTTAAAAGCATTCGTTTTAAAAGCATACGCAACAACATCCGTATGGTAAAATGTATGAAAAATAAATCTATACTTATAATAAATCTGTAGAAAAGTCGTTTCTGTACATTGAAAATATTAAAAAAAAAATTAGCTAGGGTGTTAAAGGATAACTAACAGAATCCATTTCCAACATTTTTGGAATTTTTGTCTGTTTGTCTGTTTGTCTGTTTGTCTGTTTTCCTGTTTATGTGAACACGCATCACGTCAAAAGTACACAATATATTTAAGCAAGTTTTATACGTAAAAATAACCAGTAAATCAAAGTAACATTTAGTGTTTATTTCATTGTAATAGCTTCACTCTATCAAAAGATATAAGTATTTAAGTTTCCAAGAAGCTTATATTTGAGATAGTAGAACTCGATACTAGAAACGCAATCTATTTTATATTTTAAGTAGGTAGGTAGGTAGGTAGGTAGGTAGGTGGGTAGGTAGGTGGGTAGGTAGGTAGGTAGGTGGGTAGGTAGGTGGGTAGGTGGCTAGGTAGGTAGGTAGGTAGGTAGGTAGGTAGGTTTTAGGTGGGTAGGTAGGTAGGTAGGTGGGTAGGTAGGTAGGTAGGTAGGTAGGTAGGTAGGTAGGTAGGTAGGTAGGTAGGTAGGTATGTAGGTAGGTGGGTAGGTAGGTAGGTAGGTGGGTAGGTAGGTAGGTAGGTAGGTAGGTGGGTAGGTGGCTAGGTGGGTAGGTAGGTAGGTAGGTAGGTAGGTAGGTAGGTAGGTAGGTAGGTAGGTAGGTAGGTAGGTAGGTAGGTAGGTAGGTAGGTAGGTAGATAGGTAGGTAGGTAGGTGGGTAGGTAGGTGGGTAGGTGGGTAGGTAGGTAGGCGGGTAGGTAGGTAAGTGGGTAGGTATGGATGTATGGATGTATGGATGTATGGATGTATGGAATCATGGATGTATCGATGTATCGATGTATGGATGGATGGATGTATGTATGTATGGATGTATGGATGTATGGATTATGGATGTATGGATGTATGGGTGTATGGATGTATGGATGTATGGATGTATGGATGTATGGATGTATGGATGTATGGATGTATGGATGTATGGATGTATGGATGTATGGATGTATGGATGTATGGATGTATGGAAGTATGGATGTATGGATGTATGGATGTATGGATGTATGGATGTATGGATGTATGGATGTATGGATGTATGGATGTATGGATGTATGGATGTATGGATGTATGAATGTATGGATGTATGGATGTATGGATGTATGGAAGTATGGATGTATGGATGTATGGATGTATGGATGTATGGATGTATGGATGTATGGATATATGGATGTATGGATGTATGGATGTATGGATGTGTGGATGTGTGGATGTGTGGATGTGTGGATGTAGTGTATATTTTTTTCAATTATTATTACCAGTAAAGTATCGATACTAATGTGATATCTATATATTTAATATATTAAATATTTTTTAGTAAGTTTTATAATTCTAATAGAATTAAACAACTTTATAAAATGATTTTTCCTTGCATGCGTTGTAATAATTATAACATAATATATAAGATTTTATATGTTATTTTAATTATTATCTTAAAATAATTAAATATATTTTGATCAAATTTATTTTCTTAAAAATTAGGAGTGCCCAACAAAGCTATCATTTCTCTATGAAGATATAAATAAATAGTTATAAAGGTCAGTTATTTAATCATTCCACCATTCATACATGACGAATATTACAGTAAAAACAATTAAGCCGATTTTACCGCTCCCGCACCGCGCTCACGTCTTAGCTCTTCAAATCGCTTAAGTCGTTTCTGAGATAAGCGTCGACTAACAGAAAAACCAAGAAACCGACAAAATTTATAAATATTATTGTTGCTGATTCTATTACTTTGTTAATTGCTCCAATAATAATTTGTTTAATGAAAATCGAAAATGTCATGGTTTTAATAATTTTCACATTAGAAATCATAAGTGCACTGCAAGCATACATTATTTATTACAACAGGAATGTAATTCCCTGTACCGAAACAAACAAATAATTCACAAATTTAAGCGGGTGAAGCCGCGAGCTGGTTGCTGTATTTTATAAAATTTTATGTTGTGATTATAATAGATGTTCACGTGGTGATGTCAATACGTTTCAATCATTGGCATGTAGGTACGTTATATTAATTTATAGTAGATATATTTCTCAAGAGAACTTAATCAAAACTTTGTATATAAAAAAATACATGAAATAATCATGTTAGGGAAATATCAAATTTATTTTATGAATCAATCTTAATGTTATATTCGAAACAAATAAATTGTATGTAAATTTATTAATACGTTTCAAGTATGAAAGAAAGAAAAAATGCAATAAAATTGCGTTTCTGCTTTTCTTTCCAATGATTTATATTTCTTTATATGTGGGACGTAAATGTGGGAACAGAGCTGCCATCTTAGTACAGAGTAACCTCTAAAATACGTATAGTTAAAGAATAAAAAGTGTGAAGAGGAATGTGTGATTTCTCTATAGAATATATTATTCTACATTATATCATAAAAAAACAGTACATATAAAGGTGTCCTCCTGCAGTATAATTATTTTTAATCAACATTTTTGAACTTTTAATTTTGAACATTTTAAATATTTTCGTGCCACTATGATGAAAAACTTAGACAATTTTTTAATTTGAAAAAAATAATTAATTAAAGATAAGAATGTTGTTAGTTTTTCAAAAGGTATAAGAATTTTAAAAAGTCTAAAATGTGCTTTCTTCGCAAGTATTGTAATAACTATTAGTTCTATTCACTAAAAAATCACTATAAATATTAAATATGCACAATTAGTGTTTTTGTCAGCACCACTTTAAATGAAACCATAGTTAATCACTCTATAAAAGCCTAATACAATAAAAAAAAATCCCAACAGGGAAAAAGTTATTTTTCATACAAAATAAATTATATATTATCGTTGATATTAAAATAAAACGCTATTTGTCATTAAACACGCAAATAGGCATAAGCCTATCCAAAGGGAAACCGCCGCATACGCCTCATTCCTAAATCAAGTCGTAGGTAATAGCGACAAAGTTCAAAGTTGCTTAACCTTCAGTAATACTTTTGTAGTAGTATGTGTTAACGTTATTGGTATCTATGCGTAACTGCGTCACACAAAATACAGGTATGGATAAACATCGTGAAATGAAAAAATCTACGTCTAAGCTGTTGAGGTATCTTGATTAATTTCTTTAGGTATGGTCTTAAAATATTTTATCCTATATATTGCCCTCGTAAAAGGAGCGCTGACGCTTCCATTCTGTATTAATATTAAAGGCCATCGCGGCGCAGGGGCACAAAGTTAGGTTAAGTTATTTAAATCGGTTAAGCCCTTTCTGAGATTATCCTGAACGCACAGATAAACAGACAAACTGACCAAGTTCTATTACATTGTTAAATGTCCGTGATAATATTTTTTCTTATATATCTTCCACGTACAGACACCGATGAGTTAGGATTTTATTGTAAGTATCGATATTACTATAACTATAACTATAACTTAGGTCCTAAAGACTCCTTAAGGCAAAAGTTTAAAGAAATTAATATTGACAGTTGCATCTCTCTTATGGGAGGTAGGAAAATGCGACTGCGTTGCAAACATACATTATAGGTATATTAAAACACGAACATAATTTTAGTGTATTAAGCAAATAATTCTGTGGTTTAAGCGGGCGAAGCCGCGAGCGGGCCGCTAGTAGATAATACGATTGTGGCCGTCGTGGCCCGATGGCACAAGGGTGTGACTATAAATGCGACGTTCGTGGGTTCTATTCCGATTCAGGGGAATGAATTATTTTTATTTCTCTGGTAATGGAATAAACGCGGCGTCAGCTTCTACGATGGACGCAATGTTTTGGAGAACGGAGTGTACTAACACTAGGTTTCTCCTGCTAACCCTATATGCAGAATACATCGTGAAGCTAACAAATTCTCTCTCGCTCTCCATATTATTGTAAAGAGAGCTGAAATACTAACATTCAATCTGGTTTATACTACACAAAGTTTAAATACAAATATTTACTCTATACACTTTAGACCCGCATCCTGTACGTAAGCAATACATAGTTTAGCATTATTTATACGATATATATATTGTATTTTATATAAATATATTGAGTATATACTTATATATATTTATATACTTTCATTTCCTCTCTCTGGTAATGAAGCAAAGCTCGGCGTTGAGTTCCGCTACTCAACACGCAATGCGCAATATAAAATGGAAAAGATGAGCAATGGGAAACACGAAGAAGGCAGAAAGTGGGGAACGGAAGTATCTTAATGGAAACAGACTATCTTAACATTAGTTTTTTAGGTTCCCTCATACTACGTGCGGAAAAATGGAGACTCGATACATATGACGTGTATGCGGGTGTTAAAATCTCAATGAATGGACCCTAGATTCTCTCTTCCTAAAGCACTGCCCTTAAGGTAGAGAGAACCTAGTCCACACACTCTCCATATTTCAATTTTTATTTACGCTGTATCCAGTGTATAGTCCGGAAACCTAATCTTCAGACACTCCGTTCTCCATATTACGGGTTGAGTAGCGGAATAATACATTCCCCCGATTAAAAATAAAATCCACAGCCGTTGCGTTTTGTGAACGGATATAAGGTTTCCGCCTGGAATATATTATTTGTTTATTTATTTCCTCCACTTCGACCTCTGAATAAAAATGGGGGGAAATTGGAGAAACGTAGTGTCTTGACACTAGGTTCTATGCGGATTAACAACAAAACTGTACTGTAAATTTTCAACCTGTTTTCCCTTTGTAGTTACTTATCTGGTTTTTTGCATACAGCTTATTTAATTTTTTTCCAATAAAGTTGAGTTGAAGTATTGTTCGACAACTTAAAGTGTCTCTAGTAGGTACTTATTCAAAGAAAATATTAATTGGAATTTAACAAAATTTCGATAACCATAATATTTACAAAAAAAAGACTAACATGAAGTACTTTTGCTTTCTGATAATATTATAATTTTAAAAATCTCTACATAAAATTTAATGCAAGGTTTCAATCAATTCAATTAAATAATTATTTATTCATAGAAATTTTGTTGAACAACGTTATACATAATTTAAGTAAATATTTCATCTCCTCGAGTGGGGATAGAACCCACGACCAGTCAGGTTTTACAGTCACACTTTGTGCCGCTGCGCCACGACTGGCCTCGATTTTTTATCACACTTAGGAAAAATTGCGGCGTCGATTTACGCCATGCAACATCTTCGAACAGACCGAAAAGTAAAAAAACAGAGAACAGAGAATAAAAACAAACGAAGAATGATTTCATCTATTATTGATGATTAAATCATTGATCGTAGTAAAAAAAATTATAAAATAGATAAATCAGCTTTACGTCCTATCCTGCACACGGCAAGGTGGAGGTGCAAGGAAAATGTTTGAAAATTGCATGTAGAGTGGCGGAACTCAACACCGCACCTATATATATTGAAAAACACTGTGATATACACTAGTCTACAGTAAATTAAGATTTCTTGGATTTATTTGAAGCTCAATTATATTTGCGTAAAATCACAGAATTTAAAGTAAAATGTACAGATATTTTTTTATTTTTTTAAAATATAAAAAAAATTGTACAATGTGTGTATTATATACAATACAAGATATTTTATGCGCTAATACAGTAACCATAAAAAAAATTAAACGAATATCGAACCTCATTTTCTCTAATTTTTTTTACGATCTTCAATAATAATAACTTGAAGAGAAGTTAAATAATTATAAAGAAGTATTATTAATTAATTTATTGTAAGTAATATCATTTTATATTTAATTTTTTAAATTTTAATGTAATTTAATAAATATGCATACATTTTGAAATAAAGCTATTGAAATTAATATTGTAAATAGGAAAGTTTAAAAATCTATGCTATCAATAATAAATTACTTTTTAATTACCTAAAATATACAACCTAACAAACACATATTATAAAATTTAAAAATATATTAAAAACTATGAAGAATTCTTAAATGTCCCTCATATATTACAAAATATTTTTTAAAAAATCCAAATTATAGTTACAAAAAAACTTCTTATATAATCAAAAGCCTAAAACTTTTAAACTAAAGAAATTACCTTTATTCCCTTTAAATTTGTATCACGCCACTCACACAAACACAAATTACTTAAAGTAGCATCGAACCCACTACACTCTCACATACACATATATATAATTATTAATATATTAATAATAATATAATTTATCGTAATTCTTAGTAAATATTCATAGGATGTCAACACGTCCTTTCACGTCTAACGCTTAAACACTACTGGGTAGGGTGCGCGCGAACGAAAGAGATAGACTAAGGGTGAGATCCATATAGCTTATAAACTGAAGTAAGGATGCTGCGATATATTAATTTGCGGATACTTAAATCGAATTACAGATATTTTTTTAGGTAGAAAGAACCTAATGTATTGCGTGTGGGTGGGCCTCCCTTTATCTCGTAAGGGCGGAAAAATGAAAATAATTTATTTACCCACGCAAACTCTGTAGATATTTTTTTAGGTTCACGCTGTATCCTGCACTTAGTAATATAGGAAGCGGAACCTGAGAACCTAATCTTAAGAAACTCATTCCCATTAATATATTTCCGTTTCCCGCTTTCTGCCGAATTCTCGAAGCATTGTGTGTCATTTCGCCTCGTACAAAACAAAAAAGTGAAAATAATTCACTCCCCAAAGTGGAAATTGATACCGCGACCGACGCTTTTATTGCCACACTGTTGTGCCATCGGGTCACATACTTAATACTTCTATACTATTCTATACTAGCTTCACTTTGTATCCCTAGCGGGCTAGTCAGAGAGAACGGAGCTCCAAGCGCTACGGTCTCTACATACCTCTTTCGCCTCGTCCACTGTCATCAACTTCTTTATACATGTCCTCCGGGGGGTCCTTATGTTAATAACGTGGCCTTCTCCAGTATCTCTGATACTGTGTTTTCGAAGGTCAACCGAGATCTCCCGCTACATACACATAATATACATTAAAAATGGGCCGTATAAATAATGACTGCGGATTCAAATGACACTTAAGTCAATAATTATAATTAAATTATTCTAATATCTTCGCTCTGACTCTGGTAGAAAAAAATATATATTTGGATATTCTTTTTAAATTTTGAGCTTTTTATGTTAATGGCAGATAAAGTAAAAAAAAACAAAAAATTTAAAACTACCGGATCCATTTTTGCGAACATTTTCCTGTCTTGTAACATTATCTCTTATATACCGTACAATCACTAGATACTGGCAAAATCGAATTTGAACTTTCCAAGCGTTGACACGAGTAAATAGGTAGGTAAAAATATTAGGTACCGACATTTGTGAAGTGATTAGTCACGTTCAAAACACCAGTGACAATGAAAAAAATACAACAGTAAAGTAAAAAAATATAATATTTATTTAAATAAAGCTTAAAGCTAACAAGAAAATTGGAATGGCATCGTTTACAAGTATGTAGAGTCTAGAAGTCACTATGTAATTTGTCTCTGTAGCGACCGAAATGAGACTTCGCCTTGACTTCGACTTAAACTTGGATGAGGCGTTAGGTTCCGCCATTTAACACGCAATGCCTTTAGAACTTGATGAAAAGTGGGGAAGCATCTTAACACTGGGATTCCCTCTACCTAACCTGCTGTGTGCATGAAGCTAAACGAAAAATTGCAAAATTTTTTGATTGAATTGAATTGTTAAAAAAGAGAGGCCTGTGACACAGAGTATGACTGTAAACGCGACTGGTTGTGGGTTCAATCCCCACTCGAGGAAATGAAATATTTATTTAAATTTATATTTCCATTTTTTTGCTCTTGTGTCCAGGCAAAGCACAGCGTCGAGTTCCGCCATTCAACATGCAGGCCCTCCAAAATTTTGCGGATAATGGGTAATGGTGTGTCTTAACACTGGGTTACCTCTGCCTACCCTGCTGTATGCAGGATACGACGTGAATTGAAAAATCAATTTTTCAAATATCTTCGTACGTTGCCCTGCTAGATAATCTCGATATAATAATTTCCAAAAAAAATATATATTGTTATCAATAAATGAAAAGTTTATAATGTGTAACCTCGATATTTTTTTATAACTGTGCTAAAAATTCTTACAATATTTTTTTATTAAAATAAGCCCCGAAATTCACACACAATAACTAAACATGTAAAAAATTTTTATATACATTATTTTTTATCCATTCTATGATATATTCAATCTTATCTTTTATTAAAGTCCAAACTAGAAATATGGAGAACATTTTAAAAATATTGTAGTAAAATGAACAAACTTTCTAGTTCTATACATACATGTTCCATGTAAGCCATACAAAACTGTACACACAGTTGAGCTACTACAACTTTAAGTTGAAAGTGTGAATTATATCTAAGCATACAGTAGACTTATGAATATGAGCTAAGTTTTTGTCGTTTCACGCTGTAGCATGCAGCAGGGTGGGTAGAGGCTGGTGATAAGACAGGCCGTTTCCCACTCTTTGCAATTTTCAAGAGTATTTTTTTAGTATATCGCGTATCTTAACACCGCGTTTTGTTTTTTTTAATCAGAGCAAGAAAATGAAGGGAAGTGCCCCTGGACAGTGCACGGGGATAAGAATCTAACCCGCAATCGACGCAAAAGGCATAATTTAAAAAATATGTTCACTTTTATACGGTATTTCTAACCTTTATGCTTAGACACTTTCGGAAAACTTCCACGTCCACCGGTGATTCCGTACCAATTATTCCTTACAGCCTATTAGCAATTTATCAGAAGAGACAAAAAAGGTTTATAAAAACAATACGCATATCACCAGAAGGATTTTCCAATTCGAAAATTTATTTGTATTTTAGACTACATGAGTAATAAAATGACTGTAAAAATATATTAATTTATTGTATTTTTTACAATTTAAAATTATATAAAAATTTACCAGTACATAATGCCAGAAATGTGATTTAACTCAGGAAATAGGTATTTATATTAAAAGCTGTTCAACTGTTAAATTAACTAAAGATGCCATCCGAGTTCCCTATAATTAATTCAGCTTTGTAAATCCAATATATTAAGTTGGTGCACTGTGAACAGAGCTGACGTTTGTTGAGATTTCTCTTTATTAATATACAGGAGTTTACTTACAACATTAGTTTTGTTGACTATAATTTTATGTATTTTGCAACAAGCTGAGTTGGCGTAAAGAGGAAAAGAGAGATAGAGTAAGAGATAGTGATATGACTATCTGTTCTCTACTTTCTTTTGCTTGTGATTTGTCTTCATGATGTATCTCGTATAAAGCATGATCGGAAAAGAACTCATTTTATTAAGACTCTCCGTCCATCACGCACCGTCCAATGTTGTGGTACTCAACAACACTCTTTCTCTCGTCTTGTTACCAAAGTGCCAAAATCAAAATAATTTATTCTCCCGAGTGGGAATTGAAGCCACAGCCGCCGCGCTTATAATCACAAGCTCCACCACGACAGTTTTACTGACTGCCACAAAAATAAAAATATATTCACAAAAATAAGAATATAAATTTCAAGTTTCTTGAATAATCATGGAATCAAGCATTTAAAGGACTATTATTTCAGGTCTCAGCAGTAAAGTAAGTGTAGAATCACTTAAAGCCGTATAAAATGTACTGTAGCCTAGATTTTTGCGATGTGACAGACATTCACTTTGGTAGAGTGCTCAGCAGGGTCCTTAATGCCGCATTAGCATATCTACTATTAAGTAGATATGCCTTGCGAATGTCTCTTGAAAGGATAATGTATTCAGTTAATGCAATGGGGACAAGATTTAGGGATAACTAGTGCAGTTAAATACAGTGTATATTGTAATAGTTGTTGGTTCGATTCCCACTCGGGGAGGGGAGGCGACCTTATTTTATTCCGTCGCTTTGATGGACATAGTGGGTCGTTGAATTCAGTTACTCGATACTCGATGTGTCCAAAATTAAGGAGTGTCTTAACACTAGGTTCCTTCTGTCTACTCCGATCAATTGGATAGAAGTGCAAAACTGTTTTTTCTGTTATATATTTTTTATTTTTAAATATATTAAAATTATTAAAATTATAGTGCTAGACTAGTAGTTCAATAAAAACACACTTTAAACTAAATCAAAACGAAAAACCTGCCTTTTCTCATGTATAAAGTAGAACAACATCGGTATATTTTGATTTAATCATTTATATTATTACGTCTTTGTTCCACGTTGTTCGGTAAGTTGCTTTCAAATGTGATAAGAATCTATTACTTTAGTTTTGTTTTTCTGTTTCCCCTCTTACTGCTGAATTGGGATACTTGAGCAGAAAGTTTGCTTAGGACTTGGCAACTTTCAATTTGAAATAAGCTTTGCGTACAGTTTCATATAGAACTAGCTTCTGATTGTCATGCGTCTTGGTGACCTACAGTGGTATCTATATATTGTTAGAAATCGGAAGTGGTTATAGTTTTTAAAATACACGATAAATAGACACATCGTCTATATGTTTTTAAACTATATGGAAAGGGATACCACGTAATTGCAATAGGTGATATCACCTACTAACAATACTTCCCACTAGTTTCCTTACAAAAGGGACCGTCACTTACATGGTCAACTGTCCCCCGATTGACACAATTCTACTGTTTTTATAATTATTTTCACCTAAATCTACTCTCTTTTACCTCTTAAATGTTGTACCCCGTAAAAAAAAAAAAATTTATACGTTTTCTAAATAAGTATTTGTATTTTCCTAAGTGTTGATTAACACTTTAAAAATATTTAAAAATATTTAAAAAATAGTATTCTCTCTTGCCAAACGATAATTCTTAGTAATTATCTTTGGGTAGCGGAAATTTGTAAAAATCTCCCTACAGAGATGCTAACAACATAAGTTGTAACAAGCGTATAAGAATTTCGACGTAGCTTGGCGAGAACGTATGGCTCAGTGGTCAGAGCGCCTGGTTGGTTTCCAGGAGGCGCGGGTTCGAGTCCCGCTACATTCAAATTTTTATACGTTTTCTAAATAAGTATTTGTATTTTCCTAAGTGTTGATTAACACTTTAAAAATGTTTAAAAATGTTGTACCCCTTTTTACAAAAACTGTGGGTACTGAGAAGTTTGGAGAAGGGGTGGAGAATACTAATAGTAAAAAAAAACAATTGATGAAGTCGTGGTGTATAAGCGAAGGTGTGTGTAAACGTGACGATCATAGGTTCGATTCACATTCGGGGAATGGTATATTAAATATTTGTTCCACGCTCTGATAACAAGTTGAGCGTTAAATTTCGCAACTCAATACGCAATCCTCAGAAATTGCCTCAGAAATTGGGCAGAAAGTGTGAAACGGACTTCCGAAGAGGGAACCTGAAACCGTAGTAGTAGTTTCCTCTGCCTATTCTGGTGCTAGTTTTTTATTTATGTGACCCAAAGATTTAAGACAAGATAAAAGTGATTTAATAGTAAAGGTGACGATTTCAGTAGATAATAAATACAACACAATTTCCAATCATATAAAACTAACAACTAAAGTACAATATTGGTACTACAACAGAATTGATTTAAATATTTTTACCATGTCATGTTATTATTTATGTGGAGAACGGAGTGTCTTAACACTAGGTTCCCTCTGCCTACCCAGCTGTGTGAGGGATACAGCGTGAAGCTGATGTTATTATTTCATGTCATATTATTATGTTAGATAGATTAATAATTGGAAACTATAGGTAAGGAAAAAAAAGTCAGCTTCACACTATATCCCGCACACAGCAGGGTAGGCAGAGGGAACATAGTATTAAGACACTCCGTTCCCACTTTCTGCCGAAGTCTAGAGTATATTTTAATATTTATATCGAAATTTTGTTTTATACTTCTCTCCGCACAGAGATAATCTAGCATTATAACATTTCGTTCTCCTCTATTCACCCGATTCCTCCACTACAAACGTAATCCATGGCTGATTGATTACGTTTGTAGTGGAGGAACTCAACGCCGCGATTTTTTCATGTAAAAAAAAGAAAATAACAGTTGTGATGGCTGACCCAGAGAGCTACGATGGATTTTGTTTATTGTTTTTTTTTAGCTTAACAATAAGGGAAACGTGTTTGTTGAGTTAAATACGTTGTACGCTAATTAGCACTGCTTGTGCGATTTAAATTTTAAAACTCAACATACGAGATGAACACAATAATACGAAATAAATAATCTTTATATGAATAAGGGAAACCTTTATATCAATACGTAACGTAAAAATTTTGAACTTTTTTTTACGAGGAATATGAAATGTGACACAGTTGTAGTTTACAGAAATAAAGGTACAAAAAACATTATTTATTGAAAATACGATTGAGGCCGTCGTGGCGCGTGGGCACACGCAATAATGTGATGTGGTTGTGGGTTCGATTCGAATAAAATATTTGATATTTTCTTTTCCTCAATCGAACGATAGTAACGGTAACGTAACGTACTCGGTAACGAAGCAAAGTGCGGCATTGAATTATAAGCTAGGTACCACTTAAAACTGAATATGTTAGGAATTTTGTGAAAATTAGGAAATGGAAGTATCTTAATACTACTTTTCCAGGTTCCTTCTGTCTATTTATCTTATATGAGTGTCATCCATAAATTAAACATGTGGCCAAAGTATAAAATTGTCAATGTAAGATTTCAATAATAAATACAAAACTAATGGAAGTTTTCCAAGCATATAAAACTGACAACTAAAACAATCAAGTGCTGTATGACAATCGTATTGGTACTAACTACAATAGAATTGATTTAAAATTCTTATACCACATCATGTTATTATTGAATATCGTATTATGTTAGATAGATAGACGATTGTTTAGCGTAGCTGATGGACCACAACTTGAGTGGCGGAACTCATCGCCGTGCTTTTTCCATGCGAAGAAAAGAAATTAACTTATTCCCTCAAGCTAATATCGAAGCCACAACCATGTAATACAGAGTTATGATGGATACACAGAGCTACGATGGATTCTATATTATTATTGTTTTGTAGGTTCACACACGTTGAACCTGGTAACCTAGTGTAAAACTCTCCGTTGTGTGTTCAGTGACCGAACTCATCACCCCGCTTTACCTCGTAGCCAGAGCGGGGCACTATAAAATATTTCATATTCGCGATTGGGAATCGAATCCACAACCGTCGCGTTTACGACCGCAGGCTTATGCCTCTTAGCCACAACGACCTCTTAATTATTATCTATATTAACGCGAAAACATCAGTAATTAAGTAAAAGAATATAATTTAGTTATCAACAAGTTAGAAAATTGTGAGTGACGTCCCGACAGAATCGCTTTATAAGGTATAGTTTGCAAATAAGAAATGAATTAATTGTGTATCAAGTAACGAAGTCGGTGTGGGTTTCCTCGGCTTTGAGAAGTTAGTTGTACTATGTTTGTTTTTTTTTTCTATGATCATATTTCAAAGATGAGATGAGGAAGTTTATGTTTCCGTTTATGCTTTTTTATGGACATTATTTAATATAAATTTTTCACCCGTCTGCGCCCAAAAGAGGGTGATGTGCTTATTAAGATATATATTGTATGTGTGTTTATTCTCAACAAAATAATTCCTTAAAATAAGGCTGCGATATTTATATTTTCTGAATAGACAGAGAAAATCTAAGGTTAAATCTAGTTAAATACTTAGCACGATACTTTGCTTTCAATTTCGTAGATTGAGTGTCGGAACCCAACACCGCGCTCTACAACTGCTTAAAATAATAAATGTAAAATGAAAATATTTTATAATTCTCAATTCATATGGAAATAAGCACTTTTAATAAGTAATTGCTACTCAATTTTACAGCAGTCAAGTAAAAATTAACGTGCCCACACATTTAACGTGAAGATGACTGTATAAAACGTTAAATGAAACGCAAATGTTATTGTTGACGGTACTCGGGAACGCTAATTACTGACTATACTGTGTGAACGACAATGTTGTTTTAACGTTAATTGTATCCATAGGGTGTTGGAAACTGTAGTCGGAATAGTGGAGATCGATGTCGATTCAAGTTTCTTATAATATAAAAAAATCAGCTTCACGCTGTATCCCGCACACAGCAGAGTAGGCAGAGGGAAATTAGTCTTAAGACACTTCGTTCCCCACATTCCGTCGCTCGCACCACACTTTCCTTCAAATTCAGAAGGCATTGTGTAGAATAATAGTGAAACTGAACGCCACGCTTTGCCTCGACAGGAGAGCGAAGAAATGAAAATATTAAATATTTCATTTACCATCTGCCTGCCCTGCCCAACAGCGAGACGCTAAAAAGGCATAAAAATAATAAATTTCGTTTCAGTACTTAACAATACAAACATACCAGAAACACTATTTACAAGAGATTAAAAGTTAAATTAAACATTGTATACCTTTGTTCTAGTTAAATACGTTGTACGCTAATTAACTGCTTGTAAGCGTACGCTTTAAATTTAAAAGTTCTACATACGAGATAATACGAAATAAACAGTATTTATATGTATAATGAAAGTATTAATGTATTTTATCATTTTCGTAAGTTTTCATTTAACTGTAGGTAGAAAAGTAATGTTCAGTCACTCTTTTCTCCCCTTTCCACGCAGTTCTAATTGGTGGATGACGGAACGGAAGGATATCAGATTATATAATTAAGACATGTATATAAATCAGGCCAGTCGTGGCGCAGCGGCACGAGGTGCGACTGTTAAAACCGACTGGTAGTGGATTCTGCATACCCTGCATACTCTGCATACCCTGCGGTCTGCGGGATACAGCGTAACGCTGATTTTTTTAATGTATACAAATATTTATAATTATTTACTATAATATCTTAATAGACAGAAGAAAATAAAATCAAATACACTTTAAGATAATCCATCCATTTAACTCACTTTTGAAACGTAAAACAATGTACAAAGGGGATGATCAGAATTTATTGGAATGAAAAAAAATGAAATAGAAAACTCAGTTTACGTTTAATTAGTTGTTATACTGGGAAAAAGCTGAAACATCGAACCTTGAAACACGATAGTGTTTACCATTTCTTTTATTATACTTTTTAAATACGAATAAGTAGAACTAAATGAGCCCGTTGCAGTGCAGTGGCAGAGTGCCTGTACGTCTCGACATCGTAACGTGACAGATTCGATTCTCAATCGGATAATAAGTTATTTAGCCTCCTGGTAGCAAGACAAAGCGCGGGGTTTAGTTACACCACTCAATACACAATGTCTTGAAAATTAAGCAGAAAATGGGAAACGAAGTGTTTAAGCACCGTTTACAATACCGTAGCGTTTGGCGGTCCGTTCTTTCAGGCAGGTACTGGATGCAGCGTAAAACTTAAAAAAAAACACACACACAACATATAGATATACGTTTTTTAAAATCTAGTCCTCATATAAGCAATGATAAGAAAAATTACAAACCTTTGAACATATAAATCATATAGTTTCTATTTAATTAAATTACAAATTAGATTCTTCTTACAGCAAATCAGGCGTAAATTTAATTTGACCGATTAAGAACAAAAGAATGGATGCTGTGAAAGTTCCTTACAAAGGATACCTTTAGAAAGCTAATGGAATAACTTTATTGAATTAGATGTGATACAAGATTTTTGTATTAATTAATACTTGGAGAAATGGTGATCCAGCAAATAGTTAGATATAATAATAATAATAATATAAGACTACTATTAAATTAAAAAAAATAAGACCGACATCAAATATTTTAATTTTTCTTAGGGTCCATATTGTACAATGTCCCCTCCAGACATATTTTATTGATATCTCAAGTTGGAGTTAATTTCAATTAAATCAAAAAGTCCACGAAACTAGAATTTCTAAGATTTCTAAATAAAAATACTCAAATATAGCTTTTGTAATAGTTTCTTTCGCTTTGTTATAAGTTATAGTTCAAAGTTCAAAGTTAGTTATCGTTAAAGGTAATTTTTAAGGAGAATTCTAAAGTCTTACGCTCTCCACATGGTGAGGTGAGTCAGGGAGAACCTAGTGCTAAGACACTATTCCCCGTCCGACATTGCGGCATGAGTGGCGGAATTCAAAAAATTCAAAACTAAAATAGTTTAAATAACATAATAAAAAAAACGGCCTCATTACAAGTTATGTGGTATGACTTCTACGATAAAAAAAAATAATAAATCAGCTTCACGGTATATCCTGCACACAGCAGGGTGGGCAGAGGGCACCTGGTGTTGAGACACTCCGTTGCCCATTTTCTGCCGAATTCTTGTTGAGTGGCAGAACTCAACGCCGTGCTTAGCCTCGACACCAGAGCGAAGAAATGGAAATATACATTTAAGTAAATATTTCATCTCCTCGAGTGGGGATCGAACCCACAACCAGTCGGTTTTACAGTTACACTTCGTGCCGCTGCGCAACGACTGGCCTCAAAAAAATTCCTACAATAAATATCTCTTAATCTTAATAATATTTCATTCTATTTATAATGATATTAAATTTTATTCCAAAACAATAACTAAACATTAAGCATCCTAAACTGGTCATTAAAATATACTCGTCACTTAACGACCGCTATTGGTGTAGAGCTTAAAGTTCGTCTTCCATATAGTTTTCTACTTCAAAATTAATTTATTTTTTAATAGCTTCACGTAGGGTAAATAGATGGAACGTAGTATTACTTTTAAAAAAAAAAATGCAGTCATTGTGGAACTCAATGCCATGCTCTGTCTATTACCAGGAAATGAAAATAATTCATTCCTTAAATGGGAGTCGAACCCACATTCTCGCGCTTACAATCAAGCGTTATGCTGCTGAATTCAATAGAAAGTGGGGAGCGGAGTGTCTGAAACTAAGCTAGGTATTGAGATTAATAATAATAAGAAATTGTTTATAGTTTTCAAGCACCTTCAATTAAAATGTATAATTATGTTTAAAACATAATTAAAGGATCGAGAGTTCAAATCTCGTATCAATTTTTTTATCCGTTTTCTAAAAAGCTGAAATATTCAGTGGATAAAACTCTTAAGTAAAGCTAAACCAATTTTATGGTGTCTTTTTCGCGGCCCAAGAAATAAAAAGATAGGTAACGGTTGAACGACGCTGTTACTTTTAACAACGTTAAGGCGTCGTTCCCATGGAGCGTTTAACGTACTTTATAATTGAATTGCCTTCCTTGCTCTGGCTTATTGATAGACTTAAAAATCTAGTTAATTTTTTAAACTAAAATATAGTTTAAAAAATTAAAAATGTAAACCGTATTTGTAAAATTTGATTAGTACTATTGTGTAATTTGACAGTGGGTGATATTGGGTGCTGCAATACATAATGTCTCTATAATTGTGTTATAGGGTGTCTTAATACTACATTTTGTTCGAAATTACAAGTAAAAGTCAAATAAATCCCGCACACAGCAGGAAAGAACTCGAACAAAACCTGAAATCGAATACTTTAGAAATCATATTTAAGCTAAAAACATACAAACAATATATATCATTCTTACTATTAGACTATTTTGTAACTCGAATATTATAAGACAGTAAAATATCTAGCTAAAACATTATCAATACAAAATTAGTTAACGCATTATGCAGCACACAGCCTAAGCCAGCCCCTCTGCGGCTAGTTCTCAAAAACACTGTCGCCTCGCCATAAATAACTAGTAATCTCGGATATCGTGGGGATGCTGCGGCTGAGATAAGATACAGATTACACTAGGTATATATTAAGCATCTTAGCAGTATTAATGAATCGCCCATGAAAATAGATTATCTATCTATCTATCTATCCATATTTATTATAATCGTAATGGATCAGTCTCTGTATATGAAAAATAATATATAAGAAAAAATGTTATTTATGCAATTTGATAACCAAAAACATTTTTTTTTTTGTGTTTGTCAGTTTTGTTCACGCATCACGCAAAATCGCTATAGTATATACTTTTCAATATATGTAGTTATAAATATTCTTTTTACTATTTTAAAAAGAATATTTATAACTACATATATTATACATATATATCATGATATATATGTATATATTATATATATGTATATATTATACATATATACATATATATCATTATCAGAAAACCAAAGTAACGCAGATTAGTAAATTAATAATTATATAGTTCAAGCGGGAGTGGAATGGAATATGTATTTCTAGTTAGTTCTTTTTAGCTTCACGCGCATATTAGGGTACATATACGCCCATCAGGGTATGCAGAGGAAACCTGAGGTTAGGATACTCCATTCTCCGTACATCACCCAGTTCTCAAAACATTGTATTGGAACTCAACGCCACGCCTTGTCTTGTTACCAGAGCAAGGAGATAAAAATAATTCATTCACTTGAGTGGATATCGAACCCACCACCCTGGCGTTTTCAGTTAGGCTGTGTACATGTCACTGCGGCATGGCCTAGAAATAAATATAAGACATAAAAATCGATTGAGATTTATATAGATGTGTAGAATCTGAAGTCTATATAGAAAAAGAAAAGTAAAAAGTATATATAGAAAACCTACATATCAAGATTCAAGGTATCACACATTTTTATATTCGGTTTTAGCCGCAGTTACCTATACAATATAATGTATTTCAAGTATTATTAATTATATATTACAGTTTTTCTTGATTAATTATATTAAACCTTACATCTTACTGCAAATGGGTTCACCAAAGCATCTAGAACACTTTCTTAGACAGTTATATGAACAAGGAACTGTTACAGTGAAAAAAGACAGTATACTGTCAAGCAATCTCCACCCCAGCGTGGGTGTCCGTCAAGGGTGCATAATATCAACGCTCCTCTTAATCGCTTACACCGAGCTCATAATTAGCCTTCAGGTTGGACTAAAGGTCAATCGCAAAACGCATCAGCAAGACAAAAATTATCATTGCGTATCGCGCCAATAATAACTCGCCGAAAGTGGCTGATATTGCGAATTGTGAATTTGTCCAGTCCTACATACTTGTATACCTCGGGGCTTAAATCACGAACGAAGGTGGATGCAAGGAGGAAATAAAGCGACACATGTCTATTACCAAAAATGCTATGGAATGACTTGGAAGTATATGGAAGAACTCGAACTATTGTTTTCCCTACTTTTCTATATGTTGTTCAGACATGGACCTTGCGCGTAACGGAATAGAAAAAAAACGATGTCCTGGAGATACGGCGCTGGAGAAAGATGCTAGGGATATCGTGAACAGAATTTCGTTCAAATGTGTCCATACTTCAAGAACTTGGTATCAAAGAGCGATTATCAGTTATTGTAGAAATCCGCATTCTTAAGTTTTTCGGTCACATTTCCAGAAAAGGAAATAACTCCATAAAACGGCTCGTAGTTCAAGGCAGAGTAGATGGTACCAGATCAAGAGGTAGATCACCCATGCGATGGACGACCACTAGAATGGCGATCAACAGCAAAAAAAAACGCGTGAAACTGTGGATAGTATAAAAAAAGCCGAAAATAAGACTACATGATGGCCACGACCACTGTGTCAAGAGTGAGCCATAAAATAGTAGAATAAGACTTGCTATGTGCTATAGGATATTTGTGAAACATGTCACATACACGAATTACTTGTTTGAGAATAATAAAGCCTCAATCTTAATAGGTTTTGACTATTGATCTTCTTATGTTTGAAGTTAATATAGGTTTAGGTAGTAGGTTAGATTTAAAGTTAAACACATCTTTGATAGCGATTTTTTTATAATTATTGTCATTTACACAATGAAATGTTGGGGACTTTTGTTATTTTTTTTTCTAAAAATTATTATTCAAATATTTAATGTTCACATAGACTATTCAAGTAGGGCCTGCCTGTCTATACCAAATTCAGCGTTACGCTGAATTTGGTATAGACAGTTTGGTTTGGTTAGTTTCATTTAATAGTAGAATAAGAATTGAAGTACCATTAGACAAAATACCCATTACAATAATTTTATCTATTCCTCAAACACTATATAAAAATAATAATTATGGATTCTTTAGAGCACACCAAATGTAAAACGTATGTATGTGTGAATGTTTAAATAACGTTTTTGAAAAATATAATAAAAAATATTACTACAACACGAAGAAAGTCACGTGAACTAACAAGTTCCACCATCTTCCCACTTCAACATAAAATAGAACAGATCTCGAATACCGTTCACAAAACGCTAGCAATTCAGCTATGAAATCAATCGAGCTGTACATCACGCAAAAATGGATAGAAATTTAATATCAGCAATGCCAATTCCACTTACTGCCTTTGTTTGTATATCGTGCGAATGATTTTAGATTTTTTTTTGAAAGTACTCATGAGTGTAGTGGGTCGAGTGTTTGAAAATGATGATTTAAATTTTTAGATGGGGGATTTCTATTAAAGGGACATTAATTAATGAATCACTCAATAAAATCAGCTTCACGCTGTATCCCGCACACAGCAGGGTAGGCAGAGGGGAATCTAGTGTTAAGACACTCCGTTCCCCACTTTCTGCCGAATTCTGGAAACATTGCGTGTTGAGTGGCAGATCTCATAGTCGCGCTTAGCCTCGACACCAGAGCCAAGAAATTTAAATATAAATTTAAGTAAATATTTCATTTCCTCGACTGGGGATCGAATCCACAACCAGTCGGTTATACAGTCGCACTTCGTGCCACTGCGCCACGACTGGCGCTATTAAATTTTAATATTTTACTATTAAATAATCAATAATATTAGTGCTGTATATTAAAATTTCATAATTTCAGTAGTTTTGAGGCCATTCGTGGCGCAGGGGCACAAAGTGTGACTGTAGTCTAGCGTGTTGGATCTCCACTCGAAGAAATAAAATATTTGTTTAAAATTTATATTTCCATTTCTTCGCTCTGGTGCTGAGGCAAAGGGCGACGTTGAGTTCCACCACTCAACATGCAATGCCTCCAGAATTCGGCGGAAAGTGGGGAACGGAAGTTCCTCTCTGCCTACCATGCTGTGCGGGATACAACGTGTTATATATTAATAAATGTGAGGTAGAAGGTAAAAACATGTTATGAGAAATAAATCAGTTTTGATCGTGAGCTTGTTGTTTTACTACTCAACGTGAGGCTGATTTATTTGATCTAGTAATTTTTAATATATACATCAATTTAGATTCGTCAAAATTATAATTGAGAAAACATTTAAATATGTTTTTTTTTATTTTGGTGTCTGTTTATATATACAATAATACATTAAGAAACCGCTCCACGCTTTTTTCCTCATAGGAAGAGAGAATGCCGAAATAACAAACGTACATAAAATTGTTTCAGTCGCGCATTTCTCGTAACCTAACGCCTGTCATCGTATCGTAATTCAGTAGTATCGTATCGTGTCGTAATTCAGCGTAACGCTGAATTTGGTATAGACAGGCAGTAATAATTAGTAATAAGTAATTGAATAGTCTATGTGAACATAAAATTATTGAATAATAATTTTTAGAAAAAAAAAACAAAAGTCCCCAACATTTCATTGTGTAAATGACAATAATTATAAAAAATCGCTATCAAATATGTGTTTAACTTTAAATCTAACCTACTAACTACACCTATATTAACTTCAAACATAAGAAGATCAAAATAAAAGTCAAAACCTATTAAGATTGAGGCTTTATTATTCTCAAACAAGTAATTCGTGTATGTGACATGTTTCACAAATATCCTATAGCACATAGCAAACAGAGCAGCCAACTTCTGTATCTGAATCAGAGGCAGTGTGAAATTCAATTATTTCAAATAACATTATGTACGTCTATTTTCTTTTACGACCCTTTTTTTCTTGTAGCTTCTCGCTGGGAAATATAGGGGACCTAGAGTTAAGATGTCCCGTTTTCCATTTTCCACCCAGTTTTTTCGAATATAATTGTTTCTTTTAATTAAACTTCTACCATTGATAGTGCGATGGACTAGTGGATATACGAGCGGATTTACAACAAATATTGAGTAGAGTTCAAATCAAACCTCGTCAATACATTGTTTTTAATTTTGTTATATTTTTTTGTTTTATTATTATTATTTTTTATTTTCATTATAATTCATATTTTTTTTTTTTTTTTTTTTGTTTCTTATAATTTTTCTAAACACATAGTAAATTGCCAAAATGCCACTGAAACGAACTCCTCCTTCTACATCATCTTCTCCATTGCAACATTGTCTATCGGAGCCAAGTTTGAACAAAGAAAGTAAAGGTGCAGTTGCCGGCGTTAGTACGCTGAATGTTACTAGTCGTCCTAAGCGAAGACGCTCTCCTTCAGATGATATCGGAGAAAGATTGGCCTCTTTTATGACAGAGATAAAGGATATTCTGGATATTTTTAAATTAGAACAAAATCTCAAACTTGAAGAGCTCTCTGTGGCCGTAAGTGAAATAAAAAGACAAAACAATGAAATACAATCATCAGTCGAGTTCTTGTCACAAAAATATGATTCAATAGTTTGCCAAATTGAAAAACTCGAATTAGAACGTAAAAAAGACCAACAACAGATACAACTTTTGCAGAGTAAGATCGAAAACTACGACCGACTCTCCAGAGCAACTTGTGTTGAAATTAAAAATATTCCACCAGGTCACGCTGAAACCAAGGATAACCTATTAAGCACTGTTACCACGCTCGGGAAACACCTCAATATTTCAATACAACCGCACGAAATAAAAGACGTATTCCGCATCAATTCTCGTGACTCAGCAGCTCGGACCGTTGTTGTAGATTTTACAGGAGTAATGTTGAAGGAAAGAATTATTAGTATGTATAGGAAAAAGAATAGAGAAAACAATAGATTGACTACCGACAAACTGGGATTTAATGGTCCATCGAAACCAATATACATATCGGAAAGTTTATCACCCAAAATGAAGAGACTATTTTATCTTTCCCGGGACTTCGCTAAGTCAAATGAATACTCCCACTGTTGGATATCAAATGGGAAAATACTCTTAAGGAAGAAGGAAGGAGAACGTTTCAAGATAATAAAAGATGAGGATGATCTGTCTGTCTTAAGTGCCATAAAATGACTAGCCGTTATAATGTTTATCCATGTTATCTTTTTTGTATTAAAACTAGATTTAATTATTCTCTTAGCTTATGATATTTACACATTCTCAAAAATACACTACATAAAAAATATTTACAACATACACAATTCAATATACAACTTAAATACTAATAACTGTAATTACAAAGTCTCAAAAGTAACTAAACATATATTTTACGCGGGTTTTTCTAAACTAAGCCTTTTAAATGTCACACTAAAAATGATAATTATGACAATATGCACTCACGTTGAAAAAAATAATAAATATGTTAATTGACAAATCGATTGTAGAAAACATTGAAAATATATCAGTGTCAGACTCACAAATATGTACTCCCGAGCAATATAATGAATATCTCAAATTTGATGCAGGACTAAAAGTACTTCATGTTAACATTCGAAGCATTTCTTGTAATTTCGATTCGCTTTTAGTATTATTGGAAAGATTAACTTATAATATCGATGTGGTAGTGTTGTCAGAATGTTGGTTGAGCAAAGTCAGTTATACCCAATATTCCCAATTTTACTTTCTTTAAATCAAGCCATAGCAACCAAAATGATGGTGTTATAGTTTATATCAGAGATCACATAATTTGTGAAGTAGTTGAGCCTGTCTTTGATGAAGCAAATTGTTTATTAATTAAATTCTCTAATAATATTGCTCTCATTGCTCTATATCGGTCACCGTCATATAGGAATATCGCATCTTTCATAGGTAGCCTGGACAATGCGTTAAGTTCAATAGTTGATTTTAGAACAAAAATAATTATAGGGGACATAAATATTAATATTGGCAATATGTCAAGGGATGTACGAGCGGATGATTACCTAAACCTTTGTGCTTTACACGGTCTATTGCCAGGCCACTTATTTCCTACCAGAGATAATAGTTGTCTAGATCATATTCTACTTAAAACTGATAAAGCTGCTAATTCTTTCGTTTTAGATTCCCTTGTTACCGATCATAAGCCTATAATAGTTTGTTGTGATATACATGTAAAGAAAATAAGAAAAATACGAACATCATTTCACATGGATAAATCAGCTATTATTGCCGACATTAGAGATACTGATTTTTCTGATGTTGTCACCTCCACCGATCCTGAATACTCTGCAAACAAATTAGTATCAATCATATCATCTGCTATAAAAAAACATACTCGTCAAGTATCGGTTTCCAGTAAAAGAAGAATATTGAAGCCTTGGATAACCCCAGGACTATTGCGCAGCATACGAAAACGTGATAAAATCTACAGGAAAGTAAAAAAAGATCCTAATAACATAGATTTAAAATCATCGTATAATCGTTATAGGAATCTTTGTAACAATTTATTAAAGAAAATTAAAGTGAATTATGAAAGTAATGAATTTTTTAAAGCTAGGAAGGACTCAAGAAGGACTTGGGACTTAATTAAACAGTTTGGCAATCTACCAAACAAAAAAGCGAATGTGTCAAGCCACCTCATAAAATCAGTAAACGATGCACACGACGCAGTTAATGGTGTCAACAATTTTTTTGCCAATATAGGGAGATAGCATCTAAGATCACTCTACCATCCGTTAAGTACAAAGAATACATTAAAATTCCAAATAGTCAATTTAGGCCCACTTCAATGGTTATTAATGACACAGATGAGTCTGAAATCAGGTATTTCATCTGCCAACTTAATGATAACTGCGCGGTGGGCTGGGACGGTATCTCGACTTCGATATTAAAAGCAGCTGTAGATGTCTTGACTCCTCCAATAACTGGGCTGTTCAATCTATGTTTATCAAAGGGCATATTTCCTAGGGTTTTTAAGAAATCTATTATCCATCCAATCTATAAGAACGGCGATAATGAATCTGTCAACAATTATAGACCTATCTCCATTTTGAGTTCTCTGTCCAAGATTCTTGAAAAAATAATTTACAAGAGGCTTATTTCGTACCTGGATAAGTATAAAGTGCTTGAAGATAATCAATATGGCTTTAGAGCCAATAGGACTACTGAGGACGCACTCATGAATTTAGTAAATACCACCATTCAACATATTGATAAAAAAATTAAAACTGTGGGTATTTTTTTGGACATATCAAAAGCCTTCGACACTGTCTCTATTCCTCTTCTCCTTTCTAAATTAGAAAAAAATGGTATACGAGGAAAAGTGTATGACCTTTTTAAAAGCTATTTGAGTGAAAGGACCCAGTGTGTGTCCATAGACAATATAATAAGCAGCGATCAAAATGTATCCTTCGGAGTGCCACAAGGTAGTGTGCTGGGACCTATCCTGTTTCTTATATATATTAACGACCTGTGCAAGCTGGAAATTCCAAATTGTAAAATTATTACTTACGCAGATGATACTGCTCTAATCATTAATGGTAACACATGGTCGGATGCTCGTAAGCATAGTGAAAAAGCTCTAGCTACTATAATCAATTGGTTATCATGTAACATATTGACACTAAATATTGATAAAACCAAATTCATTACCTTTGGCCATAAATCTCAACTTCCATGTGAATCGTTTTCGATCATTGCACACAAATGTCCAGACCAGGGTCACTTTTGCGATTGCTGCCCGCTTAATCGATCACGTACTATAAAATACCTCGGGGTAACCCTAGATGAAAATCTCACGTGGACTGAACACATAAATGCCATAGTAACCCGATTAAGGAAACTCATATATGTTTTTAGAAAACTTAGGTCTAGCGCAACTCTAAAAATCTTAAAAATGGTATATTTTTCTCTTGTGCAGTCTATTTTGAATTACTGCATTCCAGCATGGGGTGGAACTTCGAAATGCACGATCCTTCGATTGGAGAGAGCCCAAAGATGTATTTTAAAAGTAATGACACACAAACCTAGGCGCTTTTCAACTACAGATTTGTATACAATTTGTAACGTACTGAGTGTTCGACAATTATTTATCTTGCACGCTATTTTACGGAAACACAAAAAAATATTTTACAACCCGAATAGTTTGACTTTGAAACGCAGATACGATAAAGTCTGTCCAATTGAACATCGACGTTTAGCCTCCTCAAATAAACAGTACTTTTATTTATGTCCAACGCTGTATAATAAAGTTAACGAAAAGTGTAGAATCCACCACCTAACTCTACGGAGGTGTAAAATCGCATTAAATAATTGGCTGTTAACGCAAAATTACGATGACACAGAAAATCTTATACGTATCCTTGCAATATGAGGCTTAAATTTCAAATGTATACATAAGCACCCCCCTAACACACAAACTCATAGTCACTCATCCACGCACACACACGCACAACTTTCACGCTTACACATACACACACACACACACACACACACACACGCACGCACAAATACAAACACGCATATATTTATTTTACCTTACTTTATTATATACATTTCTTTTATTGTAAATGTTGTTTGGTTTCATATCTGTATTTATAATAATTGGTAATTTATATTTTTATTTCATAGTAAGCAACGTTTGAGAGGTGGGCGTTAATAGCTGCGACACAGTGTTTCACTAATGCGGTTATTATCGTACTTATTGTTTCTTGTATAACTTTAGTAAATGTTTGAAATAAATAAATAAATAAATAAATAAATAAATTCGATGGAAATCAAACTAAACTTAACTCATATATTGTGTTTACAGTGGGATATTGTAGCGCTAGACTACGACGGCCTTGGCCTTTTTTCCTTTTACGTATTATTTTTATTTTACGTATTATTTATTAGTGAACACGTTTGATGTTATATTTGTATTATTTTTTTTTATCTTCACGTCTTTTCTTTTATGTTTTAAATTAATTACTGATTATTGTCTCAATTCTTTGTTTCTCGTCTAATTTAGAGACATTGAGTTTTGAATAATATAGATAAATGGGAATGGGGATAATACGCTCCACCTTTTGTCTGTAGAGGGGAACCTAAAATATTAAATTTTCATTTTAATATTCAAGATATTGTAGCTATTTGTGGCTCCGTCCTCCACCTCTCGCAGTTTCGGACATGGCGTGTTGGGTGGCGGTCCCCAACGCCGCGTTGGTCGCCACTTGTCACACCAGCGGGGTCGCACTGGTGCGCGTCGCTTTGGGGGTACGCCCTATCAGTGCGCTTTCTCAAGGTGCACGTGGAACGTTGTAGCCCTCGTTAGGGCTGCAACGTTCATCCTTAAGCGATGGAACTCGCAAACACCACATTTTATCTACCAGGGGGTTGAAATGAAAATAATTTAAATACAATCATTTACCGACATGAAATTGAACCTAAACCTTACTAGTTTGAAGTTTTCTCACTTTCCCACAATTACAAAGTAATCATTATTTAAAATTTTTCTTCCAAAACTCATTTTATTTATAAAACAAATACACGAAAATGAAGGGACTTTGTCCTAAATCCCCAACAATTTTGTACTTCCGGTGGCAATAAACAACAATTTGCGCACTTCCGACTCGCAACACTGTCAACATTATTATTTACAACATCAATTTTTCTCAAAATAAAACAGTTATCTATTATCCTTTTATTTTATTAAAATAAACATACAGTAAAAAACATATTATCAAATATTACCAAAACTTTAACATTAATTTTAACAAATGATCATAGTACGTGGATGTTTTTTTTTTATATTTAAAATAAGCGCTGTATCTATCCCATCCAGGTTAGAATAGATACTGTAATCTAGTAAAAAATAATAAGCGAAAAGAGATGAAAACAAGAATCAAAGCGCGGCGGTGAGTTCCGCCGCTCAACAAGCAAAATTTTGCAATCCAGGGAAAACTGGAGAGCGGAATATTTTAACACTAGTAGTACATATCAATTCTTATTACAAGCTTTTACTTAAATTTCCGTAATTTGTATACACTCGCACTTAGCATTTGTATAATGTGTGTGAAATCTTGCAAGTTCAATATCTTCCACTTCTCAGTGTCCGATTTAGCTGAACTTTGGATTACGAATTCAGTTCTGATGATAAAATTACAAATAACAAAAATTGTTGTTCAATTTTCATAATGGGAAACAAAATGGCGGGTTACAATTTTTTACACCACTTACCTAATATGGGGCGCAGGGTCACAAACGTGTGACTATAAACGCGACAGGTTTTGGGTTCGATTTCCGCTCGAGGAAATTAAATATTTAATATTTTCATTTCTTCTCGGCTCGGCTCGGGTATCGAGCAAAGCGCGGCGTTAAGGTCAGCGTCCAGAAGTCAGCGAAAATTGGGGAGCGGTGTGTCTTAACACCAGGGTTCCTCTGCCTACTCTACTACGGAATATAGCGTAAGCCGCGAAAAAAATATCTAGGAAACTTGTTTTTAAAATAATATTTTGTTCTTTCGTTTGTTTCGTTCTATATATACTATGTTGTATAAATTGACGCGAGTGCCCATAAAATCTATTCTTTTGCAAGTAAAATTTATATTGCTTGTGAACAATTGAATTCGATTGTCGAGTCTGACCATCAACCGAGACATAAGGAGAAGCTAGTAAGTAGATTCTACCTACATGCTGTTAAAAATAAAATGCTTCCCCTATTTTAGCACAATTATTAATAGGCAAGTCGTGGCACGAAGTGTGACTGTAAAACCGACTGGTGGTGGGTTCGATTCCCACTCGAGGAGATGAAATTTTTACTTAAATTCATATTTCCATTTCTTCACTCTGGTGTCGAGGCTAAGAGCGGCGTCGAGTTCTGCCACTCAACACACAATGCCTCCAGAATTCGGCAGAAGTGGGGTTCGGATCATTGCGAAACTTAACGCTGCAGTTTTTCTAAGAAGTAACGAAAATGTGTTACAATAATTATTATGTTTAAATTTACACGCTGAGTTACTGCCAATATAATTATAATATTCTATATTCAGAGTAATACATAACTTTTTTGTTTATATTTATTTTTAGAAAACATTGCAATTTTTTATACGATTTTTAAAAATAAGTAATTCTCTTTCTTATGTTTTATTTTTTTACTATTTCTATTATTTATCACTCTTATTGAGAAAACATATATTTTTATCACCTAACGATATACGTTCGAGCCAACAATAGACAGTTCTAAAAGACCCGTGTTTAAGTCCCGTTATGTTATAATTTCACTGTTCTTGTAATCAGACCTACCTTCTACACTTACAATAGGTCATACATAAGCACGCATATAAAATATAATAAAAAATAACATTTTTACAAGACAGGTCGCTATGCGACGTTTAAAATTCAAAATTTTAATAGTTATAATTGCCTTTTGATCCTATCAGACTCAATAGTTTATCTAGTATCAGGTGTTAATAATAACATTATAATGGTTTCCAATTTTCAGAATTCCAATTTGCGAAACATATTTACCGAATATGCACTAAGCAAATGATCAAAGCGTTTTAAAACGATTATCTAAATTTCTGTATCATTTTATCATTTAATTCATACATACAATATATTATGTAAATATTTGGGAATACACAAAATAGATTTTAATTTGACAGGATAATAGAGATGATAATAACAATTTGTTTCAATCTGGTGGTGTGTTTGTGAACTTAGAGAACTCCTGACATGTTTCTAGCCCTTGAGCCCTTGAGCAACTTAGATATAGACGATCTAAAAATTAAGGTGATGGATACCGATCGGTAGGGTCCAAGTTCTTTAAAACTTACTGTGCCATAAAAGGAAACTCTCTGATGAAACACTCAAAACAGTAAGTCACGAGACTAGATCTCTAAGCTATTACATGCGATCTGGACCGATTTAATACGAATCGTATTAAAAAGGTAATTGAGAGGAAGGTTTCAAAGTTGGGCAAAGCTAACTGATAAGGCTGAAACTTGATGATGGTACCATTTTTACGCAGTCTACACAAACACCATATAAAATCTTGATGGCTTTGGCTTGCAGGCAGCGCAGATCGGGAAGTCTATGTCCAAATAGGCGTTAAAAGACTAATATGATCCTTAGAGAGTAAAATATTTCAGTATTATTCATAAAAAAAGAGAAAAAAAATTTACTTAGAAGAATATGTATATTCACTCATAGATAAAATTCTATAATTCTTTCCCATATATATAGCTTAAAATATACAATAAGACCACGTGAACAATAGAAGCGAGACTGTCATTCATCACATAGTACGTACACACGAAATGTGTGAAAGACAAAAACATTTTCAGCCTTTCAAGATATTATATTTATTTCTCAGAACTCATACAATACAATATTCGTATAGTATAAATATTTATTACTAACTTTTACTCGTGGCTTCGCCTGCGTGGTCACATCTAGTAGTAGCTTGTGTCAAATTCTAAGTGCGCATATACAGTTAATTAAATTGTAACAATTAATGTTATGCAGAGTTCCCCATAAAAAGGGCTATCCCTCATATTTCTTTTATATTTTAACCATAGGTTCTGGAGATTAGGGCGAATAACCAAACAAACTCGTCAGCTTTAAAATACTAGTGTAAATTATAACATACAATTGACTTTTTATGCAATTTGAGGCCAGGCCATTTGATGGCCATATCAGATGATGGCTGATTGTAAATGCGATAGTAGTGAATTCAATCGGTGCTCAGGCAAATACTTATATTTATAAAGATTGTTTTTTTCCGTCGGATAAGATGAAGCGCGGCGTTGCCACTGCAAGCAAAATTAATAGACAAAAAACAAAAACGGAGTATCTTGACACTAAGTTTTTTCTTCCTTGCTATAATATCGAAGAAAAAGAAGCGAAATAAATATCGAAATATCGATAGAAATATATTAAAATGGCTACCTGTAAATAGGCAGCAATTTTAATATATTTCCATTTTAAAGATTGTTAAGGTTCTGCTATATTTAAAATTCGAACGTACTAAACAGATTAATGACGGATCGAACCCGATGTCCACATGTCTATCATCCAGACCCAAATCCAGATTTGCTATATTATTTCGTGTTTTAATATTTAATTTTAATATAAATTTAAACGTTTCTGTACTTACAGAATAACCTATTTACCATTCTATTGTGCTAAGATTAAATATTCAAAAATTTCAAAATCGCAGCAGGGTATGCAGAGGGAACCTAGAATTAACACATTCCTTTCCCCACTTTTCGCCGAATTCTGGAGGCATTGCGTGTTGAGGAAGTCAAGAAGGAACTCAAGAAACCGTACAGAAACTGAAGAAATTAAAATATACATTTAAATAAATATTTAATTTCTTTGAGAGGGGACCGAACCCACAACCAGCCGCTTTGTGCCCCTGCGCCACGACTGGCCTCAAAATATGAAATTTGAAATTATGATTTTTTATTGATTTTTGTGATTGTGTCCGTAATGGCCTTTGTTAAACGATAACACATAAGTGAGAAACATCTGGTATAGGTAACTCAAGAAAAAAAACAGAGTTTTCTGTTTCGTTTGGTGTCTGTCTGTCATTCCACGAAATTCCTAAAAAAGAAAAAAAAATAATTTGAACGTAGCAAGATTTGAACCCACACAGCTTAAATCTCTCTACTTTTAAATTTATATACGTTTTCTAAAAAATATATACTACTTATTGTTGAAGAATAATCACATTATACTCCAAAAAATATAAAAAATGATTATTACACATTTTATACATAATTAAAAGCAACTTTTCATATTATTTTCTGTTATTGTAATTTTTTCAAATCTCTACAGTCATTTATTCAAATTAAACAACAATTTCTACACCTCTGCTTAGAAGTTCCTAACCTAAAGAATTATCACAACACTATAACAGTGTCAAATTCATCTACAAGTATAATACTCCCACCTAAATAATTTGAACTTTCAATACTAAAATAACGTTAAATATATCGCCACCTACATCACCTACTCTTATCGTATCGTACGATGTGAATTATTGTTTGAAAGATACACGCCAATCTGTCCATACTCGACCCCTTGCTGTTATTACCTAGAACATCCACAATTTTCAACTTTATCACCTTGTGTTAGATGCTATTTTCGAATGACAATATAAAGTCTATTACGTATAACATGTGGTTGACAGAAGCCGAAACAAATCGTTTTATCGACCATCGCTGTAGTGGATTGAAAAGCAAAGTGCTTGATTAAATGCCGTATGCGAAGTCATTTTCTCGTTTCCTCATTTTCTATGTTTACTTTAATGTTGATCGTGTCATATATACTTTATTTAAAAAGTTTGTAAAAAGTTTTAAGCCTCAACTCATGGTTGAGGTCAGTCGTGTTGCAGATGCACAAAATGTGTCTGTAAACGTGACTGGTTGTGCATTCGATCCCCACTCAAGAAAATTAAATATTTATTTAAATTTATCTCTCAATTTCTTCGCTCTGTTGTCGAGGAAAAGCGCGGCGTTGAGTTGAGTTGAGTTGAGTTCCGCCACTCAACATGCAATGCCTCTAGAATTTGGCGGAAAGTGGAGAACGGAGTGTCTTAACACTAAGTTCCCTCTACCTACCCTAATGTGTGCGGGATACAATGTGTGCGTGAAGCTGATTAATTTACAAATTGAATACGATAATATGTAATTGTAAATACCTAGTATATATAAATATATAGTTTCTACATATACTAAGATTTATTTGAAGATCAACAAATCTAAACATAGTAAATCAATATTGAGGTCAATAAATACACTATAAATCTAAAGCTGAACTAACAGAGTTCGTGCAAATGATATCAACGGTACTAATGCATGTAATCATTATATCACAACCACAGATGGAAAGTAAAATTAAATTAAGCTGTATCCCACACACAATCAGGTAGGCAGTGGGTACCTAATGATAAAACACTCCGTTCTTATTTTTCGCTGAATTCTGTATTCAGCATGGCATTGGCGAAACGCCACGATTTGCCTCGACATCAGAGCGAAGAAGTGAAAATATTAAATATTTCATTTCCTCGAATGGGGATCGAACCCATAACCTGTGGCGGTTAGTGACAGGGTTGTGCCCCAACTGGTCTTTTTGAAAATTCTCTTCATCAGAATGAAAGGGATTAAAATAAAACATTTAAAAAGTCAATTTTAATAGTTTACATAACTTTTTTTTAGTTTATTTATATTTGTTTATAATGCAAGGTAGGTAGAAACAATTTAATGTTAAGCACCTATCCACGGAAGAATTTCAAATTCGAAACACTGCATATTAAGAGTACTGCGTTAGAGTGTTAACTTCTCTGGAAACGGCGGCGTTGAGTTATATAAGAAGAAATTAATATAATAACTCTCCTGAATAGGAATCGTGCCCATACCTAGTGATGTGTAGGTTACACGACTGTTGCCTTTGTAATAATTGTGTTAAATTTAATTTTGAATACTTTTCTTTATTAAACTTGGATATTACTATGATATTCTTGACGGCCACGTTTCTGCATACGAACCTTAAATGTCGATTTTCTATAATTAACGAGTTGCCACTATCGTTATTTATAGCTGTTGTGTTTTCACTTGTATGGCTATAGTGGTAATGCTAAAAGCGTCACTATAGAGCCATTACATTTAATTAGAAATATTGTAATTTGCTTGTTTATCCAGAAATAAGCTTAATAGGTTTAAAGTCCCTCGTTGAGCAGATGCACCGCGTGACGGTTTTGGGCTCGATTTTTACTCGAGAAGAATGATGTATTTATACCTTATCTACGGTAGAAATGCAAAACGTGATATTGAGCTCCACCTCAATACTTCTCGAAAATTGGCAAATGGAGTGTCTTAACATTAGGTTCCTTTTGCCTACCCTGAATACCTAAACTACTTATTGTACAACCTAAAATCGTTAGGTTATAAACAATCCAAAATAAGTCACAATGGCTTATAACAATTCACACAAACCAATCTAAAATTTCCACTTCTAAAGATAAATTTGTTGAATCTAAATTTTAATCTTTGCAAACAGCAAGAAAGATATATAGCGCCGATTAAAATCTACCATTGAGATTTATTTGGTATAAGGCCTTCGGTTAATTGGAAGTTATGTACTGTCTTCGAGTGATTGTTGAAAATTTATAATTACTTCACGTTTTACGTTTATAGTTTAATTTTGTGGTTGAATTTTTTGAACCAAAAATTTTCCTCACTTCTTGTTTGTTGAGTTGAGAAACTCGACACCGCACTTTATCTTATTGCCAGAATTAGGGGAATGACAATAATAAGAATTGAACCCACAATAGTTAGACGCAGTACCACTAAGGTATGATGGCCTGATAAAAATTTAAATCAAAAATCATCGATGTCTGTATATGAACGATATGTTTTAAATATAAATATGTTAAAGATTGTAATAGAACCCAAAACAATGTTAAAAACTAAATAACTGTATAGTACAAGCGGGCGAAGCCGCTAGCAGGTTGCATGCCAATTAAGTCTAGTTCTAAAGAGCGATATCACCTCAGACATGTAAAGCGTCTACTATCCTTAATCTAATATTGTTATAATCAATTATATATTTGCAAAGAAAAGTTGTTTAAACTAGATTTGAAGAAACGTGACGACGAATGTATATTGAGAGTTAAGAATTTAAGCAAGAATTTAAGAGAATATTCCCGAAAACGATTTAATTCGTTTCAAGTAAATATCAGATACTTATGTATGTATAATTGAAACCAGTCGTGGCGCAGGGGCACAAGCGTATGAATGTAAATGCTACATGTTATCGGTTCGATTCCTCGACTTGAGGAAATTGAATATTTGATATGTTCATTTGAGTTCCGCCACTCATTACATAAAGTGTCTTAATGGAGATCGATCACATTCGGGAACCTCCGAATTTCAAGGTAATCTGTTTAACATTAAGTCACTTAAATTCCCCAGTTTCTACCTTCTAAATTATTGAGGCATTGCGTGTCAAGAGGTGAAGCTCAACGACGCGCATTGCCTCGTTACCAGAGCAAGGAAAATTAAAATATTAAATCTTCCATTTCTCCGAGCTGAAATCGAACTCACAACCGTCACATTTATAGCAGTATGCTTGAACTTTATATATTTACAATATTATCTAAAAAAAACTTAACGATATCTTAAAATTACTTAAATAACATAAGCTCTACAAATTAGTAACTGTAGACATAATAACTACCGGAAACTGCGAGGACTCTCCTTTGGTAGAGATTCAGCTCAATTTATCACTCAAGTACAATGAAAGTGCACAGGGCTGTGTCGCTATGCCTTTTTTTATTAATTTAAATTAGAAAATAATACAATTTAAAAAATATAGAAGATCCTGCTTTATCCGCATAGTAGCAGATGGAATACTAAATATATATATTTAAGTTTCTTTGAATAATTTTGTTAAACATGTTTTTGAATTTTTTTCTAATGTAAATAAACATATCAATTTCTATGTACATAGATGAGAGTTGGAGTTACTAATATTCAGACAACTATAAAGATAAATAAATCACATTAACATAAATTTAAAGATAATGAAGAAGTGTGTCGAAGAAATAAAATATTTATTTAATTTATATTTCCATTTGTACGCTCTGGTGTAAAGGCACAGCGTTGAGTTCCGCACGTTCTGGAATTCTGCGGAAAGAAGGGATCGAAGTATATTAACACTAGTTTCCCTCTGCCTACTCTGTTGTTTGCGGGATACAGCGTAAAGCTGATTTTATAAAAATAATGAATATAATAAGAATAATAAGGAGGCAAAGCGCGGCGTTAAGTTCCGCCTAGAAAGTGAGGAATGGAAGTGTCTTAATGGAAACGAAGTGTCATCACACTGTTTCCAGTTACCTTCTACCTACCTGCTATGTGCATACAGCGCGAAGCTAAAAAATAAATTATATTGATCAACAGCAACCCTAGCTATCTCTATATATGTACCTAATATTTTACATTGAAGGACAAGCCTTTGTTCCCTCCGTCCATTGTAGCTTGCGAAATTAAGATGTTCTGAAAATAATAGAATTTCCGATTGTATGGGCAACCATCAATAATTTTTGTTATTAGATGGACACACAAAAAGGGACCTTTTCTTTTCAAATATAACGTTCTTATTACAATTATAGATAAACCATAATATGAGTATGAGTGCTATTGCGTTTTATTGGATGTTTTTTTCATATTTACGTTGTATTGTACATATAACAGAGAAGGGGGTACCTAGTGTCAAGACACTTCGTTTTCCGTTTCCCCCCGACTTGAAGAGTGTTGAATGATGGATTTAAACGCAACTATATATATGTTTGTTTATGAGAGCGAGGAAATGATACTTTTTCATTACTGAATGGGTATTCAGTCTACAGTCAACGGGTTTAAACCAATCAGACTTTACACCATGACTTCTTCTGTAAATAAAAAAATCATAGCTTAAATATTATCGTTAACCTTGTATTTCGCTTATTTTTCTAAATTTCTTTGATGAACCTAGTATTAAGATACTCCTTTTCACATTTTGCCTTACTTTGCCTTGGTACCAGAGTGAAGAAATAAAAATATTAATGAATAATAATTCGTTCCCCCGAGTTTGAATCGAACCCATAACCCGTCGCGTATACATTCACCCCCTTTGTTCCGCTGCACCACGACATCCTCTTATCGTCTGTTAACGTTGCTATTTCTAATTCACTAAAGAAAAATAAACATCTCAAGCAAAGCCAATCAATCCACTAAGCCCATTCTTAATGCTGCCGTTTTAAGTGCGGTCGGTGGTCTTAAAAGCTTACGGCAGTCCCGATGAAGACCTATGTCAGAGACTCCAACGAGGATTACTTGGAGGTACCGTGTCGACCTCATGTCATACCTTAATCCGTATGGCCGTTCAGATGTTACTTGCCATGTTAAAACACTATTGCCTGAAATTTCGTTAACAGGAAACTGGATGAGGAAAATTTATTAACTGATTTTCTTTCTATTCTAGCCCTTTATTTAGTCGGAAGTGAATAATACAAAAATTATAATTGCAAAAATAAAAATAATTAATATTATTGTTATCATATCATTAATATGAAAGAAGAATGATTAGAAGTGTGGTTGGTAAAATGTGGAATGGAGATGGAGGTGAAGGAGGTGAGGGGATTTGTAAAAAAACATGGCGTAACGTATAGGGAGAATCGGTTATGGTGTAAAAAAATAAAGAAAAACATATAATATTATTTAAATCTACACGCTTCACTAATGTATGTTTTAATTTCCTAAAAGTTCTGTAGCTGGTCAAACTCGTTGCCAGCATTTATATTTTCTAAGTCATACAATTCAACAGTCTCCAAATTGAGAGTATTTGCTAGGTAAGCATGTTTCATCGTATACATCAACACTAATGGCCAGTTTCACTACTGGTTGATAAAGTCCCAGACAGCCTTATCTGTTAGACAAGCTATTATTTTTTTCACATGTCTCCAATAGCAATATCTAGTAGATACAAATTTATCATTTGAATTTCATTTTTACATACTTATTTGTAATTTAATAATTTAAAAATCGTATGAATTGTGATTTACTGTTATCGTTTATTAATGAGAAAACTATTCTTTAAAATATAAGAAATAATTATTTCGTATTTTCATCCTGTCTGTGGAATAGCATTAATTATCAGATTACTATCTGAAACTTCATTTGTTGTGGTTGAACCACATCAAATTTGATCAAACCTGTCTTTAGAAAGCACTGAAAGAATATTTTTTCCTACGAAAATGGGACTAAACTGAATTTTTCATTTTATGTGATGCAACTCGTATTTTCTTAAGCCTGAATTACTTTATTATAATAAGTCGTATCTTAAGAGATATCAAATATTTTGTTCATCAAAAGTGGTAGTCTAACTGTCCTGTTACTTGGCTTTTATTTTTAATTTTTATTATCACATTTTTTTTAATCAGAATATAGTGATTGATCTTTGCACGTATATAAATGTACCATACATTTATATACGTTCAAAATTTTACTTTAATGAATATGAAATCGCTATATAATCATTTTATATTTAGTATTCACATTATAATAATCTCATTTAATTGTGGCCTACAAAGTTATATTTCCGCTGTCAGCAGAATCGACACAGTATTAATTTCGCCAATTTATTACGCCGTTTCACTTAAAATTAATGGATTTTAAATAATAATATTATGATGCGTATGACCTGAGTGTATTTTTCAGTGGAATAAACGCTAGATTTAAATTCTTGCATGTTCATATAGGATTTTTATTTTTTTATATTTTATTTGATTATTTAAAATTTTACGACATTGCCGGGTAGGCGAAGGCAGTTTTGTGTTAAAATACTCTGTTCCCCACTTTTTGCTGAATTTTTAAGACATTACTAGTTGAGTGGTGGAACGCATTGCTTATTATTACGGATGCTTATTATTATGGAGCTTATTACTAAATTAATTATAATAATTTTCCAAGTCGGCATTCGAAGTCGCATTCGACCAGAATTATTATTTATAAAATTTTAATTACTATTTTTCAAAATAATACTTATTTAGACCTGACGCCGTGCTTAATGGGGACAGGATACTTAACTTTAGCTTCCTAGGGTACCTTTCTATGTGGATGATACAGCGTAAAGCCCAAATAAATATTTAAACCTACAATCTTAATCTCAAATTTTACAAGGTTATGCACCATATAATATTATTTACAATGTAAACATACAAAACAGCCCTTACATTTACACGGGTACTCATTTTATGGAATATTTGAGTAATGGTAGAGATTATCTCCTCCTTGTTCTGAACAAGATACGTGAGCGTTGTAGGTGTAACGGCGTGTTTATTTATTGTACTATATCTCGTAATAGGGACAGATTAAAGGGATAAATATGCTTAATATTTTATATTAATGTTGTTTGTTTCTTAATTTTTTATATGAAGTTATATGGCACAGCGGCACAGAATTAAACTGTGAACGCGATGGTTCTTGGTTAAATTCCCACTTGGAGTAATGAGCTTAGCAGAGCATGGTCCAGCAGATCAAAAATAAAAGGGAGTTCTCTTTCTATGCAGCTGAGTTCTATAGTTCCTGACAGGTTTTAAAAATAGTTCTGGAGTTTTTACCCCAAAAATCTGCTAACTTCCTTTAGCAGTTTTTTTTTTGCAAATAAAACTCTGGGGGTGAGTCCTGTACATATAGGGATTAGTAAAATAGTTCCTGATCATTTTTAACAATAGTTCTGTTGATTTCACGAAGAACAAAATAAAACAGAAAAAAAGTTATTTTCGTAAATTGTTCAAATCGTAGTGTTATTTAAAAAAAGACATAAATTATGTTCCGACGCGGGAACTCTTCGATTTTTATAAAATATCTGTTATAAACAGTCTGGTACAAAACCAGAACTGCAGTAAAAATGCCAGCAGAACATAGTTGAAAATTCGAATTGATCAAAAATATCAATTTAAATTGTTGAGACATAACAAAAATTTTAAGAGTTGTTAGTATCGTGCTTAGAAGCGGGAACTCTTCGTTTTCCACCTAATTATTAAGAGTGCCAGTAAAGTGTTGAAAGAAGTGTCTTAACACTGGATTTCTTTCAGCCTGCACTGCTCCATATGTGCCAAGTCGGAAGCTAAAATATGAAGATTAATAAAAAAAATATTTGTAAAAAAAAAACCCCCACTGCAGAAAACTAAAAAGAAAATAAACAAGCTCAATAGTTTATTAGGATTAACAGTCGGGAGCTATTTAAATTATGCGGGGTTTCTGGTAAAGATTTTATTGATTGAAGAATTACTTATAGGTTTTTTTATATTGTTTTTTTTTCACTAAGTCCAATGGTGTCCCACAGCCGCTATGATTGTTTTTTTTAACGTCACCTATTTAAGAACACTTAGGCTGCTAATACGAATCTAACGATACCTCAAATATGTAAATACGTTCAGCAATTCTGGAGATATGAGGTAATAAAGAATATTACATACATACAAGATACGCGCGTAAAAACATAACCCTTCCTTAGCAGTCAGGAATAAAAATGTTGCGTAATGTTAAGATATTAAACTATAAACCCTGTGCTACACTCTGTCCCTCATTAAGGTACTTCCGTTCCCAACATTTCGCTGAATTCTCGAGGCATTCTTTGCGTGTTGACTGACAGTATCAACGCCACGCATTGCCTTAATATTTAATTTCCTCACGTAGGAATAGAACTCACAGCCTGTCGCGCTTACAGTCGTACGCTTGTGCCCTTGCGACACGACTGGCCTCAAAAAATATATAAATATAATCATCCTATTGTAATAATATTAACTTTTCTTTCTTTGCCAGATATTAATATTTTTTTAAAATTTTACAAGACGAAAACAAAAGAAGAAAACGTTTTATTTTCTTAACGTTGACTTTGGAAATATAAAGTAAAAAAAGCAATTTATTTAGTAATTTTCATATCTCAGTTCTAAATCAGTTGTTCGGTTCTCCCTATTGCACAACTAATTTACCTGTGTTGACATTTACATGACCTTGGAATACGAAACAAAAGGTTCTGTAAGAAAAAAGAAAACTTTTAGGACTTTTTATGGAAATATTGTTTATTGGTCATTGTTTTCATTAATATGGTAAAGTTCTACTTATTCTGAAATATTAAAGATGAAATATTTTGTATTTTTATTCCTTCGCACTGATGTAGAGCGCGGTGTTAAGTTCCACCAATCAACACGCAATGCCTCCAGAATTCATTGGAAAATGTCTTAACACTCTACTACCTGCCTCTTAATCTTCTACGTGTGGGGTACAGCCTGAAACTGAAGAAAAAACCAAAAATTGGACAAAAAAACAAAAATGTATATTAAATGTTCTTTGTATTACAGTTCGTATAATACTAATATACACCACTACCACGTTAACAGCGTCTCATAATAGCATAATTAATACGTCTTATGGTAATTTCCGGTAAGAAAATGTATGTTATTTTTTTATTTGAAAGTAACATTATTTTTTCATTAATTAAGTTGATGTTAATTAGTTTCGTGTAACATTGTTCAGAACAAGCGTGATGCCAATTCGTATTATGTTCAAAGTATTTATATTTTTTTTTAATATATCGTTGCTTAGTAATACAGCTGACTGTGAATCCGCTGGGTGCGGGTTTGAATCCCGCTCGATGGAATGAATTATTTTCACTTCATCGCTCTGGTAACAAGACAAAGAGCTATCTATTGTCGTTTTAGTGCCAATTTTTGTATGTTTTTTTTGTGCACGTACCAGGAAATAAAAATGTAGAATAACTAATTTCCTCGAGTGAGAATCAAACTCATAACCTTTGCATTTACAGACGCACGACTATGCTCATGCGATCACAAGGCGGTCTCTCCTTGTGAATCATTATATCTATCTAATATAAGTTGCATATAAAGACATATATCATATCCGTTGGAATCTCATATAGAACAGAGAGCTTTAACACCAACCTCTCCACCTACCCTGCTACATATATGCGAGATAAAGCGACAAATTGTTAAAAATAACACAAAATTTCACTGTTTCACCAACATTTTACTTGTCAAGTACAAGACCACTTGTCCGAGACGTCTTAGCAATTAAGAAAGTCATTCGTTCGGCTTCTAGCAACACACTAACCAAAACATGTGTGTACGTCTTATGCTACGTTTGCAGTTCCAATTATTTCGGCACTCTCGTGCTACTCATGAACACCGTGCTTCTAGTAACAATGTATGTTTTTCAGTCTAAAATTTCTTGTTATTTTCTAAATCTGTGCAAAATCTCTATATACGATACTTTTGGCAGTCAAAGGTCTTCATTTTGCTCCGCCACTCAACACACACAATTTCAAAAATATGGCAAGTCAGTAAATGGATAATTTTAACACACTCTCTCTCTCTCTCTGACTTCGTTAATATGCGGGAATAACGTGAAGTTAAAAAAAATGCTGTATTTATTTATTTTTATTCCGTATACCCTCCGAATTTTGTGGGCGATGCAACAATCATATATGTCGAGGACATATATAATACAATTAGAAATGTTTTTTTGCTTTAAATAAATAGATTTTTATATCACAAAGAATAAGCTAAATAGAGGACTAGAAATTAAAATAATGATTAATTACTATCATTATTAAAATGATAGTAATATATCATTATTATCATTTCTATAACAGATATAATTATTCAGGAACAATTTGCATGCAAAAATAAATTCTAAACGAATTAAAATTCACGTCACGTCACCAAATCGATATTCGAGTGAATACTTAAAACTTCTATTCGGTCTGGAAAGTTTACAGTAGTCCACAGATTCAATTATAAAGTGAATCCATTCAGCTTTTTGTTAAACTGTAAAAATATATTTAAAGGAATGTCAATGATGTCCTCGTGGTGCAGCGGGTACGGGTTTGATTCCAGCTCAGAGGAATAAATTATTTTCATTTGCCCGTTCTGAAAATAAACCATTCAACATTCAATATCTTTAATATTGAGCGGAAAGTAGGGAGTGTCTTAATACTAGGTTTTCGCTGTTTTAGATATGAGAGATACGTGAAATATCATTATATTTCTGTTTAGTCAGGATGAAAAAAATAAAAGCAAAATGTAGCTTCAATTTTTCGTATAGCCGAGATTTTAGTCCTAAGACACTCAGGTCCCCATTTCTATTTGTACTTATTATGTTAGCGTTTGTAATTTTATAATTTAAAGTTGTTTGACTAATATTTTATTGATAAACTTTATAATTCTCTCTTTGACTTTTGATTTTTAAATAATATTTTGTGAAGTCAAATGACACCAATTTCATGTTATAATTGTACTTGTCAAGATAGTTTTTGATTTGACTAATTTTAAAAATATAAAAGGCATTACATTAGCAGTATGGATTCATTCTTTGCTTGTGCCTTGACAAGTACAATTCTATATTAAGATTCAGTGGTGTATAAGAAGGAAATATATACGTGATAGAACTGAAGAGCTGTTTTTCTGTTATTTAAAATACCCGAGGAAGCTTTTAGTTCAGAAGTGGCGAGTATTTCCACGTTAACACGTCAAAAGGATATATTAAGGCCAGTATAAAATATTTTTATTTTTTTATTATTTTTGTATTGTTTAAAATAATAGTTTGCATTACGATACCTATATACAAAGGTATGAATATTTGTTATATATTTAGTTTTTTTTATTTTTTAGTCCGTAAACTAATACAACTGGGTGTAAGTTTCAGATTTGAGTCATGAATGTAAATGGAAATCACCATCAAGGTGTAAGAAGACGCAAACATGAACGTGGGCCAGTCTTGGGTCGTGAGCTGAGTTCGCGCTCATCTAGCAGATGTTTATCCAAATCGGATCATCGAACTTCGAGGTTATCTTCTCGTGCAGATTCCAGTTATCAACATTGATTAGGGCAACGTCGCAGTCCCAAGCGACGAAGAAGAATACTGGTGAGTGAATCTTCTAATCCTGATAGTGATTGTGGAATAGAAGATAGACCCCGTTCGTTACGAAATAATGTTAACGATGATAAAGAAGTACCTACGTTTAAAACGCGATAAGTAATTAACCTACTTAAAGCAATACCATCTACATCGTCCCAAAACCAAAATCATTTTTCAATGATTTCTAACGCGATACCCAAATTTAACCCGGCAAATAAAGAACAAACTATAGATATATTCCACCGCCGCGACAACTGCTGAGCTCACGCGTTATCTAAGTCGAGCTATTTTAATAATATTAAACGGTGGAAAAAGTTATTTATCGGGAGTGAATTGCTTACTTTTTTCAATATATAGTGTGTAATATTCATTGTATATAGAAGAACTGTGTATATATTAAATTTTATCCTATTTTTAACGGACTTTGATCCTTAATTATCGTCAAGGTTAAGTGAAAGTTGTGTTGTGTTGTGTTTACTAGAAACGCGTTAGCGATACAAAATAAAAGCAAATTAACGTACTGTCCTACCCTCTTCAAAAATGGAATGTAAATTGTGTACTGATGTTTTAAAAATTGAGGACTCAATCAAATGCACGGTCTGTTTAGGATTTTTTCATTACTCCTGTGCCAGTTTAAAGGATATTGACTTTAAAAAAATGCTTCCAATGAACAAAGCTAAATGGAAGTGTCCTGCCTGTAAGCCTACTAAGAAAGGCGCCGCTAATATTAGTCCTAGACTGACTACTGCAGCTTCAAGCTGTGTCGCTTTGGAGTCCACTCAACCTCAATTGCAATTACAGCAAGATGGTAGTATGAAATCAATTTTAAATTATTTTGATGACCGTTTCAATAACCTTCATGCCACTGTGGAATCATTTAAATGTTCTGTCACTGAAGAACTCCGAAATCTCTCCGAAGCTGTTAATACCTGGTCTTCAAAAATATCTCATATTGAGTCCTCTGTCAATTGTCTTACGGAGCGGATGAATGATGTTGACCACGAACTGGCTAAATTAAATAACTATTGTGCTGAAGTCGATGATTTGAAGTTAAAGATTAAAGAATTATCGGAAAACTCCATTAGAAGTGACCAATGGGTTCGTCGTTCTAACATTCAGATTAACGGAGTGCCATATAAGAAAGGCGAAAACTTAATTCAGATAGTTAAAACATTAGCATCTAAAAGCAATTTCCCTATTAATGTTGATACGGATGTGGACTTTGTAACACGAGTGGCAGTAAAGAATGATACTACTGACAGTAAACCCCGTCCAATTATTTTGAAAATGCAGGCGCGTTATAAAAAGGACGACTTTCTCTCGTCAATACGCAAACTGAAGGGACTGCTTGCGACTGACATAGGCTTCACGGGCATAAATAATCCGATATATGTCAATGATCACCTATCTACATATAATAAGGCTTTACTGAATAACGCTAGGCGTAGAAGTAAGGAGAAAGGGTATATGTATTGCTGGGTTCGAAATTGTACTGTTATGGTCCGTAAAACACACAATTCTCCGGTCATCCATATCTCTTCTAATGACTGTTTAAAAAAAATCTCATAAGTACTATAGTGATATTGAAATACGATTATAGTATTCGTATTCCTATGTTAATTTATTTATATCTTACTTACAATGGTTGCATAGTAAATGTGTTAAGGTGTCTCTATTTGGGCTATTGTAATTATTTTCATTTTTATTATTGCGTGGTATTTTGGTTTCTTTATTGCAGATATTTTCAATCAATTAAGCTGATAGTACCTTTATTATTATTCCTATGTTTAAACTTAAACATAATTGTTATACCTTTGTTTTTTAAATATTATTCATTTTATAATGGCTTTTAGTATATTCTATCAAAATGTCAGGGGACTTCGCACTAAAACTAAACAATTTTATAATAATTTGCTAAATAATAATTATGACGTAGTCTGTTTAACTGAGTCCTGGCTGTTAGACGGGATTTTTGATGAGGAACTCTTTGATCCACGTTATATTGTATACCGTAATGATCGTGATTATACTCGTTTAGGAGTAAAGAGAGGAGGTGGTACTCTCATTGCTATTCGGCAAGGAAGTGCATCTATTGATATTCGACACCCCAGCACGTCTCCTGAATTACCTGATGCAGATATTACGAGTCTTACATTGATCCTCGGACAAGGTTTGCCTTGTAAAAAGTTGCACCTATTCTGCTGTTATTTCCCCCAAAATCCGAAACAATGCGACTCTGAAGCGATTTTCTTTGAATACATGTCGGACTTGTATATTAACAACCGCAGCGATAGCTTTATTATATTAGGTGACTTCAATATTAGTGAAGCTAGGTGGTTGTTACAGTCTGACGAGCACTTGGCAATTCAGAATGCCTCGGACAATAATCTTATTTTACAATTATTCGCATTTATGTCTTTTACTGGATGGAATCAATATAATTCCATCTTTAATAACAATAATAGGCTATTAGATCTCGTTTTATCTAATTCCACTTGTGTGGTTGAGAGGACAGACCCATTATCACTACCGGAAGATAATCATCATCCAGCTCTTTTAATAAATGTAGAGGAAGGTATTGTTCACAATTCATTGAGAGAACCTCCACGCATTGTACATCGTTTCTATGATGCCGACTATGAGGCCATTAACTTTGAGTTAAATAAAATTAACTGGGTTCAACAACTCTCTTCTCACAACATTACGGATGCAGTTGATAAATTTTATCTTATAATAAATAACATTGTTGACAAATTTGTACCAACTAAAACAGTATACAACAGTAACAAATTTCCAGCTTGGTATTCTAGACGCTTGATAAAACTAGTAAATAAAAAACTTAAAGTACATAAAAAATGGAAGATTTACGGAAGAAGTAGTGACTATAATAAATTTTCTCATCTACGACATGAGACAAAACGTTTGGAATTGGAATGCTATGTCTTCTTTATTGATAAAGCTGAAAGTAATATTCGTGTCAATTCAAAACAATTTTGGTCCTTTGTTAAGTTAAAGCGAGTTAATGATTGTATCCCTGACAGCATAGTCTTCAATGATCAAATTTCCTCTGATGGCCAAGCTATCGCCAATACGTTCAACTCTTACTTCCAATCTGTTTTTGAATTTGATACTGGAGTTACGGTTGGGGAAACTAATTCTGACTCGGAGTATAACTTATGTGTAAACAATGTCAACATTACTTGTGAGATCATAGAAAAATATCTTTTGAAACTTGACCATTCTAAAGGTAGTGGACCTGATAAATTGCACCCCATATTTTTAAAACGATGCAGATCTCAAATTTCCGTCCCATTATACATACTGTTCTCAAAATCTTTACATTCGGGGTCTTTACCTCATATTTGGAAAAGGTCTATCATTGTCCCAGTCCATAAAAGCGGTGATAAACGAAATGTAAAAAATTATCGGGGAATATCTAAACTTTCTGTTATTCCCAAATTATTAGAAAAAATTATTTACGATAATCTATTTCCTCTTATACGTCCCCGACTAATCCCCCAACAACATGGTTTTATAAACAAACGCTCCACAGAAACTAACCTGTGTGAATTTATAGATATAGTCCTCAACGCTATGAATTGTGGGTATCAAGTTGATGTTATCTATACTGACTTCTCGAAGGCTTTCGACAAAATCTCGCATTCTCTGTTAATTGATAAAATTAAACAAGCTGGTATTCACGGTGATCTTTTAAGATGGCTGGAATCTTATCTTCGTGATAGAACTCAAGCAGTGGCTGTGAGGGGCTTTACTTCTAGCTTTGTGCCTATTACTTCTGGTGTGCCACAGGGTTCCCATCTTGGGCCTCTTCTTTTTAACATTTTTCTTAACGACATTATACAATCTTTTCAACATTCTAAGTCACTACTTTATGCTGATGATGCAAAAATCTTCAAAATTGTAAGAGAACGTGAGGATTGTACAAAGCTACAGATGGATCTAATCAATTTTGATAAATATTGCACATCTAATGAATTATTCCTTAATCTTGACAAATGCTGTGTAATAAGTTTCTGTAGAAAGAAATCTCCCATCTTATTCGATTATTTGATTCGTGACAGGAACATATCAAGAGTCTCCGTTGTTAAGGATCTTGGTGTATTATTGGATGCCGGTCTTTTATTCGACAAACACATTGTCAATATTATAGGAAAAGCATTTAAAATGCTTGGATTTATATTTAGACAGGGATGTGATTTTAAGAACATACGTACATTTAATCTTTTGTATAATTCATATGTTAGATCTTATTTAGAGTATGCTTCACCTGTCTGGAACCCACAGTATGATAAATATATATTTGCAATTGAAAGCGTCCAAAATAAATTTATACGGCGATTACTATACAAATTTAAATTGGACGATGCTCAGAATCTAAATATTTTATCATTAAAAAAACGAAGAGGATATAGAGATCAAATTTTTTTGTATTTGTACAAACTCTTACACAACCTTATAGATTCTAACTATCTGCTAAGTAATATTCACATAAAATGTCCAACTTTTAGTGCCCGATCTAGAGATACCTTCTACATTTCTGCTCGAAAAACTAATTATGCCAAAAATTGTTTTTTACTTAGGTCTTGTAGGGCATACAATAACTGTTTTAGCGATATAGATATATTTCATAACAATTTTAAACAATTTTCACGCAGAATTATTGACAAAATTCACCTGAAATGAAAATCTTAACCTTTTCTTTTGTACAATTTAAAAAAATATATATATTCAGTCCAGTAAGTTAAACTTAATTATAATAAGCAGCTTGTTTATCTTCTTTATATATGCATGTGTATTTGTGTATATGTGTGTATGTGTATATGTATATATATATGGACATGCGCGCATGCATGCACACGTGTACGCATGCACGCGTGCGTGCATGTGTGCACATATGTGTGTATGTATGTATGCGTGTGTGTGTATGTAGGGTGTATACATGTATATATTGTAATTTTCTTTTACATATGTATTATGTTCTTTTTCTTTTTTTTTTGTTCACTCCATGTCTGATGTATAAGTGGAAACTTTATTGGCTAATGTAATGTAGATATGTACTAGCTTTAAGTATTGTAAGCGCTGTTTGTTTCCCAATATAAAAATAAATAAATAAAAAAAAATAAATAAAATAAATAAATATTTGCTTAACGAAAGTAGAGGAATGTTCAAAGTTATATAAATGGTCAAAACTAAATTACTCCATTATACATTGCCTAAACTTATGTGAGTTGGTAAATTATTGTATGAGAGAATTCCTTCAGTTAATTTTACGAAAAATTAAGCAAAACTTTTCCAACTATCCAAAACTATGTGCAGCTTTTACATGAAATGCTTTATCGTAAACCTAGATATAATGAACCCTTAAAACATATTTTTATCATAAAGTAAATTTATTAAATAGATGTGAAATATACGGTAAAAAGGCTATTAATTGTATTATCTCTGCTTTAGAGGACCGTAGCCTACGAGTCGGAAAAAAATTGGTATGCGTAAAAGTTTTGCGTATAACAGTAATACACCGCGATCATCTCCAATTAAGTGTTTTAATTGCGGAGAAGATGTACATCCTAGTTTTAAATGTTTAAAATCATTAAAAACTTGTACTGTTGTTAACGTTTAGAACATTCTGTTTCCCAGTGTAAACGGTTACAAAGAAATGCTGACAATAAAAATATTTCTGAAGTTAAGTTTGCTGGCACTTTAGAAAATAAATTTATAATACCTATTGTTTTAAATCGAAACGTGACTACTTTATACTATGTAGATTTAGGCAGTCGATCTACTCTAATGAGACCATCTGATTTTAGAAATATACATATAAAATATGAACCGGTACATGACATTTCGCTAAAATGTTTTGATAATTACTTAATAAAACCAATCGGTAAAGCTACAGTTCATTTAGAAATTCAAAAAGTTTCAACAAATATTGAAGTTCTTATAGTACAAGATAATTTATTAAAATATCCAGTATTATTAGGTCACAATTTTACAGAGCAAAATGGCATTGTACTTATTAAAACGGATAAAGAATTAATTTTACACAAAAAAAAAATATGTTGTGAAACACGTGGTGAAAAAATTAAATTAATCATAAGTCAAAATTTAATATTTGATACTATATCTTCAGTCCCAAAAGAAACCGGAAAAAATATAGTCGTGTAAAAGAGTCTATAAGAGTAACAAAATATTTGAAATATTATGTATTACCTGGAATATATACAATTAACAAAGGAATAGGTTGTGTAATTATATTAAACGTAAGTGAACAAGAAATAGATTTACGTAAATAAATTTAAGTAATGGAGGACAAAAATATAGTAAATATTAATAAGATAGAAGCAACCGTAGAGCAAAATTTTGAAGGAAAATGTGTAGTTGGCGATGTAGTGAATTCAGGCGATAAAATGAAACTTGAAGAATTATTATTTAAATACAGTAGATATTTTTCATTTAGTTTGTTGGACTTAGGTTTAACTCATTTAACAAAAATGACTATCAACTTAAAAGATTCTTCACCAGTCGTATATAGACCATACAGATTAGCTTACTCGGAGAAGGAAAAAGTAAAGGATATGATACAGGAAATGTTAAATTGCCGAATTATTACAGAGTCATCTTCAGCTTACGCGAGTCTAATCCTTTTAGTGACAAAGAAAACTATTGATCAGTGATTATGCATTGACTATCGAGCATTAAATGCCAAAACTGTAAAAGAACTTCCCTTTACCAAGAATCGAGGGCCAAATTGACAGTTTAGGTGGATATAAATATTTTATTACATAAGATTTGGCCTCGGGTTATTATCAAATACCTATTTCTCCATTATCTCAAGATAAAACTGCGTTTGTGACACCCGACGGTCAATATTAATTCTCGCGAATGCCGTTTGGCTTGGCTAATGCATCATCAGTGTTTCAAAAGACAATAAACACAATGTTGCACGAATCTAAAAACATTGCTTACGCTTTTATGGATGACATAATAATACCAGCAAATGTTAAGTATGGGATGATTAAGTTGGAATTAATTTTTAAAATTAACGTTAAAGGCTGGGCTCACTCTGAAACTTTCAAAATGTAGATTTTTGTTTAGTAAAATAGATTAGCTGGGTTTCGAGATTTCGGAAAAAAGGAGTTTGTCCGGGTAAAAGTAAAATTGAAGCCGTGTAAAAAATTCAAACACCTACTAACCTACATGAAGTGCCCCAATTTTTAGGCCTCGCTAGTTTTTTTTAGAAAATTTGTAAAAGATTTTGCTATTATTGCTAGTCCACTAACCAAACTATTGAAGAAAAATGTTAAATGTGAATGGGGTCCTTGTCAGATAGAGGCGCTTAACAAACTTAAAAAAAAAAGAGTTGATCAATAGACCAATATTAGCACTATATAATCCGAAAGCTAAAACGCAAGTTCATACGGACGCTTGCAGTAAAGGTATAGCGGAAATTTTATTACAGGAACATAGTAATGTAGTAGAACATAGGAACATAGTAATGTATGTAGTGGAACGTAGAACATATTATATATTTTGTCAGTAGAAACAGAATTGGCTAACAACAATGCAAAAGATAGATGACGAGATTTTAAATATAAAACGTATATTAGAAGACAGTGAAATAGAAAAAGCAATTGATATTTACAAAAATTTTAAAATTAAAAATGGAAAAGTATATAGAGTTGTTGATAATGAATTGAAATATGTAGTTCCAAAAGGTGTTAGCTGGCAATTATTGAAGAAAAATCGTGATGATTTAGGACATATTGGAGTTGATAAAACTTTAGAAAAACGAAAATCCTTATATTGTTTTGCTAAAATGAGAAAATTCGTAAAAAAGTATGTTCAATCTTGTCTTGAATGTAGTTATCACAAGACCCCCACTGGAAAAAGCAGGGTATGCTCCACACTATTCCAAAAGTTGATGAACCTTTTCACACCATTCATATAGACCATATTGGACCCTTTGTTAAAAGCAAATTAAGAAACTCCTATATATTAGTTATAATAGACGCTTATACTAAATATATTACTATTAATGCTGTTAAAAATACTAAAACAACTTTACAATTACTAAATCAATATTTTAGTTTATTTGGAGTTCCTTTTCGTATAATAAGTAATAGAAGTACGTCGTTCACGAGTAAAAGCTTTAAAGACTTTATTGTAAAACATGGGATCCGTCATGTATTAAATGCAGTTGCTATACCCCGAGCAAATGGGCAAGTAGAGCGCTATAATCGCACGATTTTAGTGTCATTGGCTATAAAAAAAATCATAATTATCAAGAAAACAAATGGGATAACCATTTAGAAGATATTCAGTTGGGGTTAAATACGACAGTTATAAAAACCTTCAGAAGTACTGTTTGGTTCATGATTACGTACTAAAAGCGTTGGTATAGTAAGTTCATTATTAAACAAACATGGGAATAAATAGATTTAATCAAAAACGTAGGCGACTTAGTTAGGGTTCAACGCGATATTAATAATAAAAATGGCAAATCAAAAAAAAACTTGTAGCGAAATTTCAAGGACCGTACAGAATTAAAAAAGTTTTAGAAAATGATAGATATATTGTAGAGGATACCCCAAATTACTAGAAAAAAATAATAGAAAATATAAAGGAATATTTTCGGTTAATAAAATGTTCCCTTGGACGTCTTATAATCAAAATCACTTTTGATATAGTTGATTCATGTGAAAGTAATGAAATTAACCATAATAATTAACTTTAGAAATTAATGATCAAGTTTCAATGATTATAATGAAATTGATAGTGTAAGGAAAGTGTAGTGTAGTGGTAGGATAGATAATTGCAAAGAGATTGATTATTTATTGTATTAATGTAAAGTTAAATGAGTTTAGCGAAATTGATATCGATAATAGTTAAGTAAAACGTATGTTAAATGATGATGATTAAGCATAGGTGCACATGAGACCGATAAGTCAAATGATGAGTGCATCTAGCTTACATGATAATCTGTACACACATGAGGCCGATAAGCCAACTAAGGAGTGTAACAGATATCGAATTGAATATGATAATGATAATGATTCTAGGATAATTTAGTAAGTAGGAAATTGATATGATTGTAGTCTGAGTGTACATGAGACCGATAAGTCAAATGATGAGTACACTTAGCTTAAATCATAATCTGTACACACATGAGGCCGATAAGCCAACTAAGGAGTGTAACAGATATTGAATTGAATATGATAATGATAATGATTCTAGGATAATTTAGTGAGTAAGAAATTGATATGATTGTAGTCTGAGTGTACATGAGACCGATAAGTCAAATGATGAGTACACTTAGTTTAAATCATAGTCTGTACACACATGAGGCCGATAAGCCAACTAAGGAGTGTAACAGATATTGAATTGAATATGATAATGACAATGATTCTAGGATAATTTAGTGAGTAAGAAATTGATATGATTGTAGTCTGAGTGTACATGAGACCGATAAGTCAAATGATGAGTACACTTAGTTTAAATCATAGTCTGTACACACATGAGGCCGATAAGCCAACTGAGGAGTGTAACAGATATTGAATTGAATATGATAATGATTCTAGGATAATTTAGTAATTAAGAAATTGATGTTATTAAGAAATTGATATGATTGTAGTTTGAGTGTACATTAGACTGATAAGTCAAATGATGAGTGCAACAGATATATTTAAGTTTTGTTTTAGTCTTAATGTAATTGTAGGAACAATTAATTGTAAGATGGCCGAGAAGATTAAGTTTTATATACATATCTATTTAATTTTGGTTGTATTTTTTTTTTCTTTCTCCTTTCGAGGGGACCCGAATGTAAAGGAAGGCCGAGCTGTTAGCGTTTGTAATTTTATAATTTAAAGTTGTTTGACTAATATTTTATTGATAAACTTTATAATTCTCTCTTTGACTTTTGATTTTTAAATAATATTTTGTGAAGTCAAATGACACCAATTTCATGTTATAATTGTACTTGTCAAGATAGTTTTTGATTTGACTAATTTTAAAAATATAAAAGGCATTACATTAGCAGTATGGATTCATTCTTTGCTTGTGCCTTGACAAGTACAATTCTATATTAAGATTCAGTGGTGTATAAGAAGGAAATATATACGTGATAGAACTGAAGAGCTGTTTTTCTGTTATTTAAAATACCCGAGGAAGCTTTTAATTATTTTTATCTTTTTTGAACAATTTATTCAGCTTCACGCTGTATCCCGCACACAGCAGGGTAGGCAGAGGAAACCTAGTGTTAAGACACTCCGTTCCCCACTTTCTGCCGAATTCTGGAGGCATTGCATGTTGAGTGGCAGAACTCAACGACGCGCTTAGCCTCGACACCAGAGCGAAGAAATGGAAATATAAATTTAAGTAAATATTTCATTTCCTCGAGTGGGGATCGAACCCACAACCAGTCGGTTTTACAGTCACACTTCGTGCCGCTGCGCCACGACCGGCCTCAACAATTTATATTTATTGATATTTGAAATCACATATTAGAGGAACATAGTATGATTAGCGTAGCAATCTCGACAACGTTTTTTTGTCTAACCAAATTATGAACATTTTTCTTGCTAATAGATATAAAGCAATCAAATATATCTTCAATTGAATTAATTTTAAAATATTTAAATAATATAGCAGTTTAAACCAAATCGACTTTCATACTAACTTTATTAATATCACCAACTTTGGTATACACACAACATAATCGACCATTAGAGGGCTTAGCAAGCATAATTGCCACTCTCAATAATAACAAGTTATTCTTGATTACAGTAAACAAAACCTATCATTAAATACAAAACCCCGGCATATGTAACGATGATATGAAAGGGGAATTATAATTTAGTTATTTATATCCATAATAACGATAATGGCTTACACTACCCATCTAATCAGGTATTTTTTGCGTCACACAGCAGAATAGGCAAAGAGAGCCTAATGTAAAGACCTTGGATAATAACTTACTATAAAATAGTAAAAGAATTAACTTGAATTAAACCAACATTAAATCCATCTTATTCCTACACTTAGACCCTAGAGATTCCTTAGGCAAAAAAATATAATCATTTTACCAAAGAAATAGGAAAATCTTAGCGCGCCTGTAACTGAATTGCATCAAGTTCGAAATTCTTTAATTTTCGAAATTAATACCCAGAAACGTCCAAAACTGTTCTATATAATATTTTTAAAAAGTTGTGAAAAGACGTTTGTGTGTTAAATGTATAAATATACTTTGGTAATAATATCAAATTAATGATTTAATAAATTACACACACACACACAAACACACACACACACACACACATACGCTGTGAAAATAAAATGAAATTTCGTATGTTTTTCATACGTCTGTAATAATGTTTATACAAAAGAACAAAAATATTATGTAACTTAAAATTTTTACCGCCCTGCCTCATACAATTGAAGATGAAAGTTTTTATGAAATTTTCGATAGTTTTGACCTACGAAAGGAGATTTTTTATATGTATGAATAATGTTTGTCCAACTTCGAAGTTCTATCCCGTCCATTATCATAACGTAATATCGTTATAAAAAACGAAACATAAATAGGCAAAAAATTCAAAGTAAAAAAAATATATTAAATCCAGACAAAACCAGGACGAAAGCTGATAGTATATGCATGTATGGCTAATCCACTCAACAGTCGTGCAAGTCATTAAGTTATTTAATTTGCACATGGCGAGGGCGACCATCGACAAATTGAATGTATTGTGTTCCATATTGTATTTGTGACGATTATGATTGATGAGGTAAGGCCGTAAATTGTTAGAACGTTCAGCTATTGTTAACATTTCTAATACAAACTATTATAACGCATATATTGTGTAATTCATTATTTCCTTTTAATTTAACAAAAATCAGCTTCGCGCTGTATCCCGCGCACAGCAGGTGAGGCAGAAGGAATCTAGAGTTAAGATCCTCACTTTCCGCCAAATTCTGGATGCGTTGCGTGGTGAGTGGTGGAACTCAACACCGCGCTTTCCCCCGACACCAGAGCGAAGAAATGAATATATCAAATTGAATAAATATTAAATTTCCTCGAGTGGGGATCGAACCCATAACCAGTCGCGTTTACAGTCACGTTTTGTGCCTTTGCGCCACAACTGGCCTTCGTTATTACTTTTATTTTATGTAAATTAAAAACTCATTTTCCTGCTGTATTTCACAAACAGCATATAAAAAGTTGAACGTAGCGGGACTCAAACCCGCGCTTCCTGGAAACCGACCAGGTACTCTGACCACTAAGCCATACATTCTCATCAAGCTACGTCGAAGTTTTTATACGCTTGTTACAACTTATTTATGTTGTTAGCATCGCTGTAAGGAGATTTTTACAAATTTGCGCTACCCAAAGATAATTACTAAGAATTATCGTCTGGAAAGAGAGAATGATATTTACTAAACATTTTTAAAGTGTTAATCCACCCTTAGGAAAGAAAACTAGTAGTAGTAGTAGCGAGATTTGAACCCCCGATTGATTTGATTTCACTTGTCCAATGGCTTTTATACGTTTTTAAAAAATGTATGAAATTTTGAATTTCATTAAATTATTCATTATTACATTATACCGTTTTTCTGCCATAGAATGGTAAAATGAAAACCCAACCGATTTTAACCCCAATTATTAAAAATAACTCATTCACCTTTCACCGAGCTGAGCGAACTAATGATGTCACTTACGTAAATTGATGAATTGAGGGCGTCGGGTCGTTACCCTGGAAAAACGCTAGGAATTCATACCACAGGCTTATATTAATGATAGCAATTTTTTTATGTATTTGGGTCGTGGGTTCAAGTCCCGCCAATGTTATAAGCTCTATGTGTTAATAAATAGCTTTAAGCTTTTTCCGCATAGCAGCGTACAAAAAGAGAACGTAGTATCAATACATGTTGCTCTCCGTTCTGGAGTTTTATATATTTGTCATAATTAAATAAATTTGTTACAAGACATAGTCGGAAAGTTTCAACACTATACACCATGCGTAAGGTTATGAGCGGGATATGGTGGGTCCAAATAGGGCGATTATTAGGGCGTTGGGGTTAAAAAATATAGAGAACTTAATAGTAAGTAAATTCGTTCGTTTCTTCATTCTTTCACTCACTCTCATAATAAGCAAAAAGAATTCACGTACGCACAGGAGTTGCAAAATGTGGAATAAGGTGCTAGAAGATAAAAAATATAACAAATTTAACCATAATCGAAATTACTGCTAATTTTGCAGTTTAAATGAAGTTAAGGTTTCAAGTTCGATCCCCATTCGGAGGATGCTTATATTAAAAATGTCTATTCTCTTCCTTGGGCAAAACGCGGTGTTGGTTTACGCACATTTTAATACGAACGACTGCTTAAAAAAAAAATTACATTCTTTTTTTAAATGATGATGACAAAAAAATATAACATTGTTCGTTGTATAATTTGAAATGGAAGCAAAGTTAATTAGGCATCATCAATCATAAAATAGTTGTTTTGTAAAACAACGTTCCGCTGAAACTGATTTCGAATTTCCGCTTTCAAATTTACAAAGCTTATTTATATTTGTTATAAATATTTATCTTTTAACAAAATATGATGTATAACGCAGATATATAAATACGTCTACGTCCTATAGTTTCGTCTATGCACTGTCTTCAGCTACTTAGTTTTATATGTAAAGATAGAAGAGACCTAACACTAGGTTCCCAATATCCCTCTGCCTACCCTGCTACTTGAGGAACTTAAAAACATACACACATAAATGTTGGTTGTCTCACAGTTTCACAATACCCTATTATTTTCTAATAACAAAAGCCAAACATTAATCAAAAACAATCAAACCCACAGTCATCCGTACCCAAAAAGTGCTTTGAAAGATTTATGAGAAATTCCACTGAAAATTCATATAGGTACGAAGGGCTCTTAAAAATGTCAATCGAAATTATATTATGAATATTTTGAATGATTCATCCCAGTCGGGTGCAACGACCTGTCATATCATTAGTCAAAACGCTGTCAAGATTCAGAGGGTCGGGATTCCTATACGGGACTAAATTACAAAACATATATCATACGATTATAAGCCATATTGCATTTAAATATAGCATATTTTTAAATATATTCTTATAACCTCATGAATTTTCGCGTATAACAAAGTATTTCTACTGTATTTTCTGATTTAGTTTTTCAGTTTCATGCTGCGTCCCGCACATGGCCGAGGAAATATAAATTATTCCATTCACTTGAATGCAAATCGAACTCGCAACCGTCTCCCATAAAGTCGCACGCCTGTGATTTTGCGTCACGAATAATATGATGTTTATACAGGTTAATGGTTGTGCTAATGTTGTTTATTATGGAAACAAATTTAATTCAAATCAAGTTAGCAAAATGTGTATGATACTATAATTATGCCCATAGTCAATGTAATAATTTGTATTTCATAATAAAAAAACATTATGGAATCGATATAATTTTAAATATTAACATTCCGAAATCGAACCCACAACCATCGTCTAAACAAGATTCCAACACCAATATACCAATTGCACCATGATGGCGTCTGTAATGTCATTAATCAAAATTCTATTGAGTTCCAAAAGGCAGTGAGTCCAATAAATTACAAAGCATACCTATACAATTTTCTGTCTTATTAATGTTCAATATGGTATAGTCTTGTATATTAGAAGATAATCTCAAAATTGAAGATTTGAAAGAAACTTAGATTTGATTTGGATTTTTGCCAATGTCAAGTTGGTTTTGTATTGGAATAATAAGGTGAACAGATTGTAAGCTATAGTATATGGTCGTGGCTTATTTTCTATACATCTTGCACTCCTTCATTTAAGAGAGTAATGTAGTAGACGTTCTTTATAAAAAGCTTAATTTGATTATATTATTTTAGTTATTGTTTAATAAAATTACACGAACTAAATATTGTAACATAATAATTACTAAATGTGCGTGTTAGATTAGGCGTTCTCTTCTGTATGACATATTTCTAAGCAACTTTCTTAGAAATAAGTCATACATCAATTATGTTCTCATGAATTTAAAATAAAATACACAATAAGTGATTGAAACAATGTCAGAAATATTTTAAATTACAAATTTATTCGTCTTTATCTAAGACTAAGTTTTTTTTTCTATTAAATTAAATTTTTCTCTCGATATAGCAGGTTAGATATTGAACCTAGTGTTAAAACACTGTTCTCCGGTTTTCGTCAAAATTCAAGACAAGCAGAACTCGAGGTCGCGCTTAGTTTACCAAAACAGGAAAGTGCAAGGCCAGTCTTGGCGCAGGGGCACAAAGTGTGACTATAAATTCGAGCAGTTGGTGGTTCGATCCCCACTCGAAAAAATATTTATATTTTCATTTATTCGCTCTGGTGTCGAGGCAAAGCGCGGCGTTGAGGCCTACCATTTATCACGCAAAGCCTCCAAATCCCGTCGAAAAGTGGGGAACGGAGTGTCTTAACACCAAGTTTTCTCTGTGTACCCTGCTGTGTGCTGGATACAGTGCCAGGATTGTTTATAGAACCCACAATCATCGCACTTAAGTTATACGTTTAAAACAAAAGAAAGCTGTTACTGATTTATATTCCTATACTGTCATAAGCATCGTATTTTATTAGTTTATTCGTGCGATACAAAGAAAATATTTCAAAGCGGGATTCAGATTGTACAATAAATTATTCTAAATAAAACCGAGTGAATAAAGTACATTGTTTTACACCAGAAACAGAGTACAAAGCTAAACCTATTTGTTTAAATAAATAATTTTACATTTTTTTATGAAAAATATGTCGGCCTGTCTAGAATTATAATCAGTTCATTTTTAGAGAGTCCTTCAAGGAGATCCTACTAGGACTGTTTTAAATTTGGATCAAGTCGAAAATAATTCTTGAACAGTCTGGCTCGGATAGAGATGACGAGCATTAATACGCATTTTTAAGGTGCCTTTTAACACTAGAACCGCCCTGACAAATTTGCCCTATTCTACTTGTTATAATATTTGTTGGTATATATGGCATTAAAGTTATTATGAAAATATACGTAAAATATACAGAACACGTTTAATAATGAATTTAAAACAATTTTGTATTCTTTAACAAACATAAAATTGGCAAAAAAAAAAACAATACAGTAAATAATTTTAAGTTATATGTCCAGTTACATGTCCAGTTTTGTTTTTTGAATTGAGTGTGCTGCGAATTCTTTAAAGAGGACGGAAAGAGAGGAGATAATAAGAGACAAAGAAGAAATAAAGGGTGAGAGAGGGAAAGAGTGAAATAATCTTTTAAAATATTTTTATCTCTTTAAAACATTTTTTACAAATACTGAAAGTAAAATGAAGGAAGGCGGAAGTGTGCGAAGCGGAAAATATAATAGTTTCATCATATACCCATTTATTTTACGTCCACGCATTTTGCCAGCCCGCATGGGCGGAGAGATAACGTGTGGTCGAGGCAGGCACTTTTCATTTATTATTCAACCCTTAGATAAGTTATCGAGACGAAAGGGAACGGCTGTCCGTTTTATTCTTTGGTACTTGGTAGCGAGGGTAATATCTTTTTCATAGTGACGAGTCCGACATTTCTTATGGTGTGAAGTTAGTTTTACGGAAAATCTTTTTTTATATCGTTAGCAACCCTAGATAGTGAGAACTGAGGGTTAAGACACCTCATTCTCCGCTTCAGAGTAACGTGGCTTACGAAGTGGGTGACGTAACACTACGTCGCGCTTTTTGTGGTATTTGAACTCATAACTACTACGAATGTATTGTTACATTTGGGTACTTAATTGTTTCATGCTGTAATAGAGCTTCATTATGACTGTATTTCACATTAACCTATAATAAAGTAAATATTTAATATTTAAGTATGTTGCGTTTTATTAATTATGTAATAAATATTTTAAATGGGCTTTTAAAATAATTATTACGTTAATATTATTAATAATAGAGGCCGTCGTAGAGCAGGGCTCAGGGGTGCGATTATAAGAGCGACGGTTGTGGCTTCGATTCCTACTAGGGTGTAATAATTAATAGTTTCATTTCTTTACTCTGGTGACAGAGCGAAGCCCACGCTTTTGCAATGCATTCATCGCCCTCGTTGCGTTAAGTTCCGCCACTCAAAACACAATGTTTTCAAAATTCGGCGAAAAGTTGGGAATGGAAGTTATCAAATGTAATCGGAGTATCTTAACACTAAGTTTCCAGGTTCCATCCACTTCCTGCCATGTGCAAGGTACGTGCGTGAAACTAAAAAAATATTAGAAATATAGGTATTGCGAAATAATATACCAAGAAAAGAAAAATAAACTTATACAAATTAACGATGGCAAGTTTATTGTTGTATTTTTTTATTCACGCTTCATCTCTCTATAGATATAGTAGTGAAGGCATTTCACTGTGCATATGAAGTATCTGAAAAGATTGTAACAAGCAGCTGATGCAATCATGCGAGTAGCTGAAGTAAGCTATAACAAAGTTAGAGCTTGTTTATATTTCGCATACATTCGATCGCGGAAGCGGAAGTTGTATTAATATTAAAAACTTTTTAATATTCAACTTCATATTTTACATAAATACATCAGTTTTTTTTCTATTTTCTTATTTTTTTTTCAGCTTCACGCTGTAACTAGATAGGTAGAGCAAATCTAGTGCTGAGACATTCCGTTTTCCACTCTCCACCCGAATTCGACAGCCTCTATTATAAACAAATTCACTTAATACGAGGGAATTCAAATCTACTTCCATCTCACAAACCAACATGTAAATGTGATCTATGCTGAAATGTTGCTTCTCGCTTATGCAAATTTTTAAATTTAGCAATACCAAAATAACATCAAATATATATAAAATTGAATTATAATAATCAATCAATAAAATTAATTAAAATTACGCCGAGTGAAGCTTCTGATTTCATTTAAATAAATTACTGGCAACAAAACGATGCGATGTAAATTACTGAAAGCTCCCAAAATAGAAGCAATTTGAAAAAGATTATTAGGTACTCATTGTTCCATCTTAATTTCGGACAATTTTTTTTAGATAACCCTTTATTCTATAAAATGAGGCATATTGCAGAATATGTAACACCTTTTTCTATTTATATATTATTAAACACACACAATAATACAATTAATTTTTTTTAATTAATAACACAATTAATTTTTAAACTGTATTTTTTATCCGTTATATACTAGGCAAAGTAAACCAGTGGTAACTTATTTTTCAAAATCGAGAGATTGCATATTGAAAGGCGAAACTCAACGCTGCGCTTTGTCTTATCAGAGCGGAGAAATAGTAGCCCTTTCTACCATCCAACTCGGATTCGATTACGCAAGAACATCACGTATTTAACATAATAAATTGAATACGACTTTCGGTATATTATAGAAATAATATATATAAAAATACTTTTATATAAAAAAATCTATTTTAAATTTTAAGTACAGATAGGTTGCAAGACTAAAAGATCCTTATATTAAGCCTATTATTGTTATCGCCCATATACAAGTTAATATACCATGTAAAATTATACTATTAATTATTCTTTACACTACAAAATGACACGTTTAGTGAAGTTACGAGACGAGTTTTAATAAAATAACATGGGGCGCGCACCCCTTACTAGGGGAATATACGGCTTATTTTAATTTTAAATCACCACTAAGCAAAGCAAATGGTTAAACGCTTGTTTGCATGCACAAAAGAGGAATGACATAGGATTTTTATGTAGAATTTTATGTTTTATTTATATTGTTTCCTACATACTTTATGCGGTCTAGTATCTTAGATCTATTGTTAGAATGATTTTGTTTTTCATATTTTCATTTTTGATTGTCAAAGTATGTAAGTAGATAATGCAAAGTCAACCAACGTTTTTTTTATATTTTACTAGTCGTTATCCGCAATCAGTTTTTAACTGACAATCAGTCTACACGAAGAACGTCGAAATTTGACATATACTTTCATAATGAATGTAAAAAAAAGGGGAGAGAGGGACAATTTTTTTTAGAATGGAGAAACGGAGAATTTTATTATAAGTCTTCTACATCTAATATTATAATATTCGTGTTTGTGCGCGTGATGGATAAAATATTTGTTGGTTGCGTGATGGATAAAATATTTATTATACTAAATCTATTTAAAAAAAAACAAAAAACTGCTAAATATAGCGATTTTGTGAGAAACGATTTATATTATATGTGTGTATAATACATATTTAAGAAATACATACAATATATAAAAGTTTAACAAAAAAAGTCCTTTTTATTTCGTTCCAATCATTTGGAACACGACAGATTTTCACGACTCTTAATTAGGAATATGAAATAAAAAAAATATCTTGTTCTTCTTGACCCTCGTTAAAATGACTTTCAATTACTTCTAAATTCATTAGATAAGAAATATAAATACCACATAAAATTTTACTAAGTAAGAATATGAAGAAATAATATAGAAATTTCTAAGTGACATATCAACATCGGTCGCGCACAACCACTGTCATGAATGGTATTTTCAAAACAAAATTGTTAATTGATTGTGTATGAAAAGTTTTATTGAAAATTCCACTGACTATATGTTTTGATAACATAGTAAAAATAAAAAATAAATAAAGTAAAACTAAAGCCAAAGAGCAATAGGTTACAAGGTTTCCCTTGTCTACCCTGCTAAGTACGGGATGTATTGTGAAGCTATTAAAAAAATGTGAAGTGTGAGAGCATGTGAGTGGAAATGTGATGGTTGTAAGTTCGATCCTCATTCGAGGGAATGATTATACATAAATCCTCTAGTAGACATAGCGCGGCATTGTTTCTCGCTACTCACTTTGGGGCTCCTCCGTCCGCAAACTACATTTTTTTTGCATTAAATATAATTGTAAAACAACATTAAGAATAAAAAAACAAGCATATATATGACCTTTAAACTTAATTCATAACTAAAAAGGCCCTTTACAAAATTCTTGATTATTTTTCTAGTCTTTTAAAACATAAACTTATAATCACTATCGAGACAAAACCACTGAATTAAATTTACATAGCCAGCAAAAACTGAGTCCTAAACGCTATGGTCTCTCCATATCTCTTGCCTTGTCTACTATCACCAATCCATGGAATGTGCCACCAGGGAAACCTCATGCTTTTTACGACACCTACCTCCAGTACCTATTTATACATGTTTTAAATATTAAAGACATGTCATCCATACTATTTTTAAACCACCAATTAAATTATTAACTACAAATGTATTTTGTTTTTATATGCTACTTCAACTATACGTCCTCCAGCATTGTCGATACTGTATTTTCGAATATGAACCATAGTTACCCTCTAATCTACATAATAATATATAAAATCCACCCTCACATGGACTACCAACCCATATGTTAAACATAAAAGTTTAAAGCAACACATGTTAACAACAGACTTACAAACAAAATGCACCCCAAAGCAGCGTTTATTCGGTGAAGATATTATCATCGGATTTGGTTTCATGCATACGTATTAGCTCGAAATCCTTATAGATTTGTATTGTGGAAGCGTCGAAAGGTGCATTAGAATGGAAATTGCATTTCCGAGGTTCAATTTTAAAGTAAGAATAAACAGGTTTCTAGAGATAATGCTGTTATCTTAAATCGTATGTTGTGGTAAGTAGCGGTATCCAGCGCGGTACCCTGTCAAGTTAGTGTACGTAATAAAATATTAATAAATGGTTTAGTTAATTATCAATAAAGTAATTAAACATAGTACTTTGCAGCATTCTTTCAGGTGTGATACAAATCTACAATCATCGCGTGTCGGTTCATTTTTAAATATTTTAAATGAAAATAAACAAAATGAGCGTGACAGTGAGCCAATAGCAAAATTTTATACCTACATGAATTCATATTGGTTTTTATGTGTCTATATTTTAATTTTGTTTTTATTTTCATACTGTATCCCTCGTGTAGGGAAGAAGGTACGCATGGGAATCCTAGTGTTATGACATTCCGTTTCCCACAATGAAAACAAGAATGGCGACACTTAACAATGCCCTTTGTTTTCTAAGCAAAGCGAGATAATAAAATTAAGTCAAGTGGAAATCTAACACGTACACGTGAAGGAAGGAAGGTAAACCGGAAGAAAGGATTCCTTCCCGCTTACCAGCCAGATATCATATCAATATATATTTTTTAGAAAAAGAAAATGGAATTGATTAAATTGGTATGTTACACACTACGAAGCCATGTTATCAATGAACCAATGACGATTATGTAGATCACGACATTAATACCACAAAATGCTGTTGCAAAAGTTTAATTTAATTAAAAAATGTATATATATATCAGCTTCACGCTGTTTCTCGCACACAGCAGGGTAGGCAGAGGGAACCTAGGGTTAAGACACTTCGTGCCCCACTTTCTGCCGGCATTGTGTGTTGAGTGTCAGAACTCAACGCCGTACTTTGCCTCGACACCAGAGCGAAGAAATGGAAATATATATTTAAGTAAATATTTCATCTCTTCGAGTGGGAATCGAACCCACAACCAGTCAGTTTTACAGTCATACTTTGTGCCGATGCGCCACGACTGGCCTCAAATTAAATTAAATTAATTTAATAATTAATTATATTTCTTTCCCGTGCTCTAATAAGAAGCGAAACTCAAAAAGTAGACGAAAAGTGGTAAACGGAGTGTCTTAACACTAGTTTATTTCTACCCACACCATCCCATACGCGGGATACGCATTCCTTAAGCCATATTGTACCAACAGATTTATAAAATGAAAACAAAAAACATAACTGTAAATACAAATGATCATTACAGCAGCATACCGTTCATTACTTTGTATTGCTTAAATTTTTCATGCGTTACGAAATTTTAAAATTATACCTACATTTTCATCGTGTGCTGAAAAATAGTGCGCATAAATAAAAAAAACAGTTTTTGTGCCAGTTGATTATCCCATGGCTTATTTATACTGGAGGCTTTTTCAAGTCTGGCGACGCAATATTTTACAGTGCCGTGGCGTAACATACTTTTATATAAAAAAAAAACTACACGTACATTTCTCTTCTCACTTGGCACTGTTAACGAGCCAATTATACTGTTCATTATAAAATAGCATTATAAACGTAAACTTATTGCGAAACGTCATGAGATTTAAGCATACAATTAAATTAAGGTATTTTATGAAAAAAATAAATCTTAACCTTATTTTACGCTGACAGAGGGATATTAGTGTCAGAACACTCCGTTCTTTATTTTCGGCCCGATAAATGCATGTGCAATTTTTATTTAGTGTATGTTAGACATTTGCTTTTCCACCACTGCGTTCTTGAATCGTTGAGCGTTGAGTGACCAACGCAACACCGTGCTTTTTTTTTTTTTTTTTATGGAAAAGACACGGCAAACGAGCGTGCGGGTCACCTGATCGTAAGTGATTACCGCCGCCCACGGCCCCGTGCAACCCCAGAGGAGCTACAGGTGCGTTGCCGGCCTTTAAGATGGGTTGGGCGCCGGGGCCCGGCATTACCTGATGCGAAACGCAGTGGCATAAAGCCACTACTTCACGCCGGTTTTAAATGTCGGGGGTGGTAATGATCCGGTCGAGTCTGCCCATGCGTGTTGCCATTGCTGGCGACGTGACTCTACCACACGTACTTTAGTCGCCTCTTACGACACCACCAATACCAGGATGATCCTATTCTAGGCCGGGATCACGCGGCTTTGCCTCGTCACAGCAGTGATGAAATGAAAATGTTAAATATTTAACTTCCTCAATTGGGAATCGAATCCACAGCCTGTCGCGTTTATAGTCGCATACTTGTGGTCCTACGCCACGATTGGCCTCATTGACCACAATATCCTTTCATATCATATAAACATATGATATACAAACAGTAAACAACGTCCTTAATCCACGACGTCGCTAATCAAAGCGCGTCTCCAACACGAACATTGTGCATTAGAATAACACAACTGAGCACTTCAAACGTAACGATCTGCATCTTTCTGCTTGTTAAGTTCAGTGTCCACTGAAATGGCTATGCTAAGCTATATATAGCTCGGTGAGTTGGTGATAGGAGTTAACATTTTTTTTTATAAATATATTCGTAATTAAACTAACATATTTTTTATTTCTAGCTATGCTAACTTTACCTTTCATGTTAAAAATATACATCATATACTCAGTAGTGGTGAAGGGGCACAAATGTGACTGTAAACGCGACTGGTTCTGGGTTTGATAACCGCTCGAGGACATTTAATATTTATTTACTTCTATATTTTAATTTTTTTGCTCTGTTGTCAAGGCAATGCGCACCGTTGAGTTCCGCTACTCAACACGCAATGCCTCCAGAATTTGGCGGAAAATGAGGAACGGAATGTCTTAACACTAGGTTCCTCTGCCTACCCTACTGTGTGCGGGATACAAAGTGAAGCTGATTTAATATTTTTATTTGTAAAAAAGTAATACACTTATGTATCTATCTGCTTACAGATCTTTATATTAATATTTCTTAACAAAGTGATTCGAAGCTTATATTTTTCATATTTTAATGGATAATCCGTTCTTGGCGATATGAATTGCTTTTTAAACCATTAAGTATTTATGCCTTATCAGAATAAGAAAACAAAAATACGTTTAAAAATAAAAACTTAGAGAGCAAGTAGAAATGGAATCCACAAAACTCGAAAGTCCACTACACTTTCCAACTATATCATGAGTCCATCTTATCACTTTCAGTGGAATATGGACTTTAATCTGTACGTAGTTAGAGGATTCACAAACTACGTACTCCGAAGTGCGATGGAGTACAGTGAATTGGATTGCTCGAACCGAACATGTCTCAGACTGTTATCATATAGTTTGATAACTTTAAGTTCAGACCATCTAATAAATCTGATAGTGCTATAATAATCCAAATGTATGAAGAAGAATGTATGTATGAGATTTTGTTTATGTATATAAATCAATAGGTAGAGAAAAATATTTTTAACTCTAATTGTTTTTTGTCTAGTTTGTGTAGTCTCTGCCTTTGTTCTTCATATTTTATAAAATTTGAAAAGCACCTAAATAATAAAATATACAGTCTTGTTTGGAAAATGACTAATTATTTGACAATTTTAATGAAAATTAGACAGTGTATATAACGGAGGGTATTAACAATAGATTTCCTCTGCATATCCCGTTAAACGCAGGATACAGCGTGAAGCTACTAAAATACCATAGAGGAATAGAGGGAAAAAAATCAATGCTAACAAAAAAATAGGGACAGCGTCAAACCGCACGCATACCGAATGCCAATAAATCAAATTTTGCCGTTTGCCTCGTTATTACGTTCGCGAGTGGCGTGTAACGAAGGTATGTTCCCTATTCGTCCGCAACTGAAATTATTTAAAATACTTTGAGAGTTTTTTGTCTTGTAATTTTGTAAAAATATTTATGAATATTTATGTATATATAAAAATAGTTTCTAATGTCTAGAGAGTTTGAGTTTATTTGTAAGTATATGTCATTTATTTTTGAATTTTTTTCAGCTTCACCTTTAGGGAACCTGGACGCCCAGTATAAAGACACTTCCCATATGAGTACGTACAACCTACTTGTGTTAAACGTAAAACAAAAATGTAATGTATGAAATTAATACAAGTAGTACGATCTTTGATTTTCACTATAATTACACATTTTAAATGAAACTATTTAACCAGATTAATCGTGTATATTTAATATTATACATATTTATTTATATTTTCATTTAAAATGTATTATAGTTTCATTTGAAATGCAAAATATATGTTTTAATTATAGACATCATAAAACATATACACATAACAATCATAAAATCATAAAACAAAAAAAAATAGTCAAATTGGGACCACACTGAAACACTCCCCTCGTAACTACCAATTATTGGTACGTGACAGACATAACCTAGCTTAGAGGCGATAATTGCTTGACGCTTGCATTCCCTTATTTTGCCTTTATTAAAAAAATGTAGCAAATTGAGAGAGAGCCTGTTCACCATTGTTTTTTTTACAGTTATATCAACTTATTAACAAAAATTTCATTATTTTATCCATATTTTTAATAAGGGCACTTCACAATTCATTTTAGTGACAGAGCCGTTTTCTCGCATTTTTTTATCCTACTAATATTATAAATGCGAGAGTTTGTGAGTATGTATGGATGTTTGTTACTCTTTCACGCAAATACTACTGAACCGATTACAATGAAATTTGATATGTAGGTAGCTGAAGACCCAAAATAACATATAGGCTACTTTTTATCCCGAAGTTCCCGCGGGATTGATTCCTTATTGAAAATAAATACATTTATCGCTTCTGAAAACTGAATGCGAGATCTAGCGGCACGGTTGCGGTGCTAGAGGTGGAGGAAAAAGTCGCTTTTCGCTGAGTGCGCGACCCGAACGCGGGCATATGCGTGAGGGCAGACGTCGTGGATAGTTGTGTCCGTTTTGCGAAATTTCAATTGTTATAAATGCATTGACGTAAATATCCAGGCCCAAAGTTAGGTTATTGGAAGATTGTTTTTTGTATGATACTTATTTTTTTAAATCTCACGGAAGCGTGGTTTTGTTTTCAAATAGGCTAATTAAAGGTATTACGTGTTTTTGTTAAGAAAAGTACTTCATTTTTTAATTCTAACAATAGGAGCATACTGCAGTAGCTACCGATAGACTTATGAATATACCGATAGAGCTTTGCAATACTTAGTTACTATATTTCTTATGTTGATAATATTGTTACGTTATCATAGGATTTCCAAGCGGATGAAGTCGCGGGCGGCCTCTAGTATCAAATTTTTTTTTATTGTTTTCTTTTCTGGACATAGATAAGGTGTTGTGTTAAGGTTTTATGTTATGTAAAGTGAATCAATGCAGTAATTCATTCCTTCTAATTTGGATCGAATCCTGAACCATCGCGTTTACAGTTAAATATTATCCACATTGCGCCACGGTAGCCTCATTTCTAATTTTCTGCAACTTAAATATAATAATAATAATGAATATTTTTGTCTTTATCGAATTATAAATTTCTCTTTCTCTTGGCGGAGGGATTTGGCAAATTATTTTAAACAAACCAGTTTAAAACATGTGAGTTTTTATGTTGTAACACCAGAATTCACATTACATACTCGTATAACACAGAAATGAAATAAAATGTTAAGCTTCCAAATGTGACCAAATGTTTTAAAACGTTTCCACTATAAAATATTTTTAACACAAATTGCTGTCGATGAGCTCATATAAAATCGGATCGTGACTAGGTTTTAACCGATTTCAGAAAAGTAGGAAACATTTTTTATTATAAAAATTATTGTGTGGTTATATAAGTATAGTGTGGTTAATTTATATATATGTATATTGGTTTCCGTATTTATGAAAGAAATAAAACATCATAAATTAGTTAAACTGTATATATTTCATTTTAAAAAAGACCAGCGGTCCACTCGTGACTTCGCTCGCATACCACATATATGACTTATTATGCTGCATTTGCCAACAGATTGGTACATTCAATCATGAATACTACGTGGCTGTATGATAGGACGTCGTTGGCTGCAAGGGCGCCCCCTGTCGGACTCGGGTCTAGGCTTGCGGCCGCCAGCAGAGTTAAATTATTGCAATTTTACATTTTTTCGAAAAGTATACGTCCAAATTAGATGCTTTAAAAGCCGAAGATTATCTTTATTAAATTTCGTTCATCGTGAAATAACTTTCACTCATAAGTAATCTTTTGTCACATAATGCCTCATTGTCATTTATTTATAAGAGATAAATATATGGCGTCGCCTACTATAGAACTAATAACATTGAATATTTTTCTCATACTACGTACTGACCTACAATATGGCATATAACATTCCGTATTATTGTTATTTCGTTATTTAAGACTAAAAATAATTAAACCGTAACGTCATATAGCCTATAGCACTACTGAAGAATGTAGCTTTTATACAAAACATAAAGTAAATTTACACACACGGACAATTTACTTTATGTTTTGTAGACCCAGAGATTTTGGCGTTTAAACAAACAAGCAAACAAACTCTTCTGCTTTATTATGTTTAATACAGATGGTAACAGAATATATTTAAATATTATAGTGTAATTTATTTTACACAATTCATCTAAAAAATGTATCCAATAACGAAGTTAGTAACAAATCAAATAAAATAAAATGAATTCTAGAGGTTGATAATAAATATCCAGAAAGAAAAAACTAATTATTAAATAAATTAATTTAAATATAAATATCAGAATAAATATTTTATTAATATATTAATAAGATGTAGAAACATATTAATAATTTACATTTTTTTGTCTCATATACCAACACACGAATAGCAAGATTAAGATTAACATCTTATATTCTAATAAAAATATTACGGTATTGCGAAAAACATATAAATTTACTGTAAATGACTGGCATTGTTATACTTCAAATAAAGCTTTTCAAGATGTGACCACGCCTAAACCGTGGGACTTAAAGCATGGAATACTTACCATAATCTACACATAGTCATAAAAAGACAAGCGAAGTTCCATAGTTTTGTCCCTTCATACTGTCACGTCCTCAGGCCATTGTGCCAGCTTGTAAAGTGCGTATCTAAATGACACTGGCACGTGTTTTATATAAAAATAATTTCGTATATTTCGCAATTTTGCGTTTTTATCTAATCTGTGATATCTCGAATCGCCTTTGAAATGATGAAACTGAGATTCTCTATTGTATTTTATTTTTACTTTGATTATGATTGGTGATAGTGAACGTGAGGGGTGGTGGTTCGATTTTGCACATTATGATTGATTAATAATTTATTGTTCTCTCTGTCTACTGTGTTGTATGCGGGATACAATGTTTACCTGACTTTTTTACTGATGTTTCAATTTCGCTTAGAAAATATTTACAGAAATATATAAAAAAATATCTTTAAACACGTTATGATGAAGTAACGAAACGACAAATTCATATAGGTATGTATATTCGAAGAATTTCGATAACTAATCTGCAAATTATTGAAGGCATTCGTTGCGCAAGAGCGAGCACAAAATGTGATTGTAAGCTCAATAGGTTGTGGGTTCTATTCCCATTCGAATATTTTTATTACTTCCCTCTGGTTTCGAAGCAAGGTTTTGAGTTCTGCCACTCAACACACAACGCCTTTAAAATTCAGTGAAAAATGGGGAACGGGAAAATGAGGAACTTAACACAAGGTTCCTTCTGCCTACCCTGCTATGTGCAAGATACAGCGTGAACCTGATACTGATGAAATTTACTCATGTCTTTATAGTTATAATTTTCGAATAGTGTATCTATATAATTTCTTAAGTTAATATTCAAATCTTACATATATAATCATTAATTTTAACTACGAAAAGCTTTTCCAAATATGAACATATTATCATAACCCAAGTAAAGGTATATATTATATATGTAGCCTTGTTTAAAAGGTTATATTATGACAACACAGTGTTTTATGTTGTTTAGTTATAGGCACGTGTACACCCACGAGACTATTGAGTTATTATTAGATGCCCCGTTAAGTCCACTCAACAGTCAATGTCTCAAAAATGTGGAGAGATAGTCGGAAACGCAGTGTCTCATAAGGTCAATGCAGGTTATAACGTGAAGCTACAAATAAATTATATATAACACATAGATATTATGCAGTTATATGAAGAAATGTAAATATAAATTTAAGTAAATATTTCATTACCTAGAGTAAGATCGAACCCACAACCAGTCAGTTTTACACACTTTGTGCCGCTGAGCCACAACTGGCCTCGTCTTTCATTTACAATTAATTATTAAAATATATATTTTCGTCTGAAACTATATGTTTAAAAAATTAAGCGCAAACGATAAAATTGAATCCAAGAAAACACTGTAATTTTTACTTCAAAATACAAAACAACAACGTAACAAATGTACATCATTAAATTAGTCATATGTAAAAAATTTTTTTTTTATTTAGACTTGGAAAATTGATGGCAAACAAGCTGTTATCATTGGATACGATAAGAGAGTGAAATATTGCGAAGGCACGTGTACGTAATACGTATCACATTTCACACTGCTCTATCCGTTATCACGCTTAACTTCGGTACTTTTCATCGAAAGTTATTGATATACTAGGCTATATATATATATATATATATATATATATATATATATATATATATATATATATATATATATATATATATATATGCTCATACAGCAGAATGGGCACATGGAACCTAGTATTAAGATAATCCGTTCCCCATTTTCCGCCGAATTTTGGCATTTCGTGTTGAGTGACGGAACTCAACGATGCAAAGTACCAGTGCAAAGAAATGAAAATATACATTTAAATAAATATTTCATTCTCTCGAGTGAGGATTGATCTTACAACCCATCGCGTTGTGCCACACCTGTGCCACTTGCGCCATGACTAGCCCTTTGTTGTACATATTTTTTTAAGTTATTATTTTTTGTATTAAAATTATTTATATTCGGAAAATAAAATGTCTATAAGCGATGCCAGTTTGTAATTTTTGTACGGAGATTGATTTACATTAGAATTTATAATATTTATGGAGATTTTAGATATTTAAACATTCAATATAATATTTATGTGCTTAGTCTCGACACCAGACCGAAGAAATGGAAATATAAATTAAAGTAAATATTTCATCTCCTTGAGTGGGGATGGAACCCACAACCAGTCGGCTTTACACTCACACGTGGTGCCGCTGCGCCACGACTGGCCAAAATAAAGATTTCAATTAAAAAAAAACACAGAATATGATTTCTAAAAAAGTTATTTTAAGTCAAAGGTAAAAATGTTCGGTATTTTTTTATTTTTATGATTATAGATAAGTTATATGTTCGTTTCCTATGTCTGGTGTTACATAACAATGTTAAGTTACGCAACATATTCTCTGTCTATAGTATGGGAGAAACAAGAAGAAGCAGAATATACCTAGAGGCATTTTTAAAAAACCTTATCAATAGGTGGTTATAGATACAAACCTTATTCTGTTAACAAGGAAGAGACGAGGTTATAATAACACGTCAATCTTGATGTCGGTATTCGTACATAAAATCGATTTGGATAACGCTGCTACTATTTCTATACAGGTGGAAATATTTCCAAAGATCTAAGTTCAATGGAAGTCCCTATTTTCTTTTTTTTTATATTCTTTATGTTCGATAGTTATGCTACAACGCAAACCAGAAATTTTCTTTTTTCAATATCTTTATAATGTTATTCCACACTTGTCTATACGTTTTTTAATGAGTATTTTTTTTCGGAATCTATGCGGAAAAAAATACGTTAGCCGTGTGAGCGTGCTTATAGATATTAAATCTTGGCGCAGCGGCACAAAGTGTGACTGTAAAATCGACTGGTTGTGGGTTCGATGCACACTCGAGGAAATTAAATGTTTATTTAAATTTATAAACCGCGGCGTTGAGTTCTGCCACTGAACACTAAATGCCTCCAGAATTCGGCAGGAAGTGGGGAACGGAGTGTCTTAGCACTAGGTGCCCTTTGCCTACTCTGATGTGTGCGGGATACAGCGTGAAGCTGTAGTTGTAATATAATATTTTTTTTAATTTATTTGCCTAACCAACACGTAATGTACTTAAAACGAAGGAGATGAATAACGTGAAAAGAAAAAGATATTTCACTTTTTGTTCAAATCTTTACAGAAACAAAAAAGAAAAAGATTTCTTTGCTGTTCGTCTCTATGTATATCTGCCAGTAGATATAATTATAAACTTATATTTTAAGTTCATTTCATCAAAATAAGAGCGTACGCCGCCCACAAACTTATATTTGTCTACTTTTATTTTCCGTAACCCATGAAATTGACTCCCTCGTGGTCAACATTGACTCACGCTTGACCGGTTTTTTTTGTTATTAAATTAATAAGATTTTCTTAAAAATGTTACCTCCATGTTCCTTAACCAAACCAAACATACTACACCCATAGGCAAGAAAATGTATAAATAAGGAATCTCGTGACACGACACAATCTCTATGATGGGAATATTATGCTCTGATCATATAAACATGTAAGTACAGTACATGTATGTATGTTCTTTTCACATTTTCTACTCACGCACGTTTTGCATTCTGTTATTGATAATGTTATTCAATATTATAATACTTATAAACGGCTTTATATTTCCTCTTTAGGTATAAAGAGAATTTATTATAAGCAAGTGATGTGAAAAGTAGATTTCGGGCATTAGTATTGTTTCAGTTATTATAACACAATGTAAAAATATATATTTTGAAGTGATTTAAACGTGAATACTGTTCAATGTAGTCATAATAATATGTATTATTTTGAAAAACAAATTAACATTTTTTTTGAGTTTTTTCAACAATAAGTACCTACTAAATTTCTTTTTGATAGTACAAAAAAAACAAAGTAAAAATACTTTATAAATATGATACCAATAAAACGTGCTCCAATCGAAATAAAACCGTATATAATTAAAGATAAATAATTATACATGATTTATTGATACAGTCATTTTGAGGAAATGATGCTCATATATACATTTCCTGCTATTACAAATAATTATATAGGTAAATATTCAATGAATGAGGAAAGAAAGGTTTTTAATATACTGTATATTACTGTATATTCTGTACATTTTGGAACTGTATAATATTTTAAAAACACATGTATGAAACCATAAATAGGTCATCGTGACCTAGATTTCCAATCACGTGTGCTTGATTTCGTAAAAATAGTATTATGTTTAAATGTGTATCCACAAATTTCATGAAAATTTCAATTTAGAAAACAGTCGAAGTTTCATCAAAATTAGTTCAGTACTTTCTATTCGGAGTCAATGTATAATTTATTACATTCAAAATTAAAAACCTCGACAAAAGTATACATGACTCGACATTAACAACGTGTAAACACAAACCGTGGTGATTAATTACAGGTTTACCGTCACTTCCAATTATTAGACTAACAGTAAAAAAACTGCCTCTTAAGCAATTAACAAAATTGTATAAAATTACATTATTTTTATTATTCATTATGTAATTGGATATCCTGCATTATACTTAAATAATGATGTTAGTTATTTGGTATAAAATCACGTTCATGCAACTTCCGTGACTCAACACGCAATGCATGCAGAATTCACCGGAAAGCGGGTAACAAAAATGTCTTCATGGGAACAGAGTGGTTCCCAAGTTCCCTATGCCTATCCTGTTACGGATAGGACACAGCTTGAAGCTAAAAGAAATATCCCAAGAAAGAAAATCTTACTAGTGTCAGGCAAACCAACAAATCAGACAGAAAATTCATTTCAAATTTCCCCCGGTTCCCCGACAGTATTTTACAATGTAAAAGGTTCCCCGACAGTATTTTACAATGTAATGACTTAATGCTATTGACCTGGATAGGTCTTAATAGCGTCACCGGGCTGGAATCGAGTCCCATGTCGTTTGTGCTTTATTTTGAAATCCACCGGAAAAGACACAGCACTCTACCGCCACTCAATACAATCGGTAATCGGAAACAAAATCAAATGAGATCCTCTTAATTACAGTAACACCTGAATGTAAAGGGGATATTTGGAAATAATTCTATATAAAATATAAGTAAATTATGCAAATAATAGTGTATATAGTGATGAAAAGATGTTACAGCGTTACCTGGCAAAGAAAAACAATTATACTCAATTACTAAATACGTATAAAAATAACTAACATTACAAAACGTATATTAAATTAATTAAAACCATCTCTAACTTCCCACAAATTTAATAACACATAAATTCTACAGCAAAGTAGGTATTTCACATCCATTTAAAATGAGGAACTAAATATCTAAAAGATCAAAGTGAAATTCAAAAATAATCATGTTTTGAAAACATTTAAAACACATTCAGTTCCCTCTACGGCTTAAACGATTGAATTAATAGCTACTTAGCTAAAAATGTCGTCGGTTTGTTAGAAGCAATTAAAATTTACTTTTTGATGAGCTTATTTTTGTCTTTTGCTTTCGTGTTGAAATAAAATTTCTTTAATATGTATGTATGTATGTATATTAAATGAGTTATTTTGATAAAATCGAAGATTAGGCGCTTTGGTAGCTCAACAAATTATTTAGTTCTTTGATTTTCACGATTATTACACATATTAAATGAAACTAATTTAACCGGATTAATCGCGTATATTTAAGATTTTCTTCAGTCTACCCGTGACCACGGACTACTGTAAAGTGTTCGAAACGTCGGATTTCCAAAATGTAAAAACCTTAAATATACGCGATTAATCCGGTTAAATTAGTTTCATTTAATAAATTATTTAGACTTTTGATTTTAAACTGATACTATGAGAATTTTAAAATATATGTTTATATTATAAACCACCACCATTTACTTTCGCTCGAATTCAATTGCGTGTCTTAAACGCGGAACTTAACGCCGAGTTTTACTTAGTCCAAATTATATCTCTGTCTCGACAGGACAGCGCGTGCTATGATTGTAGGTTCGATTTCCATTCAAGAAATGATCATACCAAAGTCATTTTTATTTCCCCGCTCTAGCCAAATATGATGTCAAATTGGGCAGGAAACGATAAATGTGCTTTAACACTAGGTCACATCCATCTATCTCATCATGCAGGACGAAGCAAGAACAAACGACAGAAAAATATTTTACACCAATATATTTTCATTTTATACCAGTGACAAATTATGGATATGAATAATAAAATACCAATAATAATGATTCTTCGAAAGAAGGTAATAAATCATTTGAGAAGTTTCAATATCACATGTAAGTATGCTAGCTTCCAGTTAGTTAGTTCAGATTTGCATCTCAGCGAGAATGCGAGTTCTAATAAAATGAAAAACCATGTGCTGCAGTATTGAGAGCAGCGATTGTTGTGGAGTCGATATTTCTTACTTTTTGTTGTTTAAAACTAATAACTATCAAAATTAGACTTAGACTATCATAAAATTAGAACGGCGTCCGACGTTGTGATTATGGGTTCGATTCTAATTTGGGGTAATTGATTATTTTCTTTTATCCGGTATTAAATACCGGAGTGAGAGAGAGAGTGGAGTCAACATCCGCCATTCGACACGCTTCGGGAAAATGGAAAACGGAGGATCTTGACACTGGTATTCTATTTTATTGCCATGACATACAGCGTGAAACTTGAAAATAAATTGTAATTATACGTATAGTCGTTTTATTTTCTTAAATTATGTTTAAGATATTCATTATAATTTATATTCTTTACTTTATTAATTATACTGTTTTGATTTGAGGCAGAAAAGGTACTAAAGTTATATTAGCAAATATGACTTCAATTGAATTAAAAACTGAAACTAAACTAGCTTCACGCTTTATCCCTAGCGGGGTAATCAGAAAAAACGGAGCGGCAAACGCTACTCAATTGAATTAAAAGCCGTAATTGTGACTTAGTTTTTTAAATCACAAATGCCTACTACACAATTAAATAAAAATATTACCAGCGATTTCAAGTTAGAACCGTAAAATATTTTGGCTTGACTTTAAAAAATTAAAAAAAATAGATACTCCATTCAATCTCTAATCTGTAAGCGTTTATTAATACGCGCATATCGTTTCATAGAATTCATTGAAGCAGACGAATGTAGAAATAAAAGAACAACTTCCTCGATATCTAAAAACAGTTTTGTGTTACAAATCTGTTAATGTCATAGCTATGTTTAATTAGGATTGTGTTTAAAATTATTTTTTTAGTAAGTAAATAAATATATCTTTATTATTGATTTTTTTTTGTCGTTTATCCAAATCTCTCTATTTTTATGGTGCTCTGTGCGGAATAAATAACAGTAGGTATATGATATGAGGCCAGTCATAGTGCAGAGCTTAAGCTCGTCACTGAAAAAGCTACAGGTTGCGAGAAAATGAATGATTGTGTCCAGATAACGCGCTGCATTGAGTTCCTCCACTTAGCACACAATATCTCCAGAATTCAGCAGTAAAAGGGCAACGGAAGTGTCTTAATTGGAACGGGATAACTTAATGCTAGTTCCCAAGGTTCCCTCTGTCTAGGCTCATTAATTTTTTATAAGCTAAACTAAAAATTTAAATTGCGTACATTTAAAAAAAACGATTCACAACGCACCGATTCATCTCCGATTTGACATGATATTACACCCTGTACAAAAATGGAAAGTTAATTTAAAACAGCCGATGAACCAATATATTTTACCCTCGAACCAAACCAATTCCCTCGAGTCCCATCAGTCATTCGATTTCACACCTCTTCCCAATAGGCCTTCAAACAAATATTGCATTTTATCAACGCTTGTTTGATACAATATGTATAGTTGTAGTTAATATTCTAAGTTTTTCAATAAAATAAATCATATTTTACAGGGTATCAACTAGATATATATTTTTTACCTTCCTTCCCCCTTTTAGATACTGTATATAATAGAGTAGGCAGTGAGGACCTAATGGTCTTAATAGACAATCCGTATATCACGCCACCCCCCAATTTAGACATATCGCCATATTTTGTCGTGTTATCAAATCAAAGAAATCAAACATACTCCGAATAAGAATCAAATATACGACTATCACGTTTACAGTCGTCCGCTTATAATATCAGATATTAAATATCATGAATATCAACAAGGACTAACATCATTATTAAAGCAAAGGCAAATGTTATTTCTCTCTCTTTCTCTCTCTGGTATACTGGTACTTTAACATATAATTTAATTATATCTATATTTTTTAATAAGCTGATTAATTAATAAATTTCTTAAGAAAATTGTACTTGAGGTCCTTACAGAATTTCTTTACATAAATATTTTTTAGGCCTACAATAAAGGAATGTTTATAAATATCCCTTAACGATGATGCCTGGGGGATTGCTGGTGACAATACAAAGTTGCTGCTTAGATATATTAAATAATATTTTTTAATAATTTTCTTAGGGGATTGTTGAGGAGTAAATTGTTTCTTAGAAGTTAGATATTACTTAGCTACAAGTTTCACACTATTTCGTGTATGACAGAGTAGTGTTAATATAGAGTATGTTGACCTCGGCTATCCGGCTGAGATACTTATTTAGAAAACGTATAAAAAATGTAACGTGGCTGGATTCGAACCCACGCCTCCTGGAAACCGGCCAGGCTCTTTGACCACTAAGCCATACGTTCTCAAAAAAAATTATACGTTTTCTTAATAAGTGTTTTTCTTTCCTAAGTGTGTATTATCACTTTAAAAATGTTAAAAAGATGAATACGAGATAAAACGTATTCAGTGGTGGGTCTCGATATCGCCTTTTGTCTTACCAAAGTGAGTAAATGGAAATAATTTAAATATATTTTTCCTTTTTGAATATTAAACCTTCATTAATCGCGTTTATATCGCGTAATCTAGACTAGATTACGATTGCCTTTGCCTCGTTACCAGAGCGAGAAAAAATATTAAATATTCTATTCCCGTGAGTGTAAATCGAATACACAACCATCGTGCTTACAGTCGCATGTGGCTCTGCACCACGATTGTCTCATAATATAACTTACTTTAATCTATATAAAACTGTTTTGTCACTGAGTGACTCACCAACAAGACTCTGACGAAATTACTGCACCGAGAGAGTTGTCATTTAGCAAGTAGATAAGTTTCAGAGTTTTTTTTTTAATTCCAACGGAAACGGGAAAAACCAAAGATTTTCCATTTTAAATCTTAAAGTTCACGCAAACCAAAATGGCGGGCGACAACTGGTATTGTATATTTCATTTATATTCCCCAAATATCCAGCGATGTAATGATCTGAAACGGACAGTGATTAATCACTCATATCGATGAATAAAACAAAAGATAAAGTGACCAAACGCGTAGTACTGTAGCCGAGATCGATATCGTATTTATATGTATGTCATTTGATATGCGAGTAGTCTACGTAGGATAGAGTATTCATTCTATCAACATAATGATTATAGGCTTTTATGTCGGCATTGGGATTTGTTGAGGATTTACTTAATAAATAATAAATAAATAATTAATAGTATGATCTAAATAGATATCTTTCTATTGTGATTTATTAGGTACGTATAATGTAGAAAATAGAGGAGAGAGAGAGTCGGTCAGTCGTGGCGCAGGGGCACAAAGTGTGACTGTTAAATCGACTGTCTGTTTGTTCGATCTCCACACGAGGAAATGAAATATTTATTTATATTTATATTTTCATTTCTTCTCTCTGGTGTTGAGGCAAAGCGCTGCGTTGTGTCCCACCACTCAACACGCAATGCTTCAAGAACTCCGTGGAAAATGGGGAACGGAATGTATTAACACTAGGTTCCCTCTGTCTACCCTGTTGTGCGCGTGATATAGCGTGAAGCTGATTTATTTTAATTTAAATGTAATTTTAATTAATGTATGAATTTGTATATTTTAGACCGCTACTTCCCAGTGGGACAATGATTTTGATATGAACTATTTTCAAACAAATACACATTTTGAATTTGTAGACACCTATATGTAGATAGTATAATATTCTTCGTACTCACCCACTGTACTGTCGTCTTTTGATTCTCAGAACCAGTTGTTTTAAGTCTTTGATATTTCAAAGTATTAAATGTTCTGAGTAAAGATATTATCTACAAAGTTGTGAGTATACAATAAACATATGTTTTAACTAATATTATTAAACGTTTCAATTTTTTCCACATTTTCAGTTTGTATTAGTAGGTATTATATGCATTAGATATTTTCTGTGTCGCTAATTATGTTTCTTTTTCAGCTTCATCTGGCGCACAGCACAGTAGGTAGAAGGAACCTAGTGTTAAGATACCTCGTTCTTTATTTTTTGGAGGCATTTCGTGTGAGTAGCAGAACTCAAGTACAAATGCACTTGGGAACCTAGTTTTAAAACACTCCGTTACCATATTAGACACTTTCGTTCCTCACTATTAGACGAATACTAAAAGCATTGCCTATTTAGTAGCGAAACTCAGAGCCGAACTTTGCCTCGTTTAGAGCGAGGAAACGACAATGTGAAATATTTAATATCCTCGAGCTAAAATCGAACCCACAACATATTTCGTTTGGGCTCCCGTGCCACGCCTGGCCTCACAATTCAATTATTAATAGAATATCCTATTCACTTGTACGTATATGAGCTACACTCTACTCACCGCTACATAATTTCAAAGGCATACATATTTTAACGAAAGATGCACGTTCAGAATACAAAGTATACAAGAAGATCATATTTTAACCTATTTCGGTGAGTTTCAACTGGCTGACTATGAAATTTTCTTATTTCCTTAGGGATTACCTATGTTCAGTGGAACATTTAAGCAATGTTTTAATTTAGTTGGCCCTTCTGTTACGTATTCGGATATACATACATACGATAAAACCCTTATTATTATGCATAATGAAATTATTAATAATTGGATAGTTGTTAAAGTATTGAAATACAAATGGCTTTATTATTTGATACAAAATATTTTATGTTATATGTATATAGTTTCAGTGAGATGTTATATCTAATTTTTATATGAAATATAAAAGAAATTGTGCAAAAATATGATCAAAAAAATTTCGAAATTTTATTTTGGTTTCACGCTGTATCTCGAACGTAGCAAAGTAGACAGATGGAACTTGTGTTAACACTTCCGATCTCAACTAATCCGCCGAATTCTGAAGACAATGCGTGCTAAGTATCGAAACGGAATACCGCTCCTCATTACCAAAACAAAGAAAGGAAAATATGTAATATTTAATTTTTCCGAATAGACATCGAACCCACAAGCTTTTGCGCTTACAGAAGCACGCCTACGCACTGCGACAAAAATGTTTGGGCTCAAAAAATATTATATTTCTATCCATTTTGTATGCTAACACTACTGTATATTAAATTAACGGATAATTTTAGCACAAAATGCATTATTAATAAACTATTATAGGAATACATTAGTAATAAACAATATAGCAGGTATATTATAAACGTTTGCACAAGAAATTACTGACAAGAGAAACTGGGATGTTCTCCCAAAATAACATGATTTACTGGAAGCCTCGGAGAAAATTGCTTTGCATAGTTATTGTTTTCATCGTCCAAGATAAAGATATAAATTAATGAATATTACGTCGTGGGCACCTAAGATGCTTGAGGTTAACCCTTGATTTGAAACTTGAAATAACCCTTGATTTCTGGTTTTGATATGAATTACAACAATATATATTATAATTCAACAGTCCAGTCGTGGCGCAAGAGGTCAAAGTGTGAGTGTAAGGCTGACTGGTCATGGGTTCGATCCCCACACGGAGAATTGAAATATTTAATATATTATTTTTTTAAATTTATATATAGCATGAAGCTGATTTATTTATTTTATTTTATTTTATTAAACAACAATAATTTTGTCATCCGTTCCATGATTTGTCGTGAAGAGCTGTGTCTTTAATTGTCGAGTCTTCATATTGACGCTATTTTGTTTTAATCGTACTTTACTATATCCTGTAAAATATGTTTTAAAATGTTAACAAATTTGAACGTAGCGACATTCTTAATTAAATGCACAGATAAGAGAAGATTTACTCAGCAACATACATTTTATTTCTACAAAATTCACAATCTTTTCAGCATTTTTTTAATAACTCTTGTAAAATATTAATTAAAACATAAATAAACTTATTTTAGATTGTTATAAAATATATGAAAAGCAAAGTCTTTGTACTGCAACATATTATGCTGACTGTACAATTACGGAACAGGGTCGCTAATTAGGCGTGCCCGCAAGAAATGAGTTAATTTCTAAAGTCGCATCTGTTTTGAAAAGCGACTTCGTAGTATGACTTGGGGGGTGTGGAAAGTGGTTTGTACTTGGATTTTGTAATTATTTTGTAAAGCATAATGTTAGATAATTCGAGTTTCTAAATACAAATAGCATAGAGTATTCTTTGTTAAATTATGACAATAATAAATGCTTTATATTTTTAGCGTCACGCCGCATCTCGTCCATAGCATTGTAGCTAAAAAGCACATGGGAACCTAGTGTTAGGATACTCCGTTCTCCATTATTACAATTCCATTAACCTCTTCAAATCCTTGAGGTATTGCATATTGAGTGGCAGAACTTAGCGCTCGTCTCGACTTTTGCCTCGCTGCTAGAGTGAGGACTAAATGTATTATATATTTAATTTCCTCAAGTGGGAATCGAATTCAAAAACGTCGCCTGCGCCGCGATTTCTTCTAGCTTCTTATAAAAATAAAGAAAGAGTATTTTTTTATATCTTTCGTTTTGGATTTGTATTCCTGTAACTAAATAAATAACTACTTTTCCGTCTCTCCGTTAAAATAAAAAAAAAAACATTTAAAATGAGTGATAAATACCTTTATTTATGAAATTTCTTATGGTTTTATCAAATAACTTCGACGATCATTTGCCAAAATTAATACCATTAAATTTAAATGATATTAAAAGTAAATTGAGTATATCGTCGCCAGTCACGGCGCAGGAGCACAAAGTGTGTAAACGCGATAGTTTGTGAGCTCAAAACCCGAGGAAATGAAATATTTAATAATTTCACACACCACGAAATGTCTTCAGAGTTCGACGGAAAGTGGGAAGTGGAGTATCTCAATACTATATCTTCTGCCTACTCTGCTTTATACAGGACGTACCATGAAACTGAAAAAAAATAGTTAACAGTAAAAAAAAAAATTTTTTTTTAATAGATGCTATTTCTAAAGTTCAGAGCATCAGCCGGTTATGCAACGAGTCTCAAATACCTACTACATTTCGAGCGGCGGTTCTAAAGTTGAAAACGCCGTATGACTAGCATGCATGTCACATTTTACTATAACTTCATGATCTGAAGCAAACTATGATGTCATTTAATTATCTCATTATGTAAATTATATAGATTTTTCTTGTTTTAAAGGTCCTCATGGCGTAGCGGCAACGCGGTTGACAGAAAATGGGAGAATATTCGAACCTAGTGCGAAAACACTTTGCTCCTTACTTGCCACCCCCCATTTTCAAGGCATTCCTTGTTGAATGGTGGCACTAAACGCCGCAATTACCGCCGCCTTGTTTTCGAAGAGAACGAAGAAAATATTACTAAATAATAATTTATTTCCCCGAGTGAGAATCGAACCTACTAATGTGTCATTACGACACAACGGCCTCAACAGGCGGAAAATAATTTATTTTCATTTTCTTAACGCTCTAACAGCAACACAAAAAAACATCAACCATCACGTTTACAGTCATGAGACTCTTCTTATTAGTCTTAAGACTCGAATTGTTTTCACTTCTCGCACTGTAAAGAAATAACGCGGCGTTGAGTTGCGCTACTCAACAAGCAATGTCTCTAATTCAAGCGAAAAGTAAAGAACAGAGACTTGTCGCACCAATGTATCTCTGTTTAACCTTCTATGCGAAATAAAAATATGAAGTTGAACAAAAAAAGAAAAAAATTCTTCCACGTTTATTACAGACAAACGAAATTCTTATCATGAATTACCTAAAAATATCTTACACGCGATCTCGCCGTAGGGCTTAAATAATAAAGGTAGGACTTGAACAGTGGCTTTCTTGTTCTTTTCTCAATGAATACTAAATTTAAATGTTAAGTATGGTAAGCATGTATGGGTAAAATTTAACTTAAAAAAAGTGTTTAAAAATACTTGAATCTATCTGGCGTAGTGATACAGCGTCTTATTGTAAAGCAATGGTTGCGGGTACAGTTCCCGCTAGGGGAAATGGTTAAATTATTTTATATTTTTACCTGAAGATATATTAAGGTAAAGCGCGGCGTTGGTTGGTTCCTCTTACGGGCAACGGGAATTGAAGCGTCTTAGACGTCATAATGGCGATGTTATGATCGAGCTCATTGTATACATTATACTATATACATTATATTATCAAATATTTTTAAAATTTAAAAAGTAACAAAGGAATAAATAACTTCTTATAAAAAGGGAGGTAAGAATAAAAAAAAGCAATCATTCCTAGTGATGTCCTTGTCCTAGGGAAGAAACATATAAAAAATACTTAAAAGAAACCTCGTATGTGATTACATTCTACATTTTGCTTTCTTAACTTATTCCATTATCTCTAAATAGTGTAGACGTCCCTACTGTCCTCGTTAAGGCTCACTCATTAAATTAAATCAACGTACACAAAAAAAACAAAACATATTTATAGAAAACTTGCTTTCATTTGCGACTCCGCCCGCATTTTAAATAAAATTAACCAATAATTGCTCATTAAAGTATGACACTGTCAAGGTGTCCTACTCAACTAACTGATAATTCTAATAGCTTTTAAAAATAATTTGATAGTCCATTTATTTTTAAAAGCTAAACAAAAGAATTGACAATGTTCAAAATGATAAAATTCAACTTTTGAAGGACATCGATTTTTTTATGTATTCTTCAACTTCAACTACTCTTCAACTTCTCACAGGTCATCACGCTGCTGTCTTTATTAATTATAAAAAATATATTAATATTATGAAGAAGATTTTTACACTATAAAAGAATGAAAAAGAGGCCGTCGTGGCCCAGTGACTGAAACGCGACGGTTGTGGGTTCGATCTCCACTCGAAGAAATGAGCATTATTATTTCTTAATATATTCATTCCTTCGCTCTGGCACCAAGGCAAAAGTCTGGCGTTGAGTTAACTTAACACGCAATGCCTCGGAAAATTCGGCGGAAAGTGGGAAACGGAATGTCTCATCACTACGTTCCCTATGCGTACACTGCTGTGAGCGCGATACAGCGTGAAGCTGATTTAATTTAAATTTTTAATCTATACTTATAATAAATCTGTAGAAAAGTCGTTTCTGTACATTGAAAATATTTAAAAAAAAATAGCTAGGGTGTTAAAGGATAACTAACAGAATCCATTTCCAACATTTTTGGAATTTTTGTCTGTTTGTCTGTTTGTCTGTTTGTCTGTATGTCTGTTTGTCTGTTTGTCTGTTTTCCTGTTTATGTGAACACGCATCACGTCAAAAGTACACTATATTTAAGCAAGTTTTATACGTAAAAATTACCAGTAAATCAAGGTAACATTTAGTGTTTATTTCATTGTAATAGCTTCACTCTATCAAAAGATATAAGTATTTAAGTTTCCAAGAAGCTTATATTTGAGATAGTAGAACTCGATACTAGAAACGCTATCTATTTTATATTTTAAGTAGGTAGGTAGGTTGGTGGGTAGGTAGGTGGGTAGGTAGGTGGGTAGGTAGGTAGGTAGGTAGGTAGGTGGGTAGGTAGTGGGTAGGTAGGTGGGTAGGTGGGTAGGTAGGTAGGTAGGTGGGTAGGTGGGTAGATGGGTAGGTAGGTAGGTAGGTAGGTAGGTAGGTAGGTGAGTAGGTAGGTGGGTAGGTAGGTGGGTAGGTGGGTAGGTGAGTAGGTAGGTGGGTAGGTAGGTGGGTAGGTAGGTGGGTAGGTAGGTAGGTAGGTAGGTGGGTAGGTAGGTGGGTAGGTAGGTAGGTAGGGGGTAGGTAGGTGGGTAGGTAGGGTGGGTAGGGGGTAGGTGGGTAGGTAGGTAGGTAGGTAGGTAGGTAGGTAGGTAGTAGGTAGGGTAGGTAGGTAGGTAGGTTAGGTAGGTAGGTAGGTGGGTAGGTGGGTAGGTGGGTAGGTAGGTGGGTAGGAAGGTAGGTAGGGTAGGTAGGTAGGTAGGTAGGTAGGTGGGTAGGTGGGTAGTGGGTAGGTAGGTGGGTAGGTAGGTGGGTAGGTAGGTAGGTAGGTGGGTAGGTGGTAGGTAGGTAGGTAGGTGGTAGGTAGGTGGGTGGTAGGGGGTAGGTATGTAGAGGTAGATGGGTAGGTGGTGGTATGAGTGGTTAGGTGGAGGTAGGTAGGTCGGGTGGGTAGGTGGGTAGTGAGATATATGGGTAGATAGGTAGGTAGATGGGTATGGTGGCGTAGGTAGGTTAGGTAGGTAGGTTAGGTAGGTAGGTATGAATGTATGATGTATGGATGTATGCATTATTGGATGTATGGATGTATTGCATGTATGGATGTATGGATTGTAATGGATGTATGGATGTATGGATGTATGGATGTATGGATCTATGGATGTATGGATGTATTGGATGTATGGATGTGGTGGATGTGTGGAATCTATATATTTAATATATTTTAAATATGTTTTATAGTAAGTTTTATAATTCTAATAAGACATTAACAACTTTATAAAATGATTTTTCCGTGCATGCGTTGTAATAATTACAACATAATATATAAGATTTTATATGTTACTTTTAATTATTATCTTAAATAATTAAATGTATGTGATCAAATTTATTTTCTTAAAACTTTAGGAGTTGCCAACAAAGCCTATCATTTCTCTATGAAGATATGAAATAAATTAGTTTTATAAAGGTCAGTTATTTAATTCATGACACCATTCATTACATGACGAATATTTACAATAAAACAATTATAGCCCGATTGTACCGCTCCGCACCGCGGCTCCACGTCTTAGCTCTTTAAATCGCTTAAGTCGCTTTCTGAGATAAGCGTCGACTAACCAGAAAAAAACCAGAACGACAAATTTATAATACTATTGTTGCTGATTCTATTCCTTTTTAATTGCCTCCAATAATAATTTGTTTAATGAAAATCGAAAATGTCATGGTTTTAATAACTTTCACATTAGAAATCATAAGTGCACTGCAAGCATACATTATTTATTACAACAGGAACGTAATTCCCTGTACCGAAACAAACAAATAATTCACAAATTTAAGCGGGTGAAGCCGCGAGCTGGTTGCTGTATTTTATAAAATTTTATGTTGTGATTATAATAGATGGATCACGTGGTGATGTCAATACGTTTTAATCATTGGCATGTAGGTACGTTATATTAATTTATAGTAGATATATTTCTCAAGAGAACTTAATCAAATCTTTGTATGTAAAAAAATACATGAAATAATCATGTTAGGGAAATATCAAATTTATTTTATGAATCAATCTTAACGTTATATTCGAAACAAATGAATTGTATGTAAATTTATTAATACGTTTCAAGTATGAAAAAAAGAAAAAATGCAATAAAATTGCGTTTCTGCTTTTCTTTCCAATGATTTATATTTCTATATATGTGGGACGTAAATGCGGAAACAGAGCTGTCATCTTAGTACAGAGTAACCTCTAAAATATATATTTACGTATCGTTAAAGAATAAAAAATGTGAAGAGGAATGTGTGATTTCTCTATAGAATATATTATTCTACATTATATCATAAAAAAACAGTACATATAACGGTATCCTCCTGCAGTATAATTATTTTTAATCAACATTTTTGAACTTTTAATTTTGAACATTTTAAATATTTTCGTGCCATAATGATGAAAAACTTGACAATTTTTTAATTTGAAAAAAATAATTTATTAACGATAAGAATGTTGGTAGTTTTTCAAAAGGTATAAGAATTTTAAAAATGTCTAAAATATGCTTTCTTCGCAAGTATTGTAATAACTATTAGTTCTATTCACTAAAAAATCACTATAAATATTAAATATGCTCAATTTGTGTTTTTGTCAGCACCACTTTAAATGAAACCATAGTTAATCACTCTATAAAAGCCTAATACAACAAAAATAATCCTAAAAGTGAAAAAGTTATTTTTCATACAAAATAAATTATATATTATCGTTGATATTAAAATAAAACGCTATTTGTCATTAAACACGCAACAGGCATAAGCCTATCAAAGGGATACCGCCGCATACACCTCATTCCTAAATCGAGTCGTAGGTATTGGCGACAAAGTTCAAAGTTGCTTAACCTTTAGTAACACTTTTGTAGTAGTATGTGTTAACGTTATTGGTATCTATGCGTAACTGCGTCACACGAAATACAGGTATGGATAAACATCGATCGTGAAATGAAAAAAAAAGTCTACGTCTAAACTGTTGAGGTATCTTGATTAATTTCTTTAGGTATGGGCTTAAAATATTTTATCCTATATATTGGCCCCGTAAAAGGAGCGCTGACACTTCCATTCTGTATAAATATTAAAGGCCATCTCGGCGCAGGGGCACAAAGTTAGGTTAAGTTATTTAAATCGGTTAGCCCTTTCTGAGATTATCCTGAACGCACAGATAAACAGACAAATTGACCAAGTTCTATTACATTGTTAAATGTCCGTAATAATAATTTTTCTAATATGTCTTCCACGTACAGACACCGATGAGTTAGGATTTTATTGTAAGTAGCGATATTACTATAACTATATATCTATAACTATAACTTAAGTCCTAAAGACTCCATAATGCAAAAGTTTAAAGAAATTAATATATTGACAGTTGCATCTCTCTTATGGGTGGTACGAAAATGCGACTGCGTTGCAAGCATACATTATAGGTATATTAAAACACGAACATAATTTTAGTGTATTAAGCAAATAATTCTGTGGTATAAGCGGGCGAAGCCGCGAGCGGGCCGCTAGTATAAGAATAAAAATTATAATAGGCTCAATCAACAATATCAACAACAATATTTGAACAAACGCCTCACGTTGTTTTATTGAGATATTCATTGAATACATTTGTAAATCCTGTTCATTAAATAAGCTTGATTAGGTCTAGATACGATCTAGGTTTTTGTTGGCACTGAATTTTCTCTAAATTGATACAATTATTTTAGAACAATGCTTTGCTGTTTCGCCCAAGTTCTCTTAGACAAAGTTGATGCTTTCTATTATTCCATAATCTTTGTTAACTATATTTATAATATTTATTGTTTTGAAAATATGTACTTAAATTTTCATATAAAATGAACTGCTTATTCAAAAGAATTACCATTTCAAGATTTTTTTAAGTTCATACATTTGAATTTTCATTGTTTCGTTCGCAATGATTTGCTTACGTAATAAACGTAAAATTGCATTTATAATAATTGCACTAATCATTTTTATCATTCAATTCTTAATTATCATAATTAGTAACGCCTACGCTAACGCCCAACAAACTTAAACTTTTTTTAAACATTTTTAAAGTGTTAATCCACACTTAGGAAAGATAAATACTTAATTAGAAAACGTATAAAAATTTGAACGTAGCGGGACTCGAACCAGCGCCTCCTGGAAGTTTTCCAGGAGGCGCGGGTTCGAGTCTCGCTACGTTCATATTTTTATACGTTTTCTAATTAAACTTAAACTTGTCAACTTTTATAAGTTGTACTTCCCGGTGACCCACTTGACACGGAACCCTCGGTGCACCTCGTACTTAACTGCTTTTTAACAAATACTGAACTTTGCCTCCGTTATCCACCGTAATAATTGTAACAGCTACCATTATAAATTTACCTCTATTGTTATATTATGTCTAGGTTAATAAAACTACACATAATATAATAGTACACTTTATCGCTTCAAAATAAATACACGAATAGAAAGTTGAAAGTGGAGCTATTTACCACAAATTCAATTCGAAATATCCTTTATTCAAGAAGACTTTTGCTACTTATGAACCGTTGAATGAACACAGAGCTACCAACCGCCCGAAATGCAGTTCTTATGAAAGAAGAGCGAGATACTCGACAGTTGAGCAACTGAGCTTGCAATACCAAATTACAATTGTATTATAAAACAGTCGGAACCTGTCGTAGCGCAAGGGAATAAGCATGTGCAATGCGACAGGTTGTGGGTTCAAATCTCACACGCGGAAATGAAATATTTAATATTTTCATTTCTTCGCTCTCGTGTTCACTTAAACCTAATTTCCAGAATTCGGCGAAAGACGAAGAACGGAGTGTCTTAACACAAGGCTCCCTCTGCCTACTCTGCTGCATGCGGGATACAGCGTGAAACTAAAAAAAAAATACAAGAAGCAGCTACCTTCCATATTATATTTTAATTACCACTTAGCCATAAGTGAAGACAATTTCGCCTTAACATAAAGCGTCTGATTAAAATTAGAAGCTATTTGCAGTGAGGCACAATGCATTTAGCTTGTTAAAACACACTCGCAGCTCAGCAAAGACAGATTATACTCCAGTGGATTATTTGCTTAAGATGATTGTTTACTTTGACAAGGAATGCTGAATTCATTTGAGGGGAATTGAGTTGGAGTTTTTTATGTGGATGTTGATGTAAGGTCCTGAATTCTATTTTCGGAGTTTGTGGACCATATTGAGATATTAATTTTATGGATCACGATGGACCCGCTTGTTGAAAGCATGTGAATTCATAAATTATTCGTATATGGGACTGAGTAGTTTCTTGTTCTAGTATTTTGTTTGTAAATGAGATAATAAATAAATACTATTGTCTTAAATTTTAGTACAATTATGTATATTATATGTGACGCAGGTGTCTGCCTTTATGGATTATATACAAAAAAGACAATACAAGATCTAATCTTAGTCTAATGATTCTACGATCGAGTATAGTCACAATTATTTTGTTAAAAACGTATTAAGAAATCTATGTAAATTAAATAATAATTCTTTTATTTCTTTATTCTACTACAACATTAAAACATAATTTATAAAAAAAAATCAATTCCGTATCCATCTTATTGCCATACAAACATATACAGCTAAAACCTCGTTATTAAATAACTTATATTTTGTACAATCCCAGTAATATTTGCTAACGGAACAGCTGTGTCTATCCGCCATATTTAATTTTATTTCACGTGATTTATTAGGACTTATAAAATCTATATATTTTTCTGACGCTAAGAAATCTTTCTACATTCTAGAAGGAAAATGAAGAATATATTATTTAGAAATTTGTTAGGTTTTCTTTAACGCTGAAATATGATTATAAGGCGGAGTAAGCTTACAGTAATATTTCATAATTTAGTTAAATAAGCCTTGATGGGCTTATTATACCCATAATATGAGTTTATAAAGCCGTCGTGGCATAGCGACTCAGCGGATAAGTAAACACGACGGTTGAGGGTTCGTTTCTTATTATTTAGGTGATTTATATTCATTTCCTCGCTGTTGCGACATGGCAAATCGTCGTTAAGTTCCGCCACTCAACATCAATTGTCTCGAAAATTGAGAGGTGCCAGGAGATCGGGATGTCTTAACCTTAAGTTTTCTTCAGCTTTACAAAAATTTTAATACGAAATTTTATGTTAATTTCTGCATTTCACTTCAAATTACAAGTGCAAAAGTAAATTTTCTTCCTACTTTGCCCTCGTTTTAGTTATTGTGTGTTAGATGACGGCCCATACTTGTAACACTTGAAAATCTGTCTACAAACATGTTAAATGTCCATAATTATGTCTATAGAATCAAAATAGGAAAAATTACCAATAATGAATTAGAAATTTTACTCGCACTTGATCGAACTGAAGATCGATCTCAGATTTGAGAACGATTTATAAGTACGGAACTAGATACGAATTACTTTCTAATCTATATTTACAGACGACGTCTTTCTATGGAGTCTTAGAAAAATGCATATTGCATTAAAATATGATTAAATTCACTTGAACTAGCAATGCTATGCTAAGAAATGACATTCTTTATAAAACAAGAGTGATATAGGACAATGTAACGGTTTTGTATGGATCGTACAGAAGTTTTAGACGCTTTGTAACTAAATCGAACATTTTTGTACTCAATCTAGAAGTCCTAAATTAAAATATCTCGTTTATTTCAGGGAATATATGGACGTTATTTGTGAAAATAGTTTTTATTTCGTTCTATGATCTAAAATGCCTACTCATTATTTTGTCAATAATTAAAGGCAAAGAGATTGGTTTCTACCTCCAACGATCTTGATACTTCGCCGAGAACCTCCTCCAGAGATAGATAATTAAGGATATGGGAAGATATGATAAATGAAGAAAAGGAAAAATATAAAAGCTCAAAGTCTCTTATTCCTTTACCTTCACTTCAATCTCTCCAGTAAGGTAATCAATCATACCGTTTTCACACCGTTGTCCTTTGAGGCTCCATCAATTTTGACTGCTCACCTATTATAGAATATTTAAAATTTCATGATTTTGATATAGTATCCACTCCCATTTTGTAACATAATTATTGATACCAATCCCTGTATTGTCTGCCCTAACCCTAAACAGCACATCTAAGTAGTAATATGAATCATAATGACGACTTTTATCCTAAGCGTGACAATTAATAATCTTAAGCTCAATCTATACCAATCAACTCTCCAAGAACGTGTGCCATGACGCCAGGATTAACTAAAATCGGTAATTGTACCAAATTGAATGGACAGATCTTTCAAGAGAATATCTTAAAAATGTAGGCTAGAAATATGTAAGAAAAAAGGCAAGATGGATCATGACAATGAAATTTTGTTATTAAGTAACTCGATTAAAATCAAATCAAATCAGCTACACGCTGTATCCCGCACACTGCAGGGTAGGCAGATGGAACCTAGTGTTAAGACACTCCGTTCCCCACTTTCTGCCAAATACTGGAGGCATTGTGTGTTGAGTGGCAGAACTCAAGGCCTCGCTTGTCCTCGACACGAGAGGAAATGGAAATATACATTTTAGTAAATATTTCATCTCCTCGCGTGAGGATCGAACTCACAACCAGTCGGTTTTACAGTCACACTTTGCTCTCCTGCGCCACAACTGGCCTCAATAATTCGATTAAAATATAGAAAATGGATGCTTAAATCAAAAAACATTTAATAAAAGAAAGCAACAGCAATAAGTACTATGTACAGTTGATAGAAAACAGAAATGAGTGCCACTGTGAGAAAGTAAATAATGCTCGTTAACACAACAACAGTGTCAGCTAGTTACGTTGGTTGCAGTTAGAGGTTTAGCAAAATACGATTTTTAAATATATTTAATTTATTTAGTTTAAATTATACATTAAAAAATTAATTCTAACTTATAAAGTACTATCCTCAATGTTAGAGGAAAACAACGCGAATGCCAATAAATTCCTTTCCCACCGTCGTCCACCCGATCTCCTTATTCATCATTTTTGTTGCGATCGGCCGTCTATCAGACGGACGCTCGTTTTTACGTAAAATAATTGTTCCACCTGTTACACCGTTCATAACTATGTAACATCTCCCTCCGCAGAACAGCAACTATTCTTGAGAGGGAAAAGTTGCTGAGATTTTGTTGATATCAACTATAACTTCATGGGGGTTAATTGCAGTGTCCATTTCTTGTTCATTACTTTTGTCTGTTGCTTCGTGAGGCTTAGTATTTTTTGAGATTTGGAGCCAAAATCGTTTATAAGCAATTCCAATACCAAGTAAACTTGCTATAATTAGTATTAAGTAAATTGGAATCGTGGTATGATATATTATACTGTCGTTGACTTTATTTAATTCAACTGGTGTCTGCAGGGCTAATCTTGAACTAATTGAGTGAAGTTTCTGGAGGTTAATAGAGTTTAATACTATTGCTGATGTTTTTGTATCTCTTTGACCTGGGGTTAAAGGCAGTTCTATTATATTAATGGCATATCCTTTCACATGGTCATTAGAATTTTCAATGGTAAAAGTTGGTGTCTTGACATTGCAGTTAACTGGTATGGTTACAAGAAAACTCCCTTGCATCGTTTTATATATTTCATGAGCACAGAACATTTTCACTTTTGTTGGATTTGGGAAGCTTAAGATGTAATGTTTTTCATCCAATTGGTCTATTGCTTCATCTTTGAGTATCACATGAGTTGTTTTGCAAGATTTGTCAATTTCGTGAATTTTGATCAAGTGAGTAATACAGTCCGGTTTCTCTTGAATTATGTAATTGACAGGTTTTTTACAGAGGTATAAATAATTGATCTTCGGGCATTCAGCCTCTATGTACATCGAATTATTCCTGGATATTGCTAGAAATGGTTGGTTAGGAATTAGGATTTCATTATATTTATTGGGAACAACTGATAGCCGGTAAAGATCATAGGACTGGGGTAGGGTGATTGGAACTTTTAAAACTAAAATTATCTTATCCTCGACATAGAAGTAACCTAATTTAATAATATCATAATAATATCTAGTTTCTAAGCTAAGTATTTCATCTGTTGAATATAAAAGGCTAAGTTTCCTAATCATTTTCTTAAGCTCTACTACACTAATAATAGAATGAGGAGTGCTCAATGCACGAATGAAACCTAAACTATTTTCTATTCTATAAAGTTCCTCATATAAATTATCTATATTATCACTTATAATCATAAAATATTGAGCCATATGGGCATAAATTTCTACATTATTGGAATTTTTTTATAATAGTATTAAGAATTTTAGTTAAATTATTCTGATTTTGAACAATGTTATCAAGGATTTTAGAACTGTGAATAGACCACTCTTTAGCTAAGCTAATATGCTCATTAATTTTTGATTCTAATTTATATTCATTATTTTGAAGAATTGTTATGGCATTATTATACCTAATTGCATCAGTGTAATCAAGGTTTCCGGATATACTCTTGATTACAGATCCCAAGCCGTTAATGAGCCCTCTTTTAACACGATTATGCCCAAATGTGTTCAAAAAGCTGATTGCTCTGTTTAATTTATTGTCAAGGTAATGCAGATGAGGTTCATAAAGAGATGAAGATTTGTTATTCAAATATAATTTAACATCGGATATTTGGATTTTAGTCAATACCGTTTGATTTCTAATTTCGTCTAAATCTATACTATTTAAAAATGAATGATAGTGTGATATGATTTTTGTATTGCCTAATTTAAACGGAAGTATTCCAGGTCCAGATTCTAAGGAATCAATCGTTATATCCTGTCCTTGCGCTTGCTGGAGTAATATCATTAGAATTATCCTGAAACAAACGATTACTTTTAGGCACCCGTTTCAAACGGGATTTAGGTACAGGGCCTCTTTTTTTTTCTAGTATATATATGTATTGGTAAATTAGTGACGACTGTATCATGTATGAAACGAGAAGCTAATTTTTGCCTACTGGCCAAAGGATTTCTTATAAATACTTCTTGGTTAGGGAGATATTCCTCTGTTGGTTCACGGGTTTTATTAGCATTATCAATTATTTCAGTACGTTTTTGCAAAGCCGTTTCGTTAATAATTTCCAATATCTTTAACATTTTTTTACGATGTTCTCGAGTGTACTGTTGTAACAAATATTCCGTTAAATTCATATCTAAAGGATCACGTGGATCAAGATGACCAGTGATTATATCAATCGGTCTACAATTTGTAAAACTATGTATAGCGCTGTTATAACCTAATATTGCATATGGCATAAGATTAGTAACCGTTTCTGTTCTATGTTCTAATTTTAATATACGCAAGTGCTCTAGTAAAGTTGAATGTAGTCGTTCTACCATACCATTTTCATTAGGCGTATTCGGGCAACACTTGTGATGGTGGATTTTATGCAACCTAGCAAACTCTAAGAAAAGTTGATTGGTAAATTCGGGACCATTATCTGTTATTATCGTTAAAGGAAGTCCGTGATGCGTAGAGAACAGTAATAAGCCTTGAATTACACTAATTGCTGTTGCATCTCTCAAAAAATAAGCCTGTGCATATTTAGAGAATGCGTCAATTATTGTCAGATATTTATGGGTTTCAACGCTAAGTAAATCTAAATGTACAACTTCGAAAGGTTTTGTGGGTGGAGGTACAATTTGAAATTTGGGCATAACTGGATTTCGATCGTATTTAGCCTTACCACAAATATTGCATTCATTAATTAGCTTAGTTACATGTTCTCTCATACCAGGCCAAAAATACCTTTGAGATAGTGATAAAAAACATTCATTGATGCCTCTGTGGTTAGTTTTTCCTATATGATATTTTTGTATGATCTCTTGCTGCTTTAAGTAATCTTTAACATTTTCTATTTCTTTTTTTGTTAGAACTAAGACCATTGCTGAATTAACAAAATTATTTTGTATAATAGGTATAATGGAATACATTTCTAATATTGGATTAATTAAAATGGCCGTTTTTAACTTCGGCTTAACATGATCTCTAATAGCATTTATAACATCAGTTTCTAGGTTTAATTTTGAAATTTGAATGCAGGTTCTAGTAAAATTTTCAAATGGTTTTGAAACACTATGTCTACTTTTTATATCATCCACAACGTTAAATATGATTTGATTATGAAATTTGTTAAGAGGATCATCCGTAATAGGGATTTCTAAGATAGGATTTTCCGCATTACTATTAATACTGTCAGTGCGGGAATCGGCACTTTCAGTTCGGGAGTCAGAGTTAGTGGTTTGAGAAGTGTTAACAATAATTGAACTAGATTCTTCAATATGAATTTCAAGCCTAGATAATGCATCGGCATTGGTATTAACTTTGCCTTGCTTATAATGAACAGTAAAATCGTACTCGCTTAATCTTAACTTCCAACGCGTTAATCGTGAGTTGGGTTCTTTTATATTCATTACCCATTGCAAAGGACGATGGTCAGTTATTATCTTAAATCTTCTGCCAAAAAGGTAAGGACGGAAATATTTGGTTCCCCATACAATTGCTAACAGCTCTTTTTCTATGGTACTATAATTTATCTCACTCGTGTTAAGAGTGCGCGAGGCATAGGCTATAGGCCGATCAGAACCTATGGGTCCCTGTGAAAGAACGGCTCCAATAGCCACATTTGATGCGTCTGTTGTAAGAAGAAATTCTTTAGCAAAATCCGGATATTGCAAAATAGGATCGTTGACGAGAAGAGTTTTGCATTTTTGAAAACATTCAATATAATTTTTATCTAAAGTAATTTTGGAGCCTTTCTTTAAGCACTGCGTCATAGGCTTAGTTATTTTAGCAAAATCGGGTATGAATTTCCTATAATAACCAAGTAATCCTAAGAATCTTTTTATCTCTTTAGGAGTTCTGGGTAAAGGATATTTTGTAATTGCTGATATTTTATCTGGGTTGGGTTTAATTCCATCTTTACTTATAATATGACCTAAGTAAGCGGTTTCCATTTTTAAAAATTCTGATTTGTCCAGTTGTATTTTAAAATTGGAATCGCGCAATTTTTGAAAAACTTTGCCTAAATTGATAATGTGTTCCTGAAGGGATGTACTAAAGACTATAATGTCATCGAGATAAACTAGACAAACAGTGTTTTGTAGTTCCCTTAAAACATTATCCATTACCCTTTGAAAAGTAGATGGACTGTTTTTTAATCCCATAGGCATTCTAAGAAACTCAAAATGCCCATTTTCCACGTTAAATGCTGTTTTTTTTATATCTGAGGGATTCATTTCTACTTGATAGAAGCCACTAGCCAGGTCTAAAGTTGTGAAGTATTGGCATTTACCCAATTTACCTAAAACATCTGCAATATTTGGAATGGGATATTTATCGTCGATAGTTTTTTCATTGAGCTTTCGAAAATCTACTACGATTCGCCACTTGGTCCTTCCTGACGCATCAGCTTTTTTGGGAACAATCCAGATGGGAGAGCTCCATGCAGAATTAGAAGGCCTAATGATACCTTGCTCTAACATTTTTGATATCTGATCTTGTACCTCCTCTCTATGAATATATGGATATCTGTAACTTTTTGTATAAACCGGTTGCTCATCAGTAGTTGTAATGGTATGTTTTATTTTATTCGTAAAGGTAAGGGGTTCTCCGTCAATGTAAAATATATCGGCATATTGTGTACATGACTTTAAATTTGCACGTTCTTCAGCATTTAAATGGTCAGTACGCAAACGCGACAGCACGTCCTTGACGCGATCAGATGATTGTTCTGTACGCATACACTGAACGTTGAGCAATTCGGCAGTAACCGGTCGGTCCATAGAAAAAACTAAGTCATGACGTGTGGGATTTGTTACTTCTAGAATACCTCGGTTATTTGAAACTGTAGTGACGCAATTATTAACGATGCAATTAGAAATATTCTGTTCAGAAATCCAAACATCGCCTTCAGAATGGTTTATAGGCACTCTGACCAACTTAGAAGAATTGGCCGGAATTATAATTTCATACAAATTATAGTTTCTTGAATCATACATTGACAAAGTATTTTGAGCATTACGCGTTTTCAGAATTTTATTTTTCAAATCTATATTGGATTCAAATTTTTCAAGCAAATCTAGTCCTATAAGGCCATCAAAAAATTCATGAAATTTATATACAAATAACGTTATATAATCAGATTCATTAAATTCACTAAAACATGGTATGGTTATAGAAAAATCATTACGAGTTGTAGCGTGAATATTTGTTACCTCAAATGGATCGTAATTGCATAAAATATGTGGGAAAAATCGCTGCACAGCTTCAGGACTAATAAAAGATTGATTTGCTCCTGTATCAATTAATAATCTAAGAGGTGGGTTCTCTATATTAATGTACGGTAAGTGTCGTTGGGTCTGTAAATTTATTTCTATTTTAAGACGTCTGATTTGGGATCCCCCTGAAAATTTTGAGAGTGAATGGTGGAATCAAGATTATCTAATTGTTTTATATCTTCTTTTTCATGAACCTCTGAGCATCGAGGTGGTTCATGATAGTCGTATTGGTCAGCAAAGTGAGGATAACCAGAATAATATTCGTCTTGGAAATATTCATTTGGTTCGTAAAAATCGTTATAATTTATTTCCCTACTTTTAAAATAATTGGTTGGTGGCGGATTGCCCATTTTAGACCAATCTCAAGGTTGACGGTCAGGTGTCGGCTTAGATACATAATGGCTCACACCGCTCATTGGCTGTGGGGAATTATTGCTTTTTTGAGTGAAATTGTTACTGTGGGATCTATAATAAGGTGGCGGGGCACTAAATATCTGTTGCGTTCTAGTAGGGCCACGTAATTCAGGTCTCTGCATTCTCCACAATGGTACTGGCTGTTGCTGAGCAAAGATTTGTTGAGATGGCCCCGGGGTATTATTAGAATTTAGTCTATTATAAAAAGGTCGTGAAACTGGCATCGATAATGGCCGTGGCATATGGCCATAGTGGAATTTGGGAAACTCACTTACCTGATGGTGAGTCTGCGATCGCCTACCGGGAACATTTTCGTTTCGCTGCTGTAAATATAACGTGTTCATCTCTTCATGAACAAATTCTAATGCTTTTTCAATTGTGTCAGGTTGCATGCAACGTATTCTAGAGCCTATTGGATCTCGAAGTCCACGCAAAAACGATTTTAAAGTTAATTTTTTATATAGAGATCTCTTAGATTCTATAGTGCTTTCAATAGTTTCATGCAAAGTGACGTACGTCATGATCGTACTAAATAAATTTTGACATTTTCATAGAATTCTTGGGGAGAATTCGAACCTTGTGTTAATAGGGCTAAATCGTTATAAAGAGAGGTCTCATCACGGTGATCCGCAAAATTATTAATTAATGAGCTACGAATACCAGCCCAACTTTCAGGTATCCCGTTTGAATTGATCATGCGGGCGGCGGGTCCGGATATTTTATTTAAAATTCCATTAATTAACGCTAAATTTTTCAATTGTTCACCCGGCTGATCAGATATAAATTGATTAACTAATGCATCGCAAATTCTTATAAATCGTGTTAAAATATTCGGATTTCCGTCGAATTCGGGAATCAAACGGAGAGCTTTATATATATCTTCTAAATCTGCCATATTGCCTAAGTTGCTGATATCTATGTTATCACTATGATTAATATTTCTATTAGAATCTAAAATTTTTTGTCTTGTAGTAACTAACCTAGAGGTCTGAGAATGCCGTGGATAGAAAATTTTGGATAATTATTAGGACTAACTTAGGAATAAAAGGAAAGCAACTCCAGAAAAATTCTAAAGTACTTTAAAAAAATCGTACCTCTTTTGTATCTATGTCTTGATACGCCTCCACCACTGCACCACGATGTAGTTTCGAGATAGCCGATGTCCTTGATCAATTCAGTGACTTCTTTCGGCTATCCTACCGACTGCGCCAGTTACGTTGGTTGCAGTTAGAGGTTTAGCAAAATACGATTTTTAAATATATTTAATTTATTTAGTTTAAATTATACATTAAAAAATTAATTCTAACTTATAAAGTACTATCCTCAATGTTAGAGGAAAACAACGCGAATGCCAATAAATTCCTTTCCCACCGTCGTCCACCCGATCTCCTTATTCATCATTTTTGTTGCGATCGGCCGTCTATCAGACGGACGCTCGTTTTTACGTAAAATAATTGTTCCACCTGTTACACCGTTCATAACTATGTAACAAGCTCAATAATATCTTTTACTATAACAAATATTATCATATTTTGAACTTCTGCTTATTTTTTATGATTATTAGATTAGCGTGGTCAGGAGTTGTCTGTTAAATTCTACACCGTTTAAAGGACTTTAAAAAGAGAAGAAGAGAACTTAAGTCAGGTCAAAACCGTAATCGCATTAAGTGCTCATTTTACATGAATGCGCCAAAAAAAGTTTTACATTTCTATAAAAAAGAATCACATTATGGGAATAACGAGGTGGAACGTACTTTTTAAGACAAATTTATCTAGACTACGGATGACCAAAATTATATAAAGTACAAAACATCACACAAACTGATATTTATGATTTTATGAGTCAAATTAATAACAAAATATGGTTTAAAAATCATAAGGTCGAGAAGATAAAATGAAATAAAACTAAAGAAAACTACACAACAACACTGACCTTAATGCATTGTTTTATAACATTTTCCATTTTCTAGAGAAATTCTTCAGGATAACATCAGAAATTCAGTACACCGTCCGTACCAACCAAGAAAAATATAAAGATTTCATAGAATCTCAAATTATCCCAATAGATTATTCTGATTATATTTTGAATCGCCGTCAGAATAATAATTTCATATAAAAATTACTTTTTGCTTTTATGTTTTTTTTAAATATTTATCATATTACTTTGTGTGCACAATTAGTTAATAATTATTGTTTTATTGACAATTCAGACTGATTGATTATTAAAATAATCATTATATTTTTTTTTATGTACACATATTTTTTTAAAATATTATAATAGATTATTGCTACTGTGATATTTGTATTTAGTTCCTACCAGACCAGATACTAAAGACGTGAATCTCTGCTGTGATATATTAAATCGTTATAATTGTTTTGAATTATCGGCTATCAGCTAATATTTTTTACTAGTTTACTAAAACTTTACTAAGCTATCGTATGTATATTAAAATACTAACCTCACGGAATACTTAAGACTAAATAATAATCTAAGTTAACATTAGTGGCTTCAATTGAGATCTCTCACCTTATATAGTTTCAAGATTAGTAGCGTCTAAACAACTACTCTACCTCTATTGACATTCCTGACAATCCGTGGTTTTGCAAATATATGCTTTAGGCAACATATGCCTAAAGAAAATTTACAAATTTGATTGCATTTCCTGCAAAGACCGTAAATTCTAATAATAAAATGGCTAGGTAAGTTTTATTAAACAAAATATTTTGGGTATACATATTTAGCTTACGTGTACATACGTTATAAATTGGTCATTGATACTAATGCTACGTGAGGCCATTGTGGTGCAGTGTGATAGATAGAATCTAACTATAAACGACGATTGTGAATTCGATTTCGACTCGGAGGAAGGATTTTGTTTACCTTGTATATTTTTTTCCACTCTTGTAATAAAAAATGTGGCTTTAGCCACGCTGCTATATGCAAAAAAAGTATAAATCAATTCTTTTGCAACTATTTGCTTATATTGCGAAAACGCATATTAATTACGTATGCCTATTTATTTTTCAGTGTGTATTTATTGCCTTAATTGTATTATGTAAGCCAAAAATGATTTTTCATGCTAAAATACTTATTGTATTAATTATTTTTAATTGTTACTATGTTAGTCATTTATTGAAATAAGTTGTTACTATGTTAGTCATTTATTGAAATATCAATTTGAATAAGAAGACGAGTTCAGCCACTCGACATACAATTCATTAATTCTGGCGGATAGTGGATAACGGAGTGTTTTGACACTAGATTTTCTCTCTTTGCGGAGAGAACGAATATGGAATCGGTTAAAACACTCCGTTTTCCACTTTCTGCCGAATTCTGAGGGATTGTGTGCTGAGGGAACGATTTGCCTCGTTGCCAGAATCAGGAAATGAAAACTTTTATTTTCATTCCCCGAGTGGGAATTGAAGCCACATCCGTCGCAGCTAACAGTCTTTGAACGCTTGTGCACCTGCGCTACGACGGCACCAATTAAAAATAGATCAGGTATTTTTTAAATAGCCTCCCCATTAAAAAAAATAAAAAATTCCGACATAAAAATTAAATAACTATTTTCACACTAAAAATAAAACTAAACTAAACCTTTAGTCATTTACAATTTAATTATTATGAAGCAGATAATTACAAATTAATTAGCTCCCCTGTGACGGGTTGTTCACTTGACCCAATTGGTCAGACGGCGTTCGAGTGTTTGGTGTTGTGTAAACATTATACCAATATATAAAATATATATTTTTTATTTTAGTCTATCATGTCTGTAAAGAAGATGATTGGTTCGATTCAAATTTTTAATATAATAAAAAAAAATCAGCTTCACGCTGTATCCCGCACACAGTAGTATTAAGACTCTCTGTCCCCTACTTTCTGCCGAATTTGGGAGGCATTGGATATTGAGTGGCAGATCTCAACACAGCGTTTGGCTGCGACACCAGAGTGAAGAAATGGAAATATAAATTTAAGTAAATAATTCATTTCCTGAAGTGGGGTTTGAACCCACAACCAGTCGGTTTTACAGTCACACTTGCCCCTGCGCCACGACTGACCTCACAAAATTTTTTAAATGTTTTATCCCAAATATTAAATATATTATCTCACACGACAAAACTTCAGCTTAAAAGATTTGATGTATTTTTAATGTTGGATTTTTTTTATTAATTTTTACAAATAAACTTAATATTTAAGTTTTTTTTCTGACTCTACTTTTAAAATCACTCTCACAAATGCAAAGCTCGCCAAATGTACAGATTTATTGCTGCAATTTATAATGTAGGCGAAATAATATGTAAAAAGAAGAACGTTAAAAATGTTATTCTTCTACTTCTACGCTGAAAATAGCTTTATACGTTTTTTCTAAAATATAAACTGTTATGTTTATATTTTATTTGTATATTTAATGTATGTTATTATAGTACAATTTCATTGATATTTGTTTTTGGCTCTCTCTGGCACTCTTTATCACGCTTATAGTAGGATAGGCAAAGAGTTAAGACACTACTTTCCCCGCTGTCTGCCAGAGTTTCGAGATATTGCGAGCTGAGTGGCAGAACTCAACGCTGCGTCTTTCCACGAGAGCGAAGAATATTTCACATTCTCGAGTGAAAATCGAACCCACAACCGTTACATTTACTACAACGTTTTTAGCAATAATATATTATTCATTTAGCTATTGTTATAAACGGATAATAAAATAAATTAAACGTGTGTTTTTTATTATATCTATATATAAACAATCTATTACCAGGCGTTAGAAGCGGGTAACCGTTAATGTTTCTAGATAATAAATTATTTTCGTAAATCAAATTCCCCTTTGCCTATAATAATGAAGTGGTTGCTGCAAACTTAATTATATGCAACGCATTTAATATTTACTATACGATATGGTCACGTACACATCATATGATAAATATTACCTACCTGATTTTGCGGTTATTGGTTTCCTTATCTAGGTATAATTTTGCCACTACATACCTTTAGTTTAAAAAATAAATGAGTTTATTAAGCTCTTTGTGCAGTTAGTCAGCCAGCTTAATGATAATTGGCGGCGTTGAGTTCCGCCACTCAACACGGAATACGCCTCCAGAATACGGTGGAAAATGGGGAACTAACTCATTTTCTCAAGCATAAATCGAAGCCACAACTGTCGCGTTTACAATCAGCCTCAAAATACTCACGGCAAAGTCAAATTCAAAATTAATATGACCATTACTTATAACATATTTGTGCATCTTGCACCAAAACCAAAATCTCTTTAACAGCTGTCCATTGTATCCTTAATCTAATAGCATTATATGGAACGTTCAAGGTGAGAGCGACTTAGATAAATTGTTATTTTTAATTTACTTCTATAGATAACTAACTAGTCGCCTGTATTTTTTTTTTACGTAGACTTTACGGTGTAAAATGAGAAATTCCGTTTACTCTTTCTTGTGGGAACTTCGAAAAATATCTAAGTGCTTAGTTTAAAATTTGAGTACAACAGAGAAAACCTGGGAACCTAGTGTTAAAACATTCTGTTTCCACTAAGACCCTCTTCCCTCTTTTCACTGAATTCTGGAATTATTTGCCTTTCTGATAACAGAGAGCGAGAAAATGAGAACATTAAATATTTCATTCCTCCGAGTGGGGATTCGAACCAACAACCTCTCTCGATTACAGTCGCAAGCCTGTACTCCTGTACTTCTAGTTATTACGTAACAGTAAATTATATAAAAAAGGTTAAAAAAAAAACAAAAGTACTAAGTGATAATTATGCAGTAAAATATCCTTGCAATGTCGAGTGTTTGAAGTGAAACTGATTAAGACAGACATCTTACACTTTGTAGTGCTTGGCGCCGTAACTGAAAGCAAGTGGAAACTTGAAAGTTCACTTTATTGCGTTAAGTACTGTTCTTCCCAGAATTTTAGTATGAAATTTTAAAATAATGGCATACGAAGTCTTTTATTGCATCCTGCATTTTATACTACCTACATACTTGTGAGTTATTTTCATTTCTTGTTAACAAATAAAAGTATTGAGTTCCGTTACTCAACGAAGGCAATGTTTCGAAAATCGGAAAAGATATGCAATATCTCAGAAATTGAGGGACGGAGTGTCTTAACACTAGTGTGCCTCTGCCTTTTCCGCTATATGTACGAATTTAAATCGTTTGTTTTCGATAATCGAGTACAGGTAAAATCTGAAATATATAATCAATAGCTGTAGTATATATAAAAAAATCGTATTAGATATGGAAACTGCTTCAACTTAATCTTAAAATATTTTTTAAATAAAATTTTTAGCGACATAGTACCACAGTGACATTTTAAAGCTTACAACACAACGTACAAGCAACGGGTATTTGCATCCCGTTTCATCCACATCTTGGCGGTAAGTTAGTCAACAACAATTAATTATTTGTACTAAAATCTGACGGTCCCGTCAAAATTATTTGCCCGAAATACGATCCATATCAAAAGTTTGTTTCGAAAAAGCATATTTAGGTCTCTATTACTATTTATAATAGAGTCGAAAATCGTTTATTATTCTCATTATATCCATCTTGTTAAGGGGAAATTAAGGTAAAATGGACACGCGAGCAATTTAATTTATAACGAAACCACTATGTGAGGTTATGAAATAATTTAGATAGATAGTTATTTAGTTACCTAGCGAGTTATTAGATTACATCGTAGTTAGACTAACAATATACATGGCTATTACAATTTTTTGCCCATTTACTTTTTTGGTAAAAAATTGTTAGAATATAAGATCTTGATCTGTCGAGACGCAGTGACTAAGCGTCTGACTGTAAACGTGACAATTTTGGGTTCGATTTTCTTTTCGACTTCGGAATATGTTTTTTTTTCATTTCATTGCTCTGATAATATGGCAAAGCACAATATTGAGTTTCGCGACTCAACACGCATTGAAAATGGGGAACAAAGTGCTTTAACGCTAAAAATTCCTTCCTTCTGCCTATTATGATATATCCGAATACAGCGTGAAGCTAAATAAACTACAATGTTTAATTACATTGTGTTTTATAAAAAATATTAGAAGACGAATTTGTTTAATGATTTTTTTTTATTTAATTATAATAGCTTTTGAAAATTTTATTGACAATATTATAATCGTGAAAAATTTGTGATATGATCCTGTTTTCTTAAATCGAACAAATGCATCTATGGTCTGATAAGATTGAATGACTATTCACTATACTCTTATTGCTTGTCTCGTGATATGATGACAAAAAGAGTAATGTATACTAGGCGCTTTGCATTCTCCTACTGTGTAAAATTATCTCTTTTTTACCGTACCTTTCTAACCTCATAACCTCCTTCGTGTCTTCTCCACACAACGTGACAATACCGAAGTGACATGTCAACTGGCACACCCAGGACACCAAAATCAAAGAACCATATACTAGGCGCTAACTGCCGTAAAGTTTTAATTACGAATAGATGTAGGTACTTATTACCATAGTTACCCACAATAACTTTTCGAAAAAAAAATGAACTCTCATAATATTTAAGTAGCACACTAAAACATGACTTGAAAATTCAACTTGATAAATAGACAAAACATGGCTTTTCGTGATAAAGTCTAAAGAGACGACTGGATGGTAAGCAGCTTAGGCACTCAAACGGGGGTCTGAGGCGACTTTAATGCGACAGCTATCAGTTCACTGGCGCTAGTGACAAATATACCTTTTTAAAAATCTATTCAAATATGTAAGTATGTTTTGTTTTAGAAGTATTCTATGTAATAGAAATAGAATTTAAGGATAGTTTTGTGATGAAGTAACTGTAGTGTTAAGATCCGCCACTTCACATTTTAGGCGAAAAGTAGGGGTGTCTTAACATTAAGTTTCTTCTGCCTATATATGGAATATACAGCGTGAAGCTAATAAATAACCTAATTAAGCATTTCCATTTATCTAATTGATGATTCTTGTATCGTGCGGTTATTCGAATACCTTTTTAGTGTCCCCGTTCAATTTAAATGGTCTCAGGGCGAGGGAACGTAAGCGCATTATTACACATTTGACCTTATCTTTGATACACACAGTGGAGGTGTATTTTTTTGTATTTATTACGAAAATATATAAAAATTATCAGCTTCACGCTGTATCCCGCACACAGCAGGGTGCAAGCAGAGGGAACCTAGTGTTAAGACACTCCATCCCGTACTTTCTGCCGAATTCTGGAGGCTATTTACCAGAGCAAAAAGAATAATTTGAATATAACATAACCATTTCGAGTGGAGGAGTAAGTCAAAGTACTATTCCACTCGGAGAAGCTACTAAGTTTGTCTCGCTTTTCACAGGGTAGACGGAATAATTCGTATGTCAAGACACTCTGTGCCTTGTTACCAAAACGAGGAAACGAAGTAATTCATTCCCTCGGGCAAAAATCGAACCCAACAACCAGTCACTCGCTGTGTGCTAATAGTTGTTGGTGGCTTAAAATAAAACTCTTTTCATATAAAAAATATATATTTTCAAATAAAATACTCTCACAATATTTCAAAATGCTTTTTATATTAACTATTTTATAACCCAACGTCACGTCAGTGTGTCACTTATTAGCACCGCCATCTAAATTTACTCTTAAATTTCATTATTGTGCCGGCACTAACGTGGCCATCTCATAAAACAGATGATGAAGCTACTGCATAGACTATGATAGATATACCTCTATACGAGTATATCACATAATAAATTGAGAAGAGCATGTTGAAGTATAATTTATGTAAATAATACAAGCAGCTTCGCGCTTGCTCCCACATTATGGGTAAGGTAGGATAGGAAGGTAAAGAGAACCTAGTATAAACATACTCTGTTTCCGGCTCTCCACATATGTTAAAGACTGAGAGTGGGCGAACTGCGGAAATGGAAAATCTTTTCCCCAAATGTCGTTTTTATGTATAGAACATTGCTGTACCACTGCCTCACTAATTACATACTAATAACGAGACAAATAAAAAAAATGTATTTTCAAGCGAATTGATCGTTGAAAAATATATTTTTTTTTAATATTTTTTTTATTTAGGCATCTGTGATAAAAATTTAGAGGAAATTTAAATAAACTTAGAATTTTTTTCCGGTTGTAAGATTATCAAAGAGAAACTACTTGCAAGATATTCCATTCTACACTGACCAACCATATTATAGCTAGTGCGAGTCGAACGGCGGAACTCAACGCCGCGCTATAATTTGCCACAATAATTACAATCCATTTATATCTCAAAATATACTGCCAACAAAAAAACTAGCAACGAAAATAAAGATAACATTTATGATAAACGACACATGAGAATAAAATTAAATGGCGACTATTAAATTTTCATTACGTAACATTTTCACAACTCTGGTTTTGCGCAAAATTACGAAAATAAAATGTTAAAAGTTTCGTCACAAATTATAATGGCATTAGCTCTTTAATCTTATTATATCGTAAAATATATATTTTATAGTATACGAGATTGTATTTCATATTTTAATATAATGACAGCTTTTCGATTACTTTAATGTATTATCAGACATGTTTCGTTATGATAATCTTAAGAAGGAGAGCTGGAATATAAAAAAAATCACTCACTGACTCCGTGTGGGAATCAAACCCACAACTGTTCCGTTTACAGTCAGGCACTATCGCACTGCACCATGATAGCCTCAAAATTGTAAGTTAAGTATATTTTTGGCTTGACGGTGTATTCTACATTTAGCATGGCAGACTGGGGGAACCTGGAAATCTAGTAGACACTTTGGTTGCTCACTTTCCGCTGGATTTTGGACGCATTTCTTGTTGGCTGCTTGTTTTGATTTTACAAGAACAAATACAAGAAAATATTAAATATTTCATATCCTCAAGTCGGAACCGAACTCACGGCCAGTCACACGCCTGTGCCCCTGCACCACGACTGAATACATCCAAATTTTAATTAATCATACTATACACAGTATAAGGTTCCGATTCAACATATCACTATTAATTTCGATATCGGGACTTCGAACAATGACGCACGAGTTGCCATCGCAGAGAGGAATTAATTAGGCAAATAGGGACGCACCGACGCTTTGTCGACTCGCGGCTGCGGCTCGTTTGAACGATCGTTTGGTTTCTCACTAAATAATATACGGATTTTGTATCAACAACCAGAATACATTCAGGTTTTAGGTATTTTGATTATTAATAGTTATTTAATAATATTACAAATAGTAAAGACTAATCACTAGTCACTTCGCCAGCAATGGTAAAACGCATGGACAGATTCGACCGGATCATTACCACCCCTGGCATTTAAAATCGGCGTGAAGTAGTTTTTGTGGCTTTATGCCACTGCGTTTCGCATCAGGTAATGCCGGGTCCCGGCGCCCAACCCACCTTGTCGACCAGCAACGCACCTGTAATTCCTCTGGTGTTGCTCGGGGCCGTGAGCGGCGGTAATCACTTATCATCAGGTGACCCGAACGCTCGTTTGCCGTGTCTTTCCCATAAAAACAAAAGTAAGTTGTACTAACGTTTACAGTCGCACACTTGTGCGACTGCACCACCACGTCTTATATGTTTTAATGTATTATTTTATCCATATTATCAATGTATTTAACCAACCATTAATAAAATTTGTATATTTTTTTATAATGTAATTTTCTTCATGACAGTATTTTTAAGATTCTTCTAGATTAAAAAAATTGTAAATTTGTGTGTAAAATATATATTTACAATAACTGCTGTAATTATATAGTTTGGATTTATAAAGAGAAAATAAACTGGTTGACACTCACTGATGACTATTCATTCACATATACGAGTATGTACCAGACGGTAGGATAATCGTGGCGCAGAGGCATAAGCATGTGACTGTAAACGCCACCGATTGATGGGTTCGATTCCCACTCGAGAAAATTAAAGATTTTTCTTTTCCTTCTTCGCTCTCGAGTCGAGGCAAGCCGCGGCATTGAGTTCCGCCACTCAACACGCAATTGCCTCTAGAAATCGTCGGAAAGGGAGCGTCTTAACACTATGGTCCTCCTGCCTACCTGTTACATGCGGGATACATCGCGAAATTCTAAATGGCAGGTAATGGCTGACGGGGCTTCCCCTCGTTTTATACTCTTAGTGAACGTTTTCAGTTTTCAGTAATCATTGACACGTGCCTTCAGTAAGGACAACTTTTGTAACGAAAAATGTGAAGATATTTTTAAATACAAATGAGGTTTGATCACGTTTTCCAGCAACATTACTTGAAATCTTTTTTTTATGAGTTGCAGGATTGAGTTACCAAACACTGGTTGGTATAAGCAAATGAAATATATTTTTATTTGGAACATAGCTTATATAAACAACTTTTTTTTTTCAATTTTTGTTTTTAAACCAAAGTGATTCCTCTTATTTTAAATATTTCTACTTTTCTTTTTTATATAAGATTTTATAAAAAAAATCAATCTCCCTAAATATACATAAGTCTTTTCGTATCAGACAACGTTTGTACAGTATTAGTACCGTAGATACATGCTATGGTTGGATTTATGGCGCTCGTTAGCCAAGCGCTGCTCCGTGTGTGCCATGAATTAAATCATGTAGTAGTCATGCCAATTGTGGGTCGTTTTGTATGTTTTTTTCATATGTTTTCTAAGTTTTTGTTACTATATGTTCATAATTTATTATTTACTAATATTTTCATATCTTCGCTCTGGCACTAAGGCAAAAGCTCGGTGTAAAGTTAAGCCGGTCAACTGTGTTGTACCTACTATTTACTGCACTGTTGGAACTAAAAAATAAATTCATTAAATCAGCTTTACTCTGTATCCCACACACAACAGGGTAGGCAGAGGGAACCTAGTGTGAAGAATTGAATTTTAAATAAATATTTCATTTCCTCGAGTGGGGATCATACTACAAATCGCGTTTACATTCATATTTTGTGCCCCTTACGCCATGACTGGCCTGGCCTGGCCTGGCCTGGCCTTGTACTGCATATCTAAATACAGGCCCTATATAAATGTGCTATTTTTATAACTAGCCTACCTATATTAGACTAACTTTTTTTTTAAACTGCAAATGAAATTTTTTTTATGAATTATCAAATATTATCTCATCGTGTGGTGATCGAACCCAAAACCAATCGGTTTTACAATCGCACTTTGTACCCCTGCGCCACTATTCGCATCATGTTTTTTTATGTTGAAATATAATATATTTAGATTTATATATTTGGCACTAGTGTAAAGTTGTACGGTAGTAGTCTCGATCTACACAGACCAAAATGTTAATATTAAAAAATATTTCATTTCTCTATACTGGTACGAGTAAGCGGAACAGTGGACATGAAATATTTAGTCTATATCCATTCTGCTTATCCAACTTGAAACATAGTATAAAAAGAGTATATTTTTGTTATTTTGAATAACAAAAATATATAGCACTGAATAATCTTCATTCAGTTGGAAAATTCCGCATCAAAATCATATAGAACTAGCAACAAGCACGCGGTTTCGCTCCCTAATTTATATTAAATTATTAAATCTTTGCATAATTTGTAGCCTACGTCTTAGTCTGATGTATAAGCTATATTACTGTAAAGATTTATTTAAATCCTTTCAGTAGATTTTGCGGGAAAGTTTTTTTTTTATAGAACCTGATGGTAAGTGATTACCGCCGCCCACGACCCCGTGCAACCCCAGAGGAGCTACAGGTGCGTTGCCGGCCTTTAAGATGGGTTGGGCGCCGGGGCCCGGCCCTACCTGATGCGAAACGCAGTGGCATAAAATCATTACTTCACGCCGGTTTTAAGTGCCGGGGGTGGTAATGATCCGGTCGAGTCTGCCCATGCGTGTTGCCATTGCTGGCGACGTGACTCTACCACAAGTACTTTAGCCGCCTCTTACGACGCCACCAGTACCAGGATGATCCTATTCTAGGCCGGGATCACACGGCAAAAAAGTGAAACAAACATCACAACTTTCACACAAACTTTCACATTTATAATATTATTAGTATTAATTCAATATCTAAAACACTTGTATGCCCCGAAGTAACATATCACTTATTTATCGTGACGCTCCCAAGTCCCAAAGTAATAAAACCTCAACAATCAGTATGAAAGCGTTAAACAACGTCCTCTAGAAGGGTTCGTGCGTCATTAATGTAATGGATTCGAGAGCCTTAAGAAGGACGTACAGTGGGCGTAGATTCATTTGATTAAAATCAACAAATAAGAATCATTATTATATAGAATCGCAAGTATTATTTATGTATTATTAATTATAATTTTTTTTATTATATTGAGACTGTCGTGGTGCAGGGCCACAAGCGTGTGATTGTAACACGACGGTTGTAGGTTCGATTCTCACTCGATGAAATGAACTATTTCATTCCAATGAGTAACAACTAGACGGAGTGTGTGAACATTATATTCCACACATACACTCAGGTCTAGAAACTATGGTCTACTATATAAAAATCATTCGTAATAATATATTAATTACGCAATGCCTTGAAAAATTCAGCAGTTAGTGATCAACGGAGTGCCTTAGCACTAAGTTCTATCTGCCTGCCCTGCTGTGTGCAGAATACATCGTAAATATAAAGAATAAATAATGGTATATTTATAAAAAATCCATTAAACGTTTTTCTTGCCGACGGTTTTGTCACACGTGACAATAGAACGGCAGTTATAATGGAGCTAAATATCTAACAAAAGATGCGTTAATGAATAAACACGGCTCCAACAATGTTATCTTGATTAAAAATTTGTTCGACGAACGCAGTGTATGGGGTATTGATATGTACAAGTACTTAGTATGTTGTATAAAACATATTAAATGCCTTTTAGATAAAAATTATGTTTGCGTTTATAGTCTATAGCACTCCTCGATAATGTAGCTTTCACACAAAACAAAAAAAGGTAAATACGACCAGTTTTAGAGATCTTAGCGTTCTTCTTCTGCTTTATTATATTAGTAAGTATAGATTGACAAATATTTGTACTGTTCGAAACCATCGTGGTTCAGGGTCTAACTGTAAACGTGACGTTTGTGGGTTCTTTTCCCATTCGGAAATTAATCGGAGACACGGCTCGGCGGCGGTATCCAAAATAGGACGAAAAATGGGGGTCGGACTGTCTTAATACTGAGTTCGCTCTGCTTACTCTGCGAGGTATGGCGTGTACACGCTCTTTGTCAATATTACAATTTTAGCAACGAGTATAAGTTCCTATTGAGTCTAAAATATTTTAAAATATTTTTCCTTCACTGTATTTCCGTATATAACATTGTTGACTTCTGTACTTTGTAATATTAATACATGTATATATGAGAAGCAAGGAAAAGAAATGTGAATTATTAACATCCATCTGTCTACCCCATCTTCAAGTAAACGATGCGTGAAAACGAACAAAATGCTTACACCGTCATTTTTTGGATATCGTTAGTTCCAGACGTTAGTATCTAAATTTCTCTTTCGTTTTGATATTTAACAAAATAGATACTATATTTTTTAATATTATAAAGATATAATAGAAATAATGATTTTTGATTTTGTCCCAATACAATGTGGTGATGGTAAATAATTATAATTAAATTGTGAATATGTGATAATGAATATCCCGCTCTGGTGTACCTACCCCGAAACTTGACAGAAATTGGGTAAAGAAATGCCTTAACACCAGGTTCCCTCTGAAATTATCAACAAAACGTATCAACGGATAATAAAGCACACCACTGTATACCAATCCGTACGTACGTTAGAGCACACGCACAACTTGATAGAACTAGTTTACTTAAATAACTTTCTGCTACGCTTTCGTGACTAGAATACTAACGAAGTATCGAAAACATTGCCCAAAATTATGTGTTTGTATCGATTTGGACTACACTTTATACAGGGAACCTTAAGGGTTAAATTCATTTGGAAGTAGCTAAAGTCATTTTCGCCATTTGACGAACAAACTTATTGTTGTATTTGAAATATCGTTTTTGGATCGTATTTTCTGAAATCTAAGGTGGTTTTTGATTTTGGTAAGTCGTTTTTCTAAGGTTTTATTGCCACTGTCTGTAAGTTAAATTGAGGGTGGTATTATAGATTTGATTACTCTTTGAATTGGGTTTCACCGTTGTCATGGGAGTGACGTATTGTTTAAGTCTGCGTTTCACTTAAGTGGGTGTGAATGTTTCGTTGACCCTATTTAGATTTTCTTTTGGATAATTTGTCGAGACAAATCGCAGCATTTACGGCGTTAACACGCAATGCCTCCAGAACTCGGCGGCAAGTAGGGAACCGGAGTGTCTTAACACTAGGCTCCCTCTACCTATCTATCCGTGTACGGAATAAGGCGCGGCTAGACTCATAATGAGACCAGCCGTGGCACAGAGGCACAGAGTGTGACTGTAAAATCGATTGGTTGTGAGTTCGATCCCCACTCGAGGAGATAAAATATTTACTTACAATTATATTTTCAATTCTTCAATCTGATGTCGAGGCAAAGAGCGGCGTTTAGTTTCGTTACTCAACACGCAATGCCTTCAGAACTCTGCGGAAAGTGGGGTACGGTTTAGCTTAATACTAGGTTCCCTCTGTCCTGCTGTGTGCGGGATACAGCGTGTTGCTGATTTTAAGTATCATAATACTCCAATAACAATAATTTTAATGGATAATATTAAAAATTAATTAAAACGAATTAGCATTAATTTTTGTTGAATTTATTTATAACAAAATTACTAAAGCACTTATTTACTTTTAATCACAGTACGCTATGCAATAAGTCGTCCGGTCTGTGCCCGGACGTGACCGACGTTGAATCATGTCTTCCGTTTAGTACTCATCAAATCCGAGTGTGTCATTTGAAATAAAATAAAATCAGCTTCACGCTGTATCCCGCACACAGCAGATAGGCAGGTAGGCAGGTAGGCAGAGGGAACCTAGTGTTAACACTCCGTTCCCCACTTTCTGCCGAATTCTGGAGGCATTGAGTGTTGAATGGCAGAACTCAACGCCACCCTTAACCCGACACCAGATCGAAGAAATGGAAACATAAATTTAAGTAAATATTTCATCTCCTCGTGTGGGGATCGAACCCACAACCAATCGGTTTTACAGTCCCACCGGCCTGTGTCATTTGAGATTTTAGAATTTTCGAATTTATATAAGCCGTCGCGGCGCAGCGGCATAAGAGTGTGACTGTAAGCGCGACGGGTAGTGCGTTCGATTACCGCTGGTAACTGGTAATACAAGCAAAGCAAAGTCTTCAATATTTCACGTATATATTTTTAAGATGTTAACAACATAATATTCCTAAATAACACTTTAAGAATGTTAAAAATATACAAAGTAGCCTATATACTTGTTCCACAAATTTGATCCTCGATATTAAATGAGCTTAAATACAAGAATGAACTGGGAGCCATAATATAATTGATCAAGACAAACATTTTTATTCTTTATAAATATAAAAATTCATTAAAAAAAATCACGAGAAGGTAAGAGGCTTTTTTGAAACTAGTTCAAAGTTTTAATCGCTAAAGGTTCTCAATACACCCCTTACCTTATTTTTCGAAATATCATTGAAACTAGAGTAGTTGAAGAAGTTTCGAGAATTTTCTATTTCCAAACCTGACGTGAAAATAGTGAAAGAGGTCAAATAAAAATCAGTTTGCGGTTAAAACGTCGTCTCTTTGCGGATTGTTCGGGACGGGATTTTAAAATTCAATAAACACCGCGACCTCGCTTTTTTTTAAATCGGAAAATTTAATAAATCAAGCTAAAGCTGAAAGTTTGAGTGCACTCTGTATATTCTGTATAAATTGATATGTTGTACAGTGTTTTTTTTTGTTTTGCACTGTATCCGGCGCATAACAGGATGCCATTCTACGCCTAAATTTCGAGCCATTACATCTATAATGCTGGAATTTGTCTTGTTACCAGAGCTTGTAAATGAAAATAATTAGTTCTTCCAAATGGGAATCGAACCTACATCCGTTGCGTTTACAGCCAGGTTATGTGACATGGTGCCACGTCGGCCTCGGTACCTACGATTGTAAGTATATAGTTAATACTTATAATAAAATCAAATTCAAATGTTACCATTAATTAGATTTTTTACAAGTGTTTATATATTAACTTTATATAATAACATTTTATATATTAGAGGTCGTCGTGGCACAGAGGTATAAGGATGTGACTATAACGCGACGGTTGTGGGTTCGATCCCTAATCGACGAAATGAAATATTTATTGAAATGTATATTTTCATTTCTTCGCTCTGGTGTTGTGGCAAAGAGCGTCGTTAAGTTCCGCCACTCTACACACCTCCCGAATTCGGTGGAAAGTGGGGAACGGTGTATCTTAACACTGGGTTCTCTCTGCATACCCTGCTGCGTGCGGGATACAGCGTGAAGCTGATTTATTTTATATGTTACTACATTGTTTGCAAGTATTTATGAGACCATTTTTTGAACTGAATTTTAAAGCGATTGTTTCCAACAGATCGAGCTGAAATTTTGCTATACAAGTTTGGTTTCGATGACAATGCATAACAAACTGACAACAGTCCTAAATAAAAAATGATGAAATCCAGAAACTCGCAAAAAGTAAAACATATTTTTATGTTCGATGACTTTCACCCATGTTTTGTATTTCGCAGGGAAATAGAACCTATAGATAGGTAAATCAATTGATCCTTTCATACAAGACGACTTTTTCCTTATATCCTCCATCTCCAGTTAAATGAAGATTGTAATATTATAATACAAAAATGGCATTTTCTTTTACATTTTTTTTTAACATAATTAACACTAAACACTAAGAACGAGTAAGCACGAACTACTAAGCATATGGTACTACAAAACAAATTAAAGATAATGCAAAAATTGTGAAATAAATTTCTGAAAAAAAAATAAAATATCTCATCATAGTAAAAACATGGTGTCATATAAGCTAGGCTAAGTTAGGCTTTTATCAGTATAACACATAAGGCAGAATAGAACCTTATATTAAAACTTCTTGTTGTCTACTCAATTTGATAGTAGATTGCAGTTGATTATTTCATACAATATGTGCCAGTAATAATTATAGTATGAGTAGAATATAAATAGCAGCTTCAATTTCCAGGTATTAAAACAAAACTTATACAATAAGAAGAATGATCTATATTCTGATATTGTTAAATAACAAATATAAATCAATACATTCATTTTGGTTCCACCACTCAACACGCAATGCCTCCATAGGGAACGGGGACGAGAAGTGTCTTAATGGGAATCTTAATGGGAACACAGTTCCCAGGTTCCCTCTGCCTACCCTGCTATGTACAGGATGCAGCGTGAAATTAAAATTTTTTTTTGTGTTGCAGGTAAATTTTTCGAGTCATTTGCATCTTGGTGGTTTAGTTCGTATGCCAATTTGGCGACGCGCCGAGTTTTTTGTGAGCTATCTAACATTGGCTGTCAGTCACGGGTTGAGTTATACAGTCCGACGTTGTGTGAGCAATCGCTTTATTTTCACATATATATTTAAATGATAAAATAGAGGCAAAGTCGATACTGTATATTTATTTAGGTCCATTCTGTATTTCAGATATTACATGGAAGATAGAGCGCCCAATTTTCAAGACTTTACAAATTGTGTGGCGGATTGGGTTACCAGAGCGAGGCAACGGAAATATTTTAAGTGGGAATCAAACACACAAACGTCGTATAGCTAAATGACGGCTTCTTATCGTGCTAGGGTAATGATTTAATATTCTGTAAAAGCATAAATAATTACGTTCATTTAACATTAAACCTGCATACTGAGTTTTTTTAGCTTCACGTTGCACCAGACTTCGGTTCCGTTCCGTTCCAATATTTATTACTTCCCCGAGTGGGATTTGAACCTACTACCGTTGCGATTACAGTCACACGTTTCTGTTCCTGCGCCATTAGGGCTTCAATTTCGTTGCTTTACAAAAATATTAAAATTGGCGTCCATATCAAAGTGACTGTTCCCGACATTTTTTATACATCATATATTATATCACAGAAATATATGACAACAAAAAGACTAAAAGTAATTTATTTTATACATAAATAAGAAAATAACAGAAAATATCGAAATAAAAATGTAAATTTCCCCACGTTAGTTTATCATTATTGTAATCAAAGCATTTTCACGTACCCTTATCACAAGGCAAGGTGCATGTCATGAGTTTGGAGACACGTGAAGAAGGTCAGCTATGGGATTTATATTATACTATCGTCGTTTTTATCTTTATATAATACATATTTTACTTTTTCAGAGTAAGCAAAATGATTTTGGTTGAAAATCAAATAGTATTTTCTCCTTTTTAATTAAAATTATTTTAACCGGATTAATATATATCGCGTATGTTTAAGACTACCGGCCCGCTCGCGGCTTCGCCCGCTTAAAATACATGATTATCGATTTAATAAGCGGAACTGACTGACAACTATAAATTAAATTAATATTAAATAAATTAAATTAGCCTCACGCTGTATCCCGCACACAGCAGGGTAGGCAGAGGGAACCTATTGATAAGACACTTCGTTCCCCACTTTCTGCCGAATTTTGGAGGCATTACGTGTTGAGTGGCAGAACTCAACGCCGCCCTTTGCCTCGACACCAGAGCGAAGAAATGGAAATATAAATTTAAGTAAATATTTCATGTCCGAGGGGGGATTGAACCCACAACCAGTCGGTTTTGCAGTCACTCCTCAAATTAATTACGACTAAAGTTGAGTTGAGTTAATTACGACTTAAACTTAACTGTTATGATTTATAAAAGTAATCTCCATTAACAATTCAATTTTGTTTACTTTATTGTATATTATATTGTGTAATAGTCCTTCAATATATATATATATATATATATATATATATATATATATATATATATATATATATATATATATATATTTATCAACAGTCATATAACCAAGATTTCGAATGACATTCTTTGGCCAAAAATCTTATGAGCGCGATTGTTATATTCGCAGGCAAACTAATGCCTTGAGTTCATTCAAAACTTTTTTTTAATGAACCGATTGTGATGAACCAAACTTTGGCAGCTAAGTTGAGTTAAAACAAAGCGATTGATGAGTAGTAAATCGGTTCAGTACTTTCAGAGAACAGACAGACAAGAAATTCAAAAAAAATATTTTTGCTTTCTATTACTCTTTTTAGGTGTCCGTCTATCCATTTCAGTCAAAATTACTAAATGTACAGACAAAATATTTTTACTGTCTTTTTATATATGGAGATTATACATTTTGAAAATAATAAGAATATAAGCCTTTCCTCCATTTTTAGAAATATTATGTGCCGAAAGAAAAACAAAAGCGATACGTTATTTTTGTTAAACACTTTTTACTTATTTACTAATTACTTCAAGTTGGATTTGCGACCACAATCATTATATTAGTCAGTCCCGTCTGTCAACAAGCTCTTACTGTCTTATAAACAAAAAATATCTTCAAGTTTTTGTCGCACAGTAGAGGAGGCAACTTAAATCTAGTGTTAAAACACTCCGTTCACTCCGTTCTCGTTCTTTCTCTTATTGTTCTCTTATAAGCAAAATTTCAACTTAAAATTGCATCAACTATCCATATCCAGCAGTTTCATCTTTGCCTGGCCTGTCTGTCACCCATAAACAAAAGACCCTTTACATTACAAATAGGTAACATAGAATTTTACATACAATTAAATAATACCAAAAGCGTTTTATATTATAAAAAGATAAATTATCGACATTCAAATATTTTTTTACTGTATTATCTCAACACAACTCCTCTAAACCATATATAAATTTGCGTCTTTATTGCATGTTTGTTCCCGACTGGCTCATAATAGCCCGTAGTCCGTAGTCCGTACAAATGAATAAAAAGTCCCAGTAACGACAATTTCAAAGCAGACCGAGGACCTAAAGCAATTCCCATTTCATTTAACTCGCTGTGAACACGAAATGCAGGGATACTTACGCAAATCTACTTGCTGGCGGTGACAATGTTTGTAATATTTTTCCATTGTTAAATTCTATTGTTATTATCTATTAAATATTTTGTGTCTTACATAAATGGAGTGTCTTGCTATATGCGGTATACATCGTGAAATGAAAACAAAAATATAATAAAAATGTTGTATTTCGAGTAATGTCAAATTTACTAAAAAGTCCATGGAAGTTGATTAAAAACAAATTTTAAAAAGACGTATTTTCACTTATTTACATATATTTACATTTATCACACCCTACCTACTATTCTAAATATTACAAGTAGTATTGGCTTAATTTTCACATGAGTATTAATCAAGTTTGTTTTTTGCTCAGCTTCACGCTGTATCCTGCACTCGGCTGCAGGTTCGGCAGAGGGAACCTAGTGTTAAGACATTCCGCTCCACACTTTCCGTTGAGTTCTGGAGGCACTGCATGTTGAGTGGCGGAACTCAACTCCCCGCTTTGCCTCGACACCAGGGCGAAGAAATGAAAATATACATGTAAATAAATATTTCATTTCGTCCAAAGGGGATCGATCCCACAACTAACTACCCTCTCCTTACTATTCTAAATATTGGCTTAAATTTCGCATGAATACTGATCAAGTTGTTTTTTTTTCTCAGCTTCACGTTGTATCCTGCGTGTAGCAGAGTAGTCAAAGGGAGCCGGAGCGGTTCTACAGCGTAAGCTTAAATTTTTCTTTTTTTCTCAAATGCACGCTATATATATAAAATTAAAATTATATACCGCATTTCCCAAAGCGCAATACGCAACGCCTCATAATATATCAGCGGAAAGTAGGGAACGGGGTGCCTTTATTACTAGGTTAACTCTGCCTACCCTAATATGAAAAAAATCAATAATCATTTACAATAAAAAACTTACTTTAATATTATTAAAAAAACAAACTAGATAGCTTTCATATACGAACAAACATAAATCCCATACAAAACTAAGCAATCTAATTTGGCATACAACCAAGTATTGGCCCAACATAGATCTAATATGCCAGCTTTATTCCGGCAAAGATTGCCATTTTCTTGGGGCCGAGAAAATGAAAAGTGCTTTAGTTGCGTAGTTCCAAGGTTTCGAGAGAGTAATCCAGGTTAATCGCGGAATATTGTAGTCTTCATGCGAACAAATGGGGACACGCTTAGACAAGAACTTTAATAGAGAGGTATTAAAACGTTATATTTGCGGAGTTCAAATTAATATTGTACTTTGTGCGTTAATATATAGGTACATGAAATTATTTTATTACTCACAGACAAATAAACGCGGCGTAGAACGCCGAAAATTGCTGAAAAGAGCCATTTCAACATGTCAAATTTTCAGTAACAGAGGATTTCCCGAAGCTCTTACGATAATGGAAAAAAACAATGTTACACTTTCTAGTTCACGCAAATCAAGTTGTAAGTTCCGACTCTTTAATAGTATATTAATTGAGGTTTAGTAAAGAAAATTTAGGGTTAAGAAACTACAGTCTCGACTCTGCCTATTTTAATATTTTCAATTTCACGGTAGTCTCTCAAGCCGGTATTTAGTCCAATCACCCCAATTCCAATAAATCCAATTACACAATTATTTTTTATGGGAGGTTTATAAACAGCGGCTACGGATTCTACGGCTGCAACGGCGAGGTAGAGCACAAATGAAAGCCACATACAATTCCTATTTGTAATAATCAGATATAGCTGGTGAGTGTGTTTGGTTGAACGCGCTAATCTAAGGGACCATTGTTGTAAAATAAATTTCTTTTTTGTGTTGAATAGTTCAATAATTCAAGTATAGAGGAAAGCTATATTATATACTAGTGAGCGCGCGCGGCTTCGTCCGCTTTTTTGCACCCTTAGCGGTGAATTCTAAAAAAACCACGAAATACATGTGCAATAAAATATTTTTAACAATCTGAATTTAATTTTTTATAAAAATCGGTGGCGATTTAAAGATTTTTCCATATAAACTTTCAACCATTTATTTGAACCCTTAGAGGGTGAATTCTAAAAAAAAATCAAACAAAGATTCAATGAAATATTTTAAAGAGTCTAAATTTCAAATTTTATAAAAATAGGTGATGTTTTAAAAAAGTCGGTACAAACTTTCAACACTTTAGGGTTGAAATTTTTCAAAATCTTTTCTTAATGAATGTCCAGATTGTAAAAATAAACTATCTCCAATTTTCACGTTTCTACGCCAGTCAGGTCAGTCAATCAGTCAGTCAGATACATGTCCTTTTATATATAGATAACAAATTTTGTAATAGTTTCCCACAGCACCTGCATCACTTAAAATGTGTCATACATACACAACTCCTAGTTAATTTAATTTAACCACACTGGTGAAGCCGCTATCACTCAACAAAAATTTTATATATCTACTTAAAGCAAAAACATATTGATGCAGTTTTTTTTTTCACTTATATGCAAATTTAATAAAAATCCTTATACATATATAAACATTACTTATTAATAATATTGTCTCCATTAACAAATTTTCTTCTCGAATAAATGAACCGTGTGATCCCGGCCTAGAATAGGATCATCCTGGTACTGGTGGTGTCCTAAGAGGCGACTAAAGTACACGTGGTAGAGTCACGTCGCCAGCAATGGCAACACGCAGGGGCAGACTCGACCGGATCAGTACCACCCCCGGCACTTAAAACCGGCGTGAAGTAGTGGCTTTATGCCACTGCGTTTCGCATCAGGTAATGCCGGGCCCCGGCGCCCAACCCACCTTAAAGGCCGGCAACGCACCTGTAGCTCCTCTGGGGTTGCACGTGGCCGTGAGCGGCGGTAATCACTTACCATCAGGTGACCCGAACGCTCATTTGCCGTGTCTTTTCCATAAAAAAAAATAAAAAGAAACCTACGCTCCCTATATATTACAATATAATACCTATATACGAACTTTATAATTTCATTCAAGCGTGGTTATTAGAAAAGGGGGACAAAAATTCCTTTTAACATATCTTTCATTAAGCAATAACACGTTAAGCACATTTAACTAAACATTGTAATGCGAGCGTAAATACGATTAAACATTAAATTCCACTTCTAAAGCACTACCCTTGCTTAATCCATGTATGGTTGTACTTAGAGCGTTGTTAGATTGTTTTTTTTTCTTCACACTGAATCCCGCACGTAGCGGGGTAGACTGAGGGAACCTGGAAACCTAGTGTTAAAAACATTCTATTTCATTTAAGACACTCCTGTTTCCCACTTTAGTGTTGAATATCATCTTAAAAATATCAAAAACATTTAATATTTCTACATAATAAATAAATTGAAAATTTAAAAAGCATATAAAAGCTTACATCAAAGAAATTGCAAATTTGTATTCAATTCAATTATTTATTTTCTTAGATTGTTATTTCGCTTTCACTCAGATGCGTCCTTAGAGACGTTTCAAAATAATCCTCTGTCAATGTCAAGAATACGCACCTGTTACTGGTATTATGGGGATTTATCAAGCTGTCACCTTGCTCACGGATGTATGACCTTCTTGCTGGAAAAAAAAATAAAAATAATTATATTATTATAATATGATTATATTATGAAAATATCCGAAGGTATAAAAATGGTGTCAGTCATTTAAATTTTCTTTTAAAATAAAAAAAATTATGGCCAAAACTTTTAAGACGTAGCATGTTCAATGGTGGAACTGAATCGAACCCACAACTGCCGCGTTTATAGTCATATAAACGCGGCTTTATTGAAATCTTTAATAGAGGATTAGTATGAATGTTTCTATACATATGCATAAAAAACCGCAGTTTCTAAAGTCACTCCGCTTCTCACATGTATATTTTATATGGGATGTGCAGGGGAGCTTTATAAATATTTTCTCTTTTGATTGCGCTGAATTAGAAGCTTGATTTTGTCTTTGTTTCAAATAACCATCCCTGAAAATTAATATGAAATATCCAAGTTCCTTAGAGCTCAAAAAATTAAGCTTCTCAATTGACACCATAAAAAAATACTATTTTTAGCAAATAAATGAAATTATTAATCAATAATAATTCTTCCCCCGTGTGGGATAATCGAACCCACAAACCTCTCGTTACAGTCACACACACACCTATGTGCCACGACGTCGATAAAAATCATTAAATTAATTTTCATAAAAATGAGTTTTTTCATCTTGTCAACTTTTAAAAGTTACAACGAGAAGTTAATCTACTGATAAAACTGGTACGGAATCTTCTGTGGGCGAGACCGATTCTCATTCTACATATACTCACATAATAATATGTTTTAAGACGCTGAGTCAAAAAAACACGAAATATTTATAAACGAATCAAAATATTCTTTATTCAATTAGATCATTGCAAGCATTTTTGAATCGGCAAGTTACATAGAACTGTCAGTAATGTCAGTAAATCAACAGGAAGCTACCACCGGATCAGAATGCAGTTCTGCTGAAGAACTGACTATATTATAATGCAATTAAAGAAGTTATTATTTTTATGAAGAAACCGTAAAAAATTTTGAACATAGCGGGATTTGAACCTCTTCAGAAACTTTCTTATATACATTATAATTAAACCATCCTTATACGACGACGAAATAATAAACAACGAAGCAGTAATTAGGACGGATCTGACCATAAGACCTTGATAGTTAAGAGTCCAACTGTCATTTAGAGCAGAGTTTATATGTAATAAACTTTATATCGAGATCATAAATCATCATATATATTTAAATATAAAGATTATTATAATAAAAGCCTATTTGTTAATAAGTTGTATAATTTGCATTATTTCGGAATATTAAGTTACAACAGCAATATATTTTGCATTCACATGCAAATTCTCATTTTCTAAAGGTATAAAGACAAAAGCTTGTTCGAAATTTTGGTCGCGCCATATTTTTATGTTTACAAATAAGAAATAAGACAATAGCTACAAAGAAAGTGAAACTTTTGAAATGGTACTTATTTTAGCTTAGATTATTATCTCGTACATTTAAAACCAATTATATGCTGATTACCCGATCGCGGTTAACCGCAAATAGAGGATTATATTTTAGAGCATATGTATGTATGTATGTCCATTTCTTTGATCCCTCATAACTATAAATATATATAATGTATATAAATAAAATCTCATTGGATTTGTCTTGATGGTGCGAGTGTTATTGGATATATTAATTTGGTTTATGCAGTCAAGGTTTTTGTTTTTTTTTTATAATTCACTTGTTTACTCCTTAACATTCACATATACCTACTGCTCAAAGTATAAGAATTATAAAAATAAAGTGGAGAAAATAGTGTAAATAGTTGTAAAATTTTGGTATATCAATAAAATGTCTCCTTAACAAATAACATAGAAATAAAAATTAATAAAACAACCATTTCTGTCATATATTTGTCACCAACAAATAAAAACGCTAGTAAAAATCACAATCCATACTTTTTATACTCCATAAAATTTTTCTAAAACATTTTTCTACTTGACCTTTCTTACAAGGCGTAATAACTACCTATAATAAATCTTTATGAAGTACCAGGATATCATAGGCGCACAGAAGTCACCTTTACGACCGATTCCAACGTTACGACGCTAACCGTACAGTTAAAGTGGCTCGTAAAAGCTACAACACATGTTTATAAATTTCACGAGATGAATAGCCTCCTGAATTTATGCGGGTTATTTATGGCGTTATATGAATGATCTAGTTATAGATATAGTTGTTAGCAAAGTAACTATAAATTTATGTCCATCTTCAAGAACTTAAACACCTGATGTAGGTAGAGAGAACCTTTCCACGTAATAAATTTACCTAGTTTCTTTTTTTTTAATATACTCTGTATCCCGTACACATAGCAGGATAGGCAGAGGGAACCTAGGAATCTAGTGTTAAGATACTCCGCTTCTATTAAGATACTTCCGTTCTCCACTTAGAGAAACTCAATGAGTTGAGACAATAAAATTCTGTAGGACTTTGACTTTGAAAAATGAGAGAGTGCTGCTTGCGTAAATTATATGAGCCTAAGCTGGTGTGGTTTACTGACCTCTTAAGAGTTCCACTATTCAGGCCGTGGCTCCTGACCTTTATACCAGGTCAATGATACCATATTACACAACTAAAAGAATGGGTTAAAATTACTTTCTTACATCTTATTAATAATATGTTCATACATTTCCTTTTAATAATACACCAGTAAATATTATTAAATAATATTTAACAGACAGAGAAATTATAATACTTTGCAGGTCGAAAAAAATTCTGCACGCTGCAGGGTTGGTAGGGAACGTAGTGTTAAAACACTGCGTTCGCCATTTTCTGCCCAATTCTGGAGGACGTGTTGTGTAAAATCTCATATATTTTTAAATAAACATTGTTAAGCAGAGAAGACAAGAAGCTATATTAGTAAAATGATCACATAAGATCTTTGGTTACTACATACTCATACTCATTAACTAACTTTAATTTTCGCGATTATTATTAATCCGGTCAAATAGATCTATTTCAAAAATTATCAAACTATTTGCTATCGACATTCTTCGTAAAAAACGTATGAATGAACTTTCACGGCAGTAGACAAAGCCGAAATACTTTTATACGAAATACATATACTGTAGCTTTTAGCGCTCGATCCAGTCGATCCTCACTGGATATGGCCCTGGTATAAATTTTAGCTTATACTTCTCCACTAACTAGCTAACGAAAATTTTACATATAATAAACCATTATTTATTGATTAATTAATACGTTGTGTTTTTATTTTGTTATATAGTAACAAGTTTATGAATAGTACGTAATATTAACTTAATTATTATTTCATTAATTTTGTGATAATGAAATGTCTTCTCTTAAAAATTAGTCGTCCCTGCAATGCGTCGTTGTAAATAATTAAGTATCCGCTCAGCGACCCTGTCTAGAACTCTCTAGGGGAGTATTTAAGGTACCCTCACATTTGACTCCATTAATGTGAAATTGTCACTCGAAGGTAATTCTCATTTGATGTTTTCTTTATTTTTTTCCATCTTCCGCATATAGCAGTAGCGTCTCAAATGTGGTGTATCAAAGCGAAGAAATGAAAATATTAATCAATAATAATTCATTCCCCCGAGTGGGGATCGAACCCACAACCAACGCATTTGTGCGCGACGACGGCGCATTTGATAAATTATATTTTATAGTTACTCAATAATCAAAACTGCAATATTTCAAAAATTAGACGGAAAGTAAAAAACGGAGTGTCTTAACACTAGATTCCGGAGTGTCTTAACACTAGATTGTCTTAACATTAGATTGAGGATAATAAATTGTTTTGCTTCAACGGTAAGTCTGTAAAGACCTTTACAAAATACGTGAAAATAATTGGCAATCCGCAAAGGTGATGAAACTTTAATACATCCAGTCCTATTCAATAGAGGATTTTTATTTGAAAGCTAAAGTTTAGAAGTTCTTTTATAAAACCACGCATGTAATAATATTTTTATTTATTTTATAATAGATAAGTTATAGTAAGCCAGCCAGAAACGAAAGTGTCCTAACGGGAATGAAGTATTTTAACACTAGGTTCCCAGATTGCCTCTGTCATCTTTTTCTAAAATATTTCGTTAAATGAATGTACTCTTAGAAGAAAAAAAAATCTTCTAAGAGTACATTCATTTAACGTATTTAATTTAGATTTACTCTAAATCTCGAGTTCAAACCTAGGACATCCAGTTGTTCGGCACTCTTGGCCCAAAATATACGTAAATATAAAAACTTGTTATTGCAAACAAATTGATAAACATAAAGAGACAGTCGACGTAAGAGCATTATAAAAAGTTTACGATTCTATGAATATTTCATTCTACAGACAGGTGCATGCACGAGATCGTTTCGCATATTAAATTAGCAGATCTTCCTTAACAGAAAAAATCGTAATTTTATACAATAGAATAAAATTTATATTTATAGCAATACTACTCTTAAAAAAATATATTTAAAAAACTATTAGTAACAACATAAAAAATACATAACTACATAAAACAACATAAACCTTTGACTATAAGTAACAACAAAAATATAAATTTAAGCAAGCGAAACAGCGTGTATTTCTAGCTATATTACATAGTATTAGTATATGAAAACTTTCTTGGAGCAGCTATATTTAGTTTTCAATTAAATAACATAAATATATTTGTACCCATACTGTAATGTATGTAATTGTGACGCGATGGTCGTTGGCTCATACTCGTATAAACTCTAGAAGGCACGTTTCAGTTGAGATCTACGAATATATTTAAAATATTTTTATATTACTGTCACCTGTCATTTAATAGGTAACATCTTGAAAATACAGAATTTATCTTTCTAGGTTGGAAAACTTACAGATATAAATAAAACTAATAAATAATACTTTATAGATTAACTATGAATTATTTCAAAGAGCATCATAGAGTAGCAGGACGTCACCTCAATTTCGTAAGGATTGATTATATTTAAAAAAAAATATTTCCTACCACGCCACTCAGCATTCAGCGTCTTGAAAATTGGGCCAAAAATATACAACGGAGTGCCTTACGACTAGGTACCGTCGATCTACCCTACTAAATGCTAGAAAAAAACATGAGTCTGCTCTATTAATTATTGAAAACCTAGAAGCCACTTAAGCAAGCAGTGCTAAGCAAATCGAAATGAACCAATAGTATAGTAGTATTTTATTCATTAAGAGTGCACCCTTCGATTGGCCTGTGAGGTGAGGGGTGCGATCTTTTATTCATATATGACTTTCTCAAGAAGCCTCTTTGTATCGTATAAAATATATTTGGATATACGAAAAGCTTAAAATAGTTTTGTGAGCCCAGTCGTGGCGCAATAACACAAGCTAGCAACTCATCGGGCATTGAGTGGCGGAACCCAACGCCCCTCCAACTTTTTATTTTCATCGTGTAGAAATTAACCTAAATAATTTATCGTAGTGAAAATTAAATTCACAAACTTGGTGTTTATGGTCATACGTTATCATACTGCGCCATGGTGCCTTTTTTTTTGTATTGATTAAATATGAATAAGTCCTATGTTTTTGTATAAATAATAATGAAATTTATTTAATTCGAGAACTCCGTGTCGCAGCTGCACAGCGTCTAACGCAACGGTTATGGTTTCGATTTAATTTATTCGGGGGAATAAACCAGTCTCAATTTCTCACTCATTTAACAAGAACAAGCGTGGCGTTGCGTTCTTCACTGAATTTACATATATATATTTTAAATTGGGCAGAAAAAAGAGAATAGAGTGTTAACACTACATTTCCTCTTCCTACCCTGTTATTTGCAGGGATATAGCGTCAAAAATATTCGAATACGTATATTTTCCCGTAGACAATAATATTTTACGTTGCCTATTCCGCTATACGCAAAGTATATCTGAATCAATAATGTCGACAGCTTTTTGTACGCAAACGGGCAACCGTCCATACTGTTACCATATAAAAAGGTACTATTTCTCGTTCTTTGATCATTTTGATCGTCATGAATACTTTAGGGATAGAGTAAAATGTTTTTCGGCTGATATTGTATGAATAGCCTATATTGGCATAGTAGAAAATGTCAAGCTTATATATTGTAAACATTGCAGATTAAAAATATTATTTGAACTGATAATTACTTTGACCACCGTCGTGTTGTAGAGGATCACCGTCCGATTGTAATTCTGGTGGTTATAGGTTTGATTCTCTGGCTCTGATAACAAGACAATCCGTGGGCTTTGAGTTTCTCCTCAAGTTCTGGCGAGCAGTGAGAAATAGTGTCTTCATTTTATGTTGCCTCTTCCTTCCCTGCTGCATATATTAGTTTTAGCATGAAGATATAAAAATTTAAATACTAATGTTATGATGAACGTAAACTTATACGTTCACATCAACTCCAAAAGACGTATGTAGACTTGTCCGTAGCTAAGCGAAAATACTTGTAGCGCTGTAACCTACTCTATCACATTTATTATATACATATATAAAAGTGACAAAATTTGTAGTGATATCTCTCGTAGGGCTAGGTCATTTTGTATCAGTTATATCAGATATCTCATAGAGTATTTATTATAATATACAGTAAAATATAATCTAGAAGAAATGCTGAAGATGACTGTTATATTTATTTAATAAGGACTAATACCAATTTTTATATAAAAATGATAAATTTATTATAAATATATATTTATATATATATATATATATATATATATATATATATATATATATATGTATGTATATTTAAAGATAATATTTTTGCGAAGCACTGATTTCATGTTTTTCTTTAGGTTGAATCAGCGCACGCCATGTAAGCTTTCACGAAGCCCATATTGTAATTTTTTCTTAACGCAACGAAATACTTTGACATACAACACACATCGATTGCACAACTATTAACATGTCATTTAAGAAATTGCATATCAAACAGAAAAGTATTTTACTCAGAGATACATTGAGAATATTACAAATTAAACACAAAACAGCTTATATTTATCCCAAGACCTTCGAGTACCTATACGAAATCTTAATACAACCGGAGCAGCGGTTTAGCCGTTAGCGTTACAGACAAACAAACAGACACTAGACAGAGTTAATTTTGATTTATGACACTATACTTAATTTAAATCAAAAACATCATCTGGATATTAGTTTCTGAGAAAATTTGTGAATTAGGAATCTACATTTATATTTATTTAAAGTCGGTAAAAATATATATTATTCAATAACACGATGTACGGTAATGGATGTGGCCATTAGTGCAATAGACGGTGATTAGAACTGTACGTGATAAGCGTTTATAAAACGTGACAGTTTCAACAAGCAGAATGAAACTTTTTCACAAACTTTTTTTTATTTTATAACTTTAATTAGCTTAATTAAGAATGTTTGTATAGTTTTATTTAGATTATCATCTTTAAAGCCGTCGCGGCGCAGTGGCATAAACGGGTAATTATACGGACGTGACGGTTGTGGCTTCGATCCCCACTCGGAAGAACGATATATTATTTATTAATATTTTAATTTCTTCGCTCTGGTAAGCAAATGCAAGGCGCTGCATTGAGTTTAGCCACTCAACACGCGAAGTTTCTAAAATTTGGCAGAAATTGAATAACAAAGAGTTTTAGCACTAGCATTTTCCTCAAAATGAATTCTAACCAACAACCATTACGCTTTAAGTTGACGTACTTTAATTACACCAAGATTTTGTCACTTTGAAAATATTTACAACAAAACCTAAAACCAAGCAGGAAAAGGATCTTCCTGTTGAGAAATTTATGAAACAATGCTGAGTTCAAGCAACACTTCTATAGTCGTGTCTTAATTTAAGTTAAACAATAGCGTCTTAGCCTTTGAACGTAGTTTTTGTTTTATGAAGGGGTTTTTTAAAATGGCTTAGACAAATACATAGATAGCTATTTGAGCTAGTCCTAACAAATATAGACAGACTGCTTTATTTTTTTAATATCATCAATGTTGTCAACAATGTGTCAGCAATGTTGTCATTTAAAATCACGTTTGTGGTAGACTTATAAGCTACTAAGTGTACTTCTTCTTTTAAATTGTGGTTAAATAAAAGGGAATATAAGTGATTTATTCGCTTTAAGAATTTTAATAAAAATTATATAATTTAGCTTCACTTTCGAGTAATTAAAGAACTTTGATTATTTCAGATTTTTATTTTTCCTACTAAAATTGGTTTATACTCCATGATGAAGACTATCCTACAAGTTGCTTTAAGCTTACAGCTATTACCATGCTAAAATTCATTCACTTCCATCCAGTAGTTATCGTTATTTTAAGTAATTTGTCATTTTCAGTTTTTTTTTAAGAAAAATATGATGAAAATTGCAATGAAACCCAAAAAAATGTACCTCTAGACTTTAGACCATTTATGTCCGGTAGTTTTTGCGTGATAGACGAACAAAAACACAAACAGACAGACAAGAATTCTGCTGAGTGGTATTTTAGCTACTAGAATCTATATATTAACTGATTAATTTTTTTTTATATATTTCATGTACAGAATTGACTTTTTTATCCTTTTATTATAATGTATAAGGAGATATGTAACATAAGTATGCTTTTGTAACAAGCTAGTAGCTTTACCTGTACCAAAGACAAAAATGAAATAACCCACCTCTCGCGGCTGACCATAACTAGTAATGGCTACTGGCACGCCTAAAAGCCATAAAATAAGAAACCATAACTATATTTTTATTTATCTTAATCAAAATTACAGATCAAAATTAAACATTAAAGAAAAATATAATAAAAATATTTCTTTGAAACAGTGCCGTAATGAATTCATTTTGTAACCTATATATGTATATCAAAGCCACTTATTAGTAAGCAGTTTTGTTTTAAGTAATAGTACATAATCGTGGATTGAATTGCAGAAAATTACGTAGGAAGTTACATAGAACGTGCTGAGCATTTCACTTTTTCAGTCCAAAGTGTATGAAAACAATATATTTTTATCTAGCAATAAAGGAACTAATGTTACACCAGAGTGCGATTGTGTGATGCCACCTCGAATGTAATCAATGGTAGTGCAACCTCGCGGGGGCGATGCAGGCGTGATTGAAATTGAAAAATATTGTAGTTATTTTAACTATACTCAAGAGGGTTTTGGTTTAAAGTTAACTGATTCGCAGATCTGTGTTTGAATGATAAATATTGCTTCGTTCCGTTTCCTTTATAGGGTGAAGATTTTATTGTCGGCACGCGTCTCCAGCATTTTATTGAATAAATAAGAAACTTGGCTGAGATATTAGATCTTGACTTGATGATATTTTCCTTATCCTTCCTTAGATTCCATACCACAAAAGAAAAAAAATAACCTTTTTACGGTCACTGGGCAACATGTACAGTGACCGTAAAAAGTCTCTGTCCATCTGTCAAGAACATTTTTCTTGAGATAATGTGGAGGTATTACGCTCAAATGAATATTAAATATTTAGGTCTACGATGTTTTAGAGCACAAAGAAAATCTAATTTCTAAGTTAGAGCAGCTCAAAAGATATCTGCGTTTCTGTATCGTATTTACTGGATGAAATTCGTTGTGTTTACTTCACCGCGTCATCAAAACCTATAGGGTTCCTTTCATCAACAAGAAAAACATTAAGTTAAGTTTAAGTTACTTTTCAATCGGAAAAGCTACATCCAAATCGTATTCCATCAAATGAGAGCTCTGATGTCTGTGACATCAGACATACAAATGCATACTAGTCATGTTCCGCTCACTATGTACCTGCAAACAATAAGGAACATGTTCCAGCCGTTCGATTCTAGCTTTGGAACATGTTCCAATTTTTGTTACGGTTCCAGCAATAGCAACGGAATACCGTTTTTTGACTTCCATGCCTCAAAAAGTATACGCGAAATACTTATAGGGTTATTTTGTTGTCCATCTTTCAAGAACATTTATCTCAAGATTTACTGGAGGTATCAAGTAGAAATGAATATCAAATATACAGGTTTTGGAGATCCCGAAATACAAAAAAAATCAAGCTTCCAAGTGAACGCAATCATCCAGCACCCAAGTACTCGGTAAAATGAATAATACAAGCTTAAATTCGATGGGGTTGTATTACTTCATTATTGAGTTCCTATAACCATCTTCGAGCTGCATCATCAGACCTTGGTTACTAGCACAAATCAATTAAATGAAATAAAGTCCGTTTTCCTTTCGTTTGTTATCCATATTGGGTTGTTTGAACAAAAATATGTACCCAATCCGCGATTTTTGTACTAGCGGCCATCTTGATTTAAGTTTTTTAAATGTATTGTAATTTACGAGTTAAGCCCTTCATTTAATAAGCACATTGGGTGGGTTGTTTTAAAAAACGTATGGAAATGGATTAAAAAAAAAAAGTTCTGCCACTCAACACGCAATACTTCCGAAATTCGGCAAAAAGTAAGGAACAGGGTGTCTTATCACTAGGTTCCCTCTGCCTATCATGCTGTGTGCGGGATACAACGTGAAGCTGAAATGAAAAGGGAACACGGAACAATAACTTGGAGAGTTAACGTCGTTGAAATTAAATAAATGTTCGGACTGGAACAGTTCAAAACTCTAAATTCTAAATGTTGGATTTAGTGGAATGGCGTGTGAACAAACTGAGCAATCGGAATATAATTATTGAGGATCTTAAAATAACTCATTCCAGTTTCGGAACAGCTAAGTCCCTCTATTTGGAATTATTCCCGACTAGGCGTCAAGCGTTTTAACACATATACAAATACGTCAAACTTATAACACACCTCTGTTTCCGTCGGGGGTTAAACCAAACGCAAAATATCACATAATTAAGAAAAAAATATATATTTTATGCCTACCTGTGATTTTTTTAACTTACCCTTAATAGGATGGCTTTCAAAAACAGATACACTATTGAAACCCGCAACGCCTGTTGGAAGCAACATTTGTAGAAAAAAAGTTCTAAATAAAAGCTGTCTGGCAAAACGAGTGTGAAGACTTTTTATAAAGGTAACGGGAACCCTATACAGCGTGTTCAAAGTTCCCTCCATTCAGGCAAATAATACAAAGCGAAAAACTGTTGTTGCTACAGAAAATATACGAATAGGAAGTATTTGTATGTAGTTATGTCGGAGTGTAGTAGAAACGCGTCGAACAAAAACTGATGTCCACGCTAGTGTAGAGTTAAAATACTTGATGAAACGTGCTTTTATTTATAATTTAATTCATTTTTGAATGTGAATGCCGTCATGGCTCATGGGCATAGCATCTGACCATACACGCGACGGCACTGGGCTCGATTCTCGGAAGAAACGAACGCTACTCGTTAATAGCATAAAAGTAAAAAACATAAAAAAATACTTGGCAAAAAAGTTTTAATATTTTTTAGTTAAGTTACGTAATTAAATTATACATTAATGCCGTTCACCTAACATAGTGGTTCACTTAAAAAAATCAGTATATAATATTTGAAATTTATAATACGACCCGTATATTACAAACGTTTCAACAATGGAAGACCAAGAGAAAGGCCTATAAAACAAACAAAAAACTTAACATAAATAGCAAAAATAAATAACATGGAGTCACAATATTAAATGTGAAAAGTATCGTTTTAATTACAACATTTAACCCCTAAGTTTGCAACAACAGCCACTCGAGACGGCAGTAGACCGTACTTCTTTACAGTTCGGCCTAAGTACTTACCTTTTGCATTTATAATGCGTTCCTCCAACCAATAGAAAGGCTTAAACGTACGTAACAGTCTAAATGTCAATGTAAATTAAGCTTTTTTACTATAGACTTAAAATTTTAAGCTCTGTATAAAATGACTGATTTTTGTTAGAAATTAAAAAATATATATATTTCAGTTACACGCTTACGGATGTTGATTATAAATTACATATAGGAATTTATGTTGAAATTGTTTTCACATCAAATGTTATAATCGTGGAATTAACCTATTTTCCCGTATTATTCATTCAAACTTTTGTAGAACGCTCAGGAAACGTATAATAAAAATGGTTCACTTTTTATATAGCTTCACTTCTATATTTCGCAGATTTTAGGGTAGGTACAGGGATTCTGGGAACCTAGTGTTCAGATGCTGATTGTTTATTAAGACACTACGTTTGTCATTTTTCCCCGAATTCTATTGCGTGCCTAGGGGCAAAATTCTACGCCGCGCTTTCGTAAGGAAAAAAAAGAATAATATTATTATATAGTATAAGCATGAATTTTAATATATCGACTTAATTGAATTGAAAGTACTGTAACTTGGTTGAACGGAAAGGGGAGAACCTACCGATAATAGTAATAACGTGAAGCTGATTTAATTAAAGTTTAATATTTATTAGTATCAGCAAAAATTTTCGTGACTACCGTTTTACATTTCTATTTCGTTATTCTTCATTCTAACATTTTCATATAAAATATAAAATTCTTACTAAAAGATGTTCGTCACGTTCAAAACAATTGTAATTCTATACGATCCGCACTTTTGGTTCAGAGAATAAGAAAATTGCTTGTCAGTTACATTGCTGGCGCTGACCCAACTGACCAGTAAGTTGTTTTAACATATAGAAATAGTTTTATCCATCGGGTAAGATATGAACAAAAGTAACTAGCTATGTGGATGTTCATATGTACACGATATATTATATAATTAGCGATGGGTTCAGTCACTGACCGATTCATTTTTTCCTTGAAGAAAACTGTGACATGGGATAAATATCGGTTAAGTTAAAGTTAATAACTTTTCTTAACACATTATAAGTTTTCTACACATAAGGTACCCTGTTGTATGCAGAATGCTTCGAGCTGCAAAATATAGAAGGATGGGCAGAAGGATCCACTAGAATCCTAGGGACCGAAGTGTCTTTACAAGTTAAAACACTCCGGTCCCTATCTTCTGTCCAAATTGCATATCATCTAGTGTCGACAACCAGGGATAAATGAAAATAATTTAAATACATATATTTCATATCCCTAAATAGGAGTTGAACCCACAACTATCGTGACTACAGTCAAATCCTACAGTACCACGGCTACTCTAATCCGTAATAAGTTATTACAATGAACACCTAAATAATATAGGCTGCGTACCAATAATAGGAAAAAATATTTTTCATCCATACAAGATAATCGGCGTCATTTCCTCAGTTACGTGATCAAAGCTCTTAATAAAGACGATCCCTCAATCCTAATAAAGGCAATGCTTAGAGGCCATTAGTGATAAAGCCCAGTATTTTTTTTTCTTATAGCCCCACCATTTTTGTGATCTCTATTATCTTTTATTGGTTATCTTTTTTTAGATATAATTTTTAGGTTTAATATTAATAATTTCTTACTTTTTGCATTACAGTGACTTTATACTGGTCTGGTAGGAAATTCCAGGTAGTAAGCGCAAGTCAAGTGCACATAAATACATTTTTTTTATTAAAATCTGTGCAAAACCTTTGTTTGAGGCAGTCGTAGCTTATTGTCACAAGCGTATTACTATAAATGCGACACGGTTGTGGGTTCATTTCCGCCACTTAACATGCAATATTTCAAAAATTTGGCATAAATTCGGGAGCAGAGTGTCTTATCATTATAAAGCTATATGCGAGATAGAGCGTGAAGCTAAAAAAAATTATAAATCTTTAAAATCATTTCAGAATTTTCTGCAATAAGAAAATGTTTTCAGCCTAAAATTACTATTTTGCTTTATCATCAATCACTTGCTACTTGATTGTGCCTCTTTCCTCTGAGGCAAGATTGTAGGAGCCGTCATAGAAACAAAAGGTTAATTACCGAGATCCTTAGCTTCCTTGGTGTTAATAATTAATTTTGCCTTCCAACGCTTGCCTTATTAACTAGAGGCGATTAGCAAAAGAACGGATTCGTATTTGTGGATATAGCCTAATTATATTTTAATTATGATTCAGCTGATTCTGTTGAGGCTGTACTTTAAATGTTTCTGGCACTTTCAGAATGATTAAACTTTGTGAAAAGTTATTAAAATATTTATAATTTTTGGTTTATATTATAATTATAAAATTTGTTATTTTTTTACAAATTCTACATCACCATAGTTCACAGACAAAATCTAGTAAAATCTAGTAAAGTAACGGAGTGCCGTTCCTCACGGTTTTTTAAATAAATTTTCTAGATATTTCATGTTTATTGGTCGAACTCAACACCGCGCTTCTTCCCAGTCTTTTTACCAGAACGATAAAATCAGCATACTTATTCTCCTAGCGAGAATCGAGCCCGGAAGAATCGCGTTTTCAATTAGATGGTGTGCTGCTGCGTCTGTGCTGTTGTTTGGTTAACTAATGTATCTTATATTTCCACATATCTAATAAGTAATAAGTAAGTCTAATAAGTCTAATCTTGCTTCACGTTAGCAGAGTAGTCAGAGAGAACGGAGCGCCAAACGCTACGGTCTCTGCATACCTCTTTCGCCTCGTTCACTGTCATCAACCTCTTCATATTTAGCCCTCCGGGGGATACTCACGCTTTTTACGTGACCTTCCAAATATCTTTGATACTGTGTTTTTAAAGGCCAGCCGAGGTCTCCCACTACCTCTATTACCGCTCATTTTCCCGTCATAAATCTTTTTTGCTCATCTTTCATCGCTCATTCGTTCGACGCTCCCAAACCAGCTGAGCACGTTCTTCTCCATTTTCACCGTAACATCCTCGCTAGTACCTGCCATTCTTTGTATGCCATTGTTTGTATCATTGGGAATTCGATCAGCTAAGCTGACTACTACTTATTTGACTAAATTAATAAAGTTGAAAGATAAATATCTTATATTTATCTTATATTTATCTCTTTAAGATAAATATCTTATATTTATCTTTCAGTTGAAATCAATATCTATGTTGAAATCAATATAGATAAATATCTTTCAACTTTATTAATTTAGTCAATAGTAATATTTTATCTTGCATATAATATTCGTATAAGTTATTAAAGAACTATTAATGTTATATAAATTTTCCTTGATTCCTTTTTATTTTTTCATCTTAAAACTTTGAACACTTGTACCATTGCGCCAAGCCATCCAGTATTGTGTCACTGTAAACACGGCAGGTTGTGGGGTCAATTTCCTCTCGAGGAAATGAAATATTTAATACTTTAATTTCATCGATCTGGTAACGAGACAAAACATGGCGTTGAGTCCTGCCACTCCACAAGCAATGCTTCCAGAATTAGGCGGAAAATGGCAAACAGAAGTATTTTAATAGGTTCTCAGGAACCTTCTCACCACCCTGCTATATGCAGGGTACAACGTGAAACTAAAAAAAAACCTTAAAACTTTTGCATTAACTTACATAATTGAATAGTGTAATCAGTTTGTTAGAGTTACTCCAACTCGAGAGCACTGCTATGTGTATGCATTATGAATTAGATTAACTTTGTCTGAAAATCATTAATTCAATGGTTTAGAAAACCGTGTACATCTTTTAAGTGATATATCTGGGAAAAGTTGAAGGCAGCAGGCCACACGGCAGATCCGCCATGCGATGGACAGACCAAGTGAAGGCTGCTCTCAATGGACCTCTCCACGAATGTACCAGGCAGACAGTCAACCGCGTAGAATGGCGTCGGACTGTGTGGCGCACCGCCAACCTTTAAAAAGGACGACCACGACCGCTCTGCCAAGAGTAAAGCGACAAAGAAGAAGAAGAAGAATAAAAATAAATTTCAGAACAAATACCTATAAGAACAAATGAAAACAAATTAAATTTTTCTAACAATTGTTTGAAACTAGCAAACTTCACAATTATAGCTTCATACATTACTGAAAAGCTGGAAGATAAAGTTCTTTGCCCTAGAGGCATTAGAAAACTAGCGAGAAAATCTGAGAGATTGGCTGAAAAGTTGAACTTTCGTGCGAGGAATGCTAATGAAGCTCAAAAGTACACTTAATTACCTATAGAAGATATGTGTTGTTCATAGGTAACTTTGAAAATTTGTTATTTTTTTTCGCATATAATGAAATTTATTAATTTAGGTAAGAATATCATCTGGTAATAAGGCAATTGCAGCGTTAAGTTCCGCCACTAAATACACAATGCGTCATGAATTCGGCAGAAATTGGGCCGTGGCCACGAGTAATAATGAATAATATAGCTTGTTCGATATCTCCTTCAGGACAAAGTATGTTAGCATCGAATAGACCATTTAAAATCACTTTTTTAAATTTAATAATGATGTTTATATGATTATGTAATGTTGCGTATAAAATGAATTTAAATGAAAAATATAAATGACTAATAAATATTACACAAATTTGTACGAAAAGTCGTAAACCCTTTGTGAAAGTTAAAATTTATATTAGACTTGGTGCCGTCCACCATTTACATAACTTCTGTTTAGGCGTATGAATTTTAATTTGGGATATGAACTGAATAAATTAAATAAAATATATGACAAGTGCTTGTGATATACAGGATAATTTAAAATTTATCAAAATGAGATGGTTTTAGACTGTCGTAGAGCAGTAGGACAGCATATGTATAATCTTATTCAAATTTTAATCGCTTAATCGTGGTACTCGACCACTTATCACGAAATGCATCAAAATTGGGACAGTGTGTGGAGTTGCTCCATCCTTAACTCTGTCTACTCGACTGCAAAAAAACTGAAAACTGATAATATGAATATCACCATTTATAAGCGTATTTTTTTATTTTCTTTCATTTTAAATTTATCAGATTTTCCATTCCAAAAAGTACAATTTAAATAAATATAGACCCGAAACATTAACATTTGTTAATTACTTTCTCTCTCACTTCCTAACTTTCGAAGGACTAAATAAGTATTCAAATTCAAATGGCGTTTTGCAACCTTGCTATCTTATTTCATAAGACTTTCTTTGTTTACAGACCTCAAATGAAATTAAAAGTTGATACCTTCATGGCGCAGTAGATAAGTTAGTAAGTGTTTATGGTACGATTGTAGATTCGATTCCGATAAGAAATCAAATATAGCAGGGTAGGCATAAAGAAGATATTTTTCAAGTGATAGTTTTGAAAATACTATTAAACCACTCCAGCCTCGAATGGCGAAATTCAACACCACGTAATGTATACAAGAAGTTCATGTTAAAATGGGTTTGGCTTGTCCGGTTGGATTAGGCAAATTGCAGCGTTACGTTAGGCCTTATTACGTTTTGTGACTGAAATGGCATAAAAAAAAATAAAATATTCTTCTAACAAATGCAGAAAGTGTTAAAGAAACGCCGTCTTAACCCTATTTTCTTTTATCTTTTTATAAAACAAGAAAATTTGGGAAATGCGTAAAGGTAAAAGAAAATAATAAAAAAATAAAGTTGGATCATCGGGCCACAATGGGGTAGCGTTTGGATGTAAACGTGATAGTTGTGAGTTCGATCCTTTTTGACTTCACATGGTATTCTGCATGTAGGGTATCCAGGGTAGACAGAGGAAAACTAAGAATCTAGTGTAAATACCATCCGTTCTCCTTTAAGACAATCCTTCTCCATTTTCCGTCAAATTTTTGAAACATTGCGTGTTTAGAGGCTGAACCCAACGCCAGGCAATCCTCATTACTACGTCCTACCAATTAAGTCTTCTGCGTATCCGCCAGAATAAAAAGTACTGAAAATCTCTTTTCGTAAAAGTAAAAGAGATGGTAAAAAAAAAGTTAAAATCTTTCTCAAAAATCTAAGCACTCTTCCACTAACCAACCGTGGTAGTGAATTAAGGTAAGTATTCTCGTACGTTACGTTTAGTCTGTATGGAAAATTTTATTTCATGTTAAATTTTCTTAATTTTTCCTTTGAACTTCGCTTTTGTCTAGCTCTTTTTCTTTTTACGTGGTTCCGTGATACACCTTTTTGTTTTAGTCATTTGGTATGTGAAGTTGAGCTTTTATTTAGTCTATATGGATTGTTAGAAACTTTTGTAATAATAATAATTCTAAAATATAAAATTACATATACAGTTTAACATAAAATGTAATAGCTTCAAGCTCTATTTTACATACAGTAGAGTAGGCAAGGGGACACTTTCTTAACTTTTTTATCGTGAGGAAACCCTTTTACAGGCACGCCGCCCAAGTGTAGACCGTCTGAAATACCCACTAAAAAATCTTCCTTTCTGCCATAAGCCGCCGGAGTTACGGGAGCACAGGGAACCTAGTATTAAGACACTCCGTTTCCTATTTAAGTGGAATTCAAATAAACACACAAATCGACATCTGTTTCAATATAACTAAAAATAAAATATTTCTAATTAAAACGTTCAAGTATTTACATATTATATTTCATACCGTAAGGACGTACCATGTACACAACAAGTACTGTGACGTTTAAAAGTACAGTTTAACTTATACTTGAATATGAATGCTCAACAATAGTAAGCTTTATAGTTTAGGGGTTGGCTTATTTAACGTATAATAGTATAATTAATTATAATATTAATATACACTTAAAGATAATCTTACAACGGCTTAATATCATCTAAGAAAATGTATTTTATAATGTATTTTGCAAAGAAGAATATAAATTAAGTGGAACAGCTACAAGAACCTCATTAGAAGAAGTAGCTCATTAATAAATGTATGAATGCGCATGTCATGGTTGTGGATTTGATTCCAATTGTTTATAAGTTCATATATACAAAAAAATATTATTGGGAGAATATAAAGGTGTGGCATTTTTAAAATATTCTCAATATTAATATAAACTCATACTTTAAGTAGCAACCAGCAATAAAAGCTAAATTATTTATTTCAATACTAGAGATAAATGTAATTTATTCAGTATAATTAAGCGTATTAATTGGGAGTATGATATTACTCAGCAATGATTAGCTTATATCTCGACCATTTCAGTATATTGTAAGTATTTCTAAAATTAAAAAATTTAATACTATATAACACACACAGAAGAATCAGGTGGAAATGATAAGAACGTTTATATTTTCGCTCGTTTTTTGGTGCTGTTATATTAAGTACAGGTTTGTATTTCGTAAAAGCAGAAAATTCATTGAGACGAAAAATAATATAAAATGTGTTATGTACAACTTTTTATTGCCCTTATAACAACGAAAAAAAAATATTTGTCTTGTCAATCTGTTGAAGACCGATTAGTTGTAAGGATTATGTAATAACGATCAGCAATAATTTCGATCATATTAAAATTTTTTTTATTTTTCTGCTCTATTAGAAAAACACGTGGTGTTGAATCAAATTCGCCTCACATAAAGACAGTGCAAGCTGAAAAATAAAACAAATCCATACAGATATACAAGAAAAATATTATTTTATGTAGGTCAATCTTGTAAAAAAATATTCAACCACCCCTTAGACTATAAGTCAGTATGCATTTCACTAACAATGTTTCGCATTCAGACGACGTCCCACAAAAAATGTATTTATTTTACAGCGCCTTTAGAGCTGGTGGGAATTACGATTTTTTTTACTCGAATGTCCCATTCGTCGTGTTTTGAACTCTTTAAAATGTGTTGGTCGTTACAGCAATGCCTTTTCTGTTGCATATGAAAGTAAGTTTTTGTTTAAGTTATTTAGTTTATTCTTCATGATTACTGAAGCGGTGATTTTTTTTTCAGCTTGTACGCTGTATCCCGCATGTAGACAGTCACCTACTACAGGTAGGTGCAGGGGGCGTACTGTTAAGACACTCTCCTCCCGTCATTTTCCGTCTAATTTTCGAGACATCGCTGTTGAGTGGCAGAACTCAATGCCGCGCTTACCTTTGACAATGGAGCGCAGAAAAGAAAATATTAAATATTTCATTTCCTAGAGTGAAAATCGAACGTTAAATAGTTCATAACATTATTGTTATGAACTATTTAAGGTTCGATTAAATAGTTCATAACAATAGTGTAATAAATTAAGGTATTTGATAACTTATGGCTGTATACACTATTGTTTACAGCCACAAGTTATCAACTACCTAACCCTATGAGATGACCTAAGAGCCACTATAAGTTTAAAAAGTCACTTTACCATTAATATGACTATTAATATTCAAATACCACTGGCATTAGTATTGAATATATAAGATTGCTCTTTAGTGTTCTTTATTTGATATTCCTATAGTATATTATGTTATCGTTAACTTGTAATAAATACACTGTTATATAAAACATTTTTTTAAGTTATTTCTGTCACAATATTATTTTTCATATATTTTTACTTTACTATACAATAAGTTCAAAATGCAGCCAGCATTTGGAACTTATTGTTTATCTCTTGTACTAATTAAAACAAATGAAATCAAAAAACAGATCAACAAAAACGACAGGAAAACTATAAGGTAAGCGAAACAGAATCAGAAGAATGAAGATTAAATCCACAATCCCCGCGTTTGTAGCTCCTAATGGAGCTATGGTACCAAAAATTAGTCATTTTGTTGAAGTAATTATTTTAAATTAGTATTTTTTTTATTTATGCATCGATTAAAATAAAACAAACATTAAATGTTAAGGGAAGCTTGACATAACATAATAGCGAAAACTGTACTTAAATCGCTATACAAACGCACAGACAACCAGAAAAAATATTTTAAAAGTGACTTTGGATTGGACATTGATAAATTCCCAAGATAGTAGACTTTCTCATAGACCTTCCATAGCAGCGATGAGTTACAATTTTATTATATGTAAAGAGTATATACAATACAAACATACATAAGAAGAACCTAATGTATACAGACAGAATAAAGAAGCGCACGATTATTATTTCAGATTTATTAGCATTCCTCACGCGATCGAACTTCGACTAGGAAATATTTTCGCAGATTTCAAGTTTTGCGGACTTTTCTAATACCTCCAGGGCACTAACAACTTCATTTCCCATATGAAGTTACTAACAAAGTATGCCCGATAACTCTAATTTAAAATTTTACGGAACTGTACGTACTTCAATAAAATAACTTCACGTTAACTCTGAAGGGTTGCAGCTTGTTATACGGATGGTTCTTTTTTAAAAGAGTTCTAATTAGCTTCTTTATTATATATGTTGACTAGTTGTAGCCCGTGAATTTGTTTGTGTGGACAACAAAACGTAAAATTTTATTTTTTCCCGTTTCCGTTGGAATTTCGGGGAGGATTCCTTAATTTTTCTTACCTATACTCTCCTATTAATGTACATGCTAAATTTCAGATTTATATGGGCAGTAGTACCGGTATGTGAGATGTCTGTTAAATTCCTCCGAAAGGAATCGAGTCCACTACTATCGTAATACCACTGCGCCACGATGTCCTTATACCAAAATTAATAAATATTTTCTATAATACCACCATAACTCAGCAAATTGGCCACAAAATACATTTTCAACAAAAATTAAAAATGAAATTCACATACGCTACCAAGCCATTATCGCATTGAGACAAATTGTGCGACGTTAACGAGCATCACGTCCTAGAATCACAATACGGTAAGAGCAAGTGGAATTAAATGACTGCAATTTTTACTTAAAATTGAAAATATTCACTAACTTTTTGAACAATTTTTCAGTGGAATTAGAAAAAAATATTATGTAAGTTATTTATATTTATATCACAGAAAGCTATCACAATTTATTTTTTTGTAGTTCATTTCATACAAAATGAGTGTATACGCCCACGAGTTAACACTGTTAATTTCTATAAATAGTATTTTGGTATCGGTAAGGAACCCTCGATGTGCAAGTACAACTCGCACTGGACTTTAATCTTAATATAAAATAACCATTATTGTAAATATCTTTATCATAAGGATTTGTTAGGTATAATCGATATGTATAATATTATAATAACTTTGTCTTGAATTAAAAATATAGCATGGTGTTCTCTCTTGTTAAGGTTTTCAGGTTTTTTAAGGTTTTAAGGTTTTCGGGATTTTATTTTTTGATGATTGGATTGAAAATATCAAATTTAAATTAAATTAAATCAGCTTCATGCTGTATTCCAGTACATATCAAGGTAGGCAGAGGGAACCTAGTGTTAGGACAACCATAAATGTAAATATTTCTTGAAAAACAAAATATTGAAGGTACAGTTATTTATATTAAATATAAGAAACTATGAATGTGAGCCTTTCCCATATTACAGGAACGAGGGAAAAATATAGTTCATTACCTCGAATTAAAATCGTAACTACAACCATCGAGTTTACAGCCAAATCTTGTCACACTTAACCACAATGGCCTTATCTATTACAACATACATATGTCCTCCTGGAAACCACCCAGGAGGCGCGGGTTCGAGTCCCGCTACTTTCAAATTTTTATACTTTTTCTAAATAAGTATTTTTCTTTACAAAATGTGGAATAACACTTTAAAAAATGCTTAAAAATCATGTAATACTTATTTGTATAAACTAGTTCTAGGCAAAAAAAACAACAATTTTTGTAAAGTATTTAGGACATTAAATATGCAGCTATGTGCCTGAATTTGAATGCAACTGTCGCGCTAACAATGTTTCATTGTACTTTTCGCGTGAACTTTATTTTGCCATTGCTTTTTAACTTTGTTTCTAAAATGTAATTTTAAAGTAATATTTAGGGTCTTTGTGGTAGAAGAGATAATACTAGTATTTTACAGAGAAGCAGAAGATTTGGCCGTGTGGTTTAGTGGGGCAGCGTCGTCCAGCAAGAACACGCAAGGATTGTGGATTCGATTCCAACTCGGAAGAAACCCCGCATATAGAAGATGGCAAGCTGAGGGAACCTATATGAAGAGAGCCTCCATTAACACATTTTCCACTCCGCACGTAAGGAGGTAATCGTTACCAGAGTAAGGAAATGAAAATATTAAAATTTCACTACTCCAAACTTTACCAGTCAACACAATGTCACGAATTCTAACAGAAAGTACAGTGTAGAGACACTAGATTGTCTATTTATTTATTTATTTATTTATATAGATCTCCAACTGTCGTATTCGTCGTCGTATATTGGTTTTAATAAATAAATAAATTTATATATGACTACTATGCCACGGTAAACACGTGAAACTGTGAACAAAAAACCTAACCGTATTAGATATATTAAGGTGTGTATTTTTAAGTATATAATAAAATAATTATACTTTTTAATAACTAGAAATGTCAATATCATTCTAACTTAGATACTCCAACAACTTTACATAAATTTAATTATTTTTCTTGTACACGGTTTCAACAAATTTAACCCGCATTGTAAAGTTTAGCGTAATGGCAGGCTTTGGAACTAAAACTCTAGAGAAACTTTAGTACTAATTAAATTAAACGTATACTGTATTATGCTTTATGTTCGTTCCTAGTTTTTAGTACTGGGTGCCTTTTACTTAAGAGATTTTTGCAATATTTTGTTTTTAAAATCAAAAAGGATTTACTAGCAACTTCCCGCTGTATCCCGCATACAGAAGGTTAGGCAGAGGGAACCTAGTGATAAGACACTCCGGTTTAACTTTCCGCCGAATTTTATGAGGCGTGTTGAGTGACGAAAGTCGACACCGGCGTTTGCCTTAATACCAGAGCGTCAAAATAATATTAAAATTAAGAAATAATAATTCACTCTATCGAATAGGTTTGGTAATATTTCATTTCTTCGCTCTGGTAACGCGACAAAGCGTGGCGTTGGATTCATCCTCTCCACTCGCAATTTCTCCAGAATTTGGCGGAAAGTGGAGGTTGTCTAAAAGGGAACGAAGTTCAGTTAACATTAGGTTCCCAGGTTTCCCCTGCCTGCCCTGCCATTTTCAGGATACAGCGTGAAATTAAAAAAGATATCGGGTTTTCTTCAAAGAACCGCAATTCAGTTACACATTTTGCTAATCCTTTGTAGGTTATCGTATCGCTAGTCTTCCAAAACACTCATATAGCCGCGCCCAGTATCGGTATATTGGGCCTTAATGTTTCGAGTGACTGCCAGTATCACAAGTTGGCCTCAAAGAAACTGGAGTCATCAGCAAACCGGGCCCAACTTCGGCCAAATATGGAGTGCTGTTCTCATTTCTAAGCTGATGCACCCCAGGATCCCCTTGAACCATTTGATCGCATACACCGTAGAGCCGTCCGAATACGTTACAAGTACGTTACAATACGTAGTAAATAATAATCATTTAATCATTATACGTGGTATGTAGATACATTTTAATTTTATTTTAGTATTTTAATTTCAGAAATAATCGCATGTCCCATAAATTATTCTATTTCACTCATAATAAATAGATATTTATATGTTTTCAGTATATATAAACTTATTTCAACGCAAACTCGAATCCATAGCCAATACATGGGCCATATCTGAAAGAAAAAAAATTACTGCGAATAAGATTGAAATTTAAGAGCTTCAAGTAACTTTTCTTCATGAGTTATTGGGACAATAGGGTTCGAGGTTAGATAAGGGGTACATGAGGAAGGCTGTACGAGCACGTGCCAGTTTATATACAAGCTTCTACTCCTCCACAATTTTATATTTTTCATATAATGATGACAAGCTATCAGTGCGGGCTCTGGCTACAGCTATTTTGGTGGCACGTTTCGCTACTGTGTACTCCTGTCTGTCCTCAGGAGAGTCGAATTGCCCCCACTCCTTATAGACAACCTCCTTTCTCACTTCCTGCACCTTGTCATTCTACCACCGTGCCACTCTGTGGATGACATGTCCGCCATTAGAAATACCAAGAACTCGCATGCCGGCCGTTACGATTGCTGATTGAACTCAATTGCAACCAAGCAACCTGAGTAGTTTTGGTGTTACACGAGAAATTTTGAATACTTCACCTCTGAAAAAAAGTCGGTGCATCAGTCCATTCAGCTCGGCTCGGCTTTCGAGCAATATCTGATTTTTCCAAATTGGTATGGGAACTTGAAAAAACAGGATTTTTCTCTTTTATATATTTAAGTTCCTAGCCATCCCTATTACAGCATATGTAGAGGATAACTAGTTAGGATTACAGCATATGTAGAGGATAACTAGTGTCAAGATATTCCGTTCTCAGATTTCCTTTCAAATTCGAGATATTAAAAACACGTGGTTCCATGTATGAATAATCTTTATAATCAATAATTGCACAATAAAGTAACTATTTAAAAGGATACAGTCTTATCTTACCTCTCAATGAAGATCCATTCATTTTTCTTCAATCTACTATTCAAACAGTTAAGTCTACATGAATTCATATAGGTTTTACCATCGGTGCCGCATACAGGCACATATATTCTTGGGCAGTTGTCACAACCAACGTGTTCTAAGACCGGAAAATTGTCTTTTACCTCGAATGGGTAAGTAACTTTAATGATTAGAAAGATATAAAATAGTTTACTAAAATAGTAATAAAGATTATTAGTGCACTGATAACTATTAATAAGGTAATAGGTATTTAAATTTAAGCATTAATTAATTCCATAGGTAGTATAAGAAACTGTAATGGAGCGGCAATGCGTTGCAATGTAATTCACAGAAATATTTCAAAAAGGGGGTGATGCGCGGGGAACTGAGAGTCTTAACACTATTTTCTCTCTGCCTACTATAACAACGAACAAAACCAGATTTTAGATTATAGCGAAACAAATAAAATACTAATATTAAAAAAGCTTACACACTAAAAACTAGCATATTGACTAAAATCACAATTAAACTAATTAATTACGTTAACAATTGAATTCTGTTTGAGTTGTACAGTGAATAGCTATTGTATGGTTAATTTAGTTCTGCAATAACACTTTATGGGTAATCATATTGTTTTATGTGGAAATAAAAATTGATTTCTTAATTACGAGCAGTTATAGTAGTCAGAGAGTGTTATGGGGCTGGGGCATATGCGTTGTGGGTTCGGTTCCCACTCGGGAAAACGGTAATTGCTAACGTGGCTAGACTTACCCTGCAATGCCTCGAGAATTCGGCAGAAAATGAAGGGTCCTACCTTTGGAACAGAGTGAAGTACAGAGTGAAGTACAGTTCGGTCAAAAAAAAATAGGTAGAGAGTTGAGTAGTTCGATGCCCACTTCAGGAATATTATATTTTTCCCTAATAACAAGGCAAAGCTTAGCATTGAGTTCCGCCACTCAGCACGTAATGTCTCGAATGGGCGAAAAGTGAGACACGGAGTGAATTAACACTACCGCCTAAACAAGAAACTGCTTTTATAAATTATAGGGTCTTCGATTTCCGGTAGGAGGAATAAGGATATTAAAATTTAAATAAATCATAGAATTGTTTACTGCTGCCACCTAACCCGCAATGTCTTTAAAAAGAGCTAGAATTTCTAAGCAACAGTTATTTTACAAGAACAACAACAATAACATTATCAAATGCACATGCGACCATGCAGTAAAAGTTCTACAATGAAAATTAATTTCATAGGATTCAAACCAGTGACTAGTGCAAAAGACACGGTTGACTACTAACTTATTGACGTATTCGCCATTGCACCACAATGGCCCTTAATTTCTTCATACAAGTGACGCCCTCTAAAAAATACTGTAGATCTTTAATTGGTTAGTTTATGTATTGCTGACAGATGGCGCTGTATACGTTGTACTTGCTTATATATATTTAAATTTTATTTAATAAATATATAAAAATATAATTTTCACCCATTTTTTATATATTTTTTAATGCTTGTTTAAAAATTATTAACTAACGTCATAACACAATATTAGTCCTCTATATAGTTACTATAAAAATAAAGCTATAAAATAAAAAAAAATAACATAAAACCCAATTTTAAATAACAAACAAGATTAAAAATTTTGAAACAAAATATTTGTCAGAAGTGGGATTCGAACCCACGCCCTCAGAGAGGACCAGAACAGCTCAACCTACTATGTAGGCAAGGAAACCTTGAGTCTGGCGCCTTAGACCGCTCGGCCATCCTGACTGATGAACAATGATGTGAAATTATCAATCCGGTACTTTGATTTTTATGAGTACGATCTTTCATATATAGTGTTAGGTTTTGTAAAAAAGAGGGTTGTTGATAAATAAATAATGGTATAAAATCGACCAGTGTTAGGTCTTGTATAAAAAGGAGGGTAGTTAATAAATAGATAATTTATAAAAGCTGTACATATCGTATTGGGGGACACTCTTTCCCGGGACAGCATCGAGGCTAGATTAAGTACTACTGGTGATGGAATAAAGTGGAGGAGTTTATAAGATAAAAGTGAGTGTTATTTTATTGTTTTATTATAATATTATTTAGTTATTTTTAAACGCCCACGTTTATATTGATATTATTTAGACTTTGATATTAACATTTTTTTATACAAATTGTAAACAATTGAAGATAAAATACGAATTGAGTTTTGCAAATAGAATTGGTACGGAAAGCGGAGACCGGAGTGTCTCTACATTTAGGCGAGTATTTATAAACCGCTCTCAAGCCTAAGAACGATCTTGGGATGCCATTTTCATTCCTGGATTTGTTTGAATGAAAATGGCATCTCAAGATCGATCTCAGAATTTAGTAAGTACCTAGGTACACTTTGTCGGCTGACAGATCACTGTGTATTATGCATATAATGCAAAGTAAGGTTGGATAATAAACAGTAATAACTTTATTATTGAACATATTGTAATCTAGGCCGGCGTGGCGCAATGGCACAAGCGCGCGATTGCATATACGACAGTGTGGGTACGAATGAAATATTTTATAATTTTATTCCCTTTATGAATCTAGGATTAAGGCGCTCCGTTCCCTACATTCCACCGTATTATAGAAGCATTGCGCGTCGAGTAAGCAAAAATCAACGTCGGTGTTTCGACACCAACAATTTTAGTTTTCCTCTAAAAAACATTTTGTAAATCCTGACAGGTGCCTTTAAATACCAGAATACACGCAATGAATCTGTTAAAATAGTTTTATTTAACCGTCAAGTTCGTTTCATTTAATAGGACTAAAACCATACAAAACCATACAAAATTAGGCAAATCTAACGCTATATTATGGAATTTCCTTATAAAAACATCAAACGTATTAGTTCAGCTTATGTGAACCTCACATATAAGTATCTAACAGAATAAGCAAGCGAGCGAGTATGAAATCAGTAGACATTTCTATCTCATTAGACTTCTAAGAACCAACATGAGTTCTGTTTACCTGAGTATTAGCACGGTTGGATGGCGATATCGTTTCAAATTTGTGTTATAGTTCAAACGGTTGAACTACTTACTACGTAAATAGACTGTGTATATCTAATAATAACATTCAGACCATCGTGGCGTAGGGAAACAAGGGTTTGATTCCAAATCGGAGGAATGATTTATTATTTTTTAATATTTTCCTGTCTTCGCTCTGGCACCAAGCCAAGCCCGGCGTTGAGTTTCACCAACTCAACACGTAATGACTTGAAAACTTCAGCGGGAAGTAGTAAACGGAATATGTTAACACTATTTTTCCTCTGCCTGACTTACTGAGTGCGGTATACAGCGTGAAGTGATATTTTTATTTAATTTAATTCGCTTATATTTTATTGTTTTTTGATAAACAAATTAAATAAAATGTTTTATTTTAATGTAGATATACCCTAGTTATATTATCGTAAACCAACTAAGGCTGTTCAGTAGTTTTCGCTTTATAATGGACCAAACATACATCCTATACATAATTTTTTTTTAAGCCATGATCATTTTTATATTGATTATTATAGTCATGGGATAAAGACAGCAATGAAAGAGGGAATTGAAAAATCGTTGCTATCTTTCTCCTTTGTTCAGTTCACTTCATTTCTTTAGTTATAGCTTTAGTCATTCTAGTTGAGTCAATCATATCGCTAATGTCACAATGGACAAAGAAGTCCCACAAAAGATAAGCGAGTAATAGTGAATAGAGGTCAGTCGTGGCGCATGGGCACAAAATGTGACTGTAAACGCGTCTGGTTGCGGGTTTGATCCCTACTGGAGGAAATTAAATATTTATTGAAATTAATATTTCCATTTCTTTGCTCTGACGTTGAAGCAAAACGCGGCGTTGAGTTCCGCAAACAACGCTCAACAGGCAATGCCGACTTAGAGCTTAAACATTTCGAAAATATTTTTTAACACCATTTAATAACTTAGAACTCTTTATTAACATACAACACACTATTAAACTTTATATATAATTAAAAAGAGCACATTTTATTTCATATAAAACAGATAATAAATTATTGTTGTATTCAAAAAGAAGAAAGTAAGTATCGATAATCGGCCTAGCCTGCTATACACAAGATATAGCGTGAATTTATAAAATAACTTCATATATCGAAATATAGACTACACTGGCCAATTCACTCTATTCCTACTACTACACACCTTAGATCCCGTTAGATATTTCAATGTTTAATTTACAAGTACCCTCATAATTCAGATTCAAAGTAACATACAGCCTCACCTTAGTTAAGAAGGTGACCTGACACTAATATAGTTAAGCTTAATACATTATTTCTACTTAACTAGCTCCTGCGAGAGTAATTTGACATCGTCGCAAATTCTAGTTAGTACTAATTATATATATATATATATATTTTTTGTTTTACAGCTTCACGTTGTATCTTGCATGTGGCAGAGAAGGCAGAGGAACCCTAGTTTTAGGAGACTCCGCTCTCTATTTTCCGACGTATTCTGGAGGCTTTACGTGTTGAGTGGTGGAACTCAATGATGCGCTTCCCCTCGACTCCAGGGTGGAGAAATCAAAATATTAAATATATAGGAAAATGCTACCAATGGTCTAATTATTTTAATTGGAATGGTTTAAAACTTGGGAATTTAGCTTTAAGTAATTCCATTCCCATTAAGACTCTGCCGTTCCCCACTTGCAGCCGAAATCCGGAAGCATAGAGTGTTGAGTGGCGGAACTCAACGCCGCGCTATACATCGTTAACCGAGTGAAGAAATAAAAATATTAAACATTTCGTTCCCCCTCGGAATCCAATCCGCGTCACATGTTTGTGCCTTTGCGCGACCACTGGCCTCAATAATCTTCTAAAAATATTTTCACATAGTTGATATTAAAGATGCTTTTGTATAGAAACAAATAAGATTTTACTATAAAACAACACTGTTTCTAAAGAAATAAAGGAACTAGATGGAAAAGAAAACATTTCAGACATATTTCATACCAGAATAAAAACGTATAATAAAATCTCAGAAGAAAAGGCTCTACTATAATATGACGTAAATACACAATAACTTAAAGGCTTACCCGCAGCTGTAGTTCCTTATAAATATGTTTTTTTAACTACTTTTAGTACTGGCTTTACTGGTTTGGTTAGTTGTCTTGCTTACATTTTCAGAATATATATAAATACGTACAAGGTTTTATTTTATATTTACACTTTATTCGACTTAGCAGAGTAGACTTTAACAGATGCTGAGCTAACTATTATAAGGAATTTATTGAAATAGTTATAGTTGGCACTTCTATTAGTAAAATTGAATGAAATATAAATTTAATAAAAAAAATTTAATTAGCTTCACGCTGTATACCACACACAGGATGGGAGGCAGAGGGAAACCTAGTGTTAAGACACTCTGTTTTTACTTCCGAATTTTGAAGGCATTGCGTGTTGACTGACGGAACTCATCGCCGCGTGTTGTCTAGACACCAGAACGAAGAAATGGAAATATTAATTTAAATAAATAATTAACTTGTAGAGATCGAACCCACAACCAGTCGCGTAACCACACTTTCTGCTCATACGCCACCACCGGCTTCACGAACATACCACAATTAAGTCTAAAAGAAATACAAACATACATACATATATAACGTGTGCTTTCAAAATATATTTCTATTATTATATTACATGCTATTTCAATAGATAACTATTATTTAATTAAAATAGTCTAGATAAGAAATTTAAAAGATAATATTATCGTTGTAGTCAAATATTATTCAATCCTTACAAGAACACATACATACATTTCAAAAACAGAGCCTCCAATCTCCCCCTGTTTGGTCGAAGTCCTTAATAAGCAACGACAAGATAATTATAATTCAAAATCAGATATTATAACCATCGTACTTATATAACGGTACGAATATATGAGATTGCATGATTCGAAACATGTACATATCTCCAGAGTTCAGCCAACAGAACAGCCCCGAGGCGTATATTTGACACGCTATTAAAGTTACTAATGTATATTAGATGTAGAACTTCATATTGTTCCTATCCTGGTAGTATCTTCCAAATCTAATGTACAAGTTCCATCGACAGCAATTCCGCATAATATCCAAAACGTGCTGATATGGCGCTTGCATTGAATGCGAGTGCGTTTTAGATAGGACACGTTTCTCTATCGCGACTGTTTAATATTGCCATATGGGCTTGGTTTGGTCGTAAGTTTTGTTTTGGTCTTTGAAACCAAAATTTTATTAAGTATATGAGTGAAAATATAGTTATATTTTGTCTTATAATACAAATATTATTCAGGAGTTACTAAAATAATTAGAAAATTATATCACTTCAATGTGGGTATTACAGAATAAAAATAAAAGAAAGATGAATAATGTGGGCATGCAATCTCTTAGTAAGATATGCGGAGTCATCTTAGCTGATCGAATCCTCAATGAAGAGATACACAGAATGGCAGGTACTAGCGAGGTTGTCACGGGGAGAATGAAGAATAACGTGCTCAGCTGGCTTGAGCACGTCGAATGCATTAGTGATAAAAGAATGACTTCGAAAACACAGTATCTAAAATAATGTAGAAAGGTCATGTAAAAAGCATAAGGAGGGAGCAGGAATGAAGAGGTTGATGCAGCGAAAGAGTTATGTAGTGTTTGGCCCTCCGTTCTCTCTGACTACCACAGTACGAATACAGCATGAAGCAAAGTAAGTATATAACTTCACTTCAAGCTACAGCAGTAAAGGCATGGAGAATCATGCTTGAGATATTACGTATTGACATTCGAAATTCAACGCCGCAATTTGTATTGCCAGAATAAGAACATACATAATTAACTCCTCCAAGCGGGGACCGAATCCACAACTTAGTCAGACTCTACGTCACAATGGCTTCATTAGTTATTTTCTATTTTGTTTCTTTATTTTATACTAATTAAGACAAATCAATCGCATTAGCCAAAACGCGTGGATACAAAATGATATTACGAACCAGACAATGCTTTTCCGATAGTGTTGTAAGCACAGTGAGCACAAGTTCCCTAAGTGTCGTATGATCAGTTCGTTAATTTTAAGCGAGTTGGGTCCCTTTGCACATGTGGTATTTCCCTTGAGAGAAAAACAAGGGAGATTACCCATAAGTTTTGATTTGCTTGTATTCGAAACAGCGTTTGACTATCAACGCGACGGCTATGGATTCGATCCTCTCGCGGGGAATCAGGGAAATTTTTGATTGTGATTAAAATCTCATTTAAAATTCATATTTAATTAGATTGCTACAAGCACTTTTGAATCGTCGAATGAGCGTAAAGCTACCACCAGAACGCAGTTCTGAAAGCTTCTAAGAGCTGGTAATAAACTCAAGAGTTGATCTTTTCTATAAATCAAAAATTGTCCTTCAAATATTTGCTTTTTGTATAGACAATACAAAAAGCTTCCCTTATTAAAATTGTTTTTACAGTTACTTTAAATTTCTGCACTAACAAATTTATAACACATCGCAGAATACTATTATAGACAGATATACTTAGACCCCAAAAATTATCATAATTTATGTTTCCCTGCTCAGGTAGACAAATCGCGGCGCTAAATTTCTTTTTCTCATTGTTTTTTATCTCCTATCTAATGAATAAAAAAGTCTTCCTCTTATCTTAAGTAGACGCACCATACACATTATACGACTTTTTGTCTTCATATGAAAGCGCAATTTTTCACAATATATAGAAACACTTGACAAATGTGCGGGACGCCCCGAGGCCATTTTTTCCATTGTCCTTTAGAATATTACAGAATACGAGAAAGCCTCAGATTTCCCCCTCACATTAATATTATTAAGTTTTGTGGAAAAATCTTGTAAGCTCCCACACAATATTCTGATATAAAAAGCAAAACATTTTTAGAAACATACCTACCTAATATTATAACACTCACTTCAATCCAATTTTATGAGACATTGACCGCATTGAGTGGTGGATTGAACCCACAACCGACGCCCTTGCAGTCAGATGTTACTGCACCACGATGATCACCTATCATTAGATTTTAGAGCGTTAAATAATTATAGTTAATCATTAGTGGTATATTTGGGAAGTATGTTCAGTAGAAATGAAAGATACAATATGGATACGGAAAGTTATATTGCTGCCGGTAACTAGGTGAACGGTGTCTTAATTGCATTGATAAGTCGGTTAAACGTCAGCACAGCTGCACATTTGGTCGTACACCATGCAGTGTTGGTACCGACGTTGTTGTGCGGCAGCGAAACGTGAATATTACAAAAGATGAATGCTGTGGAGATATGTCTCTTCTTAGGATATGCGGAACATAATGTAAAGACACTCCGTTCCCCACTTTTCATCGAATTCTGGAGGCATTGCGTGTTGAGTGGCGGAACTCAACACCGCGCTTTGCCTCGACACCAGAGGGAAGAAACCATCCAGATCGAACCCACAACTACTCCATGTTACAGTCACACTTTGTGCCTTCGCGCCACGACCGGCCTCAAGGCCTCAAGGCAAGGCGTGAAGCTGAAAAAATATAAATAAGACTAAATTAGGCATATAACAAACGTTAAATTCAAAAATTCAACAAAAAAATAACTTATTGCACTATAAATGTAAAGAAATATAAACTAAACCATTAAACACACATAATATAAGCAAAATACTAACTTTTATTAGTTTCAGTTTCACTGGTTCAGTCACTATTTTACGTCGTAAACAAAGGTTATCAAATTTTACGGGTTGTTTAGTGAACCACGAGTTATGGCTTCTTGGTTGTAGTTTATGAACTGACTGTCCGATAGTGCTAAATATATTTTATTAAGCAAATTTATTATTATTTTCATGTCATATGATAGGGTAGAGAAAGGAAAACTAGTGTAAAGACGTAGTGTAAAGACGAAGGTAATTTTTTGTCGTAGTTTAACGCGGTGTTCAGCGAGGAAATAAACGTAGTTAATGTCCTAAGAAAAACAACTGAGTAACAAATTACTTTATTTTGTTCTATATTGTAGATCATTATCATTAGACTTCTTTACTATAGAGTTTCAGGTTCCAGAGACTACTATATAAAAGAACGACAGTTGTGTGTTCGCAACAATGGATGCAAACTCAAAGGCAGGCGATTCGTGAACATACAAAAAATAAAAATCATTTTACAACCTGGAAAGTGTCCAAAACGTCATGAAAAAAATGTACCAGATATTTTAAATTGTATCATTTTCTATATTATTTTGTTTAATAACAAGGTTAGTTTTTTGTCGTGGGTTACCGTAACGTTATGTTCTTCTTACCTTCCAAAAGCGTGAAAAAAACACTAAAAATAAAAAAAAACAAATCTAAAAAACTTAAAAGAATAAAGAAACTTAACTTAAAATGATTATAATAACAACCTAATTAAAATTTGATAATTGACCTACAAAATTTAGTTTCTTGAAGGCAGAAAAATTCCTTCAGGGTTTTGTGTAGTGGTATATTTGCTGCTTTAATTCGTTTAATTTAAATTAAATTAAAGTGCCTTAAACTTCGGGACTTGAGACGCTTGTCTTCGCCAACAGATAGCCGTCAAGCGTTGCTCATTTCCTCTGGGTAACTGTATAAGGGCTACGCTATCGCTAATTAAGAACGAAAGGGCTAAATCTTTACTAAAGTTATAAAATAAAAATGGATATATATATTAACGTTAAAAATATATATTTATACTTTTTTAGAAAACCTAATCAAATTATACGACGACCTTTATGTTCTTAGATCATTGAGCCACGCGTTTAGTACGTTTCGCTAAGTGGTACGTACATACATACGTATAGTTGCAACAGGTCGCGGGTTCGCATCTTACTTTAATTTTTTTTAAATTTTCGTAAAACATAGTTTTATTTCAGAAGTGCGGAATAACACTTTAAAAATGTTAAAAAGAAAAATATAGATTTCTAGAATATTTTTATCAACGGTTCTTTGTATGCAGGTGTTATTATGATAAAATATAAAATGCTGAATTGTGGGTTCGAATTCTCTTAGAGAGTCGTTACAACACACCACACGTATGCAAGGAGAACCTAATGTCATGACGTAACACATAATATATACAAAACTAGAATTATACTTTAATTGCCTACTCCCCAAGACCTATAAAAAAATTACACGCTATTATATTTATTATCTAAATAACATAAAAGAGGATATAAATAAATTACATTACAAAACCACAAAAATAAATATATTCCAAGGAACTTGAGTGACAGTCACAATTCACATTGCCAACTATAACAATATAATTATAAACATAACACTATAAATCTCTCAAATAAACACACAATTGTAATACCGAATTAGAACTCAATTATAACTTTAGCATGTACCAGTATAATAATGTTCTTGATCCACTTAAACAAATATACCAATTTCCACTGGATGTAGTATGTCACCGACAGATGGGCGTCAAAGTACTTCTTATTTCCTTCAGGAAACTGCTCGTGAGCCCGACTTCCAAGGTTGCTATAACGAAAGGGTTATTTTGACACGTCTAAGCTGTTTATTAAATGAAGCATTTTGAAATGTCATTATTATGATGAATTAAATTATTTGTTCAAATAATGTATGTATGTGTGTATATTCAACTTAACTTAACTTAACTTAACTTAACTTCACGCTTTATCCCTAGCGGGGTAGTCAGAGAGAACGGAGCGCCAAACGCTACGGTCTCTACATACCTCTTTCGCCTCGTCCACTGTCATCAACCTCTTCATACATGCCCTCCGGGGGATCCTCATGCTTTTTACGTGACCTTCCTCCAGTATCTTTGATACTGTGTTTTCGAAGGTCAACCGAGGTCTCCCCCTACCTCTCTTACCACTCACTTTTCCATCATAAATCTTTTTTGCCATTCTTTCCTCGCTCATTCGTTCGACGTGCCCAACCAGCTGAGCACGTTCTTCTTCATTCTCACCGTGACATCCTCGCTGGTACCTGCCATTCTGTGTACCTCTTCATTGCGGATTCGATCACCTAGGCTGACTCCGCATATCCTACGAAGAGATCGCATCTCCACAGCATTCATCTTTCTTTCATTCTTCTTCTGTAATACCCACGTTTCGCTGCCGTATAACAGGGTCGGTACCAAAACTGCATTGTGTACGGCCAAACGCGCAGCTGTGCTGACGTTTCCGACTGTGCCGTCTCATCAATGCAGCCAAGGCTCCGTTAACCTTGTTACCGGCAGCAATACCCCTTTCCACATCCATCTCGTATCTTCCATCTCTACTGAACATACTTCCCAAATATACCACTTCATCCACCTGTTCTAATATCTTATCATTTACACTGATCTTGCATTCCGTCCTTTCTTCATCTCGTTCAAAAATAACGTTCGACGAGACGAAAAAGCTATACTGAGACCGTAGCGTTTGGCGCTCCCATCTCCCTGACTACCCCACAAGGGATACACCGTGAAGCTACATTAACTTAGATTAGCGTATATCCTGTATTTCACATAGCAGAGTAGACAGAGGGAACCTGGGTACCAAATGTTAAGACAGTCCGTTCCAATTTAGGTACTTCCCTTCCCCAGTTTCCTTTTTAATGTTTTACGAGGTTGAACATACATGTATATTTCATTGAGGCGGTCGTGGCGCAGAGACGTGTGACTGTAAACGCGACGCGACGCGACGACGCGATACCCACTCGAGGGAATGAATTATTTAATATTGTCATTTCCTTGCTGCTTCCTTGCTTTAAATAAGCAAAACGTGACGTTAAGTGCTGCCACTCAACACGGAAGGCCTCGAGGTCCTAGCACTAGGTTAACAGGTTCCGTTCGAGATACAGCGTGAAGCTAAAAAAATATAATATACGTGAACTTTTCTGACGCCTTCTACTCTTAAACTGAACTTACAAATAAGGGGCATTAAAATAACACTCGTCATTCGTCACTCAGCTTGCACATTTTTTTAATGCTTGCATCCCTTTGAATTTCGGATGAAATAAAACATCTAAGAACAGACAAATCACAATCGTCTAATGTCGATTTGAGGCAATTTTTTTTGGTTCTGTCATTGTGATTACCTATTTGTATGTGTTTGTAAGTTTACTTTTTTATATCATGTTATATAACAAGTTTTTTTTATTTTACTACACACGCGCTATTCTCACATATAGATACAACATATGTATGGGAGTTTCTGATAAATAAAAAAAAATTAAATTTAGGTATCACCAGTATTTTTTTTTAATTAAAATGAAAGCTACATGTTTTTAAATCAGCAATTTATAGACGATAATATTTTTTATTAAATAAGATGAGATTGATAACACAATAATAATTCTTATACAAAACAATGTATGTTTGTGTTTTTAATGCTCATCAAATCTGGCGATAAATTTAAATAATAAAAATATATGTTTTAAAAAACAATTCTATATCTAATAGATTTTGTATTGATAATTTCACACTACTGTTATCAGTCAGGATGGCCGAGCGGTCTAAGGCGCCAGACTCAAGGTTTCCTTGCCTACATAGTAGGTTGAGCTGTTCTGGTCCTCTCTGAGGGCGTGGGTTCGAATCCCACTTCTGACAATATTTTTTGTGAAAATTAGTTTTTATTTTTTCTTATTTTTAAACAATAATATAAAACGTCTAAGTTTTCTATTTAGATTAAAGATTGGTTTTAAAAAAGTATATATGTACTATATCACCTTACTTTAATAAAAAAATGTAAGTATATTACATGTACGTTTTTATTTTTTTAATCAGTTTATATTATTTTCCAATCAATAAAATAATTTCAGCAGTTGTGCCGCAGCATATCGGTACAGCTTAAGACTACAAACACTTCGGTTTTGGTTTTTTTCACCCTAGGGATAATAAATTAATTTAATTACCTTCCTCTGGTAGCAAGACAGAGGCCGGTCGTGGCGCAGCGGCATAGAGTGTGACTGTAAACCGACTGGTTGTGGGTTCGATCCCCACTCGAGGGGATGAAACATTTACTTAAATTTATATTTCTATTTCTTCGCTCTGGTGTCGAGGCAAAGCGCGGCGTTGAGTTCTGCCACTTAATACGCAATGCCTCCGGAATTCAGCAGAAAGTGGGGAACGGAGTGTCTTTCACTACGTTCCCTCTGCCTACCCTGCAGTGTGCGGGATACAGCGTGAAGCTGATTATTTTTTTTGCTTAAGCTTACATCACACCCATATGACACCAGGCCATGACGGCCTCAATCTACTACTTATATGTTTAAAATATTTAAATTATCGTTTCAATATAAGCATTGAGTTACAATCGTGTAACGAGAGCCGACTTTACGACCTGCCCCCCAGGGCGCCCCCTAGGGCGTGTGTTGTTTAACATGTACAGAGTATTTGCGTTGTGAAATTAGTTAATTAGAAAGTTGAATGAATGAAAACCACACTAGGGATTTCTGTTAGTTAAGATATTTTGATATCAAATTTAATATCAGATTCACGCTGTATTTCGTACACAGCACCCTGTATTTCGTACACAGCAGGGGGAGGAAACCTAGTGTGAAGACACTGCGTTGCCCACTTTCCGCCGAATTCTAGAAGAGGCATTGTGTGTTAAATGGCGTAACTCAACGCCACGTTTTGCCTTGACACAAGGGCGAAGAAATGGAAATATACATTTAAATAAATTTTTCAATTCCTCGAGTGTGGATCGTACCCACAGCCAGTCGCGTTTACAATTACTTTTGGTGCCCCTGCGCCACGGCTGGCCTTAATATATAAATTTTGATTAATATATCAAATTTGATTTGGTAATTTTTTAATAAGTGATCTTAAAATTAATATTATAGGATAATGTGACCGATGTATCTAAATATGTAATAACTTATTTGAATCCATGTATAATTAACAATTTTGTAACTTGGAACTTATCGAATTTACCTTCTCTGTGAGTATTTAAATTATAAAGTTTATCGTGGCACATTGAGACCGCATCTGACTGCGAGCGCTATGGTTGTGGGTTCAATCCTAACTCAGAGAAATTATTTGTCATTATTTTCCTTCTCAGAGCAACAAAAAGCGAGGTGTTATGTTTCTTCTTAATTCAAAAAAGAAAATAAAAAAGGATAGCCTCGTCACTGTGTGTTCAAAAGTATTTTGATCAAAAGTATTTTGAAAAGTATTCTTATCTAATTATAATCTACTACACCATGAACATAAGGCTTGTTATTGTAGATTTTTATAAATTTGGGTATAAATGAAAATAAAGACAAAGTTATTGGACTACTCCATTCTCTCACTCACCAGTAGTCGATACGAAGTGGTCGTATACATGGATCGACTGGAAAACAAACCCCACTCGAGATATACGAAAAGTAAGACTTGGTATTTATTCATTGATTTTTATTGATTAATAAAAGAAAAATACTATCTGTTTCAGCTTCTGGTTGTAGTATAAAGTTGAGTCTTGTAATAATTAAAATCATATTTTTAATGTTTCAAAATTTATAATTCAACTAAAAACTTTATTTAAAAACAAAATATAAATATCGACACTTATGTAAAAGGAAGTATAAATTCACTAACACCCAGCGGTCTTTATTAAATAATTCACTTTCGGCCTTTACCAGGGCCTTTTCAAACACATTTATAATTGAATATGGCGGAAAAGGTCGATGCATTTAAACTGAAACATGTTAAAATTTGTCTACTAAATAAAATATATATTTTAAACTTTAATGTATTGAGCGATAGTAAGACGAATTATTTTATATATATATTTTTTAATTTTAGGTTCGTACTAGTATTTAATAGTACTTACGTGTTTTAGGGTGAATTGTATTTTTATATCAAAAAGTTATTATGTTGTGGTTGTGAGTTCGATTCCCACTCGAGGCGATGAATTATTACTTTCAGTTTCTCACTCTGGTAACGAGGCATAACGTGGTGTTGACCGCCACTAGAACGTTGGAAACAGCTTTATTTCCCGATATAAAACAAGGAGTCGAGTCCAATTTTTCATTAGAAATGCATTTAAACTCACCGGTAGATCTAACTCTAACCACCACTCTCTTCCCAACGGAAACTCCCTTCACGCGTCGGGTGTTCTTAAGTTTAAAGCATTATCTTATTATTTGACGTTAAAAAAATGTTAAGGACATAAAAAAGTTCTTATTTGGAATTTAACTTTGACACTACGTTCTTTGCTTACCGTTATTACAAGATATATATATATATATATATATATATATATACAAATTTAAATAAGCCTTATCCATTTTACAAAATACTTCTTAGATCTCCAACGGACCGAATGCGACAGACACGACAGGTGCGGCCTGTCCCGGGTCCGCCAACCGTGTAATTCAAAGTGACGGGATATCAGCACACCCTTAGAGTACTTGTTTACTAAAAGGTATTTATTATACTGATAAAGTCGATTGTGAAAAAGTTTTTTTTTGTTGCAGGCATGTTATTTTTTAATATTTTGATGTCTTATTTATAAATAATGTCTGTCATGGCGCAATGGCACAAAATGTGACTGTAAACGCGACTGGTTGTGGGTCCGATCCCCACATGAGCAAAAGATATATTTATTTAATTGTATATTTTTATTTTTTCGCTTTGGTGTCGAAGTAAAGCGCGGCGTCAAGATCCGCCACTCAACACGCAATGCCTTCAGAATTGGAGACGGAGCGTCTTAACATTCTCAGTCTTAAAATTAAGGTTCCGTCTGCCTACTCTGATGTGTGTAGGATACAGCGTGAAGTTAATTTAATGTTATAAACATATTCAGACACCTTGTCCAGCCAAGTTAAAAAACTGGTGACACCTGATTACACCAACCATTTCAAGCTACTACTACTCCATTGACGAAAAACCAATTTTAATATTTTAATTTCTTTATTATGAGGAGAAAATTAATTACATTCATTTTTTCAACAATACAATCAAATTATTTAAGTTTCAAAGACATCATTATTCAAAATAATATAAGTTCGGAGAAGTGAGTGAAACGTGACTATTATACCATATAAGATTTGGAATTGCCACATTTATTCACTATAAGCTAAGGTTAGGGTTATGGGTTTGATATTTGAATCGTTTTTTACATTTTCAAAACGTTATAACATTCTTTGGAAAAGAGGTCTTAGAGAGGCGGGATCAAATTCCGATCAATTTTTTAAATGGAAACTCATTTTGGTTTCCATTTTTATAAGGAAATAATGATGATAAATCATTAAAAAATATATTTTAGATGTAAATATATAAAAAATAAACCCAAAAAAAATGAAATGAAATGAAAAAAACCAATGAAATGGAAAACAAAGGTAAAAAAATAATGAAAAAAAAATGAAATCAAATGAAAAAAAAACCAATGAAATCAAAAATCTGACATAAATTCTTACACAACAAAGAGGAAAATGCCTACTTTTTCCCCGAAAAATATGCTCCTGAAAAGGGTTGCGATAGGATCTCTCGCAGTTCGTTTGATAAGTTCGAGGCCCAAATAAATGACGCTGGTTCACGGTGACTTGTGGAGAATGGAGCTTAATTGACTATCCTGTTATTCCAAGGGACGTTTTGATTGAGAAAAATGAATAGCGGTATTATTAAAGGGTATTTGTTTTAGTAACTTCATGTGATTATGTATAATGAAGTTTAGTTTTTCTTCGATCCGTCGTAGTTAATGTTCTTTTTGAACTTTTACTTCTATGTTTTTGAAGAGTAACAATTTTTGAATTAAGGATTGGGGAACGACAACTCGTTTACTTATTACATAGGCCTAAATATTGAGCTAAAATTATATAATTTTTTTTTCTTTATTTTTTACAGTGTTCACACGAAGGTTTGAAAATCGTATGAAATTTTTCTAAAAATATTCATAAATCATTTCGGTGTAAGAAAATAGTTAAGTTAATAATATTTAATAAGGACATGACCGGATTCTATTCCCGCTCAAGTAATGAAATATATTATATTTTTATTTTTATTTCCTTCGCTCTGGGACTCAGGCAAAGTTAGGCGTTAAGTTTCTGTCGGTAACAGTAAAAATATGATGAGATAGATAAAATAGTTTAAGTCATCAATTGTCAACGTTTAAATTGTTTAAATTTGAATCTTTTTAAAATATAATAATTTCATTTATAAGTAGTCACTTAATTCCTAACGCATTCAATAAGAAAAATAAATCCATTCTTATTTTCTTTTTCATACAATGCAATTCGCTGATGTGAGGTAATTCCCCGTACACAACTAATTCCCCTATACGTGTCCCCCTCTTTAATAAAACCCACAGATGCACTACAACAGTGCTTCTCAAAGTAAAGTAAATTAGCCTATCAACACCAATAGCACAAACAAGCACAAACACACACGTAGGTCAACAAATACCAAACATACACCCGCAACATATAAACATAGACACTGCACTCCAGCTGCTACAACACGCCCAAAGGAGCAAGCCAGGATTAAGAACAATAGGTGTGGCCCTCTACATGGATGAAAATACTGAAAGGTTGGGCATAAGCTTCTGCAAGCCTAGAAATCACAAATACATCGCGATATCACCTGGTCTGGCTAGTCTGTTGAATGGTAGCACCAAGAAAATCGCAGTAAGACGCAAAATCTATGAAGCGTTACCCACGAGGATGGTTGGTGACATTACATGTCGAATAGTGAAATCGAAAAACAAATCGATAATACTCCTCGACTGGGGTGAAAAAACACCATTCGCGCGGGCTTGTGAGCTGCTCCATAAACTGACTGAGACAACAGAACAAGGGCCACGAATAATAAGCATAGATGCCATGGTGGTTGAGTATAACAGAGGAGAAGTGGCAGACCGACTGGGTTGCATAATGGCCTCCAAACAACATGAGGTCATAGTGTACGAGGACAGAGGTGAAGACCTCAGTTACCTTAAGCCTGCACACTCCAGCACCCAAGCAGATCATCCTCAAACAACCCTTTTAACCACCGAAAGTGGCTCAGAACGCTTTCAACGATTGACCGCAGAAGACAAAACCAAAAGTCCAGAGACAAAACACTCAGCTGCGAAGGCCATATGCAGAGGCTTTGGTGCAATTTTGGGAAACGTATTTGGTAGAAGGAAACTTCGTGCGGATGACAGACAGGCGGTAGCACTGGAGGAGTTCACAAGGAAATCGACAGAAGTTCCAGCGACAACATCCCGGCCAAAACCTACAAAGGCGGCAATGGATATTGTACAACCACCAGACTTCTTACCAATTCGGGAGCACGAGGACCACTATAATAACGCCATGTTGGAATTCCTTGCAGTTCTGAAAGCTACCAAACAAGTCAAGTTTAGAACTTGCAAGGAAATTATACTTGCTTTTCAAGGCGGATACTCAATTTTGGGAGTAAAACTTAAAGAGGCAGAAGGCGCGATATATAATAGCGATAGCGGCCAGACCATCGCGGGAAGCATGAAAGGCACTTACATGGCAGCATACAATGCAACATCTGGCTTTGTCGAGTTGAATGAAGAGGAGACCAGGAGAACAGGATACCTCAAATTCAACACGCCTGCCAATGATCCCATGGTGGTTACTGCAAAATGTACTAGGATTATGCTGGAGGAAAGAATGCTGGAAATGGCTCTACACCTAGATAACACCCCTGAATCTACAGCTCCATTTACGTGGAAGGTGCCCAAGATGATGTGGGTCAACGGTGTTCCCGGATGTGGTAAGACAACATGGATAGTGAAACAATTTGACATTGCCAGGGATACAGTCGTAACAAGTACGACGGAAGCAGCCAACGAACTTCGAGAGAGGCTCTCGGAACGTATAGGGAATTTGGTTAAAAGTAAAATCCGCACTATGTCTTCAATGTTGGTAAACGGACGACGAGAATCAGACAAGTGTTACCGCTTGATAGTCGACGAAGCTTTAATGAACCACTTTGGAGCGATAGTGATGGCAGGCAGAATCTCCGGAGCCGAGGAGATTCTTTTGATTGGAGATGTAAATCAGCTACCCTATATAGACCGAGAGAATCTCTTCGAAATGATTTACCGTAAGCCGCCACAACTCTTCAACCAAAACTTGGTGTGTACTCACAGAAGTCCCATGGACGTCGCCTACGCCCTGCGACAGATATATCCTGGTATATACTCGTCTAAGAGTGTAGTGCGATCCCTTTCTATAAAGGATATCAAAATGACACCAGTACCGGGAGATCTAAAATACACACTGTATCTCACATTTACCCAGGAGGAGAAAGAATCTCTGATAGCGCAGGGGTGGGGAGGAGAAACAGGTTCGAAGGTGCTGACAATTCACGAGTCTCAGGGTCTGACCAGCGCGACTGTTATAGTGGTTAACACTAAACCTATTAGGCTACAGCTGCATGATAGCGTTTCGCACGCCGTCGTAGCAATATCTCGGCACACCGACACCTGCACGTACTATAGTGAAGGCAAAGATGACGCAGTAAATATGTTAATTCGGAACGCGACGAAGGCAACGACAAAAAGCATTGTGGAATATAATTTAAAGATGGCTTTGAAAGATAGGAACGCAGCAGTCACCTCTTCCACCATAGCGGTCATGCCCTTATCCTAGTGCAAAATTCCTCACATCCAAATCAATTACGATAAAAGTGTAGCATGTACTTATAATTATGTAATTAAATATATATTGTAATATGTAAAATTGTTAAATATATATATAAATATAAACACTCGCTTAACCTTAGATCTAAGTAAATTTTGTAAAATAATGTAAAGATAAAAATATAATTTGCTTATTATAGATATTGATTGTATGTAAACGACAATGTAATTAATATATATGATAAGGATATTAGATATAATAATAAATTTAAAAAGTGTACGGACCAAGTGTCTGTAGTGTTAAGAAATAAAATAAAAAAAAAAAAAAAAAAAAGTAAAGTAAATTCAAATATATAAAATAAGCCCTTAGGAATATTTCTAGTTATGTATTTTTTAGTTATTATTTCATACTTAAGTGATTCACAGTAAAAGTATTCGATATGAATATATAAAATACTTTAGTAGATTATCTAGCTAGATAGATATTCAACAATAGCAAAAATTGCAATGTCTTAGCGTCACAATGTATTTTGCAGTGTTAAGATACTCCGTTCTCCACATTCCACCCAATTTTCACGTTGATGAACGAGATTTAACGCTACAATTTGATATATGAATACAAAAATAAAAAAGATGACTAAAGAAAACCGAGATTTTACCTTTGAGAAGCTCTACACTATAGTGATGACCCCTCATTTAAATCACAAATGCCTAATACCCCATGTAATTGTGTCATCCGGGGGTTTCAAATTAAATCCGCGACAAATGGCGGAAAAATCCCCTAAGAGGGTGAATTCTGTTTACGTGTTGTGGTCTGTACAATAAAGCCAAGTAGTAGATATAACTATAATATATTCCTAATATCATTTCCACCAGAATTTTCATTTCCATCAGAATTTCGAGACATTGCGTGTTGTGTGACTGAACTCAACGCCGCGCCTTGTCTACTTTAATATAATAAATCTTTCCCACGACTGAGGATCGAGCCCACAACCACCGCTCTTACAGACAGATGCCATACGTTAAATAAACAATTCTAAAACACTAATTTAGATGCAAATTGCTTTAAATGACTTAGTCCATAAATAATTCATTGGAGTCCTAATAATTAGCTTAGGAAACACTAAATTACCTTGATTTGCTTTGATAATAATGATATAATTAGGAGCTTTTAGATAAAAGGAGGTAATTGTGAGTTCGAAGTTGAAGATGTTATTCAGTCGATTTTTTATAGAGGCCCCGTGCCACAAACGTTCCACTGGAAACCCGACGGGTTGTAGGTTCGATTATTTATTATTTATGTACACTTTAATGTGCACAATTCCATATCCTCATTAAGGGAAACAAAAGAAAAAAAAAGCTATTTGCGCACAAAAGGTGGTATTATCGCTAATCAACAATTTCTACTCCTACTTCGAATGGTAATCTCACCAATTACCGAAGAGATTAATATTCAATATTTTAATTTCTTCACTGGTAAAGAGACAACGCGCAGCGTAGAGTTTCCCCATTCAACACTCAATCTTACATACATTGAGTGTTGAATGGAAAAACTGAAATATCTTTTGGTGCCATGGGAACGCAGTGTCTTAACAATAAATAAGGCCCCAGGTATCCTATACCTACCCTGTTATGTGCCAAAAAAAATATTATAGATGTTTCCTGAAGTTGGTTACGCAATCTGAATTTTCATATTTTATTAACTTATATTTTTTAATGCCTACTGATACAAATCACAGTGTTAAGTTACACAGCACTAAAAAGTGTAGGCAATGTGATGTGTGATGTTAAGAACATTAACCACTAAAAACAGCTTCTTTATCTACCAGAGCGAAAAATTAACAATTTAAATATAATCGTAACCCCGTGTGGAGATCGAGCGCACTACCATCACAACTCAATTTGTAAGTTACGTTAGTTATCCTATTGTCTCTAAAATTGGACAGAGAGTGGACAGTTGTGGATCTCGAGGTAAATGAATTTATTTCGGTTTCTCACTCTGGTAAGTAGAACAAATCAAGACTAAACATAATGAAAATTAAAAAGTATATATTTGGTGCACAGTAGGGAGTGGACTTTTTGAGTATTAAGGATAATCTGTGCAAGAAAAACAGCATTTATATTACAAAACTACACATTTATAAAATACAATTATAATAAAACAAAATATGAATGATATTAAAAAAATGTATTTCTCAACACTCAATGCTTCCTAAACACGACGGAAAGAGTGGAACGAAAATGTCTTCATAGGTACGGGATGCCTTAACTTTAGGTTCCCAGGTTCCCCTCTACCTACCTTGCTGTATATAAAGTGATGCTAAAAAAATCATATCGAGCATATTTAGAAGGAAATCTAAGGGTACTATTAAGTGGTATTTTGCAATTTAATATGAATGTTTGAGGGTTCACCTCAATAATTAGCTCCTACGGAATACTACATTTAACTTAATTTACTGCTTATTATTTAGGCCGAGTGTGTATTATGTTACTTTGCAATAATATTTGTTATATTTTCATATGAGGCCAGTCGTGGCGCAGAGGCACAAAGTGTGACTGTAAACGAGACTGGTCGTGGGTTCGATCCCGACTCGAGGAAATGATATATTTACTAAAAATTGATATTTCCTTTTCTTTGATTTGGTGTCGAGGCAAAGCGCGACGTTAATTTCCGCCACTCCATATGCAATGTCTTTGAAATTCGGCGGAAAGTGGGGAACGGAGTGTCTTAACTAAGTTCCCTCTGCCTACCCTGCCGTTTGCTTGATACAGGGTGAAGCTAATTTATATTTTCATTTTGTCGCTCTGGACATAACGCAGCGTTAAGTTTCGCCCGTCAACACACATATCATATGTCTAGAATACCCGCGGAAGATGGAGAACGGAAGTCGCTTTACTAAGTATTTTAAAACAAAATTTAGTTATTTAAAATTCGAACTCAAAACTACTGTGGGAGTATATTAAGTTATTTAGGTCTAGTTCAGCATTGCATAAAGCTATTCAAATACTTTTTTTGTGTGAAATTCATTCTATTTTTTTAATTTTTCTTTGTGTATACAAAAAAGCCTATGCAATAAAAGTGTCACATCGTTTTTTTTGCTTATCTCACATGTGTTTCTTATTTTCTTGCGAAAGAGTCAATGTTGAAAAATCACTCTAGTTTCCATTTAAAATTTATTAGGTACGATTTTTTTTGTTTATTAAAATATATTATAAGACTTATTAATTCTACGTTTAATACAAAATCTGACGATACTATGTTTGCTTTTCTGGTAGCTGTAGGTTTGAATCTAAACATTTTTTTACAGAGAGGAGTAGGTAGAGGTAACTTGGAAACCTAGTGTTAAGACACTCCAAGCCAATTAAAACCCTTCCGTTCTCCATTTTACGCCGAATTCTGAAAGCATTGAGTGTTGAATGGGGAACTGAACCGGCACTTTGCTTCGTTACCAAAGCGAGAGAATGCAAATATTAATAGAAATAGAACCCACGACCTGGTTACAGTCACAAGTTTATTCTCCTGCACCACGACTGCCCTCTTATCAAGTTTCTTTAAATATTTTGCCGTTTCCTTTTAAATTAGACATAGTACGTTGAATTTAATATTTTTAACGAGACACATACTTTTTTTTCTTTGTCGTGGGGTTCGAATTCACTACCATTGCGTTTCAGTCAGATACTGAAAAAATCAATATATTGTTCTTCCGAATAATCAATAACCAAGGTAATTTTTGCATCTTTTATTTCAGCTTCACGCTGTATCACGCATACAGGAGTTTAGGCATAGAATAAATAGTTTTAAGGAGTGTCTTATCCGCTCCCCACTTACCGTCAAATGTTTCCAGGCATTGCGACGTGAGTAGCGGAACACAACGCTGGGCTTTTTTTAAATTGTATAATAAAATTCCCCATAATAAATATGTATACCAAGCCTTAGAACGCGGTCGTGTCTGTTATCGCGGTTCACACTTGGCGTCTCACACTTGCTCGAGTATGCGAATTAACTTACAGCAGTATATTTTGCACGAACGCTGACTCTGTTACTATTAGAGCACTATGAAAATGCTTTCTGATGGAGCTTAAAACTATAATGCTACTAATTTGTAGGAAATATTTATTGTATGTAGTGGTAGTCGGTTGGAATCCAAGTTGGGGATATCTTTATAAATATTTTTGTGTTTTTGCGTAAATATAAGCTAGTAGTACTCTGGTAGTTCGACAAAGGGCGGCGTTAAGCCATTTGACACGTCTCAAAATTTGAGCGATGAGTGGACAACGGAATAACTCAATAATAGCCTGCCTCGTTTAACCTGCTATGCGGGATACAGCATGAAGATAAAAAGCTTTAACAATCATAAAAAAATCTTTTCCATTTCATTTTTTACTTATTATCAACTCACCTCGGATAAAAACAAAAACAAACAAGAAATTCGGTATATTTCCAGTCAATTCTTAAGGCCGCACGGTCCAACAGACCTACAAGTATCGCCATCTGCAATAGTCCTTACAACTTCAAAAGATAAAAAATTCCAAAGGTAGGTAGATAGAGGAATAAAATATATCCGCAAACGTAATTCTGGTGACCCACATTTGGTGAAATAAAACATTTATACTGAATCCCATATAATATTTTTAACGTCACTTTATGGTGGCATCAACGGTTTATAACCTATGCGATTATGAGCATTTCGATCATAAAAAAGTCACTTACGTTTTTATAAATGTGATTAGAATGAATAATCTATAACGTTCTAAATTTAGGTTTGGTCATTTTGTAAACAGAATTTTTTTTTAGCTTCTCGTGTCTTGCTCATAGCAGGGCTTAGTGTTAAAACACTTTACATTTTTTTATTTCTTAAAGTATTTTGCTCTTCTAAATATAAAATAGGACTTTTAAAATGTTAAATAAATTCATCTCCATACTTCCTGCGATTGAAACGTTTTACGTTCCACCGATAATGATATTATTAAACTTTTAATTATTTATTTAAATAAAATTAAATCAGCTTCACGCTGTACCCCGCTCACAGCTGGATAGGTTCCTCCGTTCCCCACTTTCCACCAAATTTTTTAAGGCATTCCGTGTTGCAGAGCGGAACTCGACGCCGGGATGTTTTTAATAAATAATTTATTTAATTTTTAATTAAAATGTTTTGTTTGTATCGTATTTAATAAAATACAATTTCAAATCCTAATTATATAAATTAAATCTTAATATTACAAATGAGTGTATCTAAGCTAACAATAGCTTTAGAATAGCTCGGATTTCCACTGTCGGAATTCCTTTGTGACCGATAATAATGCTGTCAAGGATATGATTATAGTTGGTTTATGTGTAGCATTAGAAATCACTTATCTAAATTGTAATTTGTAAATATATAGGATTTATGTATATATACGGTCGTTTATATAATTCTGTTATAAGATTTTCCGCTTCCAATTTTCTGCCGAAATTTGGCATTGCGTGTTGAGACACCAGAGCGAAGAAATGAAAATGTAAACATATATTTTTTTATATTTTTATAATCTTTTTTTTGTGGGTAGGAGTGAAAGTAACAACACCTGTTTAAATCAGCTGATTTATTTTATTTAATAATAAATATAATTTTAAGTTTTTATTTCGCGAATAAATGCTAATGTGATAATATACCCACCAGCAAGAATAATCCTATATTAATTCACTATTTCACTTTAATTTCTTTGTGTCATCAACATGGAATCTATCAAGGAGTCAATGACTGCACTTAATGATTTATTTACAACAAAAATGAGTGAGTTTCAACACAATTTGCACAAAACAGCTTCTCCAGTCTCTACGACATCACTGGCAGCCGAATTTAATCACTTTAAAAGCCTAATTCTTTCTCTCATGAATACTTTGCAGCGGCAAGTTGAATTTCTTTCAATTGAACTAGATAGGCAAGAGATGAGAAGAAGGCGTAAAATTGTATTATTTCATGGTGTGCCAGAACAAAAATCTGAAGAAATAAATACTACCATTACCGGGTTGATAGGAAAACATTTAGTGCTGCCTAATTTCTCTTCCTCAAGCATAAGGACCTCATATCGGTTAGGTAGATCTTCTGATAAGCCCAGGCCTATAGTGGTGAAGTTTACAGATGTGTCAACACGAGACATGGTTTGGTTTGCGAAAGGTAAACTGAAGGGCAGCGGTATCACTCAGTCTGAATTCCTCACAAAAGATCGTCATGATGCCTTTCTCGAGGCAAGACAGAGATTTGGGATTGGCAAATGTTGGTCTCGGAATGGATGGATTCATATCATAGGACCGGATGGGTCGCGACATCAAGTTGAAACGAAAGCTGAAGTCATGTCTCTTTCAAGTACACACAATAATTCTACAGTTGATAAAGACACTAATACTAAAGCATCCGACAAAGCAATAGTTCCTCGGGCTAAAAGACTAGTAAAAAAATGATTATTAGCTGTGTGTGTTCGGTTGTTTTTAATTTTAAACTTGATGTTCATTTAAATTTCCTCTTGTGCTAATACCTAACTACTGCACTACTGTACTACTGTTTTTAATATATTCCATAGTATATTAACTTATATGTGTAACGATTATTGATATATATATATATATATATATATATATATATATATATATATATATATATATATATTTAACTATAAGAAATTTACTTGATACTGTTCTTTGTTGTACTATATTTTTTCTCCGTAATTTCTTATTTGTCATTATCTTTGTCAAAATCTCTTTTCGATTATATGCATAGATAAGTTATGACAGATAGTATTTCGGATTCTTGTAACATAAATGTTTTGATTATTCGTCGTTAATAATGTTTTAATTTTTATATATATATATATATAGTTTTCTCCTAGTTAGAGGAACAAAATAATATATTTAATATGTTTTGTTTAATTTTCATTATCTTATAATATTTGTATTAGGCAATTATTTTTATCAATTATTAATTCTTGGCTACTTTTTTTTTTTTTGTAATATCACAAATAATGTGTGTTTATTATTTTTAAATTTATTCCTTTTATGTATATATATATATATATATATATATATGTATATGCATATATATATATATATATATATATATATATATATATATATATATATATGGAGAGTATGTATTTGTATATGTGTGTGTGTTTACATGTACATATATATTTACTGTCAGTTAAAGTATGTTTTTTTTTCTATTTAATTTTATTATTAGGTTAGTGCAGTTTTGGTATTTCTTAAGTTTTTTATTTTGTTTTTAAAGTGATTTTTTTTTATTATTATTATTTTGAGATTTCTTTCTTGCAACTGGCGGGTTTGTTGGTCTTAAGGCTATTTTTCATATATTTAGTATTATTTTTTCTTATTATTCTTTTTATATATTATTTATTATTTATTTATTATATTTGTTTATATAATTTATATAATTATTTTGCACACAATATAATGGCATCTAACGATAATAGTAATAATTCATTTCTTTCCTTATCTTCCATTTCTGAAAGTTCTGACAGCAACGAAAGTTTCCATAGCATCCCATCACTTGATGAAAGTATTAATTCTTATTTCTCGGATGTCCCGAAAAATTTTAACGTCATCCACATAAACGCTCAGAGTATTCCAGCACACTATCCTGATATTTTGTCATCTTTCACTAGTAAGAACATACATGCAATTTTAGTATCTGAAACATGGCTAAAACCATGCTTACAATCTACTTCCTACACACTGCCGGGATTTCACTTGATTAGAAATGATCGTATTGGACGAGTTGGTGGAGGTGTAGCAATCTACCTGCGTGCTCATATTCCCTTTTCAATTGTGAATACATCACAACCAATGGGCATTGCACATGCTGAACACCTATTCATTGAAGTAATTTTAAACCATACAAAACTTCTTCTTGGGGTTTATTATAGTCCAAATCTTACTGTCGATTACTTCTCGTCATTTGAAGTCCTGGTGGATCAATTTATGCCCTCTTATGAGCATACCTTGATAATGGGAGATTTTAATACTTGTTTACTTAAAAAAGATTATAGAGCGTGTCGTTTGCAAAGTTTGATAGATTCAGTTAATTTACATATTTTACCTTTAGCTCCAACTCATCACTTTCCACACAGCAATCCTTCTCTTCTTGATTTAATTATAGTATCTTCTAAAGTTCATGTTGCGAGGCATGGTCAATGCCCTGCGCTAGCGTTTTCGTATCATGATCTTATTTATATATCCTACAAAATTAGACCCCCCAAAGCAAAATCAAGAATTCTTCTCCAGCGTAACTTTGGAGGTATTGATCTGGAGCGTCTATACGAAGATGCCAATAAAATCGACTGGAGCGTAATAGACGATGCAAGTACAGTTGATAATCAAGTTAATATTTTTAACTCATTTTTAATAAAACTTTATGATACCCATGCACCAGTCCGACCGGTCAGGATGAAACATCTCCCTGCACCTTGGCTCACCGCAGATATTAAAAAACTTCAAGATAAAAAAAACAGGGCTAAATCTAAATATGCTTCTGATTCAAGTGACGGCAATAGGGAGAAATTTGTGCGAGCTCGTAATCGTTGCAACAGAGTTTGTAGAGATAGTCAACGACGCCATATCTATAAATCAATAATCGATGAAGATGATCCAGCTAAAGTCTGGAAATTTCTTAAAACCCTTGGAGTCGGTAAAACAAAACATAATATTCCTCAGAAATCTCTAGATATCAATTCTCTAAATAAACATTTCACTTCTGCTAGTACAATTGTTGGTACAAATAAATTGAACACCTTAAACTATATTTCTACCTTATCCACTCCTGAGGTTTCTCCATTTAAATTTAATCAATTCACTGTATGTGATGTTAAGAGAAACATTATGGCTGTAAAGTCGGATGCAGTCGGTGCTGACAGCATTAGTCGTAAAATGATCATTCCTATAATAGACCTGTTGGCTCCTGTTATCACATCCATTTTGAATCGCTCAATACTCAATGGTGATTTCCCTTCCGCTTGGAAAGACGCCCAGATCCTCCCACTACCTAAAAAAAATAATCCATCTTCCTATTCTGAATATCGTCCTATTTCCATTCTTCCTCTGTTATCAAAAGTGCTAGAACGACTTGTTCACAATCAACTAAGCACATTCCTTTCAAAGCATAATCTCTTAAATCCATTTCAATCCGGCTTTCGCCATGGTCATAGTACGACTACTGCTTTAGTCAAGATCACCGATGACATCAGGCAGGGTATGGATAATCAAAAGATTACGGTGCTGACTTTGTTAGACTTCAGTAACGCTTTCAACACTGTTGATTTTGATATACTACTTGCTGTACTGCGTTCTCTTAACATATCTCCTGAGGTGGTTGATTGGTTTCATTCTTACTTGTACGGACGCCGACAGCGCATTCGAGTAGAAGATTCCTATTCTGAATGGTCCTCAACCAGTGCTGGCGTCCCTCAAGGTGGCGTGTTGTCTCCTCTTCTATTTTCAATTTTTATTAATTCTGTATGTCCAAAAATTTCTTCTCTCTACCACCTGTATGCTGACGACTTACAAATTTACGCACAAGGTACTCTCACTGAGCTACCTGGTACTATCGAAAAGATAAACAATGACCTTAATGAAATATCAATTTGGAGTAAATGTTTTGGACTGACGATAAATCCTTCAAAAACTCAATCTATTTTGATCGGCAGTCCTAGGTTATTGAAAAAAATTGATAAATCACAAATAGCGCCTGTAACAATCAATGGGGTATTTATTCCGTTTAGCGAGTCTGTAAGGAACCTAGGTTTAATATTAGATCAACATCTGTCTTGGGAAACGCAAATAAGAGAGGTAAGTAGAAAGGTTTACGCTGCTTCTGCGTCTCTACGAAGGCTGCGCAATTTCCTACCAATACCGACCAAAATTGCGCTGGCAAACTCGCTCCTATTACCAATTCTTGATTATGCGGATGTATGTTTTCTTGACATTAAAGAGGAGCAATTAAACAAACTTGAGCGGCTTCAAAATCTTTGCATAAGGTTCATATTCGGTGTGCGTAAATATGATCACATTTCCGAGTTTCGCAATAAGCTTAAGTGGCTCCCGATCCGCCTTCGCAGGAATACTCACATACTTCATCTTCTCTATTCTTTGCTGTTTAACCCTTCCACTCCTTCTTACTTGAAGAAACAATTCATGTTTCTTCATAACACCCACTTACGCTCTCTACGCTCCAACAACAATCTATTGCTAGAAATTCCTCTACACTCTTCGTCCTATTTCACTAATTCCTTTACTGTTAAAGCTGCCCGTCTATGGAATTCTTTACCAATAGATATCAGATGTGCCAAAAGTCTATATATTTTTAAAAAAAAGCTTAAATATCATTATTTTAATATGTAACGTCATTAAAATACTTAACTTTATTGCGTTTTTTTTTTTTTTTTATATTTTGTGTGTACATATAGTATTTGTATGTATTTATGTATGTATGTATGTATATATGTGTATGTAATATTTATGTATATATCTTAATAAATATATATTTATTTGTATGTATTTTATGTATTTGATGTATTTTTATTTATTTATTTTCTATATTTTTAACATTACATAATTATGTAAATACTTCATTTAGTGCACCGCCCACTTTTACATAACTCCGACATCCAAAGGTTGCCTGGAAGAGATCGCTTTAAGCGATAAGGCCGCCTTATTGTACTTTTTTTTTTAAATTATTTTTAAGCTTTTACATTGTTTTATTTTTTTTTTTGTTAAGGTGCAATAAAGAATATTTATTATTATTATTAATGCTACGTACAGTAAAGTAAATAAATATTGTGTCCCACCAATGATCATTGTAAATGCAAATGACACATTATACAATAGTATTAACACGATCACACACTCCTATTCTGAAAAGAGATCATTATTATATTTTATTTATCCCACATACAGCAGAGCAGGTAGAGGGGGATAGTGTTAAGATTCCCACTTGCCGCCGTATTCTGGAGGCATTGCGTGTTGAGTGGCGGACCTCAACGCCACACTTTGAGCCCCTGCACCACGACTGGCCTAAGCTTATTTTATGATACTGTGTTTTCTTTTATTTTTCGTGAAGAGAATATAATCTTTAGACACCGTTTTTGTGTGAGAATCTAGTGTTAAGACACTCCAATCCTCACAATGCGTCGAATTATGGAGGTATTGTGACACTAGGGCGAAGAAATAAAAATATTAATAAACAATAATAATTTTCCCCCGTTTGGGAATCGAACACACACAACCGTCGCGCTTACAATCACACACTTGTGCGCCGCGTCGTGGCCTATAATATTTTCCACATACCTAGTCCAGAACATCATTGACATGGAGTGGACACAGGATAGTTAAACTAGACGTCCAAAGACAATTTCCTTACAAGCCATTAGAACGTTAGTTCCACAACTAACAGGAGTTGAATGCTGACTTGGCGTGCTCTTGATTTACTTGGGAGCTCTGATGCTATTAGGTCGGCTTTTTACTGTGATATTATTAATATTTTATTGACTTGGACTAATTAGTTTTAATATAATCCTAAATAAAATAGAGACCAGTCGTGGCGTAGGGGCACAAAGTGTGATAGCAAAATCGACTGGTCGTGGGTTCGATCCCGACTCGAAATATTTATTTACATTTATTTTTTCATTTCTTCGCTCTGGTGTCGTGGCATAGGCGCAGTCTCTTAACACGAGATTCCCTCTGGATACCCTGCTGTGTGCGGGATAAAACGTGAAGCTGCTTTTATAATTATAAACTAGATTCTTTTATTATAGAGAATAGAGAAAATTGTAGACGACGACTAGTTAGTTATACGTATTGTTTTTATGGTTCCGGGCCTCAAACGCAAAAACAAAACCCTTGTAGGATCACTTTGTTGTTCGCCGGTCCACCTGTCTTCCTATAGAGATTTAAAATTTAGTCGAGATCATAAAAATCTCATACAAAATGATTACATATTTAAGTTTCTCAACTTTTATAATTATATTTTATATTCCTGTTGACTTACAATGCTGAAATTGCTTCCATATCCTCGGTAGTCACATACGACTCGCACTTGACCGATTTTTTAAAAATGATAAACAAAATCTGTTACAGATAATAAATACCTTTATCCTTATTCCTATCGTTCTTATTCTTTCTATTATCTTTATTTTGTGCGAATAAAGTAATAACAATAATTCGAACAGCTATAACTTACGCTATAAACTATAAAGCTGTCAGACGCAATCCTAACGGAAGCGCTCTAAAAGATAAGTCGAATTGTCGAAAGTGATTACACAGCGGGAATCCCCTATCTATGTGGTTCGTAATCTTAGCCGAGAACTTCTTTATCAATATAATTACAATATCATCAATATAGTATTCACTTATAGTATTGAGCTACCCTGGCGTATTAAGTCACTCGATGCTTGTGAATTCGATTTCCAATCGAGAAAATTATTTTAAGTTGTTTTCATTTAATTATAGGAATAAAATACGCCGTGGCGCAGTGGGACAAGCGCCTGCCTACCTTTTTAATATTTTCTTTGCCTGTCTTCTTTGACACAGATATATAAAACAATAAAAATACAAAAAAAACTTATATTAAAATATATTTTTAAAAATGAAGTATTTCTATAGAGTTCTTAGTCCTGAATTGTCAAGACGCTACCAAATAAAATAAGAGCAGCCTAACTCACACGACGACCTTGGATTCGATGTCTTTATAGGAGAAAGAAATATTTCTTCGGCTTTGGTAAGACAAATGCGGCGTTAAGTTCCGCCACTCAAAAAAATGCCTAAAAAAATTGATACATGATCTGTTTAATTGCATGAAAAACACTCATTAAGTTAAATTTCGATGACGTTGCACACAAAGTTCAACGTCGAGTTAAATTGATTTCGTAGCCTTTTTGTAAATTATAACTAACTATATCATTTTTATTCACATGAATACCGTTTTGTTTGTTAGGCACCAAATGTGGTGTTAAATAACTAATAACAAAAAAGAAAATATTTTTAAGAAATTGTAATTTGACTAAGGTATTTCTTGTTTAAGTGTTTTATCTGGCCAGTCAGGCGCAGGGGCACTAGTGTGTGACTGTAAATACAACTGGTTGTAGGTTCAATAGCCACTCGAGGAAATTACATATTTATTTAAATTAATATTTTCCTGTCTTCGCTCTGGTGTCGAGGCAAATCACAATGTTGAGTTCCACTCCACGCAAAGCCTCCAAAATTTGACGAAAAATGGAAAAGGAAGTGTCTTAATACTAGGTTCCCTCTACCTACCTACCCTATTGTGTGCAGAATGCAGCGTGAAGGTGATTTAATTTTCAAATATCTTATTACTTATATGAAAAATATTTTAAATATTCAAATATTACATTCATTTACTGCATAAGATTCTTCGATATCAATTGTAAGCCTCATAGCCATTTTTCTGTAACGTAACATTAAATTCTAAATTTATTGGCGTTCTGGCCCTAAAAGACCAGATATTTCTTAAAATTTGCAACTTTTGCTAACTCCAATTGTAAAAGGAAGCTTAAAAATGTTTCGAAATCTTGCTTTTATATAATTTTAATAGTTGTTATGTCGACTTAACATACTGTAGCGGTTTTCAAAAACTTTTTCAATTTATAACTATCCATGCCATGCTATATGATAAGACGTAGAAGAAACTTAATGTTAAGATACTTGATTGCCCACATTCCACCGCTTTCGTTGAGAGGCAAAACTAGACACCGCAGTTTGTCTTGTTACCAGAGTGGGGAAATGAAGATTAATTTCCCCGAATGGGAATCGAATCCACAAGAGTTAGACCCTGTGCCACTACACCACGACGGACTACTATGTAAATATTTCAAATAAAATACATAAAAAATAAAATATTCTATTACAAATATCCAATCAATCAATCATTTTATAATAGGTAGATCATAAATAAATAAATAAATTAAAAATTATTTATTTCAGATTAAAATCCATATCCGTATAGTCTTAGTGTGTTAGCAACAATTTTTTCTTATGAATTATGTTAGTTATTGTTATTTATATATTATTTTATTTGGCCGGGTATCGTTTCTATCCAATGTTTTTGAATAGAACAATCTAGGCGGGCCGTAATTGAATACATAAGAAACTTCTCAGAATTTAGTGAAAACACCGAGGTCTAACGTATTGTAAGAAAAGAGCTCTCTTCTACTGTTTGAGCCCTTACTAACCAAACTTGTTTCAGTGAATGTCTTGCTACTCTCTGTTTTAAAATATTAAAAAGTAAAATACGATATCATGGGTTATTCTTTGGTTTTGCCAATAAATATAGAACATCATTATTGACCAAATTCCCCTTTATTAATTCCGCACATTATTCATACGTATGCGTCTGTAAACGTTACGGTTTTGGTTCAACTCGCTGTTAAAGACAAAGCGGGGCGTTGAGCTCCAGCACTCAACCCGCAATCGCGTCGAAAATTGGACTAAGTGTGGAGAATGATGACGTTGGGATTTTAGCAGTATTATAGGAGACAAATGAAAATACGTTACACTCGATACACTTCTTACAATGAGAAGCGTTTATTAAAATAGAAACCAAGTATAGTGACACACACACATTATATATTTAAAAATATTTTTATTTGAAATATAACATTTGAGTGCCAAAATTTATAAATAAAGTATTCAATATTCAAGCATAGCTTAATAGTTCATAGATGATAACTTTTATACAGAAAAATATTTTTGACTTATATTTTTGTGTGTTAAAATTAATAAACTGTAACAAGCTTGGTTAGGAATTTGGCTGCAAAATTTTATTATTTTGTAGACAAAATATAGTCATATGTAGATACAGATGGTCGTGGCGAGGTGACCAGCGTTTGATTGTAAGCCACGATGATCGTGAATTCGATTCCCACTCGGAGAAATGACTATAACAAATTAGTTTAATTTCCCCTCATTTAGTAGAGAAACAATAATAAATGGTTCCCTCACTATATGCCAATGCCTAGAATTTTCTTGAGGATAGTCTGGAACGGAATCAAAGAAAACCCATGGTTGAAATGTACGCACGCAATATATTTATAGGTTCATATTTAAGTCGAGGGAATGTTTATACTCCTGATATGATTAATCGTGGGTTTTTCAATGTTTCTATATTGGAAAATAATTAAAATTATCTAGATTCTTTGTGACAATTTCAGTACAAGTACATTACTCTTATTTAATTTTATGATGACAATTTAATTTGCAAAATGTAAAAAAACTAAATGACCAATAACATTTTTGAACATAAAAGTTACTAAGTTTGAACTCTGGAATTCTGAAGAATGTGGGCAACGGGGTGTCTTAACTCTAGGTTCCCTTTGCCTACCCTGCTGCGTGCGGGATACAGTGTGAAGCTGATAAAAAAATTATAACAATAGTTATTATAAAAACATTTAATCTAACTATTATTATTGTAATTTATTAATATTTTTTCGAAGTTTCAATTAAAACTTCAATTACATAGTACAAAATAAAAAATCAAAGCCAGGTACAAAATTTGCATGAAAAAAGCAAATGGTGACCAATCGCTCCAAAGTGTGGAAGGGACAGTTAGGCTATTTTTAAAAGCAACGGTATTTCATGTTTAGTTGTTCCCGTTAAGGTTAAGTAATTGAACCTATATAGGCAGGAAATAATTAAGGCTGTTTTTTTTTGATTTATACAATATACGATAACTAATTGTTTCTTTTTTCAGTAGGGAACTGAAGTGTCTTAATGGGAACGTCTTAACATTAGGTTCTCAGGTTCCCTTTGCCTACCCTGCTATGTACGGGATGCCTAAAACTGTTTCTTTAACAAAATAATTCTAATGAACATAGGGAATCGTACTACGTAATCTTAGGTGACCCTGTGATCCTGCTCAATGTGAGAAAAGATTGGGGCTTTTTCTCTATCTACTCTCCAAAACAAAAATTATAAAAATATAAAATAAAATTCTACTACCATTCGAAATACATTTTATAGCTATTGTAATATACTGTACAAAAGCGAAGGCCAATTTAAATCCTTTACCCGAATAGTTCTATGCGGGCACTGTCTGATTGTAGTTTACGCTTTACGCCGATAGAAATAGAAAAATTTCCTTTTAAACCGTAACGAGGAATAGCGGTGACCGATACAACGTTACTATCAGTTCTCGAACTCCTAGTTAAAAAATGAAAATTAAGAATATTTAAAACATAATTTAATGAAATTATTGGTTACATCAATCAAAATTTTACTTATTCATGATTTTTTTAATTTTTTTTAAAACTTAACACTATATTTGGAATATAGCAGAAATAGGGTTAAGACTCTCCGTTCCCCACTTTCCGCTCAATTCTCGAGGGATTGGGTGCCAGCTGCTAGGCAGCGCCACGCCTATTACCAGAGCAATGAAATAAAAATAATTAATGCCCTAGATTGTGAACCCACAACCGTCGCGGTGACAGTCGGAGGCTGTGATTGGCTTAATTAATTACATATTTTCATATTAAATTGAAAGCAGAAATATTACATATACATTTATTTTGTTTTTTGTAAATTGAAAAATTTAGAGTACACAGTAGTTTGCGAGCGAATTGGCATTCCGCCAAAAGTCGACGTCGACGACCTATATATATTTTAATTTTAATTTATTCGTTTTGTTTGAAATTGTTTAACAGAGAACGTGTAATGTAAACAAATCTTTTTTTATTAAATAAAAGACTAGATTCACATTTTTTCCTCAAATCAGAATGAGGCCTTATATAATCCATATTAATTCCTTCAGCACTGCCATGCACGACACACTGAGATTAAGTTTAACTATAGTCACGTTGGTTGTCGATTCAATTCTCGTTCAGAACAGTTAATATTTTTAAACTATATCTCATTTCCCACGTTGTATCAAAATTGGGTAGTAAATACGGAACGAAATGTTATAACTCTAATCTTTTTTATATGAAAAAAAATTAAAAAGAACATTATTTCCATAAAATGACAATAGTAGCATCACATACGACTCACAGGCGGTCGCCATCAAAACACCGAACTGTCGAGGCGGAAAACGAAGCGGTGGAAAATTCTGCCCACTCATATTTCTGTACATGTCGTGGTTCATATTTCACTCGGGTGTCACTGTTTTAGATTTTCTAACTATATATAGATATAGTTTTATAATCTCGTATGTCGTCGGTGTGATTTTCGGACGTCCATCATTTTTTGGACAGCTTTTGTTATAAGATCTGGCTGTTGATTGATCTCTTGCATGAAATAAATCATATTTTTGAAAAGTTTACTATTTTTAGATAAAATTCTAGTACTAATATAATGTATATAAAAATGGTGAGGATCGATGGATGTCTGTTCCACTTTCACCAGAGTCCGTCCAGAGAGTACTTTTTATTTATTTAGAAAAATCGTCTTTAATAGAAGATAAAGAAAGAGTACTTTTTATTTATTGGTAATATAGATTTAGATGAAAACTTTACACAGTTTTCATCAAACTTTTTCTTTGACACTAAGAAATTTCAGTTTTTAATGTATAGATATCGTCTTAGCTCATTTTAATAAGTATTATTAGAACACGGAGGTAATGTTGTTCAAGCGGGCGAAGCCGAGACCGGGTTGTCAGTAATGTAAGTAAAAAAAGAAGTAGAAACAAATTTATAATTTAACTTTAATATTATAATTAAAGTGGCTTAAGCCGCGTTAGCGTCGCTAGTATAATATAAAAAATCAGCTTCACGCAGTATCACGCACACAGCAGGATAGACAGAGGATACCTAGTATTAAGACACTCCGTTCTCTACTTTCCTCTGAATTCTGGAGGCATTCAGTATTGAGTGGTGGAACTCAGCGCCGCGATTTGCCTCGACACCAGGGTGAAGAAATGACATTTAAATAAATATTCCATCTCTTCGAGTGGGGATCGAACCCACAGCCAGTCGATTTACAATCACACTTGGTGCCCCTGCGCCACGACTGGCCTCTAGTAGTTAGTGTAGTAGCTAGTACTATATAATTTTATAAATAGTAAATGAACAAAGAATTTATTTCAATTCCATTTCTTTGTTACAATGCAAATTATTATCGCTTGAAAGCTTAGCTTTGATAAACTCTAAGCTGCGTTGCATTTATTTCTTTGTGATTTAAAGAATATCTAGAGTTTTTATAATTTTAGTTAAAATTAAACCTCTTTCATTTTACCACAAAAAATATCTATAAAATACTTAAAATATTAGAGACTAGCGCCGTATCTCTGACGATATATGTACGTCTGAGTGTAGACGCGATGGTTATGGATACGATCTAAATTCGCGAAAATGTAAATATATTAAAATTGTTTGCTTTTTCCCGCTCTGTCGTTAGAAAATCAGCTTCACGCTGTATCCCGCGCACAGTAGTGTAGGCAGAGGGAATATAGTGTTAAGACACTCCGATTCCCACTTTCCGTCGTATTCTGGACGCATTACGTGGGCGGAACTCAATGCGGCGCTTTACCTCGACAATATTAAAATATTTTAAAATAAGTATATAGACAAAAAGAGATTTGACACGTCTCGTATTCGTATATCATATGAACGTTGGTATCGATTAATAATCATCACCCAGACATATGTAATTAAGATGGATTGTCACATATCAACCTTTAAATATATTATTATTATTTCAGCTTCATTTACGAGTATACATTTTTTATTAAATAAATAAATGAATGTTATAGAAATTAAGCAGTATATAAGCATTTTATTGTCGACTTATCATTATAAAAGTGAGCGGAACCCAACACCGTACTTTGATCAACCAGGCTTTAGATACAAAAAGAATAATCGTATCAAGCCCATAAAATTAGCATTTACAATCAAAACGATTTGTCCATGCTATATTTCACTCTGTTGGTAACTGTTGTGGTAACAATTGTCCAGCGAATTCTGGAGGCATTGCGTGTTGAATGGCATGGTACTAACCGCCACGCTTTACCTCGTTCCCAGAGCTAAGATGAAAATATTTAATTACCTCGTGCTGGAACTGAACCCGCAACCTGTTGCGTTTACAGTCGCATGCTTTTGCCTCTGGGCCAAGTCTGGCCTCGACTATTAATATTATAACAATATAAATATGTAAACTTTCATTTCAATAATAACACCTTATTTATTATTATCAACCACCACCATCACGTTAAAAAAATGATATCTGCATTTTTAATGCATTTCCATGTATTCCCGTCTCAACATCTCATTTTGCCCTGAATAGGCGTGTAATTACCAAGCAGCGTTATAATGAAGCTATGCAGACTAAAGTCGTTAGCAGCCATATTCGCGGTAAACGTTTCCATTGTATAACGAAAATTACAGTTAAAATAGTGACTTTTTGCTTTGTCGACAGAAACTTATCAGAAATAGAGAAACTTCCACCAATAACCAGTTTAACAGAAATATCGAAATTTCATATACATTACCTTAACAAATGCTTACCAATTGTACTTAACTTTAGGCATGTAGACTAATTGGTTTACGAGTTACGATCAGAAGTACCTCGAAATGTTTTCTATAAAAACACATTGCGTGATGCCAGTATTTTAACTTGGCTGCACATCCTGGCTTGTGCTTGTGTTGATTTGGCACCTCGGTAGGGCAGTAAAGAGCACGAAAACAGGATATTTGGATAGGATTCCTACGGAAACGAGAAAAACTACATTTTCCATTTCACTTCCACAGAAATAAATCATACGTCAAAAAGCATATTATACGCACAAATCGTATAGCAACAATGTCAACAGTTTCTAGCACGGTACCTAAGCACTGTTTTAATTAGACTTGCTAACATGCTTAAGATCCGCGCCAATATGGTAATTTTGTGAAAGAACAATGATTTAGTATCATCCAAGCCTGGGCTTAAGTGTGCTGAGTGAGATAACAATTAATTGATGATATTTGATCTGTCGTCGTGTGGAGTTACCTTCATTCTGTTAAAGAAGTTTCAGTCCCAACCCAACCCATCTTAATAGGCCGGCAACGCACCTGTAGCTTCTCTGGGGTTGCACGGGGCCGTGGGCGGCGGTAATCACTTACCATCAGGTGACCCGCACGCTCGTTTGCCGTGTCTCTTCCATAAAAAAAAAAAAAGTTATATTTTAAATTAGCTTCACGCTGTATCCCACACGTAGCAAGATAGGCAGAGGTAACCTAGTGTTAATACACCCCAGTCCTAACTTTACGCCGAATTCTAAAGACATTGCGTGTTGAGTGGCGGAACGTCACGCTTTGCCTCGACACCAGAGCGGAGAAATGTAAATAAATATTGTACTTCCTCGAGTGGGGATCGAACCCACAAACAATAGATTTGACAGGCACACTTTGTGCCCCTGCCACGATCGGCCTCTAGCTAGAATCAATAACTTAGAACTAAAATTATGAGCCTTTAATAAAAAGATTATAAGGCAAATCTAATTATACTATAAGTATTATAATAATAAGTAGTAAATTTAGGTCATCTACTTCTAATAACTTTTCATCTATAACTTCTTCATCTAATAACTTTTAAAATATCTTTTATATTAAGTGTTAAGTTAGTTAGTTAGTTAGTGTTAAGTTCCATTTTTCGACATGTAATGACTCCAATTCTAGTGTTAAAAAGTAATACTGCTCTATTTACTCTACTATGTGGTATTTTTTTTTTCATATTCATTAATATTGTTGCAAACAATAATTTTGAAATTGAAATTTGCCTTTCCGCACCATCCAGTTTTCAATAAGCAAACTAATCTATTACTAAAATTATATTTTATCTATTACTCTAGAATTAATAAAAGACGCTATGAATTTAATAATAATAAAAAAAAAACAATTTACGAGATCCCTCAAAATGACCAAATATTCATAATATTTAAGGGCTAATGTAAATGCAAATAACTCCTTCAGGCAAATTCCAGTAGCCTTTGTTAAACTGGCGGAATGACTCAACTTTGGAACTACTAAAGTTTGTGTACGTACTCCTATTAACAGTTTACATACTCACACTGCTTGGTTGACTTTCACTGATTGCTAGCTTATTACTTGTTGATAACTGTATGTATTTATGTTGGTTGATAGTGGATTTTGTTTTGTGATAAGACGGTACTAGGTAAGACATCGCTTATAATATACTAATGTCTCGATAAGCAGATAAAATTCGTAATTTATTTTGTTTTTGTTTAGATAACGCTGTATTTTAGCAGGATAGCAGAATTAACCTAATGTAAATCACCCCATTCTCTGTTTTTCGTTTGGAGCTGAGACATTGCTTGTACTAGAGTAAGGAAATGAAGATTTTCGTAAAAACCTAACATAGAATCATCGTATTACAATGAAACGTATTTTTTTGAGCGTCAAGCTGTATCCCGCACATAGAAAGATAGACATAGAGAAAAGGCACTCTGTTTCAATTAAGACACTTGCGTTCACCACTTTCCACCGAATTCTTGAGGCATTGCGTGTTGAGTGACAGCACTCAACACCGCGTTCTGCCTCCAGATTAAAATGAAAACATAGGTATCGAACCTACAACCACCAGTCGATTGGCCTCGAATAATCAAATTTTATATTATACTTTACATTTATATTTCCTCCATAATAAAAATGAAAGATAAACATTAACAAATGTAATGTATTCAAAGCAAAGAATGATGATATATTTTAGGATTTCTCGACAAATTAATTCTGAAACGGGACGATCCTTGCGAAAATCAGGGTATATTTCTGTAAGAATAAACACGACCACGAAAGCTGAAAATTAGTTGTATGTTTATATAATTTTATACGTTTTTGAATTTTATTTTGTAACCATGAATATATAAGGCTCATTATATAATTATATTTATAAGAGAGAAGAGTGGTAGCCTACAATTTCCCTTGCGTGGACTATAAAATGTAAAATCCAGTTTCCAGTCTAGGTTGTTTGTGTTCTCGTAGGAATATCAGGAGTACTTCACATATAGTACTAAGAGAAAATTTTTGTAAATGACAAACACTTTTGAAAAGAAAACAATTGTAGTTCACAATTGCTTATTATTACTACAATTTAACAGAATGATGTAATTGTAGAAACAAATATCCCTTTTTTTAGTGAAATTTCGCTACGCAATACACTATGGCTATAGAGGAAAGCTACATTAAAATAGTTTTACACTGTATTCTAATAATAAATTCTAATAATAATAACTTATTACCTCGAGTGGAAATTGAATCCATAGCCGTCACGTTTCCAGTCAGACACTAAACCGCTTCGCCACGTTCGTTTAAAACTTATACCCATTAAAGAACTTATACTTATTCTTCATCGCCCACACACAGCAAATATTATCCCAAAGATATACATATGCTGAATTATTTTCTTACAAAAAAAAACAAAAGATTTCCATTTAGCATCCATTAACATCCCACAATGGTCTTTGTGATGAGAAATCATCCACAGCACTCATAAAAAACCTTTTAGAAACGTCATAAATTATTAACGTCTGTCATTTCAATAGTTACTTCGTTTTTTACCCTCCCACGGATATAACTTTTAAAAACATTTTTATGTTCTAAGCAAAATGTTGTCTTTTATAATTTCTAGATTTGTTCTTTCTATCTTTGTAAAATCTGTGCATCACCGAGTCTCCGCTTAGTTTCTAAAATAAGGTTTCTTTATATAAAATCCAGAAGTATCATTGACGTAGACTACGTCCATGTTATTTTTATAGCTAATAATATATCTTAGTCATATAAAATAATAAGTTATTTCGAACACGATGCTTGTCGTTGGTTTTAGATTACGTCGGCTTTAATATGTTTAGAACTATACACCTTTATATCCTCTTTTAAATCTATATTTTAAGGAAGTTTTATACACATAATATATTCACTTTTTTAAAATCTAAAAGTACAATAAAAACAATCTACACTTTACACATGAAATAATTTTATAAAACTAAAAGCGGGTTGCTTCTTTCGAATACTTTACTTTTTTTCCTTTTCTGGACTATAAAACGCAAGAACCGTTCCTTAAAATTGCCGTAGGCATTTCAAGAATTCTTCTGTCAGTTGTTACATTCTCCAAGAGACCTATATGCCAAATTTTAGCGTACTACTCCGCGTAATTCCCGTTGTGCGTTGTCTGTCAGTTAGTAACAATACTTTTTTTTATATTGTACATACACACATATATACAATAAGAACTTCTAGTAAATTCCTCTTTTGCCCAAAATTCAAGCCAAAAACAGCCCACTAAATCTAGTCATCAGAACGCGAACACTAAATAGCAATACAAAGGCATAAATAAGAGCGGGCGAAAGCCGTAATTACGGCAGCGTTTTCAAAGTGTCCGTAATGTGGGGGAATAAATAAAGAGCAAAATGACAAACCCGGCCGGTAATTCCCCGGTCCACCGAAGCGGAAAACTTCACAGGACTTGTAATAGATATAGTATCTCCCTTTTATACCCACTTTCGTGTACGAACGACCGTTTCTAAATATTCTTTTTAGTAACTGAATGGCTCAGACGGTAAGATTATGAATAAATGTCTTTGTTTGGAGTCTCTTGTGAGACTAAGAGTAGTTAAAAATGAAGAGTTTTGATGTTTTCATTGTTTGTAAACGTTTTTAAAAACAAAATAAAAACACATAATACTTATGTGTTTCTAAATTATTTGGAAAGAGATTCTACCTAATTGCAATAAGTGATAGGTCAGTAGTATCTTATTGGCCTTTATACATTCAAAAAATTTAGGATTAACACAGCATACAGACAGGCACAGAGCATTTTACCACTAGCCTATATTGATTAACTCTGTAAATTGTAACAAATCTTAGATTTATCTAACCATTATTTTAATCATCTTAAGATGATTAAAACAAAAAAATATCAACTAAACCTCCAATACCCGGATATTCCTAAATCGAAAATATAATAATAAATATAAATAAATTTTCTTTTTTTATAATAGTTTTTCGAATTATTCTTTTCCCAGCTTTAAGATATGCTATAAAATTAAATTTAGTAAACATTTTGTTTTTGAGAGTGATGTCTAGATCTGAGTCCAATTCACCAATTTGGCACACATTTGTCTGTCTCCTTTAACAAGTATTGCTATATCTATTTATTAATTATTAAGTAAAAATAAATACATGAGCTTCACGCTGTATCCAGCACACAGCAGGGTAGGCAGAGGGAGCCTAAGTGTTAACACACTCAGTTCCCCACTTTCTGCCGAATTCTGGAGGTATTGCGTGTTGATTTGCATAACTCTACGCCGCGCTTTGCCTCGAAACCAGAGCGAAGAAATGGAAATATAAATTTAAGTAAATATTTCTCTTATATAATCTCGAGTGGGGATCGAACCCACAACCAATCGATTTTACAGTCACACTTCGTGCCGCTGCAGCACGACTGGCCTCATTAAGTATCTTTCTTATTAAAGTTTCTAATCATTTGCGTACTTATATTCACTTTAAAGCCTATAAAAGCTTAGAAATACTAATCTCAGCCAAATTTAGTGTCCCATTATGCACCTATAGAGAAGCGCGATTGCTTAATTAATGCGCGGTCACCGATACGCATTATCTAGCAAGCCATTTCAATCAGATAGACAGGCGGAGTTGCTCCAAATTGATAGCCTATCTTGATTTCGTGTTAAACTACACATTTATACCGATTCGAGCGTCTAAGCCTGCTTAAAGTGGAGTAATATACGTCGTAGGTGTGCAAAATGATATATAGTTCAGTGATATACGTATATACGGAGCTCATATCTATATCGATATGGATTGTAGATATACTAACGTACTGTATAATAATTGAAAGAATAGAATCTGGAGACGCGTCTTTTGAATATGATGTAACAATACCAAATTAAGCTATAGGTTCCAATTAAGCAATGACAACTCATATTTATTGTGAATATTTTTGTAAAGAAATTCGGATTTCAGATTTTTTTATTTTAACTATTAAAAAGCGATCATGTAAAAAAATTTATAATAAGTTAATAAAAATATATATTTTAAGCTTTTTGAAATACTCGGTTAATTTTTACAATTTAACCGAGTACAAAAAAGAAATGATTAGTCTTTTTATTAACACCTACATCACAGCACAAGTCAGCAATTCTTCTCACAATTTCTTTAATATACACTCAAGAACGACTTAATATATTTTACTTCATATCTATAAAGCACTTCGAAATGCGATGCGACGGTTTATTAAAAATTCTCACGAGATAACTAAAGTTTTAAAAATTTGCAACGCTATTTCCTATTTGCTCGACGCAGACGTACGAGTTATTGGAATTTTAACTTTTACTTTAACATTTATTTTTGAAAAAAAAAGTTTGGAAAAATCGTTTGTGTGTATATAAAAAAATAAATATATCACTTACTAATAAAAAAAATATTGTTAATAGATATAAAATATGTTTTAGAACATTACGCCGTCCACGTTTTCATATTTCTCTCCCTTTTTTGTTGTTATCTGAACGAAAAATCGCCATCCGTATAAACTGACACCTGTACATAGTAAAATCTCTAAATCAAAATCTCCTACTCTTAGATTTTTCGAACTGAGCAAATAGGTTTTCATTACTTATAAACAAAGTGATTCAAAAGAAAAAATCATATGCATACTATTGTATTAGTGTTCTAGTGGAAAAAAAAACATTTAAACATTTTGCAGTAGATTGAAAAGAGGATGAATACTTTTCTGTGTCAACTGATTTTTTAATAGACTATGTATGATTTACGCCTGTAGATGGATCACATTTTTATCTAAAAAAAATAATTAAATCAGCTCCACGCTGTATCCCGTACATAGCAGAGTGAGCAAATGGAAGCTAGTGTTAAGACATTCCATTTTTTATTTTTCTCAGGAATTCTGAAAGCATTGCGTGTTTGCGCGCGCTCTTTACCTCGTCAAAAGAGCGAAAAAATTGCAATATTAATTATTTCGTTTTCTCAAATGGGAATCGAACCCACAAGCTCATACCAGCATAAGTCTTGTTCACAATCACACCTTGTGCCACAACTGGCTGGGACCCTGTTATCTGTTTTACATATTAAGCAAAAAATTCTAGCAACAACTCCAATTACTAAAATTGTTTATAGTTTCACGCAGTATCCTGCATATAGAAGAGTACGCGGAGGAAACCTAGTGTTACGACGTGGGAATCAGCTCACACGCCGCCCAAGAACGCTGCGTGTAAAAATAACAATACTTTAAAAAGAATTACAACATTTTTACAAAAATTAAAATCAACCTAAATATCAGATCAAAATAAAGCCCACTTAATCAAATAGAATCCAGATACAAAGTCGACATTGGAAAATGTTTTAGCGGTTTTACAGGTTCATAGGTAAATTTCGTATATCCGAACATGTGTGACGGGAGCGTGTACTCTTCAAATATTTGAATTCGTGTTACCTGAGCCGAGCCCTCTTTACTTATCTTGACGTTGAGGTTTGGTGTTGACTGAGTATGACGAGATATTTGGTTTATATTGAAAAACTTTGATTTGTTAAGCAAAATTTTTTTGGTTGTTAAATGTTATATTAAATATTGAGGATAGTCGTGGTGCCTTCTGCACTATAGTGATCGATTCGATTTACGTTCTGGTCGTTCCATCACTTAACGCGTAATATTTTCGAAAATTTGGCGGTGCGTCTAACCCTTTGCCACTATGCGACGATGGCCTCAACTATTACAATGCTATTTTTATAATTATGATTTATAAATCAGCTTTACTATTTTCCTGATTTTTCAAAAATATGTATTGAAAATAAGTAAGAATCATTTTTAGCCAAACGAAACTACTATAAGGATTTATAGCTCATATAAGCTATACTATGAAAGGATATGCTTATTTTCAACAACAATCCCTAAGGGTTGCCTAGCCCTTGATTGACCGACAGCCTTTTTGAATACACAATATTTTCAGGATAAAAAGCTTTTAGACTTCTGAGAGTATTCGGTTGACGTGCTTCGGAATTTTAGAATTTAATTTTATATAAGAATTTTAATATTTAAAAGTATATTTGAACTAGCAATATAGATTTATAATTGTGTTATTTGTATTATAATTGGTTGGTCAAAGGAAACCTAATATTAATACACTTTGTTCCCCGAGCACTGCCCAATTTTCGTGTTGAAGATTTTGATTTTTGTGTAAACATTTCGTGTTTCGTGACAGAATTCACCGCCACGGTTAATAATGTTACTAGAGAGACGAAATGACAATAACTTATTCCACTGAGTATAAATCGAACCCACTTCCGTCACGTTTACAGTCAGACGCTGTGCCGATGCACCACAACGGCCTCTAGGCATACACATAACCTATTTAGTAATAACAAATATAAAATCTATTCAAACGAAAATTTAACCCGCACCCCAAACTACCACGTACAGTCAGGCGCAGCAATCAAACACAAGCATTAGGCATAATTTATCACAAAATTCCATTTAATAATATTCTTGCGACTTGACTGATGTAATTTTCATATTCATTATCCACGGGCCATTTCGTAACGTGAAGATAATAAATTCTGAAGAAATTCAATCAGGATCGAATTAATTAAAAATGCATTAGCTTTGAAAATATACGGCTGTGTATTTTTTAAACAGAAGTTTCCCTTGCCTGTGATTCAGTAGTAATAAATGAAAAGGACGTGGGTTTAGGAAATTACTCGTGAGAACGATTATATGTAAGTTGTATATTTTCAGTTGCAAGAATCAAAAACATCTCGAATTTAAGCAATGAGCAGAGAACAGATTGTTTTAATACCAGATTGATGAAGGTTAATACTATTTTCGAGACAGTGCGTATTGCGTGGCGGAACTCCACGCCACGCTTTGTATATAATCGAAAAATGGAAATGATAGGTAGATAAATAAATAAGTCAGCTTCACGCTGTATCCTGCACACCTGCACACCACATCCACACTGCAGGGTAGGCAGAGGGAACGTAGTGAAAGACACTCCGTTCCCCAAGATAGGTAGATAGATAGATAGAACTCTATGTGGCATATATAGAGGAAATATAACATTTTACAAGAGAAATAGGAATACCAATATAAAATTATAGAACAAATAAAAAAAAACATTTTGCGCATAACATTAACATAGAGGTAGTATGTAAAGGCGACCTTATCACTATACTACACTTATTAGTGATCTCTTACAGGTAACCTTAACTTCGTGGTCGTAATAAATACCTCGGTAGTGCATAAATAATAAAGAGTAAAATGAATGAAAATAAATAACACAACAACATTTTATTGATATATTATACAACTCCGCCGAGTGGGTATTGAGCCCACGAACATCACAATTCAATCTACAAAGTCAAAATAAATATATAAATAAAATAATGGCGGCCAATAATAGTGACACAAGGACACAATAGTGTACAGACACAGTCGCGCATGGTGGGGTTGATTCCCACTTGATGAATTTTGTTATATAGCGCTCGGAAGCTCGGAGCGGCGGAAAACTTATTTAATATTATAATGTGTCCGTCTGATAGGCGGCCGAGCGCAACAAAATGCTGACAACGAAGAGATCGGGTGAACAGCGCCGATGGGAAAGGAATTTCTTCTTTTCCCACACTTATTATTCCATCGTGGAGTAATTAAGTCGTAGGTTAAGTTAGATTAATTGAGGTTTAAGCAGATTACTGTTTTTCCAAAATTGAAGGCAGTAATCTTAGATATAGTTTAGTTTTAGATTTAATTTGTGTATTTAAATTTTAAAATTTTATTAATATAAGTTTAAGTATAAAAATCGTATTTTCTTGACCCTCCAATTGCAGCCAACGTAACTATTTCATAAATATTTATAATTTTGTTTATTATTAATATTAAATATTTTAATTTCTTTAAGCTCGACACGCTATGCCACCAGAAGAAAAATGGGAGTGTCTAAAGGGGAACTAAGTGTCTTAACATTAGGTTCCCAAAATCCTTTTGCTTATCCAGCTATGCAGCTGAAAAGAAGTAAAATAATAAATCTACAAATTTACAGGTAAACTCTTTCGTCCAAGCAAAACACGCAATATGGCGATCTATGTTTTCATATAATTTCAGTTAGGCTAGCGTCAGCCGTGTTTCCTATTCTGCCTATTGAATTTATAAATACAATTTTAAGTTTATTATGACATAAATGAAAATTAATTTTCTTCAGCTTCACGCTGTATCCCGTAAATAGCAGAGTAAGCTGGATTCCCAATGCTAGTGTTAAGACACCCACTCACTGCCGAATTCTACAGACATAGCGTGTTGAGTGGTAGAACTCAACGCCGCGCATTGCCTCGTTACCAGACAGATGAAATGAAAACCACAAATTGTCTACAGTCGCACGCTACGAATGGCTTGTCATCAAAAGCTTTAATCAATAACTTAACACTAGGTTCCCTCTGCCTACCCTGTGTGCAGGATATAGCGTGAAGCTGATTTTAATTAATATTTTGAAAATTGATGCTCAATCAGATAGGTATTTATTTTTAATGTAGATTTAATATATATTTTTAATAGCAAAATTTTACTTATAGTTCACTGCTAGGTATATAATGCTCGAATGTTATTCGAAAGAACATAATTTCTTATCAGTAGAGAACAAATTCATAGTTGATTAGCTTTTAAAAGGACCTTCTAGGCTCTAAAACATTTCGCGTTTTATTAGGCATTGCTCGATGAAGTCGAAAAAATCGGTAAAGGACGTTTATATGCTGTCCCAGCCATGTCCCATGTCCATTCGAAGGTTTTCATTACATTGTAATCAGTTTAAAACTTTTAGTTTTTTCACCAATAAATTTACAATATACGATTTTTTTTTCTTTTATATGTATTATAAAATTCTTCTTTCATGCCTAAAACCATTATTTTGGGTTAACGGGAAGTTTTAATGACGACGCAAGTATTATTGCTTAACTCTGTAGACAAAAAAGTTTATTTTCTTGTGAACTATAAAAGAGAATTTATGTTAGATACTTCCACAAATTTTCGAGAAAAATAGTCTCGACTGATGGACAAACAAACAAACGGGCAAGCTCATTTTGAGCTACGGAACCCTAAAAAAACGGAAAATTACATAGTTTTTTAAAAGCACGTCTATTATTTCTTAAACTACAAGGAACGTGATATTTCGCGTGTCTCCGATAAACTGCGCCATATTTCTCTACAGTGTTTACTTCTTTTGTTGAAACTGTAACTTATACTAAGTTCTTTACGTTTTTTAATTCTTTCGAGCGTTTCCTTTAATTTATGACGACATTAAGCTGTGCTTTAAAAGTGTTCACATTCTCCTCGTTTTATAGTAACATTATGTTACACGGTATGCCGATATTGTATATTTAAATTTACTGCTAGTACGTAGTATGGCACAAGACAAAATGTGGGTCCAATACCCACTGGAGGAAATAAAATATTTTTTTACATTTATATTTTCATTTCTTCACTCTGGTATCGAGGCAAAGCGCGGCGTTGAATTCCACCACTCACAACGCTATGAGTCAGCGAAAAGTGGAGAACGGAGTGAGGATTTTTTTTAATCCAAAACCAATACTAAATGCTGAAGAGCTTGGTTAACTGGACGCGCTGATCTCGGAAACTATACCTGTGGTATTTATCTTTCTTTCAAAACCCTTATTCAAAATTAATAAATATATGTTATTGTAGTATACGTGGCCGTCGTGGCCCAGGGGCACAAGGCTGTGACTGTAACGCGACAATTGGGGGTTCGATCCCCACGCGAAGGATTGCATTGATTTTTATTAATATTTTCATTTCTTCGCTTTAGCACCAAGGCAAAAGCCCGACATTGAGTTAAGCTACTTAACACGAAATGCCTAGAAAAAATCGGTGGATCGTGAGAAATGCATTAAGAAAAAATAATATTTAAATCGTTATCAAAAATTAAGTATATTAGAACAAGTTAATAGGATATTACAGTATAGGTTCTTAATAATTCATCAAAAAAATCCAATATCTGAAAAGAAAAATTTGAAATTCCAATAGAGCTGATGTTAATATTGAGATTAAAATTAGAATCTTTGTTGGCACCATGAATATTACATTTGCGCTACGAGAGATGATTTGCCCATACTTAATGTTATGTTTACTGATGGATTAGGAGGAAGAAAAAGAAACGGAGGATGTGAGCTAATTTATACGCAAATTTTGAATTTTATTTCTTAATGGAGACTAAGATATTACACAGAGTACAGGGTACAGTATTAGACTTGAGAGAAATCAACGCTGTGAGTTATCTTGAAATACTACGTGTTACAGAGGCACGGGACAGGTTGTGGGTTCGATTATTAATTAAATAATATTTAATATTCTTCTCTCTTTAACATTTCCTCGCCCTGGTAACGAGGCAAAAAGCAGCGATTCAGCTCCACCATTCAACATGCAATCCGAATTCTTGAAATTCGGCAGAAAGTGGGAAACGGAAGCGTCTTAATGAGAACGCAATATCTTCAGATTATTATTTTTCTTTACCTATATAGGTAAAATAATAATAATAAAAATGATAATAATAATTTCTTCTCGAGTGAATCAGTTCTACGCTTTTTTCTCCGCAGCTGGTTAGGCAGAAAAAATGTAGTGTCAAGACTCACTGCATTTCGCTTTCCGCCCGCATTTCAGACATTCCGTGTTGAGTGTTGGAACCCAACGCGACCATAAGACAAAGTACCAGTACCATTAAGACAGAGTACCAGAATGTGTAAATGAAAAAACTCCTTCCTGGTGGAAATCGAATCCAGAACCATCGCATTAACAGACAAACCTAGTAAATACACAAATATTGTTAGAATCTAACCCAATTAGGATATCGTATCGTATAGGGTTAAGTATATAAAAAAAACCACCAGTATCCAGCACACAGCAGGGTGAGCAGCGGGAACTAACCGTTAAGACAACATTCCTCATTTCGCGCCGAATTCTAGAGACAATACATGTTGTGTGGCGGAACTCAACGACGTGTTTTACCTCGACATCAGAGCGATGAAATGATAGTATAAATTTAAATAAATGTTTCGTTTCTTCAAGTGGGGATTGAACCCACAACCGTCGCGTTACAGTCACACCCTTTTGCCGCTGCGCCACAACGGCCTTCAAAAATGAATAATATGTTGTTTATTGTGAAACGGATATTTCTAATCCGCTATTTATGTAATGAGATTCCAATTGTTTCTCATTAATGAGTTGTGCAAACTTAATTGGTATCAATTTACATGATGTGATATTTGTTACCGCTTGGAGAATTAACTAATATAGCCACATATATCATCGAGCCCGCCATGACGCAATGAAACATCGTCTGTAAGCACGATAGCTGTAAGTTCGATTTACAGTTATGGGACTGAATCGTTTTTTAATTCCGCACATTGGTAGGTCGGTCGGTGGCGTTAAGTTCAGTTATTAAGACAACAACCCTTTAAGCGGAAAATGTTTATTTTCTACGAGTCCTTTTATATATATATATATATATATATATATGTATATATATATATATATATATATATATATATATATATATATATATATATATATATATATATATATATATATAGATTAAATGTTAACATAAAATAAACATACAATATGGGAGACGAATTTAAATGTTCTCCTGCGAGTCAGCTCAAATCCATAAGTAACAACTTATTCTTTTGCGCCATTAGCCCTCAGAAATAATATCAACAATTTAATATAATATAATACTAGCGGCCCAGCGTGACTTCGCCCGCTTTTACTCTATAAGTATTTACTTAATACTATTTAAATGTATTTAGAAAAAGATGATTAAATTAGGTATCTAGACTTTATTTTAAATCACAAACAGATTTTTCTATTTTATTTATAGATGCATATTTTATATGAAACGATTTTAAATGAAACTATAATAATCGCAAAAATCAATGATTTTACTATATTTTAAATACAAATGTACTATTAAATATGTACCTGTACCTATAGTAATTTTATACTGTTACTAATTCACATGCATGGTGCATAATACATCTTTTTAAAGAAAATTTGCAAGTAAATGTAGAGGTATCGAACACAGAAAATAAAAAACAAATAGAAAAGATATGTAGAAACACTATGGATATGGTAATATAATATTATTATGTATTAGGCAGTTTGTGTAAATGATACTAGTGAGTTCTATAATATTTATGATAAAAAAGTGATTTTGAAAGATCAACTGCTTAATATTTCGACGGTTCTATTCGGCAGAACTACTTTTAAGCCGTTGGAAGCTGCCTGTAGGACTGACACTAATCATATTTTTTATGTAATTTGACAATTCAAAAGTTGATAATAATCTAAGTAAATAAAAAAATTGTATGATTTTTCTAGCCTACCCTGTTGAGAGAGGAAGTAGAGGAAGTTCCCTCCTGGAAACCTAGTGTTAAGACACTCCATGTCCATTAAGACACTTCTGTTGTAAACTTTTCGCTGGCCTTTTGATTATGATCTATAAAATAGATTGAAATTTTTAATCTGTTTTGATGAAACACAGCGCTTCTAAACCTAAAAAGTAGTAGGCGGGTAGCGTAGAGTAAAGTGATTATTATGTAATTATATCATGAAAGAAACAGAGTTAATTTACAATAAGATTCCGCCAGTTTCCCGCGCAAGCTTTGAAAATTTAATAAATGTAAAAATAAAAGTGATTATTTCTATATAAAGATCTTAATAGGTGCTGTTAAGCTACTTCATTAAACCGTTTTTAATTAGTTTAAGTACCACTTAAGTAGGTCAAGGGAAACGATAATCTCGTTTACTCTTATTTTTCTTACTTAACTGGGCTAAGATGTCGCCTCGTTCTAAATATGTATTATATAATTTTACTAGAAACACATTTTGCTGGCTAAGCATTGTTGATATTTCCTTTTTTATTTTTGTCTAACATTTAATTTTCTTTTTATTATTATTTATTATTATAAGATATGTTTAGGGTTCCGTAACTCAAAGGAAAAACGGTACTCATACTATATTCTGTGTCGGTCTGTATTAAGCTGAAATTAATGTCAAATATTGAGGTCTCCGGTCTCTTGGAGCACTGAAATAATCAAGCTTCCAAGTCAGCATTTAGTTTCAATAAAATGGGAGCCTACGACCATAAACCTAAGTTTGTCAAGATTTACTCTTAGTTGAAATCCTAAAATTGCTACGGAACCCTCGGTGGACGAAATTGACTCACGCTTAGCCGGATTTTTTTATAATTTTCACTTTTATTCTAAGAGTTTTAATAACAACACTTGACGTAAAAATACGCAGTAATAGTGCAGTATCAATTCAACTAAACACAAAGTGTTCTAGATTATTCAAGTTAGGTGACCACGGAACTTTGGTGGAAGTTCAGGCGGAAAGCAATCAATATGTAATTTACTTCGATAAGTACTTGTAAATTTTGTTATAATGCTTCTGTATTAATTTTGTGAAATGTTCCATAAAATATAAAGTGATTGCATTACAGTTTGATTAGAAATTATAATATTTAAAATATTTTATTTTCCTCGCGCTGATAATGGCAAGGCGCGGTGTTGAGTTCTGCTATCCAATACGCAATGTCTCCAGAATTCAGTGGAAAGTGGGTAATGGAAGTGTCTTAATAAGAACAAAGTATCTTAACACTAGGTTCGTAGGTTCCCTCTGCCTTCAATGCTATGTGTGTGACACAGCACGAATAACAATAATTCGCCCCCTGAGTGGGAATTGAACCCTCAACCGTTGCAATAACAATCAGCCACTGTGCCGCTTTGCCAAGACAGCCTATAGAGCAACAAACTACAAAAACCTAACTTTAAATAATGTTTTTGTCATTTCTGCAATATAGTACCAGGACACTCTAAAGTCCTCTACAAAAAAGCAGTTAGACAAATTCTCGAAAGCAAAACCGTCTATTATTCGACTACGACTCGCATTCGTTCGTACTGTGTGTATGGGAGCGTCAACAAAAAACGTCTAGAACATTCAAACTCTTTGATACGTGACCCGTCTGTACGCTTGCATTTTTTAATGCTTGCATGGCTTTATGAGCGGAGTGCACTATTTTAGTTGTTCATCAGATGTGTAGACAGCTTAAGTGACAGCGAGTAAAGTATATAAAGACAACTTATTTTTTTTTTAGTTTTACGCTGTATCCTGTATACAAAAGTAAGCAAAAGACGAAAAAAAAATGTTAAGACACTCCTTTCTCCACGCACTCAACACAGCGCTTCGTCTTATTGCAAATATAATATAAATTATATTTTAAAATAATTGATATTTTTAAAATATAATGAAGTTAAAGTGTATGTTATCCCTTAACACTAGGTTCCCTCATCCGGGTAGGATCTATTCTATGTAATAAAGGATTCTATGTAATATTGCGTATATTAGTAAAACTAATAAAATGGGTATTTCGCGTTACGTATAATAATAAGCATTTATAATTAATATTAATTTTGTTTGAATGATGGAAATCAATGAATATTAATATCGTCAAATACATTTTAATTTGTAATTATACATTTAAGACGCCATCATAAATGGAATAGGATTGCGTTTCACTATTTATCATCAATTTTCTGTTATATTTAAAAAAAGGAAAAAAAAGCTAATAAGCTCCTTGTCTGTGAAGTCGGCTTACTAATGATAATTTTTCGTGATAACGTCATAAGAAAACATTGATAAAAATTACAAACTTTTATAATTTTAATTAAATTTTTATCATTCAAAAATCAAAAATTTTGTCTAATACAAAAACGGAGTTAATTATAAAAAATGTGTTTTTTTTTATAAATTAATTTTTAGTACACTAGTTCACCTCAATTTTTTTTACTTAAATTATGCAGATTGACTATAAGTAACAATATGCTATATCATTTCAAGTAACAATGAATGGATAGGTGCATAAATTACAAGTCGAACGCTTAGACGGATTATGCCCCTCTATAGTTGCGCGCTCTCGCTTTCACGCTCGGCTCAGGCGGAACGGGACAATGAGTCATACTTTTTCGTGCGAGCAGCGGACGTTTCACGATTTACAAGAAGTGATCACGTCAAAAAGCGTAACACGTGTTTCTAGCACGTGTCAATATAATAATAGTACATATATCAATATCTCTGAAACTCTTAAATCGTGACGAATAAGGGACTGTTTCCTAAGTTGGAATATACTTAATTTAAATTAAAATATCATCTCGTTATGACTTTTAGAAATAGAAATTTATGGACAAACATACAAGTATACCACACACTTATACATATTTATATATTTCAAGTATTATCCAGTTTCAACAATATGACATTCATACATTTCAAACACATAAACTATATTTTTTAAGTTGGTTAAAATTATTAATATTTACTTAGAAATATTTTTATAAATATTTGGATTTACCGTATTGCAAAAATGATTGATAATTTTCATTTTAGGACAACTTATAATCCCGGCATCCATCACGTCTTATAAGAGTTTCGACGCAGAGCACTCGGTTAGATTAGTTTTATTACGTACAGTACGAGGATACATTCTTGTTAATTTAGTAAGTTTTCTAAGAACATCACTTGCTGATGTTTACTTTGTATCAATGTGCTGAAACACTTTATAAGTAATTTTTTTGTTACGTAATTGGGTACTTCAGTTAATATGAAGGGACTTTATTATGCGAAGTTCTTGTTTGTGATTGAATACAGCTAGGAAAATTACAATAATTCATCACACCTTGTGAAAATCGAACCCACAGACGTCTCAATTCAAAGCAGTACATTTCGTGTCACTTGCTTTATCTAACGTAAATAAAAAAAAGTCACGCTTAATCCATTTCATCACAATGTTTTGAAATTTCCAAATAAAATCTAAGTAAGTACCAACTAAGTACCAACAACTATGATATGACGACACCATAGGATCGATGTCTGTACGTCTGTGAAAACCATTTTACTTGAGATTGCGTTGAGGTATCAATCTGAAATTAATATTAGATATTGATGAGATATTCAGGCTTACAGTTCCTTGGAGCACAGAAATTAAGCTGCTTATACGATGCAGTCAAAATATGATTTATGTATAGTTTTAGGTTATCAAAACCTATAGTGTACAGTTATGAAATTTAAGACGAAGTAAGATGCTACAATATAAATGAAGAAAAAATATGAATAATAAAAATTTATAGAAATAAAAAAAAAACATTACAAGCTTATGTTTGTTGTTCATTTCATACAAAATAAGACCAAATGCCCGCCAACTTAAGTTTTTTTAATTTTATTCCCCGCATTATCAAAGCCTATAAAGTATTTCCCAATCACAATCCTGAAATTGATAGAGACTCCCGGTTAGCGAGGCTGACTCGCGCTTGTTCGGTTTTTTTTTAAATACTCTTAAATAAAAATTCAATCGTATATTTCAAGCGGGCGCACGGGGGCCGCTAATAATATAATAAAAATATTTAAAAACTACCAAAAATAAAATTTTTGTTTGAACTTTGTTATTTAAAACACCTACTGTTTGTTCACGACTCACGAGTCACGCCTCAGTAATAATATAGGATTCAATTCCAACACATTAAATTCTATTGAATCATGGTATTTCGTCGGGTCACATTTTGAATAAGGCTTTTGCGGATGATTAACCCCGTGCGAGGGTGTTGTTCCATGCATGAGTGGATGGCACATACATAAATATTGTAGGGACGAAGTGTCGAATCATTTCAACTTTCATGTATGAAATAAGAGATGTAATATTTATTATATTTTATTATAAATTAATCTTTACTTTTTTGTATTTTTTCAAATGACAAATAATGTAATTCTTAAAATTAATGTATATATATATATGTGTAGTGTTTTTAAGATATTGAGCATATACGATATATTTTTTCCAAATTCCACGCACCGTCCTATATCGAGATTGATAGCATGTAAGTAACGAAACTCAACACCTGAAAAAGTCGGAAACTCTTCGGAAGTGGGCAACAGAGTGCCATAACACAAGATTCTAATTCTGCCTACCATGTTATATGGAAAAAAGCGTGATATTTTTGATATAGTTCACTTGTGCCACGATTCACAAGGACATTTTTAAAAAACGTAAGAAATATAATTTAGTAAGAATTTGATAAAATCAGTCACAAATCACAATGTATTTATAATGATTTTAATATTATGATAATTATAAATCATTATTGTTTTATTTACTAAACAAACTATTTACCTTTACCCTCCCACCACATTTAAAATATGAAAATGGATGAAAAAAAAGAAACATCTCAAAGCTGATGAAACATCGGTCACGTTTTATATCGGAATGATCGATGGCACTTCATAAAATATCGCCAGTTTCCAAATGGGAACCTATCAATCTTTTCCACTAAACGTACTAAAACATATTAGGGATATTACTTTTGAAGGAAACAATTGCTCTAATACTCTATACTTAGGAGTCGTAAAATCTGTCATTTTTTTTTTTTTTATGGAAAAGACACGGCAAACGAGCGTGCGAGTCACCTGATGGTAAGTGATTACCGCCGCCCACGACCCCGTGCAACCCCAGAGGAGTTACAGGTGCGTTGCCGGCCTGTAAGGTGGGTTGGGCGCCGGGGCCCGGCATTACCTGATGCGAAACGCAGTGGCATAAAGCCACTACTTCACGCCGGTTTTAAACGCCGGGGGTGGTAATGATCCGGTCGAGTCTGCCCATGCGTGTTGCCATTGCTGGCGACGTGACTCTACCACACGTACTTTAGTCGCCTCTTACGACACCACCAGTACCAGGATGATCCTATTCTAGGCCGGGATCACACGGCACAAGTGGTAGATTTTATAAGAGGTAGATTTATTACCGAATATATATTTTTTTAACTTAAATTTGTTATATTATTTCAATTTAAGTTTAAAGTAGTAAATTGTCCTCGAAGTTAATACTTTCGTTCTGTATATGTTTTTAATATTTCAGAATAAGGTTTTTTTGATGATTTCCGTCAATATATCAATGAGGTTTATAATTAATTATAAATTAGGATATTTTTTTTAATCAATGTTTCTGTCATGTTTCAAATCTTCTAAATCTAAGCTTCATTTTAAAAATAGTGTTTGTATATCATTGCCGATAGAAAACGCTATTTAAACTTCTGACTATAAACTTGACGACTGACGGTTCGATTCCAATTCGGGGTAATAATGATTTTCTTTTCTTCGCTCTGGTAGCATATTAGGGCGCAGCATTGAGTTCCCCCACTCGACATCTTAAAAACAGGCGGAATGAGAGCAACAAGTTGTCTTAAAACTAAATCCTTTCAGCCTACAATGCTATATGTGAAATACAGCGTAAATCTAATAAAAATTTGTAAAACTAAGAAGTAAAAAAACTGATTACAACGTATACTCAGACTTCTTATTAAAAACAAATCAAATAAGGTCAAACTCGATAGGATTACGTTGAATCTTCCATTGACTTTCCAGTTCCATCATCAGATCAGTTCACTGTCACCATAATATTGCATTGTCATCTGACATGTCTATGCAGAAATTAAGCTCAACCGGACATTAAGTGGAAAATTGTGGATTTAGTGAGTGGAAAATGGTTTGCAAGAATTTAAAACAAAAGTTACCTTACTTATATACAAACCTGTCAAGTTAAATAAAAGCTTCTAATAGTGCAATAATTCCACAAAACATTCTAAGCTTCAGGTACCATTAGTATTTGTACAGAGAGAATAATATTTCAGCAACCTCAATACAAACCTTTAATTGAATCATAAGTGAGTTGAGTAAATTGTAAAAAGTACGACATCCTAAGAAAAACGTCGTTGAAATATTAAACGCAATCTTTCTAGTATGGAAGTCGACTGCGCCCTATAGCTATTTATTCTACGAGGCAAATGACCGAGTTGTAGGTATATAAAGATGAAAAATGAATATTATTATATGTTTAGAATTCTTATAATATATTTAGGACGCGCGTCTTCACTTTTTTTTATTTTTACAATAGATTGAAAGTAAACTGTGATTTAAACTTAATTTAATGTTCATAATTATGCTTTTGTGGCGAAATGTCAGCAGTTTTTGTGACTCTAAGCAAAACGGTTGTGGGTCAAGACTCAATTCCTAATCGGGGAAATTAATTATTACATATTTTCATTTCGTCGCTCTGGTTAAAAGTAATGCGCAATACAATGCGAGAAAATACGACTTTAAAATTTAGAATGGAAAATCTCTTTTTTTTTGTATAATATTTATATATATTATACAAAGGAATTTCAAGAAATCCTCTCTTAGCACTCTACAAAATTTTCAACTTTCTAAGTCCAGCAGTTTTATCTGTGGGTGGGTGTCTGTCAGTCAGGAAAAGTTTTATAAAGGTTAACACGCAAACTCGAACTTCATTTAAATTTATATTATATATATAAAAACATATAAATTTATATTATATATATAAAAAGAATTACAGAAGTATCTATATAAAAACAGATAAAAAGGGCCAAGAGTAAAATAATCGTCATTTAGTCTTATTTATAATCGTCACACAAACCTACTAACCTACACAAGAATTGAACCCACATCACAACAGCCATGAAAAGAGTCATTAGAACGATTTAACAAAATTCATATACCTTCATTACACAAACATACGATATAAAACCCACTTAGCATTCACAAATCGTTTTACTTTTTGTCCTAAACTACTTATATATCTACTACTTAACAAAAAGTAAATAAATCAGCTTCACGCCCACAGCTGGGTAGGCAGAGGTAACCTAGTATTCCTCCGTTCAGACACTCCGTTCCCTATTTTCCGTCGAATTTTGAAAAAATTGCGTTTTGAGTGGTGGAACTCAACGCCGCGCTTTACCTCGACACCAGAGCGGAGAAATGAAAACATTTTCATTTATATTTACAAAAATGTATTTATTTATAAAAATATATATAATTATATCGCATTTGTTATTCTAACGACAAAAACATCAATAAAACAACGCGCCCCAGCAGCCGGAGTTAATAAATCTCAGCAAATGTAAAAGTTATACGAAATCTTGAGTTCCGTGTGAAATATGTGTGAGGAAATTGAATTCCGGCCGCGCCAGCTACTTTGTCAAACGGCGCCTTTGGAAAATGATTACGGTTTTTTTGTATGGTAAGTGACCCGCAGTGTGCCAATATTAACGAAATGGTTCAGAAAAACTATTATATACATATATGGTAATATATGAAACTGAAGAGTTAGATTGATTGTACACGCTAATCTCAGTAACTACTGGTACGAATGGAAAAATCTTCTTTTATCGGGTCTTCTTTTATCTTTTAACATTGTGTAATGTGCCTATAGCCGGATAGTCGCGTCACGTATATCTTGGATGGTTATAATGTGTTATGTATCATACATATTCAATCAATATAAGTAGTCGTGGCGCAGTGTCATAAGCATGGGTTCGATTCTCACACGAGAAAATGTAATATTTAATATTTTAGAAGCCGTCGTGGCGCAGGTGCATAAGAGTGTGACTAAAACGCAGCGGAAGTGAGGTTCCATCCCTACTCGAAAAAATTAAATATTTATTTAAATGTATACTTTTACTTTTTTCTTTCTGCTGTTGAGGCATTGCGTGGCGTTGAGTTCTGCCACTCAAAAAAAAATGGAGAACGGAGTGCTTTAAAATTAGGCTCCCTCTACCTACCCCGCTGTTTGCGGAATGCAATTTGAGGCTAATTTTGGATTACCTGGCTCTGGAAACGAAACAAAGACTGAAAAATCGGTATGCTAACTGCTTAGGAAGTGAACAACACTACTACACTACAATAAATACATATATAAAAAGCGGAAATTTAATTTAAAATATTCATAACCCATTTACTAATACTTTTCTGCAGAACCATATAGCCGCGTTCTTTGGCAAGGTTCACTTCGCCAAATTTACTGCTTTTGCGTGTAATATATTCACAACAGAGCATTGCGCTTGTTTGTACTGTTTCAAGTAATTATAGAGGCCAGTCGTGGCGCAAGAGCACAAGCATATGACTGTAAATACGACAGGTTGTGGATTCGATTCCCACTTAATGAAATGAAATATTGAATATTTCCATTTTTTCGCTCTGGTATCGAGGCAAAGTGCGGCGTAGAGTTCAACTCATTATTCAGTGCCTCCATAATTCGGCGGCAAATGTAGATGCAGATCGAAAGTGTCCTAATCGGAATAGAGTGTCTTAACACTAGATTTCAACTTTCCTTTGCCTACCCTGCTATGTACGATATACAGCGTGAAGCTAAAAAAGGAATTTTAGAGTTAGTAACCAATATAGTAGAGTCACTAGGACCGTGTCTCAGTGTAAGTCTAAGTAGTTGCTGGTTCGGGCACGGGGCAGTCATAAAACGCGGCGTTGTGATCGCCATTCAACACTCAGGATCCCTGACATTGTTGGAAAATGAACCAAGTCTTATACCTCAAATCTTTTTGTCCCTAGCAGGTATGGGGAGACGTGGGCAAGACTTCAAAATTTTGGTACAGTCTAAAAGTTCAATATTTTTTTTTATTTTAACCTATATTGGTCCTAATTATCCTATTTTACTTACCTAGATTATTCCATACGCTCAACAAAAAGAAAAATATACAATACAAAAATATTTATTAGCAAATGAAAAAAACATACTTATACTTCCTTCTTTGATATTTAAAAAATATTCAATCTCCCATTCCTATCAGTTGGACAAACTTCAAGAACAAGTCTATTATGGAAGTGTAAAGAAAATACGCTGCAATCGCATAATCGTCTTCACCCAATTCTATCGCTCTACCTCCTAGTACCATTTGTAGTTCCATTATCAACATCTATAAAAAAATAAGATATAAAAAAATCGCAAAGAGCGGCGTTAAACTGCGCCACTTACCACGAACTGCCTCTAGAATTCGATGGAAAATGAGGACAGAATATCTTAATGGATAACGGGGTGTCTAAAGACTAGGTTCCGAGGTTCCATCTGCATATCCTGCTATGTAACATACAGTGTAAGTCGCGGCATAGCGTGTAGAGTGGCGGAAATCAACGCCGCGTTTTGCCTCGAGGAAATGAAAATTTAAAATTTATTCACTCACACCTGTGGGAATCACACAAATGTAGCTGTAACAGTCACGTTTCAACACATTTTCAACTTACCGCAACGTTTATAAGAGCTCCGACAAACAACAATACAATCTGCAACGGCCTGTAGTGTATTTTGAAAATGAACATCGCCATCCATACCATGAAAGATATAACTATGAACACAACGGATATAGCCACAACGTAAATATAAAATTTTGTAAAATCAAACTGAAAAATAAACGTACAAATTGTTAAATTTCGTAAAAAATTATGTCTAATATAAAAAATAGGTAAAATTAATTTTAAAAAGGCAGATGAAACCTGGGAACCGTGAAAACAATTCTGGTTCCCACTTTCCGCTGAATTCAGGAGGTATTGCGTGTGACATAGTTCAACGCCGCATGGGCGCAATCTGGTGTAACACAATCTGCCGCGTTTAAGCACCAAAAATTGCAATTGCATTTCCGACTGTCGTCGTTAAAAATAAAGAGAAACAGCATTGCATAATAAAGTTTCTTCAAGTGTAAATCAAACTTACGACCAAACGTTCACGATTTATAACAATAACGACTGCATGGAATAGTGCAATACAAAACGTAATTATTTCAATGATATATGTATTTTATTATCGATCGCTTTGTAAAATAATTTCTAAGTTAAAGTGCCATATATAATTCTTATTTTCTAATAAATTATAAATTCAGCAGCTTCTCGCTTTTTCCCCCATAGCAGGATAGACCGAGTGAACATAATGTTCACATTCCATTATCGCCTAATTTTCAAGACATTGTGAGTTAATTGGCAGAACTAAACACCGCGCTTTTTATATTAAAGCGTGGAAGTGAAAATAATTGAAATATGTAATAATTTTCCATTTAGAAATGGAACCCAAAGTCATCGCCTTGACAGTCGAACATCTCCATTTGGTCCACGACGGTCTCTAATTATCCATTTACGAAAAAAATTATTAAAGGTTCAAATGAGAACAAAAGATCCATTCATATCATCGTAAGAAATATTAAAAATTACAAAATTGATGTCTATCAAAGGCCAAAACAATGGCCGCGATTTTGAATACCTACCTACTAGGGGGATGAATTATTTTCTATTCAGGTAAGATAAAGAGCGGCGTTAAGTTCCGCCACTTAATACTCATAAAGGAATTTCTACGCGTATAACGAATATTGATAATTTTATACTTACACTAGAACAGGCCAACAAAATACAAACTAAGACTGTCGCAGCCGTAGCGGCGAGGGCGTACACCAAAATATGCGTTTTATATCTAATGGTAATAACAGTTACTAAATTGCTCATGGCTACAACCTAAAAAATGGAGTAATTCTAAATACATATTCAGTTAGTTTTACACTGTATTCTGTACATAATAGGGTAGACAGAGGGAACCTTGTAACCTAGTGTTCATACACTCCGTTTCCATTACCCACTCTCCGCCTAATTATGGAAGCATTGCATATTAAGTAGCGGAATTATTAAAAATTCAACGTAAAAACATATAATATAAGAAATCATATTAAATTTTCAAATATGTTTAAGACATATGTGAAATAAATATTCAAATAATCAAAGTCAAAATGTTAATAAAGTAAATAATAAAAATAAATCGATCATCTTACCACCAAAGCAAGAAATACAAAGTTACAAGGAGGTCTTCGTGCCGACTCTACACACATCAATGCACAGTTCATTGCACATAAAAAAATCCTAAAAAGTAATATAAGAATTAAGAATTCGTTTTAATTATTGTCTGTCTGTCCATAAATAAATTCTACACAGATTTTTTCTTTAATAAAATTTCGCATTGTATTCTGCTTATGCCGATATAGGCAAAGGGCATATAATGTTAATTCATTCCATCCCAACTTACAAACTTACCTTACTTACAATTTTCGAGACGTTGTGTATCAAGTGGTGAAATATACGCCGCGTTTTGTCTTGTTACTAGAGCGAGGAATTGAGAGCAATTAATTCCCGCGAGTGGAAATCGAACCCACAACCGTCATGTTTACGGTTAAACGCCTCGACGCGATGGCTTCAAACATAATAATTATTAATATTTCTATTTACTTTGTATATATTACTTATCTTACCGAAATATGAACTTAGGACTATTATTTTAAGACAATATTACTTAACTTCACTCTTAATTCCCCAATATAGTAGAGACATTGAAACATGGCTAACGCATCCCAACACCGCGCTTTGTCTTACCAAAATGGAGATATGAAAATAATTCATAACCCCGAGTGGAGATCGAACCCACGGACATCACGCTTACAATCAACACTGTCCCACTGTGCTACGACGACTGTACTTTTAATAGAATAACTAATACTAACATAATTTGGGAGACTTTTTATACTCACATGGCTGCAATGAGTATTATTAATGCATATTGTAAGTAAAATCTTTTCAAGTCAGGTCTAAAATTGAAAATAAAAATTAGTTGAAGGAAAATAAGCCTTCATTGGCCTTCGTAGGCAACACGTCTAAAGTGGATGAAACCAACGCTTTGTGTTAAATGAAATTTACACGCTAGTTCTGGCGTCAGTTCAATGTATTACTGTTGTCAAAATGATGTGAAACTGACTGACTGACAGCGCAGACTGATGGACTGATCATACAGAATTATGGATATTTAAGTATTTTAATATTTTTTGTCTTCGTCGGCTCCTGCGCCACCCTCAACATCCCCTTCTCAACCATTGGCCCCAGAGGAAGAATTTATTCTTACTTTAGAAATGATACAATAGGTATCTGTGGGATAATTGGAATCCCGTTGAGTGTTGTGATTTTTTTTTCTCAGCCATACATACCGGTATGAGCGTGTAACCTCCGTCTTACTAGACCGGTCTATTCGTAAAATAAGTCGTAAATTCGTATTACTTGTATATGACATAAAGGATTGATATAATACCTAATTATTAAGACATTGATAATAACTTTATTAATTTCTTTATTTTTTTATTAATTTCTTTTTTTTAAAGCTTCACACTGTATCCCGCATACAGCAAAGTAGGCAGAGGGGAACCTAGTGTTAAGACACTCCGTTACCCCCTTTCTGCCGAATTCTGGCGGCATTGCGTGTTGATTGGCAGAGCTCAACGCCGCGCTTTTGCCGCGACACCAGCGAAGAAATAGAAATATAAATTTAAGTAAATATTTCATCTCCTCGAGTGGGGATTGAATACATAACCAGTCGGTTTAACAGTCACACTTTGTACCCCTGCGCCACAACTGGCGTCTAATGTCTGAATAATTTGGTATTATGTCAATTACCTGAATTATGGCAATGCCTCCAGAATTCGGTGTTATCACCAAATTGCCTGTTGAGTGGCGGAACTCAACGCTGCGAATTGCCTTAATACCAGAGTGAAGAAATGTAAATAAGAAATATTTAATTTCCTCGAGTGAGAATCGAATCCACAACCTGTCCGTTTACAGTCACAGTTTACAATCGTTGTTTTTACTTACGTCATCATGACCGTTATAGCATAAGCTGCAGTGAGAAGAAGCATAACCATCAATATGACGAAAACCAACTTTACAAATGCGTTTCGGGTTTGTGGGTCGTAGTTCAAAGGTTCACCTGCCGGTTCAAAGTTCCCACCTCCGAGACCCTCTCTCCCGAAACTTTGTTTTGGACCCCTCACTTGGTCCTGATCAGTATAAGCTTAAAAAATATATGATGATTCAAATTAAAATGATAATAATTTTTCACATTGCTTAGACTATGTACATAAATAGGCAGTAAGTTGGGTCTTTAAAATCCTGCTGACATGAATAGTACATGAATTATGGGATAGGATTCATGTATATATATATATATATATATATATATATATATATATATATATATATATATATATATATATATATATATATATATATATACATGAATCCTATCCGTGTGTGTGTGTGTGTGTTTTATACAATACTACAAGAATGAAGAGAATCATGCCATGCTATTTATACGTTAATTTGTTTCTGTAAGGTTTTTGGAAATTGCTCTCTTAATACTGCCCTCTCCATTCTATTGAAGTGTAGTAGTAGTACTAATACGAGTACTCGTCATATACTCGTAGATTGATATTTATTATTTGTTACCTTTATTATATTGTACCCAATGTGTGCCCTTATCTAATTGCTTATTGTCGTGATGGATCACTGTATTCATTTGTTGTATTACAAACGAGCTTACAACATGCTCAGTATTAACATTCAATGCTTCATCTTTATCTAATATATGTGTGACATTTATTTCTTGATCTAGATTAGTTTTATCTAAATTATCTTTATTCTCTACTTTCTCCTCAATATTAATAGTCGTTTCCGCCTTTTCATCTTTTCTTGTTTCTTGTCCTGGTACAAGGATATCTTTAGTGTCTCTCATTCGTTTGATATATTTTGCTTATTAATCCAAATCAAATTATCATGTGTATGTGTATCGTTTACGATACCTTAAAAAATATATCAAAAGTGACTAACCTACGTCAATTTCTTCTGTCACAATTCCTAAGTGTCATAAAACTTTTTTTTTTATTTAAATAGAGAATTTATGTTATACATATGTATTCTTGTTTATTCCATTTCCATATGAAGAATGTGTATATTTCGAAGTTTTAAAGGTTTTTTTGATTTCGTATACAGAAAAAATATAAGAGAACCAAAAACATCATCTTTATTATTATACAATTTTCGTAATTTTCTAATTATAAATCACAACAACTATTATGAAACAAAATATAGTGCCAAATATAGGGCCAAATTAAATCGGATTTTCTCTTTATAATTTAAACAGTAGATAAATATATCTTTTTTCGTCACACATTATCTCGCAAATAACAAGATAGGCCGAGAGTTACCGAGGGTTAGGACACTACATCTCCACGCACCGCCCAATTTTCGGAACATTACATATATTATTATATATAACACAATTATAATACCAAGTGTCCGTCAGACAACGCGTAGCCGAAATCACGTAGCGTAAGCACTAAGCTGAAACTTGGCATATACACACTTTGACAAGTATAGAAGAGCACTAAAAAGGGATATCACGAAATTTTTAGAGGAACGTGCTCGAAAAGGGAGTTGCGGATAACGATTTGTTTTACAACAACACAACTTCATGTTTTCTCCCCCACTACAAGAACACAATGTTCAGTACCTTTCTTTTTGAGTGGCAGAACTTGCCGCGATTTGTCTTCTCATTTCCGCGAAAAGGAATCGAATACACAACCGTAGCTTTTACAGTCAGACAGCTTGTATTGACAGTTACGCAGGTTATTGAATCTTGAGACCTTCTAATTCAAGCTGTAAGAATACCATTAGACATCAAGATGGTCGGCTAAATGAATGGAGAATATAAAGGAAAAGTATCCATACGTTTCTATATAAATGTTTTGAAGGCATCTGGCATTGCGCCAATACAATATCAGCCAGGACCTGCTTGTATCAAATATGTTATCCAGTGTAAATATATATATGTGGAATTTGTTTCAATTCATATGTATAATTTATTTTTTAGCTTCACACTGTATTCCCCACATAGAGTCGCAGAGTAGGCAGAGGGAACCTAGTGTTTCGGCACTCCGTTGTCTATTTTCCACCGAATTCTGGAGGCATTGCGTGTTGAGTGGCGGGACTCAAGAATGCCTCTTTGCCGACATCAGGGCTAAGAAAGTTAAAGTATTAAATACTACATTTGCTCTATTAGGAAACCGCCCAAGTGTGGAATCTTTTTATCAGCTTCATCCTGTATCCACAAACAGCAGGGTAGGCAGAGGAAACCTAGCGTTAAGACAGGAGGCAGGACGCAGGCATTGCGCGTTGAGTGGCGGAGCTCAACGCCGCTCTTTGCCTCGACACCAGAGTGAAGAAATGGAAGTATAAATTTAAATAAATATTTAATTGCCTCGAGTGGGGATCGAACCCACAACCGTCGCGTTACAATCATACCCTTGCTCCGCTGGGCCACGACGTCAGCAAGTGTGGAATAATACTTTAAAAAAAAAATTAAATATCTATACTTCTTTCTATATGTATTTAGAGCGGAAATTTTTTTTTTGGTTGAACGTGCCAATCTCAAGAACTACTGGTGCAAACTAAAAAAATAATTTGTGTTGAATAATCCATCTTTTGAAGACATAGGACTATAGTTGTATACACGCTAAGACAATAAGAATTATTGCAAAAACAGAAGAGTTTCAGGTCTTCCATTGTGTTTTTCATATTATAAGACGGAACAGCTTTATGCGGAAAATATATAAATCTAAAAACAACTAATCAAATCAGATATACATATGAGATACGTTATGATATTATTTATAAAACTTGATTCATTCTTCAAAAGCGTAAATTTATCCGTAAAAACTAGTCTGGGATCAATTGAAGTTAAGAATTTGTTTGGTTTAACGCAATAATCTCAAGAACTACTCATCGTAATCAAATAATATTCATTATTATTGGATAGTTGGATTCAATATTTTATACTTTTCTTTCATCGTTGTGGTGTCGAGACCCTATTGTTTCGTCATATTACCATATCGAGGAAAATTAAGATATCATAAATATAATTTCCTCAAGCTAGAATCACTCAATAACGTTTGTCGAGTCATCGTCGAATTTACAATAAAAAAAATATCTTGTTATCAACAAAATAACATATTTATCTAAGCAATTATACGATAATCTAGACTTTCCGTTTCCACAATACATTAGATAGCGAGACTAGGATTAGCTAGGATTGAACTATATATATTCTTTTTCATTTAGATTTAAACTTAAATGTATAGGGTTTCTAAGTTAAATACATTTGTAATATGAAGTGGAGCTTAAATCGTAAATACGATTAGAGTATACAAATCGATCTGCAAAACGTGAAAAATCACTATTAAATATTGTTAAAGTTATTTGGGCTTTATAAAAATTGCATTATTTTTTTTATAAATCATTAACTATTATATCGTTAATATTAATACTGATCCAGAGGCCAGTCAGGGCGCGGAGGCACAAAGTGTGCAAAATCCACTGATTGTGGATTCGATCCCCACTCGAGGACATTAAATATTCATATAAATTTAGATTTTCATATCTTCGCTCTGGTGTCGAGGCAAAGCGCGGCGTTGAGTTCTGCCACTCAACACGCAATGCCTCCAGATTTCGGCGGAAAGCGGGGAATGGAGTGTCTTAACACTAGGTTTCCCCTGCCTACGCTGCTGTGTGCGGGATTTTAATAGTAATTCATAATCAATTTGGATGACACAAATAGTTTTATCTGCGACTTTGCATGCTTGGCCAAATGTAATGAGACCTATTGGTTGTAGTATGATATAATAATATGTATTACATTAAATGGCGGAACCCAACGCCGCTTTATCTTCTCGTCAATGATGTATTCCCCCGAATAGAAATGAAAACCACCACCGTAGCGTTAACAGTCAGACGCTGTGCTACGAAGACGTCGATATTAATAACAAATTTGTTTCTAAGCAAAATGTCGTATTTCAGTCACATGCTTACTTGTTTTCATTCATATATTCACACTCTTCTGGAGTGCAGTTTAAAATATTCAGAGCGACCATATAAATTTGTTCGCTTGTATTTTTTTCTGTGTCACGGAAAAATTATTTTATGGTTTTTTATTACCTTCTATAACTTTAACGATTAACTTACAATATTGACAGAACAAGGGTCTCTTGATATCTTAATTATATCAGAGAATATGACAGAGATAGAGGCCATCGTGGTGCAGTGGAACAGTGAAGGTTGTGAGGTCGATGTCCATTGGAAAAAAAAATTGTGTCTATGCTTTGAATATATACTTGATTTCCGCTACTCAATACGCATTGTCTTGACAAAAAATAATTGTCTTGACGGGCGATGGAAAAGCAATGCAGTGTCTTGTCACTAAGTTCTCTCTGCCGTTCTACTATATGCGAAGCGTGAATCTAAGTAAATCTACATAATTTATATTTAAAAATTTAATTTATATTTAAAAATTTAATTTATATTTAAAAATTTAATTTATATTTAAAAATTTAATTTTTAAATATACATAATGTATATATTTTCAAAGAATAAGAGATTTTTTTTACATTTTTAACGTGTTATTCCACACTTTGGAAAGAAAAATAACTGGTGGAAACCCACCAGGAGGCGCGGGTTTGAATTCTGCTACGTTAAATTTTATACGCTTTCGAAATAAGTAGAAGATAAGAATATATTTTCTGAATACTAAACATTACATTTGTTAAGAAATTCCATTCTACACATTAAATGACATAAACTGTCCGTATTTAAAGAAAAAAATTAACAGATTCTCAATTTTTTAAACCCACACAAGGTTTTTTTTTAATTAGTCAACATTTTGGGAATGTCGTAATTAACTTGAATTTGAGTTAAGTTTGCTTTTATATTTAAACATGAGATTTCGAAGTGCTTTCGTTAAGTAATAGTAAATATTCTTAGTTTGCCATTAACTTTTGGGAAATAAAGCATATTTTCATCATCGCATACTAGGGGGTAATGGATTCGATTTTCACAACTTGTAACAAATTGTAGTCACATTTTTTATTCTATTATTTGATTAAACAGAAAAGTTAATACGAAATTTTATTCCCAAAAAAGGTGGAAACCAAACAACCAGATAACCAGATAACATTCTATAATAATATATATCTACAGGTATGAGTATTTTTTTCACAACTCGTGCGTAACTCACAATATATATTTATATTTAAATACTAGAATAAATACTATTTTAAAACTTACTTAAAAATAAATGACGATCCTGAACGGAACTAAGCAATATCCAGTGATATAATATTTTTTTATTAGCTTAACACTACATTCCCCATGTAGCAGAGTTGAAGAGAGGGAGAGAGAGAGAGAGAGAGGGAAACTAGGGTTAAAACTTTAGTCAATTTTCGAGACATATTGTGAACTTTACGTTCTTACCAGATCGTTTGAATGGAAATAATTCATCCCTCAAATTGTAATCAAACCCATAACTGTTGTGTTTTACAGTCTAAACGCTGTCCCACTACGCCACGACGGCGTAACTCCCGATATATTAAAATATTTAAAAGAAAAAAAATATATATTTAAAAGAAAAAAAAAAAAATTAAGTTTATTCCAAAATTCCAATAAATACCAATCGTATTCCCAAGATACAAACAGAATATGGGAAATGGCATCGGAATATTAAAGAGATTCTTGAATTTTCCGATTACGTGCAAATATTGCATTAGGGAGAGTGACCTAGATGTAGAGCAACGACCAATACGTTACTTAAGCGTCGCCAGCTATAACGACACGATTTTATTTTATATTTACATAGTCCACACCTAACAAATGAGGCTGTCGTGGCGTAAGGGCAGACTATTCCCACTAGTGGGATTAAAATGCTATATTTTTATTTCCTTGATGAATTTTGAAGAATCCTTTGCTAGTTGTTTTTCCCACTCCTTAACATATAGATACCATGTTAAATTAAAAATTTCTAAGTCCACTAGTTTTGGCAGTGCGTGGTATGTCAGTTTAAGATTTATATTTATAATTGAAACAAGTAATAGAAAACGTAGAATGGCGTTGCGAAGTAACAATAAATAAAGTGGATGTTTCCAACAAATAACACTATACCTACCTTACTTTACACATTGTAAGTATCGTTTACTTTAAAATCTTTTGTTCGAAATGATGTAGTACGTTACACTATTATTTACGTAATACCAATAAAGTTTAAAGTTCGTACTATTAAACTTATATTTTCTATCTATTTATATATTATATACTATAGATTCCAGTCGTGACGCAGGGGCACTAAGTGTTAACAAGACTAGTTGTGGATTCGATCCCCACTCAGGATAACAAAATATTTACTTAAACGTATATTTGTATTTTTTCGCTCTGGCGTGGAGGCAAAGTGCGGCGTTAAGATCCTGCTGTATGCGTGATACATATATATGAATTATTCTTCTTGGGAATCGTACACAGAACCATCGCATAAACAGTCATAACTGACCCATTGCGCCATATTAGCATCACAAAAAAAAATGTTATAATGCAAACTGTAAAATACAGCTTAATAATAAACGTACTCGTTATTCAAACACAAAACCGATAACATAGATTTAGATGGCCATTGTATAACAATTTGCGCTCAAGTTAACAAAGGCCTAATGCTATTTATTGTCAACATTATGTTACCGTACTAATTAATAGTAACCGTTAAATAAAAATACTCATATAATTCGTATATATATACAGTGTAACGTGGATCAACGGTTGTCTATGGGTCCCAGAGGACCTCAGTACCTATTATTTATAGCTTTACTTGAGAATTGATTTTTTTTAATTTTTTGAAAAAAAATTGGCAAATACAGCCCGACTGCTAGATCTGCCCTCATGACTTTTTTCCTCCATATAAGACGTATAATAGTTATAAACTATCGATTCATAAATTTTGGAAATAACATATTAGTAGTAAGAAGGCCTTTAAGGCGCCACCGCGGCGTTGAGTTCTGCCACTCAACACGCAATGCCTCCAGATTTCGGCAGAAAGTGGCGAACCGAGTGTCTTAACACTAGGTTCCCTCTGCCTACCCTGCTGTGTGCGGGATACAGCGTGAAGCTCATTTATTTTTTTTAAAGGCCTTTAAGAATAACACTATGAAACACACAAAAAGTAGGAAACAAAAAATAACTTGCAACCAAATTTCCTTCCATACTTCGTAAACGGTTAAAGTCCAGGCTGAAGGTGGAAGGCAAAAAATTATCTGGTCATTTCGCGAGACATAAATACAAGGTAAGCACTAAATTCACTGTAATCCTCGGTGACACTATCTGAGCAAGGTGCGAGACTAACCACCGTTTACACGCTTGTTTTATTGTTAGGGCTTGCGACGTAGTGGAACTGAGTAAATGAATTTGAAAATCGTATTGTGGTGGCATATCGTGGGTTCGATTCAGGGGCATAAATTATTTTAAGCCGTTTTTCGCAGTTTTTAAAAGTGGAAAGGAAATATCTTAACAGTAGTTTCTCTCCGCCTATCACGCTGTATATGGGAAAAGATTTGAAGAAATTCGGATATAGGCTTTAAATGCATTATATAAGTATAACTAAACAACTGATTGATATCGTATACTATAATATTTGTTTCTCTTTCTGCCTCAATTTAACAGACTATATTTGATAATCAACGACACACACAATATTGATGTTAATTATACAGTTCTAATATTCTTCTATTGTCTACTTAAAAAAAGAATAAAAATAATCATAACAAAAATTCGCAAATCTGTGTCTACACTTGGAAAATATATAAGCAAAATTGTTATTTAGGGCATTTAGCAATGTAGTAGAACCCAAAATAATGTTATTTTTTATTTCTTGTCTGTTTTTCAACAAATAATGCAACTGAATATTATTATTTTTCTTGCAATTTTATATTTTAACCTATCTAATGCAGGGAAGGCATAAAAAAATAATTTCAAGACACTGCGCTTTCCATTTTACGTCCGATTTCAAATATTATCTTTTTTAGAAAACGTAAAAAAAAAAGAAAGAGAGCATGTATGACAGAGGACGAGGCGAAAGAGGTATGTAGAGTCCGTGAGATTTGGCGTTCCCTCTGACTACCCCGCTATAGATAAAGCGTGAAGCTAAGTTAAGTTAAAAAAAATTGTGTAAAAATTTATACATATTGCTGTATGTAAAAAATATTTTATTCCTGATTGTGATGATTAACGTGTGATTTAATGACATTGCGTTAAGTGACGATACTCAAATAGCACGCTTTATTTTTAAGGGCTGAGATATAAAAAAAACTTTTGAGAATTCTTAACATAATCGCGTTTACCGTCATTCTGTCCCACGTGTGTACATTTTAAGACTAAAATGTTACAAATCTATAAAAAATATATAAAGAAAATCAAAAATAAGAGATTCAAAAATAAGAACATAACCGTCAATTTTCAATACACAATTAAACTTAGCATAGTGAGCTTTTTAAAATTGATTATATTCCCATTATGCGCCTGGATTCGTTACAACGGCCCCGCTATTTAACTAACGAAGTATCTTTTGTCACTTTGTAACGGGATTCGGTCTCATTTTTCAAATCTTTTATCTCTTTCCATTCACATTTTCTCCTCTTTGTCATTTTAATTGACGCCATTTAGAATAGTGAGGCTGTTTCGGGAAGGATGAAACCATAATTTATCAGTGTCACGGTTGTAATGTAATATATATTAGCTTATAAGTATATTTAACTCGCCTTTTGACCGGATTTTTCAATTTTACAATAACTTTGATTATTTATCATATAAGCTTTAACATTTATTTTATAATTAAAATATCATAAATATATTTTATCGTAAATCTATATACAATATATATAAATATGTATATATTCACATATGTGTACACAAATGCGATACACATATACAAATAAATGCTTGCAAATGTATCAAACTAAAACAAAATTATATATGCTATATTTATACATTTTTAAGTTGTTGTGGATGAGCCCACGAAAATTTCTGAGTTTGTACTACCAATTTATTATCGAAATGAAAAATCGATATGATGACTCGAAATGAATTGAATATTTGTGTCTTACCTTCAAATTTATTTTAGCTTGTGGAGTAGCAACGTGCGCAGGTATACAGCTAGTTCAAGTAACAAAATACAATCAATATTAAAGTTGCGTTGCCGCGTTGATGTCCGCCACTCATCGCACAATGCCTGAAGAATTCGGCGGACAATTGGAAACGGAATGTTTTAACAATAGATTCCTTCTGTGTGCCCTGCTTTATGCGGGATACAGCGTGAAGCTAACAAAACATAACATAAAATTTCCCTCTAATGAATTCGGTAATACTATATTTCAAAATGAAATAAAGTTAACTGTCCCCGTAACAAGTCTTACAAGGACAATTGAGTTACAATATCCCGAACCTGTTTCATTATAATTTTATTTCACGCAATTTACGATTTTTTGAGAGATTATTTTGAAACGGTAACAATAGAAAAAAGACAAGAAATACAATATTGAGAGCTGTGACCTAAATAGATATAGTAAGGGCCCAAAGTAGTTTTTTAATTTCTGACTTATTAATTTAATTAGATAAAATATTCTCGTATCCCAAATTTCAATTGTCTGGCAATGTGTCGGTGTCAAAAAGGTAAAGTAATAGAAAACACACTAATAAAGAAATGTATAATAAACTTAAGTAACGTAGTAGATATATAATTAAAATAAAAATAAATTAATTAAATTAGCTTCACGCTGTATTCCGCACACAGCAGGGTAGGCAGAGGGAACCTAGTGTTAAGACACTCCGTTCCCCACTTTCTGCCGAATTTTGGAGGCATTGCGTGTTGAGTAGCAGAACTTAACGCCACGCTTTGCCTCGACACCAAAGCGAAGAAATGAAAATATAAATTTAAGTAAATATTTCATCTCCTCGAGTGGGGATCGAACTCAAAACCAGTCGGTTTTACAGTCACTTTGTGCCACTGCGCCACGACTGGCCTCAATATATATTTAAAATAAATTGTCACTCGTTGAAAGTAAAACTTAACCAGGCTATACCGTTATTTAGTAACAGTTATTTAAGCATATATGATTACAAAATACAGTATGGTGTAGGGAGTAACCTAATTAAATGTTATTAGGGAAAGAAATTATATAAAGTTAAAAATGATCTGGTATAGGAAAATAATAAGCTATTGTTTCTCAAAACTTTCTTAGTTAATCTTCCTCGTCTTGACCAATTCCAGAATAGCCAAAATACTGTATTTAAAAGATAACATTTTATCAGCTTCACGCTCTATCTCGCGCACAGCAGGATAGACAGTTGAAACTAAGTCCTGAGACACCCGGATCCCCACCATCCGCGCAATTTTGAAAACATTGCGTGTTTCTTGCCTTGGTACCAGAGCAAAGAAATGAAAACATAAAAAAATAATAACTCATTTCTCCGATTTTACGCCACGTGAGCCTTAAAACTATTAATCAATAATTTAATCACAATAACTAAATAATATAACCAAAACGTATAATTTAATTTTTTAATAAAATGTATTTTTAAAATAATGTCACGTAACGTTGTCGATGTTCTCCCAAGTTCCTCTCAACATATGTTGGTAGCACTCCCTGCGAACTAGTCTGATAGCATAAGCAAAAGTTTCCACACGAATCTGAAATTGTCCAACAACGTGTACTCAATGGCTGGAAAAAGGAGCTTCGTAACTTTATTCTGCATATACTTTTGTTTATTTCAGATAAATTCAAAAGTATATACATATGTATGTAAAATTTTTGGCCATAGTGGACTGTGATTATAAACGAGGGGGTTGTGGGTTCGATTCACACTAGATTGAGTCGCATTTCTTCGCTCTGGTAATAAAAAAAACTACAATACATGCAATGTGTTGGAAATTCGGCAAATAGAGGGAATCCAGGCAAATAGAGGGAACCTAGGAACATAGTGTTAAAACACTCGGTTCCCATTAAAATACTTCTGTTCACGGAACTGTTACTATAAGATACTGTTACTAGAGCAAGGAAATGAAAAGAATTCCTTCTGCGAGTGGAAACCCACAACCTATCATGCATACAATCGTCGTCGTATTCGATTTTTGGTCAATCTGACCACATTATATTTATATACCTACATTTATTAAGCGTCCAAGAACTCTACCTACATCTAAAAAGTATGGTGAAGCCAAGTTCAATCACGGCACCGAAAAATTATAATACAAAATTTATATTTCAAGGGCCAAGGGATTTGACAAGGTTAAGAGGTTTTTAAATGCTATGAATATCACAGTTGTATTGATTTCTATTGATATATTTCAATAATATAGTTTCTTTATTTCAATTAGGTGTTTGTTCCAAGTAATGGAACTAAAGAGGTCTATATGCGATATAATGCGAATTATATTCAAATGAAAAATATACCTTAAAAAAATTAGAAGCAGATAACGCAGAAGGAAATCATATTAAATCATTGTCGCTCATAAACGAAGTAAATTTTCTTTTAAAGTCACCCCTAAATCTCGGAAGGAGCCTCCCCACAAATTTTGCTCAACTTTTTCAACTGCAAAGGGCAATAAACAAAATTCACAAGATAATAAGAACAATAAAAGCCTCGAGATTGTTCCTAAGCTTTTCTTTGAGTTTAAGAACGGAATATTTTATCACTCCATCCTTAAAGCTTAGACTTAAAAGGTTTTGTAACTTCATTTATAGGACTGTAAATTTGAATCTGTTTGAAGATGTGAAGATTTTCCTATTATACGGCATCTTGTTTGTATATTTTTATTTTATTTAGTAGAGTGTAAACATTTTTAAGCAGGACCCGAACCCGTGCCTCTTGGAAACCATCCAGGCGCTCTAGACATTAAACCATTAACTCTTAACTACGTTGAAATTATAATACGCTTGTTGCAACTTATTAAGGTTATTAGCATAATAGTTCTGATCGTTCGTTCTTCGTATTGTTCTTTCTTCAATATGTAATTAACATTTAAAAACTGTTAAAATTTTACATTTATTATCATTATTGCCGTAATTCTTCCTTCGTTAATTAATTAAACAGGCGGTTGACAGCGCAGGCCGTTATTACGCCGGACGCTCGTTGAAAATTATTTTATTTTCATTTATTTTTGCAAGGTAAGCATTGAATAAGTATGTAGCTATATATCATAATGTTCATACTTTCTTTCCAGTTTTTTAGTATACTGGGTAGTGGAGTTTAACGCCACAATTTTTCTGGAAAAAAGCAGACGTGTGAGTGTTTTATATGTGAACATATCTCTGCAGAGTTTATACCTATAAGCATTGCACCTTAAATACAATATTAAATCGAATATTTTAAATTAAACATCTTTAATTGCTGTAATAAGGAGCACAGCATTACTATTACTGAGACTACTTATATATATATTTTTTTTTTATGGAAAAGACACGGCAAACGAGCGTGCGGGTCACCTGATGGTAAGTGATTACCGCCGCCCACGACCCCGTGCAACCCCAGAGGAGCTACAGGTGCGTTGCCGGCCTTTAAGATGGGTTGGGCGCCGGGGCCCGGCATTACCTGATGCGGAACGCAGTGGCATAAAGCCACTACTTCACGCCGGTTTTAAATGCCGGGGGTGGTAATGATCATGTCGAGTCTGCCCATACGTGTTGCCATTGCTGGCGACGTGACTCTACCACACGTACTTTAGTCGCCTCTTACGACACCACCAGTACCAGGATGATCCTATTCTAGGCCGGGATCACACGGCACAAAACTACTTATATATACTTAAAACAGCGATTCTAAGAGAAATATCTAATGCACATTTAGAAAGTTTTTTTTGTGCGTCCAGATCTAGTGTGGCACAAAAGGATGTCAGTTATATCTCTCAGAGAATGATCATCGAACCTAGAACTAGCTTGCTTAGAAGAAGACAGTGTAGATTCACCATGTTAATGTGTTTGCTAGCTATATGTGCGGGTCGCCGCCGTCGCAAATAAACAAATTCAAATACGAAATATGACCATACTAATTAAAGAATTCTAAATTAATACTTAAATAATCATTTACTAGCATTTAGTTCCTGATATTAGCTCGTTCGACCAAACAAACACTAGCTTCATATTATTACTATAAAAGTTAGAAATAGTAAAAAAATTTTATGTTTCACAAAACAAAAACGAAAGTCGATCATCCAAATCTCCAATTGAAACTATAGAAAAATATAATAGAAACCGATACCGTTCACTCCATACATCTGAGGCCTCCACAATCCACATTACATACGAAACGAGGGTGAAAAACTAATAAAGGAATACCCGTTAAGTGCGTTAAGTCCTTTAGTTAGATCTGAAATGATGGTACGTGCCCAGAATGCCGATCGCGCTCAGGATACCTTACTAAAATTTGATTCCATGAAACGTACTTTGTCTAACTTCGAACATTGTGAAGTCGTTGAATTAATTTTAGTATTCTTTTTTGCCTCACTTTCTGACCAATTCGAGACGTCATGTGTAGCGGAGCTTAACACTGTAGTTTATTGTCGAAAGGAGGAAGTGAAAATTATGAATTCCATTAATTCGTCCGAGTAGTAAAGGAACCAGACGTTGTACCGATGCGTCATAATGACCTAAATTAAATAAGTTAAGTTAAATGGTGACGTTAATATTTACGTATATTAGGCAGATAGGGTTTGCGAACATTCTGTTTTATTTTCTGCCCATACTTTGGTAGGTAATATATCTTTGCGACAACGACCAATGGCACATTACATTGATACTCAGCAGGAAATTGAATTTGAGGCCGTCTTGGTGCAGTGGCACAGCGTGTGACTGTGAATTTTTGTTTCTGGGTTCTATTTCCAATTGGGGAAATGAATGAATTATTAAATATTTTCATTTCCTTGCTCTAGTAAGAACATAAAGCTCATCATTGAGTTGCGCCATACTAAAAATAGAACGGAGAATGCAGTATCCTAACACAAGGTTTCTTCTGTCTCCCATACTGTATGCGGGATATATGCGGCATGAAGCTAAAATCAGTTTTTTAGCCAATAAAAAAAGTTATTATGAACCAGTTGCAGTGTATTGGTCTAAATAGGTTTTAGTTTAGGATTAGTCTCAGCACATTAATTGGATTAAAGTGAGAAATTCATTATTATCATACCATTTTTTTTATATCATTAAAGTTATTTTAATGAAAAAAAATATGTAAATATTTATTATATTTACTTATATATATGACACTAAAAAATAATAGAAACATTCAAATAATATACTGTCCTTACACTTGCATAATGTCAACAGACCGTCTGTCCGCCCTGCTTCGTATAGCCCGTCGTTAGTCCTTCCACCCGAAAAGGGATAGATATATTACCTCATAAACGCCTCAGTAATGGCTATCTAAATCTTAATACTGACTTAATTTAAGATCCATGCCATTTCCTAAGCAGATTGAGCGTCTAATATAGTGTATTTCCATTTAAATGTATTTCCGTAGGCTGCCGTTGTTTGAGGCCATCGTGCCGCAGTAAAAAAAATTTCAAAAATGCTTCTATATTTTGTAATGTACGGGATTAGTTCGGTTAAATAGTGACATTTAAAATATTTTATTTACTATACAATCAAATTTATTAATTAAATAAATTAATAGAGCGATAAGAGAGGTAGGGTGAGACCTCGGTCGACCTTCTAATACACAGTATCAAAGATAAAGGTCGCGAGAAAGGTCACGTAAAAAGCATGAGGACCCCCCGGAGAGCATTTATGTGTGGGTTGATGACAGTGGACGAGGCGAAAGAGGTAGGCAGAGATCATAGCAGTTAGCGCTCTGTTGTCTCTGACTACCACGCTAGGGATACAGCGTGAAACTAAGTTAAGGTAAATAAAATATAAATATATAGAATAAGCATATATCATATCTTCTAAATTAAAACATGCGGATTACTTAGACGTAGTGCAATAAAAAGTTCAAAAACTTTTTGCACCAGTTTAAAATTTTAATCCATGCGAGTGTGTATGTACATACTGCTGCTATGGCTAGTTAGAAGGTCATGCACATAATTGTTGATTTAAGTTTAATTGAAATTAAATAGACGGCAATTAATTTATATTATATGGATGGAGTGGAAGCGTCAGTTGTGGCGCAAGCGCACAAACTTGCCACTGCAACGCGACAGGTTATGGATTCTATTCCCACTCGAAGTTTCTTGATTTTCTCCCACTCATAACGAAGCGAAACGCGGCGTTCAGTTCCGCGACGCAACACACAATGCCTTCAGACTTCGTTGCAAATTGGGGTACGGAGTGTCAGGGCACTAGGTTCCCTCTGTCTACAATGCTGTGTGATACAGCGTGAAGCAGAATTAATTGTTTTTTTCACAGGCATTTTTAATATTTTACATAAAATTTAGTTTTTAAACGATTAAGATGAATTTTCGCGTCACAGTTGGAAGCACGGTTAGGTGAATAGTTTAGAAACTACGCTGTACAAGATTTAGAAAGGATCACCTTCAAGGGTTTCGCTCCGTAAAGGTATCTCAAGTAAAGTTTTTAGCATACTTTTGAGTCAAGAGTCAACTAAGATAGGGTCACAAGCGAGTGCTTTTTATAGTATTCGTATATGTTTCTATTATATTTTTTATTCTCTGTTCTTTAGGAAAATTCAGCTAAATATAAACCACAGAAAATATGTAATATATGTTTTAAATATAAGATAAACGTTTTAAATATAATATAATATAAGATAAACGTGCGCATTATCCCGAACAGGGAAAGAAGTCCTTTGTTTAGATACTCCGTTCTCTACTTTCTCCAGAATTCTGGAGGCATTGCGTGTTGAGTGGCAGCACTCAACGCCACGCTTTGCCTCGACATCAGAGCGAAGAAATGGAAATATAAATTTAAGTAAATATTTCATCTCCTCGAGTGGGGATTGAACCCACAACCAATCGGTTTTACAGTCCCACTTCGTGCCGGTGCGCCACGACTGGCTTCATTCGTTAAATCTTATTTTCTTCATAATATCTGTGATCAAGCAAAGTATTGTGTTTAAAAATGAAATCAAAAAGATTTTATTTATATTGAAATGTTTTGGATACTTATACAATTATGGGATGTGCTTACTGTGAGACAAATTTATATCTTGCATACGATATTAAGAAAGCACAGCGAGTTGAAATATAATCCTAGATTAGTTGCAACAAAACGTAGAAAAGGTACAATGTGCCCTATACCTACCTATAGAACCCAGTTTGCGCGAAAATTCTATTGTTATCTCGGTAATTTCCTATATAATAAATTGAACACTAAATTACTATTCTACGGCTTCACTAAACCAAAAATAAAAAAAGTTCTCTTTAAATGGCTTCGAGCTATGTCATATGTCTCCACAGAAAAATTATTTAATCCCTGAGTATGATTATATATTTAAATTCTTCTCTAAAAAAAAAAATGCCAAACACACACACACACATACCCACTCACACACACACACACACACACACACACACATACGCCAATTCACGCACGCTTATTCTCCACACCTTCCTTACTTACATACTTAGATACGCATTTGAAACTGCTAGAAATAACTTATTTTTTATAAATACTTATTGTACCTTTACAATGGCTTGTTGTTTTCTGTATGTATTTATTTTCTCCTGTGATTATTGTTTCTTTACTGTAATATCCTTTTAACTATGGGTGCTGTTACATATATATTTTTAGCCCCCTACCGCAAGTGAGAACCTGGCGACTGGTAACACAGGCCTAGAGCTTAGTACAAGCGTCAGTCTCACATAATTGTAAATAGTATTATATGTAACCTAACTGAAACTTATCTTTTTTGTAAATTTTAAATTGTGTGAGAAATAAAGTTATTATTATTATTATGTTTCTCTTTCATAATTTTTCCTGGTTTCCTAATTTTCAGTTTTCTTTTTTGAAAAAGCAGCTAAACGATTTCCCGCATACTGCGGTTAGCAGAGTGTTAAGACACTCTTTTCCTTGTTACTTTCCATTAATTTTTTGATATTACATTTAGAGCAGCGTAACTCAACGCCGCGTATCGCCTACCAGAATCGACAAAGGAAAATAATTTAAATACAATAATACCTGTTGTGTTTTATCACTACCTTATACGAGTATCAGACATACACTAAAAATGTATCCGTATAAATCTTTCAATTTAGAAAGTAGCAAGTTTGAAAGTTAGAAAAACAAAAAGTTAAACGCAAGTCAAACTTAGAGGCGGGCGGAGGCGACAAAACGAAGAGTTACTTTCTTAGTGGTTTCTGCGATAGAATACACGAAACTTTTTGAATTCATTGTAAGTCCAAAACGGCGGTCAAAGAATTTTAAAATATCTCTCCAAAAGCATCTTTTAACTGTACTGTAACTATTCTCATAACTAAAGCTAAAGGGCGGTTAGCACAGCAGCACTAGTGACTGTAAACGCGATAGTTGTAGGTTCGATTCCCACTCGTCTTAATAAGAAGACATTACGGCGTTGGTAAATAATATATATCATTAGTTTTCACTTGCGGCTCCGCAAATATGTTCAAATAGAAAGACCTAAGTGTTGTTACACATTCTATGAACCGTATTCATTAATAGGTCTCAACTCTGAGATTGATCTTGAGATGCCCTTTTTCATTCATATACTTTTGGTTTATAAATATAGGCTTCAATGTCCAGTAGCATCAACCGCAGGTACCTCCAGTACGTCAAACTATTAACGAGAAAATCTTCTTCGAAATGAAATAGTCCATATATGTAGGATGGAGAGAGGCCATCACAATAAGATGTCATTGGTAACCCGCCGCTCGCGATTGTTGACATTCACAAGTTACAAGTATATCACTCGACGCGATGACCACTCTGCTTCCGTACTTTATCAAAATCAGCTTTACGCTGTATCCCGCACACAGCAGGGTAGGCAGAGGGAACCTAGTGTTAACACTCCGTTCTCCACTTTCCGCCAAATTCTGGACGCATTGCGTGCTGAGTGGCGGAGCTCAACGCCGCGCTTTCCGCCTCGACACCAGAGCAAAGAAATGAAAATATAAATGTAAATAAATATTTCACTTTCTCGAGCGGGGATCGAACCCACAACCAGCCGATTTTATAGTTACACTTTATGCCTCTGCACCTCGACTTTCGTAAATTTCAATAAATTCGTAGTGGTAAGTTAAAATATTTTGATGTATAGGCATATACCAATCCATGTAGCTTCACGCCTTCCTTCGGGACAGCTAAAGAGAACTAAGAGCCAATATCTACGGGCTCGACACCTTTCGACTGACATCAACCTCTTCAAATATACCCTCCGGGAGGCGACGGATTCTCGTAGCGCAACGCTTGTGCTCCAAGCGTGCAACTGTAAAGGCGACGATTATGGGTTCTATTCCCACTCGGAGGTATGAAATATTTAATATTGTCATTTCCTCGCTCTTCTAACGAGGCAAATCGCGACGTTAACTTCTGCCATTCTGTACCCAATGCTTCAAGAATCCGGAGGAAAGTGTCTTAATAAAGGACGATATGTGGATAGGTTAAGTCATGCTACGTGCGGGATACAGCGTGAAGCTATGGAAAAAAGTAAAATAACTTTTATCTCAGCCTCTTGTATTCCTTTTTTAAATTCTTGAGAAATGAGAAAATAAGAGAGACTGAAGAAAATAAGCATTTTAAGTAAATAAAAATAAAATTTTACTTTTTAAACTTCCAGCGATAAAAACCAAAAGTGAACGTTCCATTAGATAAAACGAAGCTAGTTGTATAAACGTGCAACTAAAACCTACTTTGAAAGCAATATATTGGTATAGATTGCTATTATGTACGTTTTTCCATTGCAATTGTCGGCTATTTCACATAATGACCGGCCTCACTGTGCGGATACTTTGATCCTTTTGATAAATGTAGGGAAATTGCTATTGAATTAAATAGGCTTTAATTATCGCGTTCCTACACATTGAAGTGCAGTCTGTACGGGCAACTGGTTTTGTAGGTTAAACTGTTTATAGGTATATCTATTAGTGCTATTTTTTTTTAGCTTCACGCTGTATCCCGCATGTAGCATTGTAGGCAGAGAGATTCTAGTGCCAAGACACTCCGCTCCTCATTTTCCGCTGAATTCTGGAGGCATTGCGGAATCACAAAGCCGCGCTTTGCCTCGAAACCAAAGCGAAGAAATGAAATGCTCGAATGGGAATTGAAACCATAACCTGTAGCGTTTGACGACGTGCGTATATACAGTGAAGTGCTTCGCTGTGGGGTCGAGGACAAGCGCGGCGTTGAGTTCTGCCACTCAACACGCAATGCCTCCAGATTCGACAGAAAGTGTGATACGGAGTGTCTTAACACTAGGTTCCCTCTGCCTACACTGCAGTGTGCGGGATACAGCGTGAAGCTGATTTATTGAATGATATGAAATATTATTTGCAGTCCTATTGTGAATAAAACAACATACTTCCGGTAAGAGTATCCACGTCAATCATTTCACCAAGTTGGCTTATTATCTTGACAGTAGTGTACCGGCGTCAAAATAATTCAACTATGTAATATCTCGGGGGATCCCCTTTATAATTCGTGTGAGGTGATGATCTTGAAAGCGTATCCATATATTGCGAAGCTGATAATGTATTGTTTAAACTAAAGTTTACTATGATTTTTGAAATGATATGATGATGTATTTATTAAACAGTATAGTGCTAGGAATATAAAATTTGAGCTTAAGTTGTTGAATACATACATACGTAATATAAGATAAAAAATTAAAAAAATATATATATCGAATGTTAGAACAGCATAGTAGAGAACAATAATTCTTATCTTAAATTCAACCTAAAGGTTTTCCATGACACTTAAACATTTTACTTGTCATGGAAAACGGAGCATCTTAATAGCCGGTTTTAAAAAAAATTAAAAGGCCAATCGTGGCGCAAGGGTATAAACGCGACTGGTTGTGGGTTCGATCCCAACTCGAAGAAATAAAATATTAATTTTAATTTATATTTCCATTTCTTTGATCATTTCTTCGATCTGGTTTCTTTGATCTGGTCTGCGAGGCCAAGCGTAGCGTAGAGTTCCGCCACTCAACACACAATGTCGCCAAAATTGGGCAGTAAGTGGGCAACGGAGTGGCTTAACAGTAGGGTTCCTCTGCCTACACTGCAGTGTGCGGGATACAGCGTGAAGCTGATTTTATTTAATTTATACACGGGAGGTCAAAAAGTGCGTGGAATGAAAGAGTTCTAAATTAAAAGAAACAATAACTCATTTTTTTCTTTTCAATATAATCACTCTTAAGCTGAATACATTTATTGGATCTATGAAATATTTTTTTTCTTCCGCCTCAAAAATGGGCCAAAGTTGCCTCCTTCACCTCATTGTAGTCGGAAAATTTCCTTCCCCTTAAGTCTTTTATTAAATTAGGAAACAAATGAAAATCACTAGAGGCTAGGTCTGGACTATAGGATGAGTGGACTAGTGATTCAAAGCCGTGCGTGTCTGCACACGCAGTACAGCAGCCATTGCAACTCTGCTCTTGTGAACTGGTGCGTCGTCTTGCAAGAGCAACACAGTCTTAGCCAACTTTCCTTTACGTTTTTCTTTGATGGTCTCCTTTAATTTGTTTAGTATCAACGCATGGTATTCTCCGGTTATGTGTCTTCACTTTTCTTTGTAATCAACCTGTATTATCCCCTCACCATCCCAAAAAACTGTACCCATCGACTTTCCAGCCAATTGTTAGACCTTGAATTTATATAGGAGCGGTGTGCCCTTTTTATGCCATTGCATGGACTCCTGTTTTACACCAGGCTCAAAGAGATAGACCCATGTTCCAAAATCTGTGCCGGCTCATTTCCACACAACTCCAAAAATTGCTTTGAAGCATCGACGCGCTGCCGCTTCTGATGCGGTGTAAGCATTTTTGGTACCCATCTTGCACTGACTTTTGTCATACTCAGATGGTCATGTCTTGCACTGACTTTTGTCATACCCAGGTCATGTAGGGTCCGCAGAATGGTGGTATCTGGTTGGAGTATCCAAATACCACCGGGCACCGAGCTGGGAGGGGCGAGTGTAGCTCGCCCCTGAAGAGAAAATTACGAGGTTTGATGGACGCTCGTGAAGTATTGGCGATCTCTGCGCTGTGAGTGCTGAAACTCTATTTATATACTAATGATGAGTCCCCCAAGTAGTATGAAATTAAGCGAGCGCCCCTATTCCAACTCCATCCCCTCCATTCGACCAACTTTTGGACCTCCCCTCATAGGAGACCAGTAAGAGTCTTCCCGGTTTTAACAAAAAAAGTATAGCTAAGTTATAAAAAATATATCTATAGTAATCTATATTAAGCGAAAGTTAGACTTACAACAACAAAAAAACTTTAAAATACAAAATATTTTAATACACAACTCTAAATCCGAAAAAAAATGGAAAAAAATCTCTATCAAATGAACATTCATCTACATTCATTCATTATAATGTAAATATTTAATTTTGTGTTAAGCCTATATATTAAAAGAATTTTATTCTTTACTCGCAACATTATACATTTGTACAGTGGTTGTATAAAGCACCTTTTTTGTAAATTTATAATCCATTGTCATGGAAAATCCCCGGATAACGAGTTTTTAAAGGTTTAATATGAAACAAGGAACCTTTCATGTGTAAAGCAAATTTTTGTAATGGATAAGCAATGATAATTAAATTTTTCGAGTTATTAGCTTTTTGTTTTGCATTTTTTTGCAGTAAAACAGTCTCGCCTTTTTTAAGTTTGTATAGAGACAAACGGAAAGCAGGTATGGAAGGCCTCTCCGCTTGTGCAAAAAAGGGGAAACCCCCTGAAATTGCGTTAAACACATAACTTTATATCCGTTCTTTTTTCATTACTGTGATTCCAATTAGATCATCCATTAATGGCATACGATCGCTTTTGCATTTACAAAATCAATTGTGATTTTTAACTAAAAATTTCATTTAAGAAACGATTTCTTAATGGGAAAAGAACTAGGAAATTTTTGTCATCCACGAATAGACGCTTCGCTAGGGCAAAGAAGTATCATTGCGTCGGTCGATGGTCCTAACTTTTATCCCTCTTAACATTCAAATGGCGTTCTTTTTCTTAATATGTAAAAAAGTAAAATTTAAGTGGATTTTTTATCAGTTATAGTATCTAGGCACTGTATACAGCATATTCAGAGGGAACCTAAAAACATTATCTATAAACTTTAGCTTTTCGCCGAATCTTTGATGCATTGCGTGATGAATGTATCTCGTTACCAAAGCACACGACTGGTAATTGAACCCACAAAAGTCGCATTTTACAGTCGTACGTTTGTGCCGCTATCCTACAAGAACCTCAATATTTTATTAATTATATTTAAAACCATAATTTTAAAACTACACTATATTTTCAGTATTTATCCTCCAGACTAAATATTCTTTCTTATAAAGATAACAGAAAAAATAGATGAGAATAAGAAATAAAGCAGGCTAGACGACGAAAGGAGCAAAAAGAGAAAATGAAATACTCCTTGCTTCTTTAAAATCCGCCTGGCGGTAGTTGTTTTTCATAATATTTTCACAATACACATTCTACATAATTTATTTGAAATGGATATATTTGTATGAACATATTATATTTTTGATTATAATGAGGTTATTGTGGCCTCTGACACGACATGATGGTAGTGAGTTAGATTTCCCGACAGGACAAGAATTATTTTCATTTTTCAAAGTGCGATGTTCACTTCTGCTACCCAATAAGCAATATCTAGAATTGGAATTATACCCAATTTTGGTGGAAACGGGAAACAGAGAGTCTTCTCACTAGATTTTTTTCTCTTCCATGCTCAAGCGTAAGTTTAAAAAAAATTGAGTGTAATATGTTTTATTTTATGTAAATAAAAAACTAAAACATGATTTAGAATATTCTAATTTCACAATAATACTTTCACGTTTCGCTGTCAGGAAAGTATTATTTTCATTTAGGTCACGTTTTGGACATAATTCAATTTTAAATAACACACGATTATGTTTTTTTGAAAGGCTCTCCGCAGCAAACACGTGTGTGTACATGTTGGTATTATATTAATACGTAAATCCGACTCGTCAAAGCTGTAAATATTTGGAGATTTTTGGATTTATTAGTATACATTTTATTATTTTTTGTCAGCGTCAGACTGTCGCGCGGCAGCAGAGTAGGCAGAGGGAACCTAGTAATAAGATATTCCCCACTTTCCGTCAAATTCTAGAGGCATTGCGTGTTGAGTGGCGGTACTCATCGCCGCGCTTAGCCTCGACACCAGAGCGAAGAAATAAAGATATTAAATATCTCTTTTCATCGAGAGAGGATCGCACCCACAACCTGTCGTGTGTACTGACTGGCCTTAATATTTATTTTGTTCTATATTTTAGTATTATGTTTTTGACAAATATCAATATTGGCAAGAACGTTGTAAGATTATTATTTAAGTTTCCAAAGAAGATTCTCGAAGAGAGTAAACATTGAAAGGGCACCGTAAACATATCAAATAAAAAAAGTAATTGTACTACTGAGTGACGTGTAACTTCTTTATTATAGTTAATATACAATTATTTTAAATTATATATATTTTAGAACATTTTACATAATAATAATCAAAAAAAAATTCTTCTTAATATAGGATCTAGTATAAAAATCTATGAACTCACGATCGTTGGCTAACACGAATTACTAAAATAAAAAAAAGCAAGAGCTAGCAAAGCCTGATGAAAGCCTTATACTTTATTTACTCTGATTATTATATAAGTTCCAGTCGCCAGTCGTGGTGCAGTGGCACGAAGTTTGACTGCAAAACCTGCAAAGGCTTTATATTTCCATTTCTTCGCTCTGGTGTCGAGGCCTAAGCGCGGCGTTGAGTTCTGCCACTCAACACGCAATGCCTCCAGAATTCGGCAGAAAGTGGGGAACGGAGTGCCTTAACACAAGGTTCCCTCTGCCTACCCTGGGGTGTGCGGGATACAGCGTGAAGCTGATTTATTTATTTTATTTTATTATATAAGTATTTAATAAGAATAATCTATTTGAGACCCGACGGGCAACCCGGAAATAGGTGAGGTTGCATAAATTTAAATAACATTAAAATATACCGCGTTTATTATTCCACTGAGTTACGTAAATTCTTGGGGATCATTTTCATAAGCATTTTGCTTACGATGAAGATAAATTATCTTTGGGGAACAACGTTATAAGGAAAAACAAATGTTTTTATAAAGCTAATAATACAGATTGGTAACGACTTAGTAATTTTTTTTTAGATTCACGCTGTATTCCCCACATAAGCGTAGGCAGAGGGAACCTGGAAACCTGATTAAGACATTCCATTTATCATTACTAAAGTACTCCGTTCCTCACTTTTCAAAACTCAGCGCTTTGCCTTGTTGAAATGAAAATATTAAATATTTCATTTTACAAACCCATAAAAAATATAAATAAATACATTACAATCTAAACAATCTCCACTATTCCAATTCACAATGAATACCCGGTCATTTAAAAAGATAAAACAAAAAGACCATTTAAAGTTTTAAACAGAACGAGAGCTTATCTTAAAATGCAATGTATAGATAGTAATGCCAACCTTATTGAATTTTCGCCGGTTTTCAAGATTTGTTTTCTTTTATTTGAGGCGAAGTTTTCCACTCAACGGATGTTTGTATTGCGCCAGGCAACTTTAGCTTATTATTTTTTAATATTAGGTATATATATACAAGCATTTGCTATGTATTTATGTTCTATAAATAAAATTTAAAAAATGAGCTCATGCTGTTATACAGCAGTAGTGTTAAGACACTCCGTTCCCTACTTTCCACCGAATTTTGGAGGTTTGAGGGGCGAACTCAACGCCGCACGACACCAGAGCGAAGAAATGGAAATATAAATTTTAATAAATATTTATATTCTTCGAGTGGGCATCGAGCCGACAACCAATCGCGTTTTACACTTACACTTTGAGCATCTGCGCCACTACTGCCCTATAAGTTGCCACATAAAACTCTTTTGCTACTGGGTATCTTGCACAGGCAGACCAACGTCGCAGTAACGAAGACACATTACTAAGAAATATAGAAAAATGAAATTTAGCTTAGGTATAGGTCGGCTAGGCAGTACAAGAGAGCACTAAGAAGTGAGTTCATTTGTATCGCTCAAAATTTATAGATAAATATATTCGTATAAGAATTGAAACTTGAATTAGTGGCAAAAAAATTGAAGAAGTTTCAAATTATTTGTAAAAAACAGAATTTGAATGTCGGACTCAAGTATTTGTAGATAAGCAAGCTTTTCATCTGAACAAGTTTGAGGTCAGTCGTGGCGCAAAGTGTGCTGCAAAATCGTCGAGGCAAAATGTGGCGTTGAGTTCCGCCACTCAACACGCAATGCCTCCAAAATTTACCGGAAAATGGGAACGGAGTGTCTTAACATTATGTTTCCTCCGCCTACCCTGCTGTGTGCGGGATACAGCGTGAAGCAGATTGATTCAACTAAACCAAAGAGGTAATTTAAAAATAATTCATATAAATGACAACAACGAATGTAACATTAAAATATGAATGCTACGGTACTTCAAGATTTTTAAATAAAATATTCTAGACCAACAATGCTCTTCCAATGCGTACTGACAACATTTTCTTTACAAAAATATGTAGGACTTGTTTCCGAGTATTGTTAGATTTCGTATACTATTGTATATAATTAAAGTTATATTTTTTATGCTCATTTACGTATGAACATTTTTATATTTAAAGAAAAGGGCTCAAACTCGACTACTCGAGGTACTTACTGTACTTCGCGAGGTCATAAAAAAAAGAAAGTGCTTTCTAAGGTTTTGAAGTAATGCTCTCATTCTCATAAATATCAGTTGAGCTATTAGCCCGGACAAACAGAAAGACAATTGTGGGTTCGATTCTCACTATGAACAAAGCGCGACATTGTGCTTCGTTACTCAACACAATGCCCGAAAACTGGAGGAAACGTAGAAGTATCCTTACATTAAGTTTGTTACCAGAGCGAGCATTTCCTCCAGTAGGAATCGAACCCACACCCTGTCTTGCTTATTGTCGCATGCTTGTGCTCCCGCGCCACGACTGGCCTTATCTCGTTATGCGAGATACAGCATGAAGCTTAAGATTATATCATACTAACCAATCATAAATTCACTAACAAACATATCTTCATATCAATTTGTACGTACAAAGTATATACAGTTGTATACTCAAACTTGAACACGTAATAATCTGTAGGGAGCAAACTACAAGATCGAACAAACCGCATCTATAAAAGCAAACTCCCTAATGTCAACTCACACATACCAACTTTTAGTTTCTCATTGTTTCGACTTGCATGCCCTTTACTTGATAATTTTATTAAAAACCTTATTTATATTCAACATAGAGTTCAAAACGCTTTGAGTTTACGTTGAAAATCTAAATTACCTAGCGGATTGATGTACGAGAATAAGCGTTTTCCTATATATTTTTATAATTAAACAGAATGATCCTTCTAGAGTTCTATTGTTAAGTGGTTAAACAGCAATGTTTTGTAATTGGTTACAAAATATATTTTTATACATATTTCAAATGATATTCCACACTTAAAAAACAACTTACTTTTCAGAAAATATATAACATTTTTAAAGATGCGGGATTAGAACCCACACCTCTTTGAAACCCAAAGATAATTACTTAGAATTTTCATTTGGCCAGAGAGAACGTATGTGACGAGAATCTTTGAGTCCCGAATCCGAATTTGAATCCCGTTTACAACATAAATATGGCACTACACCACGATGACATCAATCTAATATGCAATTTGCTGTATACTATGTATTCTCTTGTTTCCTAAAATATACTTAAAATAACTAAAATTATTTTTTGTTGTTAGGTACTACAAAATTTACTGGCACACTCGGAACGCCATAATCAAAGAAATTCTATCAATCAGTACTCTATATTATTTGTAATAGATATAGAGCTTTACGGTGTAATTTCTATTCGAATTTGAGATATTACATATAAAATACTTTGTATTCATACTGCGCGAAACTGAAAAAAAATTCGTTCCTTCATGTGGCTCGTCCTGTTTGGTATCAGCCGAGTGACGATGCTCAATTAATGATCCAGAATGTTGTTTAAAATACTATTGATGATGATGATGATAGTAATATGAAAAACCATTTGATTTCTGCATAGCTTATAAACCTAAATGAAAAGCCGATTTTCACTCGGGGGATAAGTTTTTTTACTTTTATCAAGACAAAGCGTAGCGTTGAGTTGCGCCACTCAACTCGGAAACTTAAAATAAACATTGAGGTCGGTCGTGACGCAGGGGTACCCCTGACAAGTGTGCTTCTGTAAAGGCGACAGGTTGTGGGTTCGATTTACACTAGTGACTCTGGTAACGAGGCAACAGTTTGAGGAATGGAATTTAACTTAACACTATGTTTCCAGGTTCCTTCTTACTTAGACCACAGTACCAGCACTCTAATTATGTGGTGTAAACTTAGTGTTAAAGAGTGAAATTAGGTCGTTGCATTCATTAGAAACCTCGACTTAGTAACCTCATACGTACAATTGTTTTAATATTTTTATTTTTCTTATTTCAACATGCTTTCTTAAGATGTGCCGTTTTATTTAATGAATTCGTAAGCTTTAAGAAGTTTTATTCTTGGCCATTTTAATTTATACTTACATTATGGTCATATTATATTCTTTTTTTTTTCTGCAATCTCCGTGAAATTTTATATTAATATAATTAAAATTATATAATTTGTCTCTATAGTTTATAAAGCATAATTCAAATTTTAAATACATTTTTATTGAATTTGTTTTTTATTAGCGCCACGACTGGTTTGCTTTCCTTAACTTTATAATATAAGGGTACATAGAATATAGAATAAGATCACTAAAGCGACTATACATAAAAATACATATATTTATTTATTTTGTAACCTCATTTAAAAATGATGAATGAAAAAAATATATATATTTAATATCACGGAGACTTCTGATTGCATGAGATGGAAATAAGCCCAACTTACTAACCTGCCTACTAAACATTACTAACTCTATATTTAAGTATTATTAATAATTCTGTGCTAGAATTATACTCAAATTATAACGAATAATAATACTCAAATTATTACTTCAATATAACGTTATTATTATTATTATCATCATATTATGAGGCCAGTCTTGTCGCGTGGGCACGAAATGTGTCTGTAGAAGCAACTGGTTGTGGGTTCGATACACACTCGAGTAAATTAAATTTTTATATTCAAATTTATATTTCATTTCAGAGCAAAGAGCTCTGTTGTCGAGGCAAAGCGCGGCGTTGTCCGCCACTCACCACGCAATGCCTCCAGATTTCGGCAAAAAGTGGGGAAACGGAGTGCCTTAACACTAAGTTCCTTCTACCTACCCTGCTGTGTGCGGGATACAGCGTGAAGTAATTTAACAATATTTAATTAAAAATTAAAGAACCCGGGTCATACCCAGCAAACGTTATTATCCAAAGTAAACCCAGCGCATGAGACTGAAATTAAACTAGTTCTGAATAATTGACTATAATATAATTATCTATACTTAAAGTATTCTTAACTTCGTTAATATATTGTTTAGTTAATAGCGAACTATTACTAAAACAATAAAAACACCTTTTATTTTACTCAAACTATTTTTTTTAAATTCATTATTTAAAATTCCCTATAGCGTCGTGGCGCAGTGGCTGAATGTAAGAACGATGAATATGAGTTCGGATCACGTTCAGGGAAACTAACTAGTATTATTATCCTGCTCTGGCAAGACGAAGGGCGTTGTTTTGTACCCCTCAATATGCAATAAAACCATAAAACGAATTTTTGAACAACAATTATGTACATATATGATATAAAAAATATATAATATTAAATATTTTATACAATATATTTAGCAAAAACATCTTCAATTAATCTATTAATTAATCAATGCCGAAAAGCGTGGAGGTACTAAATGGAGCTCCGAAGAAATTAAGTGGCGTACATTTCGTAAAACCGCAAAATAACAAATCGCGTCATTAGACTAAGTAAAGACGCAGTTGTGGTGCGCCGAACGCCTCTCAGCCTAAAATCAAAATGATACAGAGGAGAGGATATTTAGAATATACATCAAAGACATATATAAATGATACTTTATTGCAGGATAAGGTCTGAGTGTAAATGCTAGTGTAAAATCATCAAGACTTTGGAAAATTAAACTATTCTGGTTGTAAAACAAAATGCTACTTTGACTTCCATCAATCTACACGTAATATTTCCAATTTGAAAGTGAAGAACGTCTTTACGTACGTACGTATGTAATACAAGCGTCTGTCTATCTTGCTATATTCCAGGCAGAGCCATGCTGAAGAAAGAAACTCTAAAATATTTAATCATACTTTTTAACTTAATATATAGTGTGACTATAGCTGTTAATCATATCTTCGTTTTTAAGAAAACGTATAAATGATTGTAAAAAAAGGACTTTTATTTGACAACAGTAGAATAATACTTTAAAGTGTTACAAATAAATCTTTGTTTGTATCTATGAACATTTCTATTTGTATATTATGCATCCAATTCACTTAAGAGGAAAGGAATGTATTAACATTAGGTTCCCGGGTCTTCTTTGCCTAACCTGTTATGTGCTGGATACAGCGTAAATATTAAAATATATTAAAAATCCCACTACATATAAGCCATTTCCAATTTACCACTCTACGACATACCTTAACCACTGAGTTTGGTTAAATGCTTAGAGCGTTAAGTCAAGCGATTCTATCAGTAAAGTGAAACCTCGACTATTGTTCTTAAGTGAAATACTAAGCGATCAGTGAAATTAGAAATGGTTGAATTGACTTTGTTTTTGGTGCCCTGTGTTGTTGTTAATGTTTACTTATATAGGTACATTAATGGAAACAAAAAAACATTTAACAGAGGAGTATTTTGTTTTTTACAATAATTATGTACGTGAAGAAAAAAGTATCAGTTTCTTCTTTTAGAATTATCCTGTGTTTATATAAAGTACGAAAACGGCTTTCTCATTCTTAATTAATTTGCTATATTTACAAAGAGTAAAACTAAATAATAGGCTATGTTTTCTTTGCCTGTAATTTATCATAGCAATAATACTATAGCAACATTGTTTTATGTAAAAACGAGTTTTCACATTTCCTTTAAGGTATCCCGATCGACGAGAATCGCGTCTCAAGCCGAGGTGCGTGTCTCGCAGGGGACGCCATTGCCGCCGTCGACACCCTCTGAAGCACCAAATATGGCTAACAGCGTTAACCCCATGTTTGAAAAAAACCCCTTTAAGTTACTTTGCTATATTGAGCTGTATCAGAGAAGGCTAAGGCGTTTTATTACATTGGAACTCATGTGTAGTCTTCAGGGGTCCCTGTCGCAAGTACCAGGCACTGTTCAGAGCTCAACAATATTAGTATCATTTATATATTTCATCATTTATATTTGTAACTTTCATTCGTTAAATACATTATGCGAACTGCAGTTTTTTTCACATCATTTACAGGAGATAACAATATATACAGGTTTTTTGAAGAACATTTTCATTATTTAATTTTACCTACTAAGTAACTAACTTTTTATTTATACCTATTGTTATATAAGTACCTATTTGTGAATTAAAGTTTTGTATGTAACATTTTAAGATTAGGAAAATTTTAAGACTCGAATTTGATTAGATTGATACTTGTACAATACATAAATGAGTGACTGTAAACGCGACAGGTTATGGGTTCCATTCCCACTCGAGGAAATTAAATATTTCATATTTTCCTTTTTTCGTTGTGGTGTAGGGTCAAAAAGGGGCTTTGAATTCTGCCGCACGCAATGCATCCACAATTCTGCCGAAAGTAGAAACACGCTATCTTAACATTAGGCTTCCTACCCTGTTACATGTAGGATACAGCAAAAAAAATATCTAAACGTCTTGTTTTATTTTAATATATTAGAACATATAAACATATAAAATAAAATATACACGACTAATATCCCTAAAAAGTACTCTAAAGTAATATAAAGACACATTTCATACACTATTTCACTTTACCAGTGTCACATTGCAAACAAAATCATACTCCTTGAATTTCACTTGCAGATATATTGGTTTGCAATATTGAAGTAAACATGTCTTTGTAGTTCAATGTGAGTCTCGTAGAGTCGTATGGTGCAAATAAATAAATGTCGGTATCCCGAAAAGATATTTAAAACTTTTGTGCTGAATATTTCTGTTGTTTCTAAAAAATAAAATATTTGATTAAATTATTTTATGTTGGTTTGTTTTTTAAAGTAGTTTTACCACAAAGAAGATAGACAAAAGAAACCTAGACTATAACGTAGAGTTCTGCTATTCAACACGTGAAAAAGTCTTGCTAGTAAACGGAGTCTCTTGACACTATCTTCCCTCTATCTACCCGTACCAGTACGCACGCGTACGCGAGATACGAGAGAGATTAAAACGAAAAAATTTCGTCAAATTTTTTTTCGTCAATTTTTAAATGAGTTCTTGACACCTTAAGATGTATAAAATAAATTCACCTTAGCGAAGAAGAGGCCACTAAAACGTCGTCACTCATACACAATATAAAAACGAAGTTTTATATTTTTCAGTTAATATAATTTAAAAACTATATATATTTATTTGAATAAAATTAATGGGCTTACCTAAATAAGTATACACTGTCTTTTAAGAATGACCTCTCTGCTTTAAAGACATAGAAAAAAAATATTTAAAAAACCATAATAAGTTTTATTGAGAATCATTGTGTTCTCTGTTTTTCTAATTGTAAGGCGTTCTTCTAATTTTCGTCTAATATTAAGGAGCTCTATATGAAATCCAGTGGGAGTGACGGGGAGCGGAAACTGTCAGAATGCCAGTTGATACTTTACCTGCGCCAGCGTCAGTTGTGTCTCGTACTAAAACTAAGCATTCTTATAGCTATTGACAACTATAATATTTTACAATGGTAGAACTTACCAATAACATTTATATTATTTCCAGATTGGGAAATGTGATTTGGAATATATAAATATAGCAATGATTGAGGTCAGTGAACCAAAGGTTGGATCATGGCTTAGGGGCGTGTGACTGTAAAAACGCGATAGGTTGTGGGTTCGATTCCCACTCGAGAAAATTAAATATTTAATATTTTTATTTCCTTGCTCTGGTAACAAGGCAAAGGGTGACGTTGAGTTCCGCCACTCAACATGCAATTCCTCCAGAATAAGGCGGATAGTGGGGAACGGATATGTCTTAAATTCAGCATTACAATAAAATTGTACGATATATGAAATAAATAATCTTAAAATAAATTATTTTCATCCCTCCTCTGGTTAGACAAAGCGTGGCGTTGAGCACCACCATTTAATACCTAGTCTCTAATTCGTTTAAAATCGCCATGTGCACGGAATAAAGCGTGAAGCTATAAAACATTTTCAAAAAAAATCTTAGTATTAAGAAATCGCAGCGCAGGGGCGGAAAGTATGCGAACGTAAGCGTGACGGCTGTGCGTTCAATTCCCACTACGGTTAATGAGACAAAAATAGTAGTTTTAATGGCTCCACAGTCCACAGTGCCGGTAAACGCGGCAGACGTGTGAGCGACGTTATCTGAAATGAGTGTCGGCCAGACGCGAAGTAAATAAAGTGCACTCTCTCGAATTGAATAAGGAACACAAAATACTTGAATTTTACCTGATTTGGTTAATGTGTGAGGAGGGCTTGAGATTTTAAGATGTGGTGATTTACTCGTATATATCTAACTGGTATTTAATTTGTTTAGCAATTTTTATTGCATTGCAATTTTTATAAATATCTTCTCTAATTGCTATTAACTTAAGGAGGCTCGAAGAAACTGGGGGTCATCAACAGAGCGAGACGGTACTTCACGCCAAAACACCGATTGGCCCTATATAGGGCCAGGTTCGGCCTCATATGGAGTACTGTTCTCATCTCTGGGCCGGTGCTCCCCAGTATCAGCTTGAACCATTTGATCGCATACAACGGAGATCCATTCGAATCATTGGGGACTCAATGATCTGTGAAAGGCTTGACACTTTGGCTTTGCGTAGAGACGTCTCCTGGCTGTGCGTTCTCTACCGCATTTATCATGGGGAGTGTTCTGAAGAACTGTTTGACCTGTTACCTGCCGCCGAATTTTCTAACCGCACAGTACGTCACAAGTTAAAATATCATCCACACCACCTGGATACGTGGCAATCTACTACTGTGCGGTTTCGTAGGAACTTCCTTCCACGCGCCACGGAACTGTGGAATGGCCTACCCGCGGCAGTGTTTTCAGGTCGATACGACATGGGTATCTTCAAAAAGCGCGTCTATCTCCACCTTAAAGGCCGGCAACGCACCTGTAGCTCCTCTGGTGTTGCACGGGGCCGTGGGCGGCGGTGATCACTTACCATCAGGTGACCCGAACGTTTGTTTGCCTTGTCCTTTTCCATAAAAAAAAATAAATAACTTAAGTAGGTGGTTAGTTGGAAGGCAGATAAAATAATGAAATGCTTCGTAATTTAAACAAAAAAATATATAACGAGCTCACTAACACTCATTCAAAAAATTAGATAAATTGTGCTTATTGTATAGCAAATATAATTAGTATACATATGCGTATTTTTTCTCTGACACACAAATACAAGATTTATGTGTGTAAGTTAAAGTTAATAGGTTAAAAACTTAAAACAAGCTTTACAACTTAACAAGACGAATATAATGAGCCCAAACTCGATATGTTTATTAGTATTCAGTCCAAGGTTTCATCAGCCATATTCCAATTCCATCATCAGACCAGCACGATGGTACCATAATATAGTATTGTTATCTAATTGTCAAGTTTCATGATGATGCAACAATTAGCGTGTAATTCAGATTTTTAGATTATGGCATAGTTGCACACACAGCTTGACCTACTCCTACTATACTTATCACTCATCCACTTCCACTGGTTGACTGGAAGAGATCTCTTATTGAGATAAGTCGACCTTTGTGAACTAAATGTTTTTATTGTTGTTAGTATTATATATATTATTATTATATTATTGTTGTTAGTATTGTATATTTTAGTACAATAAAGAATATTATATAGAAACGTGTTAAAAACGAATATATATTTCATACTTCCTATGTTAAAGTGATTATTGGTAATGTAATATTCCGTTTTTTTTTTATATTTTATAAAATTAAATACTACACCACAAAAATAATAAGAATTTATCTAAAAATAACAAAAATAAAAAAAATACGGCCTTTAATTAAACAAACGCCAACTATAAAGCTAGGCCTTCCGATTCAATTCTAGCAAGAAGCAAGTCTAAATTAGTACAGGATTAGTTTACCGTAGGCCGGATTGCGAGCACGCGGGCGGATAACGCTAGTGAACTACAAATTACCATCTCAAGTTAGTATCAGTAGCGGAAAAGTGTATGAAAGGAATAAAAAAAGGTGATATATCCTTTAAATGAATATATATTTAAATAACATGTTTATCTATTTTAGCTATATATACTTAAATATTCTAAAATAATATTCTTGTATCCCGCATACAGCAAAGCAGAGCTAAGTGGAAGAAACCTAGTGTTAAGACATTCCGTTCGCCATTTTTCGCCAAATTTTTCGAGGCAATGCGTGTTGAGTGGCGGAATTCAACGCCGGGCTTTTGTCTTGGTGCCATCATTGAAGGAATGAGATATTTTTTTTATAATTGAAAAAAAAATGTAGTATGTACTTCATTTATCGAGGAAAGCTATATTACATCAATTTGATATAGCACAATATAGATGCGATCAAAGTAACTAAGGCATTCATAATATTATGTCAAGCACAAATCTTAAGGTACGAATAGACTACAAGATTACACACGGTACGTTCAGTGTATACATCGAGTGTCACTCTGTGTTGGGAGTGTCTCTAATTGCAAAATTTAATGTGACACAGTAATAAATGTCGCCGCCCTGCGAACACGTTGTATTAAGTGTCTAATATAGTTGAAAATATGTCGAAGATCTCTGACATTTTTAATATTACCAGTTTCCGTATATTACCAAATTCGGACTCTATTTCTGTACGCTTGTAAGTGTTGTGTTCGACTCTACTCAGACACTAAAACCATTTAACAGTAAATACATTAATGTACGGCGTTTATGTCGGAATCCATTCGCATTATTAGGTGTTCACGGGACAAAGTCACAGGTAAAAAAGGCAGTTGCTATCAAAAAAAAAAATTCAATTCTTCAAAAACCTTTATATACAAATAATAAATAAATACTTTTTTATAATAAAAATAATCTCTTTTGTTTTGTGGCAAAACAAGAATAATTACATGGTTTCGAGTCACGTAATAACACACACAGCCTTACTTATTTTTAATACTTGGTTCACTTTTACTAATTTGTTATTTTAAAAAAAAATGTGGAATTTTAAATAAATTACAAACAAACCTAATATTTTAATTTAACTATCGAAAAAAAATAACAGTTTCTACCTATAAAGTAATCAATTTTATTATATAATATACAATCGTACAAAAATAATACAAAATTAAATTAATATTTTATGTTTTTATACTTATAAATAATATTAAGAGAGGCCGGTCGTGGCGCGGAGGCACGTTTCTTCTCTCTAGTGTCGAGGCAAAGCGCGGCGTTGTGTTCCACCATTCAGTATGCAATGCCTCCAGAATTTGGCAGAAAGTTAGTAACGGAATGTCTTAACACTAGGTTCTCTCTGCCTATCCTGCTGTGTGCGGGATACAGCGTGAAGCTTAATTTTTTTTAATAATATTAAATAACATCAACATTAATAGAAGTCAAGACACTTCGATATCCACTTTCCACATACACGTGTACATACATAGGTGAGTCTATATAATAACTCGATTACGAACACCGCCTCGGGCCCGACCCATCGTCCTACGTCGCAAGCCTATCCAATCTCAATTTTCATGTTTACCTACAGTAATATTAGGTGTTTAGGTGAATATATGTACATATTTATATATGACATTATGGAGCAGTAGTCTATAAAGAAATGATCTATGTGGGTTCAAATTTATCTTGGGAAATGCTTATAATAACATTCAAATTATTAAAAATTTTAAAATATATATACATTGTCATACATCAGATAATAGTTCGATATTGACTGATAATAACTATAGGCATACATAGCAAAGCATTTGCAGCGGTCAGAACTCTTAAGGTGTCCAAGAAGAAGAAGAAAGTATCCGCTATATTCAAATCTTTATACGTTTTCTAAAATTTTTCCTATCCTTATTGTGGAATAATTATTTAATAATACTTTCAATTACCCAGATCCATAAAAGAAAATTAAAATTAATGTTTTTAAGAGAAATCATAGAAGCAATCTCTAAAATTCAAATAAAATTTATAAATCCGTATACTATAAAATAAATATGATTAAACAAAACCTACTCCAGTGCATGAACTGATCTTCTTCATACATAAAACAATAAAGTCCACTTATCATTAAAATTGCCTTTAAAACCCTATTTCTAATGAACTAACGTAATAAAAACTAAATCTTATCATAGAAACTATTAACTTACATCTATAATATTGACTTTCTTAATAGTTTCAGGCGCCATCCGTGACGGCTGTAAAATATAACAGCTTAGACATTGTACGTAGGTACCATAACTTTAGAAATAATAATCAAGACGGTCGAGGACACTCGTTAAATATTGACATTATTATACACACAAAGTCCAATGACATCTTGGTTGTGTAAATATCTATAGTCTATTGTCTCTATTAATATTGCAAAGCTGCAGAGCGATGAAATTAAAATATGAAACATTTCATCTCGATGAGAGGGAACCGAACCCACTACTAGTATATTTTGCAATTGACTTGACTTGACTGCTATTATTTTTGGCATTCTAAGATGGGATAATAATGGGGTAATCTTAAAGGCCGGCAACGCACCTGTAGCTCCTCTGAGGTTCCACGGGGTCACTTACCATCAGGTGACCCGCACGCTCGTTTGCCGTGTCTTTTCCGTAAAAAAAAATAATTATAAGATTCTGAGAAGAAGTTTTGAATTATTTTGTAATTCTAAATCTAAAAAAAATAGTTATTAAGATATAATTAAATTAAATTACTTGAAATTGTATTTTAATTATATTTTATGTAAATCGTATAAAAGACTTGGAAACAGGTATCAGTCATAGTAGCTTACTAAAAACTACATATAAATCGAATCAATTTATTATAAATTGCAAACAATTTTATATTCTCAATGCATCAAGCATCTCAATTGAGGCCAGTCGTGGCGCAGGGACACAAAGTGTAGACGCGACTGGTCTGGGGAAATGAAATATTTATTTAGTTTTATATTTATATTTCCTCGCTCTTATGTCATAGCAAAGTGCGGCGTTGATTTCAGCACGCAATGCCTCCAGAATTTGGCGGAAAATGGTCTTAACACTAGGCTCCCTCTGCCTAGCCTCCAATGTACGAGATACATCGTGAATTTAATAAAAAAAATGTGTTAGTATATGGAAGAGAACCAAATACAATTGATGTTAAGCATATATAATATTTGATGCATAATTTTATGTTAATAATAATAAAATTTCAATTTATATTTAAACAGCGTGTTGAGTAGCGGCACTCAAAAATTATATTGGCTTGCCAGAACGAGAAAATATTTCATTACTCGAGTGGAAATCGAACCCACAACAGTCGCGCTTACAGTCAAACGATGGCCTCTTACTCTAATCTAATGGAACATTTACTTTAATTTTGAAAACAAATTAAATTCAATTCAATATGTTATTCAAAATAAATCATTAGATTGCCAATCATCATGCAATGTCACTAATTAGTCATAAAATAGGTGTAAATGTATTTATTTGTTTATTCCATTTTTGCTTTCCCTATAAAATTTGTCTAGGAAAAGGTTGTTACCTGATAAATTTGACTTTTAAGTTCCAACATAACATATTTAATAGATTCTAAAACTATCCGATAATAATATCCAATAACTCAAATCAAGTGCATACTCTTAGCCAGGTAGGCAGATGGAACCTGGGAACCTAGTGTTACGATACGGTCGTTCTCCACTTTTCACTGAACTCTGGAAGCATTGAGTGTTGAGTGGCTTAACTTGGCGCCGCGCATTGCCTCGACACCAAAGTGAGTTGGAGGGTTGGTGGTGGTTTTCGAGTGGGAATCAAATCAACAACGTTTCACATTTAAACTGACACACCTTAACCACGACTGGCCTCTATTGACTTATTCTTTTTTCATTTCCCTAAAAACTATAAACAAATTTGAACTAGCATATTTTATTTGCATACTATACCATAAACGCAGTCTCTTTACGCACTGTAAATAGAAGCGCCCACAATCCGAGGCAAAACAAAGCTATAAATAAGGATCGATGGTTAAAACGTTGCCTATAGAGATATATCTTTTATTGAGATGCATCGGGTGCAGCGATCTGTGACCCATAATGGTCACCATTTGGTACATCAGTTCACTTGCTTTATTTATAGCTGAATATTTCAAGGTAAAGCTGTTCTGTTAAAGTAATGAAATTGGCTTGGTTTATTGATGGTGTGTGTTGTTTTGTGCTTTGTTTTATAATTTTTGTGTTTCTATTATTGTATTGTTCCTTACACTGTATCTCACACATAGTAACTTAGGGACCTGGGAACCTAGTTAACACACACTTCGTTACCCATTAAGAAACTCCGTTCCCCATTTTCCGCTGAGTTCTTGAGGCATTGCGTGTTGACTTTGCCTCGTTACCAGCGCGAGAAAATGAAAATATTAAATATTTTCCATCCCGGCACCACAAACGGCCTCCGGCGACGAAAAATTATTATTTTTTATTGACTAAATCTAAAAATTCAATAAAAGTTCTTGGAATTTTTAAGGGCAGTTCCACACTCAAATTTCGTCTACAAAAAGGTAAATCTAAAAGCTTGTCTATAACATAAAATATCCATTTTTTTTATATTAAAATAGACTTTAAAATTGCTTTTTAACTACATTGTACTTGGGGATTTAACAGGTAACACGTAAAATATTTTTATTTTACTGAGAACACCTATCTATTTGTATTTAATTTAGATACCAAAAATAATAATTTTCACCATGACATTCATTTTACAAAAATGCGTTCCCATATAGTAGATTAAGCAAAGAAAGGGATGTTAAGACACTCAGTTTGACACTTTCCCTCATTGAGACCCTTATTCATAGAGACGCAGAAGTAAACGTGTCGCTTGGTCTATGTTATGGTGGTATTGGTTAAAACGGATCAAAAATAATTATTCTCGTTATGCGGCCTTTTCTTATATTTTTACCACTGACTAACTTGTTTTAGCTTCACGTTATATCCAGTATATAGTAGGGTAGACAGAGAGAATCTGAGAACTAAGTGTTTGGGCACTCTGTTCCCATTAGGACACTTCCATTCACCACGGCCACTAACGGTTGTAATAAATCGAACCCACAATCTCAAATATATTTCGAATTCAATCACATTGACGTTATAAAAAAGTAAATATTTTAAAGATAAACCTACAATTTATTATTGAAACATGACAAAATGACGGCCGTATAGAACACTATTAGATATCACAGATGATTGGGCACAATACATCTCAATAAAAGATGCAGCGCGCAGTGTTTTAGCGATTTATCTTTATTTATAGCTTTGTTTTGTTGAGGATTTGTGGATAACAAGTTTTATTTACGATGTAACTTTATTAATTAAATGCAATACATTGATTTTACAATACATATTTAAATTGGTAGTTTTATTTATTTTTCTACTGAACTAGTGATTAATGAAATTCAAAAATTAAATCACACAACAGGGTAGGCAGAGAGAACCTAAAGTGTTGAATGGTGGAACTAAGCGCCACGCGTTATAATAAAAATACTAAATATTTCAAATCCTCAAATGGGAATCAAACCCACAACCAGTGGCGCTTACAGTCACATTTTGTGCCTCTGCGCCACGCTTTGCCTCGACACCAGAGCGAAGAAATGACAATATTAAATATTTTATTTCCTCGAGTAGAAATCGAACCCATAACCTGCCACGTTTACAGTCATACACTTGAGCCTCTGCGCCATGTCTGACCTCAATTATAATAACCTACTTTGAAATTTCCGATTTGCAAAGTTTTAACCTTTTTGTTTAATTAAGTCTCAATTTTCTGTCAATTACTGTGAATTGATTACATATTGTTTTTCCGAATCAGACAGTTAAATGATGAATTATATTTAAAATAAACGACGACCATTAGTAGATGAACCATTTTTATCATAATATATTTTAATGCTTGAACCATTCTGTTAATGTTTAATGTGTTTCTATGCTTAAATTTGTATTCCGCAATTAGGAGAGTGAATAGACAGTGCCAACTAGTGCCAACACATTCTAATTTTTACTAAAATTCCGTGTCATTGCGTATTGAGATGCGGAACTCAACACTGCTTTTTATCTGTTAGAGCGAAGAAATAAAAATTTATTCATTCTTAATATATTTAAAGTGTTATTCCGCATTTCAAAGAAAATTACTTTTTTAGTTGAAGTATAATTTTTTTTTATGTAGCGATATTGAACACACGCTTATTGGAAGCCGCTCAAGCATTGTGTCCACAAAGCCATACGTTCACATCAACAATATAACACGCGTATAAGGATTTCGACGACTTTTAATGAGAACATGTAGCTTAGTGATGAGCGCTTGGACGGTTTCCAAGGGGCACGGGTTCGTTAACTTTTTTATACGTTTTCTAAAAATACATAATTCATTCCCCACGTGCGAATTACACACAGTCACAAAACTTTCTGTGATGAAATGTGCAAACACTAATTGATTTGTAACTCATTTTGACCTTCGTACAAAAGCATATCTTTAATAATATATCTCTCTATCTCTCTCTCTCTCTCTCTCTCTCTCTCTCTCTCTTACCGATTTTAATACAATGACTACATTATCTCAAATCGTCCCCATAAGAACCTCCGCATTAATGGATTACCCCATAACTTAAGCTTACGCTCAGCAACTTACTAATTGCCTTCCCTCAATCAAAATAATGTAAAAATATGTAAAGAATAATATTCCCTATGCTGAATAAAAATAAGAAATACATTCGGTTACATAACGCCCGTATTGTTGCCGTCGTTAAGGCGCACGGAAGATTGGTGTCGTAAAATATCGTCATCAGGGTCGCCATCTCAGTATCAACCGTCAGCTTACTGCATTTATATGGGCCACGCAACTAGTGGATATATCGAATAGCGAGTTTTGTATGATAAAAAAAAATAACAATTGAATGATATAACTAGTGTTAGAAATTAGAAGCGATTACCGTCTTAAAAAAGATAAGAAGTAGAAAACACATATCGTCTTTATGTTTCTAAATTATGAAAGAGAATTTAGAATCGTGTACAACACCTAGGTATTTGACCTGGGATTCAAAATTAACAGTTTCATCCATTAATAGGCAATATATCTGAGTGAGTAAACTATACCGCAGAAAATACTAAGTTACTAGACCAGACTAGGCTCGTATAATATTATGTCAGTGACATATGGGCATTTATTTATTCAAAGCACATGTTACCGTGATGTGTGATTTACATGCTGTTAGTGTAATCAAGAGGCCATCGTAGCGCAGGGAACCAGCATGTGACTGTTACCCACACATAATGGTCACCATTTGGTACATCAGTTCACTTGCTTTATTTATAGCTGAATATTTCAAGGTAAAGCTGTTCTGTTAAAGTAATGAAATTGGCTTGGTTTATTGATGGTGTGTGTTGTTTTGTGCTTTGTTTTATAATTTTTGTGTTTCTATTATTGTATTGTTCCTTACACTGTATCTCACACATAGTAACTTAGGGACCTGGGAACCTAGTTAACACACACTTCGTTACCCATTAAGAAACTCCGTTCCCCATTTTCCGCTGAGTTCTTGAGGCATTGCGTGTTGACTTTGCCTCGTTACCAGCGCGAGAAAATGAAAATATTAAATATTTTCCATCCCGGCACCACAAACGGCCTCCGGCGACGAAAAATTATTATTTTTTATTGACTAAATCTAAAAATTCAATAAAAGTTCTTGGAATTTTTAAGGGCAGTTCCACACTCAAATTTCGTCTACAAAAAGGTAAATCTAAAAGCTTGTCTATAACATAAAATATCCATTTTTTTTATATTAAAATAGACTTTAAAATTGCTTTTTAACTACATTGTACTTGGGGATTTAACAGGTAACACGTAAATATATTTAAAATAAACGACGACCATTAGTAGATGAACCATTTTTATCATAATATATTTTAATGCTTGAACCATTCTGTTAATGTTTAATGTGTTTCTATGCTTAAATTTGTATTCCGCAATTAGGAGAGTGAATAGACAGTGCCAACTAGTGCCAACACATTCTAATTTTTACTAAAATTCCGTGTCATTGCGTATTGAGATGCGGAACTCAACACTGCTTTTTATCTGTTAGAGCGAAGAAATAAAAATTTATTCATTCTTAATATATTTAAAGTGTTATTCCGCATTTCAAAGAAAATTACTTTTTTAGTTGAAGTATAATTTTTTTTTATGTAGCGATATTGAACACACGCTTATTGGAAGCCGCTCAAGCATTGTGTCCACAAAGCCATACGTTCACATCAACAATATAACACGCGTATAAGGATTTCGACGACTTTTAATGAGAACATGTAGCTTAGTGATGAGCGCTTGGACGGTTTCCAAGGGGCACGGGTTCGTTAACTTTTTTATACGTTTTCTAAAAATACATAATTCATTCCCCACGTGCGAATTACACACAGTCACAAAACTTTCTGTGATGAAATGTGCAAACACTAATTGATTTGTAACTCATTTTGACCTTCGTACAAAAGCATATCTTTAATAATATATCTCTCTATCTCTCTCTCTCTCTCTCTCTCTCTCTCTCTCTTACCGATTTTAATACAATGACTACATTATCTCAAATCGTCCCCATAAGAACCTCCGCATTAATGGATTACCCCATAACTTAAGCTTACGCTCAGCAACTTACTAATTGCCTTCCCTCAATCAAAATAATGTAAAAATATGTAAAGAATAATATTCCCTATGCTGAATAAAAATAAGAAATACATTCGGTTACATAACGCCCGTATTGTTGCCGTCGTTAAGGCGCACGGAAGATTGGTGTCGTAAAATATCGTCATCAGGGTCGCCATCTCAGTATCAACCGTCAGCTTACTGCATTTATATGGGCCACGCAACTAGTGGATATATCGAATAGCGAGTTTTGTATGATAAAAAAAAATAACAATTGAATGATATAACTAGTGTTAGAAATTAGAAGCGATTACCGTCTTAAAAAAGATAAGAAGTAGAAAACACATATCGTCTTTATGTTTCTAAATTATGAAAGAGAATTTAGAATCGTGTACAACACCTAGGTATTTGACCTGGGATTCAAAATTAACAGTTTCATCCATTAATAGGCAATATATCTGAGTGAGTAAACTATACCGCAGAAAATACTAAGTTACTAGACCAGACTAGGCTCGTATAATATTATGTCAGTGACATATGGGCATTTATTTATTCAAAGCACATGTTACCGTGATGTGTGATTTACATGCTGTTAGTGTAATCAAGAGGCCATCGTAGCGCAGGGAACCAGCATGTGACTGTTAACATGACGGTGGATGGACGGTGGATTCGATTCCCACTCGAGAGGTTGAATACTGGGAAGTTAAATTAAAGCACTTAAGCAACAAAATATTTCATAAAAAAATGTATAAATAAAGTTGCTATCGCTGGCCTCATAGCCCCAATAGGCAACCTATAAACTCGGGTCGACTACATAAAGTTGATCCCAGCGAGTAGCTCGCGAAAACAGATATTTTCTATAAACGAGGATCCTCCAAAAGTATCGAGTACATACAACACTTGCCAAACTATTTCTTATCATAAACTTTGCAACAACATGCTGTTATCGATAATGTATAAAAGTTTCGTATATAATTTTGACATAGTAGAATTGAAACCATTCCTTGATGACGATTGACTTGCCTAATTTATTATGTGATTTACCCAATTTGTTTTTAATAAGTAAGTATTAAAAATTAAATAATTATATATAAAATTTTATTTAGTTCTCGAGTCTCGATTTTTTTTCTGAAATTGAGACTTAGCTTACCCAGAGCCCTTTCATATTATACCTCACTTGAACTAAAGATTTTAATACCAGTATTTTTTTCCCTTTTAAGATTATTTTTAAGGATTTAACCACAAACGTATAGTTTTTTTTTTGCTGAACTAGTAGATGCTAGCTGCCAAATTTTATAATACTACATCAACCGAAAGTACCCTATTAATTTTGATTCCCTTTATAGTGTCGAAATACACTTAATTTGAGTATATAGTTTAAATTTCAACTCGATGTCTAAAGGCGTACCTAAAAGGCTCCTGACAGACAAAAAGTGATCTTATAAGAGTTACTTTTTTCCTTAAAAGGTACAGAACCCTAAAAATCATATCCACTTTAACACGGTACATGCATGCAAGTAGTTAAATATATGTGTAATGCGGAAAAACCATTTACAAACCTTGATAGCCTCTCCTGCAATATTTCAAAAAAAATCAAATACGTCATTGTTGCACCGAACGCGCGATATGTAAAGATTGTATATATAACATGAATTATTGGAGTATCCTTCAAACTATTATCCTCCTCAACAATCGATTTATCCACAAAGCTTAAATCGGGTCTGCAAAAGATATATAATTCATAATAGCCCCGAATTTCCGTTAACAATGAAAACATAATAAAGTAATAAACGGTCTACCTACATTCAGAATCCTGTCAATGACGTTACTTGGTCATAGAAAGTGATAGAGATGCCAAATTGTTTTTCAATCATTATTCTAATTAAAAAAAAATTCGGCAGAAAGTGGTGAACGGAGTGTCTTAACACAAGGTTCCCTCTGCCTACCCTGCTGTGTGCGGGATACAGCGTGAAGCTGATTTTATTCTAATTAAATTTACTTTTTACTAAATTTAAAATACTCAAGGTGATTTAATTAAAAATATTGAAACACAAAGTCATATGGGGCTACTCAACTTTATATAATAAAAATTTACTGTTTGACTTTTAATGTAGGTTTGAGATATTCAGAGAAATGATAGATAGTATCGGTGTGGTTTTAAATGTAAAATAATAAAAAAACAAAAAAAATGTTAATTTGATTTCCAAATACAACATAAGTTTAATTACAGTTTTAAACCCTGACCTGCATGCTTATATTACTTTAATTACTTTTATTATATAGAAGGGAAGGTAGAGAGTTAAAACTCTCTTTTTACTTCGCACCATCTAATTTTCGAACATTGCATGTTAAGTGGGCAAATTCAATGACGCGCTTTTTTGACGCACGTTATAAGCGTGACCAAATCGGATTATTAAAAATAATTCATTCTCCCGAGTCGGAATCCACAACCGTCACGTTGTCAAATGAAACACTGTGGCGCTACGGTATGACGACCTCAACGAGGAATTCTATATTAGTATATTTGAAATTATAATACATAAATCACTCAAAAGTATTAAAAGTGAATCTAGTATATGTTAACTAACATCTCAAGAAAGATGAGTAAAGTTAACAATTATTTATTATAATTAATATTCCGTTATTGGTGCCACATCTAACATTTTCTATGTCGTTCAAAAGTCACGTATTTCATTTTGGATTGAAATTGCTCCGATATGAGCCCAAAGTCGAAAATCAAATTCCTTCCGGCGAAGTATGAAATATTATAATTGGGAATTTATGCCTTTTGTTTGCGGCCCTCGCTTTTTTTTTTGATAATTTTCTTTTTCAAAGCGATAAATATTAATTTGAGTGATATTAATATGATCGCGAAATTCGTTCATGTATTTTGATGTATGTATTATAATTTTTTTTTTGCCGCAACAATACATACTATTTTTGTCCTGTAGGTATTCTGTATATATTAATCTCTCCTTAAATTAGCTTCTTATATTTACTTACAACATAAAATCAAAAAGTTGCATATTTTAATAGTATTTATTTGCATTCATAAGTTATCTTTATTCATATAAAAATAACTTATTAATACAGAAGCAGTCTAAATGAAACCATACAAACCATAAGAAATAATAAAAGAAATCAAAATAAAAACTACCTTTATATAAAGTTAGTCAAATGAACCCGAGGGAATGTGGGCTGAGATAATATTTACGCTCATTATTGAAATTGCGTCTTGCCGCTTTAACGCGTTGGGCCAAGTATTGACCAATGTTGGCGGAGTAAATAAACTAATACTAGTTTAATTATGTAAAGTCTGCTAAATTTAAATATTTAAAATTTCTATTTAATTAAATATTGATCGTCGCGATAAGCTCTTATGATCATATAAATTGTGTATAATGAGGTTATAAGTTGGTAGTTAAAAATATAAATTTTATCGCGCTTAACCATTTGATCACATACAACGGAGATCCATTCGAGTCATTGGGAACCCAATGATCTGTGAAAGGCTTGACACTTTCGCTTTACGTAGAGACGTCTCCTCGCTGTGCGTTCTCTACCGCATTTATCATGGGGAGTGTTCTGAAGAACTGTTTGACCTGTTACTTGCCGCCGAATTTTCCAGGTCGATATGACACCTTCAAAAAGCGCGTCTATCTCCACCTTAAAGGCCGGCAACGCACCTGTAGCTCCTCTGGGGTTGCAAGAGGCCGTGGGCGGCGGTAGTCACTTACCATCAGGTGACCCGAACGCTCGTTTGCCATGTTCTTTTCCATAAAAAAAATAAATAAATAAATAAAAGCGTTTTCTAAAAAAGTTATTTTGCTGTTAATTTATCAAACATAACATTATAAATCAAAGATTTATCAGCCAGGAGCGACTATACTTGGGTATTTTATTTTATGCATATTACTGCATATTATGCATGCATATTACTACTATAAGAACTTCCTCTTGAATCATTCTTTCTATTAGTGGAAACCGCATAAAATGCGTAGAAATATGTAGATTGAAAAATAATTAAAAATAGCTTTATTTATATAACTGCACATTTTTCTATTTACTATCTGAATTTAATAATAATAATACATTAAGGTTTCAGCTAATTCAATAAAGAAAAATATTTTATAACAATTTAGTCAAACTTTATTTTACTTTATTTATGTTAATTTTTTGTCCCCAGTTTTTCAGTCTGTACGTCGAAACTATATGAGAAAACCAATAGGTTTTCTCATATATTTTCTACGTACAGACAGCGATTAGTTACAATTGAATTATATACAAGAATTCTACTGAGTGGTCTTTTATAATCGATATGTTACCCGACCTATTTTTTTTTATATCTATCATGTACAGAATTGACTTTTCTATCCTTTTATTATATATAGAGATAACACTGTTTGTTATATGCCGGGTATAGTAATGCAGGAAGAGACAATCTGGTGACAAGACACTCCATTCTCCTCCTAATTTTAATTTATTTCTCCGAGTGGCCATCGAACCCACAACCTTTATGCTTACAATCAAACGTTGTGCCGACGCGCTAACTCAAAAACGTATTGGCGTGTGGTGATATTAGCCCAACGAAGCCTTAGATTTCTCCACTCATAAGCGCTAAGCTCAGCACATATTAGTCTCTATGGTATACCTGAGCAAAACAATTCAAGCAAAATTATTATTGCACCACATTGCGTTTTCAGCTTTATTTCTATAAAGATAGAGTTGAAATTTTCGTTTTGGGAACGTCAACGTGATGCAAGTAAACAATGTATTCCGCATATTTGCATTCGTAATAGTCATGAAGCTATTTCTAGAGAGCACGCTTTCGGTTTTATTTTCGAAATCACAATTCAAGGTGTGTTTTTTTTTATTGGATACTCATTTTGTAAATTTCTTTTTTTCATAAATTATTAAGAAAAAAATTATAAACAGCGGCATTTATTATTTTATTAGATTTTTTTAAAATAATGTACAATATTATTTTTCGAATTAAGAACCAAATATTGTTAATCAAGATAGAAAACTTTATTTTTATAAATATAGTACAATATACCTGATATTCAAAAACTTTACAAATTAAAAGACCATGGTCTAATAATCTAGATATAAAGAAGCATATATCGGGACCCTAGAAAAGTAGTTTTCATGCAAGTACTACAATCATAGAATAAACAGATAACTTCCAAGTAGATTTGTTATCTCTTTGAGAGAGACATTGGGATGAGAGGCTTAACTCAACACTGTGCTTTGTCTAACAGCCAGGAAATGATAATAACTTAAATATTCCCCCCGAGTGGACATCGAACTTACAACCATCGCGGTCAGCAGCACCGTTACTGTCTAACGATCTACCACTACCCCTAGATCACCCAACCAATTAAATAAATTGCTATAAAACATACATACAGTTGATATTACTAAAATGTAAGGAACTCATTAAAACAACATGACTCCCGACTCTTGTAAGCAATTGAAACTATTTCCTTCCTTGTAACATTCAATCGTAGAAACTTGTTCTCGAGCGTATAGTAATAAGTTTTGATAAAATTAACAACTCCAGAGCAATTAGGTGAAAGTTTATGATTGTCATTTACTATTATATACCTAAGAGTACGACCTTGTAAAGAATGTAAATGGTTTATTTTTGTTTAAAGGAAACAAGCAGTATAGTGATTAATAACTTATAAAATACAGAAAAATGTACACAAACCTATATTTTTTTTAATGGGGTTAGGTCACTTTAATTCTTAGGGTCAGCAAGGAATGGTTTACTAAATTAGTGTGTAAATTTCATACTGTAATATAATAAACTTCTTCTTTATAACCAGCTTCACGCTGTATCCTGTACACAGCAGGGTAGGCAGAGGGGACATAGTGTTAAGACACTCATTTCTCGACTTTTAGCCGAGTTCTTGGCATCGGGTGGGGTGGGTTCGAGGCATGGCATGTTAAGTAGCGGAACTCAACGCCGCGCTTTGCCTCGACACCCGAATAAATATTTCCTTTCCTCGAGTGGGGATCAATTCACCACAGGGACCACAATCAGTCGACACCATCGACATACAGTCACACTATGTGCCCCTGCGCCACGACTGGCCTCACTTCTTTATACCATTAACATTATTTAATTTTTACCTAAATATGATTGTGTTTTTTATCTATAGGAACAATAAAAAAACATATTTTAAACTCACCCAAACACCTACACCTTCCAACTACGACACTATGACATCTATTAGACACAACTTTTCACTTTGCACTCGCTTACTCATATAGCAACTCCGACGAAGTGACTCCATTCTCCTTTACCCGAACGAATTCCAGACATTACATATTGAGTGATGAAAATCCGCGCCACGTTTTGTGTTGCCAGACTGAAGAAATTATAAAAAAAATAAGTTAATAATTTAATTTTATCTCCTACGTGGTATTGAACCTACATCCACCCTTTACAGTCACTGCTGCACTACGCCACGATAGTCACAATTAACTAGATATAAATATAGAGTTATATACATTATTTCCATAAAACCCCAACAAATTATAGAACTATGACCAAACATGAGCTGTCTGCTATATTAGATTTCAACGCTAAACTCTCTTCTATAACATAAAATACCACCACCATAACACTTACATACATGTACACAGCTTTGTAAGGATATGTTTACAATGAAGCGTATAAAAAAATAATTAATCTATCTTTTTTTTGCATTGACTAAATAGTTTTGATGTCTAGTTTTATTGGCGATTCGATGGATCAGTTGCAGCGTTGACATCCAACACTCAACACGCATTGTCTTGGATTCAAAATGCGAAAATGGAGTGTTTAACATAACCATATAGTAAAGAATACAAATCAATATTCGAAATTTTAAAAATCTTCTGATAACACATATGTATTCATTGTTTTTTTTTTGTTTCTTCTCATCATTTGCTTAATAGGCTGTTATTTGATTTATAGTAGATATATAGGTGTAGCGATTTGTAGATACGTAAAAAGAGATCGTTAAAAGGCTTACATATTTTACTAACATATTTAATTTATTAAATTTTCAAATTTATCGCATTAAATTACTTACCTACTACGGATACCAATAGCAGTCACTTTTTCTAAATTATCTTTTCCATTCTCCAAATTCCGCCTAATTTTGGATATATTGCAGGTGACTGAAATAAAATAAATTAATGATTTCCATCGAATGAGAATCGAACCCACAACCATCGTTTATACAATCATACGCTGTGTCACTATGCCCAGACGACCTCCAAATCAACTAAGCTAGTATAAAAAAAACCCTTACATACAAAAAAAATAATTAAACTATTCAATTATTCCATCCAGTCTATACCATCCCTTACACCACAAGCTTATCAACAACCATTTTACTGTCAATCGCATAACACTTCGTCCAAATGCCGTCACCCGATGCCAAGCTCTCTAACCATATAATAACCGTAGTTCGGTTGTAGCTGCCGTTTGTGCTGCTATCTACATCGCTGAACATCCATTTAATATGCATTACAACAAACTATTGAGTGCGTGCCAGACGCTGGTGTATTGCAGTGCGACACGTCTAGATTGACGCGATGATTGTGGGTTCTAATTCGTAGTGTAGGAATTTAACTTTTTTTAAGATTCACACTGTATCTCCTGCGTAGGCAAAGGGAACATAGAGTGTTGAAACTGAGTGAGAATTGAATAGTGCCGTTACACCGTGAAAGCCTCAAAATCTTAAGTCTGACGTCGAAAGTCTGTGAAAGTGCGGCTTATTATAATTTTCTCGTTTAGCTTTAGTCACAAGACATGGCGCAGCGTTGAATTCCACCACGCGAATACTCGAAAATTGGCCCGTCGTAGAAAAATAATTATATAAACTTCTCTCTGCCTACTCTCTCTTGCTCAGCTCTTACAGTGTCCCAGCACTGTGTGAAGCTGAAAAAAATAATTCACATAAATATATAGCTTACTATTGATTAACACAAAAAACAAAGAATATCTACAGATAAGGCGCCCTCTAACTGATTTACATCGGCGCCTTAAATTCCACGCTTCGAAGAACAAAAAATACATTTCAAGTTTAGGGAGAGAGGAAAACACAATTTCATTTTCGTTCCCATCGAGTTTTTCGCAAAGTTTTATGCTGAATTGTGTTAATTATGCCGGACCTTTTATGCTGAGGACTCGGAAAATAGAATCGACGGAATAAATGTAATGAAACCGTTATATATTTTTTTATTATGATATAGCGGAATTTCTTGGCTTTTATACTTAAGAAATGTGTATTATTAAAAAAATATTTGAATGGTAAGATCTTTGGTTTTTTTTTCAGCTTCACGCTGTATCCCGCATACAGCAGGGTAGGCAGAGGGAACCTAGTGGTAAGACACTCCGTTCCCCACTTTCTGCCAAATTCTAAACACATTGCGTGTTGAGTGGCAGAACCCAACACCACGCTTTGCCTCGACACCAGAGCAAAGAAATGGAAATATAAATTTGCTGGGCTTTCAAAACTTTATATTACTAAATGTACACGGTTAATCCAGTTTTATTAAACTATTGTTTCATTTAATATATAATTAAAGATTTCAGTCAGTGGCAGTGCTAATCTGGCTTCTTTTAAACTACTAGAGACCATCATCATGCTTACTTAGACAAATAAATTATAATTATTTGCCCGCTCTGGTAACAAGACGAAGAGCGGCGTTGAGTTCTGCGCCGCACACTAAGTCTCAAAAGTTAGGCGAAAATTGGGGAACAGAGTGTCTTAACACTAGATTGACTCTGCTACCATACTACACGCGGAATACAGCATGAAGGCAAAAAAAATTCACCATAGCGCTCAAAAAAAATATAATTAAATAACGAAGCCGGAATAAAAACACGACTGTTTCCGTACAAATTTACTTACAATCATCATTTCAAAACCGCTAATGAACGCGCTTTCGCAAATTGTATGTTTTATCCTTTAACTCGACGCTGTTTTGTGTTTGCCCTTTTTATTATGTAACTTTTGAACTCATTTTAAATAGTATTCTAATAAAATTTTACTAGTATTTTCTTTTTCTTTGATGTGAATAAGATGCAGAAGAAGCATGATGATGGCCTCTAGTAGTTTAAAAGAAGCCAGATTGCCACTGACTGAAATATTTAATTACATATTAAATGAAACTATTTAATTTTCATTTTAAATTTAGTAATATAAATTTTTGAAAGCCCTGCGTCGAGTTCCTCCACTCAACACGCAATGCAGAAAGTGGGGAATGGAGTATCTTAATACTAGGTTCCCTCTATCTACCGTACTGTGTGCGGGATATAGCGTGAAAATGATTTAATTTTAAGTTTAACCTGCGCGGATCAGTGGGGCAGTGTCTAGCAACATAGACAATTGTCTTAAATTTTCTTTCCGTAATAATCAATTTAATTTGATAATTATTTCATATTTATATTAGTGTGTTAATAACACGATATAATATATTTAAAATTAAGGTTATAAAGAAAGTTTCATGATATATATCTTTATTTTTATACAATTTTCGCTTTTCAATTCTAAAAAAATCATAAGTATTTTCAATATACCCTCGCGGTCAAAGCAAAAAGGCAGTTTTATGATCCGTCCGACACAAAGAACTACGATTTGAATACTCACAGCGACACTGAGGACGGTTTTTCTTTTACTTTATTGCACACTTATATATAAAAAAAGCCTTTAAATATAAAATTGTACCATGTTGTGGTAGATGACGCAGTGGGATAGTGACTGTAAACGTGATGGTTTTGAGTAGAATTCCCACTGAAGTGGAAAAAGCGCAACGCTGTAATATGTGAGCTGCTTCGTTATTGTCGATGATGTGTATATTAGTTAAGCACTGATAGATTTGTTTTCACGCACAAATAAACAGTTAGTTAAAATTCCTAGCGTAGCTTAAAGAAATTATATTATTATTTATGTAGCTATTTTATGGAAAAAGACCTGATGGTAAGTGATACATATACATTGATAAAAAAATCGACTTTTCTTTATGTTATGATATAGAAGAGAAAATGTGCAATCGAAAGAATTTTTTAATTAAATATGTTGTAATGAATGTTTTAGTATATGTATATATGTAATTATGGTTCCTATAAACATGAATTTTAGAAACATTGCACGCTGCAGTCACAAACGTAACTTGAAATCAAATTAAGATCTATTCTTCATTAAGAGCTAAAACTTGAAAGCAAAGACAAGTGACACAGCTAGTATAACTTAAGATTCATAATTTCAATCCTTACCAGTTCACTTCCTACAGAAGGATTGTTCTGACTTTGATATATATGAGGTTGTTAATACGAGTTCCAAGTTTAAGCACACAAAGTTGCAGGAGTTTAGAAAAGTCACGCTCATTAACTTGTCAGAAACGCGCGCGTCTTGAGATGGAAGTGTGGTATGTCGACTTGTGACATATTTATTATGTAAAATACGACATTTTTTATTCATTTTTAAGTAAAAATGTGTTAATTTTTATATTTTATCTGCAGTTGACATATAATATCTACTATCCTCGAGATCTTTAAAAGCTCTGACGAAAGAACGGAACGAACTGAATAGCTCATCATTCATTCTATACAGTCACTCATTCATACATACATTGGCTAATATAAACAAACAAACAGAATCTCGTACCCACCAGGCACCACGTCATTATTACCATGTCCACTGGGGAGTGTAGACGTGTTGGCATTGAGTGCGGCATAAAACCTACGAAATATATACCTCCTTAAGTTAGAGGACTAGTCTCTGTTTCCAATGAAGTTTATTGTTGCTCATATACTATTTTTATGTCACCAATGTGGAGTGGTGTTGCTACAGTCAACTAACTTATATTTCAATATAATAATTACATTACGCGCTTATAAGCATTTGGAATGTCGTATTATGTGTACGGCACAATACCAATGACTATAGTGACGCAGTAGGAGATTGTCTGACTGAAATACGATAGTTGCGGATTCTATTCCAATGCGGTGGAATAATTAATCATTGACATATCGTTAAACTTTTAAGCTGTAAGCATGTATTTCTCATTCTGTATTTCTCATTAGAAATCTCAACTACCTTTTTCTCTTATATGTAGAAAGATACATTGCCGTATATTTCTGTATATTTCTGCATATAAGTTGAGCCGAGTACGTAAAATACATTGCCACTGACAGTAACTTTGTTTTATTTACAGAACTGGCCGCCACAGCTTTTATTAGAACAACTTGAATGCAAATATTAACTGGACTTAATTTTGTTTTCCTTTTTTAATTTGCTTCGCTAAATGAGTTCAGCAATCAAAATATTTGAATAATTCTTTATCAAGTTTATTTAATAGCGTACCCGAGAGTCAGCGCTCGAATCATTCTAGCGTAATAAATTTTAAAATATCGTACGAAATGGCAAATAATGGTCGAAAGTTCTCCTTTTGCCGGACATTTTCCGGCATAATCTGTAGGCAGTTAGCAGCAATTAGCGGTCCAGAAACACTTAAATAGCACCGGCCAGTGCGAAAAAACCGCAAACGACCTTAGCGAGAAGACTGTGCTGACGTGTGTTTCGAATATTTTCTTTTTCTCCTATTAAAAAAAAGAAAACGTAAAGATATTTGCTTCGCAGTAATAGTACCTTTTAGATATTTTTTTTATGTATAGCTCATTATATAAAATTACATACTGAGTATTGGTTTGAGACCTGTCGTGTCGCACCTTGCCCATAATTGTGCGACTGTTAACGCTACAGGTTGTGGACTCAATTCCCATTCCAGAAAGCAATTTTTTTGATATTTTAAATTCCTCTAATAATAAATAAATGGATAATTTATCATTAAACCATTACTAATTGTAAGAGAAATGTTTGTGGCGGTGATCAGCACTTTAGGAAATGAATTATTTTCAGATGAGGGACTGACCTGCTGACTCGGTTGACCTTCGAAAACACAGTATCAAAGATACTGGAGGAAGGTCACGTAAAAGGCATGAGGATCGCTCGGAGGGCCTGTATGAAGACGTTGATGACAGTGGACAAGACGAATGTATGTAGAGACCGTAGCGTTTGGCGCTCCGTTCTCTCTGACTACCCCTCTAGGGATAAAGCGTGAAGCTAAATTAAGTTAAGTTTAATTATTTTGAGGATAGACAAAGAGGTGTCTCAAATTTGCGGAGGACGAGAAGTATTTTGACACTATAACGAGTAGCAGCATGAGATACATGCTGCTACTCGTATATGCAATGATCAGACCAGCTCTAAGCTTACAAAAAAATATACTTCCTTACTTACATTCCTTTACCGCACTTATTCCCAACCAGTGGTCCACGGACCACCAGCGGTCCACAGAAGTCTAAATATGGTCCGCGAACGATTTTTATTTTATGACTGGGGTTGGTGAGGCGAAGTTTCTGTAGGACTATCACAGTTAATTTTTATTATACTTACATGCATAGTGGTCCCTGCTACCAAGAATGATATAAAAGTGGTCCTTTATTAAGAAAATGTTTGGAAAGCCCTGCATTAAGGTGGCACAATCCATCATATTATTTTCTTTACATTTCTTTCTGACCGAGCGCCGATTGTAGAAGTCTAACATTTCAATATACTAGTCAATTGAGGACGCTTCCGTCCGGCACAAAAGAAATTTGATTTGAATCCTCTCAGTGGGCGGCGAGTCGAGTTCCCAGATATATTCTATTTCTGTGCCTTTCGTTTTCATACATCCTTCGTATTTCTTTGTCTCTCTGCGTACAAAAGTTAAATAGTAAATATTTACTTTGTTGGGTGTATTATTAAATTATAGATCTTCGATAACAAAAATTGTATATAACGCTATGTTGAAAATTACGTTTTATATATTTTTTTACAAGATTTTCAAAAAAAAAACTTATTTTCTGTAAAATCGGCTTACGGTCGATAATTTGACGTGATAACGTCATTAGAAAACATTCAAGAAAACTTGATTACTTTTATGAATTGATTTGAATTATATCACTGTACAATAGCGCTCCCCGCGGGACTTGAGGCTAGGCTTGCGGCCGTAAACAGAACGTTGCATTATACAGCGAAGATTCACAAACCCTTCATTGGTGTGAATTACTGACTCGCTCTGCTGATGATTCCCAGTTTCTTAATGCCAACTTGGCATTGCTTTACAGATGATTGCGATACTGGCAGTGACTCGTAACGCTAAGGCCCAAGTGCAGTTATAAGAGGATTGTTGTGGACGACTGGCGACACGACAAATGGATTTTTTTAACGCTCAAACTTGTGTCTTCTTGGGTTTGAATAGAACAAAGTTCCTTTCACTCCATGAGAAAACATTGTGCCTTCACTGAAAACACAATTTTTTCAGCACTGGTCGACGTTCTTCCGGAAAAGACTTGCGCGGCCACTGTGCCTATCATCTGCATAGCAATGAATGCGAGAATCCTCTAACATATTTCATTCATATGCAGAAGAACAGAGTAGGGGACATCACGCAGCTTTGGAGAACGCCAGCGTTTACGCGCATGTATTCCGAGCAAAAGCCGTCGGTTGACAGCGACCTTGATGCTACGCGCGATGAAAAAGCTGGCGATTCAATTACGGAAATTCTCTGGAAGCCCGTAGGATAGAAGTTTTCCAAGGAGCATCCCATGCCACACTCGATCGAAGGCCTTCACTGTGTCCAAAATAACTGTCAAGCCCTCTCCCTTGGTTTCAATAGCCGCAGCCCAACGCTGGCGGAAATCATATTGACAGTCATTAATCAATTGATATGAGCGCTCTTCCACGTCTGGGACTCACACAATGCCGACTGAGTAAAAATATCTTCATAAAATTTTCTTGAAGATGGAATAACTTTCATTCGTAAGTTTCAATTACTTTATCAAATAAAAAACGGTAAAATATCATCTAAGAATGTTATTTTTTTTTGTCACAAAATGCCCTTATTGTAACTTATTTATTAGAGATAGGTGCCGCCAATTTTTTTTAAAATGATATTAAATGTTTCGATCAGTAGTTCTAAACATCTTAGCGTTTAAACAAACAAAAAAATTCTAGCGCTTCATTCTACAGTACAGATAGAGTTACTAAGTAAGTTAAGAGAATTATAGGTAACCTTTGTCAAGACGAGTGAACCTGCGTGTCAAACCTAATATTACTAGTTTCAACTTCAAATAAAAAATGTCGACTTACACGATATCAACGCGCCGACTCCGCACTATCCTTTCCGCCATTATTCCCGATATTGCGCACTATTGCCTTTGTGAGAGCGGATTGAGGTCGACTATATTCTTTATGAAAAATTTATTAAATCAAAATAATGAAAGAGATTTTTATTTCAATTTTCCATAGTATTCTATTTTAGGCTCTTGTCCTAGATATTGTGGGAATATTAAAAAAATAATTGTATGAATATAATTGTGTCATTGTTGTACGTTCTAATAAAAGTAGGTACAGCTCTAAAAACAATAGTGAAAAGAATTAACATAATATTTATAGCTAGCTTTTGTCCCCGACTTCGTACAATTTTAGTTTCGTTTCACTCTTACAAGTGTTGTATAAAATGTTATTTTCATATTAAACTAATGTCTAATGAATCCCTAATGAAGTCTCTTACTACTTGATATAATTATTTTTGTGATTACGCCACTTTTGAAAGCCTATACCTATACAAAACCATATAACCTATTAAAGAATATTATATTTCAGCTTCACGATGTATCCTACATGTAGTAGAGGGTAGGCAGAGGATAGGAATTCTGGAGGCATTGAGTGATGAGTGCCGAAACTCAACCTTGACACCAGAAATAAATGAAAATATTAAATATTTTATTTCCTCAAATGGGAATCGAACCCACAAGCTGTCGAGTCACGCACTTATACCCCTCTGCCACGACTAGCCCCCTGGCCTATTAAAGAATTATTATAAAAAAAATTAAAAACTCTTGAGCATTCAGACTCACAAACAAAATTTACACTAAACCACGTATAAAAATATCTAATTTACCTTCTCTTAGACCTAAACACACACTCGGCTCGTTTTTCTCGTCTTGAAGCTTTTTTTATAATCCTGTGTACGTGTTTGAGTGCCACTAATTGCCAGTAATACCAGACTACAAATTACGTTAAATGCCCGCTTAGATGTAGAATTTTTCTTTATTTGCGTGGAGTTGCTTGTATACATGTACTGTGTAATTAAAGATAATTATGTGTATTAGCATCGATATTGATTTTCAGTACTTTAAATTTGTATTTTTTTTTATTTATATTAACGCTTTATAAACAGAGGGAGAGGGAAACTGGGAGTTTCTTTAGACATTCAGTTGCCATTATGACACTGACAGTTCCCTACAATTCTTGATAAATTCAGGAGGCATTGCACTCAACAAGAGTGGCAGAACTTAAAGCAGAGCGTTGCCTCGTTACCAGGGCGAGGAAATTCAAATATTTAATATTTCAGTTCCTCAAGTGGGAATGGAACCCACAGTCTGTCGCAGCTACAGTCGCTCGCTTGTGCTCCTGCGCCAGGACTGCCCTCAATTATTACATTACTTTATTACCTCACATGGGAATGTATCTATTTTCAATTCTTAACCATTAGTGAAGGTGGAGGAATTTATCAAAATAAATATCTTTACAAATAAAATTAAATAAACATTTCGAGACATAGCACGTTGAGTGGCGTAACACAATGCGGCAGAAAATGATTATTTCTCCCAAGCGGGAGTTGTACCCCAACCGTTGCGCTTACAGTAAGGCTATGATCCACTGGGACACAAAGGCCACCAACGACGTCCTTCTTAACAATCTCTTTACTTTTTTTTATAACAACAAATAAAAAACTTTATGAATTGAATTGATTTATTTATTTTTGATATAACAGGTCGAGAGTGGAGGTATGTAGGAGTAGTACCTACTTTCTACTACTATCTTTATAAAGTTATATCTACAATAATACTAGTCAGCTTTGACGTTGTCAGAGCAACAATGTTCCATTTTTAAATTAAATTTTAAATTGTCCAACGAATATATTTTGCTTTTTATGTTCTGTGCTAAATATTGTTACATTATATTATGATGAATATCAAGGATATCTCATAGGGAAATAGGCTTTAAATGTCATATACTTTTGTTGGTTTTTAGTTTGCTTTTAATATTTTATAGTTTTACACCCGTTTTATCCCGCACATAGCAGGAGGAATTCCGTTCCTACTTCCGTTGTCTACTTTCTGCCGAATTCTAGAAACATTCCATTCAAGCACGCATTTTGAGTGGCGGAACTTAAAGCCGCGCTTTTGCCTCTTTACGTCTCCAGTGGTAATCCCACAACCTGTCAGCTTTACAATCGCAAACTTGGGTTCCTGAGCCACGACTAGTCTCTTTATGTTTTTCATAATTTTAAGTATAACCTAAGCACAGAAATATAACTATACTTTTTATACACACTTTATAAATATTTTCTTAAGCAAGTTCTCATTAACACAAAGTTCGAAACTTAAGACGGAAACTAAATTAATTAACAAGTATAATTATGTTCCAACAATGCGAATCATTGCTGCGAATCGACAACAATATTGTATAGAATAAACAACAGAAACTCACGAACAAGATATTCTGCGATACCAACTCACAGATTGTCAAACTATATCCGATACTATAAAGTAATCCTTAATTAACTTGTAGAATATGCAAAGTTGTATCGAAGTTGGTACATACATTCCTCGATGTTACTACCCGCGTATAGATTAAACAACATATTTGGACAATGCATGCACTTCGACAACTACTCGACTTTGCTACTTGATATACAGGGTGGAAGCGTCAGCGCTCCTTTTACGGGGATATCATACTGGCTCAAATATTTTTTTACCCATACCTAAAGAAATTAATCAAGATACCTCAACAGTTCAGACGTAGGATTTTTTTTTCATTTCACGATGTTTATCATATCGTGTGTCGCAGTTACGCATACCAATAACGTAAACACATACTACTAAAAGTTAAGCAACTTTGAACTTCGCGGCAAATACTTACGACTCGATTTCGGAATGAGGCGTATGCGGCGGTTTCCCTTTGATTTGCGGCGGTTCATACGGCGGCGTCGTTAATTTTACTATTTATTTTCTTTGAAAAAAAAAAACACTTTCATTTTTGGGAAAATAAACATCTTTTTTAGATTAGTTAAAACTGTGGTTTCATTTAAAGTGGTGCTGACAAAATCATTTTGTATATAATATATTAGGTTACTTAAGTATATTAAGTTATAGATTTTAATAGATATTTATTTTCTTTTTTAGCCAATAAGTAGAGGGAACCTAGTTTTAAGACTTCGTTCTCCATTTTCTGCATATTGAGAGGCGGAATTTAACGCCGCATTTTTTTTCTTACTAGTACAATAAAATTTAAAATAATACATTCCCCTCAGTGGTGAAAACTGTCGCCTGTTGCAACGGCATCATAAATATTTTTAGATAATTCTATTAATCATTTAATTTAACACAGATTTTTCTAATATTTGGAATTTTATGGAATGCAAAGTGAGAAATACGAAAGAATAACGATATTATAATGAAAATTTGTGCTCTGACATTTCAAACTTTCAAATTTATTTATTTATTTATTTATTTATTTATTTATTTATTTATTTATTTATTTATTTATTTATTTATTTATTTATTTATTTGTTTGTTTGTTTGTTTGTTTGTTTGTTTGTTTGTTTGTTTGTTTTTTGTTTTTTTGTTTGTTTGTTTGTTTGTTTATTTAAAACTTACTTTAGTTTCGCTTTAACTAATAAATGTTTTTTTTTTAATTTTATTCACCGGGAACTGCGCGTCTCCATCTATCGCTAATTAATACAATATTTGCAACTAACTCGCTGAATAGCTACTACTGGTCGAGTTGACTAAATTTCGAATGAACATCTCGATATTGTAAGAAATCGAAGTCGAAGAGAGATTATTATTGACTGTTCATTGTTTTGAATACACCATGAGGAGAATTGTGATGAATACGCCATGGATCGCTTCCAGTCTAGGGCCGAGATAAAGATAAGCGGTCACGAAGTCGATTCTATACTCTTGGACGGACTTTATAAATTCTGTAACACATCTAAAGAAATACTCGAAACATTGAAGTTAAGACCCGTCTCAAGGGCTGGTACTTACATATATCATATATTTACTGAATATGAATAAGACAAAAGTTCGGGTGTTTGAAAGAGATGAACAAAGGATGGAATGTAAGATCAATGTAAATGGTAAGATATTAGAACAAGTGAATTAAGTGATAATGGTAGATACGAGATGGATATGAAAAGGCGTATTGCTGCTGGTAACAGGGTTAACGGAGCCTTAGCTGCATTGATGTCGATACCAACACTGCTTTGATACACAATACAGTGTTGGTACCGACGCTGTTATACGGCATCGAAGCGTGGGTATTACAGAAGAAGAATGAAAGAAAGATAAATGCTGTGAAGATGCGATCTCATCATAGGATAATTAATGAATGAAACGTTAATCGAAGTAACAATGGTTATATGGTATAAAAATTCGTAAAATGAACCGTTTCAAGTCCTGGTTTGTTCTGGTGTAGGAATTTAATTATATAAAAAAACACAATTTCAACATAATACAATTTATTATAAACATAAAATTTAACTATTCTAATAATACAAATTTGTACATTGATTTACAGCTCTCTTTAAACTATTGATAAAATAAAGATCTTAAGACTAGATTGTATTGCATTAAAGTAATAAAAAAGAAATATGTATATAAACAAAACAATATAATCAGTCAAACTTTTAAGAAATATAAAAAACATAGCAATAATATTTTATCGGTAGATTATTGCATTAAAAGATTAAACGTTTAGACTAATTTAGTTTCAATAAACTCTTATGACCACCAAATATATAGCATTATACGTAGATTCAGATTTTCTAGAAGAAAATAATCCTAAATAAGAAAATTCCTGAAATCATGTCTACGGCTAACTTCAGGGCGACCACCGCTCGCCGTGGCGCAATGTGACAACGTTTTGAACATATACGATTACAACCACGAGTCATCGAAATTGAGACTGCTCTAGTCGAACATAGCGATAGCGATTCATGACTCGGTCAGATTTGCCACACTTTTTGGTAACAATCAATAATGCTATTACATATGGTACTGTCGACTAATTCTGGCCGCCCTGAACTTCGATTTTCTTAAACTATTGCATATTGTACATTCGGGAAGAAAATATCTAAACTGTGGAGACATCGACAGCTACCTTCAGATCAGTCACGACTCGACGACGCTACTATGCATACGTATATCACAAAATTAGCCACCTAAGCACTTATTAGATTCAAAGTAGCTTATAGCAGATATCAATAATAGGACCAGTCGTGGCGTAGGGCTACAAAGTGTACTGTAAAAATGGACTAGTTGAGGGTTCGATCCCCACTCGAGGAAATGAAATATTTATTTACATTTATATTTTGATTTCTTCGCTCTGGTGTCGAGGCAAAGCGCGGCGTTGAGTTCTCTCTACCTACCCTACTGTGTGCGAGATATAGCGCGATGCTATATTATTAATTGCTTCACTTCACATATGAATGTATAATAATAAAAAAACATCTAGTAAAGGCTGTTTAATTTTTAATGCGATAATATATTACTCGATAATATATTAATTATCTAAATACAAAATATATAAATGAAAAATTATTTTGTATATTAACACTATATTTATTTATCCTAAATTCACAACCAAAATATGGTTTATAAAAGTAATAGGCGCAAAAATGGCCTGACTGTACAAATATGTCTTAGTAACTGCGTAACTTTCATACAGTCCCATCACAATAACTATATGAAAAATATAATAAAATATAGTTACAACTTAAAGTCTCTAATAGAACGACTTCTTAAAACTATTTTTTCTCGTCACTATCAATAATTTTCATCGAATTATCCAGTTTTGGCACTGACAGCTTCCATTTTAATTCTAATAACAATATAAATGTACAATTATTTACAATGTCTTTACATATATTTTAATAGTGAACTGGGTGCCGTACTAATACCCTGTAAGATTCGATATATTTACATCTCGTATGTCATGTCATCATCTAATGTCACGCATCACTCGCATCACATGGGTCAAAAATAGGAAGCCTGCTAATGTATTTCAAAAATTAAGGGTTATAAAAGCAAAGTCACAAAATATCAAAACCTACCTAAAATACAAGTCTCTACTTTGTCTAGTATAAATAAATATAATTATTTATAGTCATTTCTACTAAGGATTCTAATGTTGGCCTTTTCGTTGGATTACGTTGCTTTTATACCCGTCATTTGTCATAGTGGGTGGCAGAACAAAGCAAAAATATTTTTATAAGCCGATTAGATTAACAAAATTTAAATATTTACACAAATTCTACTATAGTAGATCATCAATTAACAAGGGTTAAAATATTGTAACTGGGCCCTGATTACATATACAAAACCATATATCAGCGTAGTCCATATTCATTATTTTTTCTATGGAAAAACAAAAAAAATATACAACATTAGATAGTACAATAAACTTTGAGTCATATTTACGAACTGAACTCATATTCCTAAAAACATTTTAACTGTAGCATTGGGTTCCATTACAGTAATATTTTTTATATGTTTTCAATGAAACTTTTATGATAAAAACGCAATAAAGTCATGTCTTCATTATATCTCCATTATCATCATCATTCATTCAAAAAATAACTCCAAAATATATTCACAAAACAACAACAACTATATTTTCTGGGAGGAGCCTGGACTTTAGCTTTGAACAGATATGTTCGAGTAAATATTATTATTTTTTTGTTTATTATTACTAAAATATCAGGGGTGGGCCAGGCCACCACAGCCCCCCTATTTCTACGCCCATCACAACAACTATTAATAATTTAGTAATTTAGTCAATCTTTCTATAGTCTCCCCATATTATTCACATTATTTATATATACTAACTACCTTATTCCATACTGTAAATGCACATTTCTGAATATAAATGAAGTATCATCACTAAAATAGAGTTTGAGCCTGTTTTCAATAACATTTAAATTGTTATAATACATTTTAACTGTATTATTATGGTATCTCTTGATATTTAAGAGTAAGATGAAAAAAAGTAAATAAATAAAATATATATAGAAAAACATACCTACAAAACGTACCTAGAACTCTCAATCAATATTAAAAATATTGACTCACGTTTAATAACTTTGAATTTGTCATAGATTTAATGAAACTATGTAACATTAACAAATGTTTATTGATTAATAAAAATTTTAAATATTTTTTCAAATAAGCCAATTAGTTCAGATGATATAGATCTATAAAATTTGGCTGTCCAAATATAAATATACATTTCAATGTTAGTTATCTCATAATTTTTTAGTTTTAAGTTTAAGAAGAAAGTGCGAGAAATTTTCGTTTTATTTATATATAGATCCACTATATACCTATTTTATTAATTTATTTCTTTTACCGTTTTGATTGTAGATATTGAATTACGTTGCAATTAAGATTATTGTTTATTTTGTCAAATACTTGAAAATGTTAATAAAAATTAATTAAACTAGCTAGAAATTTTTAAAAATATATAAAGGTATTCCTTAAAAAATCATTTATATATAATATTTTTTACAATATAAAAAAATCAAGAATACCTGAAAATAATATACCGCAGTACATAAAAGCTCCGTCAAAAAAGTAGTTTAAAGGAAAAATAATTTAATGAAAATATGTATTATTAATTGGTAAAATCATTAAAGTTAAATTATAATTGTCTGATCATTTATTTTTTATAGCAAGGAAGGCAGAGGGATACAGAGAAAAAGTGACTCCGTTCTCATTGAGACGCTCTCGTTTCCCGATAAATTTTAGAGACATTGCGTGTTGAGTGCCGCTGCGCTTTGTCTTGTTACCAGAGCGAAGAAATAAGAATGTTAAATATTTTATTTCCCGAGTGGGAATCGAACCCACAACCGTTACGGTCACAGTCGCATGCTTATCGTGCCCCACGCGCCACGATGGCCTCTTGTATATTGATTTTACTCTAAATTCTAAAATAAGTAAAACCCTAATAATAATATATACGACTTAATTAATGAAAAAAAAACTATATATTTTACTAGTTTATAAATTTTGAATATACTATTTAATAGAATACTCAAAATTAGTAAAGCCAAAGTTATATTTTAATATATTTAAAAAATAAAGCAGTTTTACGGTATTAACTACTGTAAGGAAGTGCAATGGCCCTAAATACAGTGAGGGGAAAATCAGGTTTTTTCTCAATAAATTTAATTTTATTAGATCATGTCACGATGCAGTGAGATAGCGTCTGACTATTTACACGATTGTCAGGGGTTCGATTTCCAATCGGGGAAATATTTTACTTTCATTTCCTCATTTTGGAACAGGTGCAATACTCGGAATCCTTCAGAATCGCCACTCAATAGGCAATGTATCGAAAATTGGGGAACGGGGAGTAGGAAAGTTTCCTCTGCCTTCCCTTAAAAAAAATATTTTATTATATTTATATTTTAAGTTCAACATTATCCTACATAATAAACACAGTTAAAATTAGTACTTTTATAATATGGCAAGAAATTCGTAAAATTATTTCGTAAATAAAATAAAACTCATTTTATTTACTAGATTCATTTCTCTAGAAGAAGCTAGGCAGTCTTAAAAATTTTATAGACTAATTAACCCTTGTGTATACAATGTCAGGGTTCCAAAAATGTAAATAAATGCCTAAATTTCGAAAAAGTGTTAAAACAACAAAAAATACTAAAAGGTTAAAAAATGGTAAACATTGACATTCGCTTTTTTGTATAATAAAAACAAAATCGGCATACTTATATTTATTTTCAATAACGTGCTCTCTAGAACAAACATATCTAACACAAGTGAGAAATACTATTTTTATTACAATAGAAATATAAACTATAATATTATTTTATTGATAAGTTGCTTTCTATATAATATTTTCAACTAAAATAGTGAAAAACGTAAAACTTAAAATATTTTCTATATATAATTGGGTTTAGATAAAATTTTGGTTATATCTTGGAAATTTTAAATATATATTAGAAAACGAATATTTTTGACATTTTTTTATATTCCAATTGGATTTCTTTCATACTTCCCATTTTTAATGTAACCCATTATAAAAACTAAAAAAAAGACTGTTTTTAAAGTGTTTTATCATTAAAGAAAATGAATGGATAATTAAATGTTTGTTAAAATAAAAATGAAGCAGGACGACAAATAAATTTTATTAATATAAAATGCGCATTACAAAAAAACTGACGGTAGTTACAGTTAGTCTTGAAATTTACAAAGGAACTAAAATAATAAAAATAAGCAATTTAATGCTTACATTTAACCAGTGTTATTATAAAAAATTGTTTCTTTAGCGAAAAACAAAGCTGATAAATTTTACATAATATTAAAAAGGATTGCTTAACTAAATTTTATTCTTCACCTATATGGGGAGGGAAGGGTCGAGTTCTACACAATATTAAAATTTCCAAGATAGCTAAGCAATATCTTAATATTTACCCACATTTATTTATATAATAATATACTTAAATTAAGCTAGCAACTTATCGTTTCACCAAAATCTCTGCGCTCTCGGTCCCATCCATCTATTGGGAGGTCTGGGTCCAAGTCTGGGTCTAAATTGGGGAGGAAAGGCACGAAAATTTCCTCGTGGCCCCCAATTCCTTGGAAAACGTTGGTTCACGAACCTGGGGCCCTGCCAGTCATTGTCTTGAGTAAAGTCTTCGTATTCTGGTGATTTTCTTATGTTATCCATACTACGACTTCTTGTATCTTCTTCGAAATTTACATCGTTTGTAGTGTCTTCTTCGAAATTTGATTTTTTTGAGAAATTCGCTTGGTTTTCGAAAGGCATGTTGAACTTTAGACCTGACGGCATGTTATCAAAGGGATTAGACAATGGAGGTATAATGGGAGCAGTGTGGGGACCATCTTTTTCACGTATATTATTCACTTTTATATGATTTAGGTCTTTTTCGGGGTTAGGCTTCACATCACCGCCGACCAATACTTTGTTGTTATTAAAACTGTGACGTCGATGCTCGTTCGAATTCTGTTGACTTGGATACATACCTTCTGAAATCAAATAAAATTTTTAAAAATGATAATAGAAAATAAAATTTTAAAGAATATTTTGCTTCTGATCTTTATTATTGAAATATAAGTGACTTTTACTAAAAATTAAATTTAACATAAGTCAATCAATTCTCAACTCAACTACTATGGCTATAACGCCGAAAATGTAACAATAGATAAAGGAGACGAAAGATCTTGGGCCCAAATGTGACGGGTTCATATATGGTATAAAAAAATTGGTATATTTTTTCAATTACAGAATATCAAAAACAAGCACAATTGACAATCTCGAAGCGAAGATAAATAGTAAAAATAATGTTCGATTCGATCGATTACAGTACTATAAATATAAAATATATGTTAATTTTATTTAAGTCTAAGTATTTTAATGCGTTTCGATGCGTTTTGAGTGCTTTCCCGTTTGTTTGATGTTTTGGACGACTGCTGCTTTTTTTTTAAGGTTTTTTTTCTCAGTAATTTTATAAAAGTTAATTGTGCTGTAAACTTAACCTCACTTTTACCATATCTCTAATAACTCGGCTCTAAAATTGTCAACTTTTATAGAATTTTCAGGAAAGAAATGATGTACCTGAATCTATTAAATCAATATGATTTCATCTCTTTACATTCTCGGCCCAAGAATGTATGCAATTGGTTTAATCTCCTTTACAATTTTTTTATATATTTTATATTTAAGTAACTAAAATATATTAAACATAAACATACGTTGTTCTTCATCTTCGGAAAGATCCATATCAACACTTTCAACTATATCAGGCGGCGGCACCAATGGCGGCACTCTGTAATCCTGCAATGAGAATATTATTATCTATATATGTAAATATTTTTTCTTGTTATTACTAAAAACGATACTAAAAACAAAAAACGATTTCAAAATATTTGTCTGTCCGCCTTTCTGTTTGCCCAATCTAATATCTGGAACAACTGAATCGAATTTTAGTTGACGACAAGTTACATATATCTTACACTCATACATATATACTATACGCATAGAGTTTCTGGTCTAAAATGAAAGGTATTTTTATCCCAAAATTCCTGCGTGATCAAGACTTAACAAGTTAAAAATCTCGACTCGATAAAATATGAAAAAAGTTTTTTTTTTTTTTTTATGGAAAAGACAGGCAAACGAGCGTGCGGGTCACCTGATGGTAAGTGATTACCGCTGCCCACGGCCCCGTGCAACCCCAGAGGAGCTACAGGTGCGTTGCCGGCCTTTAAGATGGGTTGGGCGCCGGGGCCCGGCATTACCTGATGCGAAACGCAATGGCATAAAGCCACTACTTCACGCTGGTTTTAAATGCCGGGGGTGGTAATGATCCGGTCGAGTCTGCCCATGCGTGTTGCCATTGCTGGCGACGTGACTCTACCACACGTACTTTAGTCGCCTCTTACGACACCACCAGTACCAGGATGATCCTATTCTAGGCCGGGATCACACGGCATAAAAGTACGCCTAAACTATAAATATTTAAACAGCTTTGGGCTTTGTCTACTTTTGATTATATATATACCTCCCGAGTGCACAAAGCGCAAAAGATCCGAGAGTTGAACTTCAAGAGGGCCACGACTCTTCGACCGTACTGTAAATATAACTAACACACCTGATCTATCGGGTTGTGTGGCCTGGGCGCAAGCTGCGGCGGTATTTGGTGAGTTAACGATATTAAATTTCTGTGATCTACATCTGAAAAATAAAAAATTGAATTTGAGAAATTAAATTGTAAATGTAATTTAAAAATTGTAAGCAAGGATTCATGATATATATATATATATTTATAAAAATATATTGACTAATAACAATATAAAAAAAATATTATTTTCTTATTGTAATCGAATTGAGAAGTGCAAAGAAATTAGTTATCATTGTAAAGCTTAGAGGTTTTGATAACATATCATTATTAATCCATTTTTAACCAAAATGTTACTTAAAAATAATAATAGTTACTTAATACAAAAGGTCAAATATTCCCTTATAACGACTTTAAATTTATAAACATATATTTAAAACGAAAACTTTTTCTAATAAATAGGTAGGTAGAAAATAAAGAATTGATAGTGCCTTTATAATTGTTATTTTACTTCTTTTTATTTCAGCCTCACGCTGTATCCCGCACATAACAGGGTAGGCAGAGGGAACCAAACTCCGTTCCCCACTTTCGACCGAATTTTTGAGGTATTGTGTGTTGAGTGGCACAATAATATTAGGTATTTTATATACATAAATTATTAATATTTTATTATATATATATATATATATATATATATATATATATATATATATATATATATACTCACATAATTTTTTTATGTTTTTAAAAAGAAAAATATAAATAAGCATTCTATATTAAAACTATGTATACGTGTATTTATAAAATGTCCAAAAATAATAATTCAGTAAGTACGCCATGCTTTGTGCTCAATAATGATCGAGAACTGCATTCACATTTGAAACATATAAGGCAAATTATAAGCGAAAAATATTGTAAACAATAAATATACAGATAAATATAATATATAAGTAATAACATATTAAAATGAATGTGTATATGAAATTTAAAAAAATCTACACGTATTTATATAAAATATATAAAATAGCTTCATTATAAAAACGTGAAAAAAAAACTAATTTGACACTAAAATTGACATTTTGTTATAATTAGACAATGTCGGTAACATTCCACCTTCATTCATGTTAATTAAACAAAGGAGACGGAAAAACGTAGGCCTAAATATAAAGGGTTGAGAAATGGTCTAAAAGATTAGTTATATTTTTCAATTTTAAAATACCAAAAATCAGATCAATTGACAATCTGGAGGCCGAAAAAAATGAGAAAAATATTTTACAATAATAATATAAAAATAATCCATTTACCGAACTACGAAAATAAAACATTACAAATTCAACAAACGTTCATTTTAATTAAGTCTATGTATTTTAGCGTACTTATTTGTGCATATAATTCCAGTATCAATAAAGAAGATGATATTTTGAATTCAGTATCAATAGATTTTAAATGACAAATGTGACAACTGATTGACATTTATATCTATTATAACATTCATTACCAAAACCTACAAAAAGAAGAAAAAGCCTACAAAGCACAAAAATATTGAGATAAAGAAATGTAAAAAAAGTACTAATATATATATTTTTTGTAAGCAATACAACTTACCTTCGCTAACAACATCTGGCTCTTTTGAACCTTACATAAATAGAAAAAGGCCTCATTATTTATTAATTGATATGTCACTACTGTGATAAATTATATTTTTTTGTTGCGGCACAAGCGTGTGATTATGACGCGATGGTTGTGGGTTCGATTCCCACTCGGGAAAATAAATTATTTAGTAAACTCTTATATACTCAAGTAACAAAACAAAGCACAACGTTGAATTCCACAGTTTAACACGCAATGCCTGGAAGATCAGGGAATAAATAGGGAACGGAGTGCCTTAACACTACGTTCAGTCTGCCTATATGCGGGATATAGTGTAAAGCTATTATATATTTTTACATTCATATAGTTACATTACCTTGGTGTATAGCGTGCCTTATCGGTGGGACTGCCGGGGGCAGTTGGCTCAAATTCGGTAACAATCTATGATCTACATCTTCTATGTCTGGAGGGAGATAAAATTTGTTTATAAAACGTTAGTGCTTAAATATTATAGTAATACATATAATATAATGAAGTGTCTTTGATTTTAAGAAACAGCCTTTTTCCAAGTGCATATAGTTATTTACACTGTACTAAACCACAAGCAAACAATTTAAAAAAAAATGTCTGAATTTCTGTTTTTGAAAGATAGATAGATGGAGTAGAGTGTAACTGATTGCGGCTGCAACAACCTTTGTTGAACCCTTGTTTGTGTGATCTTTCTGAAGCTATTTGTTACGTTTATATTACAATTGTATTAGAATGGAATCACCATTTGTGATGTTGATTGATTTGTGAGATCACTATCAGTCGTATCTGGAGGTACAAGCATAGCTTACATACATGCATAAGGCCATCACGCCAGCTTTCGCGACGTCAAACAACATTTAATATTACATTTGTCAAAGTTCACTTTGACACGCGCCCGCGACACACGACACTTTAAAACTCCCATATTTTTATTTTATTATTTAATATATTTATTGGTGAGGACCTCTCCACAAGGCGAGGAAAAATCTAAAAACACTCACATATAGGTCTCATTCTCATATAGGTATAACCAAAAATCTCAATCTGAATATAACGTTCAATATTATTATAGTAGCGTTTAGTTTAGAAGTTATAAGGGTTCAAAGTCGTGAATGACTGGTGAATATTTACTCTTTCAAATCTCATTATCAAGTATTAAAATATAGGAAATAAATAAATAAAATTTTGGAAAAGGTTGAGTCCGCATCGAGTGGAATGTTCCATATAAGAAAAGTTTTTTTAATCTTATTATCATGAAAAATAAAAAAATAATACAAACCCTATAATACAAATAGATACTTACGACCTAACAGAGGTAGAACTGGCGGCGGCGGTGGAGGCGGGAGTATGCCACGATGGTCGACGTCCGACGGTGGTATATCCTGTAGAAATTAAATTATAATATACTAACGATCCTAACACAGCTTCGTCCGCCTATTATAGCCTTACATAAAACTAGCAGTCCACTCGCGACTTCGCCTGTATCCCACCTATAAATAATTATTTTATTATGCTGCATTTGCCATAAGAATGATTATAATAAAATTTATCATAACATTTTATTATATTTTTTTATAATGAAGGAAGGAGAAAGTGCAAGCACCACGTTACTATTTGAATGGATGTCCCCGGCGGTACGGGCGGGAGTCGCGCCTAATCTTGCGGCCGTAGATCTGTCTACGGCGTTGACATTGATCTTAATTTTACATTTTGTCAAAAACTATAACGTCCAAATTACTGAATGTTTTTGTACAATATACTTGGAGGCCAGTCTTGGCGCAGGGACACAAAGTGTGACTGTAGAACCGACTCGTTGTGCGTTCGGTCCCCACCCGAGGACATGAAATATTTCCATTTCTTTGCTTTGGTGTCGCGCGAAAGCGCGGCGTTGAGTTCTGGCCACTCAACACGTAAGCCTCCAGAATTCGACAGAAAGTGGGGAACGGAGTGTCTTAACACTAGGTTTCCTCTGTCTACCCGGCAGTGTGCGGGATACAGCGTGAAGCTGATTTTATTTTAACTATTTTTATCGACGTCGATGGCATTTTTAATTACTGTTATTTCATTATATACGTTTGATTCTTAATTAGCCTTAAAATTAAACCGTAAAGTTATATAGCCTATAGCACTCCTCAAGAATGTAGCATTCATACAAAACAAAAAAAGTAGGTAAAAAAGGCAAAGACAGAGATAGCATTTAAACAAACAAACTCCTCCGCTTTATAATATTGGCACAAAATATTTATATAAATTGTTGCCAAGTGTTATATTACTGTAAACTTTATGTAAAGTATGTAAATAAGGTAATAAAAACCGTATTTATAAACCGCTATCAACTGTGATTTCGATTTTGAAATCAATTATAAAACTATTATATATTATTTATATAATTTTTATTTATTATTTATATAATTTTTTACGAAGGTCCAACACCCACCTTGGGGCGTTCCATGCGCGGCGCGGGCGCGGCGCGCGCGGGCGGCGGCGACGCGGGCGGCTCCGTGTATATGTTGCGAGGTATCTGCACCGGCGGTATTAATGGGGTTGTTGTTGGCTGAAATTATTTTATAATTATTCCAAAATATATATTTTACGTATAGTTTGATATATGTAAATTATTCACAGTATGGTCGACGAGACATTGATACTATCTTAGTCGATCATACTGTACTAAATAATCAACACACAAACATTGTGGACGTTTAGGCGTATTTTAACCGGGATGTAAAATGAAGAACTGAACAGCTATATTTTGGTATACTATATATAACTATATATAACAACATTTACCGGCGGCACACTCCAAGCTGCGTTATTCCACCGTGTGTTAGTTAAAGCTTCTGGCATGTAAGGTTGTTCTGGGTCATCTGGGACTGAAAATAATAAAATATTATCATCAATTAACTTCTAAATCAACTCAATCAAAAGATACAAGCGTTTATGGTACCTAGGGTACGATAACCGTCGCCTACGCCAAACTTAAATATTTCGACTATCTACCGACATACTTTGTGTGTATATTATAAACTTGATATTTACTTGTTATTGTCTCCATAGTTCCGTAAAATGAAGTAGGCGGCGGTGGGTTGCCAGTACTTTCCGGAGTCAGCAGATCGAGTCCAGGTAGAGTATCTTGTGTTTGGGACATGTTTGCACTCGCCGCTGAAATATTTAAGAAATACATTATTTACCATTATTGTATTATTCAACAAGTTATATATATATATTTATGAAATACCTCTACTATAAAATAATTTCTTTCCTTCTTATTAAATTCGAAATATTTAAACAATAAAAAGTAAAGAAAGAATGTATTATAATAAAGCGCAAATATATGTTATATTTGGTATATCTTACTGTTTAGTACTATAATATGTCGTAATCTATCTACTTCTACAAAGTAGAATCTAAAGCGACTATAATATCACACTACTTTTAATGCACTAGGTATATATATACAGATATAAATAAAAAGTAATTTAGAGGTAAATGTGTAACAAATTTACACTTAGTAGTTATTAAATAGCAGCAGTTTCGAAATTATATTTGTATATTATATTGTGAAATTTGATTTCTTGTAATACTAAAAGCTCAAATGGACTCCTAAACTTAAAATTTTCGAGTATTCTATCGATGGCTCCATAAATGTCACTACAAATGGTGTGTTTCAATTAAGTCAGTTTACGTAAGGATCCTATATACCTACGTATATGCGCTATTCTACGTTTACATTACTATACCTAGTGCCCTATATGTAGAGTCCTACATGTAGTGTACTAGAATTAGTGTAGTACCATCGCCGTTTAAAATTATTTTCTTATAAATATGCAATCAATACAATACAGACTACACTACGTATGTACTTATCGGTCATACATTAGATAAACTTATGGGATCCACTTTTAAAACAAAACTAGTACACAACACGAAACTCAATTAAAATCTGTTTAACATAAGAAAAAGACAAAAAGCAAAAGGGACGACAACATGCTACACAAAACTCTGATTTTCTAATTAAATATGTGTATGAATGATCGTGATATGTCACAAATTCGGTTTTCATTTTAAATTATTATTCCACAGTCCACACTCACAATAAAAATATATTATAGAAATATTATGCAGCGGGGCTCGAACCGATGTTTCTTAGAAAAAATCAAACTTGTAGGGTGTAAATAGACGCGGCTTAGTTAGTTAAATAAATATAATATAGTCTCAAAATTTTAAGAGTAATGTTAAAGGAATAAAACTCTTAAATATAATAAGGACAGAAATTGAATTAATATAATATGATTAAATTGAATTTTTTTATAAGCATTTGTTAATAATTTCTAAAAAAGTTTATAATTATTCCATTATGCATATATTTGCACGTAATTACGATTTATGCATATAAAATGCGACATATAACATTCATCCATGCATATGCATGCATTCAATTGTGTGGTACCTGAATTGTTTTCTGAGGATGTGGATATATTATCCAGAGGATCAAAATTATCCAAAATGTCACCTAAATCAAACTCTTGCTTTTCATTCGGCCGTGAGTTAATTACTTGTATTTTATTTGCTGTAAAGTCATTTTTACATAGTTGATATGATATATTTATGTTAGGAATCTTAATATATTTATATTGTAATATGTAATGAAATTGTAATAATTCTATTTACCACAAATGGTATTCATCATCAAAGCAATATTTAAAGACGCAATAATCAATATTACATTTATCTATGAACACAGACTTATTTTATCTATTTTAATATTAAAACAACACATATATATATATATATATATATATATATATATATATATATATATATATATATATATATATATATATATATATATATATATATATATATATGTTGTTTACTTACAAGACTACTGCTATATATGAGAGTCGATTTACTTGCATCTGATCTTTGTTTCTATATTTTTATCTATATCTACATTTTTATATAAAACACTGCCATTACTGAGCACCCGACAGGCATTGCGGAGTAGAGTACTGAAATTTGAATTCGGGAGTGTAGGAGAGCACTAATTTTACGTTCACGCAAAGTTGCCTTGTTACATTATAATATTGAATACATGTCTGTACTAAAAAGTGGATACCATAAAAAATTTGTATAAAAATCTAGTTCTATTTTTTTTTAAATGTAATTGAAATATGAATGAATATATAAAAATCTATGACATATACAAAAGCTACACATAAAAATTTTAGACAACAATTAAATATATTTACATCCTATTCTTTATTAAAATTATTTTTTATTTTGCAACAGTTTAATCTAATCTAGCTTCACGCTATATCCTTAGCAGGTTAGTCAGAAAGAACGAAGTGCCCAATGCTACTGTCTCTGCATACCTCTTTCGCCTCGCCCACTGTCATCAACCTCCCCATGCATGCCCTCCGAGGGGTCCTCATGCTTTTTATATGATTTTCCTGAGCAACTTTAATACTGTGTTTACGAAGGTCCGAGTCTCCCCCTACTTCTCTTACCGCTCACTTTTCCGTCATAAATCTTTTTTGCCATTCTTTCATCACTCATTCGTTCCACATGCCCAAACCAGCTGAGCACCTTCTTCATTCTCACCGTGACATCCTCGCTATTACCGAGAATACATCAGTAATGAAGAGAATGTATCTCTTCATTACGGTTTTAACGATTTCCTTAATATTCATACCAAATGACAAAATTCCAACTATAATTATAAAAATACTTAATTATGAAGTGAGTGAATACTTACAGCTAATATCCAATTCAGCGCTTTCATTGAATAAAGCCATGGGATTGTCTGAAGTGAGAAAAGACGAGAGTCCAAAGTTATATAAGGATCCGTCGGCGGAGAGTGACGTGTTGAACGTTCTATCTATATTGTATTGCACTGGAATAAATAATAAAATGGGGTAAAAAAAATTGAAAAACAGTTTTGTTTTCAAATATTGTTAATAGATAGAGACAAACAGGCCAGTTGTGGTACAGACACACAGTGTGACTTGATGTAGGGAGTTAGATCCTCACTCGAGGAAATGAAATATTTATTTAAATCTATATTTTCATTTCTTCGCTCTGGTGTCGAGGCGAGAGGCAGCGTTAGTTCCGCCACTCAACACGCAATGCCTCCAAAAGTCGGCGGAAAGTGGGGAACGGAGTCTTAACACTAAGTTCCCTCTGTCTACCCTGCTGTATGCGGGATACAGCATGAAGCTGATTTTTATTTTACATATAGAGCTAATGTAACCATATTCAAACTATTATTGTAATAAAAAAATATTAAATTATGTGAATACAAGCTAATATCTACTATAGTTGTCTCATGAAGTAAAATCAAATAGAGAATACTGAAAGAATGGCATGTTGAGTGTCTGTCTACATTGTATTGTACTAGAATAAAAATACATAATAACCTTTTTTTTTTGCTTAACGCTAAATCGCGCAATATCAAAAAAAACCATCATTATATAATAGAGGTTTTTTTTAATAGGGGAATGCACTGCCAGAAAAGTCTTGTTATTTATTAGCTTTGTTGTTACAACAACCAAGCCAGGATTTTATATTAAAACCACACCTTCCTCCACCTCAGGCGCAGGTAGCTCCAGATCCTCATCAGGTCCAGGGGACGGTACATCCTCGTCGCGCTGTGGAGGTGACGGTGCAGCAGTGGGCAGATTTGGTATTAGTTCATCTAGCTTCCTTTTTAAAGCACGCACTCGAGCCCCAAAGTTTTTGTATGCCTGGATGTCGGTTTAATATTTTACTATTTTTTAATGGCCTAATTTTGCAATGATAAAATAATTTGCGAGTGTCACATATCACCTGTAGTTTACTTATTTAGATAAACTAAAGGACTTACTGATGCATATAATAAATGTTGCCATAGCAATATATATGTGATTTGTAGTGTGTTATACAAATATTATAAAATTAATGTAAGATACATTATTTTTAAAAAATATTGACATTCTGCACTCCTTCTCTATATAAACTATCAGTTATAATTACAGTTAGTTTAAGATAAAACTCATAATTTTTTTTATTTAAAAAAAATTGTGATATATATTAACTTCCACTTGATATATTTATTTATAGTTAAATTGTTTGAAATTATATTTTTAAAATAAGTATTATATAAAAATAGCATTATAAGTCTAATCAAAAGATATCTCTTCCCATTGAAATACTATACAAGTTACTTATAATTAGTTCCATACAAACTCTTAATAACAAGACATACTCACATAAGCCACAACTTTAACTTCCCCTCTTTGAGTGGAGTAATATTGATTTGCAGAACTTAACAGCGCTAACAAAGCTTCTCTCGCAACTATTTCCCTTTGCAATGCTTGTGTATATTTCTCAACACACACTATACCTTCACCCAATTCTTTTTCTACATCATCTTTATGACTCCTATCTGTTGAAAAAGAAAATTAGTAGTTTCAAGCTGTATCCCGCATATATCAGGGTAGCCAGGCAAAAATTAATGTTAAGACACTCAATCTTAAAAATAAGATATAATTTCTCATACTATATTATTGATATTATATTGATTCTTATTAGATTCTTATTATTGATATTATATTGATGATTTCAATGTTCAGAGACAATATTTAATGATATTTATCTGTGTTAAATTATAATTTAAGTTTATAATATATAATTATCTCCACTTTTCCCCTAGATAAGAAACATGATGCATTAAGAGCTTGAACCTAATGCTGCACATTCTCCTTTTTGAGCAGGCAAATGAGAATATCTCCTTAAAGTGAGTAAATCATTTTACTTTCATTCCCTGCAGGTGGGCCTACTGTGCTACAGCAAGCTGCAGTTGTTACCACTAATATTGTTATAAATTTATTAAATTATAGTTTTTAAATTAAAAATGCCACCTAATCATTTAAGTAATATAACATTTTTGTAATGTAAATATTTCTTGGAAATGATTATATAAAATATACCTTTTAAATTTGCACATAATGCTTCTGCGTCAGATAACTCTAAATGACTATCATGTATACTTTTTAATTTTATTTGAGTATCTGCTTCTAAAACTGAACATTGTTTAATTTTATTTACTAGCTGCTGCGGCTGAAAAAAAAGGATAATAAAGTTTTATATAGTCTTGTATCTTAAAATAATTCAATCCATTTTAAATTAAATTGTAAAAATCTTAATAATATTACTTGGAAGTCCAAAGGATCATCATCAGTCTTCTTTATAGCTCCTGCACTGAGTAAGCCAGTAAGATCTGATAAGAATTCATCATCATACACAGATCTTTCTTCCCAAATTTTAAAAATACGCAAGATTTTTGGTCTTACTTTCTCATCTCTAAAATTAGAATAAGAAATAAAAAGCATTTAGTAATTATACTCGTGAATATTATTATTTATTAAGTATTAGTAAAAAATATATTTTTCAAAATAAAAATATAAAAACATAACCTCAATGCATTTTTCTTACCTTACTAATGGAGTGGCTTTTTGTAAATTAAGACCCCAGCTTTCAACAAACTCGTAATTCTTTCTTTTACTGTACTGTATCACATCATTTGCTAAATAAAACAATACCAGCCGCTGTTCAACCTTTACCCTTTTCAAAACATTGAGCCAACTTGAAACTATCTTTTTATGATGAAGTCTCTGTTTTAAACACCATGATGACATAGATTGTATACTCTCCTGAGTATCCTTTAGTTGTGTTAGCCTCTTTTCAAATGCTAATGTATTAAATTCTTCATTTTCACCCATTGTTTTGGTGGCTAATGGTTATCAACCATCACTATTTCTTTACACTAAACGTTTTAAACGCTATATTGAAATCAATGTTTAGTATTAGACAAAAACACATTTAAAACTATTTTATTTTTACACAAACACTTTTGCTATCATAGCAATTTATTTACATAGAAACAAAGTATTCAAAAAACCGCGTTATTGCTAGTGCCTAGGTAGAGCTATTATAATGGTATTGTATAGTACATACAATGATATATATTTTTTAATTTATTTCCAACATTATACAACATACATTTAAACTATTCATAGCAATAATTATTTAAAGTGTACGGAGGTATAGTACTAATTGCAAATAATATATTTTCTTATTACAACAACCGCCATTTTCTATATTGTACAATGCTCTGTCAAAATCTAACAGATTATTTATATAAACTCTATTAACAAAAATACCTTTACAATGCATAGATTAGTATACCAATACAGCCGATCAGTCCCTAAGTTTACGCCAGTATAGGACATTGGGTGTGTATTCAAAAAATGTCTTTGATCAAAAACAAAATAACTTAATAATTTACTAACGAAAACCATTGGATATTTTGATATAAAAATCGTTGTTCGTTTTGTGTCTATTCAAACCAACCAAGTGATTTCTATCTATTAAATATTTATGTAGAGATTTGGAATTTTCTGACTTATATAAAAACTAATATTAAATCCATTGAAAATGTTAAGAAAGAAGAAAGAATACCAATAATCATATATGATCAGACTTGATAATTGTACTTGTTATAAGAGGTATTAAAATTTATTTAATTTAATTACAATTTTTACATTTAAAAAGTAATAAAATAAAATTTAAAAGCTAAAAAGTTTTTTATTTTATAGTTTGTACATGTCTTCTGATAAATATAAAAAAATCCAAGGAAAGGACCCAAATAAAACAGCATTACCATTATGCAAACATAAAATTTATATTTCTACTTAAAAATGCAACATTTATCAATATCTCGTATAAAAAATAAGTACGTAACAACAAATATTTAATTTGCTACCTCGCAATGCTATTATCAGAATAAAGCATTTCACATCACCGAACTTACGATCGAGTAATACTTCAATACGGTAAATTAATAATAATAGTATAACATTTCGGATTTATATTATTAATAATACCAAATACAAGTTAAAATACAAGAAATCTCAGCATAATATAAAATATTACTCGATCTGGCACTTTGCAAAGAAATATTTATACTAAAAATACGTACAGATATTTTAGTGTTTTATATATTATAAACAATATAATATAATCATGTAGATTGGTAAACGATTATAGGGAAAATATTAGAGAACAAATAATATTTCCAATATTAGCAGATTTATAGATAATCTGTAACAAACATTGTTAATAATAAAAATGAAACGACTAAAATCACATACGATAAGAACAAAATTGTATTACCAATATGAATATCAACAAAAAGAAATATGTTTTAATTTATAAAATGAGTATAATATTAGAGATTGAAGGATTATTTAAGCGTTGATTACACCACACTATTTTTAGTCCACTACATGTACGGTACTAGATGTAGACATTTACAATAAAATGTATAGAAGAATGAATAAATGTAACTTGAACGCTAATATTTAGAATGTAAATAAAAATCAAATAAATCAGCTTCACGCTGTATCCCGCACACTGCAGGGTAGGCAGAGGGAACGTAGTGAAAGACACTCCGTTCCCCACTTTCTGCCGAATTCCGGAGGCATTGCGTGTTAAGTGGCAGAACTCAACGCCGCGCTTTGCCTCGACACCAGAGCGAAGAAATGGAAATATAAATTTAAGTAAATATTTCATCTCCTCGAGTGGGGATCGAACCCACAACCAGTCAGTTTACAGTCACACCTTGTGCCGCTGCGCCACGACCGGCCTCCGGCTCTAGAATGTAAAAATGTTGCAAAATAAAACAAATGGACAAAAATATGTAGTTTATCAATTTTTATCTAATGGTGTAATTATGCTAGTAATAATAAACCGGGATTATACGTAATGACATCACCTTAAAAGTAATGTGGTATAAAGACCGCTTGAATATTTATTGCAAAATGAAAGATACATAAAAATATTACCAAGTTTATCATTATTTGGCATAGGAATAATTAAAAAACATATCTAAGACAAGATATTCTAAGACACTCACGTTAAATCATTTTTAGTAACGAGGACTAATTATTATGTAAACAAAAATATATTATATAATTAAAGCTATTTTATGTAAATCGTAAGCTGTAACTAACCAATCGCTATCCTATTTCTCTCAATGTGACTATACTAAAATCGTACAGACTGTTGTATATTGATTTACTGAAATAAATTAAGAATGTTTTACAATTAATAAATATATTAGTATATAGTGATCATAATAAAAATTGTCCCCAAATTAAAGGAAAATCTACGTAATTTTTTTTTTTATTATTCATAAGTGTCAAACGTCTGTTTGTTCGGCTTCATGCTGTATCCCGCACACAGCTGGATAGGCACAGGGAAGTAAATGTTAAGATGCTCCGTTCTCCACTTTTCGCCGAATTCTGAAAGCATTAAGTGGCGGAACTCAACGCCGCGTTTTACCTTCAAAAATGTTTAGCGTGTGGAAGGAACAAGGTCACATAACTTATCTATATTAAATGTACTTAATAAACATAAAATTTGAATAAATTAATAATATTCCTTTTAGGGCTAGTTCTCTTAGTTGACTATATAACGAGAAAAATCATCGGTTTACCCATACGTGTAAGGCAAATTCTAAGAAAAATACCCTGAAAATTATTTAAAAATTATAATACTTAAATGATTACTTAATTTATTTCAGCAAATTAATAATATACGATAGTATAAGCATAACATATTTCGTTACCGTTACCTTAAATGGGTTAATACACTAACTAAATCTAACATACTCGTAAATCGTACGTCAAGCATAGATGCTAATTATTACCAACTTGTTATTCCCAAAAATAACGAAAACTTTTAGGAAATAACATTTTGAGAGAAAAACTAATTATATAACAACATATAAAATATATTTGAACATTCTTAAATAATAGTAAAAAATTGTATTGAACTTCGAAAAATAACTCGTGACTTCAGTTATAGTTGACAGTTTATGCATATATAGTATTACTTACAAAAGGGCGGTGGAGTCGAATATATATATATATATATATATATATATGCGTGTGTACATGTTGTTTAAAATATTTTATATATAAAAATGACGATAGTACGTGTAAACATATAGCAAGACTAATTAAGAAATGCATTGAAATAATACAGAATAGGATTACACCATTACTTATTATTAGTTATTAAAAATAGTTAAAAGTTTAAATGTAAGAGGTAGGCTATAATGAAGAAATAAAAACGTCAATTTATATGAAACTAAATGGCATTGACAAACAGACAATTAAGGTAAGTGAAATAGCTGCCAGTTCGCTTATAAATAGTAATATTAGGAAAGTCGATAGTTTAGATATTTAATATACCTATGCGTTTAAATGTTGCTAATAAAAAATATTTTTATAGTAAATAGATATCATGTTTTAAAAATCAATGAAATAAAGAAACATGTTTAAATAATGAGCTTTTGACATACTTATAATTTTTTATCAAGAAAAATCTAAATTTATTAATAAATATTCATAATAACCAACCTCGATTTAAGTTTCGTGTTACTGTATTTATAGTCTAAAACGTTTAAAACTTAATGATTTGTTTACACACTATACAATATCCTAAACAACAATACGTGAAGGGAATCTAGCGGTATTACACAGATAGAGTACGACTGGACGAAATAAACATTTGTTATATAGAAAATATTTGGAGATCATTATATCAGATTTTTTGCTTTAATATTACTTTTAGGTTTCTTTAGATACTTCAAATGAAAATAATTGAAAATAATTTTTAATATAAAATTTTAGTCTGTTCTTTTGTGTGCTTGTGCAGTCTTATCTCTAAAACGTTTCAACCGATTGAACTGCAGTTTTTTTACTATAGAAACGATTTTGACAAACTTTCCAAAATATTTAGTTTTATGTTTTCATTTAAATTGGTTTTTCATATGACAAAATAAGTATTTTGTTAAATTGACTTTTATTTTTTATTGAATTGTTAAATTACTTTCCCACTCAGTCAAAGTCGCAGGCACAGCTAGTAGTTTATAATTTCAATTTATATGATCATTTAACGTATAAAAGTTTATTTCATCCAGTCAAAAGAAGACAAAGACCAAACGCCACACATTTATTAATGTTATTGTCAGACGATTGCTTACAGAAGTCGGAAGCCACAAGAAACAACAATTGCATTTGACATTAACAACATCGAAAAATTCATACAAAACTCGTTAAAAATGTCCAAAATATTCGTTCGCATTTTTGTGAACATTTTAGCTTATCAAGTAATTGTTTGAAGGACAACATGTTCGAAAACGAATTAAATCAAAGATTTATATTAAAAACAATAATTTATTCAGTTGTTTGAAATGCCAATAATTTCCAAAATGATAGATGCTACAATGTTATCGTCATTTTAAAGGCATGTGTATTTGAAGGCAGGAATACCAACAATTTACAAATTACAATTTATTATAAATATATAAAAAAAAGATAAAGCTAAAAGTATGAAATATTCTTAGATATTTTTCAAACAGATACAGCATTTTGTTCTTCAAACAATTTTCCCACAATATAACCAGATATCGTCTTTACTTGATATTTCTATTTGATTTGCCCAATTTTTACTTAAATCAAACTTTATTTATAAGCTTTATTTTGGTAAAAACATTAACTTCCTAGATTTTATATTAATTGTCAATGTAACGTTTTTTTTTCAAATTGGGAAGTTGAAACATGGCCTATACAATATATTAATAGCTTGGAAATATTAATAAAATGATAAATAACTAAATTTTTACATGTAAAGTATTGCTTTATATATTAATTTTGATTATAATACTAAATGCTAATGGCAATTAAATATAACATACACAATTCTAGATATTATAAACTAAATTAAACAAGTAATCAATCACTAAAAACACTTAATATTTACTAGTACAAAAAAACGAGATATAAGTACCATATTTACATAAATAAGAAAAACTTATACGTATATATATATATATATTGTGTAATGACTTGGTAAAAAAAAACTTATACAACATATAAAGTTAAAATATTTATATTTCAGTTTTAACTTCGAATAATATCAATGAATATACTATATAAAAAAAATACCAATTCTTAAATTAAAATACCAATAACTGTTATAAATACATATCTTTATAATCCTAATTTCACCAGAAAAGATTTTATATTTTATAAGCAATATTTTAGAATTTTTGAAAAATTGTGTTCTATAGTATGGCTCACGTTTAAACTTCAATTTTTTAATATTTTAAACTTGGTATGTGATATGCACGATAACATTTTGTGCGTATCTATATATTTCTTAATTTATATTATAACAAATAAATATAAAATTATAATATGTTATGATTCGACACATTCGAAAAATGCTATTGTCCAAAATTAAACGACGAAACAAAAAAAAAATATTAGAACACCCGCCATTTTGGATTTTGGATCAACTTATGTATTTTTTACAACGATAACGTCATTTACCGTTATTTACCGAAATAATATTGATTTTTAATACAAATGTATACAATTATTATAAATTTTTAATTTATATTTATGAAATAGGTCTAGGTTTGACATCTTCCACTTGTATGAGTTGTTCAATCGGAATTAAGGATAATTCACCGCCTAACATTGGTGCTGGAGGACCCTGAAATTTCAATGTTTGATTAAAATTATTCATTATTTTTAGGATTCCGTACCTATTAAGAAAAAAAGGAATTCTTATAATTGCCTGTCCATAAACAATATACTCAGGTCTACGGTCTCTTGATTTTCTGAAAAAATCGTATTTATACATTTATTATATATATTACTTAAAAAAAAGATATCGTTAATATTTCAAAAAACGTGTATTTTGACACCATAAAGGGAATCAAAATTAATAAGGTACTTGCAGTAGACCTAGAAATATGTAATTTGGCAGCTTGCATCTACCGGTAGTACTAGTTCGGGAAAAAATCTGAAAACTATACATTTGTTGTTTAATCATAAAAAATAATAGGATTAAAAGGTGGGCAAAATATGTACGGAACCGTCGGTGGGCGAGCCCGATTCACGCTTGCCCGATTTTTTTTTAACGATGAGGCCATCTTGGCAAAGGACCACATGGATGGACAAATGGTTGACTGTAAGCGCGATGGTTGTTGGTTTGGATTCGGAGAAATGAAGCCCTCAGTAAGGAGGGAAAAAAATATTCCCCCGAGTCACAATCCTCTCCAATTTTACATTCAATACCAATTAATAACTTACTGGTGTAGTGTGAGGTCTTTCCGGTGTATGAGGAGAGTGCTTATCAGCCGCCATTGCAGCTTCTCGTGCTTTACGCAATCCCAAAGAGAACACAGCCACTGAACGTACTCGTTTTACCAGCGCTGCTCGAGCTCGGGACCGACCTGGGAGTTAAGGGGTTCAAATCAAATTAGAGTAGGGAGAGAACGTGTTAAGACACTTCGTTCCCCACTTTCCGCCGAATGCTGGAGGTATTGCGTGACACATCTGTATTATTTATTTGAATATCTTTTTTAGAGTAGTGGTTAGTTATATTCAGGGTAGGCGAAAGTAACCCGATTTAATGACAATCTGCTCCCCAGGCACCGCCAAGTTTTCGATATTACAAAAGAAGAGTTTTTCGAGCAATTAATGAACTACATTCAATTCACTCACTACTTTTATCCTTAGGTTTATCATCCTCACTGGAAGTAGCGCTAGTGTCCATAGATGGAGTGACCGACACCGTCGAGGGTACCGCGTTCAAATCCGGTTCTGAACCACCTGCACTCACGCTGCCCGATAGCTCCTATTATATTAAATTGATAGGTAAAACTAGTAAAACTACAAACTCACGACCAAGACTATTTTATTTATTATTGTTTGTATTACATTTACGATCTCTGATTTAGTAATAATTGTAACAGTTGGTTGAAGTGGAGAGTTATATGAAAAATAAATGTTCTTATTATTATATTATTTTTAGTTGACACACACACAATAAATTTTTTTTTAGTAATATCAACCCACGGAATATAAGATCATTGTTTTTGAGGTCCAGACTGTATCCACTGTAGTAGAATTAACAAAAGTTCAGTGCTGTCACTTCTGCATGTGGGAGAATAATATCATATGACATACACATAATTCATAAATAAATTATTTACAATAATATGAACTACATATTTTCATTTTACTGACCTAGCAAGAATTCGAAGAAAATTTCGGCGTCAATATCCATCCATCTTCGATTATGGCAGAAAGACCGGAGTATTTTCTATGTTCCTTCTGCATATCCCGAATGTGGCATTTTTTTTATGTGTATTTCAATATACAATTATCCATACCTGTAAAGTGGGATTGACAAGTGGCCTGTGTGGGTGCGGTATGCAGTGCGCGGAGCGGTGTAGGGGCTCGTCGCGCAGGCGCACGCCGAGCAGCGACAGGGGGGCTCCTACACCCTCCTGTATGCATAATTTATGTTAAATTCATATTTTTAATTAAATATATGTAGCAGAGTATGAATACGGAACGTCAAGTTGTTTGACTCGGTTTGTGAGGCTCGGCTTTGAGTCCCACTACATTTTTTTATATAGATTCTTATGTTAAACAGCTTTACAGAAACGCTCAACTGAAGCTACTTTTATTACCTACCTTACGACGTATAGGTTTGGTGGGACTGACATCTTGTAGCATTTGCAAGGAACCTGTGGTGACTGGCTCCGTTATAGACGCCGCTTTAGGCCTGGAAACATGTAAACATACATATATACATATCGTACACTAATAAATAGGTTTATACGAAGCGAGTGGAGAAGAAAGCATAATATATAAAAAAATCGTGCCATGAAGAAAATATATAGTGTTATAGATAGAATATTTTTTTGGGATTTTATATACATAAACATATATAACTGATTAATTTGGCTAGGGTGTGTAAAGACTGAAAGTGACAAGGTAATGTTAGATAGCAAAAAGCGATTTAATAGAACTATCGTTTTACCTTTTGTATATATGTATTTTGCATACAATATTCGATATGGAAAATAAAAACTACGATTGAGAGGTACAATTTATTGCAAATAATATTTACAATATTTAATAATTATTAAGTAATAATAAGCTTTTACATAATAAATACTGATTCAATGGAATGAATATATAATCTGTAACTACACACCGTTCCAGGCATATTACTTGTGTCAAATTAACTGAAAACAAAAAGAATAAAACCAATTTAAAATACATGAATGTATGGATCGAGTGTAAGATGGCAGCTACGTACAATTGTATGCATGTATGTATGTATGTTAATTATATATACTTAAAATATCGTATAATAAGATTTTCACTGATTTCAAATTTTAAATGGTTTGATTGATAACTTGTTTATGATCTGTAGTTTTCAATAAATATGTATCAACAACATCAATTTACACAGCCTTTATACTTACCTGAGTTTTGTATGGACAATTGATATATAAATGATCTAGTACATGCGCGTACATACATTATTACTAATAACTTAATCATTCACACTTAATAATGTGCAATACCAAAATCAAAATATTTTTTTTCAAATAGCTTTTTGTCAACGCTTCTGTATTGTCGAATATTGTCGAATTAACATAAAGCTACCATATTATAATGATACAACATAAAATGTCAAAGTATATTTTTATAATATTACATTTTCATTTACTTCTATAATAAAATTCTGTTGTCAATGTCACATTTATTTCAATACATCAGTGGAGACGATATTTCATAGCCAAAAACAAAGTGATTACTTAAAAAATTTAATACAATTGATCTAGTATCCTACCTATGTTCTGCCTTTATGCTTCTATATATAAGTCTGTCTGTAATTACGTAAATAAAAATAATATTTAAACGTTATTCCGTATGCAGCATGATGGACAGAGGGAGTTTAGTGTCAAAACACTCCATTCTCCGCTTAATCCGTTCTCTTACACCGGAAAAACAAAAATAAGTCGTGACTCTATCTTTTTGTGAATAGAACCCACAATCTTCACGTTCACACACACACACACACACACATTCATCGAAACCGCAAAATTTTGGGTATTCTAGCAAAATTTATGGGTTAAAGTTATCCAATTTGTGTGTGGTGGGTATGACTCCACCCTCACGAGGACCAAACTGACTCACAAGCACACACTCACCTGAAGGGCGGTATCTCGGGAATGTTGCCGATGTTGATGCGCCTCGTGGGCGGCTGCGGCTTGTCTATCTTGGGCGTGGTGGGCGTGGCGCCGCGCGTCGGCGTGTTGCGCGTTGACGTGCGTAGGTCGTCCTGGCTGGGGCCTTCCGACTGCGGGTTCAGATTATGGAATGATTCAGTATATGTAATATGAATTAATAAATATTTCATTTCCTCGAGTGAGGATCGAATCCACAACCAATCGCGTTCACAGTCACAATTTATGCCCCTGCGCCACGAATGTTTTCGCGTTATTTTTATTCATAATTAATTCTTATATTTATTTATACCTTAATTAAAAATCGATTTAACTCCGTCATATCATTTGTTTTCTAAGATTTTATCGATTTTTTTATGGAAAAGACACGGCAAACGAGCGTGCGGGTCACCTGATGGTAAGTGATTACCGCTGCCCACGGCCCCGTGCAACCCCAGAGGAGCTACAGGTGCGTTGCCGGCCTTTAAGGTGGATTGGGCGCCGGGGCCCGGCATTACCTGATGCGAAACGCAGTGGCAGAGTTAAGAGGCTAAGCTGATAACAATATGGCAGCCATCAATTGTATTAGAGCACCTCTCTATCGTAATGCTTTCTTCTGATTGGTTAATTAATCGTAGTGTGCGTGTGCTGTGCCTGGTCGTAATGTGCGTACTCATTGCAAACGAAAAAAATCCTTAAAAAAATTGAAACTCACACTCACCAACAAAGGAGCGTGTGCATTCTTAATGGCTTCCCGTCTTTGAAATTCCACTTTGGCCATCTCGGTCGCGAGCCACCCCGGTATCTCCGGTATCGCTAAACGTAGACACAGCACTATCACCAGTACCACGTGCTGGTGACAATGTTTTGTTATTAGTTTAACTATCATTTTAGGCGGCTCCACTCGGCACGCAATGTAAGTGTGAGCACCGGGCGCACCTCCAAGGCCACGACGAGCAGCACGGTGTGCGCGGGCGCGGCGCCGGGCAGCAGGCGGTGCACGGGGCCCGACAGGCCGATGAGCGCGCAGTTGACCAGCACGGCCACGGCCACCAGCGCCTCCATGGCGTGCTGCCAGCTGCCCACGCTGCTCACGCGCTCGCCGAAGGGCCGCTGCGCCACGTGGCACAGCTTGAAGGCGTCGGCGCGCACCTCGCACGCGTTGTTGAGCAGCGCGCACAGCGCCGCCAGCGGGAACGCGGCCGAGAACAGCACCACGTGGCCCAGCTGCGTCAGCATCTCCAGGTACTCCGCGAACGTGCCCTCGTACTGCAACACGAGCAAGCGATGACAGATACACCGACACTCAACGCCACGAATTGTCTTATTACTAGTGCGTGGAAAGGAAAATAATTTATGCATCTCAGTGGAAATCGAGCCCGTAACTGTCGCGCGTATACGTTACGCGCTACGTGACCTCAAATATAATGGTCAAATAATAATAAACAATTATATACTAACCCATTTAATAAATTGTACTTATTAGCTTAAACAAATTATGTTCTAACTTAGCCAGATAGCTGAGCAAGTTTCTGCTATCAGAGTCTCACATTTCTTTGTCCATAAATCTTAACACATATTTAAAAACATATTATATGTGAGTAAAAAATTAAGCTTGGTAGGCTATTCAAACCATTCCAGAAAACGCAATATCAAAGCAATCCGTTACCTAAGCCCAATTTTCGAGTTGAGCAGCGAAACTCAACACCGCACTCAACCATATCCTATTTAATATTATTACTACACACAATCATATTTAATATTATTACCTTAAACAACTGAGATTCTAACTCAGCTTGGTGTATAACTTTCTGCACGAGTGGCTCTCTACTATCCGAGTCTCTTCTATCTTTGTCCTTGTCAGAGTTGCCGTTAATTAGCATTTCTGGTTGATCTCCCGACGACGACGTTTTCTTTTCAAATAATTCTGTTAATTGTGCTGATGTTGGTACTGTAAATGTGAATAAACATATATTTTTAAGTATAAATAAATATAGTAAGAAATAAATATATATAGTTTTAGTTTTTTATAAATATTGTATTTTTTAATTTTTTACATCAACTATATCTTATACCTATTAACCTCATTTTGCTTATATTAATTTTAACAATTTTTTAAACTAAATAAACGAACAGACTAATAGTTTTAATGTAAACAAGTTTAAATTATATTGATTCTTAGTTATTAAAACTCTACGGATTTAACATAAATCATCCCAAAATCTATATAATATGTTATATATCATCGCCAAGATTATTGTTTTCAAAAAGTTTATAGAGAAATAATTTATAAAAAAATCATACTTACTCTTACTTGGACTCAAAGCTCCAAATACGTCAAAACAAATCTTAGCCAATCTTAGGTTTTCAATGAGGTATGGCAATGCAGATTCTTTCAAATTACCAATTATTTGACGAGTTATAAGTAGCACGGCTAGTTGCTGTAAAAAGATATATTTTTCTTCAAATATAAAATAAATATTTCTTTTATATCAAAATCGTTTTACATTTTTTGTTTATTATTTTCTTTACTTTTTGTTAAGCATCATTGAACCATCACTTTTTTTGCTTTGCAATTTAGGGAAAAAATCCTAAGACCATTGATGTATACAAAAACCCTAGATACAGTTTCACATAGAAGTATCGCTCGAAACTATCGCTGAACTCACTAATTTGTACTTATGTAGTTATGGTTATTGTGTCAGCATCTATTGCTTTGCTATTGTAAAAACGTTATTACAAAGAATTCGAAACTTGGTCGAGTTTCCACAAATGAATAATACTAAATATACGCGATTAATCAGAGAAATAATGTTATAACGACATAGCCCAAGTTATAAAGAGGCTAAAGGGGCAGTGGGCTGGTCGTATTTGTCGCAGAACCCATGACCGTTGGGGTAAACGTGTTCTGGAGGGGAGACCACGCCTCGCCAAGCTAAATGTAGGACGACTTCCAGCTAGATGGGGTGACGACATTCGCAAAGTGGCTGGCACCGGCTGGATGCGACGAGAGCTATTGGAGGGGCCTATGTCCAGCAGTGGACGAGGACAGGCTGATTGGTGATGATGAATCCGGTTTGATAATTTCATTTAAAATAATAATATATATTTTAATATTAAGCACTTACTTCTTTTAGTTTATCCATGTCCTGTAGATAAAATGCTATGTAGAACAAACTCATGAACGAATTCACAAACTGAAACTGTAAAGAGAACAAATATATGTATTTTTAAATTACTTTTATTTATTTAGATATTGTACAACGAAAGCAATTCAATACTACAATTGAAATGGTACCTTTTCGTAATGTTTTCTTTCGTTTTTCTTTTTAATAAATATTCTAAATCAATAAAACTACACGAATATTTATTAAATTATTTTCAGTTTCGAAATTGTATGAAAATTTACAAAACCGTCAAAGTCGTCTGCCCGTTGGAGTCGTTCATTTCGTAACCACGCCCCGCACCGCCACACACCACACGGCGTGTAGGCTAGGTGATTTTGAATCAGTGATATCTCCTTAAGTACTTATTGTAATAATGTACAATAAACTATAATGTCAATCTAGATGAAATACTAAAGATGACTATTATATTTATTCTGATACGGCTGAATATAATAATCACGTTTAACATTTGATCGAGATTGGAATTATATGATTAATGATGAGAAAAAGGTAGCCTATATTCATCCCAAGATTCTCAAATATTGCTATATGAAATTTTATAACAATGAGATTAGCGGCTTAGTCGTGATTGCGTCACAGATAGTCACTTTTGAATTTTATTAGTATGAACAGATGGATTATAATATTTATACTATGCATGTAATCTTTTTTTAAGAGGCCAGTCGTCGTGCAGGGGCACAAGCGTGTGACTGTAGTAACATACGCAATTAGGGGGAAAGTGGGGAGCGGAGTGTCTTAACACTAGAATCCCTCTGCCTACCCTGCTACATGCAGGGTACAGCGTGAAGCTGACAAAATATATATTTTTTTAGGGAATTTTAAAAACATTACGAAAATGTACTTGTACATAGTCACAGGCTGAAATTAAATTAAAGTGTCATGAGAATGTGGTGATTGTGAATTTGTAATAACAATGATTATTTTGTTAATTATCTCAATTTCATTTATACAATTATGTAATGTTGAATCGGTAGCTGTTATTTATTAACAATATGTAAAATGTAAAAAAAAACTATTAAAACCAAAATTAACGTCATGCAAATGTTATAGCGTGCACAGATAAAAAAATAGCATGCTTAAAGAATGCAGTTTAAAAATCTCAATTTCCTTTTTAATATTAAAACCTATGTTAAATAATATTTTAGTGTATGTAAAGCGTGACTTTATAGCTTTAGTTTTCAGCGTCAAATACAAACCAATGCTATTTTCAGTATCAGATGATTTTCATACTTTGTCTCGAGTCGATAGTTCTCTGTTTATATATCGTAGAAGTTACCATTATAACGAAATGTGGTTTCATCCATTCCAGTTTGGTAAGCGGTAAAGAAAAAATAATATGCGCTATAGTCATATTTTACCACTACTTATTAATATTTTTATCTACATTTACTTGGAAAAGGACTAAACTGATTTTTTTTTTAATTATGGATACGCTATTTAAAGTTTTTATTTTATTTTACGTGCTAATTTAATCTACTCAGATCTAGATCAGGTCTAGAAGAAACTTGGAAGATTATTGCATGCAAAAAATACAAACTTTTGTAATGTTATTGATCAAATGTTGCTATTAAATGAAAAACTCACTCAATACAGATAAAAAATGTAAGATTTTTTTATATAATAATAATAATAATGAAGAGTTGTATTTAGTGCTCAGAGGATTTTTTTATTGTTAAACTTTTTTTTAAGGAATTTCTAGAATTTTATAACACTTCAAGTAATTGTGTATATAATGTAAGAAATACGTACTATACAAAAAGATCGAATACGTAGATTATTAGGAATCTAATAACAGAAAAAAGTAACTTTATGATACGCATATGATATCATCTATGTTCATAAGCATTTAATTTTATTATCAAAAAAAATATTACAGGGTACTACTGTTTAATTTATATATTATTATAAAAAATACCTTTGTCGTTGAGCCATTTAGCGATTCTGGCATAAACTTCTTCTTCTACCGCAATCAAAATAGCAAGGAGCGCTCTCGGAATCCAACTAAAATAAAATATTGTGTCCTCCCACCAGTCCTGTGTAGAAAAATAGACTAAAATATGTAAAGATTTATTAATTAAGATTAAGCAAACACTACCTTTTTTGTGACCAGATTTCAATATGGTGCTGTAAAATGTAAAAAGCGCATGCGCGCTTGTTCCTAAGTTGCTACTTGCAAGTTTCTTTAGCGTAAATTATCTTACTGTGTCTTATACTTGTGCAGCCCTATGCTGTACCACGAATACAGCTGGGTGAGAAGTGGGGGGATCCCAGTGTTAAGACACTCACTCGACCAGATCAATTCAACCAGACTATATTGAGATCAGTCGTGGCGCAGAGTCATAAAGTATGACTGTAAACGCGACTGGCTGTGGGTTCGATTCCCACGCGAGGAAATGAAATATTTATTTAAATTTATATTTTCATTGTCTCCAGAACTCGACGGAAAGTATGAAACGCAGTGTCCTAACACTAAATTCCCTCTGCCTACCCTGCCGTATGCGGGATACAGCGTGAAGCTGATATTAATTTCTTGGCTCTGGTGCCAACTCGAATACTGGAATATGACACCGACCTGCGTCCTCAGCAGCGCGAAGGTGGCCAGCGCCGCCACGCCCAGGCACAGCAGCATGAGCGGCAGCGACACGCAGTGCCGCCACGCGCGCCGGCGCCACGCCGCGTACTGCGGCTCCGGCCGCCCCGTCACCGCGCTCGGCGCCATGTCGCCCTGCGGCGCGTGCTCATGTACTACGACTCTTTGTCGTGTATGCGTGTCAGGTGTGGACACCGTCCAGCGCTCTGACCAACTACGCCAGACGTTCTTATCGAACTACGTCACAATTATTGTACGCTTGTTAAAACTTAAAAAAAACAACGAAAATTTGTAAAGATCTCCCATTTTTACAAATTTCTGCTATCCAAATATAATTACTTACAATTATCATTCAGCAAGAGAGAGTCCTATTTTTTAAATATTTTTAAAGTGTTATTCCACACTTAGGAAAGATAAATACTTATTAAGGAAAAGTATATATTCTTTAAATAGAAGTTCATTAAACATTAACTGCTATTTATTCTAATGCTATTGGATATAATGAGACAGTATTCAAGTACATATAGGTAGGTATATATTCTTGTGACAACACGATTCTTTGCGACGGCAACGTTTATATGGAAAAAGTAAATTTCGAGTTTAATTTTATATTGCACCTTCATATCAAAATTTAAAAACAACAAATAAAATCAGCTTCACACAGTATCCCACCCACAGCAGGTTAGGCAGAGGGAGCCTAGTGTTAAGACACTCCATTCCCCACTTTCCGCCAAATTCAGGAGGCCAAGGCTCCAACACCAGAGCGAAAAAATAAAAATATAAATTGAAATAAATATTTAATTTCTTCGAGTGTAGATCGAACCCATAACTAGTCGCGTTTACAATCACACACTTATACCCCTGCGCCCCGACTGGCCTAGTCAGTTTTTACACACAAAATATTCATAATAATTTGTGTTACTAGGTTATAGGTTACTTTATTAAGGTATATGCATATTGCCTATATTAACTAAAGTAAATAAAAAATATATAATCGTATCGAATAATCTAGATATATGTGTTTAAAAGAATATTCAAAATATTATATCAACTTAAAAATAAATTCATTAAAAACATTCAAACATACAAAAACATCTAAGAACAACTATGGCATGAAACCTAGTGGAATTTGAAAATGATGTGCTATTTATTTCACGCAAATGTCAAATATTTCTATAAAACAGTCCCTTATTAACAACTAAACTATTCTAGTCTAAGACACTAATATAAGAAAAATTAAATATAATCTTTATTATGAACCTTGTATCCACAGTCATTAGCTGAGTAGTACTAAGAAAGAAATGTATGTATTATTTATTTCAAAACTATTTTTTTTTAAATATTTTTCTTAATGTCTTTTTGTGTGTGTGCCTTGCCTCAGCGTAGAACCTTAACATTTTAAATATTCACTCAAGATTCTAACAAGCTGGATTCTTACTCGCATCGTTCGAATCCAGCTACTTTAAAATTATTATACATTTTCTAAAAATATATAATATAATAGGGTTTTTGTGTTAATTATTTTTTATAATATTACCTGAAATAAAGGTCTTGGTTCGATTAAGAGCTCGTCTCTTTGGTCTAACGTTCCCCATCTGTATGCAAGCACATTAGAATATCTGTAAACAAAAATTTCATAAGTAGAAATATTAATTTAGAGACCGTCGTAGCGCAGCGACACAGCGTCCCACTGTAAACGAGTCGGTTGTGGACTCTACATTTTAAAATGATTCATTACCGTATGAAGAGAGAATAAATTATTTTCATTTATTTACGTTCGTATCAAAAAAGCTTTGCGGAGCATGGGGAACGAAGTGTTCGAGCACTAGGTTCCGCCTACCCTGCTGTATGCAGGATACAGCGTGTATTTTTTTTTTTCAAGAAATTACATGCAAAATATTGAGCAATAACTCATGTAACTAATAGAGAGTAAATAGTTAAAGCGCTAAATGACATCACAAAAAAAGGGCATCAAATATTTTTATTTCTTAATTGAGTGTTTTCGATAATTTTGTTGCATACAACATTTTTGAAAACACTAAATATTCAAATTTATTGGAATGCATCGGGGCACATGTAAAATAAAAAATTACCGTTTCCATGTTTCCAAATAAACACAGGCCCACAAAACGTTGAACAGCGAAAATAACACGTACGCTATATCTTTCCAGTAATCATTGGCTGTTCCCAACCAAACCTGCAACATACACAATAGAAAAAAATTTAAGTCCTACACTACAATTTTCGTAATTTAAAAAAAACGTCTAATTGTGAACGCAATGGTTCTGTATTCGATATCCATTCAGAATAACGATTGAATTTAATATTTTCAATTCCCTGCTGTATTAAGTTCGGTTTCCATCGCGAGCGGAGCGGGCTCATTAAAGACTACGTGGAACTCGCAAGAGTAAACTGCATAAATGCATTTCCTCCAACGAAGTAATTACAAAACACAAAACTCTTTGTGGGTGAAAATGTAAACCTATTTTATTAAAAAAAAAACTAAAGAGAGAGTTTCGCCTAAGTATTATCCACTCATTTCTCTTTCGCGGCAGAAAGCCAGGCTTTACAAAAAGGGCGGCGTTAAGTTACACCAATGGACACGCATTTTTTGTGGCAACCAAAGTTTTTCTACTAAATTTCCTCAGCTTAAAACGTAAAGCTTTTTTTAACACAAGAAATAAATTAAAGAAATGATTCTTACCCAAAAAACGAATCCCACCACAGCAGGCACTGTAAGTGATTGCGTATAATGTCCTAGCCATGCAAAATACATTGCTATTTTCACACCGAAATATTCACTTATCTCATCTGGAAATAATCAAATATTGTGTATAAGAAAAAAACTCGTTTAAGCGGCACGCTTTATCACACACACAGCAGGGTAGACAGAGGGAACCCAGTGTTAAGACCGTATATATGGAGGATATATATAGAGACATTGCATGTTGAGTGGCGGAACTCAATGTCGCGCTTTGCCTCAAAACCAAAGCAAAGAAATGATAAATATTAATATTATATATAAATATTAATACCCTGATTTGTCGCGTTTACAGTGACACTTTGTGTTCCTGTGGCACAGCTGGCCTCAAATTATCCGATTTAAATAAAATAAAAATACATTGGATAGAAGTCTCTTTGATAATTTAATTTTTATTCAACACATATTAGATTACGCGGCGTTAAGGTTGGTTCTATATTTGTAAGAATATACAGCCGTACATACCCAAAGGTTGTGGAGAGAACAGAGTTTTAACCCATTTCCTTCGCAGGTTCTCTAAAGACGAACGCTCGTGGAGGGGAAACATACTAGCCACTACACCACGACTTACACACGCCGGTACTGTGGAAAATTAATAAGTTTTAGTCATTTTCTCATGTTTTCTATAAAAACATTATGAATAACATTATTAATAAGATGCACAAAAGGAATTATATGATCCAATAGGAAATAACTTAATGATGAGAACATATGTGTGATTTACAATATTTTTAAGTATCGTCAAGTTCACTAAAAATGCATGCATTTTCCTCACATAGTAGGACAAGCAGAGAGAAACTACTATCAAAAACTATCTTTAACTTTTGCCTAATATCCAATATACCTACCGAATTTTAATGGCAGAATCCAACTCAGCGTTTTGTCTTAACTAGTTTATCCGCAATGGCAATCAAACCGACAGCCACGGTGGCCTTTGTATAATAACTATTATCTTCCAACAAACTATAATATATAAAAGCTTAATTTTACTTAACTTAGCTTCACGCTTTATACCTAGCGGGGTAGCCAGAGATGTGGCTAGCGCCAAACGCTACGGTTATATATAAATATATAAAATCCATATATCATAAAGCAACTCTTACCAATACTCTGTCCGGGTCGCAAAGTGAGCGCCGGTTCCAATGCATGCTCGTCGCCCGGCTCCGCACGCGCTGCTTCCAACACATGCTTCACTAGAGCGCCTCGTTCTTGTGAACTTAGTAACTCTGCCGCTGTTGTGCCCTGTATGTTGTTTTTGTTTAATAAAGTGCAAGAAATTTTACCTTAGCTGATCGAATCCACAATGAAGAGATACATAGAATGGCAGGTAGTAAGTGCGGATTTTAAGGTGAGAATGAAGAACGTGCTCAGTTGGTTTGGACATGTCGAACGAATGAGTGATGAAAGAATGGTAAAAAAGATTTATGACGGAAAAGTGAGCGGTAAGTAAGGTAGAGGAAGACCTCGGTTGACCTTCGAAAACATAGTATAAAAGATACTGAAGGAAGGTCACGTAACATACGTGAGGACCTGCGGAGGGCGTATGAAAAGGTTGATGACAGTGGACGAGGCGACAGAGATATGGAGAGACCGTAGTATTTGACGTTCCATTTTCGTGAATCTAGATTAGATTAAGTAAAAGGGACGTTCAATTTGTTTTTTTGCTGAAACCTTTACTGAGTGACAAGTCATTTGACACGTGTTGTAATTATACTTACATATTTGTATGTATTTTTAAGTTCAGTTTAAGAGTAGGTCTCTACTTGTGTGTAAAAAACCTAAAAAACGAAAACAAACCTAATACAATTTGAATATATATACTCAAATGATTTTCACATTCCAGTCACTTGGAGATATACACTAGATTTAATATGAAACTTCTGAAGATTTATCCAAGTGTATTCAAAGAATCGTTGAAAAGCGGTCGACGTGCTCAATCTTTCTCGAATCTACCTTTAAGCATTCCTTGCTTGATTTCCAATAATGGTTAAAGATAAAATGAAATATATTTTACATAGTTTACTTAAGTTACGAAGTTGAAGTACTTGAAGGCGTTATAAATATTCGTATTTCGAATAGAAGTGTAAATTTGTCAGTAAAACTATACACGTGTAATACGATAGATAGGTCAATGAAAGATTACTGGTGATATTTTTCAACAAATAATATCAAAAATTCTTATATTTATGTAGAATAACATGTGTATGAAAATTACATAAGGCGACGACGACAACATGTTAATATATGTACTCTAATACCGGGCACTGGCTATCTTCTAATAAATTAGATCAGATAATCAATCAATTATAATTGGGCAATATTTAAAGATAATAAAGATAATAAAGTAAATATCCCAAAAATTGGCAAAATACCGACGAAAACATAGAGCGATTTTTTACTTTAGATATTGTTTTATTTAGCTTCACGCTCTATCCCGTACATAACAGAGTAGGCAGAAGAACCCTCGGAACCTAGTGTTCCGTTCCGTTCCTCATTAAGACACTTCTGTTTTCCACTTTCCCTAAATTCTTGAGGTATTAGGTGTTGAGTGGCGGAAGTCAAGGCCGATCATTGCCACGTTAACAGAGCGAAGAAATGAAACTATTAAATATTTCATCCCTAGACTGGGAATCAAACTTACAACCGACACGTTACAGTCGCACGATTGTTCCCCTACGCCACCATGGCCTCAGATCGATATTGATTTTTTTTAAACGAATACAGAAAAACTTTTTTCTATAAGACTTTTGAAGTAAATCAAATGCCAATTAACATTATAACCCTAATAGTATTATATTATAATGGCCATAAAATTATGAAAACAAACACTCCAATGATTCAGTCGCGTGTATGATGTTATATGCACAATCCATAATTGTAGTCCGTCGCTTCATTTGCTTGGACACATTATGAACAAAATCACATTTTTTTTAATTTTTTTGGGATTTTCGAGCAAACCTGTCATTTTGCCCCTCAACACTCACCTAGTAGTTCCCTTCAAGTTCCATAGTAGTTGCGATTGTGCAAAGTCAATCAGTTATGTATTTACATATATAACTACAGTTATTAGATGAATTAACGTACATATTAGTTATTTGGACTGTCAAAAACGATTTATAACACAAACTGTAAGTAGTTGACAATACGTATGAAATATCTAATACTAAAGGTTACAAAGGCTGAAAACAATTCATAAAACACCATTTTTTGACAACATTACTGTATAAATTCTTTACAAATGCTTCTTTACAATTAGCGGTAAAACCGCTACGACATAAAATGGGGAAAGCTTTCCAGAAAAGATAAATTTCAGATTGTTTAACATAATGTTTACTACATTATGTTAAACAAACGGGACCGTCGTAAAGTATAATATCATTTACATTAACTTACGATAGACTTAAAAAAGAAAAATATTTTTTATTCGAACATACTTTTATGAGCATTCTTGAATTATAAATTTATGAAATTACGACAAAAATAAGCCATTTTTATTGCACATAAAACATGTAAGAAATATAAAATAGAAAGGTTGGTTGTCAAAGGTGAAAATTTATAGGTGCATGAAGAAATGACCCACTATTTTTGCCAAAATACGTTAATAACATCGCAATGTACGAGTATATTTAGTTTCCGATTGAAATGTATATAGCATTCTTCCTTGTATCGTAACAAGAGAGAGATAGAGTATCGTAACAGTCTTTACTTAGTACACTATATGAAAATAGTATAGTATAGAAAAAAAGTAGATCCTTTATAATACATTTTCATACAATTCGTGAAGGGAAAAAATGGCTCCGGTTGATACTTAAGAAAATGATGTCTATTGTTGTACACATTTATGAAATATGAATAATTCAAAGCTATTGACTATCGATATCATGGCACAGTTTACTATATCTAGATTAGCTTAGTGTTCAACTTCCATTTTCGAAGTATGGTTATTTCGGCTTAATAATATATATTCAGATTATTAAGTTTAGTTTTTTTTAATAATAATTATTATTATATGGTTTTAGTCCTAGAATCGATCAAATTGATTAATGTCAAACAAAACAGTCTAATTTACGAATAAAAATCTTATTATTTTTCCACCACAATTTCAATTTCATATTTTAAAAATGGATTATTTATACAATAATATTATAAACGTCAACCGGCGTGAGCTAAAAGCAAAAGACAATGTGCAAAAGAAAATAAATGTTCAATTTCGTACAGATAGATAAAAAATAGTTTCATAGAACTTCAATCGCCTTATTTGTATAAAGGTAAAACAAAATTACACATATATAGGATGATAAGCTTAGTAAAATCTACGAAAAAGAAAATTGTAGTATATATACTGAAGAGAACACCACTATTTGAGGGGACCATTGAAGCTCAAAAAATCTCAATTTCATAGAATAGATACTTGAAAGCTCTCTATCACTTGAGACCTACTTACTAACATTGAAGGGCCAAACTACACACTAAACTTAAAAACAGCTGTTTCTGCAATAATTCAGAATTCCAGTACTTAAGGGTAACTATTTAAAAACGAACCCTAACCGTTCAATATATCGATTTACAGTGGGGCAAAGGTGTAAGGTACTTTAATTAAATGCAATACATAAATTATTTCAAGACGTTTATTGGGTTGGATTACTTAATGTGACTGAGAGTTTTAAAAAAAATGCTCTCCGCTTTAGCCGAATAGCTATTCGGGAGCAGAGGTAACGAATCTAGCGCCAAAACACATTTCCACTTTCCGCCAGTTCTACGTTTATTTTCAAGAAATTGCACGTTAACTGGACGAACTTATCGCCGCGCATTGTCTACCGTAGTTTGAAATTAAAATCATTAGATTTAAATATCTTTCCTTCGAATGAGGACGGAACCAACAATCATCGTGTTGATGATAACCAGAATATGCCGCGACAGTGTCCAGTAGAAACAGATATAAATAATCGATGATATAAATAATATATCTAAGCTCAATAATGATAATTTAGGCCACGGTCATTGCCGATATGGGACACGAGAGAACGACTAAAACGCGAGAGATTTAAGTAGCTTCTTTTAAAAAGAAATGCTTTTCAAACACTGAACTTTATTTATGTTGCATCTTGACATCTTCTAGTTACATTTCATTTTTAGAACATTTTTTTCATAAAGGTTCTTTGAAATCGTTTTAGCAACATTTTCTTTTTAACATTTTTTATAACGTATAAATATAATTAAAGTAAATGAGAAATAGAAATTTATATTAGTACGTATATAAAACCTTTCCGTTACTGTGTTACGGACAGACAATATACGTTAAGAACTACGCGGCTCAGAAAGCTGAAAATTTACATATAGTCGTTGGGGATTATAAAAAGAGTACTAAAAGATCTTTTCTTAAAAGTCGTAAGGGAACAAGACTAATGGGATTTTACGTTCAATAAATTTCTAAAATAACAAAAAATCTGGTATCCTCCATCGTTCTAAACAATTACGATTTTAAAATTATGTTAGGGTTCACTGGACATCTAACATATTTTATTGTAAGCAATAGAAACAATACGTTTCTCTGACGTAATTGCCACCACTATGGAATGATAATATCCATTGAAATGCCGTGACGAAATTTTGAACATGAAATTTTCTAGATAAGACAATGGACACACAAAGCCTTTTAGCTTCCCTCCTTATCCCTAGCGGAGCAGCCAGGGAGAAAGGAACGCCAAACAGTACGGTCTGCATACCTCTTTCGCCTCGCCCACTGTCATCAATCCACGTTCCTCCGATATCATAGATTCTAGGTTCCTCTTACCTCTTTTACCACTTACTCTTACTTCATATTTTATACTATTCCACCGCCTATTTTATTGCGATTATTGAAACAGAATGTTAGAGAATAAAAACTTACCTTTTGAAAACAATGCATGTCTCGAACGGTGAACTCCTTATATCCACCTCCGAATTCCGGCTTCAGTAGTTTCGGTAGGTGAATCTCTTCTGCAGTTTGTAATAACCTGGTATTTAAGAACAAATATGATTATTACTAAATTATAATTAAATTGATTTCTATAAATTATGAAATAATAATATTTTTTTGAATAACGTTAAAAAATAAATATTTAAATATTTGCATTAAGATAGACATTAGACGTTTTTTTTCAGTTTCGTGCTTTTTCCAGGATAGCGGAGATAAGTAAGTAATCAAAGTTATGGTTTTTTCGTACCAGACCGGAGAAATCGCCTTATTGGAATCCACACGGCACCATTACGTACGTAACATAACCATCACGTATACAGTCAGATATTGCACTGCGCAAGGATAATATTCTTGATATCAATCAATAAAATATTATCCCCATACATTGACATAATGAAATAAACTGCCTAGTTTTTACAGATACTCGTATCCATTAACAATTATTTTGTCCAATCATCACAAATCGGTCGTGCAGTACCACTTACACATCGTCATCGGCTGTAATATAAAAGGCGGAACACTGTGAGGAGGCGTGTTGTCGCACGCACACACGCAAACGTGGCCGACTTCCACGCAACTTTTGGAGGAGCCAGAGAAGCATGCTGTCTGGAAGACCTATGATGAAAAATTTAGCGATTATTTACGTTATTGCCTTCTCAAATACTATTCAATAAATTTACAATGTTTGTATATAAATTTTACATTTACAAACTCTGTTTCTCTAGATCTTGTATAATATGGTCAATGTTCGAAGTTATCAGAGTAAAAAGTCGAAATTGCTCTTTTACACAGAACCGTAAATATTTTTTTAACATTTTTTGTTATACAAAAACAGAATTTCCAATCGGAACGATAACAAAACCTAGGCATGAAAGATCTTTGAAAAGTATGAATCGCCTTTAGTCAGGCTTTGACAAAACAACGCCTTTATACAAAGGGAAGGCAAAAAATACTGTACAATGTACAGTACGCTCGACGAGTCGTGACCCTGAAGTTAGGTTTTTTTAAGCTTTATTCACAGGGAAATAAATTAAACAAAAGTAAGAAAAATCGTAAAAATCAAATCTACATCTAACTTCAGACCACACGCGACCACGACTCGCCGACCGTACTGTAAAAGAGAAGCATCAATCTGTCTCCTTATCTATTCTCTACATTCGCCGCTGAAACTGGAAAGTTAAGTAGATACTCCATGTGCCAAATTGCCTCGCCAAATGTCTAGTTTCATTTATAAGTGGAAATTACTTGTTTTATTATATGATTTATGGTTAATAAACATTGCTTTGTTACCGTGTCCGACAACTTTTTACGATTTTCTGGATTGCGGATAAAAAAAAGAGCAAATATATCAAGTATGAAGCAATGTAATATCTGCTTCCAACCATATTTTTTACCCGACTGCAGCGAAACCTAAAAAGAAGATATTTAAGCTATACACAAATGAGCGAAATCAGATGATATTATTATTATAAATGACTTAAAGTTTTATTCCTGTAATCATATTTTTTTTATTTTTAAGAAGCTCTCGCATTTGACAACGTCTCTAGATAGAGCTAAACGACACTTAAGTGTACTTTAACCCTACACGTATATTTTAATATAAAAATATTCCAGAGATTATTTGTTTACCCGTTTTATATTTTTATATCCATAAAGCGTAGTTATGTCAGTATGTTGCGTGACTACAAAGGAACCTCACTAATAGACTCGAAAGGTTAAAGGTCACTGGCCAAAACTTTAATAATTCAACAAAACTTTCCATTTTTTGTGTATTTCACTTAATATGGTTATTTATTATTAAGTAATATAACTTTTGAAACGTCAAGACTTAGAAAAAAACACAGAATCTTCACGTATTGAAATAGCGTAATATTACTTATATTATGGGTATTTTTATTATTTTTTGTGGGTAAATGTCACAGGATATCTAAGAAGTATTTTAGTAAAGATATAGATAGAGTTGTGACTAACAGGCATATTTTAATGGTGACTGTACACCTTGAAACTTTAACTTTCAAGGTTGTTTACCTTTGAACAGTTATGTTTGTGTAAAGAATAAAACTTTTAATAATTTTTCAGGGCACTTATTTTTAGTAAGATTTCTAGGATGGTCCTTAGGTGTACCCCTATTCCTACGCCTATGACTATGTGCTTAATTTGAGTATACTGTATAGGTCTTTGCAAATCTACAAAATTTTATCGGCATTCTGCAACATTTACATGCAAGGTACAACACACAATTGCATGTTGATACTTTTTCATACAATTGCACGTCGATACTTTTTCATAGTTATTTCAATATTGTAAATTGGCAAAAGAAATATTTATGACGTCAATATTTCATGATTCATCAATATTTTTGTTATTTACAACTTACTGACTAACTTAATGTTATCTGTAATAACAATATTACGATAATGTGTTTAAATTTAGATGTGGTTTTCATTTACTTGAAAAATAATAATGTTATGAATTAAGACTTCTTTTTCTCTTTAAAGCCCAAAAATCTACCACATGACTATAAGCAGATGCCTTACTTATATGGTAACAATCAAGAATAAGAATCAAAATGTTCATGGTATAAATAATAAACATAAGCTGCAGTTGAAGGGTTATGATGAGGTTTTATTTTTTTATTATATTCATACTGTATCCAGCACATAGCAGGGTATGCACAGGGAACCTGGAAACCTGGTGTTAAGACACTTGTGTTCTTCACTTTACAATTGTGCGGAATATCCACCTACTCCCCAAAAAGAATATGAACTTTTAATAAAATAATTTAAAAAAAAAGTCCTACTTCCTGAACCCACCAACTGTAGCCTTAAACTTGTGGATCAATCATTATTACATATTTAGATTAAAATGTTACTTGCCTTTGGGAAATATAAGCACAACATCTGTCTGTTGTGTAGGAGTTGAATGTAGTAACAATCGTCTAGGATGCATTAAATGGGCTCCCAGCTGGCCCGCCATGGGCAGGCGTCTTCTCAGTTCTCTTCCAGCTGCATATTTTATTTTTAAGATATTTTTAATAATATGGATGTTAATACATACATACATCGTGCCCTTAAGTTAATAGAAAATTAATGTAATCTACATAAAATTCTTGTGAAACATATAATTTTATTATTTACCATAGTTTTAAAACTATTAAATTTTTTTAAGATTGTTCCTTAAAAAAGTATTTAATTCGATTCAATTCTTATTTTAATTTACATATCAAAGTTAATCTGTGTTTTAAATTAAATTGCGTACGTAAATATTCTATAATTTGTTTTTTGGTGACTACTTTAAAATAGGTTTAACTATAGAAACAGCATATTATACGAGACGTTTACATCATACTTCAATTAATGATCACAGCGCACCTACACAGTCAGGCCAATAAAACAATAATATGAAAGTAATTCAAAATAAATAAAGTTTTTACCGCTATCCAATTTATCTTTAGCAAACTCAGCAAAAGATTTATGTTCTTGCGGTGAAGAATGAGTACTACTTCCGTTTTCTTCTTTCTCATGATTGCCAACCACACTATTATCACCCTCCATCACGATTACTCAAAAAGCCGACGAACAATGAATCTGGCAAGGGCCTTCAATGATCTTACATCATCGATTACAATAAACCAAGTAAATAACTACGCACTGACTCACTGCTATATTATAGGGCTTATATTTATGAGACCACTAAACTATTTTGTACATTTTATAAATATACTAATAACACGCAAAACATTTTTTTGAGTACGCTCTTAATAAATTAGTGCGCGACAAACAATCATCTGTCAGAATTCAAAATTGATTTTTGGCCGCCATTACTTCAGTAGTATTGCCAACTATTATTTATAATTAGCCATCATAAGCATGGTATAATAAAATAAATGTCAAATAAATCCTAATGAAGATGGGCCTAATGTATGCTATCGTATATGTATTTAGCATATTGCAAAGACATTGTATATTCTATTTTACATACTCGTATACCGTAATATCATCGTAATTTTTTTACAGGAACATATTGGCAGTTCTCCGAAACGCACAAATTTAAATTTTCTCATACAATTCAATTTTTTTTTGTAATACAGCGTGAAGCTAAATAAGTAAGTATTTAATTTCAATTCTGTTGTAAAGAATCATTGTTGGAATCATTGTTGGTTTTGTGCCGTGTGATCCCGGCCTAGAATAGGATCATCCTGGTACTGGTGGTGCCGTAAGAGGCGACTAAAGTACGTGTGGTAGAGTCACGTCGCCAGCAATGGCAACACGCATGGGCAGACTCAACCGGATCATTACCACCCCCGGCATTTAAAACCGGCGTGAAGTAGTGGCTTTATGCCACTGCGTTTCGCATCAGGTAATGCCGGGCCCCGGCGCCCAACTCAGCTTAAAGGCCGGCAACGCACCTGTAGCTCCTCTGAGGTTGCACGGGGTCGTGGGTGGCGGTAATCACTTACCATCAGGTAACCCGCACGCTCGGTTGCCGTGTTTTCCATAAAAAAAGAAAACCACAGCATCATTTTCGTTCAGTTGCTTATCATTATTCTGCACTAATTGTCATTGTCCGTATTAACATATTTTTTACCAATTCCATTTTAAAAATAATAGTTCATAGATGCCACTTCAATAAACATGCATTATAATATCCCAGCTTATATCTCACAGCAAACTTTCAGCTTTATACACGCTGGTTTTAAGAAAGACATCATTTTTAGTTAAAAATAACAATTTTAGGAGAACTGCCAATGTATATTTTGTACGATGTTAATGCGATCAATTTAAAAAAAATCTGTAGCTAGGTCCTCATAACATGATAACTTGAATGAATAATTAGTATTATATATAACACAAAGAATGTCCATTCTAATATGAAAGTTTTAAACTTTAAAAAAAAAGAAAATTCACGAAAGACACATATTTGGTTTTAGTTACTGGTAATACAAACAAGTTAGTCGACAAACGACAACTTCATTTTCTCAAGTCGCAACTCGCGCAGTTTCTCGATTTCGGTTTGTGTGTTGAAACGAATCATTATGGACGTTTAAAAATCTTATTTTTTGTTTTTGATAAAATAAGATACACTTCAAATAAACTTGATTAACTAACTTATAACAAACAAGCGCCACAAGCCAATTTCGAAAGAAAATAATCAACATATCTGAAGGTACGTATCGGTTTAAATAAATGACCTTCTTTGTTTGCTATTTAAAATTATCTTATAACAATTATGTAGTTTATTGTCAGTTATAGTTTTAGTATATAACTTTTACAATTACTTAGTTAAATTTAGGTCACGGCATATAAATTCGTAACTTGTTATTTACGCAGTTTGTTATTTTATTTAGCCTACTTTCTCGGGAACAGCTGTTACGTCGATATACATTGAGTTAAACAGCTGATTTTATCGTCATCAATGTTTTCATTTTTTACTAAATTAAAATACTGTTAAAAAGTTGCATTTTATTAGTCGTTAGGCCATTGTGAAGGTCAAAATTGTCTATAATGTGTAAATTAACTGATCGATTTTATTAATTTTTACTTTATATTTTTGTATTACAAAATATGATAAAAAAATATTATTTTACCACATATAATAAATCATACAATTTTAAATAAACACGATTTTTAAAATATAATTAAATATTATAATAATTTTATTATAATATAATATGATGATGACTACATTTTAACATAGTTTAAATACAGTTCTTTTCTAACATCTGTGAAGTTGTTTATGTTCTTTTTATTATTAATTTATAAGTATGAAACATATTTAATATAATCCACTAATTGAATAGAATCTAGAAATCAATAGGATAGTTCAATATTAAATTGTAATCTTGAATTCATTTTATGAAAGTAAAGAAATTATACAGAATAATTATTGTGTAATCAAAATTTTTATTTTAATATTTTTAAAATTAATAAAACTTTTTAAAATTACATTAAAATATATAGTATATTAATAGAATAGAGAAATAAATTATATATTGTTTATATTTATCAATTAAAATATATTTGTATTAAGGTTTATTAGTTATGTCATATATCTACATTTACACATACATACATACATGGTAAAGATACTGTACCTGAAACCTTTCTCCTAACATTTTCACTCACTTTCTCTTTAAAGAGTCTCTGGAAGAAATCCCTTTTTGTGATAAGATACCCTTTTTACATATTTTACAAATTATTTTCATATATTTTTATTCTGCTGTATGTTACACAAAAAAAATGATATTATTAATAGACATAGCCCAAAAACATCATCTTTTTTAATATAAAAAAAACATTACACAGATGTCATTAGGCTGGGGCAGCCTGCCTCTCCTCTCACTGAGATGCGTGTTGGATCATCTTAGTCTTGAGGATGCGCTCGCTGCATTATCAACTTGCAAGCATTGGAGAAGCTCTATTTTATTATATGAAGGACATAAGTGAGTATTAGACATGATTAACGAAACAAGCTATATATAATAAATTTCAGTCAAAATCAATTTATTATTTATTAAAAACAAAAAGTTCTAGAACCAGCACCAGCAGTTCTAGAATCTAAAGAGATATTTTATCATTTTTATATTGATCCTGGAAATCGATATAGTTTACTAGGAAGTAAAATTTTATAGTGGTAATTGATTTATTCCATGACCATATAGGGATACATTGAAGTTGAGAGTTAAACACCTTGAGAAAAACCTGTTTTTGACCCGAGTGTTCAGGAAGCACACCAGAAAATTACACATTTATATTGACAGCTGTGGGGAGGACTTGGAAAATTTTATGAACTTTATACTGCCACAGTAAGTTGATCAGATATTAGTTTTACAAAATTATAATTATTAATAATTATTTGCTTAATGAGGCTAGTTGTGGCAGTGTGTAACTTAAAAACGGGGCAATTTGGAGGTCCTGTTCCTATTTGAGGAATTAAATATATGATATTTTTATTTATTTGCTCTGGTGTCAAGTTGAGTTCTACCATTCATCAAGCAATGCTTCCAGAATTCGGTGGTAAGTGGGAAGCGGTGTAAACACTAGGCTCCCTCTACATGCTACATGTGTGAAGCTGAAAAAAAATTTATAAGTAGATTTAGATATAATCTTACAGTAATGTTGCTTATACATCAGAATAACGCATTTAGGTCGCTAGTATAATAATATGGCAAACTTCAATTGAGTGTTTTGAACAGCTTTTAATTCTGTAATTATTAAATTTTCTTTTCTTATTAATTAGCGTTATATAAAAAAATCTAAATAATGAAGATTAATAATTGACATTTTAATGATCTAGAAATGGCATATCATACATTTTAAAAAGGTTTCCTAGATATCTGTAATCATCAACGATCATCAACTCAACGATGTTATCTATACGTACATATTATAATTTATGTAATCGCTCTTATCAGATATCATATTGTAATATATTGCTTTGTTTAATAGATTACATTTGAATGAGTGATAACGCGTAGATTTTTATCTTAATACACGGAGGTACATATACAGTTATACTATGTATATTATTGTCATTTAATATGAAAAGTTTCTAAAATATAATTTGGCGGTGATTAGTGTCGTACTTTATCTTTACTTGTAGAGAATGTATAATACAGGGGCACAAGGGTGTGACTAACGCGACGGTTGTGGGTTCGATCTCCAATCGATTAAATGAAATATTTATTTAAATTTATAGTTCTATTTCTTCGCTCTGGTACTGAGGCAAAGCATGAATTCCGCTACTCAACACCCAACGCCTCCAGAATTCGGCGGAAAGTGAGGAACGGAGTGTCTTAACACTAGGTTCCTACCCTGCTGTGTGCAGGATACAGTGTTAAGCTGATAATATCAATTAAGTTTCTAAAGTATAATGTGACGGTGATTAGCTCGTCTTTTTTACCTACAGAGAATATAAATATTTGCATGACGTAAGATTCAATCTAGCACTGGCTGTGAAGTATGCACCATACATTTTCCGCCACCACAACTGAGCTATAGTGGATGTTATAATAATTACTTATTTACTTGTTTAGCTTCACGCTCTGTCCCAAGCGGGGTACTCAGAGAATGGAGCGCCAAACACTGCGATCTCTACATACCTCTTTCGCTTCGTCCACTGTCATAAACCTTTTCATGCTCTTTGGGGGGGTCCTAGTGCTTTTTACGTGACCTTTGTCCAGTAGTTTTGATATAGTGTTTTCGAAGGTCAACCAAGGTCTCTTCAAATCTTTTTTGCCATTCTTTCATCACTCACTCTTGCGACGTCTAAATCGACTGAGCATGTTCTTCTTAATTCTCACCGTGACATCCTCGCTAGTATGTGCCATTCTGTGTATCTCTTCATTGCGGATTCGATCAGCTAAGCTGACTCCGCATACCCTACGAAGAGATCGCAGCATCTCCACAGCATTTATCTTTATTGATATTGAGCGCTAATTCGCCATTGCGCCATTAATTATTGCATGAAATTAAAATATTAATAATAGATAATAGTGAATTGCAGTTAATGTTTCACGCTATACGTCGCACATAGAACATCGTTTGCCGTGTGATCACGGTATAGAATAGGATCATCCTGGTACTGGTGGTGCCGTAAGAGGCGACTAAAGTACGTGTGGTAGAGTCACATCGCCAGCAATGGCAAAACGCATGGGCAGACTCGACCGGATTATTACCCCCAGGCATTTAAAACCGGCGTGAAGCAGAGGCTTTATGCCACTGCGTTTCGCATCAGGTAATGCCGGAATCCGGCGTCCAACCCACCTTAAAGGCCGGCAACGCACCTGTAACTCCTCTGGTGTTACACGGGGCCGGGGACGGGGGCGGCGGTAATCACTTATCATCAGGTGACCTGAAAGTTCGTTTGCCGTGTCTTTTCCATAAAAATTAAAAACGTCAAAATAAAAGCCAGTATTTCGGAAGCACCCCTAAATCCTCATTAAATTATATACTGTTCACCAATATATGAGATATGGTATCTATATCAGATACTAGACGCAAAATACTTAAAGACTTATGTCCGTACACACTCATTTTATAAGTTCTTTGTACTATAACTACTTAAACACGCGCGGAAAAATGAAATAACATGTGTATTAGTATTACTTAATCTACTTAGTAATAGTCGTCCGTGTAATGCATTGTTATGCAATGTGATTAACTTAAACGAGATTAAATGTGTGTATGACTGGTTGACCGTAACATGTTCGAGTTGGAATTTATTCGTAACCTACGTGGACCTAAAATAATTATTTAGAAAACGTATAAAAAATTTGAACGTAGCGGGACTTGAACCCGCGCCTCCTGGAAAGCTATATAAAGATTATAAACACTATTTGATCTGAAAAAGTGAAAATTGTGTGTGCATTCCATCACTTATTTATTTTTATAAAGAATTCTTTCGTCTTCCAAAATTGATTTTAGAGAATAATAGTATAATGTACTACTGGCTACACAAGTAATAGAATTGGCTATAATATTTTTTAACGATATCAGTAAATTTAAAAGGTCGTCCAGGTTACAAATAAGCGTCATTTCTATTTCTATATACGTTTTAAGTTATACTCGAGTCACGCAATACGACCTATAGGCTGTACGCAAGATGAGAGAGATGAGACGTCAATCAATACTGTCGCTAACATTGTACTCTCTATTTTTAATAAATGAGTTTATTCTTATCTATGAAAGATTTAATGTTAGATCATTTCTAGATAATTAATTTATCTACAATATGCAATAACAGTTGTTTTAACGACATCTATATGTCCTAACAAAATACGGCGTTGAGTTGCGCTACTGAAAGTGGTGTGTCTCTTTTGAATGAAGAGAAATTATTGGTTTATCTAAATATTTTTTAAAGTAAAAAAAAACGTAGAATTAATAATATAAATAGATAATTATTTTTATTAGACGGCTACCATGGCATCGATACTGCATGACCTGCGTCATATTTTCCACATTCACTCGATTTCATTTTAAAATGCAGCAAATATTTTGTAAACAACATTTTTGATACTATTTTCAGTAGTGACCAACATTGAGCAAAGCATATTTTACTCTAAAAGAAAATATGATTTCATTTCTTTGGCTACAACGAAGTTAAAAATAATATTGTAATATATATTTTTTTCTTTTAAAAATGATGGCATTCTGTAACTTTACTGCATAGGTTTATTATAATTCAGTTAATTTTGTACAAAAACTGTCCTGAGTTTGTTCAAGTCAAGTGCCCGCGTGGACAACGCGGTTATGGCTATTCCGTCATTTTCTGTTTCCAAAAATGTGTATATTTACTAAAGAACATTTTTAATACTTCATATTCTTTAAAGAGTAATATGTAAATGCGATGGTTTAACCACATCAACAACCGTTGCGTAGTTTGAAAATGTATAGAACAGGCGAAGGCGGTCTTTGTTTTATACTATGTAAAGATTCGTAAACAATTTCCATTACTTTTATAATTAAATTTAAATAAACCGAAGACTTGCTAATACAAGATAATCTGATACATACTTTCGAAACGACATTTACTCGGTATGTGTTTATTATTATTTATTTTATTTTGTTATTTTCGCTCTAAGTAGTATCCCGCACATTGCTAGGTAGACAGAGGAAACCTGGGATCCTAGTGCAAAGACAATCCCTTCCCATTAAAACATTTCCGTTCCAACCTTTCCGCCGAATTCTGAGGCATTGCGTGTTGAGTGGCGGACTCAACTCTGCGCCTTGCCTTGGTGCCAGAGCGTAAAAATTAAAATTTTTTGAACGGCAATCGAACCCACAACCGTCGCGCTTACAATCGATACGATCTCACGCTTGACGTATGTCTATGTAGTTGGTACATTACTATGCACATTTATTTACATATACCAGTACACAGACGGCTGCCAATTTCTAAGCTTTCCTCGCAAGGGAAAGTTGATACAGCATTATCAAATAGTCATTTCGTAACCCGATATTAGTTTACAATTCAAATCGCGGATTACATTTTGTAATTCGACTCCTCTTGCATGGTTTGTTTTTAAATAAATAACACGTGAATGTTTTGAAACAGAGTATTATTTTATAGAATTATATATGATTTACGTAAATTTTATTTATATTTTTTTCATATTTTTCTTAGAAATTTATTGTAATTTATGTGGTCAATTATATTATTATTTTTAGATCATTCTGGATACTGCCACCTTATATGCATAATTTTAATGCATATGTGAAATCGTTTAAATATATATAAATATATATTTTTTATTTATTTCAGATCGTTTAAATATATGTCTGTTTCATACGTTATGTTTGATTTCATAAGGGAATAAAATATACAATTTTTTCTAATCAACAAAAATGTTACAGATTCTTTGACACTCTCCGGTTGCAAGAACTAGTGTTCATCGGGCCCAATTTCATACACACTCAGAATGGGCCCGTAGCCAAAATAAATCGGTAAGCTTACTTGTATGATTAATATATTATAAGTAAATAGTATTTATTAATGTATTGTTATTTTATGTATTATTATTTGTATACTTAGTAAAAATCACTTATTTTAGACAAAATTTATATTACATTGTTTGTGGTTCAAATTGAATTAGAGGCAATATAATTTTTAGCTTCGGCTTGAATCCCACATATGTGTAAAAGACCTACGCACCTAATTTTAAGACGTTCCTTTTTCCGCTTTCAGATAAAGACATTTCGTGTTGAGTGTCGGAACTCAACACCGCACGAAATGAAAATAATTAATTGATTATTTAGGTTGTGGGTAACCGTAGTATACCGGCAATGTTAATATTTAATATACATATATGTATTTTTTACTTATTTTTCATAAAATACGATGCCACTGTCTCCCCATGGTGCGGTACATGTATAAGATTATTATTTTTAATTTAAATATATATTTCAGTACATATTTATGTAGAAACCTATAGTTAATATTTTCATAAATATTCTTTGTAGATTGCACTAAATAAACAATTTTATTTTACAGAATTATCGCCGAAACGTTAATATTCAAAAACGCACATTGTTTGGAAAATTTAAGTTTGCTTGGTTGTGAAATGACATTAATTAAAAATGAAAATGATAGATATAAAGTAAGTTATTTATTATAATATTTAGAAACATCTTAAGAACAATAATACTGTAAATACAACTTGTATATATTATTTTCTGTTTTAAAAAAATACTGTATAAAGAATACTACTACTAACTATGACTCCAAAACAAAACAGATTAACAGTAGTATTGAGTGTCAATAATTTTGTACAACTTCTATTTTCTTCATTTTAGTTTCTGTTTAAGTTCGTGTATTATGTGGGCATTTACGGTTGTTATCTAAAATATACTTTATAAAAAAATATTTTTTTAGATTAATTTACAGTATATTTAATGTATTTATATTATTATTTTTACTTTGCAGCATAAGAGTGTAGAGTATTTTTCTCGACCACTATCATTCAGTACTGTGCCATCACCTGAAAATTCATTGCTCACGAACGGCAATGTTGCTTTAATGATGTTTTCTACGTTACAAGTAGGTATTTAATAAAAGGTTTTATTTTTAAAGGTTTTATTAAACATATTAAAAATTTAAAGTAGGATTTGAACCCGCGTCTCTTGGTAACCTTCCAAGCGCGCTAACCTCTAAGCCATACGATCTTATCTAGCTACGTAGAAATTCTTACACGCTTGTTACAACTTATTTATGGTTTTAACATCTCTGTAGGGTGATTATTTTATAATTTTTAATTAGAATCTCTCTACGTCCAAATTTAACATTTCCTAAACAAATATTTTTATTTCTAAATAAAAATAAAATAAATCAGCTTCACTCTGTATCCCGCACATAGCAGGGGGAATCGAACCCACTACGATTCGGTTTTACAGTCACACTTTGTGCCGCCGAGCTTCGACTGGCCTCATTCTCATTTTTCTTTCTATTGAATTGAATAATACTTTAAAAACTGTAAAAAAACGGTATTATTTCTATTTTGAACCGACTTACTCTAAAAGCGATGATTGGATTTTATTTGTGCTTATTTCCACTCAGGGAAATTAATTAATTTCATTTTCTCGCTCTGGTAAAATGACAAAGCACGGCGTTCTACTATTTCTGGCGTTAAGTGTGTTCTATATGCAAAATACAGCGTGAAGTTAAAATACTCGTAACTTAGTTAAGATAAATAAAAATATTAGTAATAGAATATATATATATATATATATATATATATATATATATATATATATATATATATATATATATATATATATATATATATATATATATATATATATATATATATATATATATATATATATATATATATATATAATAAGAATTTCAGTAATATTAATATTTAGAAGTCTAGAAAGACGGTAATATGATATAACTAGGTACTAAGAATTGCAACGCAACCTAATATGATATGCTATATTGACAGTTTTATGTACGTACAACAGATTATAAATGTAATTTGATGATTTGAATGTGATAAACATTAAAGTCATCGAATTACATTAAATATGTTTAATATGCTTATACATGAGTAAACTTAAGATATTCTTTTTAATACGTTATAGAAAATATATATGCCATATGTCAAAGTGTATCACATGTATGTACGTGACATGTCATATGTAAAAGTTTATGTAATGCTTTACGTAGTTTGCCTAAGATGTTTTATTTATATCTATTAAGATTTAGCTTAGCTACCAGGTTTCCACATCAAACCTTCGTTTCTTATATTAACAATGTTAATATGTCTTACGTGGACGTGCATCTTGTATTTGACATCACGTATTCAGTACTTGACGTTAAATCCTAGCACAGCTCCCTTCCTTGCGTGCCAGAATCTGCCTTCCGGCTCAACCTACTCCACTTTGTACATTTTTTAACGTCCCCGGTGGTTATACCATTGACTCTCGTATCCTGTATCACGACCTCCAACTGGCACTACTTTGGGCGTCCTGCAAGTCTCACTTAAGCGACAGACATGGCAAGGCACTTCAGCATTCAACATAATTCTTAGGTCATGCCATATCAGGCTACGATCTTGGTAGCTCTTTATACCTCTTTGGTAGCTGTCTGTCACCAGTAACTTCCTGCTATTTGGCTCAGGCAGTCATAGACATCGTGATTGATGCCTCCAGACTCGTGTACAACGAATCCAAGGTACCTGATTTTCTTTGACTTAACAGCGGCTTCACGACCGATATAATGCTTGAGCCCAGGCTCCTGCAGGCCATGTCGATGACATATTTAGTGTAAGACCGCGGTTCTCAAGCGTACCCTTCCAGAGGTTCACTCTACGCTCCAGTATTAGTCGGTTCTCGTCAGTGAGGCCCTATGTCGTCGGCATACGTCATCAGCCACAGAGGCTGGTCTTGGACTAAACGGACTAAGAGCTGAGCCCTGGTGAATCCCTACTAAAATCTAAAAGGATTTAGTTTCGAGAAAAGCAGTCCTGACTACAGAAGCGAAGTTGAGGTACATGTCTCTGATAATCACAATACAGGCCTCAGGCCTTTGGATCTCAATATTCACCGTATACACTGACGAGGCACACAGTCAAAGGCTTTGCAGATCTGATCATAATCTGAGGGCAAAAATGGTTTCCACTGTGCCCGATCCTGGCTGAAATCCATATTGAGACTCAAAGTCTCGGTGGAGCCTGAGGTCGATCATGAGCTCAAAGAGCTTCATGATATGACACATAAGCTTAAATCCCCTATAACTACTGTCATAATTATCTTGAACACCCCTCCTCTTTTGTAAATGGAGATAATGAAGCTAAGCCACCACTGGTGTGGCATCTTTCCAGAGTTCAAGATCTAGTCAAAAAAGTCAGCCAATATCGTTGGGCTCATTTGTTGTGCTCAACCATGAGAGTTCTGTCCCTCCACTGTTTCAAGTTTATCATATTGTGATAATAAACTCTACTATGCTCTTTTACTGCCACGCTTCTATGTTTTTCAGTTTGTCTTCGGGAGAGGAGAGTCAGAGGAGAACTAGATTGTTGCCACTCCTTAAAAGCAGCCTTCTTTTCACGAATCACTTCCTGCACCTTTGTCATTCTACCCTTTTTTTACTTTTCACCTCTAAGCTGTGAAATCTTAGCTAACTTTCGAATAAAATCATAACTTAATGTATCCAAGAGCTCATAACTATATGAAAAAAATATAAAAATGTTCTGCTTTTCAAATCAAAAAAAATGCAAAACTTGTTATTTTTATTTCGCCATTATCGCACACGTTATAACCTTCATGGAATTCCAATATTATATTTATTATTATTTCCATTCACAGCATATAATATTCGACTACGATATAATGAGTACACAAACTCTGGAAACGATAAATCAATTGTCTAACATATCTCATTTGACGCTCAACATTGGTTCGAGAAGGCCCGTTGTATTGAACACCGTCGACTGGAGGAACGTGAATCGGAATTTGGAAGTTACTTTGAATATCGTGAGTTTTTGTACAGTACGGTCGACGAGTCGAGGCCGTCCTGAAGTCAGGTTTTTGAACACTTGCCCATCGTTCACTTAGGAAAAAATAATCGAAAATAAAAAAATCCTAAAATAAAATCTACCGCCATCTTCAGGGCGGCTACAACTTGTCGACCGTACTGTATATATTCTATATTTGTGGTTTTTATAAAGATATATCGCATAATCTAATTGTAGACATGTTGGTCATGAATTTGATACCTATTTTAGGAACTGGCTTATTTTATTTTTAAATATTTTTTATATTTCTATTGTCATAAAAAAGAAATGTTTTTTAGAGAAAAGACAAAAATGGAGACACCGTGTAATTAAGGTTATAAGTAGTAAATGAGTCTTTCTAAATGAGTTACGAATTTATATCAATTTGGATTATATATGAGTACTTTATTTAATTAAGTAACATATTATTATTGTACGTATTTTTAGCTGATGATTTTAAATGTGATTATTGCAGATCTCAGTACCACAAAATGTACTACAAGACATTATAGATAGGGTGTTTGTGGAGGGAATGCCGCTGGTCTCACTTAAAGTTATGTTTTGCAATATTGTAAGTAATTTCTTGATTTCTTGTCTTTTTTAAACGTTCTATAATTTGAAAATGATATTGTTATGCACATTATTTTTTCATACGTCACCTTGCATCCCGCACTCAGCGGGGTGGGTAGAGGTAGCTTAGTGTTAAGACCCTCCTTTTCTCATTTTCCGTTGCCGCAGCTGCACACGGGCGTGCTGGCGCGCGCCGTGCGCGAGTACAAGGCGGCGCTGCGCGAGCTGGTGTGGGCCGACGCGCCGCGCCGCGCGCCCGCGCCGCCGCGCGCGCCCGCCGACGAGGTCAGTGCTGCCCTCTTGACAAATTTCTTAAGTCTAATGAGTGTTCTTATAATATAAATATTATTGCTTATTTCCAGTACTCAATGTGTAATGTGAATCCGCTTATTTTGCTCTGCTGGCAGTGCACACAGCTGCAACGACTCGCTGTACATGGTGAGATATAGGTCTTATTTATACTGATTTAAATGTTTATTGTTGTATTAATAAATAATGAAAAAAAAATTCTAAAAATATTGATATTGTAAATATATAACTTATTATGAAATTGGGAAATGGTTTTCTTAACATTGAATTTTTTTATAAGGAACTTATTTGTGTCGACTGAGACATCTCAAGAAACTCGTATGTAAAATATTACCTTTTCATATGTTTATAAACTTTGGTAATTTCTTTGATATAAGTGAAGGCGTACAAAAATATTTATTTGCAACGTTTTGTGAAGTCCTCGTGGTTCCTCTCTTACATGTTGACGTAAGAATGAATTTCATTTATATAATTTATATTAGGAAAGTAGACGAAGTACAGTGTTTAGTTCCAACACTCAACGCGCAATGTCGCAAAAAATCGACGGAGAGTGAAGAACAAAGTATCTTTAATATAAGTTCCATCTGTGTATGCGATATGTGTATATCTGTGCAGGCTACTGGATCTGGCAGTACGACGTGGTGGGCTTCGTGCGCCTGCGCCGCTCGCTGCGCGCGCTGCACGTGTCGGCCGTGCACGCGCGCGCCGACGGCGTGCCGCGCGTGCACGCGCACGACGCGCACGCGCCGCTGCCGCGCGACCTCGTGGAGGTGTATAAAAACATTGTTCATACAACAAAATCAATGATTGCCTTAAATATACAATCTGCATCTGTTACCTTTTTTTGGTTATAAAGAAAACGCATAAAAATTTTACCGTAGCGAAATTTGAATCCGTGTCGCTTGGAAATCCTCCAATCACTCTCACCACTAGGCCAAGAACGCATGTACGGTTTACTTGAATTTGCGCTACATAATTATTTCCAGCAAGTGAACACGTACACCGAGTTCAAGTGGGCGCCGCAGCCGTGGGAGCGCCTGCACCCGGCGCTGCGCGCGCGCGCCGCGCCCGCGCTGCGCGCCGACTACGTGCTGCGCGAGGTGTGGACGCCGCTGCCCGCGCGCCTGTAGTGCGCGTGCGCTGGAGGGCCCTCCGCCGCGCGCACTCAATGGGAGTTACCATCAAGTACCGTAAGATCTGCTTCTCTTTAAACGTTGTCAAAATTTGTGAATATTTTGATTTAAAAACAACTTCTTTTTATGAATAACTTATATATGTGTATCTTTTCATGAATTATGTTTTTAAAACAATTTTAAAGCAAACATTAGAAACTACAACACAATAGTTTTGGGATGATTATTTAAACATTTTTTTTTCAAATGAACAGAGATTTTTTTTATTGTTAAATATAAGTTTTGAAATGATATTGTTCTCGTTTAAATTAATTATACTTAAAAATGAATTGGTATCGGATTCTGAAAACTTAAATGATCGTTACACGTAATTATTAGATATAAGCAAAATGTATTTATTATATGAAATATCAAAATCTGTTGATATCTTTTAAGTATTTATTAAGTGTAACCTCAAGTTCTCATACTAGGTCTTATATCCTACACCACAAGGCCTAAACAAAAATTAATTATATTTTAAATATACATACTTATTCCATTTTCCCATGAATAATTTTGCGAAAGTTCCTTTTTCATCAGAGTATTATAAATTTATTAAAGGTTAACACATTAAAATTTTATCATATAGTATCATCAACGAGTCGTGGCTGCCATAAAGTCAAGCTTTCTGCACTTATGTGCATTGTTTACTCGAGAAAGAATTAAACAAAAGCAAAATTTCTAAAATCTAATCTGCGCTAATGCTGCGTCATCCATAGCTAACATCATGGCGGTCACGACTCGTCGACCGTACTGTAAATATCCTTTTAACGGTGTACGCACTTAGTGTTATATCAACTTTTAGAAGCTGACGTCACGCTGCTTGTAAATAGCTTTAAAAATATCTACTTAACTTAATGTGAAAAAAGTAGTATTCCAAATATAGTAGAACATCGATTATCCGAACTTTGGATATTCGTTTTCTCTGGCTAATAGAACTGTATTAATTTAACCATTAACACGGAACTTAAAACTATATTTACATACATTATTTTCTCATATCTAAGATGACTTATAGGGGGATTAAACCCCACATGTGACGCTTAAATAAATCTTAAATTTACATAATTTTTAATAGAAATTGTACTTTAAGCGGTGGAATAAAGTTAATTATGGTAGTTCGGATAACTGTCGGTTCGGTTGATCGACGTTCGGATAATCGACGCTCTACTGTACCTCACAAACGTGTAGAAAATATACATTTGTAGTTAAGTCATGTGTCAAGTGAAAGTCAATTCTCACGAACAGAATGTGTTATATAGTTGTGTATAAAATGTTATATTTTATCTGTGTTCATACACTTGTCCAGTAGTACAATCTGTGATCACTAAACTTAAAATTAATAGGAGAAAAAAATATCGCATATCGTTAATATATTCACGGCAAGTCTATAAATGCAGATTAAATAGTAAATTTCCAAAAATATATATAAAAATAATAGATTGTCTTAGAAGAATTGAGAAACGCCGAATGATATGTTTTAATGGCAACATCTCACGAAAATACGAATTTATCGTAGATAAAAAAATCCGATTTGAAATTCATTTGCCCACGCCTAAAGTTGTCGATTTGTATTTTTGAATTATTTAAAATATATATTTGTACGTGTTCGTGTGTGCCGTTGTGGCAGAATGGCAGCGTGTCACTGTAACGGCGACGGTTGTGGATTCGATTCCCACTTCTTGGATCTTTAAATAGTTTAATTTTTCTCTCTGGGAACAAGACAGCGCGAAGTTGGGTTCCGCGACTCAAACGCAATGTCTCGCGTATGCGGTAGTGTGTGGGGAACGTCGTGTCTTGATTAACATTTGGATCCCTCTGTATGTGAAGTAAGCGAAACAAAAGTATTGACATGAACAGCTTAGCTTTATCAAATGTATGTATAGGAATTTTATTTATAACGTTATTAATTATAAAATTGAATGAACATTTTAAAATAGCTACGAAATTATTGTGGAAACAAAATGTGAACAATACAATAAAAATGTTAGTATAATATTGACATACATTTGTTAAGCCGTGCATAAGTGTGAATAAAATATCTAATAAGCTGTAAACTTGATAAGATCCTATGATTTAGTGGTCAGAGCGCTTGGGCGGTTGATAAGAGATTGAATCTTGCTACTTTTAAATTTTTATACGTTACCTAAAAAGATTATATGAAATTTATAAACAAAATGTATGATCCTATGTACTGTATACTTTAGGCGTGGTGGGTCACGACATCTAGTCAGGGCGGATCTTGTATATAATATTCCGCAAATCAAAAATTGCACAAAAGAAAGTATTAAAACATACATATTATAATTTTATATCAACTCTGTAGCGTTAAGTGTAACACCGTATCAAATACGGTCACTACGTGCCACTGATTTTAGCCCTAAAATATAAAAATATTTTTTTCTTATTTGCAAATATGACAGGCGTGTCGTGATGAAAACTCAATAAATATACTTTGGGTTATTTAATCTTAATCATAATCGATATATTAAAAGACGTTTTTAAGGGCTAAGAAATTATTTTCCAAATTTTTTTACATGAACGATGCTTATAATTTAAAACGATTCCAATATCGATTTTATTTATATAATCAACACAATCGTCTCGTGATAAAATCTTTATTATATCTCGAATGTATGCGAACGAATCGATACACGTTGTTAGTTTTATTCGAATATTTTTTTAATAGTCCGTCCCACGTCACTGAGCGACGTAACATCGCCACTACGCTCAGTTAAAGTTTTAGTTTTTTTATAATATCATTACTTAACATATTTTCTGAAATTGTAATTATTGAAGTTAAGACCATCTTGGCGAAAAGGCACAATATTTGACTATAAACTGCGTAGGTTCGATTCCCACTCTGAACAATTAATTATTTTCCTTACCTCGTTGAGGTCCGCCACTCACGTAGAGTAATATATCAAAAGTTGAGTTAGTAATTGAGGTGCGTTGTGAATGGAGTGTCTCAATATTAGGTTCCTTCCACCTACGCTGCTATATGTGAGATACAGCGTGTAGTTAAAAAAATAATTGGGTAAATGATCGAAACATGTAAGGTGGCGGCATCATGGCTTTAGCTTTGAATACAAGGTGTCCAAATATCGATATAAATATGAAAATCTGTCACGCACAAAAAATGTGATCTTAATAACCCAAAAACTTATTCGAATATGCCTTTAACTATAGTGTACAAAGAAAATACAATTTTAAATTATATCGAAACTCTTATATCGATTCCTGTAATATCGAGTTGTGCTAGAGTATAATCGATTTATCACATTAGGCCAATTTAATCGTAACAATATTGCTTCAAATAGTACCTATATAGTACTAAGTACTCTTAGATGAATATAAACACTATGTTATTTATAAAGTGAATGGTTTTCTTGATATTTTTTAAGATGTTTATGCGATGAACATAATATAATATGTAAGGAAACGAAGAGACTTACCAACATACATTCCCTGAGACTGAGAAATAGAAAGAGGCTTAGATCAAATAAGAATATATAACATGTTTATTGAAGTTGACTTTTTACTTCTATAACTATGATGTTTTATTTTTTCGTTTGAATTTACTGGTTTTATTTTAATTGATTAACTGTGATTAGATTTGATCAGTTCATTGTTGAACGCTGGCTCGTTTAAACTATCAAATAAAAATATGATCAATTTAAAAAGTCGACTTAATAAATCTAAGAACAAAATGAAGGTCGCGGCGAAAGTGGACACTAAATTGTTGAATATTTTGTAACATATCTTTTTATATAATACCTATTATAAGTTGTATATTTCATTTGAAAAATAGACCTTTTGAAGGAAATTTATGTCAAAATGTATATTTATATTAATGATATCAAAGACAAATGAAAAATTAAAGCTTTAATTAGTTCATTATTTGCTTGAAATTTTGACTTATTTGTATGAAATTTATATAAATAATTATACAATATTATTGTAAGTTATCTGTGAACCAGTCTATATTTACTTAATAGAAAGTGTGTAACACAAAAAATATTGATATATGTATAAATAATTTAAACTTTTAAAGCAATAATTAGATCTCTAGCACTAACGTTCCGCCGCGACCTCCACTGACATGTATGAAAATGTGATATCAATACAAATGACAACCGTATTTTAAGATCATTAACAAAGGAACATTCCCGCCTCTTATTATAATATTTTCGCGGCCGCCCTTTAACTTTGAACGTAGATTTTTTATTAAACACAAATATTTAATAGTAAATAGTAAGCATTTTTATTCAAAATGACGATTATCACCAAATAGAATGGATATGCTTATTGTTTACAAAACGGGGCGGCGCTTCTTGAACCACCAAGACTCAATAAGGCTGTGAAACAACTTGACTCGGTTTGGCTCAAATAAACTAAACTATTGTTAAAACTTTAATTGGATAATCGTCACAATTCTGCTAAAACGCCATAAGGAGTAGAACGTGACTGTTAACCGATTACCCAACTGTAGCAGAGGGCACGATTTGTCGATCCTACCTAAAGTATTAATTGTACCCTCAAAATAGACCTAAACATATATAAAATTTACCTTAAATATAATGAAAGCAGTGTTTTCTAGATCTAGTCGTGCCCTATGCTTAAACAGGGTCTCAACACGCCATACTTAAAAAAATAAAATTTAGATTTGCAGCAGAAACGAAAATAGTATTTTTATATCTAAATTATTATTTTTTATTTTAGTTAATTTCACGTTTCCTATTAGAATCGTTGTTCAATAGCTGTGAGCCTTGAAGTGCCATTAAACTATCGTACAGACAATAAAATATATTTCTGCCACAAGTCTATTTTTCTCCTATAGTTTGAGACCTACATAAATAGCTGACCGAATTGCCTAGTTTTAGATCGAAATTGTACTTATCCATCTATAGCGTAAAGGGAATGTGGAGTTTTGACATGATTAACATCTGTTGTATGAACGTGTTACGGCTCACCCTTGAATTTGTACTGTTTAACTAACTATATATATACAGTGCAACCATATATTGCATACAATCGATCCGGCTCGAAGGACCATTTTAATGTATCAATTATTTCCACTATTTATATAATTTATGCTGATAAATATGATAAATAAAATCTTAAATGTAACTCTTTAAATGGAGTAATCGCGTGTATTTTACTGTTATAGATTTTCGGTAAGCCGACGTTTTAAATACTTTGAAGTAGCCCTTGATATCGAGTATACTGTCCATAACCTAAATTCATTTAAATTCTTGCAAACCTGTTAAAATTAAAAGCATTATATTAACTTTACATTATACTTATGGTCAAAGGCTAACTTTTGATTGAATAAAATAATATAATTAGGTATAATTGTACAATGTGCGGTTGCACCGTATTATATGTGTTCATGAATATATCCTTTATTTTATGTCAATTCATATCTTATATCATAAAATAAAATACTAAGAAACTAATTAATATAATTTTTTACTACCACCGCTAAAGGTGAGCCCGCTTCCTATATTTTTTAAAAGTTTATTTTTGTTTAATATTATATAATATATATTTAATATCTTTAAATAATGTTCGCATTTTATATCTAAATTTTGAATTGTAATTCTCATATTGATGTGTAATCATTTACTTGCATCGTAGTTTATGTATTGTGACATTCATAGTTTAAAGCAAACTCTCTCTAATGTTATATTGTACCATACCTCGGTCGCTTCTTAGATAGTCGATTGTCTGTTTGTATTTTTAATGTGGAATTTTATCAGATTATCAGATTTATATATTAGTAAATATTATAATATAGGATGCGTATTTAACAGTTTTTCATTTGTTTCGTCCATATACTGAGGTTCTGGTAAAGTTTAACAAACAGATTAACCAACATAACTTTGATAGTGATTTCCGCTGTCATATTTATAAATAAGCTGTTGAATATACAGCTTTTGTGGATAATGTCACCGTTATGAATAATAAACCATTTTTATACAATATTTATTTATTAATTCGCTGCAAAATAATGGTGTTTATTAACCTTAGAGAAAGTTATAATTGCGTCCGTTATTTTGAACTCTTATATGTACCTATATTTGAAGATAGGCTTTAAGGTGTTTATATTATAAAGAAAAGTGAAATATAACCAAAAACAGTAGCAGTAATGAATGAAAGTTACTTATATTTGCTGTATTGATTTTATAGAATTGTATTAACAAATTGTTTTGTATAAACAATATAAAAAAACAAAGTATTAAGTAATTAGCCTGTGAAAACTGTTAAAGTCGCATTTTCGTTTTTACTAAAGAGGCTTGTTGTGGGTCTGTACTTATCTCATTAAAAATGATGAACCAAACTGTTAACTTGATGTATTTTTTCTAAATTATAATATTATTATAGTCAATGTCACTAATAAATATGTTCGTATGTGTAGCATTTGGATGTTTTATTTCTTTTTTCTATCCTTTATTATAATTAAAATAATTACGTAAATGACCAGTTCAAGTTGCCGTTTCATTCATATAAACATTATTTTATTTATTTATATAAACATAGTGTGCTCCTTCCCAGCTCCATCTATACTCGTAATGTAGTCATTCTTTGGTGGTTTGATTTCGAGGGTTTCATACCTAAAGAAAAAAACGGAACCCTTATAAATCACTTTGTAGTTGGTCCATCCGTCTGTCAAGTAATAAAGTCAAGTAGCAAAAGTATGAATGTATAGGTAAATAATTCATAAAGAGACCAGTTGTGGCGCAGCGGCACGAGGTGTGACTGCAAAATCGACTGGTTGTAGGTTCGATCTCACTCGAGGAGATGTATTCTTCGCTCTGGTGTCGAGGCTAAGCACGGCGTTGAGTTCTGCTACTCAACACGCAATGCCTCTAGAATTCGGCACAAAGTCTGAAACGGAGTGTCTTACCACTAGGTTCCCTCTGCCTACCCTGTTGTGGGCGGGATACAGCGTGAAGCTGATTTAATTTTATTTAATTTAATTCATAAAAAAATTACAAATATATTCGAGTGCATTGCAAACAAAATGCATATGCCCGCATACTTAGGTCTGTCCAGTAAATTGTACTTCCAATTCCCAGTGGACCTACAATCCTGAAGTTCGTAGTACGGAAAAATCGGTATGCGAGTCTTTAACCAGTTTTTCAGTTTTTAACCGGTTCTTTTATTACTAAAAATTCTGAAGTGGACACCAGACTACTCTAAAAGGGAAGTGAGAGGCACGAAGGGGGTGGTTATGGGTTTAAATGGTATATTAATAAATAGAGGCCAGTTTAGGTTTAGTTTAGTAGGCCAGGTTGTGGGCTCGATTCCCACTCGAGGAAATAAAATTCAATGTTTTTATCTCCGCTCGGGTGTCGACCCAAAACGCGGCGTTAAGTTTCGCCACTTAATACGTAATACCTCCAGAATTTGGTAGAGTGACGAACGGAGTGCCATGCTGCAGTTTTATGTTTCTTTTTTAATTATAAATAAAACGAAAGTTTAAAGCACATAAGAAAACTACATTTTTAAAAATAGAATTTATTTGAGTAACATTAAAAATATTTGTCATTTTTTTTATAAATTAAAAACTATTATCATTGTCATTTTATAATTACAAAATAAAACAAATATACATACAGAGAAATAATGAATTACTACTAAAAAAGGAAATTGTTCGGTCAACAGCCGGTTGTACTTACTTATCTGCTATTGAATTGATAAAAAATATAGATATTTAGCAAAAAAAACGCGGAACTTATCAATAATCTAACAATGTTTACATTACTGATAAAGTCCGCCTGTGATATAGATATTTAACAATTGTGGCAATGCTTGTTATTTGTTCGATTTTTATAAATAATAATATTCAGTAACTAAATAAATATAAAAAATGGCAAAATACTTACAAAAATAAATTTATCAAAAATTATTTTTATAACTAATGATTGTATTGTTTAATAATAAAATGAAGTGAATGTATTTATTACTTTGAACATAAAAATAATTCTTGATGTTAATAATTAAAATAAAAGTATGCTATTTTATCTCAAAACTTAAAAAATTAAGAATTTCAGGCCCTAATATGTAAATCTTATAATAATTATCACTCTTTAAATGCTAAGTTCCAAAATTTTTGTTTAGTATGTAAGAAGTTCACTTTCTTGTATTCGACGGACTAACCCATAGGATCTCCATATACCTGTTGTTGATTTATTATAAAATAATGAATATTCAATTCAAAATTAGCACAAAAGTAAAAAATAATTGTCAGTATACTAGGCTTGTTATAAACTATACCCTATTCACGGAGCCTTGAGATAAAAGTTACATAAAAGTTTTAGAAACAGTATTTCTTTGCTTACATTTTGTCTCAGGCCCAAAAGGAATGACTATAGTATAACATGCCATAGAATAGTGATATAAAAATAAATGATATATTTGGAATTTAACAAATATTAGTATAAATTTGTTAAATGCTAAAACACTTGAAAAATTATACTCCAAAATTAATTAATTATACAAAATTACTTTCGACTTTTTTTCACTTACATACATTTTAAAGAGTTGTCTACAAATACAAAATAAAATATGACACCATCATTCTATTATAGTAAAATATGCAAAAATAATGTTTTTATTCAAATTAAAATAATTTATTAATGTTAGATAAAGACATCGGCCTCGCGCCCAGCGCCATTCCTGTAACAAGATATATTCTATCGTAGAAATTAAATAGCCTTTTTTAAATTTATTTTTTTCATTTTTCATTCAAGTACATACAGGATGTAACATGATCGACGGATCACCGGCCGTCTATGAGTAGGAGACCTCACTACCATCCATTTCAACCCAGCAGATGTTAGGGAACGAATGATTTTTGGAAAAAACCGGATTCTTGAAAAATTTGTTACATGCAGTCCGACTGTTAGGTTTGCGCTCGGGCTTTTTTGCCACAATATAGCTCAATTATAGACCCATTGTATCATTAAATAATTTAAAACTATGGGTTTATTAGTTTTGGAAATAACATCAAAATAAAAATTAGTTTTTCAAAAAGTTTAGTTTTAGGACTTTCAGGGGCTGTAGCGAAAAGAAGTACTAGTGATTTTTTCCAGACCTATTTTAAAACTACTGGTATTTATGTAAAATAATCTTTGAAAGTTGCATAAGCTCAATGAAAATATGTTAAAAAAAATTTTATTGTCATTATGAGACTTCACTTCCTTTAAATCGTTTTCTTTAGCTATTTACCGAAATGTATGTATTTTCTACCAATCTAACTTAATATATTTAAAATGATTTGAGTTGAGTTCCGCCAATCAACAAGCAATATCTCGAGCTCTAACCGAAAGCGAAGTAAGGTTCTCTCTGCCTATCGAGGGGTAGGCCTCTCTCTGCCTGTATATGTGGTATACATTTAAAAATTATTAATGTAGTTAGTAATGACAGGCTTTACCTCTCTCGACACCTGCGGAAGTTTTCGCCGCTATTTTCTTCCGCTTTGGCGCGCTTTTTTGTTTGCTTGAAATAAAATATTAAAATATGAATTAGACATCAATATAATATACAATAAAATATACAGAGTGTCTTTGTTTAAATGGAAGCCCAGTTTTAACTACTCTATATAAACCTAAAACAATTAAAATGAAAGAGATTTTTCTAAAATTAAAAAAGTATTTTATTCAAACAAAATAAATAATAAAATTATTGTTGTAAAATAAAGCGCCATTTGTGAAGAATAACGCACACAGACATAAATCTATCAAAGCGATAACGCCACACACGCCTCATTCACGAAATCGAGTTGTAGGTGGCGAATGGCGGCGTTGTTGAATTGCGTAAATAAAATAGAATAACACTTTCTCGTCCTTGTATGTTTTTTGAGAATGAAAAGCGGCAGATCGGCAACGCTTAGTAGTATTTATTTAGTAGCATGTGTTTAAGTTATTGGAAGAAATACAGATATGCAAAAACATTGTGAAATGAAAAAGAATACCTACCTACGTCTAAACTTTTGAGATACTTATTTAGAAAAAGTATTAATTTAAAGTGTGGAATAACACTTTAAAAGTGTTGAAAATACTGTTGAGGTATCTTGATTAATTTGATCGTGTATTGGTTTGAAATATTTTATCCTATATGCACTCTGTATATAGAAATATATTAATTCTTCTACATCGGATACTATATTCTCATACTTATCACGTCGTTTGAGTTAATAATTAATCGTACCAATTCATGATTTTTTTTTACTACTTTGCTATAATAATTTTTCGTTTCTTGTATAACGATAATGGCTTTATTTTTAATAAACTAAACATAAAATTAAAAAATTAACAATTAAATAGGTGACGCTACATCAGTACTATCAGTCATCAGTAGCTTAGACCTAGCCGACTGTACCTACCTTTTACTCACGCCTCCACTAGTCCCTGATTTGCCCCTACCTCTCCACCCTCCCCTCGCCCACTTGGAGACACGCCCCGCTCTCGCCCCGCCACCCCCGGAGCTACTGGTGCTTGCTTCTTCGAAACTAGTCTCGTCGGCACCTTGCTTTTCCATCTCATCTTCGTGCAGCATGAAGACGCCTGTGGGTCACGTGGTATCGTTACTGTACATGCGCGCAGCGCGGGCGGGCGGCGGTGCGTCGCGTACCCAGCTTCTCGTGCGCGTAGGCCTGCGTGAGCGGCAGCAGGCGGCGCGCGTACTTGTCGTAGTTGGCGCGCGTGACGTGCGGCAGCGCCAGCATGTGCGCCTCGCAGTCGGGCAGCGCCGCCGCCATCGCGCGCAGCGCCTGCGCCGGGAACAGCGACGTCGGGTTCACGCCCGCCCGCGCGCCCATCTCCCTGCAAGAGGAGTAGCATGAAGCACATTCTCCGCCTGCCACAGGTACGCTGTCTTAGCGCTGAGATCGACGCTACAGCCAAACACAAACTTTATAATATACCTGCAAGCCTCGATTAAATCAGCATAGCAACGATCTTCAATGGATTTAATCTGCTGTTGCAAGTCCGACATGTTGGATGTGCCCTCGTTTGCGGTAGGAGTGTTGTCTTTACGCTTCTTCTTCGTCATGTGGAACGTTACGGTCTTTTTTCCGGATATTAAACTGGAAGTCATTGTACACTTAATATAATTATATAATAATCTAATTTAAGTTTCAAATATTCGTTGAAAAAATCTTGGTAGGGGACGTGACATTATAACTAGAAATATGTAAATTATTTTCATTGTGCCCTCTCTGGAAGATAAAGTGCGGAGCTCAGTTGCGCATCTCAGTACGTAATATCTCTAAAATCTGGCGGTGCGTGGGACCTAATGGCATGTCTTAGCACTTGGTTCCCTTTGCCTACTCTGCAATATGCGGGATAGAAATTCGTTGTCTATGACACAACTAATTTAGTTGTTAAAAAATATATTCTTATTTTCCATTTGTTATATTAATCAAGAGAGGCCTGTCCACTTCTTTGCTTGAACTATTACTTGTACGATTATGAAATGTTAAATTATTTGGTATCTTTTTTTTTTTTTTTTACGGACAAGACACGGCAAACGAGCGTGCGGGTCACCTGATGGTAAGTGATTACCGCCGCCCACGACCCCGTGCAACCCCAGAGGAGCTACAGGTGCGTTGCCGGCCATTAAGATGGGTTGGGCGCCGGGGCCCGGCATTACCTGATACGAAACGCAGTGGCATAAAGCCACTACTTCACGCCGGTTTTAAATGCCGGGGGTGGTAATGATCCGGTCGAGTCTGCCCATGCGTGTTGCCATTGCTGGCGACGTGACTCTACCACACGTACTTTAGTCGCCTCTTACGACACCACCAGTACCAGGATGATCCTATTCTAGGCCGGGATCACACGGCAAAATCTATGTATCTGTAGGTACTCGCGCAGTATGCAAGGTATAAGCTTCGTTCTCCCAATCCGCACGAATTACACTTGGCGTGTAAGTTCCCTAAAAAATCGGGTAGCTGTTCCGGAAATTCCGGAGAGCCTGGATAAATAGAAAGACAGGCAAAATATTTAAAATTATTTGTTTATTATAATTTCATTCCTATGTTTGTATAGGTTCATAGATAGACTGACTAAAGAACTTACTCATTATAATTCGGTCCCGATGTGACGTAAGTATTGACAAAGTCGCTCACTTTTGTATGGAATTCTTTCAAATATTTTTCTGTTACCAGAAGTCGTAGTAGTCTGGTCACATCACTGCTGCTCCAGCTTTCCAATCTGGAAGGTAATTTGAGGTATTATTATTACATTTTTTTAGTTTTCAAGCTGAATCCCGCATACAGCAGGACAGGCCGAGGGAACCTAGTGTTAACACTCTGTTTCTTAATTTTGACAATAGCTTCGAAACTCATCGTCGTGCTTCGTCTTCTATCTAGATTTCTACTATCTACAACGAAATACAAATAACAAATTCTTCAGCTCGAGATAGCTGTGCAGATTTGATTTTAGGCTTGTTCTTAATTTAGAGTATTTGATACTCATACCGCTTAAACAAAGCCGTGTCGATGAGGGCTCGCACCCGCTCCTGCCGGGAGCCGCGCAGCGCCGCCGCCACGTGCACCAGCGTGTACCGCGCGCTCGTCCCGTGCAGCACTTGCGCTATGCATACGCAGTGCTCAGTTACGTCCACTGTCTGGGTTTGATGAATAGACACATAAATATTTTTTATAGAATATAAAAATGAAGAAACAGAAGAATCACTTATAAGAATGTAGCACACGTTTACAAGACATATGATCACCTCGTACTGCGCGGCGGTGCTGCAGTTGTCGCAGGGCGCGCCGCGCTCGCCGCAGCGCGCGCGCGGGAAGCGCTCGCCGAGGTAGTCCAGCACGGCCGCGCGCCGGCACTCCACGCGGCTGTCGCACAGCGCGTACACGTGCGCCAGGTTGTCCTCGTGCACCTGGCGCGCCGCCGAGCCGCGCCGCGTCGACGCCTCCTCTGCGAGGTACGCATTGCATCATAGAGAACTTTATGGTGTATGTAGGTCCAAGATATTTAATCATCTCGGCAGTAACTCTACCTGCTTCTGTTGGTACCAAACTTCAGAGTACCACATTTCAGATTTTGTACGACTCTCAACTTTTTTTATATTGATTTCGTCATTAATTACATCAAGTTTCAGCTTTTCACTGTTACCTATTGAGGCAGACGCGTCATCACATATAGAATTCAATCTACAGGGTGGAAGTGTAAGCACCACTTTAAATGAAACCACAGTTTTAACTACTCTATAAGAGCCTAATAATACATCAGAAAAAAATAAATTCCCAAAAATGAAAAAGTTATTTTTTTCAAACAAAATAAATAACAAAATTGTCGTTTTAAATAAAACTCTATTTACCGCACTCATAGACCTATCAAAGGGACACCGCCGCACACGCCTCATTCACCTCATAGTATTTTTGTAAGTGTTTATGTTATTGTGATCTATACGTAATCGCGTCACACGAAATACGGGTATGGATAAAAATCGTGAAATGAAATAAATCCTACGTCCAAACTGTCGAGGCATCTTGATTAATTTCTTTAGGTACAGGTTTGAAATATTTTACCCTATATGCTGTTTCCGTAAAAGGAGCGCTGCCTCTTCCACTCTGTCTAATTGCAAAATGTGTAGCTGTTCTATTAATATTTCATGTAATAATATAAAGAAAATACATACAAAACAACTGTCATCACTTACTGTCCATCATGCTCTGGATTTTTTTAATATCAGCATATCTATAGTACAAAAGGCAGTGGGCTCGGGCGCCGTCTCGCCCCGCTCTCCCCGTCTCCTGGTAGTATCCTTCCACAGACTTGGGTAAGCTGTGATGGATCACGAAACGTACATCTGCTTTGTCTATGCCCATGCCGAACGCTATTGTTGCACAAATCTTGGACAAAAAAAAGAATATGTTAAAATTAACTAACGATTTAACATATTTAGATTAAACCGTTATTTATTTAATAATATTTTGTTTCAAAAACTGTTTAGTTTATAATGTAAATAATTGGTATTCGATACCACTCACTAATATGGAAAATGATCTTACTGAGATACTAGCAGTAGTATGCTACTTTATTTCATTTTAAATATTCTTTGTTCACAATAAGCAAGGGCAGCAGCAAAGCGTCTCACTGTCCAACGGTACTCACGACTGTCAACTTGTCGGCGAGCCAGTCGAGCTGCACCTGCTTGCGCTTGGCGTCGGCGAGCCCCGCGTGGTAGCAGGCGGCCCGCACGCCCGCGCGCCGCAGCTCCTCCGACATCGTGTCGCAGTCTTTGCGCGAGAAGCAGTACACTATGCCCGACTGCCTGATAGCGAAAACTGTATGTATGATAACTGAACTTACAAGCACATATAAATGGGTAATCAAATTACATGCTGTATCCCACACAACAGGTTAGGCAGAGGGAACCTAGTGTTAAGATTTCGTTCCCTATTTTACGACAAATTACGAGAGGCATTGCGAGTTGGCTGACGGAACCTAGCCCTAAGACTGGATAGTATCTATACATATATATTGCCCAGTCTTAGTATCCTAGTTAGGTATACATATCCAACGAAAAATGTTTAATTCAAATTCGACTTGTAATTCTGAAACCAGACAATTTGAACGAATAATTAAAAAAATTGTACATTTAATAATGATAAATAAGTATATTATACTATATAGCAGACCAACTATAGAACTCATTGCTTATTTTAAAATAATAAATATTGAAATAGAAAACAAACCCTACATTAGATTTAGCTTTAAACTGTACACCGCACGTATCAGGGTTGGTAGAGAGTGCGTAGTGTTAAGACACTCCGTTTTCCAATGTCCCGTGACCGTCGCGATCGTTCGATCGTTGATCTTGTTACAAATCCGAATGAAAATAATTTATTTCCCTTAGTAAGAATCAGAACCTCAAGCTCATACGGGTTTATACTTAGCCGATGCCACAATGGATTACATTATTATATAAATGTATCTAAAAGAAACTTACCCAGCGAACTTAGTACGTATAAGGTTAATAATATCTTTGTTAACAGTATTTGTTTTCTCCACCATCTGGTACGAGAGATTGGGACGGTTGAAGCTGGAGAGGAACCACTCGCAGTTGGTCATCTGTCAATATATAATAGTTTGCTTTTATTTATTTTTCATTTTACTTCATGACGTATGTCGCACATATCAAGGTAAGCAGAGACAACCTGGGAACCTAGTATTTTGCTACTACGTTCCCATTTTGATACTTCCGTTTCCACCGCAATCTCAAGCCATGAAATTTAATGGCAGAATTCAACGCCGTCTTTTGCAAATAGTAATAAAAATTTAAAATATTTCTCTCTCCGGAGTGCGAATCGAACCCACGACTGTAAATTAAATTGTCTACTGTAAAGTTATTTGTTTTTACGGTTTTAAAATAATGAAAAGTGAGATAATTGAAATGTGCCGCCACCCCGAGCTGCGCTACGATGTCCCTGCGCACGCGCTGCGTGGCGGTGGCGGTGAGCGCCATGAGCGCCACGCGCGGGTAGCGGCCGCGCAGCTCGCTCAGGCGCTTGTAGTCCGGCCGGAAGTCGTGGCCCCACTGCGACACGCAGTGCGCCTCGTCGATCACGAACCTGTGGTCCGTGATAAAATCATATAAGTCTAAAATTTGTATTTAGATGATTATTCGAAAGGTTACACTCCGAGGACAGTCTAATGAGAATTTGGTTAGGTTCTAATTCTGGGTCCGGGGGAAATCAATTTGTAATAAAGAGTATTTTTACTTTTGCTTTACTGTACCAATTTTCAATAAGCACACTTGAAGAATATAAAAGAAATAATATTAGTAGTTATTCAAAAATAGTAGGTAGATTACAAATTACAAAGGATTTTACATGATGATTGCAAATTCTATTAACACAAAATTACCCTATACTTGGGATTTGTTTGGTTTTAAGCATTCCTAATTAATTTGAGTAGGGCGTCGACAAACTAATGTCTTCAACTTAAATTATATTTTTTTAAGAAAAAAATATGTGAATTAAAAATGAAGATCTTCAAGAAAGAAGAAAGGTAAACTGATAAAACATATTTACATAATAGACTGCGTGCTGTGTATTTATAGGTATACAGTAAACTCAACGCTGTACCTTAAATAAAACTGATGAGATACACAGACTGGAAAAATTAAAATATTAAGTAGTTCTCTTTCTTAGGAATAGAATATAACGTCAATAAGTAAAGTCTATAAAGTCAAACGATTCGCTTGAACTAGGATGGCGTCTGTGTTACGGTTATATGAAAAAAATAATGTTATAAAGAATATTTATCATATTAGTCTTAAATAAAAAAAATAATTAAATAAGTAAAGTGTTGACACAATTTAGCTTTCTATAGTTTGCAATATATTTATACAAAATAACAAATTTTCGATTTTTGTTTTTTGAAACAAGTGAACCAGGAAAATACGTGCTTTGGCTGTAATATCTACTCTTTGCCTGATCAGTATTTCATTCGGCGCCCGTTATCTGGTGGTTGGAGAAGTGGGTCCAGATGATGTTATATTATATCAAGAATCTGAACATTGGGAAGGAGTTCATATGTTCCAAACAAAAGTATCTTTTTGTCAGATATCCAAAAGTAAAAAGAAATGAAAACGCCACCATTACGGCTATTTTCATAAAGGACAATAAAAAAACGGTACCGGCGGCTATTCGAGGATTTTGGAAGGAGGTGTCGGATATAAATATGTGACGATCCAGATCAGAAGTCTAAAAAATCTTGGATATACACAATTGAACAAACCGTTGGTGTATGGATAAATATTTGAAATTATTGTTTAATGCTATGTTCTTGAAGTAAAAGTTTTTAAATATGCTTCTATATTTATAAATAAAATCCAACTATGTGTTTGTAATTTTAATACAAGCTTGTTTTTTGAAGTCCATATAATTATGTACACGATACAAAAACACAAACAAACAAACAATGTTGAAATATTTTTCTATCTGTCTTTCTGTTTGCCAGTGTAAATCTTTTACTTTTACTGATCGAATTTTTTTTCTTTTAACGACGACAATTTTTAAGTTTAAAGGCATTAGTAAGACTTAATAAAAATAAATTAAAAAAAAAATACCTAGCAATCTTATTTCTTGTATGAAGTGTGCTCAATGTGTCCCTAAGCCTATTATTGCTGCTTAGTTTTTCTGGAGTAACATATAGCAATTTGATTCCCGGTTCAGCCAAAGATAATTTTAGATAAACCTCGTCGATCTGGGCGTTTGATACATCGCCTGACATGTGAGCTGCTGATATCTGGAATTTACATAGAATATGTAAAAATATTTTAGTTAAAAAATAAAAGAAACCGTCGTGGCGCATTAGCTGTAAGCGCGTAGGTTGCAGGTTTAAAGCAGTTGGATGGTCTTGCCGTGACCAGGGACTATTGCAAAGTGTTTGAATTTTTTGGGTTTCCAAAAATATAAATATATATCTATATATAAGTAAAATACGCGATTAATCCACTTAAGTGTTTTCATTTAACATGTGTAATTATTATTTAGAAAATAGTGAAAATCAAATATCTTATAATTAAATCCTTTTTAATAGTATTTGGTAAAAAAAATATATAAAAGAAAAATAATACAATATTATATTCATTACACAATACAATTTACTATGTTACTTACATCTAAAGATTTAAGTTTATTAACTTGATCCAACATGAGAGAAATGAGTGGAGACACTACAATAGTGACGCCGGGAGTCAACACTGCTGGGAGTTGGTAGCAGAGTGATTTACCTAAAATATTATATTTAAAGTTAAGAAAGAGATCGAGGCAATGAAAATAATTTATTTAATATAAATTTTCACTGCCTTGTTCAAGTCCCTTCCTTGAATAAGACAATGCGCGAGTTCCACCACTTAACACACAATGAAAAAAAGTCAAAAATGTTATGTGAACCAATGTACATTTTAATTGAATCTGTGCACATTAAGATTGATTAATAAATAGGTAGGTTACTTTTAGATTAAATGCAAAAATATAATATGAATTATGAAATATACAGTTAAAGTGAAAGTAACGTAAATTGCTCTTTATTGTACACTGTTTATTACATTACAAGGACGTTCATAATTACCGATATGATAGTACAATAGGTGGCCTTATCGCTAAATGCCTTATCGCAATCTCTTCCAGGTAACCTTGTGATAGAGGAGATAATGAATTAAATTGGAAGAGGTGCACTGAGTATGTCGTCATTTAATAGTATATAAATTAACATATAAATGCAACAATACATACACATATTGATACATACAAAAATACATTAATACGAAAATATATTAATACATTCACATAACACATATTTAAACATACATACACATTATGTGGGTACAAAAATATATAATAATTGCATTTCTTAATTATACTTAGGATTCTGGTATCATGTAATATTCCTTAAGACTTTTTTTAAATGTCGTTAAGGTTTTAGCTTATCTGACTGTTGTTGGAAGAGAGTTCCACAAGCATACGGATTTGAATGAAAAAGAATTTGTGTAAAAGGAAGAAGGGTGGCAAGGAATTTTATATAAGCATATGTGTACGTACGTCAGAGAATAATCACTAAAAGCATTTCTAAAGCGCGGCGTTGAGTTCTGCCATTCATCACGCAATGCCTTCAAATTCGGCAGAAAGTGGGGAACGGAGTGTCTTAACATTAGGTTCCCTCTGCCTGCCCTGCCGTGTGCGGGATATAGCGTGAAGCTAATAATTTGTACTGATTTATATGACGATTTTATATGGTTTAGTTGCTAGCTGGCCAAACATTATGGGGTATAATATGAATTACTAGGTAGACTTCCACATAAGTTCCTAACGAAGCTGTGTGTACACAGTGATAATTTAGCTGTAACATGTATATAATCCATATTATAATTTTGGGTACAAGGTCATTAGACAGAACATAAGCAGCTTTTTCCCGCGTAGCAGGGTGGGCTCATAATTTTAAAGTGGATTCACACTAAAGTGCCGGTTCTTTCTCGATCCCGATCCGATCTTGACCGAAATAATAATAATATCAACTGCTCTCATTGTTTCTGGTAAAATATATTTAATATAAAGATATTTAATATTTTAACACACTGAGATTGGACCGACAACGAACCGTGAATGGCACTATAGGTATCCACAATCTTAAGACTTTTCATATAACTCAATACACCATCGCGGTCTCAAAAGTTAGTTAAGTCAACCTCACTTGACCAACATAATATAAAAGAACCAAAGATTAACAACAAACACAGGGTCCTCACCGCCTCCAGTAGGCATGATAACAAAGCAATCGTGTCCTAACAGCGTGGCGTTGATCACTCGCAGTTGGTTAGGCCTGAACTCGCGTAAGCCGAACGTCTCTCGCAGTGTCTCTCGGAGGATGACAGAGTGTACGTAGTCTTCTCTGCTAAATTTATCTAAAAACATTATGCACTTTTATTGTCTGTTTGTCTGTTTCAATGTTATATGTAGATTCATATCAGCAAACCCGCCGTGAGACTGTAAGCTGGATGGTTGTGTGATCGATTCCCACTCAGGGGAATAGTTGCATTTAAAATGTTTTCATTTCCTTACCCTTGTAAGCAAAAGACGACATTCCAAAAACATCTCCGCCACTCGCCCCGTACTATCTCAAAAATTAAGCGGTACATGTGGAATGAAATGTTTTAATTTTATAATTATAAAAGTGAGTATCAATATAGAATAAAGTTATCAAGAAACAAGAAATGAATATACCTTTAATCTCATCGTTAACATTTTCAATTTGACTTGTATCCATCATGGCAGCGACATCTTCCGTGCTCTTCTCCAGTTCTTCTATCTTCTGAAGTATATCATCATCTTCGTAATCTTCCGGCCTGTATTCTGGCCAGTCTCCCAAATCTCCCATATCTTCTTCATCCGACCATACCATTGCACTTTCATCACTTTCAATTTCTAATTCATTACTTTTTGGGGGTGAAAAAGAACTAATAGTGGGTTGAAAGGGGACTGAACTGGCTGGTAAAGGAGCTTTGGGAACCTCTGACTGTATCGGCTGTAACCTTTCTGATGCGATTTTAACTCTATCTATAATACTAGATGTAGATGGCTGTTCTACAGAATCATTATCGTTTATGCTTTTTCGTGTTTTAAAAACAAAACTACGTTTTGGACTATTTGTACTATCACTCATACTATCTTTATTATCGGCAGGGGAATTTGATTCTAAGGAGGGTCTCTTAGTGCAAGGAAGTTCAGAGTAAATTGATAGTGAGCTATTTGTTTCCTTCAATTTTTGTTTAATATTTATTTTAATTTTTAATCTTTTTAGAAGATATTCATTTGTGATATTAAATGTATCATTATATCCTGAAAAATTTTGAGTTACATTTTTCGGCAGTTTAAATAGTATATTACTCATTTTCTCTAATAAGTCAATGTACATTGTTTGGCATTCGTTAATATCATCTTCTGTCATTGTGCTTTTTTCCTGAAAATATATTTAAAATTTTTGTTATTAACTATTTAGTATAGTATGAAAAAAATCATGTTAGATTTTCATTTTTAACATTTTTAAAGTGTTATTCCACACTTAAGGAAGAAAAATACTTTTTTTTAGATACGTAAAAATTTTAACGTAGCGGGATTTGAACGTAGCGGGGTTCGCGCCTCTAAGTATTTTTTTTCCTAAGTGTGGAATAAGACTTTAAAAATGACAGAAATATTCAATAAATAGTAATCTCTCTTGCCAAGCGTTTAAATAAAAAGTTCGACGAGAACGTATAGCTTAGCGGTCAGAGGGTTTGGAAAGTTTCCAAGGGGCGCGCTTATACGTTTTTAAAAAGTATTATTTTTCTATTATTGTTTTATGTATATATTCTGTATTTATTCATTAAAATGCATACATCGGCTTATTATTTTTTGATTTTGGTAGCAATTTATATTATAGTATAAAAAAAAACAACAAAAAATCTTTGTTTTTTTTATTTCAACTTTTGCATATCGCACACAGCAGGGTAGGCAGAGGGAACCTAGTGTTAAGACACTCCGTACACTTTGTGCCTCTGCGCCATGACTGGCCTCATAATTTATTAATGATTTTTTTATTAATTAAAAATATTTTTTTTATTTTTAACAAAATTAAGCAAATTTTTAAGCAACACAAAATATACTTACAAAATCTTCTTTTATCAAACGATTTTGAAAAATTATGGATATTTCGTTCATTAAAAGATTAAAATTTGGAATCTCTTCCTTGTTACAAATCGGAGGACTTAAATTTTCTTTAGGAATGGAATTTTTGGTTTCTGTGATCACTTCTTGTCTCGAGGATGTTCCGTTTTCTATTGAATTATCTTTGGTCTCCTAAAATTATTAAAAAGTTGAATAAATGATCACTAGTGTTTGATAAAAGTAAAAATAAACAGTTTTTTTTAATGTTTTTATAACATTATTGTATGGTTTAAAATAAAAAAATAAACAAATTCAAAAATGTTTCTTAGTTTTATTCTTATAAAGTGAAATAGCATTTAATATCAATGTAAACTTACTTTATTAGTTGTGCTACATGATCCGTGTACTGGGGGTGACACTGGAACAAAATAAATATGTATTTATATTATTAAGTGAAAATGAAAATTCTACAGAAATGTCTTAATGCCTGCTCTGCTATGCGCGGGATATAATAATTATGTCAACTGACAAACGAATGCCACCTGAGTCTACCCGTGACCACTGACTACTGCAAAGTGTTCGAAACGTCGGGTTTCCAAAAATGTATAAAAATACAAAATATACAAAATATATAAATATAGAACTTATTAGCTTTATATATATTTTATAGGTAGTCAACTCAAAACCTGTGTAGATCTCCACCACTACCACACAATATCTACAGATGAACCTGCGTACTGGCCTTCTGATCCGAAGAAACTGCCTGAAATGCTAGATTTTTTCTTCACTAAGGGGATCAGCGATGCCTTTACTACAATAGAGCCTAACTTAGATGGATCTTCTCACCACACCCCTGTTATTTTGACCATAAGTGCTGTCGTTACAATGCGAGAAATACCAGAGATCCTATGCAATTATAAAACAGACTGGGAAAGCTTCCGTACATTTCTGAACGACCAGATCAACTTGAATATAAAACTTGTGATGATGTAGAAGAGGCCTGCAATCACATCACAAATACAATACAAGTTGCTGCCTGGATTAACATACAAACCTTAAGCAAACCTGTTGCTAACATAAGGCCACAGACCTTAGAAGCGAAGGGTAAAATCGCCGAAAAGCGACCGTTAAGACGGACTTGGCAATCATCTCGTCACCGTTCGGATAAGACCAAACTCAACAGAGCAATAAAAGAGTTGAAATTTCTATTGAAAGAGGAAGCAGATGATAGCCTGAAAGTGTCTTATAATGATGGACCCTACTGGTCGTGAAGAACACTCCCTCTGGAAGGCAACAAAATGCGTGAATAAGCCTCAGACGTCGTTTCCACCGATAAGACAGAAATCATCCACATCCTGGGCACGGACTGAAGAAGATAAGTCCCAGACATTTGCTATGCACCTAGCTGAAGTATTCAAGCCAAATGAAGGAATTGAACAGAACGCTGAATTGGACGCAATTCTTGCTCAACATGTCCAATTGTTCCTGCCTATCAAGCCAACGTCTTCTAGAGAAATCGTACGGGAAATACAGTTACTGGTTGTAAAAAAAGCTCCTGGTTTTGACCTAATAACACCAAGAATTCTCAAAGAGCTTCCAAAAAAGTGCACAACATATCTGGCCAGTGTGTTAAATGCTACCTTCAGACTATCGGTCTTCCCAAATCTATGGAAGGTCTCACAGATTATTATGATCCACAAACCAAGAACCGCATGAATGCTCTTCTTACCGACCGATAAGCCTCACCCTTGTTCTATCTAAGTTGTGAGAACGAATCTTTCTGCACCGTCTCAATGCGATCATTGAGGAGTACGATGTTGTTCCTATTCATCAATTTGGATTCAAAAAACACTCTGCAGTTGAACAAGCCCATCGGATATATCATACCATCAAACAATGTTTTGAAAACAAAATATACTGTTCGGCGGCATTCCTGCCAAGATAAAAGAAAAGTTGCCTCACTCTGTATTTTTCATTCTGGAATCCTATCACTCTAACAGGTTATTCCAAGTCAAGTACGATGATGCCCGATCAACATTGTACCCTATTGAAGCCGGAGTGCCCCAAGGCTCGGTTCTGGGCCCTGTGTTATATAACATTTACACATCGGACCTACCTTGGCAACAGTGTACTACGGCAATTGGACTGCATTAAATATCTGGGCTTTCACTTAGAAAGACGCCTTACTTGGAAAACACATATTAAGCAAAAAAGAGACCAAATAAACCACAAGTATAGAGCCTTATATTGGATGGTGGGAAGAAACTCTGTACTTAGTCTCGACAACAAATTGCTGATATTGCATTCAGCTGTGGGGTGTCGTAAGTAAAATTAACATCGCCTGCCTTCAAAGGGTACAAAATAATATTCTACGGACTATCGCAAACTCGCCGTGGTTCACAAAAAGCCATGAAATTCATGAATACCTGAATATTCCAACAGTATCCTCAGAGATTGAGCGTCACAAGAAGCTGTATATGGAACGCCTAAAACTCCATCCCAATTCTTTAGTCTCAGAATTGGTGAGCAACGCAGGCGTGGTGAGAAGGCTAAAGCGAAACCACATGCTCTGAATGGAGACAGAAGCACTGGCCTCCTGCTCCAAATAAAAACATCCTATCGCAACAAAACAACTGATAGCAGGTAAATTATTATATATTATTGTATATTATATATATATATATATATATATATATATATATATATATATATATATATATATATATATATATATATATTAGTTCGAAACAATCAAAAATTCTTATTGAAATTATGATAATATCGTAAAAAAAATCATATTAGAATATTACAGATTAAAGTAATAAAAAATCATATTAGAGGTCATTTTAGTTGTCAATCAATTCTGCGAACCGCTAGTATAATAATAAATACTTACCACTAGATTGACTAGTTGATGACCTAGTTTTGAAAACAAACATTTTCTTTTTGGGTGCATCAGTATTTGAACTGGAAAAATTTACAATCATTTATAAAAATAAGCTATCAATTTTATTATAACATATAAATTTAAAGGATAACTCTACATTACTGCTATTAAAATTTATCATTGTTATCAAAAAACAAATATATTTACGTCATGTCTTTTGCCTAATGTTATTAGTTAATAAGGCATATACAACTAATTTTGTTTTTATAATAAAAGTAAGAAAAGGTAAACCTTTCATAATTTAAACATAAAAAACTTATACTCAGTTTACACTTTAATAAATTTAAACAGCTGCTTCTATATTCCAAATTTTCTCATTTTGGGCCATTTTATTGTTACATGCAATATCAACAGATTTTGGCTTCTTTCATGCATATTAAAGTGTTTTTTTTTATTCTACTTTTCCACTAAATTGAAGACTGACTAGCTTTGCTATTTGTTACCATGCTCATCATAATTCCTTAGCTAAGATTTTATTTTTTTATTTCCTCCTTAATTATTCTACTCAGTGGATATTGAATAAGATCTCTTTTTATTCAAGATATTAAAATATCAATTACCAATTTATTGGTTAAAAAAATATACTCTGATTTCTATTTATATTTCAATATATCAAATAAAAATTTAAAAAACTGTGACCCACAAACTATCTAATAAAAATGATCTCTTACCTATTTGAGGAACTTGTATTCCCATTTGTACAAATGTTATCATTATGCATTTTATGTGTTATTTACTATCATTAAAAGATTATTATAATCTTGATAGCTGAAAGTACATGATAATGTTATTTAATGTTAGAAAATGATTAGCTTTTATATATATGTTGATAGTATATATGTTGTTTTTAAACACAACACTGTTGGTTCATTACCCAACAAGATAAAGCCCCACCATGAGTATAATTCAGATAACACTACCTACCCTACCCTACTCTACTATATGCAGGATAGAGGAGTGGAGACATGAAAATATTACTAGTGTCCTGCTCGCAGTTACACACATATGTATTTTTTTTATATTTGAATGTGTATTACTTTCAGAGCTAATAGAATTATCATTACAAAAACAATATTGAAAACCAATATCTATAACTAGCAACCCACGCGCGGCGTCACCCAAAAACATTGATATATTAAGTATAGCCAAATTATATAAAACATCTTACTTAACATTTAGCCAATATGTTATTCTAATGTATAAGCTATATTATTTTAAAGTTTCATCTAAGTCCGTTCGGTAGTACTTGCGACAAAGTGGAAATATCCTCACAAGCTTTTCACATTCATATTACTAAGATGTATTTTAATAAAGTGTAAAATTACAAGAAATAAAAGTTATTACAATAAGGTTTGCTTTTTTCTACACAAAAACATATAACATAGCACAAAAAAGCTATTAATAATTACATAAATGAATTAACTCGTTTTTTTTAATTGGATCTAAATGAACAACATTACCTCAAAATTCTATAATCGATGTTATTTATAAATTATTTTAAATTTATGCACTGCACCATATAGAAAACATTTATTATGTTTTTTAAATCAATTGGAAAAATTAACGTATTAGTGCTGGATTAATTATTATATTCTAATCACCAAAATGAGAAAAATATTTTGACAATGTAACGTTTTGCCGCAATTTTAGTATCCTTCAGGCTCTACAATCTTAGTACAACGAAGCTGGAAACTTTTGACGTATAATATTAGTAAATTAAGAAGTATATAGAGTATCGAGGCTTTTGACCATTATAGACAACTTTTAATTTTGTAGCATTATATTTGCGTTAGTTGAGACTAAGAAATCCAGAGGTCGCTTTAGAATTGAATATTTCAATTAACATCAACAGATGTCACTGCAAATTGAATACGAACAATAATATTAATTTAATTTATTAACTTTATATATTTATAATTATTAATATAAAATTATATTTACCACAAATAATTTCTTATATATCTCATTAAATAATTATATATTTTTCGCAATCCGTTCTTCACTATCTGTGGTACTTTGAATAACTCTCTACTCTATGGTATTCTTTAGTCTATTTATCTATTAATTATTAAATTTTAATTAAAAAATATATGTTGATCTCGTCGAACAACAAATTTCGGTATTCAAGTTTATTGATTTATATGTACGATTTTCGAGTTCGAGTACGAGTACGAGTTGAGCTCAAGGTCCGCGGGTAAATTAATTTTACTATTACTGTTACAATTTTGTTTGTTGTTGAGTTTGTACTCGTTACTTGTGTGTTGTGTGTGTGTTTCGGCAAGATTTTTAGGGCACATAATGTCTACAAACAATCATTGCATGAAGAAAACCCTGGCTACAATGGTATCAGACTGATTCCAAAATTAACGGAAAGCCATGTGAACCCTGACAAAATTAACAAAATGATGGTTAAATTTGCTACTCAAATTTTACAGTACAGTAGCTTCAAACCTAGGATATGTTGCAGGTAACAATTACTAGTGCTTTATTTAAAATTTTTAGTCTTAACTTTTAAAGTCAAAGTCAAATAATTTTATTCAAAATAAGAAGTTACTGTTTCATTCTTTGAACGTCAAATAGTTTACCATAATGTTAATTTCCTTTAACTATAATTGAATAATTAAAAACTATAACAGGAATTTCCTTTAACTATAATTGAATAATTAAAAACTGTAACAGCTTTGAACAACTGTATCCCCGTACACAGCATGGGAGGTAAAGAGAACCCAGTTAAGACATTTCATTCCCCATTTCCCACTGAATTCAATAATTATTTTTTATTATTGAATTTAAGAATACTATTGTTCTATTTGCTTCAGCAAATTGATAGAACAATAGTAAAAATCTTGAAGATTATCTGTTTAAGTTAAAAAGATGAAGAACTTGTTATATTTTTTTTTAATCAAGTTATATAATACTATGCTAAATTAAAATAAAAATATATATATATTAAGAACATCATTTGTGAGCCAACACATAATGACAGAAGTAAAAATCCAATATGGAATACATTCTTAATCATGTGAAGTTTAAATTATTAACATTTTATTAACATCATTTTCAGATAAAGGAATTCTACCTGCAGAATGTAATCAATCAGCTGACCTTGTATTATTTTTGGACAATATTTTTGGCTCCATAAATGACAGCAAAACAAAAAAAAAAAATATGCGAAACAACTGCTTAGTCCAGGTCAAGGTACCCTTGAAATTTTTTTTAGTGCAGTAAAAAGTCAGAGGTGTCTCAACAACAACCCTACTTGTGATCAGTTTGAGTCAACAAATGTCAACTTTTAATAAATAATTTAAACAGTGTCCACATTCTAAGAGTAAAATGTGAAAATGACCATTGCCAATCATTACATGATCTCATCATCAATGATAAATGTCTTCGACCTGCACATTTGATTTTAAATCTATATTTAATTGTGCAATGACACCTTTGAAGGTGAAAGAAACCGATTCTCATATTATAGCACCTCTATAGTATATGTGTGGATATTAAAAAAAAACAAACTAACATTTTTAAATCATAGTTAATGTATGAGTAATTTGTTTTCCAAAGATGAAATTGAATATATACAATATAGAGAATATGCAGGTTGACAGTGGCATTGCACTCCCAGTGAAGAATTAATTAAATTAATTTCAAATATCCAAGATATGTTAAATAAAACAGTTAAACAAAATTTAGAATAAAGAAAATTAAAAGAAATAATCAAAACTACAATATGTATATAAATTTTTATTGTATTCAATAATGTGTTTTACATAAAAATAAATTAGTTGGATATATAATTTATATTGTGAGTTGTTGATTGATGTATAAGTATTGTAAAAATATCAACAGGATATTGGCTGGGAGAAAGCAAATTGATGATGATAGTGATAAATTCCTAACAAATGCAGAAGAAATTCAATAAATGTTTTAAAAGACACCTAGTCTGACTTAAGACATATATTTTACCGTTTCCGAGACATTATTATTATTATTACTCTTATGTCATTTGTTGATAACAAAATTACAAGTTCAATAATATATACTTTAATATATAAGCTATTGCTTATGTACATATGGTATTTAATTTTTTTTACAATGGCTAATGTCTCGGAAACGGTAAAATTTCTGTGCATACTATATGGGGTTAAAATAATTGGAAATTACCTACTTTATTACCTGTATTAGTTTGTGTATCTATCTATTAATCATGCTGTATATATATTTAATCGTATTTAAAATAAATTTATTGAATAAAATGTAAAAAAATAATTTACATATTGTGATGTAGGCGACAGTCAAAGCTCAATTTACCTACGAATAATATTATATTATCCTAAAATCTATTGTATAAATGTGTGATTCAATAAAAACAATAAATTGGAGATGTATTTTATTTTCGTATACTTTTTCTACATCTATATAATATGTGCAATGAAATATGTACGTAAGAGTATATATATACGACGGTATATATAGTAGCATACACAGTTATATATATACATATATGTATATAACTGTTTTGTATAGTTGAGACTAAGACATATAGATGGCGTTGATCCATGTTACCACTTTTGATGCCGAAGTTTGGTCTCTATTATAGTATATAGAATGTACTCTGTGGTATCCTTAGCGCAACTGTCATCAGCTTATAGTGGATAAATGACATTGACATCTAAAGTTGGGCGTTATAACAAACAGCAGATAATATAATTCGTTATAAATTTCTTATTTTCTAATCATTATTTATTTTCAACACTGACTGTTATTTATAATATTCATTATTTGCTGTGAAAACGGCGTGGGGCGCCTCGTTTCAGTAATGATCGGAAATATTTAGTAGTTATTCGGCCTACATCGAGTTCAGTCAAGGTCAAATAAAATAATGATGGTGAACTTCACATCGTATAAACTCGCACAAATATGAGCTTTAACTCAATTGCAAAAAGGCCAAATATTGCTTACATTAAAATACAGCTAATAACGAAAATGATTATTTTTTGCTTGATATTAGCCTGAACATCGTACATTTTGTCATTGTATTATATTTACGTTACCCAACACTACTAACATCCCACAATATGACGTACATGATAGCCATAGAATAATAAAACTTACGCTGAAACCTAATTTTGGTTAAGTTATTGGTCTTTAGGCGCGCTAGCGTAGCGTGAAATAAAATGTAAAATGGTATTGAGCAATTTATCACCATTTGTTTCCTTAAATTCGTTTCTTGATGTTTTTTAAGTTAAATGAATGTTTTTCATTATGTTAATGTAAGAGTTCCGAAAGTTTTACAACAGTTTCAGAACACTTTATGTAAACGAATTATTTTGAATATATGTAGATTTTAAATATATGTAGATCAAAACAGTAAAGAATTACATTACCACCTTTATTATTATTTGCTTTATAATCACATACACTTCTGTAATGTAAGCCATATAAAAAAAAAACAAATAAATAAAGACTCAAAGTAATTTCAGGTTTAAGAATATTTCTTTTATGTCTTTTATACTCTAGAATAGAAGGAAAGCCATTTCCACGTTTGACATGATTGCTTGTTATGAACAAAGTAACGCTTTGCAAGCATGTAAATGTCATTCAAGCAAAACCGAGATTTTCGATATCGACTTCAGAAAAATCCAGGGATCCCAGTTTTTTCGATATTTTTGGGACTTGACAAAATTAGCAATTTTTAAAACTTCTTCTAAGAGTTAAGTTAGGAGGGTATTTTTAGGTAGTAGTAAATTAAATTATATTTACTAAATAAAACAATGTTTAATTATAATAAACAGTTTAGTAATAATATTCATCAAATATACTATAAAAAAATATAATAATTTGCTACAAAAAATACCTTTAGGTATATTATTTAACATATTTAAAACAAAAAAAAATATTATATATATAATTAGGAGACTGCCGTACTACAATATGTCAACTGTCAAATATAGTACTTCAATGTGACAGCTGTCAGTGTCAAGTTGCCAACATTTGGCTCGCGCCTTTTCATTGGATATAAGAGTTACTGATTTAAGCCAGAAGGTTTGGCAGTTGTATTCGATGTGATTTGTTATTAGGTTGTTACTAGCTCATTGTTAGCAAGTTAAAAAGTAATTTAACTAATAAATATTGTGAATTGATTAAAGGTGCTGCTATATTTAACACTGAGTAAATACCTATATAAGTTGTCAAATGTAATTGGTGTTTTATGTAATTATCTAGTCATTTAAACTGTTGTGTTGTTTTCCTTTTTTTATATTTCACTTCTGAAACCTAAGTTCAGAAGTGGGATACTTATCTAAGCCCATTAGGCCAGATCCTTGTACTTTATAATTTTGTCATTCTTGTGGTGCAAATAAAATACCAGTTTCATGACTTCTTTTATTTTAAATTATTTAATGCTTATAGAGAAATACAGTGTTAAATATGGGTGATGCAATAAGTAAATCACAAAACAAATCACGTCGACACGATGGTCGCGGGTGGCGAGATAGGTCAACATCATTACAAAGCTATGTTATAGGTCCCGAGTGCTAAAAGGTACCTTAGGCGCTCCCGCTGTCGCCAACATAGTGCTGTTGCGAGACATTCATGTCGCCGCCGTGCTGCTAAGGCGTTTCCGCTCCCACGGTGTGCGACGCGTCTGCGAGCCTCTGCTCGTGGGGCGCGACACGTCTCTGCGCGTGTCTACGAGCCTCTGCTTGTGGTGCGGAACGTGTCTGCGGGCCTCTGCGAGCAATGCGAGTGGCGTCTCTGTCAGTGTCTGCGAGCCTCACGCGAAGTATCTCTGCTCGCATTGGTGTGATGTGGTTGAACTGCCGCCGTACAACCACTGCTGCGAGGCGATTGTGCCTCGTGACGAAGCTACTTCAAGTCAAGAATAATTCTACCAGGGAGTATCCCAATAGCCATATTCTTTAAATACTGTTTGCTATTTACTTTTATCTTTTTGGGACCGTTGTGGTCGGTTAGTGACGTCTGATTGAGCTGAGTCACTATCATTATGCATTGTGGTACAGTCCATAGTAGATCGGGGTCACCAATGTAGTGTTGATGATGGGAGATTAAAAGTCTACTTACAGTTCACACTAAGTATGTTTAATACCACTTTAAAGTTCATATAGTTTGAAAACAAATAGTTAATCACGACACAGTTTATATAAAAGTCAACCACAAACATATATAAAAGAGAACAAAGTAAACAATTGAATGGAAAGCGCATGGAGTGGCAAGCATCGACTGTTAGAATTAAATATGCCGGGCTATGGGCTAGACTATACTAACTAAATATTACAGCATCTTACTGGTTCAGTCGATGACAGTGAGCGCTTTGATATAAATAAACTAAATACAAATACTTACTACAAAATATGTAAACAATATTAAATGTATGTTTGTATGTAAATGATAAATAAATAAATTACAATATCGAAATACGTAAATGACACATTAAACAACCTATAAATATAAATAACAGTTCCCTACAGAACTTAAAGTTCAAGTAAGAATTTGGGTGAAGTTTTTGGTTACTTTATCTCTGTGGCAAAAGATTTTTTATGAGGTTCTTATTTGTGTGAGGAGTGACAGAATAGGTAGTCAGTTGACGTGATTAATTAACACCTTGTTTCTTGTACAGATCATAATTACAACAATTTGATGATATCGCTGGAGTCTCAGATGCACCCAGTGGCGCTGCTTCGAGTGCATGAGTGAAGACAGCAATCAAAGTTCCTTACTGATTAACTCTCCAGCAGAGAAGTCTTCAGCGCTACCGATGATGGCGCATGGTCAGGGAAGTACTAGCAGCGCTAATAACTGAAATGATGTTTATCACGTGTCTCGGTGTGCCTTATGGGTGACGCGCATTCCTGGTTAAATGAGTGGATTATAAATGACCGTACGTGATCGAGTTTTTGCTGAGAATTTGAGCCATTATTTCCACTGAAGTTAGATTGTGCTAACATTTTGTTTGACGCGATGGAAGCTAATTCTAACAAATTTCGTTGTTATGCTGAGCTGAGTGCGCTGGTAGGATCATATTGCGACTTAAAATAGTGAAAGGATTAAGTTATGAGTTAAGAGTACTAATAATTATACGTAGTATCACAGACCCACCGGTTAGAACGGCGGCTGCAAACGCCAATCTGGCTTGTGATGATCTGGTTTCAGTTTCATCAATATACTAGCTCAGCCCGCAGCCCACCTTTAATACTTTTATTATGCTGCATTTGCTAACAGATTAATACATTCAATCATACATACATGGCTGTATGATAGGACGTCGTCAGCGGCAAGGGTGCCCCCAGTATAGAGATATTCAAGTCTAAGTTGCCGTAAACAGCGTTGAGTTATTTTAATTTTACATTTTCTCGAAAAGTATACGTCCAAATTACATGCTATAAAAACGAACCGATTATCTTCATTAAATTTCTTTGATGATTAAATAACTTTCGCTCATAAGTGTCAATGTACATGTGAATTAAAAATCGATGAAATATCACCTTAAAATTTTTAAATATTTATGTTACAAAATGACTTGTGTCATTTATTTATAAGAAATAGATATATGGCGTCGCGGAGTTTATTTTAGATCTAATAAAATATGTTTGCCATACAACGTACTGACGTATACGTACGTAGCTATATGTGCAGCGCACGCACTTAAAGCAATTCTATGATGTTCCTTAATATGGTTATTTCGTTATTTAACTAAGAAATACACTGTAATGTTATGTAGCACTTTTAAAGAATGCATCTTTCATACAAAACAGACCAGTAGATCCAGAGATTTTAGCGTTTAAACACACGGACAGACTCTTCCGTTTTATTATTAGTATAGATGTAAAGCCTGCCCGCAATTAGCAAGAAATTCGTAATTTTAACGTCCACTACAGAATTATCTCAAATCAAGACGCTTTAATTTACATAAAGTTACATTAATGTACAAAGAAACCTAAAAATTATTCAGTCTCTCAGCAAATTACAAATAGTAACAGTATAACTTTTGTAAGAAGAATAGGTCCGGTTCTCAAAATACCCATAATGTTTATTTATGTAACGAACGGTCTACTCTTGCATCTAGGGATAATGATTTAACTACAACTGTGATACAGGCTATTCCTATGGATGTTTTAAGTAATAGTGTTGCTTTGAATGTTTCTTTTCTAAATTCTAAACTAAACTAATTTCTTAAATATTTATCTTAAAAGGAATAAGAGATACCGTCACTAAGTTAGAGATTTTTGTGACCTTAACTATTGAATTTGACGAAATCTCAATTGAGGCCGACTTTTTAGTTGTTATGGGATCTTGCATGATTGTTTCAATTATAGTAGGTACGGACAGGTCTTAACCGAGATGGTATAACGTACATATGGTCAAAGAATAAACAATATCTAAGAAGATCTATTTAAATGATCTATTTAACAGGAACAAACAAACTTAACAAAAGAAAATTTTCCATAATACTTCAATAATTTTTATTTTGTCAACAGATATTGAATATTTAGGTTGAATTATAAATAGAGATCAGGTGAGGCTGAGTCTCTATAAGGCTGAGGAAATTAATTATTGAATGGTTCATATTGTAGAACCACTTGAGGTACCATGGCATGGGGAACAGTGACTGGAAATTTAAACTGAATATTTAGGTTGAATTATAAAGAGAGGTCAGGTGAGGCCGAGTCTCTATAAGGCTGATTCAATTAATTATTGAATGGTTCATATGGTAGAACCACTTGAAGTACCATGGCATGAGGAACAGTGACCGGAAGCTTGTACTGCACTTTTGATGATGACAACTGATTTTGCCAGTATTCTACTAATTCCTGCTTTGTTGTTTAGCTCACTTTCTTTCTAAATCATTGCATCTTTACATACATACAGACCGACATTTTATTTTTCACTTCCTCCAAATAATTCCTGTTTCTAATTTAATTTTTATCATTATTTGACAACAAAGGTGGGGCTTAGTTTTATAATAATGGTCTAACGTGACAGTTTGTTTAATGAGTTCGATTGGACGTTTGGTCCCATTGGACACATTTTGTGGATATTGGACGCATGGTCTGATAAACACATGGTGTATAATAGACGCTTGGTCTGAAAAGGCGCTTGGCCTTAGAAAATATCTTGATGGGCGCATGGTCCTGAAAGATTGAAAAGAGCGCTTGGCTCTAAATGACGCTTGGTCAATGTGGTGGACGTTTGGTCCTTGCAGACAGAAGGGACGCCTTCTGACTGTTCTGTTCACAGGTTCCAGAGTTTGGTGCACTGGACTGTAGATACTTGGATAAGAAGATTTTACAGGGTTAAAAATGAGAGCTCTCAAAACTTTTTTATTTTTATTTACTTTTTATATTTCTTCTTACAGAATTTTTGAATGTCTGTTTGCTTATGTATTAACATTTATAAAATTCTAGATGATGTAGACAGTGAATGTGGTACTTCTGAAGAATTTTCATCAATGCAGCCACGAAATGACGCTCAAGAGTTGGAGTCTTATCGAGATGCACCAGCATCAGCAGCAGATAATAATTCAGCTACGTCGGGGACGACGCAGGGTCAGAAATGGCCGAATTAGGAGACTGCCGTACTACAATATGTCAACTGTCAAATATAGTACTTCAATGTGACAGCTGTCAGTGTCAAGTTGCCAACATTTGGCTCGCGCCTTTTCATTGGATATAAGAGTTACTGATTTAAGCCAGAAGGTTTGGCAGTTGTATTCGATGTGATTTGTTATTAGGTTGTTACTAGCTCATTGTTAGCAAGTTAAAAAGTAATTTAACTAATAAATATTGTGAATTGATTAAAGGTGCTGCTATATTTAACACTGAGTAAATACCTATATAAGTTGTCAAATGTTATTGGTGTTTTATGTAATTATCTAGTCATTTAAACTGTTGTGTTGTTTTCCTTTTTTTATATTTCACTTCTGAAACCTAAGTATATTAAATTAATGCACATTAACGAAAAACAATAATGACACCTGGAACATCGACGGTTTAGAACAGCGCGCATTAACCACGTATAATAAAGACCCGCAACAACGACGCGCAATGAGAAAATACGGTATTCGAGCGTTCGTTGGTCGGGTCGGTCAAACTCGGTTAATGTCGTAAAATTCCAGATTTTAAGGAAAATTCATCGCTTACTTTTGCCATTGCATACATCGGCAAAAGTAAGCGATGAAGTTATGTTGTAGTTTTTAAGCAACAGGAAATACGGCATTATAACATTTACAATTACGTACGTACATACGTGAAAAGGTCCTTGAGACCGACCAATTGTACGCCTTAAAGCGAGTCACACGACAATAGATTAAATTAAAGAGACAAATAATTAATGTTTTTAAGAACACTGACATTTTTAACCTCAAGGCACTGCTAGGGCGTGCTTTCAATGCAACTGTACTGCCTACTGCTAACGCTATCTTTATCTAAGAGCAGTGAAAATTTTTGGATTCATTTTAAACCTTATGTTCTAGCGTTACAAAGATGCTACGTATTCTTGCGTGTATTATAAGGAAAACAGAATAGGAGATGCAATGTAATTGTCTAAAATAATGAGTCATCCATGGCTGCCTTTGCTATGAAGGTATCGTCTAACCTTGCTGCTAAATATGGGAATGAAGAGATACTGATAAGTACGTAATTTATTGTTTGTTTTATAACATAATAATAATTTAATGAAACAATGATTGCGGTACGAATTTAACAATATAAAATAATAAGAAAATGAAAACTCAAATAAAATTTCCCTATAAACGACATCAACGCGATAAATTTAAGAAATTTTGATATTGGTCAAATATTTTCTCCAAAATTTCGCCACTTCCCGTTCTTTCATGAGCGTTATTTGTTTCTCAATATTAATATTTTTGGACATTTTTAGAATTCCTCAAAAGAAAAACTGGAATCCTTATAGGATTACTTTATAGGCCGTCTTTCTGTCTAATAAGACCATCTAAAGATTCCGTGGAGGTATTAAGCTAAATTTTAATATCAAATATTCAGGTCTTCTAAATCAATGTAATCACAAGATCTATCTTGTGATTACATTGATTTACGCGAGCATTTATGTGTTGTTTTTGCTGCTTTTTGTAATTCACCGCGTAATCAAATCTATAGGGACCTAACATTTATGAAATTTAGCAAGATGTGAGATCTTTAAATATAAATAAAGAAAAAATATATATATTTCATGCCAGCACAGCTTATTTTTCAAAATGATTTTTTACTCATAGTTAAATATAAAACCATAAGCTGCCCAGTAAGCTGGAGGTAAACCACAAATTACCGTCAAAGTCTAAAACCATTGAACTTTGCTACAATGAAATATGTCATTTACTGTTAGTTGAGGTTAATCAAAATTTTAAGCATTTTATTATTATAGTTCAGTTAGTATATAGAGCTAAACACAAGTATATAAAACCTATGTCAAATATGAAGTATATAATAGGTACCTATTGTAATTTAACTTTTGCGCGAAGCAGAACGATGAAATTAAAATTAAAACGACGGTCGCGTTACACACACGATGGTACCACAAAAGCCTTAATTCAGCCAGCCCTTTTAATAGTATTTGACCGGAAAACAGAGAAAACATACAAATCTGAATGATTATATTCATTTATACTTATTATTTATATCAATGCTCTTATTACATAATACGAATTTTTGTTATATGTATGCTAATAAACAGGTTTAGAAGGTAAAATAAAAATAAATATAAAAAAAAGTATTGCCCTCATTTAACTACTTCTGCGTTTCAGATACAAAAGTTGTATATACACCTGTTTAATATTCAAGCTGGTGAGTCATGATGATGACCTGCGTGTGTGTCTTTTGTTTGAGCCTCCATTCAAAATGTTACTGTGTTACATATAATATTATAGGCAAAACCACACCTCACTTTATATTTTAATGTATTGTCTTATTTAGTAGATTCGTGTAGCACTGTCAATGGCTGTTCAAGTCGTAGATTTGATTAAGCAGCCTGTGGAATTATTTTTTCGTGAAATCGAATGCTCTTAACCTATTGATCTTATTATTAAAATTATTATTGTACAATTTTGAAAACTAATAAATATGTTAAACATTCGTGCTTAATTTAAGTTATGTACGTACTTACTGATTAAAATAAAAAAATGCATAATAATTTTATTTCCAAGCAAGTTATTTCATCTGATTCATGGCTAACAAATACCAACCACTTATGCTTAATAAATTACCATTTCTAAGATATATTCGAACTAGTAATAGTAACAATATCATTCTGCCGATATCCAGAATGGTGAAAATGTTTGCGTTTGTATGTTATGTAGTGTTTTATTATTTACTTGTACAGCAAAAAAAGTCTAGATATAACAAGTCTCTTTTTCTTCAAATTTGTGACTGTTTTTATTTTTAATAAGGCAATTTGTATATTAAAAGTAAAAACTCGTCATAATCAATGTCTAATTACATTTTCTTTTAAGCAAATACATATGGAAAAATTGGACAAAAGGAAATGGACTATTATGTCCAAGTTTAGATGCTCTCTCCATGAACAGACTTAGATTACGAAATAAATAAAAATAAGACTGGTGTGAAATAATGCCTTATTTATTACAGGTATTTATATTCTAACATTAGCTTTCTCAAAAATAAGAACATACAAAAATCTCAACAAGATAAACAATCGAAAATATATTTTTTATTGTTCTGACACCAATATTTACATACTCACCGCAAAACATAAACTTATTCGGAAACATTGACATGTGAGTTCCCGCGCTTTTAATCGCAATCACCAATCGCGAGTCGCGAGTTAGTATCCAGCTGACGTCCATTATGAGCGCGCGCATTTTATTTTATTGTTAACTTCAAATGTGAAAACTTTTATTTTTAATAAGTCGAGGGGATTCTTAGCCAGCTTATGATTTGTTTTGTGTTTTAAGTGCAATAACCAGGTGTGTGGTGAACGTCTGTGTTTCTTTGTGAGGTAATTTAGTAAATATGAATATAAATTACGCCCTTGCGAAATGCACCTTCGAATGTGAGAATAAATATACAAATTTCAAACATGAGAACATTGTGCCAAAACATTTTAAACTATCTTTATGTTTTGTTTGGTAATATTTAGCCTTTTCATATATTTTTTATTCATATAAATGATGCCGTAAAAGCGCCGAGTTGCAGGTTCGATTTCTACTCAAGGAAATGAAATATTTAATATTTTCGTCGTTCAGGTAACGAAGCAAAGTGCGGCGCTGAGTTCCGCCACTCAATGCGCAATGCCTCAAAAAATCGGCGGAACGTGGGGAACGGAAGTGTCTTATCGATAATAAAGTACCTTAACATTAAGTTCCCGCGTTCTCTCTGAACTCTCCCTCTCTCTCTCATTTATTAAAATGATAATGTTCGTTGCATATATTATATTATGTGGTATTTTATGTAACCAATTCACATCGTTTAAAGGCTTTGGAAATATTATTCCCTTTTATTAATCATATAGTTTATCAAGTCATATAAAGATGTATTATATAGTTCCACGCCTGTTATTTCTTGCAAAGGAGAATGAATTTCTCCGTCCTTCACATGAAACACGAACATATTTGAAAATATTAAACATTTTCTCGAGTAGGATTTATAGAAACGAACTATTAAATATGTACTGCATTTACAAAAAATAAATATATTATATTTAGTTGTATGATCAAATTAATCATTTATAACAATACACTTTCACGCAACAGAATTCAATCAAATAAAAAATATTCAGCTCTTAAGTAAACAGCTCTATAAAAACTAGTTATATTTTTTTCCTTTAAAATCTAAATGATATATTATCATGCTTTGTTATGTAATTTCAAAAGTTTATAATTGTTGCCGCCGTGGTGCAGTGACACAATTTCTTATTGTAAATCGACGGTCGTGGGTTTGATTCGCACTTCGGGGTAAATTAATTGTTTCAGTTTCCAGTAAATTGGACAAAAATTGGGGAACGGAATTTTTTAGCACTAGGTTCTCTCTGCTTACTTTTTAACTAGCAGGAGAAAGTGCCAATGAATTTAAAAAAATATACCTAATATAAATACTTATGCATAGAATAGAGAATTACATAGATTTTTCATATTGCAATTTTTTTTGTAATAATTATTAAAACATGACATATTTTAACACAAAAATGTGGTAGCTTTATAAGTGAAGTCTAGACTGAGATTTTAAAAATCTGTAATATCGTGTTTAACCTGTTATCGGGAAATACCAACGCGCTATCCGGAATAAACTTTGTACAGGAAGGAAGATAAAAGTCTATACGTAACGTTACTTATACTAGTTTTATCTTAGATTTACTAAGGAAAAACGATTATTTTTTTAACGTAATTCATTTTACTTACTATACTTTCGTAATTAAATATACCTAAGCACGTATTATGTGTCTGGTAATTTCAACGTCGGAGGGACGTTAAAAATAATTACAAATTAAAAATCAATACAGGTTAAAGAAAATTAGTACAAACCTTAAAGGCCGGCAACGCACCTGTAGCTTCTCTGGGGCTGCACGGGGCCGTGGGCGGCGGTAATCACCATCTGGTGACCCGCACGCTCGTTTGCTTTGTCCTTTTCCATAAAAAAAAAACAAATATCTATATTTTTTTCTTCAACTTGCCGATGTGGACCCGAATTGAAGTAAAATTGTGCTTGCCTGATATGTGTTCGGTCTTAGTATATCTAGGTACACATTGCACAAAAAAACAATATATAATATTGTTGATATAAATAAATGAATGTCATGAAAATTAAATACTGGAGGCATCGCGTAAAGACTGGCGGAACTCAACCAGACACCAGAGTAAATAAAAGTGTTATTCGTGAAAAAAATTCATTTCCTCGAATAAGAATCGAATCTACAACCTGTCTCGTTTACTATCAAACTTTGGGCCTCTGCGCCACTACTGGCCTTAAACAAACGAATAATAATAAAAAATACAGTTGCTTAGGTCCATTATATTATGACGGGAGTTATTTTCATTGTACGATTACGCTATAGCTATTTGCTTTAAGTAATAAGCCGTGATGATTGTCTTGGCTTCTATCGCGAGACTATTACGAGTAAGATCTCGCGTGCCAGATGAGGGTGATCGTGACTCGGATGCTGCAGTCCCGTAACCCAATACAAAACTAATGTTATGTCATCTAAGTGTAAATTGTTGTAACTACTGCAAATTACAAGTTATTGTAAACGTTAGATTAAAGTAGGAGTTAATTAGTAGTAGTAGTTTTTATGAGGTGAGGTGAGAACAGGAAATTATTATAGAAAAAACCATAAAATTGCGTTTTTTAAATATTTTTCTATTTGCGGGACCTGAACCCTGTAAGAATTTCGACGTAGCTTGTTGAGAACGTATGGCGTATATGGTGGTCAGAGTATTTGGTCGGATCTAGGAGGCGCGGGTTGAAATCTCGCCGTCTTCAAATTTTATACGTTTTATAAATAAGTAGAATGAATTATTATGCATAATATTTTCATTGCTTCGCTTTGGCATGGCATCAAGGCACAGTGCGGCGTTGCCTAGAAAATTCAGCGGACAATGGGGAACCTAGTATCTTAACAATAAATTCCTTTTGCCTATTCTGCTCAAAGCGGGATACAGCATGAAGCTGCAAAAAAAGTAATCCCTTTAGATACACCACACGGATAATACCTCCCTATAATGTACCTATTGGTAACGTTATTAAATTGAAATCAAACCTAAATGGCTTAACATCGGAAATTTTAATTACTGTTCAAGTAATTGTTGTATTGCGTATTGAAATTAACAAAACGAAATCAAAATAACATTATTTAAAATGAATGGATGTTCGTAGGTGGACGCTGCGGAAAAACTAATAACAATTATACTTGTACAGCGGCCACAAGGCCAATGAAACAAATCAATTTATTATTATTAACCATTCAAATGAAGCATTACTTATAATTTTTTAACTTACGTTTATACGTGTATTTAGTTGTACGTGTGTTTGTTTATATTACATAAATGCCTGGTAAATCCATTTGTTTATCGTATTAACAAGCATTATGTATTATGTACAAAAAAATATTATTTAATTTTTATCTTGCAGATTTTTTTTTACGTCTCATAATCTGCATTTTTTGTGTTATTAAAGACATTGCACGTTGCATAGAACAACCTAATGTCTTAAATACATTACACGAGTAAAACTTTATTTAACAAAATTTCATTTTTAGGGTTTCGTACCTCAAAATGAAAAAAAAACAGAACCCTTTTAGGATCACTTTGGTGTCCGTTTGTTCGTCCGTCAAGAGAATCAGAAATTAATATCAAATATTCTAGTCCATGGTCCTTTAGAGCACAATTAAAATCACGCTTTAGAAGCTTGATCAACGCAATCAAAGTTATTATTATTATTATTATTATTATTATTTTATACAAAATGACTGCATATGCAAAAAATTAAGCTGTTACCAGATAGGTAACAGCTTAATTTTTTGCATACTGTTTTTTTTCGGAAAACTACTAGATTTTTAGGCAAATTTAAGGAAAAGAACAATTTTGGTTGTCATGTAATGATTTTGGTTTTTAACTTTTAAGTACAGTGGAAAACCTTTCTACTGTACTGAAAAGTTAAAAACCAAAATTATTATTATTAATATATTTATATAGTTGCTCAGAACAGAAAATGTCTTGCAAACCAAAACAAAAAACCCTTGTAGGTACTTAAAAAAACTTGTTTAAGACAGATTGATTGCGTACACATAAATAAGTTACATAATAAATAAATATGAGAGCCGAGCTTTTGTTGCGATCTACTATAACTTGACCTGAGAATTTGACATGATTGAGTAAACCTAAAAGGAGGGTAATGCGTACGGAACGAGGTCGCTAAAACTATGTGGGATTTTTATTTCTGAGTAACGAACGCAGTTAGCATGTTGGTACTTAAAATACTTAACTGTATCCTACTGAGTTTTTCCAACTGCTTAATTGACTCGAAATTGATTAAAATATTTTTTTTCTTTTTTCCGCTTCATGCGTCTCGTCATTCAAGTATCCGAGATATAACAGGGAAGGCAGGGAAAACTAGTTTTAAGACTCCGTTCCCAGACTCCCAGTCAGAGTGACGGAACTCAACGCCGTATATAGCTTTTTGTATATTACAGATAGAAAAGTAAATTAAACAAAATTATTTAAAATCTATTTAAAATATATACTATAGTCGGTATCAAATCATCGTATCTTTTTGCTCCCAGTATTAAAAAAAAAAATCTGTTAAACGTGACTCTCATTCAAAACATATAAGTAGGTATTAATTAAAAATAGACATTTAAAGAATTTATTTTAATATTATAAAAATTGTGATATCAGATATGTAGCTGTGAATATAATAATAAGTAATTAGTAGCCAAGTTCATATTATTTCGTGTACTTAATAGACCTTTTGTTGTTGTTTGATGCCTAGATGATTCATGACGAAGATTATCATTTTTATTATGACTCAACATTATTTTTTTATGTTGAAGATTGATGTATGATTATTTGTAAGAGCCAAGTCACTGTTTTTTTAAGCTTAGTATATTATCACATATAAGTAGGTCAATAGAATTATATAGATATAATATATATATATATATATAGTTTAGTGAGTACATTAATATTAAACATAAGTATTAATTTCAATATATAACGATATAACAACGCCTTGATCTAAAATAGATATTTATGTAAATGACACAGATATCAATACTGGTTTGGAGTTGAATCCACGACCTCTGACATAACAGTAGTTAATTGCTACACCAATAAAACTTTCAACCTCTCGATTGAAAAGTGGTTTTCGTCAATATGAATTTAGTTATGATGTTTAGAAAGTAAAAATATTTACTTAACAGGATTCGAACCCGCGCCCGCGCGTGCTTATGATTATGTTTTATACCTTCATTTGTTGTGTTACTTTAAAATTTTAATAGACAATTTTGATTTTTTTTGTTTAAGCATTTTCCGTATTTTAATACAGAACCTAACTTAATTTACCTGCTGGCTTACTTATTAAATTTACTTTTTTGGTTGCTTATGATGATAATATAAATTGTTCTTAGGTAATAATATTAAACAATTTTGGAAGTACACAGACGTATTTCATTTAAAGTTATTATTTCCCATACTATAGTTATTGTTGACACTGCATCGAAAGCAGGTGTCTGAGCAGACTGAACAAATATCTAGAGTAATGTTGTAGTTAGCCTTGAACGTAAAAGGATTTCGAAGAAAATTATAAGTACAGGTAGGTTACTGTCGCATACTAGTTTTGAAAGTACAACTCTTATAGGCTGGTAAGTATATGATACCCATAATATGTAGAGGTACCTATTATTATATTTAGTTTATTACATTCTATACCCAAGATATTACATCGGGGTTTCACTAAAGTGTGTTCGGCTTTTTAAGGAAATTGTATTGTGGCCCGTGCTCTTAAAAAAAAGAGTACATCGATAAAACAGCCGAAGAATGACTATTAAAAAAAATAGAAACAAATGTGAATTTGGTTTTCGCTTTTGACAAAATATCTTATGTACTAGCTAGATAAATTTCTGTCAAACAAATTTTCATAGCGTCCCGTACTTATTAGAAAAATTAAACCAACACCGGTGGTTAGATAGATTAAAGGAAACATTTCAATATCGGACTTAATAGGGCTTTACGGCTATTGACTTATTGATTATAACTAACCGCATAGTGTTGCAGAAATCATATTAATTTAATAGTTCTGTAACAAAATACAAGCATAGGTGTTCAGAATATTTTTTATGTTCCTGTCCTTTTAATAGAAAATATTAAGAGAGTGGTGTGAAATATTTCTATACATATTTCTTATCTAAATGAAATATATTATCTGTTTTTTTTTCGTTTTTTAATTATTATAATATAATTATGCCAAAATACAAAGGTGAAAACTGCAATTGAATCGCTTAAGCCGTTTCTGAGCTTTTGGTTGTTAAATTCAGCAGTTAAATTTTTTAATTTGTATCTTCCAAGTACAGACACTGATCCGTTACGATTTTATTATAAGCATAGATATAGATTATTATGCTGTATTGTTTATGTACGCATCTGATCTGTACCCATAATGTCATGTTTGTTGCTTTTGTGTCTCATATGATTCACTTTGATTCGTAGAAGACATCAGCAGATACCTATAGGACACGTAATCATTTGAAATATATATTTAAATAAATTTGATTTAATAAATTATATATAAGAATACACACATCTAAAACATGGCAAAACCCTGCAAGCCCAAAAAAGGCAACTTCAAAAACTTGATTGAAACAAAAGGAAATATAAAAATTGGAGGCTATATAAAGACAACCAGTTTTAGTGGAAATACAAATATTATATGAATAGAGTCCTTTGTGGCGCAGCGTGGAAATGTAAACACCGCAGCTATGGATTCGATTCCCACTCGGAGGAATGAAAAAACTTCACTTCAATTACGATCTCGAAAATAGGGCGACGCGTGAGGAGACAATATACCTCAACTCTCAACGCTAGGTTCCCTTAGCCTTCCCTGCCCTATGCGGCTTTTTTTAGCGTCCCGCTGTAACCCGCTTACAGAAGTTTTAAGTGTTGAATGTATGCAGCTGAATTCTGAAGGGTCGTGGTGAGTGGCGGAACTCAACGCCGCAAGTTAGCCACTTCACCCACTTGCCTTATATTATATGATTCTAAATATAAGCATTCACCAATATCAATATGATCACAGCGTATATAATGATACCTGTAATGCAAATTGCGTTGAGTCAATCGATCACAATGCAGGTGTAACTGTAAAGTAAACTTTGTAGCTTAGGTATTTGTCTAGGTCAATATAGCAATAAATTTCTATAAAATGAATGCAACTAATGCAATTTAATACTCTAAACTCTTTATATTTTATTATTTTAATAAAAATCAAATAATAATTAGAGACTATCAAAGTGCAGTGAGTATTGGTGTGCATATGATGGTTGTGAGTTCGATACTTCGATCTACATACATTCACAGGAATTATTTATTTCATTTTTCCTTTCTTGTGTTTCAAGACCTTGGAAATTGATCTATCTCAGTGTGCAAGAACGTAATCATTTGAAATATATATTTAAATAAATTTGATTTAATAAATTATATATAAGAATACACACATCTAAAACATGGCAAAACCCTGCAAGCCCAAAAAAGGCAACTTCAAAAACTTGTTTGAAACAAAAGGAAATATAAAAATTGGAGGCTATAAAAAGACAACCAGTTTTAGTGGAAATACAAATATTATATGAATAGAGTCCTTTGAGAGGGAAATTGATAAAATCAAGACAGATTCAATCACGACACAATACGTGCGATAATATCAAAATAAAATATATTTAACATTTATTTTTGCTTCATTTATACTTAATATTGTGAAAATATTCACCGCTCTGGGGTTATTGGTATTAAATCCGGGCACCATTAACTCCACTTTTGAAAGTTTTTGTAGTTTCACTTTCATTTAATGAATTCATTTACAACTGACTTGCATAGTTAGTTAGTTTTTTTTAAAGGCATTCATGTGTTTTAGAAACTTGTACTTGGAATTAAATTTTATCTAATATTAGGTACCAGCTCGCGGTGTCGCCCGCTAAAAGTACACAATGATTTACTTATTAAATTACTTTTCATGTTCTGTACACCATAAATTAAAGTTTAGTCAATTCAATAAAAAAATATAGCAATTTTTGTCGAACCACGGATATAAAATTGATATAACGTTTTTATTAAATCTAATTAAATCAGCTTCACGCTGTATCCCGCACACAGCAGGGTAGGCAGAGACACTCCTTTCCCCACTTTCTGCCGAATTCTGGAGGCATTGCATGTTGAGTGGCAGAACTCAACGCCGCGCTTAGCCTCGACACCAGAGCGAAGAAATGGAAATATAAATTAAAGTAAATATTTCATCTCCTCGAGTGGGGATCGAACCTACAACCAATCGGTTTTACAGTTACACTTCGTGCCGCTGCGCCACGACCGGCCTCAACTTTTTTATTGTTGAACCGATTTAAATGAAACAGAAATATCTTGACACTTTATTCTATCAGCTTTATTTAATTAATAAATCTCTTTTTCTTCTTCCTAATTTTCTGTTTTTAAATTTACTAATAAAATTTTCAAATTATTAATATAGACTTGCTATACAATAGGCATACGCGCTTTATCTACTTACATAGTGTTCAAAGTAAAAGGTAGAATTCGAGCTTTGACAAAAAAAACACACGTTTTACTATCAGCTCGTACGTGCAAAATGGAGGCAGTGTTTTATGAGTTTGTTCACATGACGATTATCATGTGCCATCTGCTGAATGTGGGCTGGAATTTGTAACTGTTCATATTAGTATTTGCAATGCTTGTCGATATTGGTATGGTGGATATTATTTTAAATAACTTACTATTGAAATATATTATTAGTTTTTTCCTCCTCTCTCTCTCTCTCTCTCTTTCTCTCTCTCTGCCTAGTTAAAGAGATATATGAATATTTTAATTAGTTTATTTAAGTTTTTCTAAGAAAATAGAAATTTCGTTTGAAGTCTGTTCCTTAGTTTACTTTAGATATAATATTATGTACTTGCTTTAAGGGAGTAATCATTTTATAAAAACAAGCAAAAGTGAACTTAGAAAATATTAAAAGACTAGACTCTAATAGAACTATTGGAATATATATATTTAGGTACAACATAAAATACATAACAAATTTAAAATATATTTCGGTTAGTATGTAACCGAAGGTAATTCATCATTGAAATGTAATATACGGAAGATATCGTTCAATAACTGTAACTGTTACGTTTAACTCATGTTCATGTTCACGTTGCGTGTACACACGATATCTTTATATTTTGAACGTTCTCTAAATTATAGAATTAGATTAATTATTATAACATATGTTTTTTTGTTATTTATTCATGTTTCCCGTGCAAGGAAATTGATATTTAAAAAAATGGCAGCTTCATACATTTTTCCGCCATGAAGATAAAATTTGATTAAGGCAGTCAGTTCCCCATTTTGGCAGATTTTCAAGACATTGAGTGGCGACACTCGATGCCGCGCTTCTTTATCAGAGTATCAGAGTAATATAATCATTCCCACGACTCTGTGCTACTGTTATCTATTTGTCCATTACTTACCTTCGAGTCATGTTAAAGTAATAAACTGATATATATGTTTATTTTATTCTGTAGCTTGTGAGTATCTATAAGAGAATCACGATGTAACATCTATTCAATTCTATTCACATAGTTCTTCAGACACGATTTCATTGAACCCAAACGGTCGACAAAGTCAACTCACGTCCCCTTCTTTAAGGAAGAAAGGAAGTGACCTAACTGTAAAAGTTCTGTTTTAGTAAAGTGGACCCAACTGTTTCGAGATTTAGGTTAGTTTTTGAGGTTAGTAGAAAGTGGTTGATAAACCGTTAGTAATCATATAAAAATGTATTTAACACTCATAACATTCATGACTTCTTACATTATGTTACAAACGAGGATAAACATAAAATATGTGAATAACACCACTTAGCTAGCTTTATTTTAAACTTTAGTCTTTGGTCTAGCAATATCTGCCAATATCTTTATTGTTTCGTTAATATAAATCTACTAATTATTCATTAAATATAATTTTGAAAATATCTTCAATCTTACAAAGTTACTAAAACTAAAATATTTACCACAATACGTAGCTACTGTCTCGAAAATTCCCCGAAAATTAGGAAACAGGAGAGTCTTAATGAGAACGGAGTGTCTTAACATTAGGGTTCCCAGGTTCCCTCAGCCTACCCTGCTATGTGCAGTGTAAAGCTAAAAAAATATTGTACGTACAAGCAAACATAGTGAACCTTTTTTTTTTTGTTCCACACCTGTTAAAACAGCAACAGAAACAATTAGAGACACTCTCTTCAATTTAATTAATTTTGTATAAAATACTATTATAAAAAGGATCGTATTTACTCACAAAGCAGGCTTAGAATGATTGCCCTATAATTAATGGCTACGTAGTGTTTAAGCGTCTACCTGCTGATCAAAGAGCTGGCATGAGAAAATTGCGTGTTTGCTTGCATTTTCTACACAATTTCCATTAATTTATACGTTTAGCCTTCGTCACGAATTATAAATGAAAATGTGAACAAAAATATTTTGGTAAAAATATATATAGCTTATAGCTAACAAATCTTTTTTTGAAAAAAAAAAACGGCTAATGACACAAACTAAACTCACAGATTTATAACTAACTAGCTTTCATCTGTGACTTCACTGTGTCATTTTCTAAGTGCCCAGGGTAACGCTAACCGTAAGTACAATGAGTTAATGTAGCCTTTAACCTTCCTTAATAATTAGGATAAACAATAAAAAAAGAATTGTTCAATTAATACCAGTTGTTTTTGGGACGTGCGCATTTAGCCACACAAACTTGTAAGTTTTATTATGTTAGTGTAGCTATCAATAATATTGAATTAAATAAATATAGCTTGAAGCTGTAATCTCGCACATAGTAAGGGAGAAAGAGAGAACCTGAGTACTGTTTCCGTTTTCCCCTTGCCACCGAATTCTGGAGGCATTGCATGTTAAGTGGCGGAAATCAACGCCGCGCTTTGCCTCAACGCCAGAGCGAAGTTATATAAATATTAAATATTTAATTTCCTCGAGTCAGAATCGAACCTGTAGCTTTTACAGTAACACGCTTGTTCACCTGCGCCCCAACTCACGCATGGCCTCTATTGTTGTATCATTGTATTAATGAAAGAGCCTTTTGTGAGATACACAGAGAAAACCTAGACCTGTATCACTACGTTCTAGATATTCCATACATTTAGAGTCATCTCGATAGAACAATAGATCTCAATAGAAGGAGAATAAGTGAAATATAACTATAAATAGTGTGCAAAAAGTAGACACTATTGTAAGTAATTTGAAAACAATACTTCAATCTAACACTGACCCACTTTTACGTCGGTTGTTAAATCGCTATTATCGAAGCTTGCAACTCTATCAAACAAGTTTAACAATATTATCTCAAATTTTATCAATATTGAATTTTGGAAAATATCGAATTATTATTAGATTATTTTTAATAATGGGTCCGATAGTTATTATGAAAATATCATAATAACTTTTACTGACAAAATAAAACTAAGTTATTTTTTTCTCTATTGTTTATTATATTTACGAGTGACAATTGTTTTACATATCTTAAAGAGTTTTTTGATTGAACAAGTGTTTTTACTATAGAATTCTACATTAAAAATCATTGTTGTAACAAGCGTATAAGAATTTCGACGTAGCTTGATAAAAACGTATAGATTGGAGCAATTGGACTTGGTTTCTACGAGGCGGGAGTACAAATAACGCTACGTCAAAATTTTTATATGTTTTCTAAAAAGTATTTTTCTTGCTTAAGTGTGGAATACCACAAAAAATCTTAAAGATATTGTTGTTTTCTTTTATTTTTATGTAAAAGTAGTAAGCATACCTACCTAGGTGTAGTTTTAACTTTCATGGCTGTTAAGTGGGTGTCACCGTTATAAATGGCTGACTACATAAATTTCCTGTGTTTAGCTTCAATACCTTACGCTTTGTGATTTGTAAACATAGTATAATAGGTGCAATTTAAAAATAGTTGTAGTATATTAATTTTATTTGGATTCCAATATTATATACATATTATATTCTGAAGAATTGAAAAACATACTTGGAATTTAAGATACATATGTACAAACTTTATTTTTAATAACAGTAACATTTTTATTTTTATTTTTAAACTGTGAAGGTTTTGTCTTTCAATCTTTATTTATTTAATTACCTAATATGTACTGTGTTATTTTAAGTTATTACAAAATATCAGCGTTCAGGGTTTTTTTGATTACTTATCAAAGAGAAAGTTCTTTTTAAAATACGTTTTGTTACGTTTCTTCTAGTATAACCCTCTATATGCAATTGTAATGGTAATTAATATTACGAATTATATATATATATGAAGCGTTAAAAACACACATGTCTACATGTGTATGTAACGGTAAAAAAAAATATTTTTATATTATATATATTTATCTATTATCTATTTATATACTCTAGTGTTAAATTATGGTAATTTAATGCGTAAACTAAAATGTAAATAAAAAAATGTTTTACTATGTACGCTAGCTATTTGCATTAATTACGATAAATGTCAGGTTATATTTTCCCATTCATTCAAATAACGCTCTCATACTTTATTATTCAGCGTCAAAGACCTCAAAACTCCCAGTAGACACAAAACCCGGAAGGTTTTAAAGAAATAAAACGAGGAAGTTACATTGCAAGTTTCATTCTGCGGAGAAATTGGAAAATTTATTTTTAAGTTGCAATAAGAAATAAGTACAGGAGAAAGTTGGCAAAGAAAATTTAAACATTTGCACAATGTCTTACGTAATGATAGATTTACTAGTGTGTTGCTTCACTGTTAATTGATTAATAAGAACTAGTTATAAAAGAATAGAAGTTATGTTTTATAGCCACACATCGAAGGTACTATAGATTCATAATTCTTACTTTGAAATAAATGTCGTGTATATAAAGGTTTTTTTTCTAGTGTTGAGACGATTCGTTCCCCAATTTGCACCGATTTTTCGAGATATTGTGAGTTGACTAGCGGACCTCAACGTCGATGGGAACCGAACCCAAACCGTCACGTTTACAGGCGATATCTTACCCAATGCGCCACGACTGTTTCATAATTATCCATGTTACATTGCATTATAATAATGTTTATGAATGACGTATTATGTATTATGAGTGAATAGTAACGTATTATAAGGGAATTCAGTTAAAAAATAAAATAGAAGTAGAACTTACTAGCTATATTTTTTTTTCAGAATAATGAAAATACAGACGTAAAGGACGTGTATAGAAACTTCCTTTTCCACAATGATCGAATAGACACCAATTACGTGCATATGGGGTAAAAAATACCAGTTAACTCCATAACAAGACAAGAACAAGTTATATATCTAAAAGAAATAAAAATTGTACTTCAGATAAATGAAAATTAAATAGAGAGAAAAAAAACTTAATTTGAAATAAATTATTGAAGTTAGGAAAGCAAGAATGTGTAAGAGAATGCTAACATTTGGATTCGCCATACAAAACAGTTGATCAATTAATACATATTTAAACTATATACATGAAGGGGGATAAAATGAACATGTCGGTGAACAACGATTTAAGCGACACGGACAGTGCACCAAAGTTACGGATGAAGCCCGCCGTTAGTAGAATATTTTGCTGTAGTGTTACCGCAGCTTCGGGGTTTATCGCCGCTTATGCGTTGGTAAGTTTACAGTCTTTTTTATTCAGCTTGCACGCTGTATCCTGCGTAGAGCAGTAGGTTGCCTTTCTGCAAAATTCTTGACACATTGCGTGTTGGGTGGCGTAACTCATCGTCGCGCTTTGCCTTGTTGTCAGATTAAATGAAAATGTCGGCACGACGACCTCTTTACCCCAGTCCTTCTATGAAAAATAAACATAATTAGCCCGAGGGAGATTTATTAAATTCGTTGATAAAATTACTCACTAGCTTTTAATTTTAGCAATTCAAGGGAATCTAGGCTACAGAGAACAACATTGTTTGTCAAATAGAAGGGGCTACCAGTTCTAAGGCCAAGTTATCTCACGAGATGTTGAAATAGCGAGAGCAACGTATAGCCGAATGCGTAATACGACGATAACGGTCTCTAAATTAATCTTAGTTTTATGCATAATCACTCATAAAACTACAAATGTAATGATCATTAGATAATGTCAGATTAAATCATTATATAATGCCTTAATATATTTAGCGGAAGAGTGTTGGCGAAAAGTTAACTAAATGTTGGTTTACACAAAAGTTTGGAATAATAATTAAAATCTTTTGTTCAGTCCTAATGTTATTAAGTATTTTTCATTTACATTTTGACATTTTTTTTTCGTTTTCTCACGAGATAATGGCCGACATACTGCATGGATATGAAATTAAATTTGGCCACAATGACCTTAACGTTGGTCTTATGAATAATAATACACATTGCTTAACCAAACTACTTTGATATATAGATTCATCGTGTTACTAAACATATTTCTTATTAATTTAGAACCAATCAATAATGTATTTTAATACAAAAGTAAATACAAATTACAATTAATATTGGTCACATGAAAATCACCTTCACACAGTATTCCGACACCAGAGCGAAGAAATGGAAATATAAATTTGACTAAATATTTCATCTCCTCGAGTAGAGATCGAACCCACAAGCAGTCGGTTTTACAGTCACACCTCGTGCCGCTGCGCCACGACTGGCCTCAATTTCATTTATTACCTATTATTGAGTTTTCAATTTGTTTCACAACGAAACACTACAATATTAATATAACAATTAGCATAGCTACATAATTATGTACAATTACCGTCCTCGCCCACCTGAAGTATGGACCGTCAAAAATTTACATGTAAAAATATGAAGGAAATTGAGTATAATATAACGCATACAAGAAATACATCCTGCGTTTTTACCTTGTAAACGCACCTAACTTTTATAATTGAATCGTTCTTCCCAATCAGGAACGGAAGTGTCTTAATGGGAACGGAGTGTCTTATCACTGGGTTCCCATGTTCCCTCTCATACAGCGTGAGGTTACAAAAAATAATCATTCTTAATGAACGAATAAATAATCTTTGCGCACCAAAACAAAGATGTAATAATTTATTTATCGTATATATTTATACTTAAATTTTTTAATAATTTGTTTTATATGATGTATTTATTCCAGGTCGCGTACGCAATAGCTCTCGTATATGAAATAGTATGGGTCGTGGAGTCGCGGAGTGGTCTCCCAATACCGTCAGCGCTTCTCATGATATGCTACTGTGTTGTCATCGCAGCCACTGTCACTTTGGTGCATGGCCTAATATCTGTGAGTATTACATTGACCTAAATTGTAAACATAAATTTTTAATGTATTTAGTTGCTTTTTTGTTTCTTTTTTTTTCTTTTCACGGATAGTCGCCCCAAGAACACCAATTCATAATTTTATATATTATTTTATTTTTGCAAAGTTGGTTTCGTTTATTATAATTCTATCATAAATTTTTATTTTTCACGCAAATTCTGAAAATTTGATAGAGAAAGAAAAAAACAGTTGCCAATGAAATTGAAATGTTATTTCCATAACAGTCTCGTCTTGTAAAAATCATAGATATTTTTTTTTTAATTAATAAACAAATTATCCGCAATAATTGCACCCTTCATTATATTAAGAAACCGTGATACAATTAATACCTTATAGTAGATCGATATTTGTATACATTTATTTAATCAAATAAATTAGTGTTATAATTATTTAGATTATCATTTTAATGTAATAAAATCCTAATCTAAGTGAATATAAGTATTTAGAAAACAAATTCAGCAAAGATTATGACTCAATATCATCAAGATGCTTTAACAGATGAATAGTTAGAATAAACATTGATTTTAAGATTGACCTTCTATTACATTATATTTTTCTTTAAAAGATAAGGCACACCGTATATTTTGTCTTTATTTCCTATAGTAAACCGGAACCGGAATAAAATGTTTCAAATGATGTCAGCTTCTGCTTGCGGCAGTTATTTTATAAATCACTTATAAAACATATGAGTGCAAATTAACAACATTAAGTGACCTATTTAAAACAGGCAACCTTTGGATTGCGGCAGATTAAAAAGTGGCGACCATTCTTTTTATAATTCCTCACCAAATGATGTTGGATTCACAAAAAAAATATTATATGATTGCAATTATTCAATAAAAACGAATTATCATAAATTTAATTAAAGGTGATTGCGGTACGAATTTTCTAGGCAACCTTGGTGTAATCTATTCTACTATCAGGTATCATTTTTAAAAATAAATTTCATTAAAAAACAACAGATACTTGTAGATTTATGCACAGGTGTCTCGACCTATAGACACATGAAAATAAAATTTAAAAAAATATAAACCAATAAGCGCTGCGTGTTTATAGATAGGTCTTCAAAAATTGGTAAATACAGTATGTCTGTCGTGTAATACCTATATCAAATAATATTATGACGTACTTGAAACAGATTATTCTATGTAAAATATTGCTATTTCTTTTTCTAATATAGATTATTGATAATTCATTGTAAGTAGATTAAATATTTTTTTTGTATTCTTTCAGAAAAACAACACATACCTGTTGGCATGGCTGATCTCAGTAATACTAGTGCTAATACCGGAGTGTGCTCTAGTCTTCTATATGTCCATAAGTCATTGGGTAATTTTTTTTTTGTATTATAATAATAAAGACTAATTTCATATTTATATGTTTTGTGATATCTATCAAGATTTATATCGGAATTGGAAATAGAAACACTGTTTTAATATATGTAGTTGCCAAATTTATCAGACAGTAAACAGAATGTAGCAAGTATCCCAGTGATGTGCTTCACGCTGTATTGCGCATTTAGCGGGGTAGGCAGAAGGAACTTAGCGTTAACATTTCGTTCCTCACGTCCCTACTACTGAGCGGTGTGCGCGCAGGGGCTGCAGGGCGTGTACGGCGGCGCCGAGCTGGCGTGCTACGTGGCGCGCCTGCCCGCCGTCGTGTGCGGCGTCGTGCTCGTGCAGTCCGCCTACGCGCTGCGCGAGGCCAGGTACCATGTACCTAATTACATTTGCTTCTTTTGTTTATCTTTTATAGGATTTCATTTGTGTAGCAGTTTTTATTTACTTCACTTGCTCTTAAAACTTCTAATTTTAAAGCAGACTAATAAAGAATGCTAATATTGTATAGGTATATTCCATAACCCACCAATGTTTTGCATTATAGAACCCAACGCCGTGCGTTGTCTCTCCAGAAAATTTTTTTTTGCCATTGGTCTAAGTAAATATGGCTTAATAACATTTCTATTCAAACAGTATAATTAATTCCTGAATTATTAAACTTTACTATACTTTATTCACAAAAAAAAGGCTATTTTATAGGTCACGATTGATGTAATTACTTTTTTACATACATTTAGGTTAATCAAAAACAAATTTGTTATATTGTAATATCTAAATGCACAATTATTACATCACCAGAAAAACAGAATACGTAAATGGTATTCCAGTGAGTGGTAGCGAGTTCGATGCCAGCCACTTTGTGCCGGACACACCGGCTGCGTTCTCTAATGACGGATTCTTACCTGATAATGGTAAACTTTTTATAATTTTATAATAATTAGAAATTACATGGAAACTTTTTGTAAAAGTCCCTATAACAATATACAATTCAAAACAAAAAAGCTAAAGGAGGCAGACTATAATTAAATAGAATAAAGTATTCAAAATGTATTTAAATTTTCTATGGAAAAACCACAATTATGGCAGAATTACAGATTACACTTTGTTACAAAAATAAACAAAAATTTATTTAAGTATTTATAACTTTAATAATTAAAATAAAATATGTATACTTTGTAAAAGACTTTTAAAAAATTGAATGTAACGGAATTCAAACACGCGCTTCTTTAAAGTATTTTACTTTCCTAAATATGGAATAACTTTAAAGATTAAAACTTCAATTTCCAGGCAAATCCGGTTCAATGCCGGACCTACGACGCCATCTAGCATCACGACAATCAATGAACATGGGTTACCCCATAATAATACAACCGCCGCCATACTGGCAACACATGGACCGACAATACGCAGCCAGTTTACGCGGCTATCCAAAAATACAACAAAACTTTGGAACGTGGACCCCAAGGTCAATACAAGAAAATCCTTACAAAAGAAGACATTCAGTTGTGGGAGCTTTCAATGTGGAAGACTATAAACAATACGATTACGACAGAATGGACTGTAAAAGTGAAATAGCATATCCCTACACCCCTAGATATATATACGATCCTAGAATGTTGCCAGATTACGATCCGAGGTTTTATCAAGATTATAAAAGGGAAGAATTTATGAGACACGATTTTTATAATGGACCCGATAGAGTTTATTATGGCATGAGGAATAGTCATAATTCTGTTGGCAACGAATCTGATGATTTAACTAAGTATAAGGATGTTGCTCTTTGAAAGTTATATATTTTGTGAAAAACAATACAAATTTACATTGTAGTTGTAAATATATGTAACCGACTTCAATAAAAGGAGGAGGTTCTTAATTCGACTGTATTTTTTTTTATACTTGTTACCTCACAAATTTTGAGTGGGTGAAATGATTTTGATGATTCTTTTTTTGAATGGTATATATAATACTTAACATATTTTACTCCTTACATAGGAGGTAAACTCAGATAAACTGCCGAAGCCAAAACTTCTATTTTTAATAGTATTTCAGTGATCCGAAATATGTAGAAAAGAGCGTTGATTATCCGAACTTACTTCTAAAAAATCTTTATTCGGATAATCGAACTGTACTAATTTATATTTGGACAAATAATTATTATATCTTTAATGACAACTGATTAATTGGGTAATCAAGGCCGCAACCGGGCCGCTTTGAAGATAGTTTTTGGTGGCTGCGCAGATTTTTTTTAAGGGATCTTCGTTTTGATTATTATCTTTCCACGTGACCAATGGACAAAAGTTACGAAAACCTAGCTTCAAGGCGGCCAAGACCCTATCCCTACCCTATCGTACTGTATATACTATTGTTAGAGGCGCAAAAACAAGACTCCTCTATAAATAAATTGTATCAATTATCAACCAAGACTACATATCTTAGATTTTTTTTTACTAATTTTTGTATTTTCCAGTAAGTGTGTAGAATTCAAATATAATTGAATAATATTGGAGTTATATAATATTTAAATCTCGATTAGACTACTTTATAAAAATATTAGTAATCATTTCAATTAAATTGGTAGAACATTTATAATTTATAAATTATTACATAAATTTGTTTTTCTGGTATATTGAAAGTCATTCTTTATATTTTAAAACACAATGTATTCATTATTGAAGAATTAAAGTTAAAATGCAATACCAATAAATTTAAATAAAAGAATGCATGTAAAATAATAAAAACTAAGATTATTATCAAAAGTTATTTATATGATAATTTTTTATAACAATAATAATTAGAAATAAAATTTGATGTAAAAAATGTATTTTTCTACTTAATTATTAAGAACTGTTATTGTATTAAGTATAAATTAATTTAGTGTTACCTAACAACCAAAGGATTATATTTCTCTAAACTATAAACAAAAATGTTTCCAGTCACTATTGTTTTTAAGTAATTATTAAGTAAATTTATCAAATATTATACACTGGTTTTATTTTACCATATTTTTTTTGTTTGTGATAAATAAATACGGTACGGACGGATTAAAAGAGGCGCGGATTCAAATCCCGCTTCGTTAAAATTTTTATGTTTTCTAAAAAGTATTTTAAGTTGATGGTACACAATTTTTTAAAATACGCCGCGCTTTGTCTCGACACCACTATTTTCGAAATATGTACTATATTGAAATTATACAATATGTATACAAACAAGCAACTAGTAACTAGGTGTGGGATACGAACTCGCACCTATTCGATAGGTACTAGGCAGTAAATTATTTTCGATACCGGTATCTTGATGACACACGAAATATATTATTCTGATCCCACAGCCCAGCGCGTACTCTTTGCCTTTAAGTTCCGAAAGTGGAGAATGGAGTCTGGTTGGTTCTCTGTATTATCCGAAACGGTACGAGAAAATATATAATAAAGATATCTTTAATAGATGTCGAGAAATAAAATAATGTAACTATTTCGGATAAGCAATACAACCATAGTAACAACAATTCATTAGAATACTGTTTTTCCAAGCTTATTCGGCTAGACCTTTTGTACATATTATATCCTAAGATAATCGATGACATTCTTAAGTTTATAAAGCAATAAGTAATTACAACTACTTAAGAAGTAAAATTAACATACTAACGAAAAATCAACTTTTTTGTATACTTACAAATATATTTATTTTATTTTTCTATATGGCACCACTACTATTTATTTTTTTTTTTGTGTCTTGGATACCAATATTACACATTTTCATTAAATAATTATTTGTTGATGTTAAAGCTTACAGTACATTTTCTACAGCTACGGTCTATTAAAAATGTCTTAAACATACAAATACATATTAGTTTACAATTTATAAGTTGTACATAGCAAAGTGCCGAAGTACGATCTTAGGAATAAAATTTTGTAACACGCTTGGTTTACTTTAGGATATTTCGGTGGTCCATTATTATTATTATTTTTGACGTGACAACGTCCTTTTAATCGATGAATGCTGGCTACATGCACGAAAAATCATGCCTCATTGTCACGTTCACAGGAAAGAGCGCAGAACAAGCGAAAAAAAGAAAAAAATCTATTCACTCATTCTCATAATAATAATAATTCATTGAGAATAATTTAACTCAATTTATAAAACATGTAATTTTTCATCTAAAACCCGTCCCGACGTAAAAAATCGTCCATAAAATGATTTTACAGTCAACCATCTAATTTATAATTTTACAGCAAAAGCACGTTTTCGTGTTTTTACACATTTTGTCATTAGATAACAGTATGTATATACTTATATAATAATAATAATAATAAAATCTATATAAGGACAAATTATAATCTACAAGATACGATACAATATATTTTATAATATTTACAATATTAATCATTTTTTATAATAATGAAGGAAGGCGCTTTACTTAGTTGCCAGTACAAAAAAAATTAAATCACATGTTTAATTCAATGTGTTACTTATTTACATATTAAGTTTATTTAAAAAAATGCAAATGTTTTGCAAAACAGTAATTTATTATTAAATATGTATATTTTTAATAATTTACAAAAGTTCACGTTTAACATTTGACGTTAATATGAAACAAACAAATTTGAGCTTTAGTTGTGTGTGATAAGATCGAGTTTATAATCTTAGATGCTAACTGATTCCGTTCGGCATTCTCAAAACTTGTCAGTGAGAAATTTAGAACTGAAGTCGTCGACATTTGTTAAAAGTTTGGAACTTTTTTGAACATTCAAACAAACTATTTTCGTGGCAATTTCAGTCGCTACAAGTTAATTACCATGTTATAAATTTGAAAAGTAATGTAAAAATCTATTTTTTAAAAGTTTTTTGTGATGTTTGAAACTGTATAACTGTTTATTGTTTTGTGTAGGTGGCTACCTATGTGGATTGGTTTGTCCCATTGTGAAAGTGTATTTTCGCATAAAATTTAGATCCCATTGTTTAAAACTTTCCGGGTAACTGTTGAGAAAATGCCGAGCGAGTAACTTGCGCAAGATATTTGATTTGAATTGACCTGTTTTAGTGCAATGTGTCGAAACAGTGATATATGATTTTTCTTCTGTACAATAGATGTAAGTATCATATATTTTTATTTTCTTATAAATTATTTAAAGACATTTCTATTTATAACTTTATTATAAATAAATAGTTTTTGTGTGTGTGTCTTGATAAAATGCGTTTTCATTGTTATCTTGAAAGATGAGATAATGGGCCTGTTGTACTGTTTATCAATTTGTTAGGTGGTTCTAAAAACATGCTTAAACTGGATGCAATATGTTTAAATTTAATAAAAAAACTTTAATAATTTTATATTTTAATTATCAAATTATTATTTAATTATAGAGAAAAGGCTTTCAGATGAGTTGTAAAATAATATAACACATTTATATTTATTGCTTATTTTATTTCTAAGATAATAATCATAGTTTTTTTTAAATAATAATTATCGATTTTCTTTATTATAACAATGTAAAAAGGTCTTTGGTACATGCTAGAAAATAGTTTGGTTAATATTTAGTATTGGGCCTATTCTGCTGCTGTAAAAATGAGGATGTTGGTGTTTCATCATCCTGACAAGATCTTTTCCTTGACTCAAGAAGAAGAGAATTGTTTTATCTTAATAGAAAGCAAAAAATAATATAAACTTAAGTAAAGAAACATTATAGTTTTAAAGTGAATAGTACTTTGAATGAATTGATACTTTATGTAATTTATTACACACAGCACAGCAACACAGCATTAAATTTTGTAACACAACATGTTATGTCTAGAAAATTAGTGTGTGGGGAATGTAGTGTCTTAAGTATGGTCTAACTGAATAAGGTCCCTCTGCTTACTCTGCTAACTTCATTTAGCTTAATTCTGTATTCTGCATGAATAATATTTTGTTAAAATATGTGTACTATATTAATATTGTTTCATGGTTATTTATTTTTGTTATTAATTTTTCAGTTGGTGTTTGCAAAAATGAATGCTCAGGAAAATGTCGGAATCATTTCTTCAGGTACAACTTTTGAATATATATTAAAACAATGGTATACATGAAGGTAGACACTAGTAGGATTAGGTCCATATTTATGAATCAAGCTCATTCTCAGATGGTGAGAGCGACTTATAGATATGAGACTTGATGTTAAGTCTAGATATTCCGCATACAAGGCCACACTAGCTTTATAATCTGACCCCGTGCAATGCATGGCAACAGCCTTAAAGTATATTAATTTCATAATATTTTAGGTACATTATTAAAGCGTATTATTGTTATAATAATACATAAATATATTTAAGGTTATTCTTAAATAAATAAATCAATTTCTGTAATAAAATAAACTAAAAAAATCTTAAATTAATAATAATATAGATATTTGTATTTTCTGTGCTCTTTTCATCTCACACACACATCACTTCTTTTAAGTGAAATTTAATGCCACATTTTCTTTCCTGAGTAAGGAAAGGAAATAATTAATTTGTTTTAGTATTAATTTTTTACCTGTACCTATACTACTGTGTACCTATAAAATACTCTTTCACAGCATGTGAAAGTTAATATTAACCACTATTAGCTAATTCAAGATATATGCTATGATAGCTTTACAATATCAAAATATTTGTACTCAATGAACAACATTATTTTTTTATTTTAGTTTTTTAAGATATAGTCATTGAGTTGCCAGATGAAAGTCTCAGAGATTATTCTACACTAATACTAGTGGTTTTTAAAGTTAGTTCTAGATAAATACCACCAGTATTTTTTTTTGCTACAGCACTTGAAAGTTGTTGATAAAATTTAAAAAGCCCATAGTTTCGAAATACTACATGATAAAAAGGCTTAGTATTAAGCTATATTGAGAAAAAAAAATCATGTGAGCACACTCAACAATTAATACCGTATTTCCGGATTTTCTCCAAGAATCTGTTTTTTTCCAAAAAATCGTGAATTCTCAAATAACTGCCCAAACACTGAAAATTGACTATCATGCATAGGAGTGAGTTGTTGACACACTGAGGTCCTTTACCCATAGACAACCATTGATCTGTCAATCACATTACATCCTGTATATATGAGGTTCACTGCTTTTAACCCAAATTTGAGACATTGCATATTTTTTTATATGAAACCAATCCTTTACTTTATTTTATAAGAACAGGAAAATCTAAATAATACATTTGCACATTAAAATTTCTGACCAAAAGTTTGTAACAATACAGATGTAAGAAAATCAATAGTTTTGTAACTAAACAATAGAATTCTTTAAATACTTCATTTATCTAAGTTACAATGCTCTTTTAAAATGGTTCTGTCATTGACATCATCAAGTTGGAACTCTAAGTATTGTGGTCTTTATGTCTATCGCCTTAAGACATAAGAATTTGTAACTTTCCTTAAATAATTGCTCATAAATATGTATTATGATAGTAAAATGGAAAAAATAAATAATTTTAAAAATAATTATGTTTGCAAGGATTACCTTATAGAGAAAGAAAACATGACGTTTTATTTTCATCTATTAAAATAGATATTTTATAAATAAAAAATTTAAAAAAATTGTTTCGTAATAAACGTATAATTAATTACACACTACATATGTACATATTTTATATCAGTGTTCTGCTTGCCATTTTACGTCCTTAGACTAAGATCATATATATTATATGTTAACTTGACTCTTCCCTACTAGAGAAAGATAGCCACATTACAATCCAAACCATTATAAAATCTTACATAAAAACAACCATTTCTATATTATTTTATCAATGTTCTACAGGTGGCAATTTTAACAAAATAATAATATAAATTTCTATTAGCTGAAGTAAATCGTTATAAAACTTTTTTAGAAAACGTATAAAAAATTGAATGTAGCAGGATCTGACGTTGCGCCTCTCGAAAGCCGAAGAGGCGCGGGTTGAAAGTCCACTGCGTTAAAATTTTATGTTTTTTGTTCTCAAGAATTAACTTATAAATTTTCAAAACCATTGTTTTGAAAATTTAGTTACTTAGTTAAGTTAATTCCTTCTCTACCATAATAAGAAAATAGAATTTACTTTTGACCAAAATATTAGCTCTCCTAACTATAAAAAAACTTTACTGTCATACTAATCGCATTTGTATTCTATACAGTGAATATTTTTAGAGTCAACGTACGTAGTTTCCGTAGTGTAGCGGTTATCACGTGTGCTTCACACGCACAAGGTCCCCGGTTCGATCCCGGGCGGAAACAGGTTTTTTTTATTTTGACTTTTTTTTCAAAATATAGTGAAGTATATTATAATGATTTTATTGCTTATTTATCATAATTATTTCCGGCTTTTAATGATGAAGAAAATTCGTGACATTAATTTTTTAAACGCAATATTAAAGATATATTTTAGACATTTTATCAAAAACAAGTAAACTCAAATTATACAAACGCGTAAGTTACTTAATTGTAGCATTTTCCACTAAATCTAAAGTAGGCAAAGGGAATCTAATGTTAAGACACTCGGTTCCCTAAATTCCGCTGAATTCTGGAGGCATTCCTTGTGTGAAATGGCGGAACTCTACACCGCACTTTGCCTGGACACCAGAGCGAAGTAATCAAAATATAATTCCACTTTTAATTTACTTACTATTAATGTACTAAAAAAAAATATTCTTCATACACATTATTCATCTTCTAAAAACTTATTATAATTTAATCTTACTAGTGAAAGAAGAAGTACAAGTATAGGACCGACAACCGCATCCTGTTTAACCCTGAACCGTCCATCGGTTTCGATACAGATTTTACTTCATTCAAAATAACTTCGCCAAGACCATTATGAGTACGTCAAGATTTGTACGAGAAATGACATGCCGTAGTTACGCTTAATTATCTATTTTAAATACCATGAAAAAAATATATTTTTGAAGGTTCTTGTTGTTTCTTTTTCAATAGAGGAAATATTTCATATTTACGACGAAAAGTAAATGTATTATAATAGCATTTATTTTTAAATATCAAAATCAAATCAGCCTCACGCTGTATCCCGCATATAGCAAGGTAGGCAGAGGGAAGGTAGCCTAATGTTAGGACACTCTGTTCTCCATTTCCCGCTGAATTCTGGAGGCATTGGGTGTTAAGTCAACGGTGGAAGGTGGAACATTAATATTTCATTTCATCGAGAGGGAATCGAACCCACAACCTATCGCCCTTACACTTTGTTTTCCTGCGCCACAACTGGCCTCAACATCATGTTGCTTATATATTTAATAATTATTAGCCATTTTCTTATAGCGAAATGGACAAAACCCTTTCCGAAAACCCTCCAATCTACTAAGCTGTCTATCGTCCGTTGAAAGCCACCCTCGTACGTCGAACATTTATTGCCCTGAATGTTTCATGAGGTGGCACAGTGTCTGTGCCCCATTAAAGTAACCATCCTGACCGTAACTCCGGGGTGACTGAGACTGTTGAATAGTTAGTTAAACTTCCATCGCCCTCGGTGGATCGATACGACGCATGCGCAAATACACCAGCCCGTACAAAGGCCAGGACTGCCCGAGCAGCCTCTGTCAAAAATTATTATGTATTTCGCGATATTCACACGCGACCCATCTAAATTATCGTTTAAAAAACATAATAACAAATGTTTCATTCATTAATGTTTATGTTCAGAATATAAGTCAATAATTTTATCAGTTATATCAATACTTTTTATTATGTGTGCGAGTTTATGAACGAAATGCGTGTTTTTTTTTGTGGCTGGAACATAATTAAATTAGTGGTTTTGCTTTCAAAAATGTAGTGCGGTTGCAGCTGGGTATGTATGCCGTACTTGTAGAGTTGGCTTGCGTTTACTTGTTGCGCCTATATGGCTGATTACGTAATGTGACATTTAAAAATGTATTACTTTACTATTATTATATTTATATTACACACACACTTAGCGCTAATTTGTAATATTTTTAGTTTCATATTAATATAACATACATTTATTATTTAATAATAAATCAATTTGTTTTTATTTACATAGTTCCAATTAAAGCTTATTTGTTTATTAAATTAATTATGATTAATTATTATATCAAACTATTAAAATTATTATATACAAGTAGGTTTAATGATATGCCGCAAATTAATAGCATATCCATTACCGATAAGACACAATAACTCATCTCCGCCATTAATTGTGTGCTTTACTTGGTCTACAGCGTTTACTAACTTTAACAAACAACTTTGCTTAAACACACCCTTATTTAGCTTGACGTTTATTTATAGACAAGTTCTACTCCCCTTTTGCTTTGTACATATATTTTAAGATCTCGGAATATTATTATGGAGTATATAATAACTTATTATACTTATTATTAATGAGTATATCCTGCATACAGCAAGGTAAATAGAGGGAACCTAAACTTAAAGCACTCCATAAATCATGCATCCCCATTTTTTGAGATATTGCGTGGTGTGTGGCGAAATTCAACGCCGCGCTTTGTCTTATTTCTAGAATGGTGAAGTGATAATAATTAATTTCCCCGTATGATATTCGAACCCACAACAGTAGCTGTTGTGGCGCTATCTCTGAAAGGGCCCCACTTTCAAGTTAGTAAGCACGCATACCGTTTTAACTACATATTAGGCCAATAATCCTTAAATATTCAGCTTTGCTAAAATTATGTAGGTCTGAGAGCCCTGGGATCTCTGATTTTAAATATCAACTTCACTATATATTTGTATTATGATATATATTTTTGAAAATAAAAAATAGATTGATAATAACATTCATATTAAATAAATTTCGTTATAAACGAATAATACCTAAATAGCTTTATTTTTCTCATAGAAACCTATAGTTTATCGTTTATTCGATCCATGTGTAGTTCTTAACAATTTCCTTGTTAATGGATATCCATTAAAAATCGCTTAGACAACAAGAGTATGTAAATGTGTATATTAATTGACCTTGTATATTGACAATGTAGGTTAATAACAAAAAATATTAATTGAAATGAAGTTATAGAGAGAGGGCCAATAGTAGCCTGACTTTCGATATTTTATAATGCCTGAAAGTTTCTGTGCTGTGCTGTAGTACTTTAGTGCACCACCAAACATCGGTAAGATTTTGGATGGTGGTTACTTTGGCAGTTATTAGATAAGTAACAATCAAAAAACCAAATAAATACGAGTCGAGCTTTCCCACCGAGGGTTGCATACAAAAATTGGAGGCCTCGAGTTTTTTGTAAAATTCAAGCATAGCTTAGCCAGAGCCCTATCTGATACCTCACGTGAACCAGCGGCTCTAATACCTCCAAATTTTGCCCTCCTTTTAAGGTCTTTATTGTTTAGTATTTAACTACAAATGTAGCTTTTAGATTTTTTCCTAATCTAGTACTACCAGTAGATGTTAGCTGCCAAATTTCATAATTCTAGGCCAATCTGAAGCCAATACCCTTTTAATTTTAAATTTCCTTTATAGTATTGAAATATGTGTTTTTTTGCGATATAAACGGCCATATCTGTTTCTTAAGTGAATATAGAAATACAATGTTTTATTACAGGAAATCAAGGGATCGTAGATCTGAGTATATGGTTCGAATTTCAACTCGATATCCCCAAGTGTTCCTGAGATAAAGGCTTCTAAGATCACTTTGTTGTATGTCCGTCTATCTGTCATAGACGGACGGAGAACAAAGTGAGCTTATAGCTATAGGGTTCCTTTTTTCCTTAAAAGGTTTTCCGTAAAAATAGTACCTAACTTTCACCAAATTATAAAGCTAATTTTTTATATATTTACTTCGCAATAATATTTTAAAAAGAACTCACCCAACTGGTGTTGGTTATATGCGCCTAGTTTTTTTTGACTTTGTAAAATAAAAAAAGTTTGGCTCGGTTTGGCTCTAGGGATCGTTATTGATACACTTCAATTCTCGCTTTTCTTAATATTACCATTATCTTCATACCTTTGGTGGTAACATTTTTATAATTTAACAATTTACTTAACTGTAGGTTTTCGCTTGAAAATAAACAAATTAATTATGTTTTATAGCAAATGAAATCATATTACGCAATTTTTTCATCCAAGTAATTGACGTAGACAGTGTATAATAGAATTTCTACCTTTAAACAAGTTACTCAGCAGCACCTGGCACAGATCTATTATTAAATCAACACTCGTGACAACTGGTTAGCCTATTTCAGTCAACAAGGACTTATTTGGATATATTTTCTATATAGAACATTAAATGTAAATAGTATATATGTATAAACAGCTTTTTTATATACTATATATAATAAAGCTGTTTATACATATATAAAAATAAAGCTTTATTTATAGATTTAACTTATAATTATAGTGAGTTATTAAAAAGGCAATCGATCTGTCGCTTATATGCAATATTAAGTTTCTTCAGCGGCTTGCAACAGTTTTATTTAATAACACATTTGAAATTTGGAGTATTAGTATAATTAAAATACCTAATGTATTGGAACCCACGCCTCTTGGAGTTCCATCGCGTTTCAATAAAAAGTAGACGTTTTCTGCCTTTCCATTCTTCGTATTGTATATATTGTAGAGCTACCCTTAACACGGATGTCGTCAAGCTCGTTCCCCTGCCGTCGCCTCCGGAACCGACGGGAAGCAGTCGTCATGTCCGCACCGCAGTTAATTTCCTCTTTGCATGTGTATTGATTTATCATTGTAGTTTTTTATTCATAAGTTTAAATAATATGAAGCATATAGGGTAAAAGCATGTGTCAGCCTGATCGTTGTTATTTTATAAAATCTAAAAGTTTCTCTGTGCAAAAGTTTTAATAAGAAAAAAATAAATATAATTTATTAAAGAATGCAAAGAAAACGCATATTTGCTATTAATAAAAAAATTAATTTATTTATACTTAAACGAAAGATATATATTATTTAATGCACCTTACAACTGTCAAAATAAACACACAGTTTTATAACATAACGAAGGTCTGACTCGGGTTGGCTCCTAATCCATCAGCTTTATCCAATGTTAAAGAATGAAGCAATAAAGAAAGAAAGAAGCAATATAAATTAGTTAATAAATTAGCAATTTATGAAAATATAACATTTTGAAAACTTCAGTTTCATTAAGATTCGTTTTTTCATTAGTATAATTGCGGAACATTTTAAATTGACTTTGTTGTAACGGTATCGTTTACAACGATAACAAAGTGATAATATTCAAATCACATTCGGATTTATTCTAGGATCATATTAACGGATGGTAAAAAATATTAAGACATAAGCAAAATTATTTACTGTTTGTTTCAAAAATACCGATACGTGGTTAATAAAAATATTCGTATTCGTAATCTTTTCATTAAATTCCTTATAAAGGTTCATTTTTAATGGACGATAGCACGTATTCAGGGCACGGGAAATTTCCGTACACGCGTAAAGTAAGGACCGCATGTTGGAATCGTTTTTATACTAGATAATGCATAGATTTTCATTATAATCAGATTAGCATTAGATACACAAGATCACAAGGCATCTAATGCCTAACTCAAAAATAGTAGGTTTCGAAAATCATCAGACGTCGAAGCATCATACTACAATGGCGCAAGTTGACTGTTTTATCTTAGTGTTTTTATTTGAACATCTGGTAAAGTGTCATAAATATTTGTTTTTGCAATAAAAATAAATATATGTTTATTTTATTGCAAAATCAAATAAACAAATGAAAAACAAACAAACATACACAAATGAATTAGCAATATGTTCGCTGATAAGATCATGTTCACCTTATTTTTTATATTGTATTAAAAAATAAGTTGTTTTTGCTACATTCTCAGCAATTTTGCCAATTCTATTAATTGTTACTATATCTTGATGCTTTTCCTTCTTTATTAGTTTTTCCATTTGAAAAGTTTCCTCTTTGGGGTTTTTCAATGCTATTTTATTACCTTCAAGATTATTTGAGTTTGAATTTTCTTCATAATAAGCATGTTTATTTTTCTGTATTTCTAAGTGTGGAGTTGAGATGGAAAATCAAACAGATTTTCCATCAATCTGTGAACAAAATTGTATTCAAATAATATTATATATCACGTGCCAAATTCGGAATAAAAAAGAAAGACAAAAACTTTGTTTGGGTTAAAATATTTTTTTTTGTATCGATTAATGCCAAACACATAAACTTGCGAACTTTAGCGAATAGTGAGTTCGATTTCTTTAATTATCAAAACAATATTTAACATATTTTACCATAGTTTACCTCCATTACATTGATACTAGAGCGAAGGCAAATATTCTGATGATTGATTGAACTGTTTAGGGTCTGAATATACCAGCACAAAGTGATTTTGAAGCAGGTGCTGCATTTTCCCTCAAAAAAAACCAGGTTCTAATCGTAAATACGTACCATTGAGCAAAAAAGATCAGTTACCGTCTCTTAAGAGACAGAATCGAATACTGGAAAATTGATTCGGAATATTAACAAATCGATTTAGGATTTTTGAAAACGCTAATAATACACCGAAAAAAAAAACATGTTGTACATTCCATTATAGTTAAAGAAGAGTAGTCCCAATTAGTTACGAACCTGGACTTGTAGATTATACAGACATTGCTACTCGAATGATAAGTAGCGGCTTGTGGTGACAAAGTCGTCGATAAATTTTGGATTTACAGAACATGGAAGAAGTTCACGATGAAATTGACCCACACGCCTCGCAGGAGACAATATTTATTTATTGATATTTCAAACCATTGCCTTAATTATATGTATATTTGTCGCAAACATACTTTTTTGTTTATTTACCTACTACGAGTGTGAACAAGTTATTATACAAAGAAATACGTATCTAGAAACTAAGAGTCATGTAAATATTTCTCTCTGCCAGCAAATATATTTTTTTTTTAGCTACACGCTGGTATCCCGCATATAACAGAGTAGAGGCTAGTCAGTATCATAACACTCCGTCTCCCACTATCCCTCAAATTCTTGAGGCATTGCATGTTAGAGGCGGAACTTAAAACCGCGAGGAAATGAAAATATAAAATAGCCCATTTTCCGCCGAATCGAACCCAGAACGTCATGTTTACAGTTAAACTTTGTGACGCTGCGCCACGACAGTCTAGAATAATTTATAAATACGACTTCCTACTTAAATCTTTGCTGATGTATCATCTACGCATAAAATGACATAAGAAGGTTTATATTGCAAAATCATCACTACTAAGCGAAAATAACAAAGATAATTTAATAAATAATTGTGATATACATCACTACACCTAATAATACAAAGTAAACGTACATTATTTTTATCGAACTACATGTGTTATTATTGCATTATAAAAATGGTCATGATACGATATCATTTAAATTAAATTTAGATAATAATAAAGAAATTCCATGCATAACAATTGTATTTATATAATTAACTAATATAAAAGTAATTTTTAAGAATTCCGTAAAATTATAATTTCTCTTCTGTTCCTGTCATTATTTTTAAAATATAGATAGCGTTTTTCTTAAATTTTGTTTTCAATTAATATATTACAAAGATTGTAAACAAAAGTTTTTTTTTTAATTCCGTTATATATTTAATCTTAACTATAAGTTTAGTCTTTAAGCGAATTTTGAATAGTTAATCTATATACGAGTCGGTAAACTGCAATTGAAACGTTATATGACGGATCGTTTTGCAACATACAAGATATCCCATACGTTCCCATAAGAAAACTGGAATTATCGCGTGAACGATCTAACTGAAACTGCGGCATTGTTGCTTTATCGCAACAAGTAAAACTAGATAATATATTAAAAAAATTTTTTTTTTACGTTACATTTCACACGCTTTGTTTTTTTGTATTTTCACGCTTTATCCCGCATCGATTTTTACTTTTGACACTAGTTAACATATTTACCTAGTCCGCACTTCGGATACATTGAGCGACCTATTTGCTTACGACCTATTTACACCTATGGTATATGCCTTTTAGTGCGATTCTTGAAATAAATTATATCTTGGATATGTATGTAATGTGTTTTTTTGCACTTAGAAAAGATCATTGACAGCTAAATTGAATTTACGGCTATTGCTAGAATTTTTATTTTTGGTTCTATAATTGAAGGAGAAAATTGATTCTATCATGACGCAGTTCAGAATTGATCGGATACACACATGATGAGTACGGGACATTTTAAAAATGTTAAAATTTTAATAGTATTTCACATTCTTGCTTTGATTTAAGAAAACCCTGTGTTGAGATCAATACGCAGTGTCAAAACATTAGGTGGACCATGTATATCTCAAGAAAAACTTAGATATGCGAAACGTATAAAATCAAAATTAAATTGTAAAACTTATCCAATATTGTCCTGTAATGGTAGAAGGGGTCGGCAGGTGGTCTCTGAGTTCTCTTAATTTCAAAATAATTTAGGTTATCAAGATAGATATGAAGGTAATGTTAATAAAATGCATAAACGACTTCCATCTCATTATTTTCGAATGACAAGTACAAGTAACTATACGTAGTATAGGTTTTTAAATAATTAATACGAAAATTTGATTAAAGCATCTTAATTTAAAACATTTTTAAATGTTTTACATCTAAAAGTCAGAACCGAAACAGTTCTCGTTTAATATTATTATAAATAATAACGACAGCCGCAGAATCGCTCCCAAGTGTCCAATCTGAAAGAGCTCTCTCCTCTTATCTCTCTTGTTCGGATGTTATCTTTGACGAGGGTTCAAATGGGCTGGTTTTTTTGTTTAACTGCAGCCTTGATACCCGCAAAGTATGTAGGTCACCGGTGTAGCCTTATTCACGATGTTACATATTGTTACGTAGACTTTTAATATGTTGCGAATGCGGTAACTATGTAATTTTATTAAAATCAGAAATAAAAATGATAAAAAGATTTATTTATTTATGTATATATTCTACTGCTTCTTTACAATCCAGTTAACGTATCTGTTGACATTAGCACTTATAAATAATATCTATTGATATAAGAAGTTTAAGCATTCCTGTAATCTATGATATTACAACCACGAGCGAGACTGCTTGAAAAAACTATGTACTATATATAATAAAACGTATTAAATCAATCTTATTTTGTAAAATTATAAAAAACACTCGCTTGTCACCTTAGTTGGCTCTGAATCAAATTTATAAAAATAATGTAAAGATAAAAATTTATATTTTCGTATTGTAGGTTTTAATTCTATATATAATAATTATATTTAATTCTAAATAGTAAGGTAATAAAGAGTACGGACTAAGTGTCTGTATTGGTATTTAACTAATAAAAAAAATAAAAAAACAATCTTATTTTACCCTACCCCTATAAAGTAAACCTATGATTGCAATGTTCCTCATACACTAGTACTTTAAAAAAAATATGACATGATTTTTCAACAAAATATATATGTACGAGTATATACGACGAGTGCGACAGTGGAAATGCAGCACAAGCCAATTATTCATATTCTGTTTGTATAAATTAAAAACTCGAGTTGAAGTAGTTATGTATGATGATTGTTGTTTGATAGTATGGTTAGTCAGTGCTGTAAGCATTGTTTCTTATTCAGTGTTTTTAAGGGTAGAAATGTCATTTCAATTCCACAATTGAGATCATTTGATTTTTAATACGGGATAACAATAAGACTGCTAAAATTATATAAATTAAATTAAATTTTAATTATATATATATATTTAAATTAAATTGTTATAATAATTTTTATAGTTACTTTGATATTTAAATATAATATCGAGATTCTGTTCACTCTTCTCAGCAAATTTTTGAATATATGTAAAAATGTAGTTACAGAAATGCCAACAATATAAATAAGTTGCAACGAGCGTAGAACACTTTCTACATAGCTTGTTAAGAACGTATCGGTTTTGTGCGCAGATTCAAAAATGTCTGTTAAGTTTTTATTGAATAAAGAAAATTAAGAATTGAGATTTTATGCGATTTGATATTTTAAACTCGTATTCAAACGAACTTGCTAACTTCCAATTCTATTATGCTTCCCCAGGTTAAATGGATTATGAGGATTAGGCTAGGATCGATTACGAGGTCAGGATTGACGCAGTACATTTGGTTAATACATCATATTTAATTATATAATTAAAACAATACACATACATACATTTTGACGTCTCCTCGCTGTGCGTTCTCTACCGCATTCATCATGGGGAGTGTTCTGAAGAACTGTTTGACCTGTTACCTGCCGCCGAATTTTCTAACCGCACAGTACGTCACAAGTTAAAATATCATCCACACCACCTGGATACGTGGCAATCTACTACTGTGCGGTTTCGTAGGAACTTCCTTCCACGCGCCACGGAACTGTGGAATGGCCTATCCGCGGCAGTGTTTCCAGGTCGATATGACATGGGTACCATCAAAAAGCGCGTCTATCTCCACCTTAAAGGCCGACAACGCACCTGTAGCTCCTCTGGTGTTGCACGGGGCCGTGGGCGGCGGTAATCACTTACCATCAGGTGACCCGAACGCTCGTTTGCCTTGTCCTTTTCCTTAAAAAAAAATAAATTTTTTTTCTCCAATAACCAATAACTGCAACTTAAAGTTAAAAGTTAAATTTTTAAATATTTTTTAAAAAATGTTACTTATTTTGGTTTAAAATAATATTTTGAAACAAAACCAAAAATACCATCCAATATTCTTATATCTATGAAAAAAATATAAAAATACTTCAAAAATCTGTTGATAAAATAAAACAAAAAACATGAAATTCGAACGGCTTATAAATATGGGAGACATTTAAAACTCAACTTTTTAATATGATAAATATTAATTAAAAGAAGTCAGTATAGCCCACGTTTCATAAACCTAACGTAAATATAAGTTGATCTGCAATGCGCTTATTAAAGCAGGTCAGCTCGTTATTAAGCGAAGTACAGAACAGAAGGCTATCAAATAGAATGTAATGAAAATCTTTAATTGTAAGAGAGTTTCCAATTATATACGAATTAATGTATTACAATAATTTACGCTCCTGTCTTTGTTTTATGGCTGAAACAATACCCCGCAGCAAGTATTTTGTTTAAATCATGATTTTAAACAAACTTTTTTCATTACTCGTATTCTTACGATTTTTTTACTATTATATATAAAAATAATATGAAAGTACTTAAACAATTGTATTAAGTTATACTTATATAATATATGTATATAGGTACATATTTTGACCTTAGCTAGCCTACTTAACTCATAATCATTTGCCTGAAACGTTCAATATCCGTTTCCGCGGCTTTTCCGGACGATAGAGTCTGATAACTTCCAACTTTGTAGACTGTAGTCTGTAGGAAACAAATGGATTTATGAATTCATAAATATAGCTGATTCACAAATATAACTTTTATGGTTGTAACAACTAAATAAAGACTTTTAACTTACTTATCTGGTTTTTCATGCTTTTAAATGTGCACAGTTGTACATATACATATTATGTTGATATTTTATATAAAAATTTTGTATTTGCCATGTTCCGATAATATTTATAATTATACACAGCAGTATGATCATATAGCTGGTAGTATTTAAAAGAAATATACCAAATTATATCAAATAATAATAAATCAAAATCAGCTTCACGCATACTCCATGTTTACAGACGAAGGTGGCGGCAGTTCGGACTCGCGTTCCGACAGCAGCGAGGACGAAGTGACCGAGCACGTATCACAACCGCCAGCCATGGCCGCAGCCAGGGCCCAGGTACCGATACAAGTAAATTTCTTTTTTATACATATATATAGTTTTTAATTATTTATTATATACTATTTATGATTTGATTTAGCCTGAATGAATTTATACCTTGAATGAGCTGACGTAGGTATTTCTAATTTTAGTTTACATTTTATGCATTTAATATACAAGTTATATTAAAAGATTGAAGGAAAAACTAATAGATTTTTATATATATATTGATAGTAGAGGACAGTAGTAGAGGAGGAGAGATCCAACAATTTCACGGCAACAGAATATATACGCGTTATTATTTAAATAAATGTTAATAAACTTAATTTACCTTTGCTAGGTGCCGACGATAAGTGTAACGCCACACAGCCCTGGTGTTCTCGATGACAGTCTTCAACAGCTGAGACGACTGCACGCGGCCGTGCAGCGTATGCGGGCGGCGCCGTTGCCGTTAATGGTAATAACTCATATAATGTATTAATAGACATTGTTTATTTTATATGGAGACAAACAGTAGATTAAGTAAATAAACTAAAATTAAATTATAATCACATAAATTAGTCTTTATTTTTCAAATAAAGAAATATATAAAATTATGATAGACATTTTGTTTTAAAATTTTCCATTATTTTTTTTTGGCTTTACGCTGTACAGCAGGTATACATTGCAGGGTAAAAAGAGAAAACCTGGAAAACTAGTGTGAAGACACTACGTTCCCATTAAAACACCTTCGTTCCGTTTTCCTCTGTTCCTAAATAAATTCGTCCATAAAGTTTTTCGTCCTCTTAATGTTCTATGTGTGCTATAGTTTGTGTTTAGTCCCCTTTGTACATTCTTATGTAAATATATTAGACATAATTAAATAATATTTTGAACTAACCTACGTGTAGATTATACTAACACCTTATGTTTATGTAGTTTTATTGTATATAGTTTGTTTTGTAATTTTTTATAGGTGGTGTCTTATTTAATTACACCTTTTTTTCTACATTTTCTTCAGTCTTATAAGTGGTGCTTTCTTTGTTTTAAATTGATTAATCTTCATCGTATAATAAACTGTTCTCCATTGGCACGTCTTAAAACCATAAAATAAGAAACAAAAAAGAACACTTTCGTTCCGTTTTTTTTGCAAATTGGCAATGCGCGTTGAGTGGCGGAAGTCATAGACGCGCTTTGCTTTGAAACTAGGAACAAAAAATATTAAATTTCATTTCCTTGAGTTGGATTCGAACCCACAACTATTGGTTATCGCTTATGCCCAAGGGCCACAGCGGTGTCGGCGGCCTCAAAAATATAATTTTGTGATTTTATTCTACTATACTTTTCTGAATTACAGGCAACAGGCACAAGTCGACTAAGTACGTCTTGTCCGTCACTTTGCAAGGATGGTGTCGTCGAGCCCGAGTGCTCATCACCGACACATTTGGACTTTTATCCTCAGAGTAGAAAAGGCAGTGGTATGTTTAGTTTACTTATTATGAAGTATGTGTTTGTTATACCTCTTATTTAAGGTAATATAATAAACTGGTATTAGTATATTGGTAGGTTTGATTTTTTTCGAACTGAGCGCGGCGTTGAGTTCCGCTACTCAAATTGGAATGTCTGGAAAATGCCGATAGTGGGGATTGCAATAAAAAAAACCTACAACTAAACTTGAACTAAGAGTAATAATAATATTTTAGGTGAATCCCGCCAGTGGGGTATATGGGAGAGACGTGATGAAGGTGGAAGGAGGAGTTCTTGGGCAGCTTTGGAACCTTGTGCTCGGCTACATGATGCACAGAGACAAAGAAGGTATATAATATTTGTATATGGAATCTATTATTTTATAATAATAATTTTTATATTAATGCTATAGGTTTGACTGAGCGCACTAATCTCAGGTACTGGTACTGGTTCGATTGATTTCATATTTTTTTTGTATGTTATTTCTCACTCCGAGGGTAACTTGTGTTCTGCCATTACATGCATGGTCACGAAAATTGGAAGATGTGTGAAGAACAGGGTGTCTTAACACTAGGTTCCCTTTGCCAACACTGCTATATTGCGAGACTCTGCGTGAAGCAAAATCTGTTTTGAAATCTTTTCTAGTACCCTCAACGGGCATAGCGCGTCACTCTCATCCATGGAGTCGGAGAGCGAAGTACCACGACCAGTACGACATTCAACACATTCGTTGAATGACAATGATTTAGCGGTGAGTTTCATATTTTTTTTTTTTTTAAGTACTTTTATCTCATTATGGAAAGGAAATCATTTAGAAGATAATATATGATTGATGAATTTTTGAAAGTTTTTTTAATACAAACGGAGTTTCTTACTTAACACGGGGTTCCCAGGTTCTGTCTGCCTACCTTGCTATGTGCGGGATTCACCGTTAAACTCAAAATAATTCAGCCAGTTCGTGTGTGGACACGTTTTTTAGTATACCAAATTTATTTCGTTTGCACATTCAGAACGAAGCTTTTTAAATTTTAGCATACAAATATTTTTTTATTATACTAGACATAGCCAATAAAGAAATACTTATTTCTGTTTCTAAATAATTTCCTTTACTTATTCACTTTTGGTAAGGTTTTTATAACTAAACAACGAATGGAGTAATCTCTTACTTCCTCTCTTTCTATTTTTACAAAATCTGACTTATACCAAGTAAGAGAAACTTAAAGCTTAACCTAATTCAAATAATATTTTTTAATGAAAGATTTCTCTTCTTTTTCTAATTTACAAACAAAACAGAAAGAATTCGAGAAAGTAACAGCAGCTCTAAGAGCCGCAGCTGGAGATCCACCATCAACGCGCTTAACACCGCGGCTTCCATTACAAAAATCGGTATCAACGCCCAGTATAGTCGCTGCAGTACATCCACCACAACCTACACCTGCACCTAATGCGTGAGTTCATCTATATCTTTTAAGCCTTTTAAGTTTTCTAAGTTACAAGACCTTAAGCAATTCTAAATATATAATATAAAATATTAGCCTCAATACATTTTTGAAAGATTTGGAAGTTACCTAAATTTTGATGCAAGGTACTAAAGTTGGGAGAAGTAGGAGTGATATTTGGAAAGAGATTTATTTGGATTGTATCACTTGATTGATTGTTTCAATTTAAATACTTACAATTATAGAAAGACAATAAGAATATAATAGTATATTTGTAAAAAAGTAGTTATATGATATAATTTAATTAAATAATTGTAACATTTGTGGGCATAAATTAACTACATTCACAGAATACTCTATAATGGAATTGAGTCTGGAACTTATAGATAAAAATATAGATATTTAATAATATCTTTTGTTCTTTTAAGAGTTATAAAAAAAATTAAAGATATAATAATTACCAATACATATAATATTAAATAATTACTGAAGTAAGTATTAGTGTCATAATTTAATATCATTATATCAATTTTATTTTGTTAGTAACTTGAGAATAATGAAACTTGAAATATATTTTTTGTAACTAATATAAATATTTTTTAATAATAGAATTTTATTATTATGACGCATGGTTTTGTTGTTTGAGGAGAGTGCATGTCCTGAAGTCAATGTTATTGTTTTGCACTTTGCTTAGCCATTTAAAGGCACTTATTTAACAGTTATATACAAAAACTGGCCTTTATTTGTTATGTGCATATATGTTGTGTATGGTAGGATTACTTTTTACTTTTAGAATGAAAAATAATTAATTTTAAGAAATCATCACAGCACACTAAAATACGGTTTACAAATGATTAATCACCAAAGGGATTGGGTTCAGTTGGGTGTTGAGTTCCGCCACTCAGCATGCAAATTTTTTAGCTTCACGCTTTACCTTTGGTTGGTAACCAGTGAGGACGCTAGACGCTACGATCTCTATCTCTGTATAACTCTTGTCCACTTTCATTAGTCTGCACATGTGTAAATGGCGAGGGCTTCCCATGGCGAGGGGTCATGCTTTACGTGATCTTCTTCCAGTAACATAGATGCTGGGTTGAGTTTATAACTGCAACTGAGGACTTCCCATGCCTCCCTCACTCCTCACTCTTCCTTCATTAATCTTTTTTATGTTCTATCCGGACTCATTCTCGCGACGTGCCCTGTATCATCCTCGCTAATGTCTGCCATTCTGTGTATTTCTTAATTGTGGATTCGGTGGAAGTTGATTCCGCATATTACATAATCACATCTCCACAAAATTTGTTTCTTTCATTTTTCTTTTGTACCCACATTTCTCTACTGTATGACACATTCGGTACCAACATGATGCCGTCTCATCCATGTAGCAAAGGCACTGTTAATTCTGTTACCGGCACCAATACTTACGTTTTTCCACATTCATTTAATAATCAGGTGGTACGTGGGGAATAGAGGGTAATACTAGGTTCCTTCTACCTACTCTTCCATGTACAGCGTGAAGCTAAAAAAATTGCACTTAAATATTGTCTAAACATAAAATATTCGCATATGCCCATCTCGCTCGGTACCAGCGCGTCTGGTGGCGGTGCGAGCGAGACGGAGAGCGACGAGGACGCCACCACGGTACCACAACCGCGCGGAAACGCTGAACTGTTGGCGAGGAACATGCATCGTTTGTTTATGGAACAGTGAGTTTGATAGAGAAAAGTCGATAAATTTATAAAAACAATATAAAGAATGGGAAATGTGAGGGTAAAAATTTATATAGTGTTTGTATTATAACAAATACTCATCACTATTTATTTGATTTATTTAAGAGTGATTTGATTTAATGCTCTTTTTAACTTGTATGTGACAATATCCACTTTCTATATCTCTTTGAGATTAATTCTATAAGGTATACAACTCAGACGATTTGAAATTGTACTCGTATGAAAATAAATTAATAATTATTATTGTAATATTAGTATTTATTTATTATATAAGCAGCTATAAGAAATTTTAAATTGACTAAAAAGGTAAGGCTAAATACATATAATGGTGTCTCCACATCACAGTCCAAATTGTCTTAATTTCTTTTTTAATATTTTTTTTTATTTTAAACACGATTGCGCATAAGTTGCACAATGCTTTGCTTAATGTTTGTTAGATTTCACAATTAATTATTATCAATCTATTTTGCATGTAAAAAAAATAAAAATGTGCTTTCAAACATTGTGATAAAGCTCATTTTTGCTTGTATTAGGGTGGCGTACGATCCTCATGCTGAGAAACGACGGAAACGGGGAAGTCTGTTCTTTAGAAAGAAGAAAGTAAGTTTTTGTTTGTTTTAACTGTAAACGTGATGCTTGTGGATTCGATTCCAAATTGGGGGATTGATTACATATTAATTGTTTTCTTACGCTGCGTTAAATTATGTCACTTAACATGAAACCGAATGTTACTGACAGCGGGTGATATCTGACTACCCTGAAAAACTGGAAAGAAGAAACTTTATATTTCAATATTTCAAATCAGTTTTATTTTTATGGAAACGTTTTAATTAATGAGATTAATAAGAAACGGAGGGCCACGATATTCAGTTCCCTCTATGTATACTGCAAAGTATATTTGATTCGCCTTCCAGGACAAGTCTCGCAAGACGTCGCACTCGTGGCAGGCGGCCGCTGTGGGCGGCCAGTGCCACTGGTGCGCGCGCGACGTCGCCGACCAGCCCGCGCTCTACTGCGACAGTGAGTGCTGACGCGACACGTGTCAACCACACCATTATCTAGAGTTATATATAAAACAGCATATTCGCGTCTTAAGGCAATCGCAACAATGGATGTATCTGACACGTTTGGCTTAACTACCATATTATTCTTCTTAAGCAAACCCTGCAAAACGATAATCTGTCCGCATTTTACTGCGGCGTTGAGTTCTGTCACTCAATACGCAATGCCTCCAGAATTTGGCAGAAAGTGGGGAACGAAGTCTTAACACTAGGTTCGCTCTGCCTGCCCTGCTGGGATGCGGGATGCGGGATACAGCGTGAAGCAGATTTATTTTATTTATTCTACTGCGGAAGAACTGATGCAAGTGACGGTACTGACGTAACTGACATATCTGACGTGATTGGATACTTTAAACTGTAGAAAAAAATATAACTAAATTAAAAGATTTTTTAACTTTCTTAACTGATCAATATATAAATTTAAGGATCATTTTTTACTTTTCAGCATGTTTATTGACAGTACACCAAAATGTATGTAAAGATTACATAGTGGAGTGCAACAAACCTAAATCTTCTAAGGTAATAAATCCACTCAACTTATATTATTATAAAATGATATTTTAAAGGAAATATTGTTATTATCATTTTAAAGCTTTAAGTTCTCCTTACAGACGTCAGTAGGAAAATCTTTGAGTGCGAGTAGTGGGAAAAGTAGCAAACGAAGTTCTGTATCAGGACAATCGCAGAACGCTAATTGGTAAGTACTTTTAATAAATAAATATAACTAATAATATTTTTAATTAATACTAAAATATAAACAATTTTAAATAATGGTGAAAAATTGTAAAATGTTTAAGTATTATACCTGTATGGCATATGTTTTGCTGCTTTATTTTTTCATTGCAACGATCGTGATGGCTCGGGACGAAGGTGCCAATTGCTGTGATGCATTTAGAATTTATTTGCGTGATAATGTGTTACAGTTGTTATTATTATTATTGGATCGTTCTTCCAATATGTTATTTAAGGAGGGTCCCTAAATTTTGGTTCACGTTTACCATTTGATTATAAGAAGATACACAAGTATGAGACACTGTTTTTGTTTATTATTACCACTTTTATATCTTACACTCAACGTTCTTTCTTCAATGCTAATGTATATTTGCTTCGTGGTTGCTATTATATTTTTGTTATATTTGTTGGTTTTTAGCGTTCGTTTTGTTTTCTCTTTTTTTTTTCGTATTTTAGATTTAGCAATTTTTTTTTCCTTTTTTGATTGGTTTGGAGGAACTAATGTCTTCTTATAACAAAATTGGATTATTGGATGGATTGAGGTTCGGAAATTACTAATATAACATTTGCTTATGAATATTTTTATCATATAAACAAACATAATAATTGGTCTAAATTACTTGAACTTTAAATGTATGTGTCTTCAAAAAAAACATAAAAAAATTCCTGAGTAAAAATAAATATGTAATATTTAACATTCATTTATAACCATTCTCAGTACGTATTACTATTACGCAAATCTTTATATTTGTAAAGTAATAAAAAAGCCGCCTCAATCAATCCACGCGGGGCACACCACTCGGTACCGACAAACACGGGGTGACTGATATTCGTTATGTTAGCAAGAAGCAGTCGACCGGGTGCTACTCGCCGTGGCGCCGCGTCGCGACCAAGCTCGGCGTGCAGTAAGTGCGCATCGCCATCGCTGTATTGACGTATTTTCATCGTGGTTTCATTGGCTTCCATTTTCAATTGTCAATCCAAATGTCAAACTTGTAAAAGGAACGCCTGATTGGCAGCATATGTCAATTTCATGTGTTATCTGTTGTTTTTAGGATACAGATTGAATATTAATCAACACACATATAGATTAAAAAGTTTAAATAATTTTTGTATGTAATTTTTTTTTATTTAGTAAAAATAAATAATCAAACTGCGATAAGAATCCGTTAAAATGGCATTATCTCTTTCTAATTCTCCCATCGCACGTACCATCGTCTCGTTCTTTCTCTTCGTCATTTCGACTTGTTGTTTCTGATAGGTTGAGATTTATTCAATTTATTTATTGTTAGTTTTATTTTGTTAAAGGTTGGAATTTATTTTAGAAGTACTTTTAACCTAATCTTTTACCTAATTTTCCGATTTTATTTTATATGATAAAAAAAATATTTGTACGGTAAATTTATGTTGAAAGTGCTTATAAAAAAATCATACAACATAGCAGTACGTGGTCGTCATCACACATACAGACTTTAGCTGGTTCTCGACTCATTCACAACGCCTTACTTGTGTATCTTTCTGTCTATTTGGAGGTAGTTTGAAATTTCTCTTGACGATATTGTTGTTGTAGTCGTGATCGACTTATGATGATTTATTTACTTTTTTGTTTTGTTTCATTGATTTTAATTGACAGTATGTAATTTGGATATCATATCACAAAATAACACACAATTGCTGTTGAAATATTTTAGATTTGTAGCCTGTTGAAATTGTTTACATGTCCGCCAAAAAACAGTATTATCTGATAGATCTTACAATGCACATTAGTTAAGAGAAACGCGTAATGTCTAAATAAAATCTATATTGTTGGTGACGAAAATATAAAGTTAAAATTAATACTTATTAATTGTTATTTTGTTTCAAGTATTTTTCAGCATTTTGTTTATTATTTTTTGGATCTTCTGAATTGGTTAATTCTTTTTCTATATCAAAATTTGCATGTTTTTATTAAATAATAATGTGAGCGTCTCTATCAATGCTTCTTTTTATTATTTAGGCTTACGCTAATTTCAATATCTACAGCTTACTAAAGGTAAATTATATAAATCTGTGACAGTCTCAAGTATATCCTATTATATTCCTATTCCCGTATGAATGTGTTTTTGAACTTGGCCCTTGTATTGTAATTCCAAATAGTATATTATAATATTGCTAGAATTGAAATATATAAAACAATGTATTTTAATAGTAATTTTGATATATTTGATTATTTTATTCTCAGGAATTAAATGAATATTCGATTGTTATGATATTATTAATTTCAACATATATTTTTTTTAGCACGAGCCATATTTATAACGACGAGAAAGATGGATCTGATCACAAACATGATCAGAGCAAGTAAGTTTATAATAATGATTGTTCTTTTATTTATTGTATAGTTTTTGTTTTTATATAAATTATCTGTGTAACAAAAACATGTAGTATTTAAAAAAAATATATAACTCATCATTACTTACATAGCCATGCAGTTTGTCGTTACATTACACTTGATAAAAGAATGAACACTATATAATATAACAGTTTCTGTAAAATTCAAGATTCATTTCGATCATTTTTTGTTTCTAGTTATTATATGTACATTGTTTACACAATAATACATTTTATTTCAATTCTAGTGCATCAGATGACGCGGCCAGTAGCGAATGGCCGGAGGTATACATAACGCCAGACCAGCTTGGAGATGAAGCTGTTTTGCTAGGACTGGGGGCCTCTGAGCCTGACACTTGGGCTGCTGGAGCACCTAAGGGACTAGCTAAGTGAGTTTGATTTTAGTCGTGAAACTTAAATCGTGGCCATCCGGAAGTTAGGCTCGCTGAACTTTTGCAATTTGTTTACTAGGAAGAAAAAAATCGTAGCATTTACAGCAGTATCGTCGAACTCACTGTAATTATGATTATTTTGTCCATACATGTAAATAGTCTATTTCTTTTTTTTTTTTTATAAACAAACGGTGTTTTTGTAAGTTTAGTTTCATTAGTTCATTCTGTATGTTTTTTTATTTAATAATATGTAAAGAATTGTAGCTAAGAATAAAAAATAAATAACGCGTGTTATTTACATTAGCTTCAATTTTTTAATAAAACAATATTATCCGTATACTATAACAAAAAAAATACTATGGGAAAATATATATAAATATCATATTCGCCCGTATCTAACAAAATAATATTTAAAAATAATTTTCAGACAAATTGGCGATAGAGAGACGAAACGTCAAGAACATATCTATGAACTGATTTTGACAGAGAAACATCATTGTCTCACGATACGGTTGATGCAGAAGGTAACGTTGTAATATGATGAAACTATAAATGTAATTGGAACGTACACGTGTACTGAAACGCGCGGGCCCGCAGATGTTCGCGGAGGGCATGGCGCGGCGCGCGGGCGTGTCGGCGGCGCAGGTGGCGCGCATGTTCCCGCGCCTGGAGGAGCTGTGGGCGCTGCACGCGGCGCTGCTGGCGCGCCTGCGCGGCCGCCAGCGCGCCGCGCCGCGCGTCGCCTCCGTGGCCGACATACTGGCCGACGCCTTCGCGCCGCCCAGCCACCACCGCCTCAAGGCCGCCTACGGTGAGCAGCCGCGCCCGACAGCCGCGACCGACACTGCGCGCGGCCCCTTTCACACTATTCAAACGTTCCTCCTGTGATTCCAGGTGAATTCTGTGCTCGTCATCGCGACGCAGTAGAAGTGTTTAAGGACTGTTGCGCTCGCGAACCGAGACTCTCCAGGTTCATAAGAAAATGTCAACAGAACCCTCTGTTAAGGAAGAAGGTATTTTATTATGATCACTAAGAAAATTTGTATTATACAAATTCTTTACAGATTCTGTGAAATATATTTTTTTTAGAAAACTCTTGCGTCGTTTTCAGGAGAGACGTGGGTTCAAGTCCTAGTGGATTTAATTTTTTATACGTTTTCTAACAAATTAGTTTTGGTTCTTGAGTGTGGAACACTCATATAAAAACACACAACAAATATAAAAAGATTTTGCAAATGTTGTAAGATAATTGTATATTGTTCAGCGATTGTATGGGCTTAGTATTAGCTATATCTATTTCATTTTTTTTCTTAATAAGTAAATTTTAAATATGACATAAAAATAAATCTAAATAATAGATTTATATTATCGAGAGTAGTTTCACTTTGATCTATCATATTACCATATTGCAAATTTCACTTGAAAATATTTGAACCGAAAAGTTATTAAGAAGATAAGATCTAGATATTAAAAAACAAGATTTGTTAGTATTTTATTAGGACGTTTCAATTACATAAAATATCCTTTTTGTGTATTAACTTGTTTTATAATAATTCAGTCATGACAACAAATATTTAATTTAAAAATTCTGTATTACAGGGTGTTCCAGAATGTGTGTTATTTGTAGCGCAAAGGCTGACTAAGTATCCTTTACTACTCGAGCCATTATTAAAGACAGCAGGGGACGATGCTGCAGAGAGGGAGTTGTTACAAAAAGCTTTATGTGGAGTTAAAGTTAGTGTAGAAAATAATTATTACATATTTTAGGTTAAATGTTGCCAAAGTCAAATTTTTTATTCAAAATAAGAAATTACGTGCTTAATTTTTTTAGCTTCAAATAAACTAGCAGCGGTTTCACTGAAGTTAAGGCCTTAGCCAGGGGACGGACAGGCCGATCAAAAAGTTTTTAAAACGAACCGTTTTTTTAAATAATTTACATATTATAATTGAGATATCTTTGAAATAGACTGGACTTATGGGAGTCGTATATTATAAATCTGTATAGCGTATAGATTGATATGTAGGAATCCATACTTATTTGCAAAAGCTATTTGGCCCTTTACATCTTTTATTAAGAGAGTTGTTTAGAAATTTACAAGTTCTATGTGTGTAATAAAATGGACTATTCGAATTAGTCATATATTCGCTTTATATAAATATAGTAATATTAAATATAAAAAATATAAATAAGTATAAATATGTTTTTTTTTTCAAGGAAATACTAGTAGATGTTGATAATCAAGTGGCGGCCAAAGAGCGGGAAGATAGAAAACTAGAAATATACCATCGCATTGACGCTAAGTCATTTGCTAACTTTCGAGGGCGGAAATTCAAGAAGAGTGATATTTTACAGGGCAATAGGAGTTTAAAGTGAGTTTTGATTTTTTTTTTAATAATATTGTAAATACATAAATAAAAAATAGAAAACATAAAAAAAGATAACGTAACTGGACTCGAATCTGGTCCTCTTGGAAACCAAAGGTCGAAGCGCTCTGTCCACTAAGCCATAACTTCTTATCACGCTACAACAGTGTCAGTTATTAAGAAGTACGTTTTTTTAAATATTTTTTAATCTTATTGTTGATTGATACTTTAAAATTGTTAAAAGCCAAGCCATTGTCGAGTAATCTTGTAATATTTTTGAAAAAAAATATTCCGCATATAGGGGCCATCGAGGCCCGACGAGGCTAAACACTAGGTTCACAGGTTCCCTCTGCGTACCCTGCTATGTGCGGGACACAGCGTGAAACGTAAATAATAGAACGAATAGTACCTATCGTTTGTGTAAATGCAATGAAACAATTTATTTTGTGATATAATTTACTTCGTAATAGTAATAAGAATCTATTTACCTTTGTGGATCATGAATCTAAAAAAATCTAATATATTTTTTATTGTTTGAAATAGATTCGAAGGTGTAGCAACGTTAATGCAAGGACGGAGCAAGATGCAAACTTTATTAGTAATAGTGCTCACAGATGTACTATTCTTCTTACATGATAATAATAATAAATATACATTCTTTACGCCGGACAATAAGGTAAATAATATACTAAATATATTTATAAATGAGTAAACTCAAACGTGCATTTTAGTTAATTTAAGTTAGTATTTCATAATCTTTTAATTCGTAATTATATTTTTATGATTTAAGTCTTGATTCTGTAATAAAGAGATTTTTTACAATAATTGTTTCTGTCGCTGGCAATATAGTATTTTAGTTCACATTCATGAGAGATCTTTGATTTCAAATTTTTATAAAGTAATAATAGTAACCTTATTTTATCATCTCAAGCAATTACAATATTAATAGGTAAGATTATGTGATATATTTAATAAATATCTGTTTGAGAAAAAACCTCGGGGTCTTTATTTGGGTATTTATTAAGTTAATAATTACAATTGATTATTCACATTTATCAAATCCGGCGGTTATTATTAATATTGTTATAAAATTGTTAATAATTTTTAATTAATCAAATTTACCGTAAAATATATGTATGTATATGAAAAATAATAAACAATAAAATTGTTGTTGTGCTGTAAGAGACAAATTTATAATACCAACTATGTTTTTTTTTTAGTCCAATAAAATGTTTACCCAAATGGTAAACCTTACTAAGATTCCGCAGGCTGTCTGTCTGTCACCTGCTTTATCTCATTAGCCGATGACAATTGACATTTTCATAGATGTATAAAATATTATAATATATTATGTTTCCTGTACGGGAAGAGCCGCCTTTCATAAATAAATATGAAAGAGGGCTTCGCGTGCAGGAAATAATTTATTTTTGCCATTTTTATATATAATGGAATGGAATCCTTTGTGCGCAGCCCAATATGCACCGGGGTTTTTATTTTTAAATATAAATTGGCTTGCCGCATAAATAAATAACTTGGACCTTTCACAGACAGGAGTAGTATCACTGTGGAAACTTCTAGTCCGTGAGAAAGCAGGTGCGGAGGGTCGTGGTTTATATCTCATATGCAATGGACCACCTGAGCCAGAAATGTTTGAACTGCGTGTCCACAGGCCAAAGGACATATCTGCGTGGATACACGCTATAAGGTTAGTTTTTCTTATATATTTTTAGCTTCTCATTGTATCGAGCAAATAGCAGGGTGAGAGAGAACTTATTGAGTGGTGGAACACAACGCCGCGCTTTGCCTCGTAACAGAAGCAAGGAAATGAAAATATTAAATATTTCAGATCCCCGATTACGAATCAAACACACATCTCACGTTCGCGAACCTAAATACCGAACTTTACAACTAGAACGGGAAAATTATATTAATTTAAATATATTTAATTTGCTTGGTTATAGAACCTACAACGATTACGCTTACTGTGAAACTGACTTTATTATTCTTAATAAAAAAATATATAATTTGGTGCACTATTAACCCCATATATGTAGAGGACCGCCACAACCTAAAAGGATTGGATTGGTGAAATTAATTATTATTGTTGTCTTGACACTAAGTTCTCTCTGAATAACCTAGGCAAGATAAGAAAATATAAATGTTAGATCATTATTGATTAAAGCCGCCGTGGTGCAACGGCCCAGTGTCTGATTGTAAACGCGACGGTTGTTCAATTATGATTGAATGAATGTTTGAGTGTTTTTACTTTTTTGCTCTGGTTACAAGAAAAACGCGATGTTGAGTCTCGCCACTCAACAATACACTTTATCTCAAAAAGTGAGTAGTTGAGTGTCAGTGAGTGAGTGTAACATTGGCTTTGGGTAATAGCGTGAAAATAAGAAAATATATATAAATTAATTAAATTAGATAACATATATAAATATAACAAACAGAGGAGCAGTACAAAGTTGTCCAGAAGAAATAGAAGAATCTGAAGCAGGCACTACAGCAACCTCAGCTGAAGAAAGGCAAAAGCAATTAGAGGCGAGGCATGAGAATATAAGACTGATTACCGGTATGTATATATTTTATTATGTATTGCTTACTGCTTTTTATAAATAAGAAATAAAAATAAAGACAAAGAGATATTTTTTTAGTTAAATGTATTTAGTTAACTAAAAAAATATATATATAAGGATCTTTAACCTGGAAGTGGGCATATAGTATTATTATTTGGAGTATAAACATCTAAAATTTACAATTGAGGTTTTAATTTCCTCGTTATCTTGTCTTTTTGACACGAACAGGTAAATGCTACGAAAATATTGTATTCAGATATTTTTAATAGATATATGCAACAGTTATGTGAAAATTTTTAAGTAAAAGGGAAAAAATCAGTAAAATGAAAACTGTAGTGTTTTTTATATCGATTGTTTTTGCTTGATTGATAAATATATACATATGTGCAAAATAAATTGTTATAATAATTGTAAAAAAGCAAAGTAAGTTTTTTAATTGGATTTTTTCAATCTTCATTTGGGTGATAAAGTTATTAATATGTACATAAAACAATTAAATATTTAAAAATTTTAAGGTTTTTTTATGTTTTATCTCAGATGAAACTCCATGGTGGCATATAGAAGGTGATTCAAAACATTAAAAATTTAAACAAAAAAACATTTTTGCATGAATGCATGTGTGTTTTATGTTCATTGTATCGATAAATCCAACATTTGATTTCTAATAAAAATTTATGTGTTTGTTTAAAGTTTATAAATAAATTATCAATCCCAATCATTTTGTATATGTTATTTAAATTTATTCCAACAATTGCAAGTCAGTCACATTTCTTAATCATGTTCTTATCCATTTTTTATTCTTTTTTTGATCTAAAAGCTAATTCTCTCGATTTTTACAAATATTCGTCGTGTCGCAGTGGGACAGCGTCTGACTTGAAACACGATTGATTGATTTTCACTTTTATTTTGTCCCCACTCAGAGAACCTTACTTGGTGTATGGGGAACAAAGTGTCTTAACAATAGGTTCTTTTGCCTACCCTTCTGTGCAGGAAAAAACGTGAAGCTGATTAAAAACTTCAATTGTCTCTAGATTTAAGTATTATAAAATTTTGTCTTAAATTGATATTTTATTTAACTAAAAAAAAATCTGTTGCATGATTTTAATATAATACATTTTTTTCTGTTTTTAATGTTTCTCTTCAAAATTCAATTGTAATTCAATCTATCTATATTTTTTGTTATATAAATATACTTTATTTAGAAATATTAAATCATCGTGGGCGGCGTGTTACTGTAAACAGGAGTGAGCTTGATTTCCCATAGGGTAATGATTTGTTTTCATCTACTTGCTTAGATAAAGTGCCGCATTACATTCCGATATTAAACATGCCTCGGGAATTCAGGTGGAAACAGAAGAACAATTTAAAAAAAATACACATTATATAACTTGTATATTTGTAATAACTTGTAATTTATTTATTTGTAGAGGCTTTAAGAGCAAAGGACAGAGAGCACGCCCAACTGCTAGAAGAGAAAATGGTATTACACATGAAAATGGTCGGACACACTGGAACATCTACACTTGATGTGCCTAATACAGGTTAGTATAATTTTTTTTAGCTGCTTGTCTATTAAAGAAAGAAATTTAGAGCAAGCCTCTATATATTTTTTCTTAAATGAATGAAAACAAAAGAAAAATAGTTTTTTTTTTCAACTAATATGCTAATTTTGATTTTAAAAATGTGTATGCAAGTCGACTTATCTAGATATTAAAGCCTGCTCCGAAATTATAGTACGGGCGATGTGTCATGGCCACATAATTGAATAAATATTTTTTGGATTACAGGCATATCATCTGCGTTTCCAGGCGGGTTGGCGTTTCCCGACTACGTGAGGTTAGCGGCGCCGTCGCCCGACACGCACGCCTTATGGCAGGAGGTCTGCAGGGTTGTTAAAGTAAGTTTTATATATTTTTTTCGGTTCACACTGTCGCCAAAGTCAGGCCATTCCGCTTCTTACTTTACATTCAATTTTTATGACATTGCGTGTTATGCGTGGGAGCTCAGCGCCGCGCTAACTCATCCAGAGGGAGATAATAAAAATAGTTAATTCCCTCGACTGGGAATCAAATCTCAACTGTCGTGTTAACAGTAAGTCGACTGCCTCATGTATGCTTTTCATAGATTTATTATTATATTTGTTGATAATTTGCCCCAGGATGCCCTAGAAGCGTCCAGCGCGGGTTGGTCGCAGTTCGCGGGCGGCGGCGCGTTGGGGCGCAGCACCAGCTCGGCGGGGGAGCGCCACTCTGCGCACTACCAGAGCCCCGCGCTCCCCCGACGGGCTGACACCTTTGCAGGGTTTGACGCCGACCAGCATAGAGGTACGTTTATGAGGATAGACGTTTTTTCAACTTTCACGTAAGAAGAATTTCAGATAGAACTTTAGACTCATCAGAATATTACATAAAAAATTATGTAAATATCTTGTATAATTTGGCTATAATATAACAATAAGCTTTAAAGGACACAGCAGCGTTTGAGTCGCTAGTATGATATAATGTTTTAGACTAATTTTATAATGATTTTAACGTAGCGAGACTTGTGTGCTAAGTGTGAAATGACTATTTAAAAGTACAAGATAGCTATAGTAACTACTACTTATTAACGTAAAGCGTATACGTTTATAAGTAGTAGTTACTATAAACGGGCAATGACTATAATTAATTCTTCTAACTGAAATTTCGATTTCGACTAAAAAATATTAAACCAGTTAGATCTTTGGCGAAAACTTATTACGGGTTAGGCGTAGTTGTGGTATTAATTAGCAGCAGGGAGTGTAGACGCAATTTCTTGCCTAAACTGAAATAATGTGATTGCCATGGTTCCCCAGGTGTGACCCTCCGCGCGTCGGCGTCGGACACTCCGCCCGCGGAGGGCGCGGAGGCGGCGGCGGCGCTGCGCCTGCAGCACGCCGTGTACACCCTCGCGTGTATCGTGTGGCAGCAGCTGACCACTATACACTGGTAAGTAACTCGCCCTCATGGTTGTTCAGTTCCGATGAGATTGCCTCAAAATCATAGACAGTTTGCTCTCGCAATCACTAAAATCCAAAAAATTACATTCATTACATTAATATTTCTTACTCTCGTCCCCCAGTCTAGAAGCCCAGTTATGCGCGTGGCGGTGTTCAACCACGGGCGGCAGCACGCGGGCACACGACGCGCAACTCGAGGAGCTGAGACACGCGCAAGCGAGGCTCACCGCCGAGAGGGCCAACTGGGAGGCGCAACGGGCGGCCGATAGAGATGCTGTTGATCATGGTGAGTCGGAAAAAACATTTGGAATGTGAATGCATGTGTGGAGTTCAACGCATGAGATTTCGATGTTAGAATGTGAGGGTTGAGTTTCACCGCCAGGTTCTAAACAATGTCTCGCCTTACGTACGAGAGAACGGTCTAAGAAACTCCTAGGTCCTCTCGAAACTCAGCCCCTACATGCAGTATACGGCGTACACGACACGCATAGGCGACGCTCATCGCTGTAAGGGACAACTGGAGAGCACAACGAGCAGATATGTTGTTGGCCTTGATGAGTTAGAAATACGATTAGGAATGTGAATACGGCGTTCTATTTTAATTATTAACAAACTTTAACATTTCATTTTTAACTTAGTCATTTTATTTCACTTCAAGATAAAATACATAGTATTTACAAAAATGTCTTTAATAGAACGAAGACAATTACAAACGGCACGGCAAGAGTTAGAAGAGCAACAGAAGGATGTGGAACAACAACGGGAAAGATTATATCGGCGACTGGAGCGGCTACAACAACACGGTATGTTATTTTGTAATATTTACAAATATTATATAACCTAATGGAGCCCTTTTGTTCTTACTAGTATTTTATAGTAGTATTTTTAAATAAGTGTACCATAAGATATATTTGAATACATAGTCATCGCGTGCCCATAACAACAACTGCACTGCATGTATCATGAATGAATGAATATTAACGCTGTGTTCATCATTGTACGGCCAAACGTGCAACTGTCCTGACGTTTCGCTGTCTCATCAATGCGGAACTTTTGTCTTACTCGCATTCAGGACATTATTTTCAAACCCTTCTTTCAGAGTGGTGACACTCCTTGGAGTGTCACCACTCTGAAAGTGAACAACCGACATTTGTTTGACATCCAATCGGGTATTAAACAAGGATACGCCATGTCAGCTCCTAGTCGTAAATGTTTTAAAATTAAATTAGGCTGAGTGATCTTTGTAAAGAGGCTTTACAGCCTACAGCAAGGGTCCGCTCTCGTTGTAACGGGGTAGTATCTCCCATAATTTCGTCCTCACAACTCTGTCCTTTCCAAGTCCATAAAAGCACAAACTATTTGGTTAATTGCCAAGAAATTTTCCGTGATAATGCGGAGGGGAAATTTTGATCCATACACCCTGAAGTTGTTCTTTAATTTTTCATATGTTTCTTTCTCTGACGTTTCACGGTAAATTTTTATTAGTACTTTCGTTTAGTGCTTTTACAGCTTACTCTTTCTTTCTTATCTCTTTCACACTTTTTATGTAAGTTCTCAACTTTTTATTTTATTAAAAATATAAAAATCAGTTTCACGTATCCCGCACACGCGTAGGCAGGCTGCCTACACTGCTGCGTGCGGGATACAGTGTGAAGCTGATATGATTGATTGAAAATTTTGTTGATTTTTTTTCAGGTGGATCTCAAGAGGAAATTGCGAGTGTTGGTACTCTTTCCCCGGACTCCAGTATAAGTGACACGAATAGAAGGAAAGAACCAAAATGGAGGAGTGAGTGTTTTATAATATTTTGTTAAAATATATAGCGGTTTGTGCAGTAAACGCGACTGTTATGTGTAACATTTATTATTCAGGATATTTTTTTTCTAAAAACGCAATGGGGCGTAAAATTGGGCGTTGCCTGGGGACTAAAGTATTTTAACACTAAGCTACCTCAGTATATTCTGTTATATACGGGATTGAGTGTTGGATGGCAAAACTGAATGACGTTGTCCTGTTACCGGAGCGAGGAAAAGAAAATAACTAAGTCTTGCCCTAATGAGAATCGAATCCTAAACGCGTCGTCTCCTCGCCCAGATAACCGCGGCTCCACGGGCTCGGAGTCGTCGGGCGCGGCGCTGCCGCCGCCGCAGCTGCTGTCCGCGCACAACGAGACGCGCGCCACCGTGCGCGCCCCCGCCATGCAGGTGCGCCTCTTGATAGTTCCCTCATTGGCACTAGTAATCCATCCGTCGATGCTTTAACGACAAATATAATATGGATATCAAAAAATATTTATGTTGACAGCAAATGGTAAAACAGCAGTTGCCTCTAAAATTAGCAAGCGGGAAGTCCCAGCAGCCTCCTCCCGGATATCACAGGCTACACGAGTCACCTAGCGAGGTAATGTTTTCGTTTTTATATATATATTAAATTGTACGCTAGATGCAACGAGTACACAGATGAAATATAGTGTTAAGACATCGCCTAATTTAAAGAAATTAAGTTTTATCTTAGGCGGAATCCTTTTAAAAGTAAGAAAATATATTTACTTGAAAAATCATAGTATTATTACTTCGTAATTTAATAACTGAAGGCATGTTTTTTGTTTTTTGTTTTTTTTTTTTTCATTCATGTTTTTCTGCATGTCTCATGCAGAAAAACCAGTTTTTATTTAAAAATATATTTTTTTAAAATTTTATTTTTTATTTGTCATTTAAACGAAACTAGAGTATGACCAACTTGTTGTGGGCGCCCTGAACTTAGTTATGGATGACTCCGCAGATTTCACAAGATTTTTCCTTTTTGATTATTTTCTTCCTGACTGCGTAATGCTCAAAAGTTCAAAAAGCCAAACGCCAAGGCAGCCACGATTTATCGACCGCACTGTATATATCTATAATTGGACTAAGTATACACATATTTAATGTATCTCGACTTATTTAATATTTTTTTGTAAACCTAATTTTAGTATCTTCAATCATTTTTTTTATTTGAACAAGTCTGAATTAGATCGAATGGTTGTTTTGCAGGACGCGGAGTATCCAAATGTATTTTAACACAAAATTTTGTAAGTAGATAATTGGTGTATAGATAGTAGATTTGTGTATAAATGGTTTATTTTTGCCTTATTCTATCAACTGAGATGGCTTTAAATGTATTAGTTTTCATATTTATTTTTATAATTATCAGTGTTTTTAAATGAAGCTGATTTTATAATAAGTTTTAGGTTTTCATTAATTTGTTTAAATATTTAATATTCACTACTAGAATTAATAATAAATATAGATAAAAAATAAAACTTAAATGTGGTAAACACTGCTTATGCGAACATTAAGGTCGTTTTGAAAGCATTAAATATTATATTTTTTGTTTATTAGAAAATAATTGCTTATTAAAAAAATGAAAAATAACTGACAAAACTTCTTATCATTTTTTTTTAATTTTTACATATTTCATTTTATTAAAATACAAAGACGCTATCTCAGTTAATATGCTGTAGTTATAATCAATATATATCAAATATTATGCTTACGAAATTTTCTTCTATAATAACACTATTACAACCATTTTATCTTTTCAGCTTTTTGATGTATACGCATGTTTTCTTTGATAATATTTTATTATTATATCTTCTGTTTTAATGAATATACCATTTTTTTTATTTATTTATTAAGTGTGAACATTAAAAAAACAATGCTTCTGCAATGCAATATTTTCTGGTTGTTTTTCACTTATATTGAAATAATTATATTATAACTAATTCATCTTTTTTTATAATATTGGAATAAACCAAAACTGTAACCTTATTATGACATATAACATTTATATAATAATTAATTACATAAGTGTCCTTGAGTACCCTGAAAGAGTCTTACTTACTTTTACTGGTGTGTCTTTGAATACATCCAGTGCTCGTGCACTAGTACTGGAATCTTAAGTGCATCGAGTTCGTGTACACTGGTAATGGTACGGCGTTGAGTGCATCGAGTGCGTATGCACTAGGCATTGATCGATGTGCTTTAGTATTTGTGTGTCTTTGAGTGTTCTAAGAGTATGTGTACGAGTATTGAAATGTTCTTGTGAACTCTCAGTGCATGTACTCTAGCAATAGTGTTCGTCAACAAAATTTACCAAATTATGAGATAAAACTAAATTACACACAGGTTCGAAATGACTATTTCATTCAACCTGCTGTTTAGTATACATACATACATATATGAATATAATGTAACTTGTAACACAAAATTCACTTATCCATACACTTCCAGCAATCCCAAGGCCTGGTAATCCACCACACGCGCACCGGCAGCTCGCCCGCGCCTCTGCCGTCGCAACAGCATTTCAATAATAAGGCTACTAGGTAAGTGTTACTTCATTTCTGTTATAAAAATAGAAGTTATTAAGTTTTACTCTTTTTACGTTAAATGGGGTCGATGTGTGAACTTAGCTATAGGTTCACACTTCTTCCCATATAAAGCAACTATACAAAGAGAGCAAGGAAAGGGAATTAATTCACTCCTCTGAGTCTTGATTGAACTCACACCTATCGCGTCTGCGCCCAGATGATGTCCCACTGCGGCACGATGGCCTTGACACATCAATGTAACACAAAACATTTAGTTTTTTTTATGATAGTCTACTGTTAGAACTGTGCTATAACAAAATTGTTAAATCTGTACTGTAATAATTAATTCAAATCTTATTTGCTTCTTTAGTTATTTGTTATAAAGTGTAGTATGAATTTGAAACCAAAGACAAAATTTTTCTTCTTCTTCTCTTATTCTTTCTGTGTAACTCAATTTTGACATAACTTTCAGGACAAACACATATCCCAAGTTACCGGACAAGTTCCGTGTGCGCTCCCCGGACGCGCCGCCCTCTCCCCCCGCACCGCCCTCACACCCAACCGAGGAGGAGGTCATATACTTCTGACACGAGAGGGAAGTCACACGAGACTCGAGATCCTGAGATTGTCTGATAGCCTAGACCTTCCTTGTTCGGTATATATACAGTGTTTCTTTAAATGCATCGAGTGCGTGTGCACTCGTACTGGTCCGTACCTGAGTGCGTCCAGTGTGGGTGCACGTGCCGATTGAAGAGTCGTGGCTGCCCTGAAGCTAGCTGTAGATGGCTTCGTTGATTTGATGTCAGATACTTCTGTTACTTACTGATTGTGTTCTTCCAAGTGAACATTGCAAGTTCAGAAAAAATAATGTCACGGCGACGACAGCCACGACTCGTTGACACTGTACTACTTACACAACAAAAAAGGACTTTGAGTTAATAGACATGTCTTATTTGTCCCCCTCCCTCTTCCTTTTCTTATCGCCCTCCTCTTTCTTTAATCCATTCAAACATGTTATCTCAATAGATTGTAGCCTTTTTTTTCGTCAGCCTGATTTCTTTCAGTCTCTCTGTATATATTGACAAAAAGACATGACATTATAAATAATCATGAGTGCTCCTTGAAAATAATTTAACAAAGATTATCAGACTCTGGTGAAAAAGAATGTCTCATCTTAACATTAAGATAATATTAAAGTGAAACATCTTTTACTTGTTAATTATGAAAAACATATTATTGAAATCCATTCCCTTGATACTCCATCTCCCCCAAATTAATAAAATCATCCTTCCTCCAAAATAAAAACACAATAACTCCTTGTTCTTCTTGCTTCTATAACATTAATTGATTAGCACTAAGCAATTGTTATATGTAAATATTGAATGATTTCTAATACTATATTTTCGTATAGCCATTGTATTAAATTTGAAAATGTTAAATATCAAAATGTACGTTTTTAAGTGTTACCGGTTCTAAAAACTAATGTAATATATAGAATAAAATTTTATTTCATAATTAGCATTCCATAATAATTTTCCACATAAATAGAAAATAATATTTTAAATTAATACCAGTTTCGTCGAAAGTACGAAATAATAAACAAAGGACTGTTGAACTAAATGAATGATGCATATAAAGACGATATAAAGAACATATTCCGATATGCAATATAAATATAATAATTAAAAAATCGTGCAATAACTTTTGGTAGCTACTATATATTTACTTCATATTCCTTCGTGATGTTTAAAGTGCAGCTTATAATTATGTATACAAATTATTGAGACCTAGTCAAAATTCATTATTTTAATTTAAAAACATTTTATAAAACAATTGGAAAGTTTATTTGTTTAAATGTGATAGTTCAATATATATATATATATATATATATATATATATATATATATATATATATATATTTAGCCTCTTTAATTACGCAACATACAGCGTTAAGTACCGCCATCTAACATAACTTTGAAATGGATCGAAAGTAAAAAAAACTGGGTTCTCTAAAAAATTACATTAAGTATAAAAATCAATTCAGATTAACATTAAATTAATAACATGGCTACTTAATAAGAAATTCGAATTAAAAAGTTAATACTTAATAACGTCTACACTTTGTTATACGTGTAAATATAACTTGTTGAAACATTGTAGTTATATTTGAAGGGTATAAAAGCGAAAGGCTTTTCAGTCCCAAAATGCCGAAACAGTAAACTGCTCTACTGTCTCGTAATAAATAGTTATTTCACCAGAATCAGATGTTAGTCCTTTTGTTGCAATAAGTTACTAAAATAACTAAAAAATCAAAAATAAATTAAAATGCCACTAATTATATATAAATTGAGAAGTATTTTGGCATATTTAGTTAAAAAAAATTTTTTGGAGTCTTCGGCTTCAGCGTTTTTGCTTTTTATACGCTTCATTTTTCAACTTGCATTTATGCAATACTATTTTCATTGCATCGGCCCACATTGAGGAATCTTACGTTACCTTAAGATAATTAAATGATAACTTTTTAAAAAAATTATAGTGTGCGTATCTTCTAATGTTTACCATTATAAAAAACGTTTGTGGTTGTAAAATCGTGATGGAAGAGCCCTTTTTAAATTTCATTGTTTTGTAATAATTATGAAATATTCTTGGACTATAAAAATTTAACATTTCCCACTAATTTGTTGTACATGAAATGTAAATTGAATAATACATGAATTTTAGTCTTGAAATTAGAAAAATAATTAATATTTGATTATTTCAGAAATAATTTGCATTTATTCGCATATTATTTTGTTAATAATTTGCGTTTATGTTATCTTATATTGAAATCAAGTGAAAGGAGAACTTTTATTACCAATATTTGTATAAAAGAACAATTCAATATATTTTTTAATTATATTATCTATAGTATGTTTATTATGTTTGAAGTATTATTAATCTTATAATAAAAATTATATCAGAATTTTAAACTAATAATTCGATACAGCAGTTTTTACTATAAATACAACGCACGCTGCTTAAAAAAATATATGCAATATTTCTACATTTAAGCATAATTATATTTTAAATTTACATACTCAATTTATATAAATAAAATAAAATTATTTTCTTTTATATACATTTATAAGTAAAAGGTTTGTATGTAAGTTCGACCATGCGTCACCATTGAGCTTACTATTGGCGGAAAGGAATTAAATCTTTATTACTATAAATGGATAATGAATTATACTCCGTTTTATAGAAAAATAAAATTAAATCAACTATATTTAGAGACTTTGTAGCCTTATTGTGTCTATAGAAAAATTGTTTATCGACCCGCTATTATAAATTGAACTCTATTACTCATGAAATATGGTCGATTTTAAAGCTTGTAAGTTTACTGTTACTTGTAAATATGTTGAAAGTTATTATAATTATTATATAAAATAGAATGTTATATTCGGTAATCCAGTTATATTTATCTTTAAAGAGTGGGAGTGGCAGTTTGTAAGTCTTATAGAAAATGTTTTAAAATAATTAAATTTTCAAGGGCTCTATAGTCCATATACATAATAAATATATTTTTAATCTATTCCATATAAAATAATATTTGAGCATTTATTTCTTTATCGGAATTACTTTATTGTAAACTATACAACTGCCTCTCTTAAGTATTTACTCTTAAGACTGCTCGCCAATATTCCTTCACATTTACAAATCACTTTTAAATTTTAAAATTATATTATAATAATAGTAAAATTCTTTATAGTTATCGGTACGAATTATATTTCACGTTCACAACTAAAATGTATCTTAAATATAATATAAAATATGGCGGAATATCGGCAAGCGAATGTTATTTAGCTCACAAAGTATATCGTTGTTACAAGGACTCATGAGACTACGTAACTATTTTTCGTGCATTTACTGTAATCCTTTTTACTGTTTAGTCTTTGAGAGTGATATTTTGAACTATTGTCTCGTTTAGGACACCTTTCGTACTTGTATATATATATCGATGTTGATGTTTGAATATATAATATAATATAAGTATTTAATAATGTACGGCAAATTGTTTTAAAACGTATTTAAAATTCACTGCTTTCATTAGCGTTTTAAAATTATTTTTTATATAACAAACATCATGACAATAAGTAAAGTTCTATTTTTCCGAATGTTGAGGCATGTTTCTATTCGTCGCAACATAAATAAATATATTTATTCATATAAATAAGACAATTTCATAATTAGGCTATTGAATGAAACATGAGCTTCGTTCAATTCGACTGGTTGAATGGAGACCGACGCATTTATTATAATCGTTCGTTCCTCGCAGTTTAAGCGTTTCTACGGTAACTACGTATAAACGACAGATTAAAAAAGCTTTACGGGAGAACGAAATAATGGTTCATCGTGTTATAAAACTATATATAAATATATATTTAACTTTAACACTTATGTTTATAAAATTATATTTTTTTTTTAAAGAGCAAAGTGGAACCTTATTCCGTTCTACAGCAAACCTTTTAATATGACCGTTTACACGTAGGAACCGTCGCTTTATTCATTGCGTATGTTTTCTACTAGGATAGGTTAATTGCATTTAGTGCGATCGACGATGAATATTTCGTTGAGACCTACAGTTATGTGCCAATCGGGTCGCATTGTTAATGTTTGAACTCGTTGCTTGTTTGTTTGTATGTTTGTGATATTTGAGGCCCTAAACTTCGAACTTATTATAGTATTACTATTATAAAATAAAATTAAAATAGTTTGTGACGTCTAAAGATGGTCTTTCACTCAAATACTATTTCACAGTTAGAATTTTACATTTTACTACAAGAGCTTTGAATTTTCAATTCACGAGGTCTCAACTATAGTCATAACAGTTTTACAAACGTATCACAGTATTTTTGTCACCGACAAATTATTATAGATTTACAATTAGTGTTATAGTGGAAATGTACTTAAATTAGACCCCTAAGTTTAAGTTACGCAATATTTAAATATTACGTTAGCATTTAATCTATATTTATCATTTTTATTCCTTATTTCTAAAAAAATCCCTCCAATTTTGTTTATAATTGTGGCATCGACAATACTACTGTGTATTGCTCAATTAAGCTCATTTTATTCCTTGTATTTGATTGATATTAGATATTGATTCCACTGTAATTTTGTAAGATTATTTGATTAATTGTTTATTTTATTGTTTGTCGACATGATCTGTGGCAGCTTGCTGGTTGCCTACATGTATTTAGAATAGATCAATGAAAATTAAAAATTTACTTAGAACAGTCTTGTGTTGTTATTTTTTTTGTTTATTTTTTTAGGTTCACGCTGTATCCCATAGGCAGAGGTAAGCTAGTATTAAAACATTCCGTTCCGCAGTTTTCTTCGGGGCATTGTTTGCTACTGTAACAATGCGAGAAAATAAAAATATGTTATTCTACAAATTTTGTTACTTGAATATCAACATCTTACATCAAGATAACCATTGGAAAATCTATTTATACGTAAACAATTTATAGACGAAAAAGTCAGCTATAGGATTCGTAAACACAGAGTCCTGCAATAAAATCAAATATATTTTTTTTATTACTATAAACTCATTCAATTATATATAATAAAATGTCGTATAATAATACTTTATAGTACGTATATACATAAAATTATAAATTTTTAAATTACCTTTATGTTCGTCGTCGTATATAACCGTCGTGACTGAAAAACTAACTAAATATATATAAAATGTGTAAAAAAGTATTTTAATTATAATATTATTCATTTTTTTCATTTCTTTGTCTCTAATATAAATGTTATATGATGTGAATATATGAATGTAATATATGAAATTGTAACACTGCAGCTGTCATTGTTATTTTTGTAATGTCAGATATCACCAATTGTCATAAATCGCAGTTTTGACCATTTGTTATTGTGGAATAAAATTTAAAGTATTAAATCTCTTGCAAAAACAAAACATTAAAAATATTTTATTTTATAAATTTACTTTAAATAAATATAAATATCTGTTATATATATCATGTAAGTGGTTTTTTCTATAAATATAATTGAGGGTATCGTCAAATCTCAAAAACCCTAATCTAACATTAAATTTGTGATTAGATAAATGAAATCACGAAATACTATTGCGAAAAAAGATTTCATATTATTGTAATTTTTTTTTTCAATTTTGATCATTTGCTATGTACATGATGATTCTATAATATAATTACTTTAGATAAGTAGATCTCCATGTAGTATAGAGATAATAGAATAGAGGTAGGTGCTCAATATTACCGTTTGATGATATTATCAAGCTATTATATTACTATAAATTATAATTCATGTTTTAATATTTCGCAATATGAGTCACTAACATACCATATACAATTGTACATATTTACAGATATTGACATCATCTATGTAAGTCAACACTTCATTGGTTATCAATTGAACACTACATATTTATCTCCTTAAATTATTAATAATTGTATAATTATTTGAAACTAAAATTTAATTTTTCATTTTTGTGGATTTTCTTTGCTATATGTGCATTTTCATTAATTATTGCCCTTTTGTTTTGTTATTAGTCACTTATTTTCTAAAAAAAATTCTATAAGAGACTATTTTAAAAAATTACATATTTTATTATTTTTTTTTTGTTTATTACAGACCAAATCATCAATGATGTTAGAACTGAAAGGAAACAGCTTGTCTGAAAGGCAAAAAGAATTAAATATAAAAGTTATAGAAACAGTATTACAGAAAATTGATTTAAATAAAATAAAGACTTTGGAGGAAAAGTCCGATGTAGATAGATTATTTAAAATTGATGTGGCTTCAGAATATAAAGAAGTTGATTATATTATGGACACATTTAAAAGTGGTGATTCCCTGTACATTTCAAGAGCTTTGAAGTCAGTGTGGCTCTTCAATGATGAATATGCACACATAATTAACCCTGTATACTTACATGAAAATATTTTCCCATTAATGTCAGTAAAAATGACTAAAAAGCTGCTAACAACTTTATCTACTCATTTAAGAAATGAGCAGAGGGCACTCGACTTCTACAACTACTGTATTAAGAATAAATTTAGTAATATTGCATTTAAATTCCTGCTGTTTACATCAGAGCAAAATAAACTGAATTATTTGAAAAGCCAGAAAGACATTGATAATTCTATAGATATTGCCCATTTTATTGGAAACTCATTCCAGTTACTTGAAATATATTTGCACGAGTTACATAAAAAGAAATACTATATCTTAAAAGGCATTCTACATAACAAGCTTCGCCATCTTTACTCACTATCAAGTGAGAGATATTTAGATTTATTTGAAACCTACTGTAATATATCATGTACGGATGAATTTGGACTTAGAATTTCTAAGGACATTTTAACAAAGCATAAAAATAGGGTATTAAAGTTACCACAACTCTATATTTGGCATCTGAATACTAACATAGTATCAAAACACATGAATGTTGAAGACGCTAAGTTGTGCTTTCAAAATTTAATGCCCCCTAATGTGAGAGAATTTTGGACAATGATCACCGGAACACGCCGCAAGGCATTATCAGTATTAAAAATACTACCACAGAGTGAAATCTTTACATTTTTGAAGAAAGTTTATACAGAAAAATATCCGAAGGAGCCATTTGAAAGCACTGATAAGTTCTACAAACATGAAATATTTCTGCTTATGACTTCCGAAGACAGAGAAGTATGGGCGATTAATTATTTAAAGGACAATATAGAATTTCTGGGGAAAGATCAGGAGCATGTTTGGTGCAAATATGTTAACTTCCAACTGGCATTCAAAGAAATAAGGAGGTACATTTCAATTACGAATAGTCACTTAAAGAGAATGGAAATACTAAATTTTTTAATAGATGCAGCTAAAACACAAGAAGACCTGTCAATGGCGATAAATTACTACTATGAACGACATGTCAATGAAAAAGATCACGACAAAATAGATTTCATTGACAAAATTTATGATAACTTTAATGTTTTTACCTTCAATGAATCCTGCTGGACAGCTTTTGATAAGATCTTATACAGTTTAAAAGTATATAGAAAAGATTTTTACTTGGATCAATTTAGAACACTCTCCATTATATACCATCTTATAAGAAATAAAGATGTGCCAGAGACGTTAGAGGTGGATGTCATTACTGAAACAAGACTACATTATTTCAAAGGACATCAAAAGAAATTGACTGATGATGAAAACAAATTAATATACCAATATTACTTTAACCTTTACAATAGTAAGCTTCAAAACTTTGAGAGCAAACCGTACGATAAAAAATTAAAAAATCAAATAAGACCTTTTGCTACGTCTTTTATACTAATTTTAAAACATTTTAAGAAGACAAAGCAGGATTGTCCGGAAATTCTTTTGAAATATATAAATCTTGACTGGGATTACTTTAAACATGAACTTTTCCTGGCAAATGAGGTTGAGAAAGTTTCTGAAGATATTTTAATACGTCAGCTCAAGCAAAATTCTACTGTAATAATAGAAAAATTACCGGATATGAAAAAAGAACTCTCAAATTCATTCAAAATGCGGCTCAACGGCTTGATGGAAAAAAATTAAAGTTTACTTTTCGAACGACATCGCTTTACAGATTCTCACCGTTTTAGAAAATTGGTTGAAAGATTCTAGTACCATGACATATCGAACTTATAACTCTACAATTTGCAGCATTTTCCAAATTGCAAACGAAGATTACAAAATAAATTTGATGACGAAGTACGCGCCTAAGTCGCCCAAGATAGCTCATAACGAAATACCTGAAAATGTTTTGAGAGTTCAAGAGAGTATATGTCGATTTGTGCTGTATTCGAGGCCGCCGGTGCCTTTGCAGGAAGTTCTGAAATATATTAAAGGAGATTACGTGCACTATTGCTTGCCTCTGTTCAACAGTTATGTAATGAACCTGCCCCGACCTCTAGCTCTACAGTTCGTGGCAGCGATATTAGACACCCCAGTATCGGTCCAAAAACATGGCCTTCGTCTAGCATTCAAATGTTTCAACGCAGAGGAATTAAAAACGCTCCTATTGGACGTTTGGGATAAAACAAGAAATGTATCTTTAAGGAAAATCGTTTACAAGGGCCTCTTTAACCGTATAATAGAAAACGAGAACGAAGCGGAAGATCTCTATGACATTTTGAAAGTGATAACATTAGACTTAAACGAAAATGACGACGATGAAATATTTGAGCAGTTCCGTAGAGTGACGTCACTTCCGGCGCCGTTGCAAGGTAATTTTCTGCAGCTTATGTGGAAAGCTGTTGAAAAGTTCTCAAACAAGAAACTGAAGAACTTCGATAGAAAGAATTCTGTTGTTCAAATACTTAAATCGCGAATAAATATACTCGATAGAGAATTTTGCCGCACTCAAATTTTAGATGTATTTATAAAAGAAATAATGTTCGACGAAACGATTCAAACGCAAAACAAAATTCACGAGGTAACAAGTTTTATCGACGAAATGTGGAGACTCGTAGCTAAATATATCATGACTCCTGACAATCCCGAACAAATTGATAGAAGTATTGATTTGGCGAACAGTCTTATAACCGAGAGTGTTAAAGAGTGGGATTTCGATTTCGAGGGGCAGTATGTTGTTCGTAAGTTCTTAATGTCACTGGTGTATAAGATTTCTACACGAGTCCTTGGTCATTGAGGATAAATCACAAGGAACACCAGTCCTACAGTACATCATTAAACTACTAGAAGATTTATTACCGATCAGCCGCATATATTTGTTGTACTGCGAATTAAATTTAACAGTTTTTTCTAAACACATTATGGAAAATAAAAAGACTGAATCAATAACGGGAGAAATAACTTATACTCGTGTAAAATGTGAGGAAGTCGCCGAAGAGTTTGTGGCAGAAGTTTTAACATTTTTATTATACCTTAAGGAAAGGGCAATTCTATTCCCAACCTTTTATAAAGCAATCGCTAAACAAATTAAAGATGTTGTTTTTTGGCTGGTCATAAACACCACGCTAGATAGAGATCATTTACTGATTCTAGTATGCGACCGCTTGACTGACTCCCAGCTCTTGGAAGCGCTGGTTTTAGCTACATTAATGTTACCGACTAAGGTCGAGGAACAGAATAGAGCACGTTTGGCTGAAATATCAAATAAAATTGGGAAAATTAATAATGAAGAAATTCAAGCTATTGTACATAATAAAATTATGCATAACTCTTATTTACTGGCACCGACCGAACGAGAGCCGCCGGGTGACTTTGAATAAAAAAAAGTAATATTATATATTTATTGTTTAATGCTTTAAAATGGTATTATTTTAGTGTCCTAAGCTCAGTGTTTAATATCTTATTGTTGTAATTAAGTTGTACTTGTGCTTTTAACAATTAGAATAAGAACTACATTAAAAATGTTTAACATAATTAGAGCTATTAATAGAATTATATAGCTTTACAACTTTATATTAGTATAATACAACTATATTAGGATATACGTTTTGAAATTATATACTTTTTATATATTTTATATTTAGCATAAATATATCTCGTTTTATTTAACACCACATTCACATGGTTGTCGATTATTTGTTCCAAAAGCACATATCTCTACAGAAGTTTGTCATACATATGCCTGCGTCCATATTACTTTGTATTGTTTCAAGGTTTTATTTTGCCAATAATTTGAAACCTTACTTTGAATAAACATGTGTTAGCGTATTCGTGTAAAAGAGGGTACATTTAGGTGAAAAAGATGATAAAAGCGGTGGAATTGTGTCAATCGGGGGCTATTGCTTTTCGGCAACGGCCCCTATTGGAAGGAAACTAGTGTGAAGTATTTTTAGTAGGTGATACATATCACCTATTGCAGTTACGTGGTATTCCTTTCCAAATAGTTTGGAAACATATGGACGATGTGCGTTTTTATCGTGTTCTTTTAAAAAATATAACCACTTCCGATTTCCAACACATGGTATGTTATTTTGGTTCAATACCTGCTTCTATTCTTAATCAAAATATATAAAAAAATAGTATAATTTTTTGAAAGTAAGTTTTTACTAAGTTCTTGTATAATTTTATATAAAGATGTAAAATGATAAGATTATATTATTTAAAATTCCATTCCATTCTGGATGTTGAATAATAAGCTTATTTTTCTCTGGATTATTTTATATCTAAGCTTATTATTAATCTTATAAAGCTGAACAGTTCGTTTGGTTGAACACGCTATTCTGAGGAACTACAATTGGCTCAATAGAATTCCAAAATTCTATGATGGATACTTGGATAATTCATCATCATGACCCACTGAACCAACGCTCAGACTTCATTAGTTAGTTATGTATATATCTAAACTAGTAACGGATCGGTGTCTGTACTTGAAAGACATTTAAGAAAAAATGTTATTAGGAGCCTTTATTAATGTAGTAGAACTCAAAACATTTTTTTATTTTTTTTTTCTATTTTTTGTGTTTGTTTGTCCGTTTTTTATCGCTAATCTCAGAATCGGCTTAACCGATTTAAATGCAGTTTTCACTATTACATTCTGGTAAGATTTCATTACATATAGGGTATGCTTTATTACAATTGGTTCATAAATAAAAAAAATATCAGTACTTAGTTTGCTAATTGCTATAACAGTTATTTTATACAACTGTTTTATTAAATTGGTTGAATCTTTAGCTTTCAATTAGTATGGTGATAGAAGAAACTCGAGATTCTATGATGATAAAAACACCAAGATTTCAAGATTTAGGATCGGGATCGGAGCTTACGGTCTACCTAAATACACTATAAATAAATATTTTTCTTTAAATACAACATTTTTTTTTAAATTACTTCATGAGGCCGTTGTGACGTAGCGGCATAAGCGTGTGACTAAACGCAACGGTTGTGTGTTCAGTTTCCACTCGAGAAAACGAATTATGATTTATTAATATTTTCATTTCTTCTGGCATTGCTCTGGCACCAAGGCAAAAAAGCTCGGCGTTGTGTTTCCGCCATTATGCTTCCTGTAAAAAATCATGATTTTAAAGGTGGAAAATGGGCTATGCATTAAATAAATGAAACATGTTCTTACTATGATTGATGAGGTGATGTTTTTCTTGTGTGGGGGTGGAGTTGAATTGATCGGAGACGCGGATGACGATCTGAAAACTAAGTCCTTAGGGGAATTGTAAGGACCAGTCCTCACATTCCCCAAATCTGAAATACAAACTATGTGGTCGACTATATCTTAAAAGATAAATAGAAGTCAGTGAGCGACTTATGTACATTGTCGGCGATAGTATTGAAAATAGCGGAATTTGATAACTCACTTAAAACAAATTAATGAAAATGCAAAAAAAATTAAGGTGAAATGCACTATAAATATATAAATTCAAATACACGGTAGTCTTATCATCGCGTCAAAAGTTACAAAAATAGTGGTAAAATCACATTGTATAAATCTGTTGTCAGGGTGTCTGTTGATCAAGCTCCTAGAGATTTGTTTTGGTTGCAATTTTTCTGTGCTCCATTAGACTTGCGCTGAATGAAGAAACATATTTCATAATGTAATTATTTTCTATGAAACTCACTATACCTGCACTCAGAGTTACCTCAGTATACTTACAATGTGTCATTTGAAATATAGACCTCTAACCAGACTGGCAAAGGTGCAATTAAGAGATAATTAATCAATATACATATAAGGTAAAATAAAAGAATCCCAACAAAAGGTTAATAATCATTTATTAATTGTCCATTACAAAATCTACTTGAGTCGCTGTAGCAGTGTAGTATTGAGTAGATTAGCGTCTTTAAGTGTCTGCGAGTGGTCTGATAGCTCCGAACTGGGGAACGTCGTGAGGAGGGCGAAGGCCTGTAGCTGGTACGCGGGCTCCGCTCGGGTCACGTACTGTACGAGATCACCCACTGTGTGTGTGTGATTGAAACGACCGGTTAGACGAGTGCCGTCTGCTAGCCGGAACTGAAACGATTGTTACTTTTTATAAAAGGCATGTTCATGTTATACATTTTTTAGCTTTACACTGTATCCCGGAAATAGCAGAGCGAAGTGTCTAGTGTTTTCTTTCCCGAATGTTCGATACATTGCGTGTCGAGTGAGAAAACTCAATGTTGCGCTTTGTTTTGTTACCAGACAAGAAATGAAAATATTAAATAATACATTTCACTGAATGAGAATCGAACACACAACAGTTGCGTTTATAGTCACAAGTTGTGCCACAGCGCTCCGATGCCGTCTTATGACGTTAACATGTATAAAGATAAAAAGATAGGCGTATATTTAAAATTAAATTATAATAGCGCTCAATCTATTTATTATTTACCATATCTTTGTAAGGACTCCATAGTTAAATTATGACAATTCATTATTAAAGTGAGTACTACAAAACTTGTGCTCAAAGGTAGTACCTATAAAATCAGCCCGAAATATATACATATACATGCCCCTGGTCGGTTTCCAGGAGGCGCGGGTTCGAGTCCCGCTACGTTAAAATTTTTATATGTTTTATAAATAAGTATTTATCTTTCCTAAAGGTAAACTTTTGCAAGTATGGTCCGACTACTGAATCAAATAAGAACAAACTAACAAACGTGTCAGCTGGCAATGGAAAGGAGTATGCAAGCAGTGACGATATCAGATAACCTCAGGACCCACACCATCAGAAACAAGAAAAAGGTTCCTCATGGAGATGGGCTGGACAATCAGAGAGACCAATGAACTACAACATGAGACACACCTGCACGGTGGTGGCGGGCTGCGCGGCGTCGAGGCGCACGGCGTCCTGCGCGGCGCGCGCGTGCGCGGCGCGGTCGGCGCCCAACGCCGCGCCCGCCAGCGCCGCGCCCGCCAGCGCCGGCGCCGGGCTGCAACCGCGGCGGTATGAGTGCGACTCGTGTCTTACGAATATTACAAAAGCAACAATTGGTGAGAATAGATGTTTATTCCACTTTCACCCACAGACTACGGACCGAATTTAAATAAATAAATCAGCTTCACGCTGTATCCCGCACACTGCAGGGTAGGCAGAGGGAACGTAGTGAAAGACACTCCGTTCCCCACTTTCTGCCGCATTCCAGAGGCATTGCGTGTTAAGTGGCAGAACTCGACGCCGCGCTTTGCCTCGACACCAGAGCGAAGAAATGGAAATATAAATTTAAGTAAATATTTCATCTCCTCGAGTGGGCATCGAACCCACAACCAGTCGGTTTACAGACACACTTTGTGCCGCTGCGCCACGACCGGTCTCAGTTTAAATAAAAGTCTACAGTAATTTAGCTAATATATTAAAATAGAACATTGGCAACAATAAATGGAAATATTTTATACAATTTGTCTATAATATAATAATAATGCTACATAGTATTATACATTACCTTCCCAACATATGTCCTTTGCCGGTGAAGGCGCGAGGGGCGGCGACCCGCGGAATGTCTTCGTGTCGACGGTCCTCCAAACTAAGACGGACTTCAGCGCCGCCTGATGACAACTCCGCTGGTATTTCACTAAGAGAAAGAAACAAATGACATTAAAAAATCTATACTAATCTATAGGCCGTTGATACGCTTTACAGTTGCATAGAGCGTGGAGGGAAGTTCCTACAAAACCGCACAGTAGTGGAGTGCCCAGTGCCCAGTGCCCGTAGTGACATACTGTGCGGTTAGAAAATTCAGCGGTAGGTAACAGGCCAAACAGTTTCTCAGAAACTTCTCCATGATAAGCAAACCGAAAGTGTTGGGTTGATTCGAATAGGCCTTACTTTGTATGAGATCAAATAGTAAACAAAAAGTAGACAACAGTTTGTTTTGACACTAAATTTTCTTCAAATTATGTGGAATAAAGCTTGAAGCTAAAATAAAGATATATATTTTTTAGCTTCACTTTATATCATAAGACACTTCTGTTCCTTATCTTTCAATGAATTCTTAAGACATAGATGTATTGAGTGACGGAACTCAACGCCGCGCTTTGCCTCGTCGCTAGTGTCAGGATATGAAATTATTAAATATTTCATTTTGTCACGTGGGAATTGAATCCACACGTTTTTTTTTAAATAGTTGAATTGTTATGCGCCACAGACTTTTGTTGCCCGTGCCTTTTTTGTTCCTAATTGATTATACAAATTTTATTTTTTCTTTTTAAAATGTGAAGTGGACGTTAATATCTTGAATGGTCTGCTTTTGTCAAATCCGAGTTACTTTTGTCAAATCCGAGTTTTTTGCCGTTGATTATGTTGATTGCGGCGCAGTTAGTTGTTTTCGTAATATATCTATTGCCTCCTCATCTCTATAGGAAATAGCTATTTTAATGTTGTGTTCCACTATATCAGTCACGGAACCTTCATTTGCCCGGCGAATGAACCTGCCGATAGCGTCTTCCTCGGCGTCAGTGTAGTAGATGTCCTTTTCCTCCTTCCTTCCTTCCTTTTGTACGCCTTGTTAAGGCGACGATTGCATCTGATATGCTGTCGTGTAGGGCGTTTTTAATGGCCTTAGTTTGGATGATTACTACAAACTCGTATGTAAGTCCCTGAGACTCGTTGATGGTCAGGGTGCGTGAGTTTCCCCCCTTTCCGTATCCTTTCCTGATTAGGTCCGCTTTTTCTGCTTGTGTATGGACCAGGTACAGAGTATTGGGGGAATCTATAGGGATGATAACACCCGTATATCGCGACTTTCTCAAGCGAGCGAGCGAATTATCTGTCGGGCTGAGTAGATTCCGTTATAAACTTCGTTGAGCGCGTATGTGTGCGTGCGTATATATGATCTCGTTAGCTCTTGACTGATGGCCGTCACGAGGTTTGGGCCGATATAGTGCATTTGGAAGAGGTTTAATCTGTTGATAAAGGGTAGTTGGTTTATGTCCCCGATAAGTATAAGTGTCTTGGCCTTTGATAATATGGCCACCATTACGATTGCCCCAAAATGGTTCATTAGGGCCTCATCCACGAAAAGTCTTGCGGGATTTTCTGTAACACTATTTACTAAAATAGAGGCGATCGTTCCGATTTTGATTTTTGCGTCCCTGGTACAACTAAAAGGGATCTTACTCCTGAGGTCCTCGGCTGCCTCAGTAGTTGTAGTTGCTACCAGATCTCTATCGGGGATGAAATATTGACCACCCAGGTGGCCTTACCGCAGCCAGGAACGCCATTCACCCATTGTATGTCAGGTGGCTCCCAATGTTCGCAGATGCTAGTTGGATTTTTTGAGACTTGAATGGTAAGCGCTGTGTTTAGTATCCTTTGTTCCAGCGCTACCTCCGTGTATCGAGCTATGACGAGGATTGGGTCGTCCGAAGATATTGTGCTGTTAAATCTTACTTACCCTCTACGAATGCAACTAAGGAACTCCGCGTTGTTGGGATCCGTATAATGTCTTAAAGGTCCACTGTCCACTGTGAACCCTTCTCTGTATAATTGTAGACGGACAGACCGCGGCTGGTTGTCCTGAAAAATAGATTAGATTTTTTTTTAGTTTCACACTGTATACCATATGAAGCATTGTTAGGCAGAAGGAACCTAGTGTTAAGTTATCCTGTTCAATTTAAAAGACATCTTGTATTGAGTAGTAGAACTCAATGCCACGCTTTGTTCTAAAGTTCTCTAATATTAAAAAATACTTAGGAACATATTTGTATACCGGTCTC